>OZ038382.1:92690332-94144762 GCA_964036045.1 Eutreptiella sp. 'Long Island Sound 2002' | reverse complement strand
TGCTGCGCGTTTTTTCTTATAGGTGGATGGTGAATTATGAAGACGGGGAATCACCAGACATCCTGTACATTCACAATGCAACAAATCAGCAGCTGGCTTGCCACACACTCCTAAGCGGATTCCAACCTTCATGGCCATTGCCTTGCTATCTATAGGAAACAATGTCCTTTGTGGATTCTCTTCGCGAGCTCGCACTTGAACCCCGCATTTGCACTCTCGGATCACTGCAAATCAATAGCATGGGTTATCCGTAACGGCCCACAGAGTGCAACAATATCCCCCTTGGTACCATTTTTGGTTTTGGGGGGGCTGGCCGTAAAACCTTGGTTTCCCTATATCTGCCAGTATGCGGCAATGTAGACCCAGGTCCCAGTCCACTTTTTTCTTCCATATGGACCCCCCAACCAATGATTGGGGCCCCGGGTGCCATCTCCAATTTTCGAAGATTGGTCCCCCTAAAGGGCCCTCATCAATGAGGAGCCGGCTGTTTTCATGTTATCATGGGTTGGTGGGGAAATTGCAATTTTTGGGTGATCTCCAATGACTCCTACCCCCCCCCCCCCCTTGTCGTTCCCCACCCCTTGTGGTTCCCCAGGGGGGGTGGGGGGCTGTCACTTGGTCAACCCAAAATTTTTCGTTGCGGCTCATTGTGTTGTTGTGTGGGTGACTATGTTGTGGGGCACTGCCATTTGTATCCCTTGCACTCATGGCGGGACATTTTGCTTACTTTCGCTGAAATGGAACTTTACAGCACAACCATGTTTCCCCCTGGGACAAATGTGACGGATGATGATAGTGACCTGAATTCTGACACAGAGGTTGTGTGGGTGAAGAGTGCCCGTGGTGTATGGGGTATGGGATACAGTTTTGGGAATAAGTTGTATTTTACAAGGGACATTCCCGAAGGGAAATGGGTTCCCAACAATCTGCTTGCGCTTGCCAAGCCTCCTACCAAGAAGGCAAAACCACCACCCAAGAGTGCTGCCCAAAGCATTCCAGTGGAAAGTGGAGAGCATGTGCAAGAGTTCAAGGTGAAGTGGAGCAAGACCAAGAAATTTTACACCGAGCCGGGCAAGGAGTAGGTCTCCGTACATTGGTAGCCCTTTGAACGTATCTTATGCTGAATTCTCTCGTTTTATGCTGCAGTTTCTGTGCCTGCAAATGTGCGTGCACGGTGGTAGTGCGGTCCCCCAGGGGGGGGTGGGGGACCGTCACTTGGTGACCGTCCCCCAGGGGGTGGGGGGGGACCATCTTCCTTGGGTGGGAACGACAAGAGGGGGGGGTAGGGACCTTTGAGTCGTGGTTGGGTAGTACGTATAAAGCCATGGGGAGCCATGTAGCACCAACGAGGCCCTCCTAGTGGCCATGAAAGCACCGTTTTGGGTGACCAAGGTGGGCAAAACTTGGTTGGTCTATAGCCACAGTGCGCGTCAATTCTGACCCAAGTCATTCCACTTTTTTGTTCCATATGGACCCCCTAACCAATGATATGGATCTAGGGTGCTATCTCCAACCTTCCAAGTTGGCCCCTCTACGGGGCCCACCCATGAGGACTTCGTGGTTTTCAAGGTGGCATGGATTAGCTCAAATGTCATGACTTTTGGGTGACTTGTGACCCCTAGGGACACATGAGCCATTGTTGTGTGATAATTTGATGGCAATGGGACTATGTATATAGCCATGGGGAGCGTGTTGGGCAAACATTCCCCTTGCCTGTGCTGTATGGTTGAAGTTGAAGCACAGCTTTGTGTGACTGTTGTTAGTCCTACCCTGGTATTGTGTCCTTCTTAGATGCGCTAGAAATGGTGGTATCTTGACACACTTGCCACTCCATTAGACCCATTTTGGGCCCCATCTTGGCAAGATTGCCCCATCCTGCCCCTCCCATCCTGGATGGATTCAAGGGGGGGTCCAATGGTGCAGTCCAGCCAAGGTGGATTCTGGGGATTTGGGGATGGGTCTCTTGCCACAAGGTGATGTTGTCCATGATGGATGGCGAGCAAACAGTATGAGGGCATCTCAGAAGTGATCTCGCGCCATGTGTTTCAATTTTTTGGTTCTTTGCAATCACTGCTGTTGGAGTGATCAGCATGCAGTGCTATAAGTTGGTTGTGGTGATGCAGGATCCTCAAGTGGTTGCAGGGTGTGGCACAATTTTGGAAGTAATGGTGGTGCACTAATGGACAAGTGCAGTGCAACCATTGGGTATGCACAGGCCTATATTTGGGTTTGTCCACCACAACCGCCAACCATTGCAGGGGTTGCTATAATGGAACGGACATTCCATAGCATGGATCATCACTGGAGCATTGTGGGAGGTATGGTAGTGGTGCCTCTCTTTATTGCAATAATTCGTTGATATGGCATGATTTTGACAATGATGTAGAGGCCAGCGACTATTGTGTGCATACACATGTACATGCTGCATTGCATAATAGCAGTTCTGTTTTGAAGCAGCACTCGGTGGTTTTTTTGGAGTGGCCCCTGTATGGCACAAGGGAATGGTGCTAAATCCTCTTTGTGCTGCTACAACACCGGAGAGTGCCCATCACAGGCAGCACCATCCAGCATCACCAACATCACCGCACAACATCATCAACATCAACACACAACATCACCAACATTCCCTACTCCCACCAAAATATGCCACACTATGCCAGCTATCTCTCCTGCTTGTGAGGTTGTTCCATGCATGGGGAAAATGGGGCCATTTTGTGGTACAATTGTCCAAAAAAGGTGTTTGTGGTGCGTTGGTGGTGCCATTGCCGGCCCAACGTACAAGGCAGAGAAGGTTGCTCGTCGGTCTGTTGGAGGTGCCAGACCCAGAACCAGACTGAGGTGCACCTTCCTGGTGTTACAGTGGTGGGCCTTGAGCTGATGCTCAACTAGCATCAGCACTCCGTAAGCAACATTCCAGATATACCCTGTGGTATTCCGATCCAAAAGATCTGCCATGCTGCACTGAGCCACCCATTCCTACATTTGTTGCGTGACATAAATGGCTTGGCCTACAGCCGTATGTGCCACCCAATTTTTTTAATCATGCCAATCCCCTGTCCCACAACTAAACCAGTGATGCTTACATCATTCCAACGCGCAGTTCGAAAATATAGATACTTGAGTTCCCATGATAATTGGATGAGATTCTCATGTCCGGGCCAAATCACCCCCTGTTCTTGTTACTAGATCACTGGTACATATGACAGCACCAATGGATATCCCTGTGTCTGAATGTGGCAGCCCTTCCACATATTTTGGATCACTGGGCTCATGTGCCTCAACTTCAATCTCAGAAGACTGTGTGCGTCGGTCTCAAGTGCACAATTTCTCAGCCGGTGCCTCTGCAGTCGACACAGAGGTATTATTGAAGCTGCAAAGTCAGATGCTCAATTTTGAGGAATCTGGGATGTCGCTCCTTGAGATGAGCCAACGCGATATTGGTGGCCCTGTCCAGCGTGTCATTCATGAAGCTGAGGAGAGCTTGCGTATGTTGTTGAGCGTGCCTAACAACTACAAGGTGCTCTTCATGCACGGCGGGGCACATGCCCAGTTCTCTGGTGTCCCTCTCAATCTGCTGAAACGAGGCTCATCTGCTGACTACATTTGCACAGGCTTGTGGTCACGAAAGGCTGCAAAAGAAGCTTTGCGGCAAATTCCTGTCCGGGAGCTGGACATTAGTGTGGAGCAGTTGAATGACCCCAGTTCCTGGGACATCTCTGAGGATGCTGCCTATGTGCACCTATGTGCAAACGAGACCATCAGTGGTGTGGCAATGAACACTGACTTCGAACTTCCTGGGAAGCAGGTGCTTGTTGCAGACATGACATCCACCCTGATCTCACGGCCCATTGACATTGCCAAGTATGGTTGCATCTATGCATCGTCAGGGAAAAATCTGGGGCCTGCTGGTGTATGTGTAATCATTGTTCGAGAAGACCTGTTGGAGTTTGCGAGTGACAGCATCCCGTCAATTCTGAGCTGGAAGATGCAGAGCGAATGCCAGAATATCTACAACACACCCAATCACTTTGGGATCTGGGCGATGAAAGAGGTTGTTGATCAGTACCTTCGACATGGTGGAATGGATGAGGTGCACAGTCAGGCCACGAAGAAGGCTGGTCTGCTGTATGACACCGTAGACTCCAGCAAGGGCTTCTACACGAACGCTGTCCCTGCCATGAACCGCTCTTTGACAGCGGTGCCTTTCCACATCCGGGGTGGCAATCCCAGCTTGGAAGAGCTTTTCATTGAGGAGGCTGCCAAAGTTGGTATTGTGCAGATCTTTGGACACGCATCTGTGGGTGGCTTGAGAGCTGCTATCTACAATGCCCTTCCAATGCACAGTGTCCATTCCTTGGTCCGATTCATGAGAGATTTTCAGTCTATTCATGAAGTATCTGCACGCCATGGCTCGTTGACGTAAGGAACTGGATAATATCAGCTCATGCTGGGCAATCTTGGGCCACTTCTTGGCTTGACGTGCTTGTTCATTGCAGCATCTACGAATGCCCCAATGCAAGCACGACCATTACCAGTTGGGAGAAAACAATTCTGCTGATGATGCGCTGTTTTCCTTTGTCATCTATGTTTGCATCGTCACGGAATTGCAGCAGCTCGTATCGTTGTCCCAACTTGGTTTCCCCTCAAGCACCACTTCTGATTGCTGATCTGCCTGATGCAGTCATTGACTGGTGAACCTGTTGTTTGTAACTGGATACGCTGATTTTTGTAATCTGCTTATGCCTGTTGACTACAACAGTCTAGTCTGCCATCCATCAGCGCTGACTCACCACAAGACGTGGTGTGTAATAGGAGTTGTGCAGTTTTGTTCTTATCAACGTGTTTGCCACAGGGTGGCCTGAACGTGCATGCATGCACTGGTACGGTTCTCGCGCTTCTTCGGACGGTGCATTGCTGCTGGATTTGGTCCTTTGAACCGGCTAAGGCGGTGGTTGCTTTCGTCCATGTATTATTTTCATTGCTTGACCATGTACAGTGCAGTTTTTATTGACTATGCTACCCAACCATTGCTCTGTGAATGTTCCACCATTTGCATTTGTCTGCATATATGCACACCCGTAGACTGCTACATCTGAGTGTTGCCCACAGCATTGTACATAGATACACGAGGCAGCATAGCTGGGTTCTGCCCAAATCGCCCAAGTGCTGTGCAGCCTGGAGGGGTCTGTACATCTTTCACAATGGAAAAAGACTGCTGTCACAGAAGTCTGATTCCAGACCTCGGCTTGTGCATACTTCTGTGCTTGTAGAGTTCTGTATGAGTCAGAAATCCGCTTGTTGACCTCTGTGTCGTGATGCCACCGATTTACGATGTGGCTCATCATTCCCCTGGCGTTGTGCAGTATAGATTTGTGGAAACATGGCAAGCCCTGCTGACCGCTGACTATGGCCAAGAGGTGCACCGTCATGATGATTATGCCATTGGCGTTGTTACAAATCATGTTGGATGCCATGTTGCTTTCCTCCTTTTGCTTTTCGTTCATGCACGTTAGAAATGCGTGAGCTTGGTGGCTCCATAGTTGGTACATTACAGGCACCACAGATTCCCGTGCCCTATCGCCGACCGAATGGAGCTCCGCTCGCCCTATAATCTACTGTGCCATTCCCCCTCACATGCCCTTGCAGAAACCACCAGCATTGTGAATACGTTCTTTTCGGGTGCCTCAAGGCGTTTGGAATTATATTATTGTATTATCTTAAAATCAAAATTGCGGGCTGGCTGCGAATGTGAGTGAGTCAGTGATCGGATTTCTGGTTCATTTGGGCATTGTTGCCCAATTGCAGAAGTCATCACTATGACTGCCACGTCCATTGCAAAGAACGTTGCTCTGCCTGCGTGTTGGCAGTCTCCTGGGTCATACGCCTGCATGTCCAAGTAAGGCACGTGTGCACATTGCACCGACTGCTGACCATTGAAAATGGATTACTGATACACAGGTACCCAGGAGTGCTCGGTTTCACAGTCCTTATTGTGGGATGGTGAAACGGAGAGTTGGCCAGTGGGCAAGGCGGGCGGAGGCACTGGAAGTCTGGTGCACTTACAATGGTCTAAACCTGCATGGGAATGCATTCATTAAAATGTCATCTTTGTGTGATTGTCTATGGGTGAGTTATTAGCAGGTTGGATGCCCCCAGGACAAAGAATATTTTCTGTAGATTGAAATCACAGCTCTGGGCATCAGTGTGTGCATTAGGCCCTGTGACGCAATTGCCATGTTGCCACGTTTGGCCTGGAAGCAATCACTGGCAAACCACTTTGAAGAGAGGTTGTTAGATCAAGCGCAGGTGCGGGCGTCGTATACCCCCCTCTTTGGGGATCATTCGCAGTGTCAAGCGTAAGTCGCTTATTTTTTTTATTTGGCGTAAGTTGCTTCTTTATTTTTTTTTTTAGGCGTAAGTCGAGTGTGGAAAAAAAAAACTCGAAAATGTATGGTACGCGACTTACGCTTATTTCCACAATCGAGCTATGCTTTCCTCGTCATTCGCGTAGCATACTCCAAGGCATGAAATTTGATGTCCACCCCCTTGTAAAATCATTATTTTCCCCAATAAGACAATCCTCCAATGGATTTTTTTATTCTGAGGCCTCTATCCCCTGAAACTGGCTAACTCTTTTTTGCGAGGGGGGTGGGGCTGGGTGGGGGGTGGCGGTTGGGGGGGGGGGGGGGGTTCAAAAGTTTGTGCTCAGAAGGTTTCAAGCAGTGGGGAGAAGTACTGTCAGAACAAGCAGCGCTCAAATGGTAATGCAGCTGACCGCTGGCTTGTAGCTCGCCGGTTCGATTCCTGGTCGGCCGACCTGTCAGCTCTGACCAATTTGACCCACGTTCAGTTTGTGGTCAGAAGGGTTTGAACGAGGGTCAAATTGGGCAGAGGTGACAGGCCGCCTGGCGCCGCCGCGGTCAGCCGACCGGTGTTCAAACCGCCGACCTACACGTCTGTGGTTGGCTGCTTTACCACTCGACCATTGCTTGCTCTGCAGTAGCTGTTCTCCCCACTGCTTGAAGTTGAAACTGCCACTGAAACAAAACCCAAACTGTGTGTTTCTGTCCGCTTGTCTGCTTGCCCGACTGACTGTCTGACTGACTGACTGCTAGCCTGACTAACTGGCTGATTGGCTGAATGTCAGCCTCTCTTCGAGGTGCACTGCCGAAGGCAATAGAATTTTCATGTGTTGGCTGTGGGCTTCATATGTGTTTGTACATATAGGGGGAACGTTAGCGCGCCGGGCATCTTTTTGGACCCGTGCCCCACTAGTGGCCTTTTAGGGGGTGCACTAAGGGGGCGCACTTAGCGCAGTGCAGCTATTTGGGGGTCTGGCTGTACTAGAGACCCATACTTTGAGATACTAGGAGCATCACAGTGACCCCTAGCGTAGGTTTTGACTTCTGATTTTGTCCCCTTTGTTGGGGAACCCTGAGAATGCAGGGCCGACGTAGCATTTCCGCCCTCTTTTGGGCCCCAACCTTCCGGTGCTATTGAGGAAACCGGGACAATCTTTGAATCCACGCTTTGTTGTGTGGCCCCTTCAGTTTGGGTTAGGGACTCTCAATCCACGCTTTGTTGCGTGGCCCCTCGAGTTGGGGTTAGGGACTCACAATCAACGCTTTGTTGCGTGGCCCCTCGAGTTGGTGTTGGGGACTCACAATCCACGCTTTTTTGCGTGGCCCCTCGAGTTGGGGTTAGGGACTCTCAATGCACGCTCAACTGTGAGTTGTTGTTTCGATTTTTTTTTCTGGATGAAACATACCCCACCAGCAGAGTGCGGTGCTTTCATGTCTCACACCGAATGTTCGGAGGTTGCCTGGCGGCGGAGTGTTGCCCGTGTTCATGAATACCTTAACCATGTTGTTCAAGAGATTCGATGGGTTGACAGGTTGAATCCTTTCAACCATTGTCCCAATTTTCCATTCTTTATGACGCATTTCACGGACTCCATGCCCATCAGTTCCATTGGCAGGATATGGAGTGCCGACCTGTGGAATCCTAAGTATGTGTCGCATGTTTACAAGGTGATTGTTGGGTGTTGATATATTGGGCAACATTATATGGATTTGCCCCTTGGCCCCCGGGACATCAGCAGATGTTTTGATTTGGGATGGGTATGGACCTTCTCGTACCCGAGGTGATTTCTGTGATTTTGAAGTTGGGGGACATGATGGTGCTTGTAAAGGCCGGATTCATGTCATTGTGCCATTCATTGGAAGAAAGAATGGCATTTTGACAGCCCGCGAAAAATGTTACAATGACGTGCACAGGTGGTATAGGGCACGCATGGAACAGCTGTTTTCTCGGTTGTGGCATTGGGGTTTGGTTAGGAACATCTGGCGTGGCGGCCTCAATGAGTTGCACCAGCCAGTCCGCATTTTGTTGCATTTTACACAGTTTTGCATCCGGAGGCAAGTCCCCCCTCCCCCTACGGACCATGGGAGCATGTCCCGCCTGATGTTTGGACTGACCAAAGCAACTCGGCCGCCACAGAAGATGAGGCAGAGGATGAGGCGGAAGTGTGTGTGTTGTGTTGCCAAAGGCGCTCCACCGTCGCAGTTTGTGATGAGTGTAAGGAGCACTATTGGGGGAGCGTTAGCGCGCCGGGCGCGCGCCGGGCATCTTTTTTGACCCGTGCCCCACCGGTGACCTTTTAGGGGGTGCACTAATCGCAGTGCGCGCGCAGTGCAACTATTTGGACGTCTAGCCATCCTAGAACCCCATATTTTGTGATACTATGGGCATTATTGTTGTTTGACAACGGGTATTTTGATGCTTCTTTCACATTCGGGATATGGTATATTTGGATTCTCACCTAGTTTCACCAATTTTCTTCCATTTTTTGCTCGTTTCCACCACATCCACTCCTTACTAGGTTGATTTCTCCCCACCATGGGGACCCCAAGAAAGTAGGCGTAATGTAGCCATATTGATTTCTCCCCACCATGGGGACCCCGAGAAGGTAGGGGTGATGTAGCGAATACTGAGTCTGCGCTTCGTTCTTGTGACGTGAGGCAGAAGCGCCGTCCAAACCGCTTGCGGCTTGGGGACTCATTACCATAGTGAAATATATGGGAAAGGCCAAGGCGAAGTACCGTTTGTTAAGTACAATACGAATGGCATTTGGAGTTGTTGAATTCAAAGCTATTGTCTAATTATGCAACGTGCTTTGCAGGGAAGGTGCGCAGTCCATCATGGTCTATTTGGGGGCCCTTCTCCATCAGAGGGTAAATCTTGGGCTGAAGTTAGGATAGTTAGTAGAAAGGTAGCGCGCCGGGCGCGCGCCGGGCAAACATTCCCCCATTGTAATGAATGTATTGACACCCACACGTGTGGGACCAATGTTGTTTGTTAAATACAAACCAAATGACACTTGGAGTTGCTGAATTTACAGATATTGCTTTATTATGGAACGTGCTTTGTAGGCAAGGTGTGCAGTGCAATGTGGTCTACTTGGGGGGCTTCTCCATGGGAGGGTAAATCTGGGGTTGAAGTCGGGATAGTTAATAGAAAAGTAGCGCACCGGGTAAACATTCCCCCATAATGCTCTATGCACTGGTGCTTTGGGCCCTGTGACAGAAAATGGAAACAACATACTGCTGTGTTGTCATACTGGTACTGGTGTTTGCAGAGAGGGGATGTTGGCAATCCTGAGTGGTTCTCCAAATTGCATGGATATTTGTTCGGCCAGATAGATCTCAGTATGAACCACGGGTGATTTTGGACACTCTCATGCAGCCACCACAGCTTGTGGAGGTAGATGTTGGTCGCTGTACTGACAGAAACAAACAGCATTGCTGCTGTCCGCGCAATTTCAATTCACTAAATACTCACATTTGGAGGACCCCCCCCCCCCCCGTGCCTAGGAACCACCTTGCGCAAGAACCGCCCCCTGGTTCCGCGGTCAAATTCTCGCACCTTTTTTTAAACCCCCCCCCCCCTGCGCATGCACGGCCTTGTCTAAGCACGGGGTGGGTGTTGAATCGCTATGTTGAGGAATTTTTGGGACCGTTGTTTTTGTGGTCCAGAATGGAGGATTGGGTGTCTGTAGAGCATTTGTAGAGGGAAAGAGGGGCTCATTCACGTCTGTGATGGTGCATTCTGTTCATAACAATATTGCACTACACATTGGAACCCCATGCTGCTTGTTCTGATGTGATTTTCAGCCATGGCTAACAATGTTATTCCCGGTTTGGCTGTCACATGTGTCACGCGCATGCACGGCCTTGTCCTAGCACGGGGTGGGGGTTGAACCGCCGTTTTGGCCTGATTTCTAGGACCGCAGATGTGCTTGCGCAAGGGGGCGGGGGTACCACGGAATGGGCCTTTTCATAGTTCTCGTGGATGCAGGACAGCTATTCAAGTGTGGTGTGCGGGACAACATTTCATGTGTGTTGTATGGTTTGCAGTATTTGGAAACTCATATTTGCTTTTGTACCACCTCTTCCATTCCTTGTTATGTACCATAGACGTTCCCATGTGCACTGCCGGTGAGTCTTCTTTCGGCGATCTATTTACGTCCAAACCAGTTGAACATTAGATCATTCCATGCACGTTGGAAGGCATTCACTCCTTTGGTGTTCATTTGTCAATGTGGTTAACTGTGGGAAAGGAGAGGGCGCGCATGCCCCGGCGCATCACGCCGGAAAAAATTTTCCGTAGTGCAGGGCTGCCCACAGTCATGCACAAGAACCACCCCCTGGTTCTGCGGTCAAACATTGCCGGTTCTTGGGCACGGGGGGGGGGTAGGAACAACTTTCTAATTGGGGCTAAGCTGCGACATATGGCAAGCAGTGCATATGTCCGTCAAGTATGTCGGACAGCCAAATCCATAAGCAATTGCAGCACTCATGTGTTGATATTGGTTGATTTTACAGCGTATACTTCACCAATTGTTCAATTGTTGTATGTATCTTCTCGTTGAGTCTTTTTTCATGCACGCCTGGGCTCTAAGGGGGCGCACTTCGCGCAGTGTGCGCACATTGCAACTATTTGGGGGTGTGGCCGTACTAGAGACCCATACTTTGTGATACTAGGGGCGTCATTGTTGTTTGAGAGTAGGTTTTGATGCTTCTTCCACATTGGGGATATGGCATTTTTGTATTTTCACATAGTTTCACCCATTTCCACCTTTCTACACCTCTTACTTTGCTCATTTCCACCACATCCACTCTTTTCTAGGCTGATTTCTCCCCACCATCGGACCTGAAGAAGGCACAGGGGATGTATCCATGTTGTTTTTTCCCCATCATGGGGACCCCGAGCAAGCACGGCTGATGTCAAACCTCATGATCATGATCAAGGCCGAGGGACAATCCAGCATCCTCTCCGAGTGTTGTATCACGTCCAAGTACCGTAATCCAAGGTGACCTCATGGGCTTGATCAACCCCAAGGATGAAGGATGCTTCGTGCTAGCCAGGACGTACCATGCCGTCATCCCGAGATGGTCGGCAGCGGGGCTATGCTGGACAGTCATACTCAGCACCCCTGGGTCCATCCTCCCACCCCCATTCGTGGAAGATGGACCCCCCCCCCCCTACTGAAGGAGGTCTCGTAGCGTTTGCAGTGGGACCTGCTCTTGAGGCAGGGGTGATGCAAGGGCGTTTGGAAGGGGTGTGCTTGGGGGCTCTTCAGGGGGGGACCTGGTCTAAAAAGTAGCGCGCAGTGCGCGCCCAGTGCAAGGGTGCCCCCTAAGCACCCAAAATTTTCCACGGTGTGGGCTTGGAGGCAGTATTATATATGTCGGTGACAGTAGGGATTGTGCCATTTTTGTGCATTCTAGGGGGTTGCAGCAATTGTTGCCTCATTTTGTCCTTCGTAAGTGTCCCGGTCAGGGGATATGCGGGGTGTATTCTCAAAGCCCTTCAAAAGGGCTTTTCGGAGATGTTTAGGTTGGGAGGGGGGGTCCGGAAGCATATTTTTTTCAAAAAGCTGGTTGTTGCCATTAACGGTTTGCGTTTTTCTTTGCTTGTTCTGGTCAAGTTTCAGACAAAAGTTTCCAACAGAAAAAATTCATTGCACACCTATCCCCATTACCGGGTGCACGTTTGTTTTTCGGGGGGGGGGTACCCTCCCCCTTTTTTTGGGCTAGGAAATTCAAATTTTTATGTTTCGGAGAAGATTGGGACAGCGGGAGAGCTGTACAAGGGCAAAGTTATGAAATACTGGGGCAGGACATCACTGCTGATGGGATCTTCCCTAGAGTGGTAAAAAATAGCCATTTCACCCCTAAAAATAGTCTATCCCTACCCTTTAGCCCCTTCATAGCATGTAAGTTGGAGACATTCCCTTTGCTTTTGCTCATTTTCATCATTCACTATCACTTTAATGGGTGAATAATGGCTCACGTCACCAATTTTGTCCCTACGTTGCCTATTTTTCGCAATCTGTATAAAGTGATGTCATGCCCTATTTTTCGCCTTCGACCCTTATGGCCTTACAGTGGACGTTTGTCGGACCCCCGATGGGACATCCGAGGGGCCAATGCACAGTGCATGAAGCGCTTGCGGGACCAGAACCCACGTGAGATGCAGAAGAAGCGCAGGACAGAGGCACTGGAGGTTCCCGGTGACCTCCAAGATATGGAGATCCCGCTCGAGGACATGGGCGATGGGGGCACCTCAAGCGCAGTGCGCGCACAGTGCAACTATTTGGGCGTGTGGCCGTACTAGAGACCCATACTTTGAGATACTAGGGGCCCCTAAGGGGCATCATGGTGACCCCTAGCGGAGGTTTTGACTTCTGATTTTGTCCCCCTTTTGTTTGTGGATCCCCAAAAATGCAGGGGTGACGTAGCAATTCCGCCCTCTTTTGGGCCCCAACCTTCCAGTGCTATTGAGGAAACCGGGACAATCTTTGAATCCACGCTTTGATTCCAGGAGCATCATGGTGAAAAGGAAGCAACCCGATGAACCTTCAACATTCACCGAGGAGGAGGTGGCAAAAATGAACAAACAAACGGAAGACAAGATCCTGGAGATGTTGCTCCATGTACATGAGAAAAGCACCGGAGCTCACCCTCTTGACCCGCAAAAAGATGGTGTTGAGTGGTGGATTAAGCGTTGTGGCGGAACTCGGTCCTTAAGGACGCAAATCCGTTATATGGGTATTGATGCCCACTTTGCCGAGGAGTTTTGGCTAAAGTATGGGCATGATGATTTACTTCCGCGAACATTTTTTTTGCTTCTTTTTCTTCCTCAAGCACACTCCACCTCATACGTGAGCTCATCTCCTCTTTGAAGCAACAGGGTGCTCTGAGGAGGCTTGGTGGGCAAGTGTGCATCGTATTCGTTTTTACTTGAATGGTGTAGTCGCTGAAATTCGATGGGCGGAAAGATTGTCGGAGTGGAACCACGTCCCACACTTCCTATATTTCGTGACACAGTACGTGGATAGCATGCCCATTGTGTCCATTGGAGGCATCCTTTGTGATGCCTTGTTCAATCCTAAATACGCCGGGTGCGTATACCAAGTTACGGTTGCCATTGACAGCTTGGGCAACATCGCTTGGATTTGTCCGTTGGCCCCGAGGACATGGGCGGATGTTCTCATTTGGGATCACGAATGGCGGAAAAGGAGCAAGGGGCATTATATGGATTATGAGACTGGCTCCATGGATGGCGCATACAAGGGGCGCCTCCATGTGGCATGGCCATTTATCGGTCGAAAGACGTTGACCGAGCAGCAAAAGGAGTACAATGATGTTCATGGTTGCTATAGGGCACATATTGACCACTTGTTTGCACACATGTGGCACTGGGGCATCGTAAGGAACATATGGAGGGGATCCGGTACGGAGTTGCATGAGTACGTGCGTGTACTCTTGCATTTGCAGCAATTTTTGATTCGAAGACACTTACGGTACACTCCATATGGTCCGTGGGAACACGTACCTGCACATGTATGGACCGCACCTACACAGGAGGACAATGATGATGAGGATGTTGTGGGTGATGATGGGGATGTTTGTGCCCTTTGTTACACCAAGTGTGACCCTGAAAAGATGTCCATGTGTGACAAGTGTGAACTGCAATATTGTACAGATTGCATTGACACACACACACATGTGACAATGTGACATTTCTTTAATTCTGCAATTGTGTCATGTTGTGCACACAAGTTGCGTATTCTCAATGTGTACTTAGTTGACAATGGAACAAAGAGACAATTGTGTGTTCTTGAGGGTGGCGACCAATGCGTTGTTCATGGCTTTTCCAGATGTGCATGATGTGTGTTATGTGAAGGGAAGGTAGTTTGCAACTTTGTTGAGCTGGGGCAGTTTGGGTCACCTAATTCTAACGGCGTTTCCAAGGGGTGTGCTTGGGGGCTCTTCGGGGGGAACATAGTCTAAAAGTAGCGCACAGTGCGCGCACATTGCAAAGATTCCCCCGATGTCATTGTCTTGACTGGATTGTAACACCCCCGAGGGGTCTGGGAGGACGCGCACACCCGTGCAAACGGGGCGACAAGGGTGGGGCAAGGCGCAGGACTCATTCCTCCCGCCACTCCACCGCAGCCATCTTGGTGAGGGTAGGTCATACCTAACCCACAACCAAAGCTGGCCTTGTCACCGACCGGTGACCTGCTATGTGTACTTTCGATGGACACTTGGTGGAACTTCGGTCTCGAGTTTAAAAAAAAAAGGTTGGGACAGTGGGAGAGCTGTACAAGGGCAAAGTTATGAAATACTGGGGCAGGACATCACTGCTGATGGGATATTCCCTAGAGTGGTAAAAAATAGCCATTTCACCCCTAAAAATAGTCTATCCCTACCCTTTAGCCCCTTCATAGCATGTAAGTTGGAGACATTCCCCTTGCTTTTGCTCATTTTCATCATTCACTATCACTTTAATGGGTGAATAATGGCTCACGTCAACAATTTTGTCCCTACGTTGCCTATTTTTCGCAATCTGTATAAAGTGATGTCATGCCCTATTTTTCGCCTTTCCAACCCCTTACTAGGCCCCAAAGCCCACCCCTACCCATCTAAATACCTTCCAAAACATGTCTTTTCCCAACCCTCAAGTTAGCTGGGGATGTCCTTACTTCCACACATCAAAGTGAAACTTGTAAAATTCTGAAAAAGTGGCAAAACGCACAAAGTTGGCACATTTTGAATGTCCCGGAGAGAAATGTGGTGCGTGTGTGTTGCTCACACAGTGCGCATGCGGAGCGTGTATTTGGCTGATTTCATAGACCTACCCACCTGTTGGACAATAAAGTTCATGCGTTTCCAAGCTGTAAAAGGCCTGCCATTGCACATACTGCACTGTGTCCGTTTACAGTTACACCCATGTCTCTTTCATGGCTTCCTGCAGGCATCACTGTCACCTACATCCGATCAAAGGGTTATAGGGTGCCCTCCCCCTCCGAGTGTGGGCAGCACAGGAGCATCAAGTAACCAAGGAACCAAGGAATGACCTTCCCCCCCCCTTGGGGCTTTGGAGGAAATGTTCGCGCGATGCACGAGCCGGGCAAAGTTTCAACGGTCCCCATCCCACCTCCGACTGTTCGGGGGCATGCATTTGTGTGGCCCAGCCTAGCACGATGGGATTTGGGCACTCATTTTAGTGCCTCAGAGAGCAAGCAATGATTCCAAGAGAGGTTAATATTCCTTGCCACCACTTCTTCCAATCATGCATGAATGGTTTGTGCTTTTGCACTTGTGACAAGGGCACCCCAAGCTCGGTATGACAGGGGTAAAGAGACTCAAAGCATTGGGATAGATGGCCAGAACATTGATGCGGATGGCGGGCATGCCAGGCAAACATTCCCTCTTGGGAGTCTCAGACTGAGCCCCCCCCACCGCAGCCCCAGTGCCTTGGCTGATTCATACCCCTGCCTGAGAAGTCCCCAAACCCTCCAGCAGGTTGTAAGATGACTGGATGGGCTGGTTCGCTGGATCGTTCTGTGCTTGACCCATGACCAGCTACATTAGCGAATCCCATGCACGCTCAAGGCAACCCGCAGTTGTGCACGCTGCACAGGTACATTACTCGCAAGCAAACAAAAAGTCGTGGTGCATTACTTTGGAGCATGCCTGTACCTTGTTGTCCGCAGGTGATGGCCATCTAGTCGTTCAGGTATGTCAGATCCAGAGCTGACTGCACCGACAGCAGACCCCAGCAACTTCAGTCTGGATCTGGATCTCCCTCAACAAAATGTTCCGCCAGCATTCTCTGTGCCATCGCCCGAGACTGGCGTGCGATTGCCTGAGACTGGCGTGTCATCACTGTCTGAGGGGCTCGGCATCGTTACATCGGAACAAGGGGCTCCTGGGCCTGCACCCCTCAGAGCCCCCTCTTTTGGAAAGGATGTTGGCATCCTCCGCCCCGCTCCACCAGTACTGCAGGGCACAAAACGGCCTTCCTATATTTCGTGACACAGTACGTGGATAGCATGCCCATTGTGTCCATTGGAGGCATCCTTTGTGATGCCTTGTTTAATCCTAAATACGCTGGGTGCGTATACCAAGTTACGGTTGCCATTGACAGCTTGGGCAACATCGTTTGGATTTGTCCGTTGGCCCCGAGGACATGGGCGGATGTTCTCATTTGGGATCGCGAAGGGCGGAAAAGGAGCAAGGGGCATTATATGGATTATGAGACTGGCTCCATGGATGGCGCATACAAGGGGCGCCTCCATGTGGCATGGCCATTTATGGGTCGAAAGACGTTGACCGAGCAGCAAAAGGAGTACAATGATGTTCATGGTTGCTATAGGGCACATATTGACCACTTGTTTGCACACATGTGGCCCTGGGGCATCGTAAGGAACATATGGAGGGGATCCGGTACGGAGTTGCATGAGTACGTGCGTGTACTCTTGCATTTGCAGCAATTTTTGATTCGAAGACACTTACGGTACACTCCATATGGTCCGTGGGAACACGTACCTGCACATGTATGGACCGCACCTACACAGGAGGACAATGATGATGAGGATGTTGTGGGTGATGATGGGGATGTTTGTGCCCTTTGTTACACCAAGTGTGACCCTGAAAAGATGTCCATGTGTGACAAGTGTGAACTGCAATATTGTACAGATTGCATTGACACACACACACACATGTGACAATGTGACATTTCTTTAATTCTGCATTTGTGTCATGTTGTGCACACAAGTTGCGTATTCTCAATGTGTACTTAGTTGACAATGGAACAAAGAGACAATTGTGTGTTCTTGAGGGTGGCGACCAATGCGTTGTTCATGGCTTTTCCAGATGTGCATGATGTGTGTTATGTGAAGGGAAGGTAGTTTGCAACTTTGTTGAGCTGGGGCAGTTTGGGTCACCTAATTCTAACGGCGTTTCCAAGGGGTATGCTTGGGGGCTCTTCGGGGGGAACATAGTCTAAAAGTAGCGCACAGTGCGCGCACATTGCAAAGATTCCCCCGATGTCATTGTCTTGACTGGATTGTAACACCCCCGAGGGGTCTGGGAGGACGCGCACACCCGTGCAAACGGGGCGACAAGGGTGGGGCAAGGCGCAGGACTCATTCCTCCCGCCACTCCACCGCAGCCATCTTGGTGAGGGTAGGTCATACCTAACCCACAACCAAAGCTGGCCTTGTCACCGACCGGTGACCTGCTATGTGTACTTTCGATGGACACTTGGTGGAACTTCGGTCTCGAGTTTAAAAAAAAAAGGTTGGGACAGTGGGAGAGCTGTACAAGGGCAAAGTTATGAAATACTGGGGCAGGACATCACTGCCGATGGGATATTCCCTAGAGTGGTAAAAAATAGCCATTTCACCCCTAAAAATAGTCTATCCCTACCCTTTAGCCCCTTCATAGCATGTAAGTGGGAGACATTCCCCTTGCTTTTGCTCATTTTCATCATTCACTATCACTTTAATGGGTGAATAATGGCTCACGTCAACAATTTTGTCCCTACGTTGCCTATTTTTCGCAATCTGTATAAAGTGATGTCATGCCCTATTTTTCGCCTTTCCAACCCCTTACTAGGCCCCAAACCCCACCCCTACCCATCTAAATACCTTCCAAAACATGTCTTTTCCCAACCCTCAAGTTAGCCGGGGATGTCCTTACTTCCACACATCAAAGTGAAACTTGTAAAATTCTGAAAAAGTGGCAAAACGCACAAAGTTGGCACATTTTGAATGTCCCGGAGAGAAATGTGGTGTGTGTGTGTTGCTCACACAGTGCGCATGCGGAGCGTGTATTTGGCTGATTTCATAGACCTACCCACCTGTTGGACAATGAAGTTCATGCGTTTCCAAGCTGTAAAAGGCCTGCCATTGCACATACTGCACTGTGTCCGTTTACAGTTACACCCATGTCTCTTTCATGGCTTCCTGCAGGCATCACTGTCACCTACATCCGATCAAAGGGTTATAGGGTGCCCTCCCCCTCCGAGTGTGGGCAGCACAGGAGCATCAAGTAACCAAGGAACCAAGGAATGACCTTCCCCCCCCCTTGGGGCTTTGGAGGAAATGTTAGCGCGATGCACGAGCCGGGCAAAGTTTCAACGGTCCCCATCCCACCTCCGACTGTTCGGGGGCATGCATTTGTGTGGCCCAGCCTAGCAGGATGGGATTTGGGCACTCATTTTAGTGCCTCAGAGAGCAAGCAATGATTCCAAGAGAGGTTAATATTCCTTGCCACCACTTCTTCCAATCATGCATGAATGGTTTGTGCTTTTGCACTTGTGACAAGGGCACCCCAAGCTCGGTATGACAGGGGTAAAGAGACTCAAAGCATTGGGATAGATGGCCAGAACATTGATGCGGATGGCGGGCATGCCAGGCAAACATTCCCTCTTGGGAGTCTCAGACTGAGCCCCCCCCACCGCAGCCCCAGTGCCTTGGCTGATTCATACCCCTGCCTGAGAAGTCCCCAAACCCTCCAGCAGGTTGTAAGATGACTGGATGGGCTGGTTCGCTGGATCGTTCTGTGCTTGACCCATGACCAGCTACATTAGCGAATCCCATGCACGCTCAAGGCAACCCGCAGTTGTGCACGCTGCACAGGTACATTACTCGCAAGCAAACAAAAAGTCGTGGTGCATTACTTTGGAGCATGCCTGTACCTTGTTGTCCGCAGGTGATGGCCATCTAGTCGTTCAGGTATGTCAGATCCAGAGCTGACTGCACCGACAGCAGACCCCAGCAACTTCAGTCTGGATCTGGATCTCCCTCAACAAAATGTTCCGCCAGCATTCTCTGTGCCATCGCCCGAGACTGGCGTGCGATTGCCTGAGACTGGCGTGTCATCACTGTCTGAGGGGCTCGGCATCGTTACATCGGAACAAGGGGCTCCTGGGCCTGCACCCCTCAGAGCCCCCTCTTTTGGAAAGGATGTTGGCATCCTCCGCCCCGCTCCACCAGTACTGCAGGGCACAAAACGGCCTTCCTATATTTCGTGACACAGTACGTGGATAGCATGCCCATTGTGTCCATTGGAGGCATCCTTTGTGATGCCTTGTTTAATCCTAAATACGCTGGGTGCGTATACCAAGTTACGGTTGCCATTGACAGCTTGGGCAACATCGTTTGGATTTGTCCGTTGGCCCCGAGGACATGGGCGGATGTTCTCATTTGGGATCGCGAAGGGCGGAAAAGGAGCAAGGGGCATTATATGGATTATGAGACTGGCTCCATGGATGGCGCATACAAGGGGCGCCTCCATGTGGCATGGCCATTTATCGGTCGAAAGACGTTGACCGAGCAGCAAAAGGAGTACAATGATGTTCATGGTTGCTATAGGGCACATATTGACCACTTGTTTGCACACATGTGGCCCTGGGGCATCGTAAGGAACATATGGAGGGGATCCGGTACGGAGTTGCAAGAGTACGTGCGTGTACTCTTGCATTTGCAGCAATTTTTGATTCGAAGACAGGTACGGTACACTCCATATGGTCCGTGGGAACACGTACCTGCACATGTATGGACCGCACCTACACAGGAGGACAATGATGATGAGGATGTTGTGGGTGATGATGGGGATGTTTGTGCCCTTTGTTACACCAAGTGTGACCCTGAAAAGATGTCCATGTGTGACAAGTGTGAACTGCAATATTGTACAGATTGCATTGACACACACACACACACATGTGACAATGTGACATTTCTTTAATTCTGCAATTGTGTCATGTTGTGCACACAAGTTGCGTATTCTCAATGTGTACTTAGTTGACAATGGAACAAAGAGACAATTGTGTGTTCTTGAGGGTGGCGACCAATGCGTTGTTCATGGCTTTTCCAGATGTGCATGATGTGTGTTATGTGAAGGGAAGGTAGTTTGCAACTTTGTTGAGCTGGGGCAGTTTGGGTCACCTAATTCTAACGGCGTTTCCAAGGGGTATGCTTGGGGGCTCTTCGGGGGGAACATAGTCTAAAAGTAGCGCACAGTGCGCGCACAGTGCAAAGATTCCCCCGATGTCATTGTCTTGACTGGATTGTAACACCCCCGAGGGGTCTGGGAGGACGCGCACACCCGTGCAAACGGGGCGACAAGGGTGGGGCAAGGCGCAGGACTCATTCCTCCCGCCACTCCACCGCAGCCATCTTGGTGAGGGTAGGTCATACCTAACCCACAACCAAAGCTGGCCTTGTCACCGACCGGTGACCTGCTATGTGTACTTTCGATGGACACTTGGTGGAACTTCGGTCTCGAGTTTAAAAAAAAAGGTTGGGACAGTGGGAGAGCTGTACAAGGGCAAAGTTATGAAATACTGGGGCAGGACATCACTGCTGATGGGATCTTCCCTAGAGTGGTAAAAAATAGCCATTTCACCCCTAAAAATAGTCTATCCCTACCCTTTAGCCCCTTCATAGCATGTAAGTTGGAGACATTCCCCTTGCTTTTGCTCATTTTCATCATTCACTATCACTTTAATGGGTGAATAATGGCTCACGTCAACAATTTTGTCCCTACGTTGCCTATTTTTCGCAATCTGTATAAAGTGATGTCATGCCCTATTTTTCGCCTTTCCAACCCCTTACTAGGCCCCAAAGCCCACCCCTACCCATCTAAATACCTTCCAAAACATGTCTTTTCCCAACCCTCAAGTTAGCTGGGGATGTCCTTACTTCCACACATCAAAGTGAAACTTGTAAAATTCTGAAAAAGTGGCAAAACGCACAAAGTTGGCACATTTTGAATGTCCCGGAGAGAAATGTGGTGCGTGTGTGTTGCTCACACAGTGCGCATGCGGAGCGTGTATTTGGCTGATTTCATAGACCTACCCACCTGTTGGACAATGAAGTTCATGCGTTTCCAAGCTGTAAAAGGCCTGCCATTGCACATACTGCACTGTGTCCGTTTACAGTTACACCCATGTCTCTTTCATGGCTTCCTGCAGGCATCACTGTCACCTACATCCGATCAAAGGGTTATAGGGTGCCCTCCCCCTCCGAGTGTGGGCAGCACGGGAGCATCAAGTAACCAAGGAACCAAGGAATGACCTTCCCCCCCCCTGGGGCTTTGGAGGAAATGTTAGCGCGATGCACGAGCCGGGCAAAGTTTCAACGGTCCCCATCCCACCTCCGACTGTTCGGGGGCATGCATTTGTGTGGCCTAGCCTAGCACGATGGGATTTGGGCACTCATTTTAGTGCCTCAGAGAGCAAGCAATGATTCCAAGAGAGGTTAATATTCCTTGCCACCACTTCTTCCAATCATGCATGAATGGTTTGTGCTTTTGCACTTGTGACAAGGGCACCCCAAGCTCGGTATGACAGGGGTAAAGAGACTCAAAGCATTGGGATAGATGGCCAGAACATTGATGCGGATGGCGGGCATGCCAGGCAAACATTCCCTCTTGGGAGTCTCAGACTGAGCCCCCCCCACCGCAGCCCCAGTGCCTTGGCTGATTCATACCCCTGCCTGAGAAGTCCCGAAACCCTCCAGCAGGTTGTAAGATGACTGGATGGGCTGGTTCGCTGGATCGTTCTGTGCTTGACCCATGACCAGCTACATTAGCGAATCCCATGCACGCTCAAGGCAACCCGCAGTTGTGCACGCTGCACAGGTACATTACTCGCAAGCAAACAAAAAGTCGTGGTGCATTACTTTGGAGCATGCCTGTACCTTGTTGTCCGCAGGTGATGGCCATCTAGTCGTTCAGGTATGTCAGATCCAGAGCTGACTGCACCGACAGCAGACCCCAGCAACTTCAGTCTGGATCTGGATCTCCCTCAACAAAATGTTCCGCCAGCATTCTCTGTGCCATCGCCCGAGACTGGCGTGCGATTGCCTGAGACTGGCGTGTCATCACTGTCTGAGGGGCTCGGCATCGTTACATCGGAACAAGGGGCTCCTGGGCCTGCACCCCTCAGAGCCCCCTCTTTTGGAAAGGATGTTGGCATCCTCCGCCCCGCTCCACCAGTACTGCAGGGCACAAAACGGCCTTCGATCCCAGGATGGCACCAACTTACAAGTATGAGTGAGTTTGGATCACTATGCATTGGGCCACAGGGTCAAGGATGGGCGTAAATGGAGAACGCATAGCCAGGTAGTGATGTGATATTATTCCTCGTTAGTATGATACCAACGGGTCCTGTGTGAGACCGTGCTGTCAGGGAGGTGGGTTGGAGCGTTGGTAATCCTGCACCTGAACCCATCAGATCCCTCCAGGCGCGACTTGGACCTTAATGTGTGGTGCCCTCCGTAGTATGATAGCACAGACCCCGTAGCCCTGTCGCTTGGCAGGACTGCGACTTCGCCAAGTCGACGTCTTGGCTGCCAAATGGCACGCCAGGGGACAGCCTGCTCTTGAGGCAGCTGCCCATGCCCCACATGTAGGAGTGCCGGCTGCTGGGTACCCATCCAGCTGGACGCCAGCCAGGCCATAAGACTCCACACCTGGATACAGGGGCACAGCATGCTTCACGGGAAGGTATGCACGCCTCCCTTCACCATTGGAGTGGAGGTGGTCAGCATGCTGGTCATGGCAGCCTCCATGTAGGGGCATAAGCTGCCAGCCCGAGAGGAGCTGGTGCGGTATGAGACGCAGACACTCTAGGCCATGTGGAGCAACACCCGTCTCTTCAGGGCCAGAGGTCGCCTTGTCCTCCTAACGCCGGCGCACCGGCCAGCACCCACCTGGCACTTGTGCAATCTGTGCTTGGCCTTGCTGGCAGTCTCAGCCGGGGATCGCTCCCAGTCTGAGTGCAGATCATCTGGCAGCTCCTGTCTCATTTTGCTTATATGTGGCATGTTGTTGTGTTGGTTCCATTGCTATGAATTTTGCTGCCGCCTAATTCACATGCAAATTTCACCCCCTCTATGGGTGGCATTGTTGTGGCCCATGTTGATGGTCCCTTGCAACAGGGTGATGTGTACCATTGCATCACATACTGGTACCCATGAGAATCCTACCCTTGTGTTCAGCTGCATTGATGTTGCCAGCCCCCCCCCCCCCCCCCATGGGCTGGGGAACCATCACTTGGCAACAGTCCCCTGCAGGGACAGGCCTCTCTGGGGTAACGATGGACCAGGGGATCTTTAACGGGGATCTTGAACGGAGGCATGACAGCGGCGCCCCTCGGCATGACTGCCCCTGAGCAAGGGCGACATCATCAGTTTGGCACCCCTCACACGGTGGATATGTGGGCAGGCTCAATCCTTCGGCCTGAGAGACAATTCAATGGGCAGGACCGGCTCTGTCAGAGGGGGAGGAGTACTGTGCAGCGGGGCGTGTAGGAGCGCTGTAAGGGCGCTGGGGGGTGGGTGCACACCGGGTCACACCTCTGGGAGGCGCCTGGCCCTTGTGCTGCTTCTCTGGGTACGCTCTGGTGCAAGCATGGCGGTGCTGTCTGTCCTTGTGCCCGGGGGGGGGGGGGGTCGTGTGCCGCTGTGTGGGGGGGTTGTGCGTGCCCGGTGCTCCGGGCCTCAGTGGCAGGGCATGGAAGCCCTACTCTAAGGCCACTGGGGGAGTCTTGGGTTGGGTGGTCTGTGGCTTCCTCCAGCCCACGACTGAACCCATGAGGGGTGCACAGGGCGTAGTCAGGATGTGTGGTCTGTGGTGTGCCTTGACTGACCCAGAGGGGCACAGGTGGTGCTGCACAGAGTGCTCGACCAGCTGGGGGCGTCCTGGTGGATGGAAGGTCCCTGGGTGTGCTGTGCACTTCCGCCCCTGGAGCACTCGGAGGTCCCTGGTGAGCCCGCTGCACCTTGGTCACCTCAGACGAGACACGACCCATCGCCGCCTTTCGGCTTCCTAGTTGGTCCGGTGGAGAGAATCAGGACTCGATTACATAGGTTGTGTGAATCCACCAGCGTGCCATAGTGGTGTCATGTACTGCTAGGTCATGCTCCAGCCAGCTCAAGATGCAGCACCATTGCATCCACTCATCATGACCCAACCCAGTGTCGCGTCTTCAAGGGTCCGCAGCCATTGCCAAGTCTGATCTCAATCCATCTACCTCTCGTTTCATGCCCCGCCTTTCGCACGTGATGTATGTTGCAGCACATCCATGGCAATCGTACGCAGAACTGAGGGATGATCCAGAGGGTACAGAAATGAAGCCAGTGGGTGAAGGAGAACACACTGCGGAACCTGTGCCACCATTGCCCTCGGTATGTTTGGGAGAAGGCAGAGGTGATGGCAAATAAACTTGGAAAGGTGTCATGGATGCCATCTTCGTTCACTTTCAGAACAGGGGTCAGCTTTTATTGAATAACACGGTGACTGACATCCATCACAATTTGAGTGGAAACCGCACCATCAGCACTGGATTCGAGGTTTTGCCCACTGCGCAAAGTGTGCTTGCTGCTTGCTGCCTGCAAAAGGGGTAGCTCCACCATACCCTTTAAAGTGGAGATAGACCCTGACTGGTTTCACCAGCTCACTGACCTGAACCTTAATCAATCCACACTGTTTTTTGGGACGGCTGCTTGCCACCCAAGGTGTGATTTTGTCGGGCTCCAAAGGCTGTAATGATGTGTCGTTGGGCAGTCCTCCCGCCAGGCCCACCAAGGATATTTCATCCTTTACAAGGACATGCACGGATCAAATATGGTGTCCACAGCCTTAGGGTGCTGCTTTACCCCTCGTAAGGGTCCCGATCACTTTTGGGAACTTTGTTTTTGACCTGTTGTTGACTTGTTTGCAACCTTAGGTGTTAACCCTAATACTAGAACCTCAACCCTATGGTTCAGATCAGCCTTGGGGTTTGGGATAGTGTTTGGGACACCGAGCTGGTGGAACCAGTAAGGATTTAAAGCCCTTTCTAAGGTGTGCGGTGGAGCCACCATTTTTAGCAAGCAGCACGCAAGCAAGCAAGCAAGCAAGCACAAGCGAAATGGGATGCAGAGGGGGCTGGTGGCGTTTGCCTATGGTGTGCGAGAGGCTTAATACAACTGCAGTCATCATTCATCGCCATGGCCTGGAGGCAATGCATGATGTGCGAAGCAGTGAAAGTAGTCCAAATCCTGGCAAACTGCCTATGTGGGCCATGTTGGGCCAAATAAGGTCAAATAGGCAAAAAAAGGGATGCAAAGTATTTTTTCTATCGTTTGGGTTTCGATGCACGCCGGACACATCACACAGGACTTGCATACCCAAGGCCGTCTAAAAACGTCGATTTTGGTTCTTTTTAACGGTTTCCGGAACGCACCACTATACGTGGCCGCACTCATAGCTAGCCGCCACTGTTGGGGGTTTTGCCAAAACTTTATAGAGAATGCATTGCCTACAGTGCACTTGCAGTGCAAAGTTTTGTATGTCGGCAAATACTCAAATCCTAGTTTTGGCCCTTTTCCACAAGTCCGTTCTTCCATAATTAGGTTTTGAAAATCTTCTTGTGCATTTGGAATGTGCCATATTTTACTTGTCACCCATTTTCCACCATTTTACGCCCCTTGAGTTGGGGATATGGACTCTCAACCCGCGTTTGTGTACGTGCATTTGTGTGACCGAGCAATGTGAAACGGGCACCTGGCGCCAGGTATACGGTGATACAATGCCACGGTGTGTTCTTATGCCAGGTACCACGGCAGATGTAAGGATTTGGGATGCAAGAGGCCCTTCACGCTCCCATGAGCAATTCATTGATTTTGAAATGGGTGCTCATGATGGCGCCTACAAGGGCCGCATCCATATTGCCATGCCATATATTGGTCGCAAGAAATTGAGTGACGACGAACAAGAATATAATGATGTGCATGGTTTCTATCGCGCAAGGGTGGGACACCTCTTTGCCTGCTTTTGGCATTGGAAGATTGTCCGCAATGTGTGGATGTGTTCTGCCAGAAATTTACACCAGCACGTCCGTATTTTGCTGCATTTGACGCAGTTTTGTATCAGGAGACAAACTAGGTATCGGCCCTAATATGGACCTTGAATTCATGTGCCTGAGTGTGTGTGGGCACGACAAGATGCCCCAGAAGATGTTGAGGAAAATTATGGCGGTGTTTGTTGTCAACTATGTGCTCACCGTCGTGAAGATATGTCCGAGTCTGGCACATGTCATTTGAACATGTGCCCCTCTTGCATGCCTTTGCATAGTTGCAATTTGGATTTCTAATTATAAAAACAAGGGATTTCAGACATCTCAGAATCAGATTGTTGTGTTGTGTTGCTCATCTGCATGTGTTGCTTGATGTTTCCTCCCTCCTTCTCCTTGGATGGTCTTTGATACATGTGCCCGCAATGTGCCCGTAGTGCAAAGTTTGTCCCATAGAATTCATGTAACATAAATTCACATAACAAGGCAGCACCGGGGGAACGTTAGCGCGCCGGGCGCGCGCCGGGCATCTTTTTGGACCCGTGCCCCTCTAGTGGCCTTTTAGGGGGTGCACTAAGGGGGCGCACTTAGCACAGTGCAGCTATTTGGGCGTCTGGTTGTACTAGAGACCCACACTTTGAGATACTAGGAGCATCATGGTGACCCCTAGCGTAGGTTTTGACTTCTGATTTGTCCCCTTTGTTGGGGACCCCCGAGAATGCAGGGCCGACGTAGCATTTCCGCCCTCTTTTGGGCCCCAACCTTCCGGTGCTATTGAGGAAACCGGGACAATCTTTGAATCCACGCTTTGTTGCGTGGTGCATCATGGTGACCCCTAGCGTACGTTTTGACTTCTGATTTTGTCCCCTTTGTTGGGGACCCCTGAGAATGCAGGGGTGACGTAGCATTTCCGCCCTCTTTTCGGCCCCAACCTTCCGGTGCTATTGAGGAAACCGGGACAATCTTTGAATCCACGCTTTGTTGCGTGGTGCATCATGGTGACCCCCGGCGTACGTTTTGACTTCTGATTTTGGGGGCGCCTCAAGCGCAGTGCGCGCAGAGTGCAACTATTTGGGCGTCTGGCTGTACTAGAGACCCATACTTTGAGATACTAGGGGCCCCTAGGGGCATCATGGTGACCCCTAGCGGAGGTTTTGACTTCTGATTTTGTCCCCCTTTTGTTTGGGGACCCCCGAGAATGCAGGGGTGACGTAGCATTTCCGCCCTCTTTTGGGCCCCAACCTTCCGGTGCTATTGAGGAAACCAGGACAATCTTTGAATCCCCGCTTTGATACTAGGAGCATCATGGTGACCCCTAGCGTACGTTTTTACTTCTGATTTTGGATTGGGGCGCCTCCATGTTGCATGGCCATTTATCGGTCGAAAGACGTTGACCGAGCGGCAAAAGGAGTACAATGATGTTCATGGTTTCTATAGGGCACGCATTGAGCACTTGTTTGCACGCATGTGGCACTAGGGCATCGTAAGGAACATATGGAGGGGATCCGGTTTTTGATTCGAAGACAGGTAAGGTACCCTCCATATGGTCCGTGGGAACACGTACCTGCACATGTATGGACCGCACCTACACAGGAGGACAATGATGATGAGGATGTTGTGGGTGATGATGGGGATGTTTGTGCCCTTTGTTACACCAAGTGTGACCCTGAAAAGATGTCCATGTGTGACAAGTGTGAACTGCAATATTGTACAGATTGCATTGACACACACACATGTGACAATGTGACATTTCTTTAATTCTGCAATTGTGTCATGTTGTGCACACAAGTTGCGTATTCTCAATGTGTACTTAGTTGACAATGGAACAGAGAGACAGTTGTGTGTTCTTCAGGGTGGCGACCAATGCGCTGTTCATGGCTTTTCCAGATGTGCATGATGTGTGTTATGTGAAGGGAAGGTAGTTTGCAACTTTGTTGAGCTGGGGCAGTTTGGGTCACCTAATTCTAACGGCGTTTCCAAGGGGTATGCTTGGGGGCTCTTCGGGGGGAACATAGTCTAAAAGTAGCGCACAGTGCGCGCACAGTGCAAAGATTCCCCCTTTGTCCCCTTTGTTGGGGACCCCCGAGAATGCAGGGGTGACGCGCTTTGTTGCGTGGCCCCTCAAGTTGGGGTTAGTGACTCACAATCCACGCTTTTTTGCTTGGCCCCTCGAGTTGGGGTTAGGGACTCACAATCCACGCTTGGTTGCGTGGCCCCTCGAGTTGGGGTTAGGGACTCACAATCCACCCTTTTTTGCGTGGCCCCTCGAGTTGGGGTTCAGGGACTCACAATCCACGCTTTGTTGCGTGGCCCCTCGAGTTGGGGTTAGGGACTCACAATCCACGCTTTTTTGCGTGGCCCCTCGAGTTGGGGTTAGGGACTAACAATCCACGCTGTGTTGCGTGGCCCCTCGAGTTGGGGTTAGGGACTCACAATCCACGCTTTTTTGCGTGGCCCCTCGAGTTGCGGTTAGGGACTCACAATCCATGCTTTGGTGCGTGGCCCCTCGAGTTGGGGTTAGGGACTCACAATCCACGCTTTTTTGCGTGGCCCCTCGAGTTGGGGTTAGGGACTCACAATCCACCCTTTTTTGCGTGGCCCCTCGAGTTGGGGTTAGGGACTCACAATCCACGCTTTGTTGCGTGTCCCCTCCAGTTGGGGTTAGGGACTCACAATCCACGCTTTGTTGCGTGGCCCCTCGAGTTGGGGTTAGGGACTCACAATCCACACTTTTTTGCGTGGCCCCTCGAGTTGGGGTTAGGGACTCACAATCCACGCTTTTTTGCGTGGCCCCTCGAGTTGGGGTTAGGGACTCACAATCCACGCTTTTTTGCGTGGCCCCTCGAGTTGGGGTTAGGGACTCACAATCCACGCTTTTTTGCGTGGCCCCTCGAGTAGGGGTTAGGGACTCACAATCCACGCTTTGTTGCGTGGCCCCTCGAGTTGGGGTTAGGGACTCACAATCCACCCTTTTTTGCGTGGCCCCTCGAGTTGGGGTTAGGGACTCACAATCCACGCTTTGTTGCGTGGCCCCTCGAGTTGGGGTTAGGGACTCACAATCCACCCTTTTTTGCGTGGCCCCTCGAGTTGGGGTTAGGGACTCACAATCCACCCTTTTTTGCGTGGCCCCTCGAGTTGGGGTTAGGGACTCACAATCCACGCTTTTTTGCGTGGCCCCTCGAGTTGGGGTTAGGGACTCACAATCCACGCTTTTTTGCGTGGCCCCTCGAGTTGGGGTTAGGGACTCACAATCCACGCTTTGTTGCGTGGCCCCTCGAGTTGGGGTTAGGGACTCACAATCCACCCTTTTTTGCGTGGCCCCTGGAGTTGGGGTTAGGGACTCACAATCCACGCTTTGTTGCGTGGCCCCTCGAGTTGGGGTTAGGGACTCACAATCCACCCTTTTTTGCGTGGCCCCTCGAGTAGGGGTCAGGGACTCACAATCCACGCTTTGTTGCGTGGCCCCTCGAGTTGGGGTTAGGGACTCACAATCCACGCTTTTTTGCGTGGGCCCTCGAGTTGGGGTTAGGGACTCACAATCCACGCTCCTTCGCATGGCCCCTCGAGATGGGGTTAGGGACTCACAATCCACGCTTTGTTGCGTGGCCCCTCGAGTTGGGGTTAGGGACTCACAATCCACCCTTTTTTGCGTGGCCCCTCGAGTTGGGGTTAGGGACTCACAATCCACGCTTTGTTGCGTGGCCCCTCGAGTTGGGGTTAGGGACTCACAATCCACGCTTTTTTGCGTGGCCCCTCGAGTTGGGGTTAGGGACTCACAATCCACGCTTTGTTGCGTGGCCCCTCGAGTTGGGGTTAGGGACTCACAATCCACCCTTTTTTGCGTGGCCCCTCGAGTTGGGGTTAGGGACTCACAATCCACGCTTTGTTGCGTGGCCCCTCGAGTAGGGGTTAGGGACTCACAATCCACCCTTTTTTGCGTGGCCCCTCGAGTTGGGGTTAGGGACTCACAATCCACGCTTTTTTGCGTGGCCCCTCGAGTTGGGGTTAGGGACTCCCAATCCACCCTTTTTTGCGTGGCCCCTCGAGTTGGGGTTACGGACTCACAATCCACGCTTTTTTGCGTGGCCCCTCGAGTTGGGGTTAGGGACTCACAATCCACCCTTTTTTGCGTGGCCCCTCGAGTTGGGGTTAGGGACTCACAATCCACGCTTTTTTGCGTGGCCCCTCGAGTTGGGGTTAGGGACTCACAATCCACGCTTTTTTGCGTGGCCCCTCGAGTTGGGGTTAGGGACTCACAATCCACGCTTTTTTGCGTGGCCCCTCGAGTAGGGGTTAGGGACTCACAATCCACGCTTTTTTGCGTGGCCCCTCGAGTAGGGGTTAGGGACTCACAATCCACCCTTTCTTGCGTGGCCCCTCGAGTTGGGGTTAGGGACTCACAATCCACGCTTTTTTGCGTGGCCCCTCGAGTTGGGGTTAGGGACTCACAATCCACGCTTTGTTGCGTGGCCCCTCGAGTTGGGGTTAGGGACTCACAATCCACCCTTTTTTGCGTGGCCCCTCGAGTTGGGGTTAGGGACTCACAATCCACGCTTTGTTGCGTGGCCCCTCGAGTTGGGGTTAGGGACTCACAATCCACGCTTTTTTGCGTGGCCCCTCGAGTTGGGGTTAGGGACTCACAATCCACGCTTTTTTGCGTGGCCCCTCGAGTTGGGGTTAGGGACTCACAATCCACCCTTTTTTGCGTGGCCCCTCGAGTTGGGGTTAGGGACTCACAATCCACGCTTTGTTGCGTGGCCCCTCGAGTAGGGGTTAGGGACTCACAATCCACCCTTTTTTGCGTGGCCCCTCGAGTTGGGGTTAGGGACTCACAATCCACGCTTTTTTGCGTGGCCCCTCGAGCTGGGGTTAGGGACTCACAATCCACGCTTTGTTGCGTGGCCCCTCGAGTTGGGGTTACGGACTCACAATCCACGCTTTTTTGCGTGGCCCCTCGAGTTGGGGTTAGGGACTCACAATCCACCCTTTTTTGCGTGGCCCCTCGAGTTGGGGTTAGGGACTCACAATCCACGCTTTTTTGCGTGGCCCCTCGAGTTGGGGTTAGGGACTCACAATCCACGCTTTTTTGCGTGGCCCCTCGAGTTGGGGTTAGGGACTCACAATCCACGCTTTTTTGCGTGGCCCCTCGAGTAGGGGTTAGGGACTCACAATCCACGCTTTTTTGCGTGGCCCCTCGAGTAGGGGTTAGGGACTCACAATCCACCCTTTTTTGCGTGGCCCCTCGAGTTGGGGTTAGGGACTCACAATCCACGCTTTGTTGCGTGGCCCCTCGAGTTGGGGTTAGGGACTCACAATCCACGCTTTTTTGCGTGGCCCCTCGAGTTGGGGTTAGGGACTCACAATCCACGCTTTGTTGCGTGGCCCCTCGAGTTGGGGTTAGGGACTCACAATCCACGCTTTGTTGCGTGGCCCCTCGAGTTGGGGTTAGGGACTCACAATCCACGCTTTGTTGCGTGGCCCCTCGAGTTGGGGTTGGGGACTCACAATCCACGCTTTTTTGCGTGGCCCCTCGAGTTGGGGTTAGGGACTCACAATCCACGCTTTGTTGCGTGGCCCCTCGAGTTGGGGTTAGGGACTCACAATCCACCCTTTTTTGCGTGGCCCCTGGAGTTGGGGTTAGGGACTCACAATCCACGCTTTGTTGCGTGGCCCCTCGAGTTGGGGTTAGGGACTCACAATCCACCCTTTTTTGCGTGGCCCCTCGAGTAGGGGTCAGGGACTCACAATCCACGCTTTTTTGCGTGGCCCCTCGAGTTGGGGTTAGGGACTCACAATCCACCCTTTTTTGCGTGGCCCCTCGAGTTGGGGTTAGGGACTCACAATCCACCCTTTTTTGCGTGGCCCCTCGAGTAGGGGTTAGGGACTCACAATCCACGCTTTTTTGCGTGGCCCCTCGAGTTGGGGTTAGGGACTCACAATCCACCCTTTTTTGCGTGGCCCCTCGAGTTGGGGTTAGGGACTCACAATCCACCCTTTTTTGCGTGGCCCCTCGAGTTGGGGTTAGGGACTCACAATCCACGCTTTTTTGCGTGGCCCCTCGAGTTGGGGTTAGGGACTCACAATCCACGCTTTTTTGCGTGGCCCCTCGAGTTGGGGTTAGGGACTCACAATCCACGCTTTGTTGCGTGGCCCCTCGAGTTGGGGTTAGGGACTCACAATCCACCCTTTTTTGCGTGGCCCCTGGAGTTGGGGTTAGGGACTCACAATCCACGCTTTGTTGCGTGGCCCCTCGAGTTGGGGTTAGGGACTCACAATCCACCCTTTTTTGCGTGGCCCCTCGAGTAGGGGTTAGGGACTCACAATCCACGCTTTTTTGCGTGGCCCCTCGAGTTGGGGTTAGGGACTCACAATCCACCCTTTTTTGCGTGGCCCCTCGAGTTGGGGTTAGGGACTCACAATCCACCCTTTTTTGCGTGGCCCCTCGAGTTGGGGTTAGGGACTCACAATCCACGCTTTTTTGCGTGGCCCCTCGAGTTGGGGTTAGGGACTCACAATCCACGCTTTTTTGCGTGGCCCCTCGAGTTGGGGTTAGGGACTCACAATCCACGCTTTGTTGCGTGGCCCCTCGAGTTGGGGTTAGGGACTCACAATCCACCCTTTTTTGCGTGGCCCCTGGAGTTGGGGTTAGGGACTCACAATCCACGCTTTGTTGCGTGGCCCCTCGAGTTGGGGTTAGGGACTCACAATCCACCCTTTTTTGCGTGGCCCCTCGAGTAGGGGTCAGGGACTCACAATCCACGCTTTGTTGCGTGGCCCCTCGAGTTGGGGTTAGGGACTCACAATCCACGCTTTTTTGCGTGGGCCCTCGAGTTGGGGTTAGGGACTCACAATCCACGCTCCTTCGCATGGCCCCTCGAGATGGGGTTAGGGACTCACAATCCACGCTTTGTTGCGTGGCCCCTCGAGTTGGGGTTAGGGACTCACAATCCACCCTTTTTTGCGTGGCCCCTCGAGTTGGGGTTAGGGACTCACAATCCACGCTTTGTTGCGTGGCCCCTCGAGTTGGGGTTAGGGACTCACAATCCACGCTTTTTTGCGTGGCCCCTCGAGTTGGGGTTAGGGACTCACAATCCACGCTTTGTTGCGTGGCCCCTCGAGTTGGGGTTAGGGACTCACAATCCACCCTTTTTTGCGTGGCCCCTCGAGTTGGGGTTAGGGACTCACAATCCACGCTTTGTTGCGTGGCCCCTCGAGTAGGGGTTAGGGACTCACAATCCACCCTTTTTTGCGTGGCCCCTCGAGTTGGGGTTAGGGACTCACAATCCACGCTTTTTTGCGTGGCCCCTCGAGTTGGGGTTAGGGACTCCCAATCCACCCTTTTTTGCGTGGCCCCTCGAGTTGGGGTTACGGACTCACAATCCACGCTTTTTTGCGTGGCCCCTCGAGTTGGGGTTAGGGACTCACAATCCACCCTTTTTTGCGTGGCCCCTCGAGTTGGGGTTAGGGACTCACAATCCACGCTTTTTTGCGTGGCCCCTCGAGTTGGGGTTAGGGACTCACAATCCACGCTTTTTTGCGTGGCCCCTCGAGTTGGGGTTAGGGACTCACAATCCACGCTTTTTTGCGTGGCCCCTCGAGTAGGGGTTAGGGACTCACAATCCACGCTTTTTTGCGTGGCCCCTCGAGTAGGGGTTAGGGACTCACAATCCACCCTTTCTTGCGTGGCCCCTCGAGTTGGGGTTAGGGACTCACAATCCACGCTTTTTTGCGTGGCCCCTCGAGTTGGGGTTAGGGACTCACAATCCACGCTTTGTTGCGTGGCCCCTCGAGTTGGGGTTAGGGACTCACAATCCACCCTTTTTTGCGTGGCCCCTCGAGTTGGGGTTAGGGACTCACAATCCACGCTTTGTTGCGTGGCCCCTCGAGTTGGGGTTAGGGACTCACAATCCACGCTTTTTTGCGTGGCCCCTCGAGTTGGGGTTAGGGACTCACAATCCACGCTTTTTTGCGTGGCCCCTCGAGTTGGGGTTAGGGACTCACAATCCACCCTTTTTTGCGTGGCCCCTCGAGTTGGGGTTAGGGACTCACAATCCACGCTTTGTTGCGTGGCCCCTCGAGTAGGGGTTAGGGACTCACAATCCACCCTTTTTTGCGTGGCCCCTCGAGTTGGGGTTAGGGACTCACAATCCACGCTTTTTTGCGTGGCCCCTCGAGCTGGGGTTAGGGACTCACAATCCACGCTTTGTTGCGTGGCCCCTCGAGTTGGGGTTACGGACTCACAATCCACGCTTTTTTGCGTGGCCCCTCGAGTTGGGGTTAGGGACTCACAATCCACCCTTTTTTGCGTGGCCCCTCGAGTTGGGGTTAGGGACTCACAATCCACGCTTTTTTGCGTGGCCCCTCGAGTTGGGGTTAGGGACTCACAATCCACGCTTTTTTGCGTGGCCCCTCGAGTTGGGGTTAGGGACTCACAATCCACGCTTTTTTGCGTGGCCCCTCGAGTAGGGGTTAGGGACTCACAATCCACGCTTTTTTGCGTGGCCCCTCGAGTAGGGGTTAGGGACTCACAATCCACCCTTTTTTGCGTGGCCCCTCGAGTTGGGGTTAGGGACTCACAATCCACCCTTTTTTGCGTGGCCCCTCGAGTTGGGGTTAGGGACTCACAATCCACGCTTTTTTGCGTGGCCCCTCGAGTTGGGGTTAGGGACTCACAATCCACGCTTTGTTGCGTGGCCCCTCGAGTTGGGGTTAGGGACTCACAATCCACGCTTTGTTGCGTGGCCCCTCGAGTTGGGGTTAGGGACTCACAATCCACGCTTTGTTGCGTGGCCCCTCGAGTTGGGGTTGGGGACTCACAATCCACGCTTTTTTGCGTGGCCCCTCGAGTAGGGGTTAGGGACTCACAATCCACGCTTTGTTGCGTGGCCCCTCGAGTTGGGGTTAGGGACTCACAATCCACCCTTTTTTGCGTGGCCCCTCGAGTTGGGGTTAGGGACTCACAATCCACGCTTTGTTGCGTGGCCCCTCGAGTAGGGGTTAGGGACTCACAATCCACGCTTTGTTGCGTGGCCCCTCGAGTTGGGGTTAGGGACTCACAATCCACGCTTTTTTGCGTGGCCCCTCGAGTTGGGGTTAGGGACTCACAATCCACGCTTTGTTGCGTGGCCCCTTGAGTTGGGGTTAGGGACTCACAATCCACGCTTTTTTGCGTGGCCCCTCGAGTTGGGGTTAGGGACTCACAATCCACCCTCTTTTGCGTGGCCCCCCGAGTTGGGGTTAGGGACTCACAATCCACGCTTTGTTGCGTGGCACCTCGAGTAGGGGTTAGGGACTCACAATCCACCCTTTTTTGCGTGGCCCCTCGAGTTGGGGTTAGGGACTCACAATCCACGCTTTTTTGCGTGGCCCCTCGAGTTGGGGTTAGGGACTCCCAATCCACCCTTTTTTGCGTGGCCCCTCGAGTTGGGGTTACGGACTCACAATCCACGCTTTTTTGCGTGGCCCCTCGAGTTGGGGTTAGGGACTCACAATCCACGCTTTGTTGCGTGGCCCCTCGAGTAGGGGTTAGGGACTCACAATCCACGCTTTTTTGCGTGGCCCCTCGAGTTGGGGTTAGGGACTCACAATCCACGCTTTTTTGCGTGGCCCCTCGAGTTGGGGTTAGGGACTCACAGTCCACGCTTTTTTGCGTGGCCCCTCGAGTAGGGGTTAGGGACTCACAATCCACGCTTTTTTGCGTGGCCCCTCGAGTAGGGGTTAGGGACTCACAATCCACCCTTTTTTGCGTGGCCCCTCGAGTTGGGGTTAGGGACTCATAATCCACGCTTTGTTGCGTGGCCCCTCGAGTTGGGGTTAGGGACTCACAATCCACCCTTTTTTGCGTGGCCCCTCGAGTTGGGGTTAGGGACTCACAATCCACGCTCCTTCGCATGGCCCCTCGAGTTGGGGTTAGGGACTCACAATCCACGCTTTGTTGCGTGGCCCCTCGAGTTGGGGTTAGGGACTCACAATCCACGCTTTGTTGCGTGGCCCCTCGAGTTGGGGTTAGAGACTCACAATCCACCCTTTTTTGCGTGGCCCCTCGAGTTGGGGTTAGGGACTCACAATCCACGCTCCTTCGCATGGCCCCTCGAGATGGGGTTAGGGACTCACAATCCACGCTTTGTTGCGTGGCCCCTCGAGTTGGGGTTAGGGACTCACAATCCACCCTTTTTTGCGTGGCCCCTCGAGTTGGGGTTAGGGACTCACAATCCACGCTTTGTTGCGTGGCCCCTCGAGTTGGGGTTAGGGACTCACAATCCACGCTTTTTTGCGTGGCCCCTCGAGTAGGGGTTAGGGACTCACAATCCACGCTTTGTTGCGTGGCCCCTCGAGTTGGGGTTAGGGACTCACAATCCACCCTTTTTTGCGTGGCCCCTCGAGTTGGGGTTAGGGACTCACAATCCACGCTTTGTTGCCTGGCCCCTCGAGTAGGGGTTAGGGACTCACAATCCACGCTTTGTTGCGTGGCCCCTCGAGTTGGGGTTAGGGACTCACAATCCACGCTTTTTTGCGTGGCCCCTCGAGTTGGGGTTAGGGACTCACAATCCACGCTTTTTTGCGTGGCCCCTCGAGTTGGGGTTAGGGACTCCCAATCCACCCTTTTTTGCGTGGCCCCTCGAGTTGGGGTTACGGACTCACAATCCACGCTTTTTTGCATGGCCCCTCGAGTTGGGGTTAGGGACTCACAATCCACGCTTTGTTGCGTGGCCCCTCGAGTTGGGGTTAGGGACTCACAATCCACCCTTTTTTGCGTGGCCCCTCGAGTTGGGGTTAGGGACTCACAATCCACGCTTTGTTGCGTGGCCCCTCGAGTTGGGGTTAGGGACTCACAATCCACGCTTTTTTGCGTGGCCCCTCGAGTAGGGGTTAGGGACTCACAATCCACGCTTTGTTGCGTGGCCCCTCGAGTTGGGGTTAGGGACTCACAATCCACCCTTTTTTGCGTGGCCCCTCGAGTTGGGGTTAGGGACTCACAATCCACGCTTTGTTGCCTGGCCCCTCGAGTAGGGGTTAGGGACTCACAATCCACGCTTTGTTGCGTGGCCCCTCGAGTTGGGGTTAGGGACTCACAATCCACGCTTTTTTGCGTGGCCCCTCGAGTTGGGGTTAGGGACTCACAATCCACGCTTTGTTGCGTGGCCCCTCGAGTTGGGGTTAGGGACTCACAATCCACCCTTTTTTGCGTGGCCCCTCGAGTTGGGGTTAGGGACTCACAATCCACGCTTTGTTGCGTGGCCCCTCGAGTTGGGGTTAGGGACTCACAATCCACGCTTTTTTGCATGGCCCCTCGAGTTGGGGTTAGGGACTCACAATCCACGCTTTGTTGCGTGGCCCCTCGAGTTGGGGTTAGGGACTCACAATCCACGCTTTGTTGCGTGGCCCCTCGAGTAGGGGTTAGGGACTCACAATCCACGCTTTTTTGCGTGGCCCCTCGAGTTGGGATTAGGGACTCACAATCCACGCTTTGTTGCGTGGCCCCTCGAGTTGGGGTTAGGGACTCACAATCCACCCTTTTTTGCGTGGCCCCTCGAGTTGGGGTTAGGGACTCACAATCCACGCTTTTTTGCGTGGCCCCTCGAGTTGGGGTTAGGGACTCACAATCCACGCTTTGTTGCGTGGCCCCTCGAGTTGGGGTTAGGGACTCACAATCCACGCTTTTTTGCGTGGCCCCTCGAGTTGGGGTTAGGGACTCACAATCCACCCTTTTTTGCGTGGCCCCTCGAGTTGGGGTTAGGGACTCACAATCCACGCTTTTTTGCGTGGCCCCTCGAGTTGGGGTTAGGGACTCACAATCCACGCTTTTTTGCGTGGCCCCTCGAGTTGGGGTTAGGGACTCACAATCCACGCTTTGTTGCGTGGCCCCTCGAGTAGGGGTTAGGGACTCACAATCCACGCTTTTTTGCGTGGCCCCTCGAGTTGGGGTTAGGGACTCACAATCCACGCTTTTTTGCGTGGCCCCTCGAGTTGGGGTTAGGGACTCACAATCCACGCTTTGTTGCGTGGCCCCTCGAGTAGGGGTTAGGGACTCACAATCCACGCTTTGTTGCGTGGCCCCTCGAGTTGGGGTTAGGGACTCACAATCCACGCTTTTTTGCGTGGCCCCTCGAGTTGGGGTTAGGGACTCACAATCCACGCTTTTTTGCGTGGCCCCTCGAGTTGGGGTTAGGGACTCACAATCCACGCTCCTTCGCATGGCCCCTCGAGTTGGGGTTAGGGACTCACAATCCACGCTTTTTTGCGTGGCCCCTCGAGTTGGGGTTAGGGACTCACAATCCACGCTTTTTTGCGTGGCCCCTCGAGTTGGGGTTAGGGACTCACAATCCACCCTTTTTTGCGTGGCCCCCCGAGTTGGGGTTAGGGACTCACAATCCACGCTTTTTTGCATGGCCCCTCGAGTTGGGGTTAGGGACTCACAATCCACGCTTTGTTGCGTGGCCCCTCGAGTTGGGGTTAGGGACTCACAATCCACCCTTTTTTGCGTGGCCCCTCGAGTTGGGGTTAGGGACTCACAATCCACGCTTTGTTGCGTGGCCCCTCGAGTAGGGGTTAGGGACTCACAATCCACGCTTTTTTGCGTGGCCCCTCGAGTTGGGGTTAGGGACTCACAATCCACGCTTTGTTGCGTGGCCCCTCGAGTTGGGGTTAGGGACTCACAATCCACCCTTTTTTGCGTGGCCCCTCGAGTTGGGGTTAGGGACTCACAATCCACGCTTTTTTGCGTGGCCCCTCGAGTTGGGGTTAGGGACTCACAATCCACGCTTTGTTGCGTGGCCCCTCGAGTTGGGGTTAGGGACTCACAATCCACGCTTTTTTGCGTGGCCCCTCGAGTTGGGGTTAGGGACTCACAATCCACCCTTTTTTGCGTGGCCCCTCGAGTTGGGGTTAGGGACTCACAATCCACGCTTTTTTGCGTGGCCCCTCGAGTTGGGGTTAGGGACTCACAATCCACGCTTTTTTGCGTGGCCCCTCGAGTTGGGGTTAGGGACTCACAATCCACGCTTTTTTGCGTGGCCCCTCGAGTAGGGGTTAGGGACTCACAATCCACGCTTTTTTGCGTGGCCCCTCGAGTTGGGGTTAGGGACTCACAATCCACGCTTTTTTGCGTGGCCCCTCGAGTTGGGGTTAGGGACTCACAATCCACGCTTTGTTGCGTGGCCCCTCGAGTAGGGGTTAGGGACTCACAATCCACGCTTTGTTGCGTGGCCCCTCGAGTTGGGGTTAGGGACTCACAATCCACGCTTTTTTGCGTGGCCCCTCGAGTTGGGGTTAGGGACTCACAATCCACGCTTTTTTGCGTGGCCCCTCGAGTTGGGGTTAGGGACTCACAATCCACGCTCCTTCGCATGGCCCCTCGAGTTGGGGTTAGGGACTCACAATCCACGCTTTTTTGCGTGGCCCCTCGAGTTGGGGTTAGGGACTCACAATACACGCTTTTTTGCGTGGCCCCTCGAGTTGGGGTTAGGGACTCACAATCCACCCTTTTTTGCATGGCCCCCCGAGTTGGGGTTAGGGACTCACAATCCACGCTTTTTTGCGTGGCCCCTCGAGTTGGGGTTAGGGACTCACAATCCACGCTCCTTCGCATGGCCCCTCGAGTTGGGGTTAGGGACTCACAATCCACGCTTTGTTTCGTGGCCCCTCGAGTAGGGGTTAGGGACTCACAATCCACGCTTTGTTGCGTGGCCCCTCGAGTTGGGGTTAGGGACTCACAATCCACGCTTTTTTGCGTGGCCCCTCGAGTTGGGGTTAGGGACTCACAATCCACGCTTTGTTGCGTGGCCCCTCGAGTAGGGGTTAGGGACTCACAATCCACGCTTTTTTGCGTGGCGCCTCGAGTTGGGGTTAGGGACTCACAATCCACGCTTTGTTGCGTGGCCCCTCGAGTTGGGGTTAGGGACTCACAATCCACCCTTTTTTGCGTGGCCCCTCGAGTTGGGGTTAGGGACTCACAATCCACGCTTTTTTGCGTGGCCCCTCGAGTTGGGGTTAGGGACTCACAATCCAAGCTTTTTTGCGTGGCCCCTCGAGTTGGGGTTAGGGACTCACAATCCACGCTTTGTTGCGTGGCCCCTCGAGTTGGGGTTAGGGACTCACAATCCACCCTTGTTTGCGTGGCCCCTCGAGTAGGGGTTAGGGACTCACAATCCACGCTTTTTTGCGTGGCCCCTCGAGTTGGGGTTAGGGACTCACAATCCACCCTTTTTTGCGTGGCCCCTCGAGTTGGGGTTAGGGACTCACAATCCAAGCTTTTTTGCGTGGCCCCTCGAGTTGGGGTTAGGGACTCACAATCCACGCTTTGTTGCGTGGCCCCTCGAGTTGGGGTTAGGGACTCACAATCCACCCTTGTTTGCGTGGCCCCTCGAGTTGGGGTTAGGGACTCACAATCCACGCTTTGTTGCGTGGCCCCTCGAGTTGGGGTTAGGGACTCACAATCCACCCTTTTTTGCGTGGCCCCTCGAGTTGGGGTTAGGGACTCACAATCCACGCTTTTTTGCGTGGCCCCTCGAGTTGGGGTTAGGGACTCACAATCCACGCTTTTTTGCGTGGCCCCTCGAGTTGGGGTTAGGGACTCACAATCCACGCTTTTTTGTGTGGCCCCTCGAGTAGGGGTTAGGGACTCACAATCCACGCTTTTTTGCGTGGCCCCTCGAGTTGGGGTTAGGGACTCACAATCCACGCTTTTTTGCGTGGCCCCTCGAGTTGGGTTAGGGACTCACAATCCACCCTTTTTTGCGTGGCCCCTCGAGTTGGGGTTAGGGACTCACAATCCACGCTTTTTTGCGTGGCCCCTCGAGTAGGGGTTAGGGACTCACAATCCACGCTTTGTTGCGTGGCCCCTCGAGTTGGGGTTAGGGACTCACAATCCACGCTTTTTTGCATGGCCCCTCGAGTTGGGGTTAGGGACTCACAATCCACGCTTTTTTGCGTGGCCCCTCGAGTTGGGGTTAGGGACTCACAATCCACGCTTTGTTGCGTGGCCCCTCGAGTTGGGGTTAGGGACTCAGAATCCACCCTTTTTTCCGTGGCCCCTCGAGTTGGGGTTAGGGACTCACAATCCACGCTTTGTTGCGTGGCCCCTCGAGTTGGGGTTAGGGACTCAAAATCCACTCTATTTTGCGTGGCCCCTCGAGTTGGGGTTAGGGACTCACAATCCACGCTTTTTTGCGTGGCCCCTCGAGTTGGGGTTAGGGACTCACAATCCACGCTTTGTTGCGTGGCCCCTCGAGTTGGGGTTAGGGACTCACAATCCACCCTTGTTTGCGTGGCCCCTCGAGTAGGGGTTAGGGACTCACAATCCACGCTTTTTTGCGTGGCCCCTCGAGTTGGGGTTAGGGACTCACAATCCACCCTTTTTTGCGTGGCCCCTCGAGATGGGGTTAGGGACTCACAATCCACCCTTTTTTGCGTGGCCCCTCGAGTTGGGGTTGGGGACTCACAATCCGCGCTTTTTTGCGTGGCCCCTCGAGTTGGGGTTAGGGACTCACAATCCACGCTTTTTTGCGTGGCCCCTCGAGTTGGGGTTAGGGACTCACAATCCACGCTTTTTTGTGTGGCCCCTCGAGTAGGGGTTAGGGACTCACAATCCACGCTTTTTTGCGTGGCCGCTCGAGTTGGGGTTAGGGACTCACAATCCACGCTTTTTTGCGTGGCCCCTCGAGTTGGGGTTAGGGACTCACAATCCACGCTTTGTTGCGTGGCCCCTCGAGTTGGGGTTAGGGACTCACAATCCACGCTTTTTTGCGTGGCCCCTCGAGTAGGGGTTAGGGACTCACAATCCACGCTTTGTTGCGTGGCCCCTCGAGTTGGGGTTAGGGACTCACAATCCACGCTTTTTTGCATGGCCCCTCGAGTTGGGGTTAGGGACTCACAATCCACGCTTTTTTGCGTGGCCCCTCGAGTAGGGGTTAGGGACTCACAATCCACGCTTTGTTGCGTGGCCCCTCGAGTTGGGGTTAGGGACTCAGAATCCACCCTTTTTTCCGTGGCCCCTCGAGTTGGGGTTAGGGACTCACAATCCACGCTTTGTTGCGTGGCCCCTCGAGTTGGGGTTAGGGACTCACAATCCACTCTTTTTTGCGTGGCCCCTCGAGTTGGGGTTAGGGACTCACAATCCACGCTTTTTTGCGTGGCCCCTCGAGTTGGGGTTAGGGACTCACAATCCACGCTTTGTTGCGTGGCCCCTCGAGTAGGGGTTAGGGACTCACAATCCACTCTTTTTTGCGTGGCCCCTCGAGTTGGGGTTAGGGACTCACAATCCACGCTTTGTTGCGTGGCCCCTCGAGTTGGGGTTAGGGACTCACAATCCACGCTTTTTTGTGTGGCCCCTCGAGTAGGGGTTAGGGACTCACAATCCACGCTTTTTTGCGTGGCCGCTCGAGTTGGGGTTAGGGACTCACAATCCACGCTTTTTTGCGTGGCCCCTCGAGTTGGGGTTAGGGACTCACAATCCACACTTTGTTGCGTGGCCCCTCGAGTTGGGGTTAGGGACTCACAATCCACCCTTTGTTGCGTGGCCCCTCGAGTTGGGGTTAGGGCTAGGTTAGGGCTATCCCAAACCTCAACCCAAACCGCAACCCAAACCTCAACCCAAATCTCAACCCAGACCGCAACCCAAACCTCAACCCAACCCTCAACCCAAACCCCAACCCAAACCTCAACGCAAATCTAAGTCCGCGAAAGGCAAACCCAAGCCCCAGCCCAACCCCCCCCCTTAGATGTGGCTGAGGGGGTTTGTGTTGTGCTCCTTCTTTGATTGCCAGCGTAGAGTCGTGCACATGCATCTGTTTCCCATAGTGGGGGGAGGGGGGGATGCGCCATAAAGGCTGAAGGAGTGTGCCGGTTGGTACTTCCCTGTGAACGTACGCGTGCGCCTGTTGAGGAGGGAATCCTCCACGCGTGGAGAGGTGGGATGGTTGCTCACCCTTTGGGTAAGGCCTCAAGGGACAGTGCATGACAACGGAGCGACCCCTTTTGCAGTGGGACCCTTAAGTTTGTGAGTGGCGGTGCACAGACCCCAATTGAAGAGGAACGGCCATCCAATGGAACAAAAAGCCACATCTGCGTCCCTGCACAGCACCTATATGCATCACCATCATGCATCATCTTTTCCATCGTCAGAACCTCGATATTCCTGTCACGTCACGAGCCTCCATCTGCTCCCTCGCCTCCACGGGAGTTGTCTCCGATGACGCAGATTTGGCCCACCAGTCGACGCTCTCAACAAAAGGTATGGACTGCTCTGTACCTGGGCGACCAACTTCACATTGAGCGGCTTGGTTAGGATGGGCAAGGGACAGGGGGTCTGAAAGGTCAAACATGGCGCGTGCAGGTGCACAACGACCCCTGCCCCACAAAACTCAGTCAAGTGATGAGCTCCAGAGTGACAGCTGGGGGGTATCTAATGGTTTCGTGATGGCAGCACATGACCGACAGCAGTTGTGGGGTTTGGGATTTTCGAGTTTGAGAGGGCACAGTTGAGCCATTTCGTTGTCTCCTCTACGAAGGACGGCCCTTGCCCAGACCCATCCCTGGCAGTGATCAAGACACTTCTACACCGCTGTGCTTCCCTAAGTGGTGCATCTGTTCGTGCTCAGGGGTTGGCGTGACCCAGACATTCATTATCATCGTCAAGTCTTTCATCGGCACTGGAGTACTCACTATGCCCCGTGCCTTTTACAACGGCGGCATGCTGTTTGCCCCCATGACGATGCTCATCATGGGTGCTTATTCCCTGGTCTCTAAGCCCCTCCTGTCTGAGATCTCGTGTCACTGGCCTCACTTGTGGGATAGGGCTCCCCCACCAGGCCAGTGGGTTGGACAAAATTAGGGCACATTGCATAACTACTGACCTTGCATACACCCAATGTGGGTGAGGCTGCTGCTGCTCAGAAGAAGGCAGGATTTTGCATTTTTCTGAACACCCCGGGAGAGCGCCAATAATTGCGGGCATGCGTGCAACCATATGCACAGGTATGACTGCAGCCCTTGAGACTGCTTGCACGCGTGTCACTGTGTGCGTCGGTGACTGTGGCATGGGGCAAGCCCTTGTGTTCCCTTGCCCACGTGGAGCGGGGTGGTGTTCTCTGTGGTGTTCTTTTGCAACAGTGGTAAGATGTGCTGTTGAATCCAAGGGGGGCACCTTCGCCTGTCTACACATGGACACCCAGACATTTTTGGCCCTCAACTGGTCAGGGCTTGGAGTGATTGCGGCATTTCACTAGCACCATCTCCCAAAATGCCAAAAGGCAGTCGGGGTCGATAGTCTAGGGACTGTATACCGTATACATATCAGCTGCGGCGCACTCACAAAGGGGATAGCGGTGTATGGAAGCTGGGTGCCCACATCCAGATTTTGGCCCATGTCCGGTACTCGTGGAAGTTCAGTCCGCTTCCTGGGAGCCCCGTCCTCCCCCCCGTCCCCTCCTGAAGCAATCCTTTTCCTGTTCCGAGGCTCCAGCGTGCATAGCTCCCACCCAACCCATGGCCCAGTGCCTGAGTAATGGGTATGATAACCCTACAGGCATGAATGCCCCTTGTGGATACCTTCACACCAAGTTGTAGCTCTTTCCGCCATGGCAGAAAAGTCTAGGCCCAAGAACCAATATAGAAGAGGCCACTTGGGATCTAGAATGAGTTTGAGAGAAGAGAGCAGAGGATTGGAGGGAAGGGGGGCGGGTGCTGTGACACTTGGCGGCATCAAAAAAATGGACCGAATTGCACAGTCCCTCAGCAGTCGATTCCAGGAGCCTTGCCACCCGGACGCATCTTTCGCACTTCTCAGGTCTGCATGCTTATGTTGGTGAAATGCCGGCAGGGGGTGCAAGGGCTCTGCAGGTATGGGCAGCATTGGTGCCTACTCATTTGCTGCACTTTGCCACGGTCCATGACCTTTGCTCTTGCTGCACTCCCACATTCCTCCATCCGCCAGCCATGCTTACCAGCACCGAAGTGAGGGAATATGTGGAGCAAAAGGGAGCGAGGCGACTGTGAAGCAGTCCTGTTGCTGATAGAAGATGCTGACGCAGGACCAGGGTTGTGCTTAGTGTTTGGCCTCCGGGATATGGGGCATATGAGGGCAAAAAAAGTTTGTGTCCCCAAAATGGGCCTCTCATTTTAGGCTCTCTATTCAAAAGTTCATTTTTCCCTACAGGAAAATTTCTTTGGTTTTGGTGTCTGGTGTCTGGTGTCTGAGTGCCTGGAGCCGATTCCACCGGACGCACCGGATACGGCCGCCCCGGCCAGGCTCGGCTGGACGTCGCCACACCGCGGTGGGCGCAGCGTCCATCGCGTCGCTCTCGTCTCCCCCACGTCCCCCCCCCCCCTTGCCCTGGGTCCCCGCTAATACAATCCGCATGGGCACACGCCCTATGCCTTCAGTTCTGCCAAAAGTAATATATTCTGCATGGACACACGCCCAATGCCCCCAGTTCTGCCAAAAGTAATAAATTCTGCATGGGCACACGGCCTATGCCTTCAGTTCTGCCAAAAGTAATATATTCTGCATGGGCACACGCCCAATGCTCCGAGTTCTGCCAAAAGTAATATATTCTGCATGGGCACACGCCCTCTGCCTTCAGTTCTGCCAATAGTAATAAATTCTGCATGGTCACACGACCAATGCCCCCAGTTCTGTCAATGGTAATAAATTCTGCATGGACACACGCCCAATACCTTCAGTTCTGCCAAAAGCAATAATTTCTGCATGGACACACGACCAATGCCTTCAGTTCTGCCAAAAGTAATAAATCCTGCATGGGCACACGCCCAATGCTCCCAGTGCTGCCAAAAGTAATAAATTCTGCATGGGCACACGCCCAATACCTTCAGTTCTGCCAATAGTAATAAATTCTGCATGGGCACACGCCCAATTCCCCCAGTTCTGCCAAAAGTAATAAATTCTGCATGGGCACACGTCCAATGCTCCCAGTTCTGCCAAAAACAATAAATTCTGCATGGGCACACACCCAATACCTTCAGTTGTGCCAAAAGTAATAAATTCTGCATGGGCACACACCCAATACCTTCAGTTCTGCCAAAGTAATAAATTCCGCATGGACACACGCCCAATACCTTCAGTTCTGCCAAAAGTAATAACTTCTGCATGGGCACACACCGGATACCTTCAGTTCTGCCAAAAGTAATAAATTCTGCATGGGCACACACCCAATACCTTCAGTTCTGTCAATGGTAATAAATTCTGCATGGACACACGCCCAATGCCCCCAGTTCTGCCAAAAGCAACAAATTCTGCATGGACACACGACCAATGCCTTCAGTTATGCCAAAAGTAATAAATCCTGCATGGGCACACGCCCAATGCTCCCAGTGCTGCCAAAAACAATAAATTCTGCATGGGCACACGCCCAATGCCTTCAGTTCTGCCAATAGTAATGAATTCTGCATGGACACACACCCAATTCCCCTAGTTCTGCCAAAAGTAATACATTCTGCATGGGCACACGTCCAATGCTCCCAGTTCTGCCAAAAACAATAAATTCTGCATGGGCACACACCCAATACCTTCAGTTCTGCCAAAAGTAATAAATTCTGCATGGGCACACACCCAATACCTTCAGTTCTGCCAAAGTAATAAATACCGCATGGACACACGCCCAATACCTTCAGTTCTGGCAAAAGTAATATATTCTGCATGGGCGCACACCCAATACCTTCAGTTCTGCCAATAGTAATAAATTCTGCATGGACACATGCCCAATACCTTCAGATCTGCCAAAAGTAATATATTCTGCATGAGCACACACCCAATACCTTCAGTTCTGCCAAAAGTAATAAACTCTGCATGGGCACACACCCAATACCTTCAGTTCTGCCAAAAGTAATAAATTCTGCATGGACACATGACCAATACCTTCAGTTCTGCGAAAAGTAATACCTTCTGCATGGGCACACACCCAATACCTTCAGTTCTGCCAAAAGTAATGAATTCTGCATGGGTACACACCCAATACCTTCAGTTCTGCCAAAAGTAATAAATTCTGCATGGGCACATGCCCAATACCTTCAGTTCTGGGAAAAGTAATATATTCTGCATGGGCGCACACCCAATACCTTCAGTTCTGCCAAAAGTAATAAATTCTGCATGGACACATGCCCAATACCTTCAGTTCTGCTCAAAGTAATAAATTCTGCATGGGCACACACCCAATACCTTCAGTTCTGCCAAAAGTAATAAATTCTGCATGGACACATGCCCAATACCTTGAGATCTGCCAAAAGTAATATATTCTGCATGAGCACACACCCAATACCTTCAGTTCTGCCAGAAGTAATAAATTCTGCATGGACACATGCCCAATACCTTCAGTTCTGTCAATAGTAATATATTCTGCATGGACACACGCCCAATGCCCCCAGTTCTGCCAATAGTAATAAATTCTGCATGGACACACGACCAATGCCTTCAGTTTTGCCAAAAGTAATAAATCCTGCATGGACACACGCCCAATGCTCCCAGTGCTGCCAATAGTAATAAATTCTGCATGGGCACACGCCCTATGCCTTCAGTTCTGCCAATAGTCATAAATTCTGCATGGACACACGCCCAATGCTCCGAGTTCTGCCAAAAGTAATATATTCTGCATGGGCACACGTCCAATGCTCCCAGTTCTGCCAAAAACACATGCCCAATACCTTCAGTTCTGCCAATAGTCATAAATTCTGCATGGGCACACACCCAATACCTTCAGTTCTGCCAAAAGTAATAAATTCCGCATGGACACATGCCCAATACCTTCAGTTCTGCCAAAAGTAATAAATTCTGCATGGACACATGCCCAATACCTTCAGCTCTGCCAAAAGTAATAAATTCTGCATGGGCACACACCCAATACCTTCAATTCTGCCAAAAGTAATAAATTCTGCATGGACACATGCCCAATACCTTCAGTTCTGCCAAAAGTAATAAATTCTGCATGGACACATGCCCAATACCTTCAGTTCTGCCAAAAGTAATAAATTCTGCATGGACACATGCCCAATACCTTCAGTTCTGCCAAAAGTAATACATTCTGCATGGGCACATGCCCTACGCCTTCAGTTCTGCCAATAGTAATAAATTCCGCATGGACACACGCCCAATGCCCCCAGTTCTCCGAAAAGTAATAAATTCTGCATGGGCACACACCCAATGCTCCCAGTTCTGTTAAACATAAAACATTCTCCATACGCACACACCCAATACCTTCAGTTCCGCCAAAAGTAATAAATTCTGCATGGGTACATGCCCAATACCTTCAGTTCTGCCAAAAGTAATATATTCTGCATGGGCACACACCCAATACCTTCAGTTCTGCCAATAGTAATAAATTCTGCATGGACACATGCCCAATACCTTCAGTTCTGCCAATAGTAATAAATTCTGCATGGACACGTGCCCAATACCTTCAGTTCTGCCAAAAGTAATATATTCTGCATGGGCACATGCCCTACGCCTTCAGTTCTGCCAAAAGTAACAAAGTTTGCATGGGCACACACCCAATACCTTCAGTTCTGCCAATAGTAATAAATTCTGCATGGGCACACGCCCAATGCCCCCAGTGCTGCCAAAAGTAATATATTCTGCATGGGCACTCACCCAATGCTCCCAGTTCTGCCAAAAATAAATAATTCTGCATGGGCACACACCCAATCCCTTCAGTTCCGCCAAAAGTAATAAATTCTGCATGGGTACATGCCCAATACCTTCAGTTCTGCCAAAAGTAATAAATTCTGCATGGGCATACGCCCAATACCTTCAGTTCTGCCAATAGTAATAAATTCTGCATGGACACACGCCCAATGCCCCCAGTTCTGCTAAAAGTAATATATTCTGCATGGGCACACGGCCAACGCCTTCAGTTCTGCCAAAAGCAATAACTTCTGCATGGGCACACGCCCAATGCCCACGGTGCACACCTGGTGTCTGGTTGCTGCCACACGGCAGAGCCTGGGCCCCAGAGCCGTCCATAGCCGCACGGCGTCACGGTTGGGGGTATCCAGGCTGGGGGATCGCACGATCCCAGTGTATAAAAAATGGCTCATGGTCACGCACGTGACCTGGGGACGAAAAGGGGCCATGTCGCTTCATGGCCAGGAGGCAGGAGGTGGGCCCTGATCCTCCCCGGAAGTCCTTGTGTCGCGCACTGTTTTCCCTCCCCCCCCTGCTGGATGTCACCGCACGGTGCTCCTCCAGTGCGGCCTGCCCCGCACGGGGCACCGCGGTGTCGCTGAGCCTTGCGACCTGTTTTTCGCCCTGGCGCCCCGGTCGCACGACCACCAGGGGGACTCCCGCCGATCTTTGGTTTTGGGTGGGTGGGTGGTTTGGCCTGGGTGGGTGGGTCCACCAGATCCCCCCCCCCCCCTGCCTAGATAAGCACATCCCTGCACAGGACGTGGGGTTTGCAGTGCAGGCAACTAGCGCCGTTGGCTGGCACAGCACCCCTGATGGTGGTTGCATGGGCAAAATGCAAGGTGTTCATTTTGCTGAGGGGCAGTAGCCCCTGTTGCCTACCAGCCGAGCCAATCTTGTGACCCTGCTGGTTTCTTTTTGTGACCTGCATCCAAGGCCACCAGTGCCTAAGAGGTGTATCTTTTCTGTCAAGAGAGCCATCATGGGGGTCCCTAAGTAATCGCACAACCACTGGGCTGTACCCTGGGAGGCTAGATCCCTTAGTGATCATGATGGTGAGAGGTCAGCAGGGGATGGGCTGAGTGGTTGCCACCCAAGGGTTGGGTGGCAGAATTGCGGAAACTGGTTCATGGTAAAGCAACAGCACCAACAGCGTTCGCGGATAGGTAGTCGCTGGCTTGAGGTTCGGGCCTTATTTCGGACAGCCTCCTTGGGGTTGCAGCAGCAAGCACAGTTCCTTTGCACCTCACGTCCTTTGTCCTCTGCAGTTACGCGGGGTTGGGCAAACGGGCGGCAGGAGCCTGGTGCTCCAGGGCTATCCAGGTGTGCTCCTGATGAAGTGACTGCGGGGCTCCGGGTTTGTGTGCAGTTCCAAGGCATTTGGACACGAGGTGTGCCTCAGTTCGTGCCATCGGTTTGGGTTGTCCCCGAGGATACATGCTCAGTGCCTCCAGGTGAATGAGTTCCATGCAGCAGGGATGGATATAATTTTGGCGCCACTTGGGGGGTCCGGGTCGGGGGGGGGGGTCCATTTTTGTGACTGGTCACAAAAAAAAAACGAAAGGGCCATACTGGGAAAGTGCAAACCCCAAAAATGTTGTTACCAAATAAGCATCTATTAGTACAAGTTCATCCAGTGGCAGTGGCAGCGATAGTGACAGTGATAATGACAGGTCAAGTAGTGGTAGCTGCTGCGAGGAAGACAATATTGTCACTGTGAGTGATGACAGCAAATGACATTGAATGACGTTGAATGACATTGGCAATGTTGCATCCGCAGGGCTCTGTGCCTATCATGTGTGTTGTTGCATCACCCCCCACCCCCTCCCATGTACATATACGTGCTGAGGGCTGCCCAAAACGGCCGGTTTTAGGTCACTTTTTTTTGTGACCAAAATTGTGACCTCTTTTTGACCAAGGGGGGGGCTGGGGGGTCCGCCCCCCCCCCCCCAGTTATATCTATCCCTGATGCTATGCAGGGCCATGTGGGCGACAGTGTGAAACCGACCTTTCATGCTCTGCTGAAAGGGCTATTTCACGACAGATCTCAGGCTGTATCCCAAGTGGGGTGGCCACTTTGAATGTTGACACACAGCCCCCTCTAGACCCCCAAAAGTTTTCGCACTCGCCTTTGTCCGGGAGATTCTTGGGGGAAAATAGTTGCGCCACAGGCACTGAAGAATTTTTTCCAGACACATGGCATGGAGTAAAATTGTTCATCCCCCCTATGTGTGTATACTCAAAATGCTCAGCTCACATTGGGGATTTCAAGAGTAGTGCATAGTATGCTTAGTTGGAACCATTTTGATCTATCCCCACTATTTGGGTAGGGGTGGAGCGTGAGTCAGGCTACCTGGGCCGCATACCCAACTGTTCAGAGGTGCCTGGACCCCCCCCCCAATTCATACCCTTGGGGACCATCCCCCCCCATAGCACTCCCCCCGCGTGACCCCCCCCCCCCTCCAGGCCCCCAACAGTTTTTGCACCCGGTTGGGTGTCAAGATTCGAACAGGCCACCCCCCTTGCTGTATCCCCTGTTTGGCAGTATTCGATCATGTTTTGTGCTTGTTTTTGAAGATGTCTGTTTCTAGTTTCTAGTGTCTCTAGCGGTTCTGGTGTTTGCTATTGCATTGACTTGTTGGCTGCACGTGTGCTTTGCCATCTTGAATGCTCCTTGTTCATCCAAACAAGAACACAAAGCCTATTGATCTGCTTGCGCACATGCCTGTCCCCAATTCAAGGCAAAGCAATTGCCTGCAGCACCAATGAGCAGCTGCCTGCGCCTTATCGCTGACTGCAGTGCATCAACTGTCAACAGTTGTCAATTTATTGCCTTTCTGCGGCATAACACCGCCAATTGCCCTCGTCAGAAAATCCAATTGCCCTCAGCTAGGCAAAAGAAAAGACCTCTCCTTCCAAAAAAAGCCTTACAGCAGGCTTTCTTCTTGGACCCCATTCGGGTTGTGGTGGTGGCGGATTGACAAGGGCATAAAGGAAAGTCAGTATGCATCCCCAGTGTAGATGCGAGCACGGTTCCAGACGTCTCATATGTCTCACAGGCATGCAGGCCCCTTGCCTCACACCCCTCACAGGGATGCATCTCCCTCACAAGCCTTCACAAGTATCCTACCACATTCCCGCTTCACACCCTCTCACAGGCATGCACACCCTTACATCGTCTCAGAGGCATGCATGCCCATGTGTCGTCTTGCAGGCATGCATGCCTTTCCACCCTCTGACAGGTACGCATGCCCGTTACCACACCACCCTTACAACCTCCCACAGGCACATCCTTCTGCGCCCCCTCCACCTAGGCATGCAGGCCCCTTACTGTACACCCGCCTGACACCTCCTTGCAGGTGCCCCCCCACAACCCCCTCGCAGGCATGAATCCTATTTACAGTAGTATGGCGTGTTTGCAGGTGTCCATCGTTCTAAGCCAGTGTGGCTTCTGCTGCAGTTATTGCATCTTTATCTCCCATAATATTCTGCAAGTCCTTTTGGGCTTGGGATTGAAACCGGATTGGCTCACTGAGGTGTGTGTGTGTGTGTGTGCGCGCGCGCGTGCGTTTATGCCTGTGCATGTGCCGAAACCGCTGTCAGCAAAAGGCAGTGGATGCCTACCCACGGCGACATAGTAGACATTGTGCATACGTCAGTATGCATGAGTCTGTGTGTGGATGTGTGGATGTGTGTGTGTCTGTGTGTGTGTTCGTGCGTTTGTGCATGCAATCCACGTCGAGGGCTCTATAAGTGTGCGGAGGATAAGGAGCCGATCACCAGGCAAGTTTGAGCGCAAGAGTGGGTCTTTTCGGTTACAGGGCTTTGCGCATGTGTGTGTCTGCAGCTCCCCGAACGTCACAGATAAATATGGGTGACACAGCCCCTCATTAAGACCCACCTCAACCTCTTGGGCATGACAGGCAGGGCGGTCCTATAATCGTGAGATTTGTTTTTAATTTATAATGCGGACCGCCCTTTAAGTACCGCTCCCTGGACCAGCAGTTAACCGCCAACCGCTGGCAGTCAACCGCCAACCAGCAATGGTTAATGGCCCTTTTTTCGTTCATTACGTACTGACTGCGGATGTGAACGTTTGTAAGTATTCTTTACCAATGACAGAATTTAGATTGATGTATTACTAAATGAATTGAATTTCACACATACACACACACATCAGCAACACACTGGTGCTGACCTATGCTCGTACTCCTGGTCATTTGGAGTCAAGGGGCGGAACCTTGCAAGTTTTGCCCTAGGCTGCCCAGTTGGATGCCCTTGATCCCCTTGTTGGACCCCCTGCCCCCCTCCCTGAGGTGAATGGGCACAAACAAGAAGTTCGGGAAGAGTCCCAGTGCCCCATCACCAGGGGACCCGTCCTCTAGGGAAGGTGCTGTCCAGATGGCACAGCAGTACTACGACCATACCCAGTGCTAGACCTTTGGAGCTGCGGTGAGTGTGATGATTTCTGGCAAGCCTCGTCAGCCTCAAGGCCTATGAAGCAGGTCTTGTCCTGTGGTCTGGTGGCTGGGCGACCTCGTGCATCATGTCCCAGATCATGTGTTACTGCCCCAGTGTCTACAGACACTGCGGCTGTGGAGCAGACTGCACAGGCTGCAACTGTCTGTGGGTGAGCTCAGATACTCCATTGACAGCATCCCGGTTAACATGGTGGTGTGCACGTGTGCGTGGTCAGCGTGGCTTGCATTCCCGAGCCCAGCGGGGTGCCGGCAACACCCTGATAGGTCAGTTTCTCAGTCTGGGTGACGGAGAGCACTTCATTGAAAGGGCAATATGGTGAGTGGGCATACCCATCCACCCTGCACTCCTCCTTTTTTTTTTTTTTGGGAATGAGAGTGTGTAGGGGCTTCACTGTGCCTGCCTCAGGCAGGGTCTGTGGTGGTCCTCATCCCTCAGTCCAATGCGGGGCAGCCTGAGACACACCGATTGGTCGGTCACTGGCCCAGTGGGCAGCTTTGGCAGCTAGGGCGCACGTCCATGTGGTGTTGGAATGCTCCCATCCCATCCCCTCCTCCTCCTCTCCTAATGCATAATCAGGATAACCATCAGCAACCACCCGGAAGCCTCAAGGAATTCACAGCAACCACCTGGAACCCCCTAAGGTTAACAACCAAAGGAGGAGGGGCGGTCAGGTTGAACCTCCCCTCCTCTCTTGTAATACATGTTTGGTCCCTATCTTGCCTCCTGTGTGGGCCTCACGCTTTGTAATCAATCGTCTGCCAGCACTCATTGTGAAATGCACTTTGGAGGCATTGTGGGCCTTCCAGGGCGGGAAGATAGCTGGGGAAGCCCACCTTATCGACCTTCTGAGGGTGTACAGCTCGAGAGCTCTCACTGTTTTGAGGTTTTTCTATGAGTCAAAGCAAGTGTGACAGCATGTGTAGCTTGCACTCATTCCCCCCACCTTGACAATAGGGGTGGGTGGATGGATGTACAAGAACCAAGCGAGAATGCCCTTGGTTGCAAATGCAAATGCCCCATTCTGGAGGAGGTTGAATAAACTGGCCTTTTCTGGGGATGGCCAGTATGCATGGTGCAGGGCCTGATGAGGGGAGCTTGGGGGGGGGGGGGGGGGGCTGCCCGTCTGTGTTACTCCATCCACCAATATGGGAAATTGGAACCAGGAGCAGGTCCTCGAGCAAGTCTTCTTCACAAAAGAGCGCACTGTTGCAGAGACAAGAGAAGGCTGGGTTGTTGCAAAGGTGGATCTAGAAATTGGTGTCAAATGCCCCTTGCAACCGAGCAGGCTCCCACATGGAAAGCAGAGCATGAGGTCCGACCAAACGCAAACAAGACTCAGGACTGCACAAGCGCCCTGGTCATTGGAAGGGTGCAAACATCCATGCATGTATTACAACAGCTGACAAATAGCCCACGGCTGACCGGAACGAATCTGGCCATAGGACTGTACCGCCTCAGGAGCTCTTGATGTGTGAGACTCCAACAAGGATCAGACCTTCCTTAGAGCAGTACACCTCCTTTGGGGGGTTACAAACAGCCACCAACAAGGGCTGTTCCTAACAGTATACATTAAGCCTGGGCTGCCAGACCACCGCCGACGAAAATGCAGGCAGTCAGCGCCGGATTCCACCTTCAGCCGCAAAGCAACAATTTGCCGGTTGGTGAGCTCCACCCATCGTCCGCCTTAGCCCGTCCTCAAAGATTGCATTCAACAATCCAAGGCTGCATTTGTGGTCCGTCAGTTTTCTCCTCCCAGGGCCAGTGCTCCCTTTTCAGCGAATTGTGCGCCTCCTTCTGCCCCTGCTCTGTCCAAGTTATGCCAATGTCCCTTGTTGTCCGCAGTCATGGTTGGTGTTAATGCAGTTGTTCATCCACATTCCTTTGTCATGGATCCGCCAAATGCGGCATTTCGCTATTCCATCATTGGTATGGAATGCACGTGTTTTGAAGCCGCGCCCTGACGTGCAGTGTGTTGAGTATTCAGGACTATATAGGCCCGAGTGTGCTGCTTGGTATTATTCCACTCTATCATGTGATAAAGAAACAAACAACCCCACGTCCAGGCACAAGTACTTCCAACCCTCTACAACACATGCTCACACAAATCACAGGTGGCGTTGTTAGATTTCTGCAAATTGGGTGCAACGTCAATGAACACTATGAATCAGAGAAACCCTCAAAGAGGCAAATCACAATTCAGAAATTCAATGTTATCAATGCTACGTCGCGTGTTGTCATGTCATGTCATGTCCTCTTTCAATATCACGGGCGTGAAACAACACAAAGGTAGTGATCATGATCATCATTGTAATCATAATTACAGTCATAATAATGATTATCAGTCCCACTGACAGAATAGTAATTCAGACGTCAAGCATCAAAACAACCAGCAACAGGTAAGTCCCAGAGAATGGAGTTTCAAAGCCAGTGCCTCAAATTCAGACCATTTTTTCCCCATATTTCACAGAAGGCACGCATACTGCAACATCCTGTTTTTTGGCCTGGTTTGGCCTGACTGCCATGAAGCTTCAAGAAGATCATTGGTGTGGCAAGCGGGTGCCTCCACAACGATTTGGCTGTGAAATATGTGCAATGGGGGTAGCTATTGCGCAAAATTGCACACTGATGGTGCCAAGTTGCGCAGAAACAGCGTTTTCAGCCTGGATTTCACTTAGGTTTCAGGATTTTTCTCCACAGGATTTCAGGGTTTTGATTCAGACGTCCAGAGAGGTACAATTGTGACCCATTGAGTCCACTGAATCTATCGGAAATCTCTCGGCAAGCAACACTGAACGCAGAAACACATCTCAATGCACTATTTATTGCCATGGTGCCAAGATCTGAGTGTTTTGTGACTAGAAAACAGCCTTTTCAGCCAAGCCTCCAGAATTTTCAGGATGTTCTGTCATAATCTTCAGAAATGCCATTCAGATGTCTCAACAGTTACCAAAACGAGCTTGAATTGGGAAGGGGGGGGGGAACTTGGTATGGGGCTGCATCCTCCTGAATGCTCTGGCCTCCGATGACTGGGCCCTGTACTTGCAGCTCATGTAAGTGCTGTTGGCTGATATCTGGTTTGACAACTGTGTGTGTGGTCTTTCTTTTGCATATTTCAGGTGGCCGAGCTCTGCATTTTGATGGGAGTCTTGTGCATTGCCGCCTACTCGTGGTACGTGATGCGCAGTGATGACTGGAGGGCGGACCCTCCAAAGGTGGAAATGTTCAACAAGAAGCATTTTGCCATCTTCATGGGTAGCTCATCTTTCCCGTAATACAGAAAGGGATGCCGTTGTGGCATCCAGTGGTTCGATCCAGGAAGCAGCACAGGCTTCGGTCTGGGGACTCAGACCGCCCCTCCCACCCCAAAAGGTCACTGGGCTCGGCTAGGTTTGGGTCCAATATGACCATTGGTGCCACAGGTGCCAGAAGAATACTTTTATCAATGGCAGCTTACCACAACAATATCCATGATGATCCATAACCCTAATCATGATTGAAAAAAGGGATTGAGCTGGTGAGGACAGGAACATTGCACACTGTAAACCATGCGGCCCATAAATAGCAAGCCGCGTACTTTATCAGTGCCATGGTCTCTGCTCTTGTCTGTACCCATGTTTGTATTGACACACGGCAACATGACAGACGGTTCCGATGTATTGGTGCACCTAAGATGTGTCAAGGCATGGGCCAAAAGGCTGAAAGGGGTGAATGCGGGCTCCAAGTAGCCAAAAATGATTGCATAAGCACCCCAAGTGATTTTCGTTCACTGTTGCAAAATGCATTTTTGACCCCACTTGGACCCTGTTTCAGTCCTGATATGGCCCATTTTCAAGCATTGTTGGGGGGGAAATGGGTGACCACAGTCAAACGGGATCAGAACAATGGTTTGATCATCCCAAAGGGTTGAGAATCACCTTTGGAAAATGCATTTTGGACCTCTTTTGGACCCTCTTTTGGGATTGAATTGGCCCATTTTCAAGCGCTTTCAGAATTTTTGGGGGGCCAAACTGAATCACCACGGGCTTCAAATGGGATGAACACTCGTTTAGGCAATTCAATTTGTATAGGATTTTTTTTGGAAAATGTTTTTCTTTTCACCTGCTCCTCCTCACCTGACCGGTTGCAAGGCCTGCCAGACTTCTTACAACCCCCTGATCCTGCCCAGTGCAAGTGAACAGGAGGTGCTGGCATGTTGTTGTGTGTAAAGGGGCCTAGGTTGGGCAAGTGGGGGCAGAGGGCAGGGTACACCAGGTCATGCACATCATCCTTGCTTGGCCCAGATCAACTGTTACTTGGTACCCAGGGGTGTGCTAGATCTCGAGTGTTTGATGTCATGCTAGTTTTGGCAAACCCCCAGGTATTTTGGAACGTCCAAATTTAGTGTTTTTTGGACAAAACGAAACCTCCCTTTTTTTCAATCGAATACAACTGGTGGTTGCACACGGGGGGGGGGGAGCCCGGCCCAGTCTTTTTATCTGACCCCCCCCCAGCCCCCCCCCCCCCCCGGGGTTTGAGAGATAGTGGGCTTGGGGGCATGCTGCCAACGGCGCCCCCTTTTTTTGGTGTATGCTTCCTTTTTATCAAACCATCAGTGCTTTTGAGCGCCAGATTAGCAAGATGAAGCACTATAAAAATGTCGTTTGTCGCCAAGTGCTTGCCAGCGGACGATTAGCAAGACGGGACGCTATACAAATGTCGTTTGTTGCGAAGTGAAGATCCTGCATTGAGAGCAAAACCCTGGCCCAAGTGCAGCGCTAATTTTTTTCCAGTGCGAACACGATATTGCGTTCTTTCTTCTTTGCTTGTTTCTCTTTCCAACGCTGTTGCGTGGCCCCTTAAGTTGGGGTTAGGGACTCTCAATCCACGCTTTGTTGCGTGGCCCCTGGAGTTGGGGTTGGGGACTCACAATCCACGCTTTGTTGCGTGGCCCATTGAGTTGGGGTTAGGGAGTCGCAATCCACGCCAATCGAGGTTGAGGCATTTCAACTTGATTTTCCTGGTGAGCCCCTTTTCATCTGCCAAAGAGGCAACGACCGCCTCGAAGGCACGTTCTCCGTGTGCAGAATAGGTCGGGGTTCCGATGGTTGCCTAGATATTGTCCAATTGCTGTAGCCGTTGGCAATTACAGTGCAGATGTCTGCCATTTATGCCAAACACTTGGAATTGAAGGTCATCTAAAAACGAGCTGCCACAGGTGACAACATCACACCTGCAACAACAGGTAGCTACACATGTTGTTGATTGTGCAGCAGTGTGGAATACCGGGTTGGATATTCCAAGTGAGGAACTAAAAAAAGACTTGCGTGCAATGGCTGTTGCAGGGGTCAGCCTCTTTAGCTCATTCGGTGGTTTGATGGACATCGGCAGAATGGATGATGCCGAGGAGATTCTCGATGACCCCAATGATCTCCTTGAGTGTGATGAGGAGGATTAGTTGAGGCAGACGTTCGGTAATGACTGCATGATTTTCTTTGAGGGGAAACCGACCTCCAAACCTCTTTAACACACCCGCCGGTTCTGCTCCGTGGGACCGTCTTATGCGTGCTTTGCAAATGCCATGGCCAGGCAAATTGCCCACATTGACCGGGACTCCCCAAGCGGAGAAAATGCCTGTGGCCGGTGACACATTTGCTGCTTGTGTGTGCTTTCAAGAGGAGAAGCTCAGTTTGGGCATCTTTTTACCTTCGGGCTGTCACCCATTTGTCAGGACACTCTACTATGGACACCCCCACATCTGAGATTGAGGGTGTGGCGCACTGAACAGTCCATGGGCAGTTCATGGAGCAATGTGCAAGCGCCGGCTTCCATGTGTGGCATGACCGGCTTCACAAGCGTGTATTGTCATTTCTTGGCACTTGTGTTCAATTCGTTCACATGCAGGTGAATCAAGGCGATAAATGGTATGCACCAACCAGTCAATTGGATGCCCTTTCCGAATGCTGTGCCCAATCCGCACCTCAAACGGTGCCTCTGTTGAAGTGTGAGCCTTATGAAGGCTTGTTCGTTACGGATCGTGGTGACAAGGGATTGACCATAGACATTTCCCGCTTGGTGCAGTGCAAGATTTGCGAGGCCACGGTGCCACGCGTGTGCATGCGTACACATGTGGGTCAGCACTTTTTGCGAAAAGAGTGTGTCAAGGGTCAGGAGGAGATTTCTTGGCCACCGCTTGCGGGTTTTGTGGCGACTGTGTCACTTGCTCTACCTAGGTCCCGATGCGTAACAAGCGCGCGCATGCCTTGGTCACCCTCATGCTCTCTGATTGTCCCAGTCAGCCAGCTAAGCTGCCCTGGAACACTCTTGCAAAAAAATCTAGAAGCAGCCCGTGCACGAACCATCCTATACGGTGTCCCCTATGCACCAAGATAGTTTGGTCATAGTGCATGGCCCAGCACTATGCAGATGTGCATCACACTGCGCGGCACCCCCATTTGATTTGATGCAGATTGCAGATGCAGAGCAAGAGGCGGTGCTCACATGGGTGCCTCATAAGGCAAAGGAAAAAAACAAGTCACGGCACTTGCGCGGGCTGATGATGCCCCATCTCAGGCAACGGCCTCATGTGCACCTCGCGACGTCGCTTCGTGGTGTTTAAGCTTGCCCCCCAAGCCTTTGTCTTGCCCTAAGCCTCTTGCCCCCCGCTCCCAAGTGAGTCCGACGCAACGACCTGTGGGGCTGAGCGATCTTGTCCTCTTAAAGCGCCGGGAAGCGCAACAAGAAGAGGCAGGACGAAGCCCAACAGGAGCTTCAGTGGAGGCACGCCCGCCTAGACTCCTCCTCCTCCTCCTCCTCCTCAGAGGGGTATCTTTTCAAGGACCTCAAAGCAGAAGTACAACCATTTTTGCTTTTAACCCCCAACTCTAACCAAGCCTTAGGAATTTTTCTCACAAACTAACCGGGGGCTGTGGGGGAACACGGGGGGAGGGGAAAGGGGGGAGGGGGCAAGGGGGAAGGGGGGCGGGGGGCAACACGGCGCCCCTTAAGACTTTCTTGCCGGCAAGGACGAGAATGCGCTATTATCGCATACATACCTCCATACCTCCAAACCCCTAGACACACATCCCCCGAGCTTAGGAGCCTCATAGTGCCCCCTATCGTTTCAGCGAAAAAAGGGGTGATAGGTGGTTTTTTGCACGTGCTAAAATAGGGGTGAAAATTCGCAATTCTGCATCAGGTTGGGCTCTGCAAAGCCCAGATCGGTTTTTTCGGTCATTTTAGGCCCCAATATTACACATTTTAGATCTCTGGGCTCTACAGAGCCCAAGCTACAAGTTATTCCTTTTGTGCCCACCCCCGTTACAACAATTGGCTCGTGTAAACAGTGGCCAAGTGGCCACGCGACATGGCGTTCGGTGAAGTGGTATACTTTTCCCAACGCTCGAACATAGTCAGCCTAAACATTGTCATTGATTCGGTCAGCAGGGACAGGAATCAAGGATACAACTCCTGCATACATGAGTGGTGGGCAAGGATCAAAGACACGTGCCACACCACGCACCGCATCATCTAGATAGAAGTGCCAAAATCACGCCTATATTAGACTTTTCCAACAACCCGGGCTCTGCACAGCCCAGCATTCATATACTTGGTATTTAAGGGGTGCTTATTAGGGTTTCTCTGTTGGCTGGGCTCTGCAGAGCCCAGACCTTCACAATGTCCCATTTTGACCGCTTTTGTGTGACATAATAGCACTATCACACTTTGAAACTTATTCCACATGTCGCGTGCTGTTATATTTTTCTATGCCTTTGTGCTGATGTGTGGCTCTTGTATCGTGATGTACAATGGTGCCACTGTGGTATTGTGTAAGTATCACAGTTAGCAGCCGTTAATGAGTACCATACAACAAGCCTTTCCCTGTTTGCACGCAGGTGTAGTTGGAGCTTGGTGAAGTGATGTTTCTATTGTTGTGGCCTGTCTGAGTCTATTACACTTTCAGGACACATTGTTTGCAATATACCCTAATCTATTGTAGTTGGCTTTTGCGCATAGTGCAGTGCTGTTACATTTACTATTTGGTCATATGTCCCATTTATTAAGTACATGTAACTGGCTATTTTCTTTTTACAACAACCATGGCTGATTTTCCACATGTTAGACGTATGGAGGTGGATGTACCGGGTGCCGGCCAGGATACCGAAGGAGATGAGGTTGTAGGACCTGTACCCTTACCGGTCCCATCGACCGGAGAAACAACAGCACGTGCTGCAACTACGCTCGCCTTGCAAGAATGTATTACATTTACGGGGTTAGCACCCCCATCTCCACCGCGGCCCCCAAAGTCTGTCCCAAAGGACCAGCCAACCCAACCAAAGGCCTCCCTCAATGACCCATTGACTCCAAAGACAATGGAGTTGCTGAGGGACAAAAGTGGTGGCCAAGCACGATGGTTCGTGCAACACATCTGGGGGCTTCACGCACGGTTCCGTGTTGCATTGCGCAACCCCCTTGGCACATGGCAACAAGGGCATCGGATATATGCTGATCCCATTTTTCTGTCACGCAGCGAGGAGCGGGCAGCATTGATCCTGGATACGCTTTGTCCAAAATCACGTCCCCCTGTTGAGTCGTCTTCCCATCCCCGTATCTCACCTCCCCGGCCACTTCGTCCCCCGGATGCCGACCAACCCACACTTACAGAGATTGATTGGCGGAACTCCGATCGCCAGCACATACGGTCCCTTCCACCACTTGTCGAAGCAGACCACCCCGGTGGGCAGTCAAAATACAGCCTGTTGCCACCAATGCCTGTAACACATAGAAGCACCCCTTCGCCTTGAGTTGCACTTCAATCAACTCCAGTGGTAGGCGTTCAATTAGTGCCCCGGTGCCCCTGCTTGATAATGCGATACCCCCAAGGACTTCCCTCGTGCACCCCCCCCCCCCCCCACCCCGCGCGAACTTCCCTGTTGCCCACTGCCGCTGTTGCGGACAACCAACAAACCCCGAGGTACTCACTGTTGCCACATGTGCATGTAGCATTGTCGCCGGCCGTCGCTCAATCTGCGTCCCCACAACCATCTACTGTCCCCGTAAATAGAGATGGTCAATGCCGGTCACGGTGGTCATTACTACCTCATATGCCATCGGCCAAATACCGGAAAACTATGTAATTCGCATCCATTAAATGTTTGGCCCAGTTCCCATATGTGTATTATGCACCCCATAATCATCACTTTTAGGGACCCTGGGCTTTGCAGAGCCCAGCCTGCGCCAAATGCTACTTTTACTCCTTCTCGGTTACTTGCTCGTGGCTCTCTATGTCTCCTGTGTCCATTACACGGCCCGCCATTACCAATTTCCGGATGCTGGGCTCTGCAGAGCCCGGCCTTTTTCAACAACCTAATTTCATGTCTTCTGTGCATGCTATCCGCAATGCAAGCCCGTACTTCTTTTACATCACGTGTGAATTGCGGCCCCACTTTGCACGGTATTTGCTAGTCCGCGCCTATTGCTTGTGTCCTATTCTGGTTGCCCCTCTTTCCCGTTGTGCCACCCAAACTGTCTTCTCACTATGGCACCGGTTTCTATGGCGTTGCATGTCAGCTACATGCGGTCTTTTTGTAAGAAAGAATGGCGCACTAGTCGCCAAATGATATTGTCAGCTGTGCGCCATGGTGTGGCGGAGGAATTCATACAATTCTGTGCGGGTCTACGTGTTAACAAGCGGTGCGCATTACACTTGACCGCATTCACAAGGCAGTGGCACCAAAACAATGGCCGCGTGGGCTACTTAATTTTTCCAAGGAGGGTTATTATGTATGGCTGGGTATGTGTCGCATGGCGTTGCCACAAGCTGCCGTCCCCAGTGGTGAGAGCACCTTTGCTCTTATGCAGGCAAACAGCCGCAAGTAGTGCACGCAGGTCTCAACAAGGAATCCCGGTTGTCTATTGCAGACCAAGGGGCATAGCTGTTCCGCAAATTGTGGCGTGGCATTGTTCGGCGTCATATTGTGGTGTGGGTGGACAACTGGTGGCTTGCCCAGTTTCGGGCCAACCCAATGTCTGTCTAGATGTCACCGCAATAGCGGTGTTGCACACAACCCCCCTTCCCCTTTTTCTTGGTCACCCGAGTGTGCAAGACCCAGTGGACCGGGTGGACACCGTGGCCATGGCAGTTGTTCAACAGCACAGAGAAATGTTGAAGGCGTGCACTGATATGTGCAATGCACCCATTTCTCGGAGAACCATCCGTGCCCCCCTCGATATTGCCCAGGAGGCTAGTAGACAGCAACTCTTTTGGAAGCTATTTGGCATACATGAGTCCCGTACAGGTCAGAACTAAGAGCTCTTTGATCTGCTCGATATGCTGCGCAGTACCCAACAGCATTGTCAGAACCCAATGGCATTGCTCGTTGATTGCAACATCCACTACGGGTGCTCAAATTCTTGTACTCTAGAGCAACCATTCATTGGAATTTTCCAGATTCATTGCGGGGTATCTCGTTAATTTACAGCGTATGGCACCCCTACAAACATGTTTATAATATCATCTGGCGTAAATTCTTTCATTTGTCTTTCGTATGGCACTGTTCCTGTGTTTGGGGCCGGTGCGCGCATATATAGCCACCTCAAACTCATTGTCATAGAGAAAACTATCGCCGCCCCGGACATACGGGCACAACTTCAGAAGAAAATTACCCTTTTTGAGGGACGTGCCGACCAAAAACACACAGGATGGGTTGCGCATCCTTCGGGGGCTGGAATCCCTCCTTAATTCTTACCCCCCAGCCATCTTTGTAGTGGGACACTTAGTGCGTAATTGCACTTGGGCTGGGCACGCCGACAGGTCGGGTATAGTAACCACGTGTGTACTTTAGCGCTGCGTGGGTCTACTTGTTGACCTTGCCGGTCTAGCTGCTGCGAAAATCAACTATGTCTACACCATATGCTGCGCACTTGTGTACAATACGCAATGGCACGACGACACGCCCGGTCCCGCCCATGCGCAGGAATGTTGTGAGGCCCTGCTCGCAAATTTCTGGGCACGGTGCAAGCAACACCCCGACAAGCACACGGTGGACGCGGCTGGTGAGCTATTCCGCACCATGCCCCCCCGTCAGCAGGCACGAGCAACGGAGTCCCTCTCCGAAAGTGTGTGTGTAGAGGTGCGCGACAGGGTATGGGCACTGATGCATGGTGCAGGAGGGGAGGAGCATCCCACTGTGCGATGGTCCCCAGGTCCGGTCAGTGTGGTTGAGGCAGAAAGAGACACAACGTACGTGTTCCCCAAAAAGGGAACCGGGGGTATGCTAACTGTTGTGTTTATGAATTCCATTCTAAAGCGCTTTCTACGCATAGTGGTAGGTGGACAAGGGCTCCGCAATGATGCCATGGATTACATACGGCAACATATCCCACTTAGGCCGTTTGTGAACCGCCGCGAGGCCCAAGCAAATGTAGAAACGGTTGGGTTCATACCAATTGCAATGGAGCACATTGTTCCCCCACTGCCAAATGCAATGTTTATTGATCATGTGCGTGCCCCCCTTGAGGATGGCGTACCTGTGATCCAGGCCAGGGATGCTGTGCATATTAACGCCCTCTCTAATGGCCCTGTAGCTGTTTGTGCTTAGTGAGGAGTAGCAAGAATTCGACCTGATAGATTCAGACTGATCACGAGGGGGGTGGCAGTGCAGACACCCCCCCCCCCCAAGACAGCCCAATCGGCATTTTGATGTGTACACCCCTATTATCGCTGTACCCCAAGCGGTTGGGCTCTGCAGAGCCCAGCTTTGTCGGACACGGAGTTTTGAGGGGTTGTATTACTGGAGCATCTAGGGCTCATGGACACAATTTTGGCACCGTGTATGCACCAAAATTGTGATCTCGACAGTTCATACACTGTGTCAACAAGGGACGTACCAAAAGAAATGCTATAGCACAATGTTGCGTGCTCACAAGCAGACTCACAGGGACAGTACTACACTGTTGAGATGAGGGCAACATTGTAAGCCTTCAGACGGCATGCAAATTTGACTAAAGCAGCATGCCGGGCTCTGCAGAGCCCAGCGGTACAAAGTTCGTCATCTTCGGGGGCAAATCAATCAAATCTGGAAGGCTGGGCTCTACAGAGCCCAGCTCAGTGCAAACTGAAAAAATACCATTAAAATTCAGCCAGAAACACGTATTGAGACAAACAGGACACATCATTCACTGTCCCACGGCTGTTTGGGACTGCACAGGACAGGCCCAGTCACATCAGGCCCCCACAACTGTGGCAGAGTCACACTGTTTGTGTCAGTGGTTGTATGTCAGGTTTGGTCCAGTCATCGTTCAAACAGCTAATCGATGCAGAGGCGTCTCAAATACAATGTCTATTGCACGCCATTGGTCACAACATCAAACAGGCCCACCAAAATGTCCCTCGTTGACACAGGTATAGAGTAAAAGTAAAATTGGGCGTGTCCAAACGGCTGCAACACTAGAGCCAAATCTGCTTGTGTCATTTTACCTTCAGACATCGTAACAGTGTATCAACGTAGCAGTGTCAGGCACACCTCTTTGAGGGTCACATGGGCAGCGCAGGGGGTGCACACTTCAATACGAAAGCATGGAGATGTGTGCACACATGAAACCATGGCAATGGCATGGCCCAGGACCGGCCCACCCCAAAGAAAGGAACACAAAGTGGCCAGATGGGGGTACACATCGGGCAATGGTGACAGGCTGGGCTCTGCAAAGTCCAGAGTAACAAGAACCCTGCTCATGTGCTATTTTTCAACAGCCCATGCACTACGAACCCAAGATGCAATATGCACCGTCGATTGAGTCCTGACATGGTTTGTTACCTGTTCTTGGGCCCTGCAGAGCTTAGGCGAATTTGTCTTTCATTTTGAGTTTACCAAGTATGCCCAAAGTCCGATTTCTGGTGTGTATACTGGCAGGGGAGGGGGGGGAATGGAGTCCGCTTTTTTCTGCACTTTGTGCATTTTTTTGCGCGTTTTTCGGGCAGCTCCCTTAGTGTAATGTTCAAGAGGAAACATTCTAGTGGCATTGTGTTGTAGTCAGTTAGTTCTGAGGAACAATGGGTTTTGTGGGCGCCAGAGGCTCCGGAGATTTTTTTTTAGGCAGATGGCAGGGGGAAATTTTTTTATTTGACCCTATGTGTATATGCTCAAAATACTCCGAATTTTGTGGAAAATTAAAAAATCGATGAAAAACACAAAAAAGGATATTGACCCCGACCCAACCTCCGGGTCGGACCTTCGGTGATGGGAGCGTGAGTTGATGGGCAATTTTTTTTTGAAAAAAAATTTCCCCAGTTGTGTATATTCAAACTGAACAGCGTGTCACGGTGATCATTTTGAGGTATGTATGTTGGGGAACCCCCCCCCCCCCCGGGCGATTTGGGTCCATGGGGGAGCACCTAAGCGGCGCGAACATTTAGCGGTCTGGCGTGACCAAGCAGCTGCAACTTGTGCCCCTAGCGCTTTTGAGCCTAGTCCGTGATATTCTTGAGTTGAAATACCGCACTAAGTTGTTCCATCAAACCGTCCATGCTTTGAGCGCCCAATTGTGCAAGACGAGACGAGACATAGGGGTTTTGAGGGGAAAACACCATTTCAACAAAACCGCATTTTCTATCGCATTTTTTGCCGCATTTTCCGCATTTTTCCGCATTTGTTGCCAATCCCGGCAACCGCATCCCCCCCCCCCCCCCTTGTAATGGGCATAGGTTTGCCACTATTCGCCTGGCCACATTACATTTGGCGCTGTTATGTATGCCCCGATTTCAATGATTTGTCTGGCCAACGTTTTTTTTCCAAACGGTTGACAGTGCGTATGTTGGGCAGTGCTTTGCCACCGCCCACTGTGCGATGATACATGTTTTGGTGCCATTTGTGACCGGTTTTCGTTGGTGTCGACCAGATATTCATAATTCGTCATTCGCTTGGGATTTAGAAGGGGGAACAGTCTTTGTGTGTCCAAGTGTTAGTTGGTGCTTATGAACAACATCTGGAGACACATCAGTTTGTAGTCGGTACAGCATCCACTTCCATAGTTTTGACAGACCTCCTACAACGCATGTAAAGTTTTTTATAATTTCCATGCTTTGTTTTCCGTGTGTTTGCGCCTTATACTCGTTTACGAGTATGTATGCAACTTCCATGCGTTGTCTATGAATGGTGCTCTGGTTGTCTTTGGCTTATCTGGCGACTGCAATTTCCGGGGGGGGGGGGGCAGGGCCATACACTGCGCCGCTTATGGTATCCATTACCACACTCGTGGTCGGGCGTGCTTATCATTATCGTAATTCATGTGTGCTTTATGTTGTTTCTATTGAGCTAGGCTCTGCAGAGCCCAACTAGTAGGAATTCCCTATTTCAGGCCCTGTTACTACACGTTTGCCTGTACATTGTTGTGTTGGTGTACAACCTTCTATTATTACCCCTATTTTGAGTTAATTTCATGGTTTTGGGCCATGCAGAGCCCAGCCTTTCGAAAATGCTAGTTTGCACCCTCCTTTCATACAGGTGCTGTTCTTTGTTGTTCTAGGGTACACCTTCTTCACACGCGGTCAATGTATGGTCATCTTTGCCGTCACAATACTACGATTGCTAAGACAACCGCACCACGTGCCGTTGACAAATACGTGCTCCATTTGTCATAACACACTGTGAAACATAGTTTAATGGCGGCGGTGGTCTATTTTCCGTATTTCATACCTCCAAAATGGGAAAAAATAGCAGCTGCGCTCGTATGTTGTGGGGGCCCAAAATGGTGCCTTTTTGCTGCTTCGCACCCCTAAACTGTGTGTCGCTGCTCGTCCACACACATCCCGGCTCGGAACAACCCCTCCGTTACGCTTGGTTATGCAGCAGAGGGGCTAGCGTCTGTGCACAACATGTTTTTTTTTTTTTGAAAAAACGATAGGGGGCACTATGGGCCTCCTAAGCGGAGGAGGTATGCATGTGGTAGTAGTGGGTCGCGCGCACGACCCCCTCACCCTCGGAAACCACCCCCCGCGGCCGAACCCCGCCCCCCAACACCCTGCAGTCGACCTCCCCAAACTGCCCCCCCCCCCCTCGTTTTGACAGATAGCTAGGGGGTGCGTCGCATGAGGACCGCAAGCTATCGCCCCCCCATGTAGTAGCGCAGCAAAAGGTCGGAAGGTCCAAATTGAGTGTTTTTGGGAGTCCAAAGAATCCCCTCTTTTTTCATTTTTTTCAAGGAAATACAATTTGTAGGAGCGTAAAGGCCAAAGGAGTGCTTGAGTTGCTAGTGCAAAGACCAATTCATTTACCTCAGCACAAGACATCAATGTTGACTGCACTACACAACATTGCAGGGCACTACACTGCTTTTGTTTGCCCCTTTTCACTGAGCGCCATGAAACATTCTGAGCTCTTGGTGCATGCATCAGCGGTTGAAGCATACCGGAGCATGCCGCAACACCTGTCTTTGGGGCCTGTTGGTGGGGTTTTTGAAGCATGCCGCACTATGCTGCGGCACACTACAACTGGGTGCGCCATTTTGTGGGGAAAATATCGGACCAAAATATCAATCCTGTCCCTGAGCAATCATGTGTGAGAGATGCCCATAATCGTTAAACAATGCACCTGTGAGTGACAGGTCTCTAGATCACTACCTGGGATTGGCAAGATGCAGCACTTCACGCAGGGCTTGGGACAAACAAAAGATCAAGAGCATCCCGTTTTGCTTTTTTTTGCTGTGATGTGCTTTGATGTTTCATTGTTTTCTTCATTTCGTCATCTAATGTCATCCGTTGAACCCACGGAGTAGGGGACTACACAACCCAAGAGGAGCAAGGAGGCAACTAGGAGTACTACACACGGTTTGCAATCGGAGAAGGCATTTGGCAATCCCTATGTTGCACAGACACCCAAGGTGAAGGTCAAATTGGCAATCATGCATGTAAATAAAATGGACACAAAGCGGAAAATCTGAGGAGGAGGAGTACCAACATGACCACCGATGAAATGATTCTTTTGTATGCCTGTTTGTAGGGTGTGAGGATATGCATTCCTTTGTGTTTGGTTCTGGGTTTTGCCACTTTCATAGGTTTGGAAAATTTGGGTATCCTCCACCTCCCGCGGCTTGAAGCATGCCGCAGCACAGCAAATTTTTCTTGGGGACTGTTGGAGCCAGCTTGGGTGCCATAGATGGCAACAAACGATGCCATGCCATTGCTTGCAGCCACAACTCCCAAACAATTGGGGTTCTTGGTGGAGCAACGGGCACTGCATTATCTGTCTTATTTCTCGCTGCTTGCGCTGCATCAGGCACACTACCGCTTCCGGAGTGCGCCTTCGAACCACATGCTTGTTGACAAACGGCAGGGTGAGGCAGGGGTTGTGGGCTGGCACGGGGGCTATGGGCGAATCCAGGTACACAAATTTTGCTGTGTGAGGGCCTAGAGTGGAGGGGCCGGTTCTGAATATTTACCCCTCAGGCCACTGTGTCCCTACTATCATGTTGCATGGGTTGTAGCACAATTTTTTCACCCTTTGGTGAAGAAAAGTTTTTCATTCGCCCATTTGAGTGCCACCTTTTGTAAACAACCCCCCGATTTTTTCAACCCCCCAAAGTACGAAAACGGCATGTGTCCAAAATTCCAAACGTAGCGCACCCCTGTTGGTACCATTTCGGTACCGATCTGTGGTTGTTACTATGATCTCTCTCGGTGTGGGTGTGCGGTTTGGGCACTATGGTGTGCACAACGTTCGGCTAGCGGCGCTTGCCTCTGCCACCCCACCCCTTTCTGGGCCCAACTCCTAGCCCACCATGGATGTCCACACCTTTACTCTTGTTCTCTTCTGCAAGGTTGGGCTGGGAGGGGGGAGGGAGAGGGCTTGTTGATATTATTGTTCACTCCATTGCCCCGTGCCATTGGGGTTGTTTGTGCTCAGTGCACTCAGGGTCAATAGATTTGGCAGGTAGCTAATTACTCACGCAAAGCCTTCATGTATAGCCATACTCCCTGGGGTCACGCACCGCAAATGTATGCACCAGCGCCTTAAAACGCTTCGGACAAAGGGATGTGAATGCTCAAAAGCCACTCTTTGGGATTGTACAAGCACATCAGACCCGAGCAAACCAAATGCAAACATCTCACACCCTCTATACATTTTGTGTAGGCATTTAACCCGGAACGAGGCTGAACACTAGGACCAAGTTGGCAAGGACAGGAGCACACTATCAAACATGCACCCCATAAATAGCAAGGTACGCAATCTATTAGTGATGTGGGCTTGTTGAACCCTCTTGGACCTTGTTCCGAGCATACTATGGCCCATTTCTAGCCTTTGCTGAGAGTTTTTTGGTAGGTGAGGGGGTCAAAATGAGTAACCACGGCCTCAAAACCGGGTACAAACAATAGTTTGAACCCCCCAAAATGTTGAAGATCTTTTTTCAAAAAATGCATTTTTGGACCTTTTGGATCCTTTTTTGTTCCAAAAATGGCCCATTTTCAAGTGTTTTCAACACTTTTTCTGGGGCCAAAGCAAGTCACGGCATGCCCAACATAAGTTACCAATCACTCATGTGGGGGTCTGATTGGGTTTCGCGAAAATGTTGTTTTCACCCTTTTGTGGCCTTGTTTTGGTCTCAAAATGCCCCATTTTTTAATCTTCAATCTTTGAGTGCAACAAAGCAAGTCACTATAGGCTCCCAGCGGGCTAAAACCATTTGTATCAGTATCCCAAGTGGTCGAGAAATGACTTTGAAAAACAATCATTTTGACCGCTTTTTGGCCCACCCTACCCTTGCACATGCCAAGTGCACCACACTTTAGTGCCACGGGGGGCATTGAATGGTGTTGGTGGTGCATACACAGCCTACAAGTGTCACCATTCATCATTATTGGCTGTGCCAAGGGTGAAAGCATGAGAGTCGAACACAGTGAAGGAAAGTTGCAGTTGAAAATTGAACATCAATGGTTCTTTTCAAGGTTCTTTGAGGCTACTAGTTGGTGCTTAAGCCACAAGATAGTGCCTCAAGGTGTGTCTTTATCATGTGGGTTCCAATGCAAATGGCTCCCTCTACAAACATTGTAGACACCTTAAGCAGCCAAAAAATGGCATTTTGTTGTTTGTACAATTTTGATAGATTGTGATAGTTCCGTCCGCCACTTGCTGCACCCATTGTTGACCTTTGTTGTTGAGTTTCCTGCACAAATTTGGTAGGATTGTAATTCATACTCATCAATATCATCCACCAATTTTGTTTCAAGCCACAACGGAATTCCGATTTTTAATCCTTTCGCCGCACATGTTGATTGATGCCTGTTGCTTGCCGTCTCCACCCCACACCATAATCAAGATTGAGTATTGGAACCAAGCAGTTGGGGAAGGGAAGATGATATACACTAGTGGAAGCAACTACAACGACACATCTAGCGTGGAGGCTAGCAGAGAATGTAGTTGTACCATGCAATGCGCTCATGGTATTTCCTACCGATTTTTCTTTGTCGGTTTTATTCTGGTGCCACGTGGCATGGCACAACATGGGTAGAAAAAATTTTCCATGGTCCTAAGGAGCCCGGAATTTTTCGATGAATTTTCTCCTCCGAAGGTGCCTTCGATGTCGGGTCGGACTCTTGGGCGAATGAGGCTGCCACATGGAGCCCGGAAAAGGCTGCTTGGTGGACGCATTGCGAATTTTTCTTGTTTGCTTTTTATGATTAGTAGACTAGACATGCCATAGATGTTGTTGGCGTCCGGCATGCCCTGTTTTCAAAACTGATTGCGTCACCACTGCCTACACATGTTTCCCTCTTCTACCTGGGCATTGCAAGAAAATCCGTACAAGGTCGTAACACACTAAGGTTGGTGGTTGGTGGTAATGCTGCATGGCAAAAATGTTTTCTACGGTTGGTCGATGCGTTGGTACGGCCGTCGGAGTGCACACTCCTCATGCATTTCGCCGCCCATTCAGTGCGATTTGGTTGTGCAAGGGCGGCACAAGATGCTAGTAATGTGTTGTGCATCTGCGGGTGTTGTGGGTCCCTACACAATGGGCCAAGAATGGGTGCACTTGGACATGTCAGTGGTGGCAGCCTGGCCAACACCGGGCCATCAAAGTTTGCGTGTGTGTAAACCTCCGAAGAAACGGAGAGGTGCTTGGGCTAGGAAGGAGGTTGACTGCCCTTGAGGACCTCTTTCCGCGCCAACATTCGTTGAGGTCGTTGCTGACCCTAATCCTATTGACTCCAATGCTTCTTTCCAAACAAAGGTGGCCGAAGCCCTTCCTAGCGTTTAGTGTGCACAAGTAGCCACGCTAAAGTGCGTGGCTGTTGTGGAGCCATCCAACTCGGAGGTCACGGGACAGGCATCAAGCGGTAGCAATAGCAGTAGCAGCAATAGTGACAGTGATGGTACCAATGGCGATGGCAGTAATGCTCAGAGTCACGCAACTGAGGCATCCAAGGATAGCAGTGCGTGCACAAGTAGTGCTATTGAGGTAAGCAGTGAGTGCAGCACGAGCCACTCGAAAAGCGAGGCACCCACCATTGCCCCTCTGCCCAAGAAGTGCATGCACCCCAAAGCACCATTCAGCCACCTGCCCCTGCTGCTATTCATGCGGATGCTGAATGTAGCTCCACCCCTCGACTGAATTTGTTGAGTGGGTGTAGCTTTTTTCCCTAGCGATATTGATACTGCATTGAAGAAGGAAGATCAGTCCCAGAGGAAATGTGACCTAGACTGACCATTAAGGGCTAACCTTCCAAACCGGGCTAACCGGGGGGTTTTGGGCAAGGGGTTGAGAGGTGCAAGGTGGGGTATGGGGTGCGGGGGATGGGGATGGGACCCCATAGCTCCGTGAGTCGGATCCAACATCGGGACCCTGTGATTGCACGGCTGGCGATGGTAGCCGGGGCAGCTTCTCTTTGAGGTGTGGCGGAGTAGTGTACATATTTCAATGGCTTGTTCTCTTGTGTTGCTCTTGTGTTGCATGTGAACACCCAATACCATGAAAACGTGCACAAACGAACGGCCCGGAAAATTTGCTCTAATCGTGGGTCCCCCGGAAAGAGGTGGCCGGTCGGCATGCTGCCGGCCTAAAAAATTAGCCCTCCCCGGCCAAAGGAGCCCCGATACGGGTGTGACGGGAAGGCCCACATCGGTCCCCGGCTGGAAATCCAGCGGCCTATCTTAGTGCCGCACACCGTGGACAAAACCTCGCCCTTAGAAGTTTTTTGGAAGTGGGGAGCGTGGCAATTCTGCCGAGGATAACAACATTCTATGTTAGGCGTTCAGGCGGCATGTGACTTCATTCAAAGCCCCCCCCCCCCTTTCAAGAACTCCTTCAAGGACCGTGTTGCCCAATCCAATTTGAGGGAGACGCCCCGTGACGAAGCGCCCCAAACCACACACAGAGACGTCTGCAATGTATTGGATAGTCAGCACCCTCAAGGTCCCCTTTTTTTTGGGGGGGGGGAGGACTCAGCCTGGAAAATGACCATTGATACCTAGTGAGTTAAGCATCACTTTCCTCTATAGTGTTTGATTGCCATCCACCATTATTGATCCCAGCAAGGGTGCTGAAGGCGGTGCATGGTTACGCCTGCCGGCTGTTTCTACACTGCCTAAAAAAGGGCCCCTGTGAACCTTGTTTTGGAACCAAAACAAGGTCCAAAAGGGTAATCCGGTTTGGCAAGCACAAGCACGTGACTACTAAGCCATCAAGGACGGCTGGGACCCATTCTAACCCCCCCCCCCCAACCAGCCCCATTCGAGGCGAAAGGAAACAGAGAGGGACACTAGCGGTAGAGTGCACTAACTGCGAAGCCCCAAGAGTAGGGCCTGAGTGTTTTTTCATTTCTTTGCGGGGGGCAGAGGGCATAGTAGCAGTGTGAGGTGGAAGGGCCTTCAGGGCGAAGCACTGGAAACTATTGGATTTTTTTGGACACACTTGGAACTTTTTGGTGTGTTGCTTGTCTCGCTGAGCCTTTGTTGAGTCAACTATAGTTGTCCTCCGGGAGGTTGCTTGCCAGAGTAATGGCGAGGTGATAATTAATGGGGGAAGATTCCGTTGAGGGATGAATTGTTGAATATTATTTCCCCGCCTAATTTGTACCCGGATGAAATTTTCACCGCGTCATGCAATGACCTGGCCCCGGACGAAGAAACAAAAATCGGACCATGTCACGTGGACGAAACAAAATTGCTTCTTTATGGTGCCCAGCACAAAACTACAAAATGGCCTCGCCAATAGGGAACACAAATAGTCATGGTGCATGCTTAACACTGGTTCCAAATGCCTTGATAAGCACATTCCGAGCACTCTTGTTCTGTGACACTGCGACCAGCCAGCAATTTCTCCTATGCAAAGGGGGCGGGACGGGGGAGCACTGTAGATAAACTGAACCCAACTAACCTGTTCGAAACCATGCACAATACCAATAGTGGAGAGCCCGGAAAGGGCACAAAGAAGGTGCTCATAAACACATTGCCATGTAATGGTGATACTCCTCTCACCAGTAGCCATAGCCACCTCACTAGGTGTGGCGCCTGAGGCAACAAGGCATGCAATGTATTGAGCCCATCCAATGTCCATCTGGTCTTTCGAGTTTGCCATGGGCCCTAAGTCACAGGGTTGCCATACATGCGTCATAGTGCAAGAATATCAAAGCAATTAATTTTGTTTTCGCGCAAGGTGAGTGTAACTGTGTCATGTGCAAAGTGCTCCCCACGTTTGTCAACACCTGGGTTTGCCACCAAACTGTTGTTGCCAAGGTGCAACGTGCAAGCATTCACATATGGTACAATGCAGCTTCGCAAAAAATTGCGTTATGTATCGTTGGCCTAAAAATGGAATTGCTCTCTCAAGTAGCGGAACACCTTGCCCTCAAGGGTAGCACCAGTATGTTTTGGAAGTGAGGGGCAATCGTCCCCTTGAAAATTACCTTGACACCCACCAATGTCCCATCAGTAGCAATTGCCATTGTCAAGGTGAAGCCTTCTTTTGGAGAGCGCAATGCGATACAACTGGCATCGTCACTCTGATGCCATGTCCATGTTGCACGGTTCTCAAGCTCAAACAGCTAAAACGTCTTGTTGAGGTTCATTATCAACAATGGGGGGCCCGGACGGAGGCTGCACAGAATGGGCAAAAATACATCCATGCCCAGTATGATGTCCTGCACAGTTGGTGTGCGATTTGTGGTTTTCCACTACTTGCTGTACCCCTCCCGTCGAAGCCGTTTCTTGGCGTACTCGCAGCCCACAATGAAGCCTTTGTCGTGAAGTCGTCTAAGGTCCTCCTTGATCAACATGCTCTGTGCTCCGGTTGTTAAAGTACACGTTGTAACTTTTTGCTTGCTTGAAATGCAATGCAGTGTGTTGGAAAAAAATCGCACCTCATCGATGTAACGGTCGTGTGCACCCCCCGGCATTTGGGTTCTAATTGTGTCTATGTGTTGTCTCACTTTGGATGCTCTTTCCTCGTTCAAAGGTGGTTGGCGACCTCTCTTCTTGGTCTGTAGTGCTTCAAGCCCCGCCCCCCCCCCCCCTTTGAAAAACGCACAACAACCACTAGGACTGGTACGCACTGCATTCCAAACGACAAGACGGTGCAAACTACTGCGACTATAGGGGACCAACCTTTTTCCAAGCTTCCATCCACTTTGAGACGGTGTTAGCCTGAATTGGGTGTTGCTTGTCCATTTTCAAACTTTGTTTTAAGTATTTTGTTGATGCTGCAACACCATGCTATCTACATACTCCATTGCCTTCATTTTCTGATTATCATCATATTTGCTGCATTGCCCACTAGTAGCAGCAACTGACGTTACAGCTGCGGCCATCGGGACAAGAAATCGCTCCATTACAATAGAAAAGCTGTGGATGGTTGGATAGGCAAATGTTGATTAATTCCTCCTCACTTAATTTTTCCAATCCTCAATTTATCCCCGATTAATTTTTACCTGGCCAGTAGCCTCGGGCATAGGGTGGCAATCCCCCATTCCCACTGGCACCACTCCTATGGTCTTAGTGAATTCCTCTCCTCTCTATCGCCCTCCCCTAGGGGTGCTCAAAGTAGCACCGCAAGCAAGCAAGTGTCGCAGCCGATGCTCAGAATGTTGAAGGCGCCCCTAGCAACATGACATGTGCCTGGGCTAAGGGGCACGATAAATGTTACCACCGAATGTGCCTAGGCTGAGGGGGCACACTAAATGTACTGCCCTATGTGCTTGGGCTAAGGGGTCAAATTAAATATGACGGCCCTGGGTGCCAAGGCTGAGGAGACACAGAAATATGACCACCCTCCACTCCCTAGTGCTGGCTGGCGTGAACCCCAATGGGCTACAATGGGCTACAACACCCATGCACTCGGCTATTTCGTGTGAGTAAGACTAGGATGTGCACACATGGGCCCCTCCCTCCCCTCCGTGTTCCTAGTTGGGCTCCTCCCTACTCCAAGGGGCTCCAATTTTGGTCTCCTACACAGCATGGGGCACCTATTTTGGGCTCCCTTGTAGCACAGTTTTTGGCTCTAGCACAACAAGATTCTCCACTTGGGGCACCTGCTTTGTGCCCTACACATAGGGTTCCTACATTAGGTCCATATTTCAATGAAATCAGCGAGTGCGGTGTGGTGTCACATCATGTTGTGTTGTGCCCTAGCAGTCTCACTTCCGGTGGAGCCTTGAACGAAGCACCTACTCTAGGCTCCTACGCAAAAGGGGCCGCTCGCATGTTAGAGTCACGGACTGCATGGGCTATGACCCTAGGACGGTCCTCCTAGAAAGCACGAAGCCCCAATCCAATCCCAATCCCAACCCCCCCCAGACCCTGTTTTTTTGGATGCCCCCCGGTCAAAGGAGGTGCATTTCAGGTGGTATGCCTTCTTGGCCCCTATCTACAAGAGCAGTAGCTTTGCAACTGTTCCTTAGCTTTGCAACCAGGTCATCCCTAGTAGGTCCTCATGGCATGCACACGCTTTGCGTGCTCCGGGACCCCTCCAACAACTTCGGTGGCGTGCACAAGTTGTGAGAATAAGTGACCCCACCTGTGCCAAGTAGCAATCAAGGAGTGTGGGGCCTCCCTAGTAGACCTTGAGTTGCACCCACCCCCATGCCACAGCATTCGTGGGGTGTCTTGGTAGCATGTCCTTGTGACCTGGAGGTCACGTTTCCCTCGCCGGTATCTCCCCTAGTGGGCTCAGTGTCAAGCTCCCCCTGCCTACTCACAGGGCATGGAGCACTAGGCACATACAACCTCTCCAGGGCGCCCACGCTCATACGCAAGCACTCTGACAACTCGCTCATCAATGCTACAGTGTGGTCCATGGGGGCTGTCCCAGACCGCTAGGCATTGAAATAGACACCTAGCTTTTGGGACTAGTGCCCGTAGGGAAGGGTGTGATGGCCTTGCAATCCGTGCATGTGCTAGGCTCTAGGCTCTGTCCCAATCCTAATCCCCCCACCTCCCCCGGTAGCACCCACTTGGGGGGCCTTCAACCACTTTTTGCCCTATACACCACCTACACCCCTAGAAGTCTCAAGAAACAAGTAGGTCAGACAAAAGACATGGCACTCGACACCAGCTGTCATCCCCCCCCCTTTGCACTTGCACCACCTTGTCTTAGTACCGGGTGGGTGTTGAATTGCTACGATTCGGAGTTTCTAGGGCCGCTGTTTTTGTGGTCCCAAATGTAAGATTCGGCGTTCGTGAGGTGGTTGTAGAAGGAAATAGGGGCTCATTCATGTTTGTGATTGTTAATTTTGTTCATAACCATTTTCTACAATCCATTGCAACACAATACTGTTTGTTTTGATGTGATTCCTAGCCATGGCTAACATTACATCTGGAGCACCGGGGAATAAGGACAGCCACAATATGCGGAATGTTGCTTGTGTAGTGCACCATTCTTTGGATAAGGTTTGGAGACAATCGGTACGCGCACACTTTGCTGTTGTGTGTATCACGCACAAGCACGGTTTTGTCTCAACACGAGGTGGTGAACCGGTGTTTTGCCTGTTCTCGAGGACCGTGCGCAAAGGGGGGGAAGCTTGCGCAGAAATCTACCATTCTGGCTGGACCCCCGCCAGGGATGGATATAATTTTGGCGCCACTCGGGGGGTCCGGGTCCAGGGGGGGGGGTCACTTTTTGTGACAAAAAGAATAAAGGGCCATAGTGGGAAATTGCAAACCCCAAAAATATTGTGACCAAATAAGGTGTCTACGGTGAAATCTCATGTGGCAGTGATAATGAGCCGTCAAGTAGTCGTAGCTGCAGCGAGCAAGACAACTTTGTCACTGGAAGTGATGACAGTGAATGACATTGAATGACCCTGAATGACATTCATGATGGTCCATACTCAGCGCATTGTGCGTGTCAAATGTGCTGTGTATCCCTTGTTGCATCATCCCCCCCCCCCCCCCTCCCATGCACATGTACGGGCAGAGGGCTGCCCAAAACGGCCGGTTGTGGGTCACGTTTTTTGTGACCAAATATTGTGACCTTTTTTGTGACCAAAGGGGGGCTGGGGGGGGGTCCGCCCCCCCCCCCCCGTTATATCCATCCCTGACCCCCGCCCCTCACTGCCATTCTCGCCTTGCATATGCTGCACCCATGTGCAGGATGTGAGCTACCCTATGTGTGACCAAAAGTGCATTGAGGGACCACTTTTTTGGGGGGGTACTCTGCAATCAGGCAGACGGGGGGGGGGGCTTCCATTGGCCTGTGCACAGGATTCACCCAGAGCCATGTGCTATCTGTACTGTGATGTAGGGATGGTAACTTCAGCGTTTGAAGGCATTGGTATTGTGCTTCCCATACATGACGCCATGGCTACTCCTTCAAAGTTTCCCATGCTGCTATCATTGAACATCCTGTTGATGTGCACCAGTTACACAGCATTTGCCTGTGCAGGTATCTTCGGGCCTGTTTGCTGAGGCACATGGGAGGGTGCACAAGCTGCACCAAGGCCAGTATTGAATGATCACAAAGTGTCACCTGCCCAAAAAATACTGCCACCGCAACAGCCACTGCACTGACCCTGAATAATGCCCCTGCTGGTGCCCCATGCCCCCGCCCTTTGCCATCCCTGCCCCTGCCATCCCTGCTCCTTCCCTGCCCAGCCCTGCACTGTGCTTGCCCCTGCCCTATCCTGCTGCGATCTGCTACCCTTGACCCACCACACTGGGAACTCTGCACACTGCATACTTTTGCTGACTGCACCCTGCATGCTGCACGCTACACACTGCAACCTCTGCAAAACTATACCATGCGCTCTGCTGGCCGTGCAAGAGTGGCAGCATGCTCGCTGCAGCAGATTTGGGGTGCCAAAGCTGCCCAAAGACTAGTTGTCAAGCATTTTCGAATGTTTCCGAATCACAAAACCTCCCCTCATTCTGAAGCTGCGGTAATCCCTGGTCTAAGTTTTGATAAACGATGTGCGGAAGGTTTTTTTTCTCGTCATTTGCCTTGATTTGCATTCATCTGGATATGTTAAACAGCTTTAGCAGCCAAAAATTGGCAATCTTCCTCCGTTAGTAATAGTGTTGTATTATATTTGGTTTGGTATTCACTCAGCACAAAATTTGACAGTTGAGGTCCAACAACCAGCACTGAGTTCTGATGTTTCTGATGGTGCTAGCTGCTTGGTTTGGATGCCCGCCCAAGACCCTCAACGGGGTACTGGCTTTGTTTGGGGCAATGGCTTTTTGGAGGGTAGATGGGGCAGAGCCCATATGCAGAAACAGAGGAGATCTTTAGGCCACGGAGCGATATGTTCTTCAACACCCACCGTCGGGCTGAGCCTGTGTGCGCGGGTGTTGAGGCTTCTTTTCGCTGCAGGCCACAGTGTACCCTTGTCCACGCCATCTTCTTGTTGCCACAGGGTACGCTGCCTTTGGAGCCAAGGTGCACGATGTGATCATCCTGGACCTGCCACAGGGCTCCCTCTTGTCTCCTGCCATTCAGTTGGCGTATGTCGTCGCCATTATCTTTACGTTCCCACTGCAATTGTACCCCGTCTGTCAGATCTTTGAGAAGAAGATGACAAATAATTGGATGGTTGTCAATCTGGAGAGGTTTTTGCATGACCTGGGATGCTGTGGGGGGTGTTATGTGACCCCATGGAGTTCATTCATTGTCGTCGCCTTTGCAGGCACAACGTCAGTCTGAATGCATGTCCGAGCTCACCTCTTTCTTCTGTTTGGGCCTGGGTCCCGTGTCGTGGTGACCAGATCAGACCCCACTCCCTTTCACAGGCCTCCACTGGGGAGGATTTGGCATCCTGCCTTTCTGGCTTTATGCTTTTCTTCAAGGATTACACTAGAAGGGGAGGAAGGCGGGCAGGGGGACGCCATAAAGGCTAAGGCAGTATGCCGGTTGGTAATGACGGAGGGGGAGGTCTGAAGAACCGTTATTTTTCAGCCAACCCACGCTGGCCTGAAACAGCCCATGTCGTCATGCATGCACCACCGCGTTGCAGGGCGCTCGTGGTGTCAACCATCGCAATGTTCGCCGTTGTCAGCACCGCCCATTTGGAGCACATGTTGTCTTTCGTCGGTGTGAGATCATCTCGATTGCCTCGCAACTCGCCCCTGACCTCCACCCGAACCAGCAGCGGTTCCGTCTCTGGCCTGACTGGCGTCTGCCGCCTCTGCTCCCAGCCTGAGACCATGTGCCACGGGTGCAAAATCCATGATGAAGACTGAAGATGAAGAAAGATCTTTGCTTTTTGTTGAGCACTGATGATGCCCATATCGAATGGAATGCCATGTAATGTATCCCAACTCAGCCCAAATAACATGGCTGGGTTGACAACAAACAGTGATGGTGCGAGTTTATTTCGTGCTGCAGTCCCGAGGAGGGGTTGTGAAAGAAGTTGTACAGGCTGGGGACAGGGGCTGGCGAGCCCGAGGAGGGTGCCATGCACACACATGACGGCATTGGCCCGTCCCGATATTTGCCTTTTTGATCCATAGACCATTGTTAATGCACGCCGCGGGAAGCCCTCACCGCCAAATGAGAAAAACTTCGTGCCGATTTTTTCAAGGCCGCTTCACTGGTCTCCCTGTTTTGCATGGCAAGAGCTCGCGTATTTTTCAAGCAATATTCACATAAGGACCAGCCTTTGTCAAGTTTGCTGCTGTTGTACATGGGTGGTATGGTGTGCACTTTGGGGGCCTCAATATGGCGCGGGGCTGGGGAAACTTTTACTGGGGGGGGGAGAGGGACCCTTGGAGCCCCGGCAAATTCGGGGGGGGGGGTCGTGGAAAGGGGCTCCAAGGGCCACAAGCTTATTTCCTCAATACAAATGCCTGAAATCTTGGCTTCAACAATTTCAAGGGGGTTGGGAGGCAGTGCATGATCACAAGGCATAAACCCCCCTCCCCCCGTTCCGGTCACCGGAAATGCCGGAATTTTTTGCCAGAACGTTGTGATTCTGTGAGGCTCTTCAGTGAAAACACTTGCCTTTGGTGTTTTGCTCTTGTTGCATGGGGCCTTTTTACTTGGGGGGGGGGGATGGAGATTTGAAATATGCAGGAATAACATGGAAAAAAGAGAGCCAGCCCTTGGAGCCCCCTCCAAGGGGGGGGGGGAAGGGGGCTCCAAGGGCCCCCCAACCCCCCAAAATAAAATTTTTGGGAGCCCGGGCTACACAGCCATGGCTCCGTCCCATGTAGCCATGTCTCCTCCCTACTTTGGGCACCTCAATGAGAGTGTTTTTTGTGTGCTGCAGGCCTCAAGGCGCTTTTCGGGGCACTTTTTGGTGCACCGTGTGCACCATTTGTGAAGAGAATTACAGGGATGACACACAAACTTAGCATCAAACAATGGCAAACACGAGTCTATTTGATGTCACAATCCTTTGAATGATAGCACCTCTAAAATTTTCTTGTTGTACAATAAGTTCCCAAATTGTGAACCACAAGCGGCGCACGAAAAGCGTTCTCAACACAACAGCATTCATCTCACCATTTCTCTCGTCCGCTTTGGGGACCTTGACACAGTAGGGATTATGCTGCCATGTATGTCTCTTCCCCACTTTGGGGCACTGACAGTATCGCAGGACAATGCCAGCATGCACCTGTTGATGCCATACATGTGGGCTCGAAGCCCTGGGTGGTTTTGTCATGGTTGTTGGGCGTTTAGGACACCCACAGAAGGGACCAGCTTTACCACAGGCGAGGGGAATAGATGGTGTGTGTATATGTCTGGCGGCTCTACAGTAAGTGTTGCAGGGTAAGATTCTTCATCATCATCTCATGACAACCTTGAACCTCAACCGCAACCCAAGAAGTGCTGTACATAGTTGGGTGGAGCGGGTGTTGGATGTGGATGCCATGTCACGTGATGGTTGTCCTGTGCATATGCTCAGCTCAGGTGAGTACAACATTCACAGTTCCAATTAAGGACAAGTAAGGGCAAGCATTTCAGATTTTTTCAGCATGAGCATTGCCAACAATGCATCTTTGGATTTGGATTCACTGTTACAATTCAGGACCAGTATTCTTTTCTTTTTTGCATGTTGCTTTGCTGAGGTCAGATATATGGGTGGACAACATTGCCCTCTCTCAATGTAGCAAATTTCAATGGAAAATCCCCCGGAAGTTTTCAAAGTTGCCCGGAAAAATGCTCTGAAGTTTTGGCAGCCAGCTCGGGACCCAAAACGCAACCCATATCGCTTGCAATGTTCTATGGGCATTCTAGCCAACCGTCTCTGGGTAGCCCGGAAGAAATTTTGGTGCCGATTTCTGAAATTTAACGTGCGATATGAGTCCCATTTGGTTACCATAAGTGGTAAGTGTTTCCAAAAATTCCCTGCAAAATGCCCAGCTTTTTCCTGCCAATTTTTACCTTCTATGCTGTGCGTTCCAGCGCCTTGTGAGGTTGGCGTTGATCGAGCAAACAGCGGGGTTTTTCCCATACCCTCCAAATTGTGGGGATTTACCACGCACTACACCAATGCTCAGGTGGCGGGACCTTCCCAAAAGGGATTTTGAAACCTGGCTACCCCAGCGCCGGGAAGAGTTTAATGTGGCTTAGCGGGTAAAATTTCAAATGCCCATCACTTTTTAGGGGGTTACCACCACCACCACCATTAACCTCAAGTGCTGTTTCAGAAACGCCGACCACCATCAATCTTTGGCGGAGTTTGGTTGTATAGGGTGCTTGACTCGTGGGTGGACGCAAAAAGAGGGGGTTGTGGGTTGTTCCCGCACCCGCCCCGCACTGTGAGGCAGTGTGGACAAAAATGTCGGTTTTTCGGTGTCAATGGGGATAGTGATATTACGGTGCATCAACCCATCTTGCACAACTGCAAAGGAGCGTTCAACCGTTTAGTAGGTGTTGTTGGCCGGTGTTATGTTCTGGAGGACTGTCTAGTGTTTTTGGAGGCCATTAGTGGTGTTGCACGGCGATATGCCGTGATGCAGCTCCCACGTGATAGCCATGCACTCATGAGGTATGTGTCGCAGCGATTCCGCAGCGATATTAGTTTGACTTGCCGCGAGGCACGCACCATTGCCAGCGTTGTTAGTAGCCAAATTTTGCTACCCTTGCCATTCCACTCCTGCCTTCTCTCTTTTTGTCATATGCTTCTGCTGTTTTGCCATTGATCTTCCCATCAGCCACTCTTTGTGGCGTGCCTTGGGTGTGACACACACATTTTTGGTGCACCTCATTGCCGCCTTCAATGAGGAAGGTTGCATTAACACCCATCTACTTCCGTGGCTTTAGCCACGTGTGGTTCGGGGACCGCCTCCCCATCCAATTTGGCGATGAGGCTGGGGAGGCGGATCTCCGCATGGCGAAAAGGTTTGTACCATGACCAGCACCGCGCCCTTAGCATCCATTGAGAACGGTTGGAGGCATGAACTGTACACGAAGATCCGCCACTTGCGAATCCCGTTCCTGGCCGCCACCGTTGAGTTTCTTGCGCAAATTTTGTGTGATTGTACTTCACACCCATAGGTATCATCCACCAAAATTTCACCCGAATTTGAAACACCATGACGGATTTCTGATTTTTACCCATTTCGCGCGTGCTGCTTGCTTGCTGCTTGCTGCTGCTGCTGCTGCTGCTGAACCTGGTAGGTCCACCCTAGACACTAAAAAGGGTTATAAAACCAAGACTGGTTCCATCAGCTCGGTAACCACAACCCTCATTGACTGTGACCGTGACCGTGATCCCGGGTGACCACCACTGTGGCGATCGAGTGGTAACCTGCTAACCAAGCTAACCGGGGGGGGGGGGGGGGTGGAGCCCGGCGACCCGTGAGTCTGTCCCACCATCGGGGACATGTCATTGGTGGCGTGTCGCCTTGGTAGCCGGGGCAGCTTTTCTTTGGGGAGTGGCAGAGCACTGTACATATTACTCGTGAAGCCCCATTATAATCAAAATCTCGGTTTTTTGGGGTTTTCTGAAATTTCGTGTTGAAAAAGTGTTGCCCGGAAGAAAGTAGCCGGCCCCCTAGCGGGAGCCCGGACAAAATGGCCTTTTTGCGTCCCAAAGGAGCTCCCAATGGCGGGTTGGATATGTGGGCCGGCTTTGAACCCCAAACCGAAAAGCTAGCAGTTCGTGTCGGTCCGCGAATCCGTGGACAAAACGCAACCCCTGCAAAAAGATTGGGGGCGAGGGGTGTTGCACTAATGAGATTCTATGCTGGGAGTCAAGCTACATGTGCGGCAGCCCCGCAGCAGCAAGGTGCGAACCGAGCTTATGAGGACCGCCCTAATGGCCGTGGTTTTCGGTTTTGTTTTCTTTTGTGTGGCCGCAGGTCCCAGGTTTTTCCAGACCAGGCAGTCCCCATTAACAGCTTTGAGGTCCCTTGGCGGCATGGCTGGAGTGTATGAAGTGTGGTCCAACGGATAACCGCAACAGTGGCCGCAGCAGTGGCAAGGTGCAAGTGGTAGCCCAAAAAGGGGAGTGCCAAAATGGGTCCTCAACGTCCACCGGGTGCAAAAAAAAAAGGCTTTTTTCAAGAAATGATCCTGGACCACAGGGAATGCCAAAACAAGTGTTTTTGGTGCATTTGCAGGTCGTGGTGGCCCATTGTGGCCCGCCTAATCTCCCAAAATGCCTTGAAAATGGGTTGTTTTGCAACCACCAATAGGGCAAAAATGTGTTTTCCCAAAAATGATCGTAAACCATTTGGGATGCCTAAACACGTGAAATGAGCCCTTTTGGAGCCCATTGCAATCCATTTTGGCCACTCCAAAGTCACAAAATGCCTTGTAAATGGGCTACATTGGGGCCAAAAATCAGTCAAGAATGCATCAAAAATTTTTTCTTCCAAAGCTACTTTTGGACTTTTAGGGGTGCACAAACAAGTGAAATGAGCCCATTTTGAGCGCGTGTTGAGCAATTTTGGACGCTCTCAAGGCCGAAAGGGCCTTGAAAATGGGCCAATTTGGGACCACAATTAGCTCAAAAAACGGGTCAAAACCATGGTTCTCGAAATATGATGATAGTCCAAGTGTGGTGCCCAAGCGGATGAACACAGCACATTTTGAACTTCTTTTGCAGTAGCTCTCATCCATTTTCGAGTGCGTACCTCATTTGTCGTTGAAATCTCCTAGACGATGTTCCTTCGCCCACCAACCCGGTCCCAATATTCAATCTTGGTCAGGGGTAGGGTCACCGAGCCGGTGGAACGAGTCTCGTTTTTATACCCTTCTTTAAGGTCTAGGGTGGACCTAAGAGGTTTGGCAAGCAAGCAACCAAGCAGGAAGCACGTGCGAAATGGGAAAAATTCACAGCTCCATTTTGGTGCTTTGGATTCGGCCAAAAATTGGCTAGATGCTACCAATGCGTGTGAGGGACAACCACACAAAGTATGAGCTAGAAAGTCACCACTGGCGGCTGAGAACAGGCGTCACAAGGGCGGGATCTACTTTTCAAAATCTGCAATCGAGGGCCAAAGCAGCCTTTCCCCCCCAAAAAACGCCCTATAACCGATGAAAAACGGCCTAATGAAGGAAAATAGTGGCTACTCTACGAGTGCAACTAGACTTCGTCGTGCCAAAGGGCCCTGTAGGGCCCTTCAAGTGCACACTATGTCCGCGAACCGCCCCCACAAGGCCCCCAAAGACCTCAGAATTTTGTCCACATTGGCCGCTGACAGCTCCAAACAAAAAACACACCATATCTTGGGCTACGTGGCTCCAAACGGGATTTTGAGGGCATCTAATCCACCCACAACCACCCACTTTTGGTGGTTTCCACCCCTCAAAACTGCCCTAACCCACGCCTAGACCCCCATACTTAGGCCTAGTGGACTCAAGGTGGCTGCAAGAGGTACCCCAAAGAGGTGGGTGCCAAAATGGGTCCACAAGGTTGAACGGGAGCAAAAAAAAAATCCTTTTTTCAACAATGATCCTCCCCCACCTGTAATGCCAAAACAAGTGTTTTTCGCGCATTTTGAGGTTGTGGTGGCCCGTTTGGGCCCTGTCAAAATGCCGAAATGCCTTGAAAATGGGTTGTTTTGCAACCAAAAATGGGTCAAAAATGGGTCAAAAATGTGTTTTTCCAAGAATGATCCTAGACCGCTTGGGATGCCTAAATAACTGAAATGAGCCGTTTTTTTAGCCCCTTGCAAGCCATTTTGGAAACTCCAAAGTCACAAAATGCCTTGTAAATGGGCTGCTTTCGGACCAAAAATCAGTCAAGAATGCATCAAAAATGTGTTTTTCCAAAGATACTTTTGGACTATTAGGGGTGCACACACAAGTGAAATGAGCCCATGTTGAGCGCATGTTGAGCAATTTTGGCTGCTCTCAAGGCTGCAAGGGCCTTGAAAATGGGCCAATTTGGGACCACAAATGGCTCAAAAACGGGTCCGAACCATCGTTTTCCAAGAATCATCCTAGTCCAGCTGTGGTGCCCAAACAGATGCATAGCATTCATCATGAGCCTTCACTTTCCAGGGTGTACCTCATTTGTCGTTGAAGTCTCGCAGACGATGTTCCTTCCCCCACCAGCTCGGTCCCAATATTCACTCCTCATTAGGGATAGAGCAACGGATAGGTTTAGCGCTAGGGCCAAGACCAAGGGTAGGGGTACGGTTAGGGCTAGGCTAAGGGTTGGGGTGGGTGCTACCGTCGGGGTTGGGTTTAACAATAGTGTTGGGGTGCAAAACGGGCAAAATCTTCCTTTGCGCGGCTGTCGTGCCCATGGAACGTTGGGCGCCTTTAGCACACATGGACTCCTAAGGGCGGCACCTTTGGCACCTAACTGTTGGCTGGAGGCCCCAACGGTAGTTGGCGTCCTAGGACATGTAGAGTCGCCCCCCCCCCCCCCACGGCCAAGGGGCAAGCGATGCGGCAAAGCATGCCACAAGTGAAAATTTCTTCAACATAGAGCACATCATGCACCCCCCCGCTCCGCCCCACCACAACCACCATGTGTGTGTGTGCGGGGGGTTCCATTGACCCCGTCCTCGCAAATGGGAAGTTTTTGGTCTGCTTTTGTCCCATGGGTTCCCAATGGGCATCGCATCTCAACCAAAGGCCGATGCTCTCCAAAAATTTGTTTTGGCCTCTATTGTGTGTTGCACGTTGCTAGGTGCAATGCCTCGCGGCACTGGACGGGGACAAACCAAATACACAATCAGATTGGCCTTGATGTTGCACAATGACAGCCAATGCTAGGGCACTAGTGATAGCATTTTTCGGCCGTGCCTTTTGTGTTTGTGGGTGGCCATGACACTTTGTTCAGAGAAACAGTAACTATTCCTTGAGACTTTGGGGTGTGTCTTCCCAGAAAAGCAGCCTCACAGTAAACACCCAAAATGGCAAAGCAGTTTTGAAAATTTTCCGGTTAGGAATGCAAAGGTACTCGCAGCCGAGCTCTTGGGATTGCCCCTTGGGGGAGGTACCCGCACTGTGCGCAGCGCGCATCGCACCGGTACCTACGATAGTCGGCACGAAGTCGCCCGCCCGTACCCCCCTCCCCCAGCCCCTACCTCCATCCCGTACTCCCCTCCGGATTCTCCCTGGTGCCCTTCCCCGGTACCCCCCCTCCTACCCCCGAGTCCTCCCACGGCCCATCCGTGCCACCCCCCGAGGGAGGCCCCCCCGAGGGAGGCTCCCAAGGGTGATGGGTACAATGTTGTGAGGGACAGGCACCCTCCCTTGTCGTGTGCCCCGCCACCGCGGCTACACCCCGTGCCCATCTCACAGGGTAGCGCCCCCGCCGCACAACAATGCCCCAATATGTCAGTGCATCTGTTCGTGTTCCGTCGTTGTGGCCGGCCCCGCCTCTCAGTGCGCCTACAGTGCGGTGAATGTGCGTGCTCATCGAGCGCCTCGTGGAGGCCTGGACGTGCTGATAGGAACACAGCCAGTCTGGTGATGTGGGCCGAGTGTGCGCCAGCCTACGTGCTTGTTTCCCGGAGACGGCAACCAGAACGCGTGCCGATTAAGTGGACGTCACGGGGGCTGGCTCTGGCCGGGATCCGACCCCAAAGGGGGGGGGGGGGGGGGCACCCCCCCCCCCCTCTACAGACCCCAAAATTGTCGCACGGAATAGTGTGGTTTGTCGGCGCCGGAGGCGCCGCATATTTTGTTTTAGGCATACGGCGGGGGGAATTTTTTTTGTTCCACCCCATGTGTCTATACTCAAAATACTCAGAATTTTGTGCAGAATTCAAAAATGGCCGAAAAGCACAAAAAGGTTATGTAGCCACCTTGCCCACTTCTCGGCCACTTCTGATTCTGCTCTCCGCTCTGAGGCGGAGGGGCTCCCCGAGACGGTAGGGGTTAAGTAGCCACTTCTGATTTAGTCCCCTGCTCTGATGCGGTGGGGCTCCCCGAGACGGCAGGGGTTAAGTAGCCACCTTGCCCACAAGTGGGCCACTTCTGATTTTGTCCCCCGCTCTGATGCGGTGGGGCTCCCCGAGACGGCAGCTTCCCTACATATATGTCTGTGGTTTGTGACAAGGGGAAGGAAAGGCCTTTGGGCGAACTCAAGGCAACATTCAGTACTGCTATGAAAGTGCTGCAGTGCAGCAAAACAATCACCATTCACAGTGCATCTTGTTAGCTTTGTGTGTTTGCGCGCTTGGATGGGGCCTGCCGGAAAAGGTGCTGGGTTTGGCTCAACGAAGGGGGGGGGTGCCCCCCCCCCCCCCCCCACCTTCGGAGGGGGGTGGGGGTCCCCCCCCCTACAGCCCCCCAAACTGTCGAACACCCCTCGGGGTCACACATTGGCTGGCGCCAGCCCCCGTGGTGGACGTATGCCGCAGCTTGTGGATCCCGTGCCCCGTTGCATGTGCCATCACGCGCGCGCTGGCCCGCCACGCTCATCCAGTTGACAAGGTGATCGAGAAGGCGACTGTTTGCCCCATCGTCAGCAAGAGTAGCTATACGTGCCCTGTCGTTGGTGCGGAGCCCCGTGCCAACGCTGTGGGGCTGGGCCAAAGAAGCCGTTGGGGGCGGGGCCCCGTGCAATCGCCGTGGAGCTAGGCCTCAAAAGCTGTTGGGGATAGGCTCCCGTGCAATCGCCGTGGGTATGGGCCCCAGAAGCTGTTGGGGGCGGAGGCCCCTGCAACTACCGTAGGACTGGGCCCACGAAGCCACTTGTGCAAGGCGCAGAAGCCGTTGACCGCAAGGCCCCGTGCAATCGCCGTGGGGCTGGGCCCCGTGCAATGGCCGTGGGGTTGGGCCGCGTGCACTCGCTATGGAGCTACGGCCCATAAGCATTTGGGGGTTGGGCCCCGGAAGCCTTTGGGGGCTGGGTCCCGTACAACCGTTGTGGGGTTAGGCCACAGAAGCCGTAGGGGGCTGGACACGGGTGCGGTCGCCGTGGGGCTGGGCCCTAGACACTGTCGCGGGCCGGGCCCCGGAAGCTGTTGGGGGCAGGGCTCCGGGCAATTGCCTTGGGGCTAGGCCCCGGAAGCCGTTGGGGCTGGGGCCTAGACGCTGTTGGGGGCAGGGCCCCTCGCCATCGCCATGGGGTTGGGCCCCAAAAACGGTTGGGGGCGGGGCCGTGTGCAATCGTCGTAGGGCTAGGCCCCGCAAGCCGTTGGGGGCAAGGCGCTAGAAGCCGTTGGGGGGAGGGGCCCCGATGCTGTTGGGGGTAGGGCCTCGTGCAATCGCCGTGGAGCTAAGCCCCGGAAGCCCTTGGGGGCATGGCCCTGTGCAATCGCCGTGGCGCTAGGCCCCAGAAGCCATTGGGGGCGGGGCCCCCTGCAATCGTCGTGGGGCTTGGAGGGCCCGGCCTACAACGGCTGCCGGGGCCTAGCGCCACGGCAATTGCACGGGGCCATGCCCCTAACGGCTTCTGGGCCCGGCTCCCGACGGCTTCCGGGGCTAGCCCCTCAGCAATTTCACGGGGCCCTGCCCGCAACGGTTTTTGGGGCCCAACCCGATGGCGATTGCACAGTGCCCATCCCCCAACGGCACCCGGGGCGCAGCCCCACGCCGATTGCACGAGACCCTACCCCCAACGGCTTTTGGGGCCCTGCCCCCAACGGTCTCTTGGGCGTAGCCCCCAACGGCTTCCCCCAACGGTTTCTCGGGCCCAACCCCCAACGGCTTCTGAGGCCCAGCCCCACGGGGATTGGCCCATCCCCCAACGGCATGCGGGGCCTAGCCCCATGGCGATTGCACGGGACCCTGCCCCCAACGGCATCCGGGGCCCGGCCCCACGGCGATTGCACGGGGCCCTGTCCCATGGGGTGTAGGGCCTTGAGCAATCGCCAAGGCGCCGGGCCCCGGATGCCGTTGGGTGATGGGCCCCGTGCAATCGCCATAGGGTTGGGCCCCCGAAACAGTTGCGGGCAGGGCCACGTGCAATCGCTGAGGGGCTAGGCCCCGGAAGCCGTTGGGGGCCGGGCCCAGGAGCCGTTGGGGGTAGGGCACCGTGCAATCGCCGAGGGACTGGGCCCCAGAAGCTGTTGGGGGCAGGCCCTAGGAAGCCGCTGAGGGCAGGGCCCTGTACAATCGCCGCGGGGCTAGGCGCCGGATGCCGTTGGGGGCAATGTCACAGAAGTCGTTGGGGGTAGGGACACGAACGCCTTTGGGGGCTGGGCGCCAAAAGCCCTTGGGCGCAGGGCTGTGCGCAAACGCGGTGGGGTTGGTTCCCAGAAACCGTTGGGGGCAAGGCCCCCCGCAATCGCCGAGCGGTTGGGCCCCGGAAGCCGTTGGGGGCAGGGCCTCAAAGGCCGTTGGGGGCACAGCCCCGTGCAATCGCCGTGGCGGCAAGCCCTTGAAGCCGTGGGGGGCTAGCCCCTAGAAGCTGTTGGCGGCAAGGCCCCGTGCAATCGCCGTGGTGTCTAGTGTCTGGTGTCTGTTGTGCCCGGAACCGATTCCACCGGACACACCGGACACGGCTGCCCCGGCCGGGCGGGGCTGGACGGCGCCGCACCGCGGCGGGGGCAACACCCATCGTGTCGCTCTTGTCTCCCCGACGCCCCCCCCCCCCCCTTCCTCCCCGTTGCCGCCCGCGGCGGGCTCTCCCTGCTTCGCTAGCGGGGCGCCCCACGGCCTCCGCCTCGAGGGGGGGGGGGCGCCTTGGGGTATTGGAACACCGCACGGCGTTGGGGCGGTGGCACTTGTGGGGTCGAGGGACATGACACGGCACCGTGAGCAATACAGGCACTGCACTCGTGGCTAGGACAGCCTCAATCTCCGGCATTCTTTGTGGCTGCTTTGCTCCAAGAGCAGCACTGCTCTTAGGTTGGGCTGGCGGCTTTTTTGGTATGCATGCCTATGCGCACGCAGGGACGGTGCAAGGTTGGATGCACGAGCAACACAGGCGGAAGTTGCAGTTGCAGCACACGCCACAGAGACAAGTGTCGTCGGCCGTTAGGGCGGGGACCGCTACAACCTCCAGTACTCAACGGGAGTGCCGGGTTCCCACAGTAGCACTGCATCTTGGCTCAGCTGGTGGGCATATAAGTGTGCCTGCCACTGCGCACGCAGGGCCGGCGCCAGGGCTCGATGCAAGAGCTAAACAGCCCGACGGCGTTGCTGCACCGAACGGCTCAAAAAGGCACTGTCGCCGGCCGCAAGGGCTCCCACCACGAGGCAGCTACCATCGGGGCCCAAAAAACCGCGGTGGGGGCAAGGGCAGGGCTGATCTGGTCCCTGGTGCCATCACCCAACGGGGCAGCACGCGGACAATAACCCCAAGTAAAGCGGACTGCCTGCACGTCAGGACATGGGGGCGGGCCAAACTTCCCGCACTGATAGCATTATCAATGGCTGTCGCTTGCCAGAGCAAGCGACTCAGCTCCATCACCGGGCGGCTCAACGCGCTCGGGAGCTCGGTAACCAAAGCAGCACCGCCGTCGGCGGCGTCATAAACGTCAGTAGCCATGGAAACCAGGGTGTGCCGCCCCGGGTGGGGGGGGGGGGTCTACAGCAGGGTGCAGGGGGTCCCACAGGCCGAGGACCTCATCGGGTGCTGCTATTAGTACATCGGCGCTCAGGCTCGCGCTAGCACTCGTGGCAGGAAACGATGATGCCAGCACAAGGCCCCCAGGATGGACACCAGATAGCCCGGGTAGTGCCGGCATGCTGCACATAGGTGCAGCACCAAATCCGTGACCACGGCCCTACAGACAGGCGACTCCGCGGGTCCTAGGACGCCAACTACCCCCCCCCCCCCCCCCCCCTATGGGCCTTCGGCCAACAGTTAGTTGCCGAAGGTGTCGCCCCCAGGCGTCCATGGGCGCCTAAGGCTCCCGATGCTCCATGAACACCAAAGCCTAGCCCTAAGTCTGGCCCCGGCTCTCACCCTAGGCTAGGGTCATAGTGAGTGTTGGGGTCCAAAATGGAGAGCAATGATGTGGCAAAAGCAGCCATGAACGAAATTGGGGGGATCTTGTGCAGCCCAATCAACATGGCTGGCATGGCCAAACCAACTGGTTGCAAAGGTTAGGGTTAGGTTTATGGTGATTGTATGGTTAGAGGGAGGGCAAGGGGAGGTAAGGGGAGCCTGCCCCCCCCCCCCCCAACCGACCCTCCCGGAGACCCCCCCCCCCCCCAAGCCCTAGGGGCCTCCGGCCAACAGTTAGTTGGGCGGGTAGTTGGCGTCCAGAACCGAGGGGTCGCCCCCCCCCCCCCCGGGGCAGCTCAATGCATTAAACGACGAAGGTGGATGCTGGCAGTCCAAGAGGCGCAGCATCCCGTGTTGTCCGCAAGCCGCCAGTCCGCGCGATCAAAACCCCCTTGGCACACCTTGCTGCAGTTCAAGACCAGCACACACCACTTCGCGCGACCAAAACCCCCTTGGCACACCTTGCTACTGACCAAGACCGGCATGCATTGTGCGGCGTCATCCGTCCCCGAGCTTTTTGCACCGCAAATGCCAAGATTGTGGGCAGCTGCAAATTGGTGAAAGGGAAGTAGGGATTCTTCATGTGCTTCGCCTCCTCGAGCCCCCGCTGCATCTCCGTGTGGGCCGCCTTGAGGCTCGACTTTTTGTGCCGGTCTTGCCTCTGGGATCGCCTTTTAAATCCTTCCAACAGCCAGTTCAGCGTCCCCCAAATCAGGTTCAATGCACGGGATGGACTGCATTGGAAATCCTTGGCACTGATCTCATCCCAACCGTTTGGGCCAACACGAGCCAACTCCGTGGTTCCAACGATGGCCTCGTAGACACACCTGTCCTGAGACACCTTTCTTCCATTGAGCATTGTCACTGTTTCCCCTGGTTGCTGCAGGTTTTTGGCCAGGGTCCGGGCGGCATGGCGAGTCCCAAAGATCGAAGATGACGAAGTCCGGCGGTTCGTTCATAGCCTCAGCCTTTGGCCCTCGGCGCTTTATGGAAGGCTGCGCCTCCGGATCTTTGCCAGCAGGGGTCCCTTTCTTTGGCTTTTTCTTGGCCAACTCTTTGCGCTTGCTCGTGTTTACCGGAACGCTGCCCTTTGGGTACCGAATCACAGTGAAACCCTGGTTTGTGCTCAAACGGTTGTTTGCCTTCTCTTTTTTAGGCAGTTTTTTGTCCGTTTTTTGTTTTTTGTTGCGTGTACTGCGTGTAAGCACCAATCGGAATGGGGGACGTAGACAATGGGGCGCCAATGCACGTACAGAGCATGGCGGCTGCCTTGAGGGCCCAGGCACAGGAAATTGAACGACTGCGCATGGACCTGCAGCGTACCAGCATCAAGCAAAAGGAGAACATCCTGGAGTTGACAGCGGGTGCATTGGAGGAGTTTGTCCAAGAAGATAGATTGGCCCAATGGATGCGACTGTGTGTCAGAGCCCTTAAAGAATTCCTCGACAAGGAAGGAGGGACACTGCAACGTCCCCTGGATCATGAAGGAGCCCACGACGGGGCGGATGCCCCCCCCACCCCCGTGATCATGTGCTGGCGTATCGAATCTGGGAACTGCTCTGTAAGTCGCACATGGCGTACACGATGCAGTATGTTGCCAGGGCTGGCCAAGAGCCTAAAGGGCGGAGGAAGCCAGGGGCGCCCTGGGCAATGATTTTCAGTGGAAAAATGTGAGATTCAGGGAAGTAGGCGGCATACTCAGTTGGCAAACCTGCGCACGAGAAGGGATCCCCGTCGACTTGGAGCCATCGGCCAATTGCAGGCGCTGCGGAAAGGGTCGGCAATGCCAGCAAAACACTGGCATTTCCAGTGTCCCCATTGGAGATGAATGCCGGACGTGGGGTGCGGGTTCCCTGGTGGCCCGCCCTATGCAACCACAAGAGCCGGTGGTGGAAACCAGATTGACTCTGCGAAGGGGCGTGAGTGCTCCTATCGCTGGATCTGGTCGCGCTGGTGCATGCTGGGGACCGAGGGCGAGCCCAGCGGTCCTGATGCTTGGGCCGCCCGATCGTGGAGGCCTAGGACACGTAGAGCGTATACACAGAAGTTGGCCAAGATCGCGGAATTCTAGCAAGCCTCTCGAGAGGCGTCAATGGCTCGGGTACTGGTAGAGTTCCTAGCGGCCAGAGCGGAGGCGGGAGAGAGACAGTCCACGTTGCGTGGATACAATGCGGCGGTGCGGGCCGCCGAGGATCTCGGCTGGATCGGGCCTGTCGTCTAGCAGTTGGACAAGCGCATTGCCCAGGCTGCAGCTAAGGCGGGCTTACAGCCCTATTTGCCCCTTGAGGGTTTGTAAATCCTCGTGGAGAGAGCGGAGCACCAACCTAGTGCGATGCCTATGGCTTGCGTGGCGGTTCTCTGTTGGGTTCTTTGGTTTCGGTTTGGCGAAGTATCTGGCCTCGGTATGGGGGATGTATGTATCCTTGCCTCTATGGCTCCGCTTTTGGAATTCCAAAACTGGTGAGGAGGGCTGGTAGTCACGACCCATCTCGCCCTGGGCGGATCGCTACCGAGAAGCCGTGCTTAGATGGGCCGAGGCCAAAGTCTTGCGAGCAAGTGACAATCTGTTCCCTAGGGGCAGCCCTTGGTACACGCTAGAAGACCCAATCTCGTTCTAGCCTAGACGCCGCTAGAGTGGCTAGAACGAAAAAAAGAGGGGTCCCCCCCCGGGGGGGGATTTGAGGTGTCCAACTTGGACCCCCCTATCCGTACCTAGGGGCCCATACTTTTTTTTTCCTTCACAATTTCACTGTTTTCACCCGATTTTGGAGTCCAAAAAATTTTCGTTCCAGCGGCGTTCTAGCAACGCTCTAGCGAGCGCCGCTAGAGCGCCGCTAGAACGCTGCTAGAACGGTTCGCTAGAACGCCGCTAGAATGATATATACGAATGCTCTGCCACTCCTCAAAGAGAAGGTGCCCCGGCTACCATCGCCAGCCGTGGCCAATCACAGGGTCCCGATGCTGGACCCGACTCACGGAGCGCCCCCCCCCCCCCCCCCCCTCCACCCCCCGGTTAGCCCGGTTAGCCCCCCACCGCACCCCATAGGTCACTTGGCGGGCTGGCGCCGGGTCACTTGGTGGTGGGTTGGCCCGATTAGCCTGGTTAGCCCGATTAGCCCCCCTGCCCTGCCAGGCCCCCGTTCGCGAGTGGCGACACGCAGGTTACCCCTCCTGCGTGGTGCGGGGTTGCCGGGTCTCATCCTTGCTCCCGGCAGCCCCCTTCTCACCCCCCTTGTCCCCTTCCTTCTCACCCCCCTTGTCACCCCCCTCCCCTTTGTCGCCACCTTCATCCCCCTCGTCATCCCCGTCGTCCCCGTCGTCCCCCTTCGCAAGGCCTTCCGGAGGTGGGCCTCCGCCTCCTCCCGGGTGCGGAAGAGGAACCCCCCCGGCACCCGGAAGGTGCCCCCCTCTTTCTTCCGCTTCCTCTTCTTCTTCTTCTTCCCCCCCTCCCCATTGTACCCCTGCGACACCACCCACCACCCCCCCGGGTCCGACTCCTCATCCCAATCCCCCAACACCGTCACTTGGCTGACGGTCCCCCCATTGCCCCCCTCTTTCCAAGGGACATACCAGGTGTCCTCTACACCCGGCACATTCCCATAGGGGTCCCGGCCCCTATCCTCAAAGGGGAGGGCTTGGGGTTTGGGGGGTGGGTGGCCTTGCCCTTGCCCTTGCCCTTGGGCTTGGCCTTGGGCTTGGTCTGGGTTTTTGGGGTGTGGGGCGTCTTCCTCGCTACTCTCGAAGCGGGGTTTCTTCTTGGGGGCCTTGGGGGGGTTTCGGTTTGGCGGCCTTGGGGGGGCTGTCCTCTCCCCGCTGGTGGTGGTGGTGGTGCTGCTGCTCCTGCTGCTGGTGGTCTCCCCCGCCCGGTCCTGCACTCTCAGCCAACCCTTGCGCCGCGGGTCCATGCCCCCCGCACTCCTGCCCGCCTCCCAGCTACCCAAACCGTGCAGCAACTAGAGGGCCAAATTGGGGTCAGTCCCCATCATCCGGCCCAACCCGGTGACCCCCACGAGGTGCGTCGGGCCTCCGCCATTGCGCCACTCCACACGCACCCCGCGGGGGATAGCTCCCCACGTCTGCACGCTCACAACTTGAGAACTGAAACACGAGGCAGGTGTGTTCTAGCGGCGTTCTAGGCAACCGTTCTAGCGGCGTTCTAGCGGCGTTCTAGTGGCGGTTGCACGGCGGTGGCTAGATCAACGCTAGAACGGTTTGCTAGATCAACGCTAGAACACAGTCAACATAGCGTGCCTTGCCGGTCCAGGGCGGGGGAGATGGCCCCGAGGGCCTTGGCGAAGGCGTCCCGGGGATTGGAGGGGTGCGGCTGCGGGGGGGCCCTAGTTGCGGGGGTTGCGGGGGAGCCCGGACAAAATGGCCTTTTTGCGTCCCAAAGGAGCTCCCAATGGCGGGTTGGATATGTGGGCCGGCTTTGAACCCCAAACCGAAAAGCTAGCAGTTCGTGTCGGTCCGCGAATCCGTGGACAAAACGCAACCCCTGCAAAAAGATTGGGGGCGAGGGGTGTTGCACTAATGAGATTCTATGCTGGGAGTCAAGCTACATGTGCAGCAGCCCCGCAGCAGCAAGGTGCGAACCGAGCTTATGAGGACCGCCCTAATGGCCGTGGTTTTCGGTTTTGTTTTCTTTTGTGTGGCCGCAGGTCCCAGGTTTTTCCAGACCAGGCAGTCCCCATTAACAGCTTTCAGGTCCCTCGGCGGCATGGCTGGAGTGTATGAAGTGTGGTCCAACGGATAACCGCAACAGTGGCCGCAGCAGTGGCAAGGTGCAAGTGGTAGCCCAAAAAGGGGAGAGCCAAAATGGGTCCTCAACGTCCACCGGGTGCAAAAAAAAAAGGCTTTTTTCAAGAAATGATCCTGGACCACAGGGAATGCCAAAACAAGTGTTTTTGGTGCATTTGCAGGTCGTGGTGGCCCATTGTGGCCCGCCTAATCTCCCAAAATGCCTTGAAAATGGGTTTTTTTGCAACCAAAAATAGGGCAAAAATGTGTTTTCCCAAAAATGATCGTAAACCATTTGGGATGCCTAAACACGTGAAATGAGCCCTTTTGGAGCCCATTGCAATCCATTTTGGCCACTCCAAAGTCACAAAATGCCTTGTAAATGGGCTACATTGGGGCCAAAAATCAGTCAAGAATGCATCAAAAATTTTTTCTTCCAAAGCTACTTTTGGACTTTTAGGGGTGCACAAACAAGTGAAATGAGCCCATTTTGAGCGCGTGTTGAGCAATTTTGGCCGCTCTCAAGGCCGACAGGGCCTTGAAAATGGGCCAATTTGGGACCACAATTAGCTCAAAAACGGGTCAAAACCATGGTTCTCGAAATATGATGATAGTCCAAGTGTGGTGCCCAAACGGATGAACACAGCACATTTTGAACTTCTTTTGCAGTAGCTCTCATCCATTTTCGAGTGCGTACCTCATTTGTCGTTGAAATCTCCTGGACGATGTTCCTTCGCCCACCAACCCGGTCCCAATATTCAATCTTGGTCAGGGGTAGGGTCACCGAGCCGGTGGAATGAGTCTTGTTTTTATACCCTTCTTTAAGGTCTAGGGTGGACCTAAGAGGTTTGGCAAGCAAGCAACCAAGCAGGAAGCACGTGCGAAATGGCAAAAATTCACAGCTCCATTTTGGTGCTTTGGATTCGGCCAAAAATTGGCTAGATGCTACCAATGCGTGTGAGGGACAACCACACAAAGTATGAGCTAGAAAGTCACCACTGGCGGCTGAGAACAGGCGTCACAAGGGCGGGATCTACTTTTCAAAATCTGCAATCGAGGGCCAAAGCAGCCTTTCCCCCCCAAAAAAACGCCCTATAACCGATGAAAAACGGCCTAATGAAGGGAAATAGTGGCTACTCTACGAATGCAACTAGACTTCGTCGTGCCAAAGGGCCCTGTAGGGCCCTTCAAGTGCACACTATGTCCGCGAACCGCCCCCACAAGGCCCCCAAAGACCTCAGAATTTTGTCCACATTGGCCGCTGACAGCTCCAAACAAAAAACACACCATATCTTGGGCTACGTGGCTCCAAACGGGATTTTGAGGGCACCTAATCCACCCACAACCACCCACTTTTGGTGGTTTCCACCCCTCAAAACTGCCCTAACCCACGCCTAGACCCCCATACTTAGGCCTAGTGGACTCAAGGTGGCTGCAAGAGGTACCCCAAAGAGATGGGTGCCAAAATGGGTCCACAAGGTTGAACGGGAGCAAAAAAAAAATCTTTTTTTCAACAATGATCCTCCCCCACCTGGAATGCCAAAACAAGTGTTTTTCGCGCATTTTGAGGTTGTGGTGGCCCGTTTGGGCCCTGTCAAAATGCCGAAATGCCTTGAAAATGGGTTGTTTTGCAACCAAAAATGGGTCAAAAATGGGTCAAAAATGTGTTTTTCCAAGAATGATCCTAGACCGCTTGGGATGCCTAAATAACTGAAATGAGCCGTTTTTTTAGCCCCTTGCAAGCCATTTTGGAAACTCCAAAGTCACAAAATGGCTTGTAAATGGGCTGCTTTCGGACCAAAAATCAGTCAAGAATGCATCAAAAATGTGTTTTTCCAAAGATACTTTTGGACTATTAGGGGTGCACACACAAGTGAAATGAGCCCATGTTGAGCGCATGTTGAGCAATTTTGGCTGCTCTCAAGGCTGCAAGGGCCTTGAAAATGGGCCAATTTGGGACCACAAATGGCTCAAAAACGGGTCCGAACCATCGTTTTCCAAGAATCATCCTAGTCCAGCTGTGGTGCCCAAACAGATGCATAGCATTCATCATGAGCCTTCACTTTCCAGGGTGTACCTCATTTGTCGTTGAAGTCTCGCAGACGATGTTCCTTCCCCCACCAGCTCGGTCCCAATATTCACTCCTCATTAGGGATAGAGCAACGGATAGGTTTAGCGCTAGGGCCAAGACCAAGGGTAGGGGTACGGTTAGGGCTAGGCTAAGGGTTGGGGTGGGTGCTACCGTCGGGGTTGGGTTTAACAATAGTGTTGGGGTGCAAAACGGGCAAAATCTTCCTTTGCGCGGCTGTCGTGCCCATGGAACGTTGGGCGCCTTTAGCACACATGGACTCCTAAGGGCGGCACCTTTGCCACCTAACTGTTGGGTGGAGGCCCCAACGGTAGTTGGCGTCCTAGGACATGTAGAGTCGCCCCCCCCCCCCCACGGCCAAGGGGCAAGCGATGCGGCAAAGCATGCCACATGTGCAAATTTCTTCAACATAGAGCACATCATGCACCCCCCCGCTCCGCCCCACCACAACCACCATGTGTGTGTGTGCGGGGGGTTCCATTGACCCCGTCCTCGCAAACGGGAAGTTTTTGGTCTGCTTTTGTCCCATGGGTTCCCAATGGGCATCGCATCTCAACCAAAGGCCGATGCTCTCCAAAAATTTGTTTTGGCCTCTATTGTGTGTTGCACGTTGCTAGGTGCAATGCCTCGCGGCACTGGACTGGGACAAACCAAATACACAATCAGATTGGCCTTGATGTTGCACAATGACAGCCAATGCTAGGGCGCTAGTGATAGCATTTTTCGGCCGTGCCTTTTGTGTTTGTGGGTGGCCATGACACTTTGTTCAGAGAAACAGTAACTATTCCTTGAGACTTTGGGGTGTGTCTTCCAAGAAAAGCAGCCTCACCGTAAACACCCAAAATGGCAAAGCAGTTTTGAAAATTTTCCGGTTAGGAATGCAAAGGTACTCGCAGCCGAGCTCTTGGGATTGCCCCTTGGGGGAGGTACCCGCACTGTGCGCAGCGCGCATCGCACCGGCACCTACGATAGTCGGCACGAAGTCGCCCGCCCGTACCCCCCTCCCCCAGCCCCTACCTCCATCCCGTACTCCCCTCCGGATTCTCCCTGGTGCCCTTCCCCGGTACCCCCCCTCCTACCCCCGAGTCCTCCCACGGCCCATCCGTGCCACCCCCCGAGGGAGGCCCCCCCGAGGGAGGCTCCCAAGGGTGATGGGTACAATGTTGTGAGGGACAGGCACCCTCCCTTGTCGTGTGCCCCGCCACCGCGGCTACACCCCGTGCCCATCTCACAGGGTAGCGCCCCCGCCGCACAACAATGCCCCAATATGTCAGTGCATCTGTTCGTGTTCCGTCGTTGTGGCCGGCCCCGCCTCTCAGTGCGCCTACAGTGCGGTGAATGTGCGTGCTCATCGAGCGCCTCGTGGAGGCGTGGACGTGCTGATAGGAACACAGCCAGTCTGGTGATGTGGGCCGAGTGTGCGCCAGCCTACGTGCTTGTTTCCCGGAGACGGCAACCAGAACGCGTGCCGATTAAGTGGACGTCACGGGGGCTGGCTCTGGCCGGGACCCGACCCCAAAGGGGGGGGGGGGGGCACCCCCCCCCCCCTCTACGGACCCCAAAATTGTCGCACGGAATAGTGTGGTTTGTCGGCGCCGGAGGCGCCGCAGATTTTGTTTTAGGCATACGGCGGGGGGAATTTTTTTTGTTCCACCCCATGTGTCTATACTCAAAATACTCAGAATTTTGTGGAGAATTCAAAAATGGCCGAAAAGCACAAAAAGGTTATGTAGCCACCTTGCCCACTTCTGGGCCACTTCTGATTCTGCTCCCCGCTCTGAGGCCGAGGGGCTCCCCGAGACGGCAGGGGTTAAGTAGCCACTTCTGATTTAGTTCCCTGCTCTGATGCGGTGGGGCTCCCCGAGACGGCAGGGGTTAAGTAGCCACCTTGCCCACAAGTGGGCCACTTCTGATTTTGTCCCCCGCTCTGATGCGGTGGGGCTCCCCGAGACGGCAGCTTCCCTACATATATGTGTGTGGTTTGTGACAAGGGGAAGGAAAGGCCTTTGGGCGAACTCAAGGCAACATTCAGTATTGCTATGAAAGTGCTGCAGTGCAGCAAAACAATCACCATTCACAGTGCATCTTGTTAGCTTTGTGTGTTTGCGCGCTTGGACGGGGCCTGCCGGAAAAGGTGCTGGGTTTGGCTCAACGAAGGGGGGGGGTGCCCCCCCCCCCACCTTCGGAGGGGGGTGGGCCCCCCCTCCCCCCTACAGCCCCCCAAACTGTCGAACACCCCTCGGGGTCACACATTGGCTGGCGCCAGCCCCCGTGGTGGACGTATGCCGCAGCTTGTGGATCCCGTGCCCCGTTGCATTTGCCATCACGCGCGCGCTGGCCCGCCACGCTCATCCAGTTGACAAGGTGATCGAGAAGGCGACTGTTTGCCCCATCGTCAGCAAGAGTAGCTATACGTGCCCTGTCGTTGGTGCGGAGCCCCGTGCCAACGCTGTGGGGCTGGGCCAAAGAAGCCGTTGGGGGCGGGGCCCCGTGCAATCGCCGTGGAGCTAGGCCTCAAAAGTTGTTGGGGATAGGCCCCCGTGCAATCGCCGTGGGTATGGGCCCCAGAAGCTGTTGGGGGCGGAGGCCCCTGCAACTACCGTTGGACTGGGCCCACGAAGCCACTTGTGCAAGGCGCAGAAGCCGTTGACCGCAAGGCCCCGTGCAATCGCCGTGGGGCTGGGCCCTGGTTGCCGTTCGGGGCTGGGCCCCGTGCAATGGCCGTGGGGTTGGGCCGCGTGCACTCGCTATGGAGCTACGGCCCATAAGCATTTGGGGGTTGGGCCCCGGAAGCCTTTGGGGGCTGGGTCCCGTACAACCGTTGTGGGGTTAGGCCACAGAAGCCGTAGGGGGCTGGACACGGGTGCGGTCGCCGTGGGGCTGGGCCGTAGACACTGTCGCGGGCCGGGCCCCGGAAGTTGTTGGGGGCAGGGCTCCGGGCAATTGCCTTGGGGCTAGGCCCCGGAAGCCGTTGGGGCTGGGGCCTAGACGCTGTTGGGGGCAGGGCCCCTCGCCATCGCCATGGGGTTGGGCCCCAAAAACGGTTGGGGGCGGGGCCGTGTGCAATCGTCGTAGGGCTAGGCCCCGCAAGCCGTTGGGGGCAAGGCGCTAGAAGCCGTTGGGGGGAGGGGCCCCGATGCTGTTGGGGGTAGGGCCTCGTGCAATCGCCGTGGAGCTAAGCCCCAGAAGCCCTTGGGGGCATGGCCCTGTGCAATCGCCGTGGCGCTAGGCCCCAGAAGCCATTGGGGGCGGGGCCCCGTGCAATCGTCGTGGGGCTTGGACGGCCCGGCCCCCAACGGCTGCCGGGGCCTAGCGCCACGGCAATTGCACGGGGCCATGCCCCTAACGGCTTCTGGGCCCGGCTCCCGACGGCTTCCGGGGCTAGCCCCTCAGCAATTTCACGGGGCCCTGCCCGCAACGGTTTTTGGGGCCCAACCCGATGGCGATTGCACGGTGCCCATCCCCCAACGGCATCCGGGGCGCAGCCCCACGCCGATTGCACGAGACCCTACCCCCAACGGCTTTTGGGGCCCTGCCCCCAACGGTCTCTTGGGCGCAGCCCCCAACGGCTTCCCCCAACGGTTTCTCGGGCCCAGCCCCCAACGGCTTCTGAGGCCCAGCCCCACGGGGATTGGCCCATCCCCCAACGGCATGCGGGGCCTAGCCCCATGGCGATTGCACGGGACCCTGCCCCCAACGGCATCCGGGGCCCGGCCCCACGGCGATTGCCCCGGGCCCTGTCCCATGGGGTGTAGGGCCTTGAGCAATCGCCAAGGCGCCGGGCCCCGGATGCCGTTGGGTGATGGGCCCCGTGCAATCGCCATGGGGTTGGGCCCCCGAAACAGTTGCGTGCAGGGCCACGTGCAATCGCTGAGGGGCTAGGCCCCGGAAGCCGTTGGGGGCCGGGCCCAGGAGCCGTTGGGGGTAGGGCACCGTGCAATCGCCGAGGGACTGGGCCCCAGAAGCTGTTGGGGGCAGGCCCTAGGAAGCCGCTGAGGGCAGGGCCCTGTACAATCGCCGCGGGGCTAGGCGCCGGATGCCGTTGGGGGCAATGTCACAGAAGCCGTTGGGGGTAGTGAGACGAACGCCTTTGGGGGCTGGGCGCCAAAAGCCTTTGGGCGCAGGGCTGTGCGCAATCGCGGTGGGGTTGGTTCCCAGAAACCGTTGGGGGCAAGGCCCCCCGCAATCGCCGAGCGGTTGGGCCCCGGAAGCCGTTGGGGGCAGGGCCTCAAAGGCCGTTGTGGGCACAGCCCCGTGCAATCGCCGTGGCGGCAAGCCCTTGAAGCCGTGGGGGGCTAGCCCCTAGAAGCCGTTGGCGGCAAGGCCCCGTGCAATCGCCGTGGTGTCTAGTGTCTGGTGTCTGTTGTGCCTGGAACCGATTCCACCGGACACACCGGACACGGCTGCCCCGGCCGGGCGGGGCTGGACGGCGCCGCACCGCGGCGGGGGCAACACCCATCGCGTCGCTCTTGTCTCCCCGACGCCCCCCCCCCCCCTTCCTCCCCGTTGCCGCCCGCGGCGGGCTCTCCCTGCTTCGCTAGCGGGGCGCCCCACGGCCTCCGCCTCGAGGGGGGGGGGGGCGCCTTGGGCTATTGGAACACCGCAGGGCGTTGGGGCGGTGGCACTTGTGGGGTCGAGGGACATGACACGGCACCGTGAGCAATACAGGCCCTGCACTCGTGGCTAGGACAGCCTCAATCTCCGGCATTCTTTGTGGCTGCTTTGCTCCAAGAGCAGCACTGCTCTTAGGTTGGGCTGGCGGCTTTTTTGGTATGCATGCCTATGCGCACGCAGGGACGGTGCAAGGTTGGATGCACGAGCAACACAGGCGGAAGTTGCAGTTGCTGCACACGCCACAGAGACAAGTGTCGTCGGCCGTTAGGGCGGGGACCGCTACAACCTCCAATACTCAACGGGAGTGCCAGGTTCCCACAGTAGCACCGCATCTTGGCTCAGCTGGTGGGCATATAAGTGTGGCTGCCACTGCGCACGCAGGGCCGGCGCCAGCGCTCGATGCAAGAGCTAAACAGCCCGACGGCGTTGCTGCACCGAACGGCTCAAAAAGGCACTGTCGCCGGCCGCAAGGGCTCCCACCACCAGGCAGCCACCATCGGGGCCCAGACACTGCGGTGGGGGCAAGGGCAGGGCTGATCTGGTCCCTGGTGCCATCACCCAACGGGGCAGCACGCGGACAATAACCCCAAGTAAAGCGGACTGCCTGCACGTCAGGACATGGGGGCGGGCCAAACTTCCCGCACTGATAGCATTATCAATGGCTGTCGCTTGCCAGAGCAAGCGACTCAGCTCCATCACCGGGCGGCTCAACGCGCTCGGGAGCTCGGTAACCAAAGCAGCACCGCCGTCGGCGGCGTCATAAACGTCAGTAGCCATGGAAACCAGGGTGTGCCGCCGCGGGTGGGGGGGGGGTCTACAGCAGGGTGCAGGGGGTCCCACAGGCCGAGGACCTCATCGGGTGCTGCTATTAGTACATCGGCGCTCAGGCTCGCTCTAGCACTCGTTGCAGGAAACGATGATGCCAGCACAAGGCCCCCAGGATGGACACCAGATAGCCCGGGTAGTGCCGGCATGCTGCACATAGGTGCGGCACCAAATCCGTGACCACGGCCCTACAGACAGGCGACTCCGCGGGTCCTAGGACGCCAACTACCCCTCCCCCCCCCCCCCCCCCTATGGGCCTTCGGCCAACAGTTAGTTGCCGAAGGTGTCGCCCCCAGGCGTCCATGGGCGCCTAAGGCTCCCGATGCTTTATGAACACCAAAGCCTAGCCCTAACTCTGGCCCCGGCTCTCACCCTAGGCTAGGGTCACAGTGAGTGTTGGGGTCCAAAATGGAGAGCAATGATGTGGCAAAAGCAGCCATGAACGAAATTGGGGGGATCTTGTTCAGCCCAATCAACATGGCTGGCATGGCCAAACCAACTGGTTGCAAAGGTTAGGGTCAGGTTTATGGTGATTGTATGGTTAGAGGGAGGGCAAGGGGAGGTAAGGGGAGCCTGCCCCCCCCCCCCCCAACCGACCCTCCCGGAGACCCCCCCCCCCAAGCCCTAGGGGCCTCCGGCCAACAGTTAGTTGGGCGGGTAGTTGGCGTCCAGAACCGAGGGGTCCCCCCCCCGGGGGGGCAGCTCAATGCATTTAAAGCCGAAGGTGGATGCTGGCAGTCCAAGAGGCGCAGCATCCCGTGTTGTCCGCAAGCCGCCAGTCCGCGCGATCAAAACCCCCTTGGCACACCTTGCTGCAGTTCAAGACCAGCACACACCACTTCGCGCGACCAAAACCCCCTTGGCACACCTTGCTACTGACCAAGACCGGCATGCATTGTGCGGCATCATCCGTCCCCGAGCTTTTTGCACCGCAAATGCCAAGATTGTGGGCAGCTGCAAATTGGTGAAAGGGAAGTAGGGATTCTTCATGTGCTTCGCCTCCTCGAGCCGCCGCTGCATCTCCGTGTGGGCCGCCTTGAGGCTCGACTTTTTGTGCCGGTCTTGCCTCTGGGATCGCCTTTTGAATCCTTCCAACAGCCAGTTCAGCGTCCCCCAAATCAGGTTCAATGCACGGGATGGACTGCATTGGAAATCCTTGGCACTGATCTCATCCCAACCGTTTGGGCCAACACGAGCCAACTCCGTGGTTCCAACGATGGCCTCGTAGACACACCCGTCCGGAGACACCTTTCTTCCATTGAGCATTGTCACTGTTTCCCCTGGTTGCTGCAGGTTTTTGGCCAGGGTCCGGGCGGCATGGCGAGTCCCAAAGATCGAAGATGACGAAGTCCGGCGGTTCGTTCATAGCCTCAGCCTTTGGCCCTCGGCGCTTTATGGAAGGCTGCGCCTCCGGATCTTTGCCAGCAGGGGTCCCTTTCTTTGGCTTTTTCTTGGCCAACTCTTTGCGCTTGCTCGTGTTTACCGGAACGCTGCCCTTTGGGTACCGAATCACAGTGAAACCCTGGTTTGTGCTCAAACGGTTGTTTGCCTTCTCTTTTTCAGGCAGTTTTTTGTCCGTTTTTTGTTTTTTGTTGCGTGTATTGCGTGTAAGCACCAATCGGAATGGGGGACGTAGACAATGGGGCGCCAATGCACGTACAGAGCATGGCGGCTGCCTTGAGGGCCCAGGCACAGGAAATTGAACGACTGCGCATGGACCTGCAGCGTACCAGCATCAAGCAAAAGGAGAACATCCTGGAGTTGACAGCGGGTGCATTGGAGGAGTTTGTCCAAGAAGATAGATTGGCCCAATGGATGCGACTGTGTGTCAGAGCCCTTAAAGAATTCCTCGACAAGGAAGGAGGGACACTGCAACGTCCCCTGGATCATGAAGGAGCCCACGACGGGGCGGATGCCCCCCCCACCCCCGTGATCATGTGCTGGCGTATCGAATCTGGGAACTGCTCTGTAAGTCGCACATGGCGTACACGATGCATTATGCTGCCAGGGCTGGCCAAGAGCGTAAAGGGCGGAGGAAGCCAGGGGCGCCCTGGGCAGTGATTTTCAGTGGAAAAATGTGAGATTCAGGGAAGTAGGCGGCATACTCAGTTGGCAAACCTGCGCACGAGAAGGGATCCCCGTCGACTTGGAGCCATCGGCCAATTGCAGGCGCTGCGGAAAGGGTCGGCAATGCCAGCAAAACACTGGCATTTCCAGTGTCCCCATTGGAGATGAACGCCGGACGTGGGGTGCGGGTTCCCTGGTGGCCCGCCCTATGCAACCACAAGAGCCGGTGGTGGAAACCAGATTGACTCTGCGAAGGGGCATGAGTGCTCCTATCGCTGGATCTGGTCGCGCTGGTGCATGCTGGGGACCGAGGGCGAGCCCAGCGGTCCTGATGCTTGGGCCGCCCGATCGTGGAGGCCTGGGACACGTAGAGCGTATACACAGAAGTTGGCCAACATCGCGGAATTCTAGCAAGCCTCTCGAGAGGCGTCAATGGCTCGGGTACTGGTAGAGTTCCTAGCGGCCAGAGCGGAGGCGGGAGAGAGACAGTCCACGTTGCGTGGATACAATGCGGCGGTGCGGGCCGCCGAGGATCTCGGCTGGATCGGGCCTGTCGTCTAGCAGTTGGACAAGCGCATTGCCCAGGCTGCGGCTAAGGCGGGCTTACAGCCCTATTTGCCCCTTGAGGGTTTGTAAATCCTCGTGGAGAGAGCGGAGCACCAACCTAGTGCGATGCCTATGGCTTGCGTGGCGGTTCTCTGTTGGGTTCTTTGGTTTCGGTTTGGCGAAGTGTCTGGCCTCGGTATGGGGGATGTATGTATCCTTGCCTCTATGGCTCCGCTTTTGGAATTCCAAAACTGGTGAGGAGGGCTGGTAGTCACGACCCATCTCGCCCTGGGCGGATCGCTACCGAGAAGCCGTGCTTAGATGGGCCGAGGCCAAAGTCTTGCGAGCAAGTGACAATCTGTTCCCTAGGGGCAGCCCTTGGTACACGCTAGAAGACCCAATCTCGTTCTAGCCTAGACGCCGCTAGAGTGGCTAGAACGAAAAAAAGAGGGGCCCCCCCAGGGGGGGGATTTGAGGTGTCCAACTTGGACCCCCCTATCCGTACCTAGGGGCCCATACTTTTTTTTTTCCTTCACAATTTCACTGTTTTCACCCGATTTTGGAGTCCAAAAAATTTTCGTTCTAGCGGCGTTCTAGCAACGCTCTAGCGAGCGCCGCTAGAGCGCCGCTAGAACGCTGCTAGAACGGTTCGCTAGAACGCCGCTAGAATGATATATACGAATGCTCTGCCACTCCTCAAAGAGAAGGTGCCCCGGCTACCATCGCCAGCTGTGGCCAATCACAGGGTCCCGATGCTGGACCCGACTCACGGAGCGCCCCCCCCCCCCCCCCCCTCCACCCCCCGGTTAGCCCGGTTAGCCCCCCACCGCACCCCATAGGTCACTTGGCGGGCTGGCGCCGGGTCACTTGGTGGTGGGTTGGCCCGATTAGCCCGGTTAGCCCGATTAGCCCCCCTGCCCCGCCAGGCCCCCATTCGCGAGTGGCGACACGCAGGTTACCCCTCCTGCGTGGTGCGGGGTTGCCGGGTCTCATCCTTGCTCCCGGCAGCCCCCTTCTCACCCCCCTTGTCCCCTTCCTTCTCACCCCCCTTGTCACCCCCCTCCCCTTTGTCGCCACCTTCATCCCCCTCGTCATCCCCGTCGTCCCCGTCGTCCCCCTTCGCAAGGCCTTCCGGAGGTGGGCCTCCGCCTCCTCCCGGGTGCGGAAGAGGAACCCCCCCGGCACCCGGAAGGTGCCCCCCTCTTTCTTCCGCTTCCTCTTCTTCTCCTTCTTCCCCCCCTCCCCATTGTACCCCTGCGACACCACCCACCACCCCCCCGGGTCCGACTCCTCATCCCAATCCCCCAACACCGTCACTTGGCTGACGGTCCCCCCATTGCCCCCCTCTTTCCAAGGGACATACCAGGTGTCCTCCACACCCGGCACATTCCCATAGGGGTCCCGGCCCCTATCCTCAAAGGGGAGGGCTTGGGGTTTGGGGGGTGGGTGGCCTTGCCCTTGCCCTTGCCCTTGGGCTTGGCCTTGGGCTTGGTCTGGGTTTTTGGGGTGTGGGGCGTCTTCCTCGCTACTCTCGAAGCGGGGTTTCTTCTTGGGGGCCTTGGGGGGGGTTCCGATTTGGCGGCCTTGGGGGGGCTGTCCTCTCCCCGCTGGTGGTGGTGGTGGTGCTGCTGCTCCTGCTGCTGGTGGTCTCCCCCGCCCGGTCCTGCACTCTCAGCCAACCCTTGCGCCGCGGGTCCATGCCCCCCGCACTCCTGCCCGCCTCCCAGCTACCCAAACCGTGCAGCAACTAGAGGGCCAAATTGGGGTCAGTCCCCACCATCCGGCCCAACCCGGTGACCCCCACGAGGTGCGTCGGGCCTCCGCCATTGCGCCACTCCACACGCACCCCGCGGGGGACAGCTCCCCACGTCTGCACGCTCACAACTTGAGAACAGAAACACGAGGCAGGTGTGTTCTAGCGGCGTTCTAGGCAACCGTTCTAGCGGCGTTTTAGCGGCGTCCTAGTGGCGGCGGCACGGCGGTGGCTAGATCAACGCTAGAACAGTTTGCTAGATCAACGCTAGAACACAGTCAACATAGCGTGCCTTGCCGGTCCAGGGCGGGGGAGATGGCCCCGAGGGCCTTGGCGAAGGCGTCCCGGGGATTGGAGGGGTGCGGCTGCGGGGGGGCCCCAGTTGCGGGGGTTGCGGCGAGCTTGGGCTTGGACTTGGGCCGGGAGGCGATGCCGTGCACCAGTCCGGCATACGCCCCCCGGTTGGCCGCCGCCGGGTCGAACCCCCCCATGTCCATCAGCGCTGACCAGGTCGGTGTCCAGGTCCAGGTACTCCCCGCAAACTCCATCCCCCCCAGTCCCAGCGCCTAACAGCATATGGCGATGAATCGCCAGTGGGTGCCCCCCCCCTTTTCCCTCTCGTGGGTGAAGGGGTTGAGTAGGGCCAACTCAAACATCTTCACCCCCTTTCCGGGGGGCAGGGTCTCCCCCCGTTTCCGCCCGCGCAACTCCTGTTCCCACCCCCACCACCCTCGGACCACCCCCCGCCGCATGGGCTTGTCCAGGTGGACCACCGCCTCCTCGTCCACCCATACCCACCTCCCCGGCCCCAAAAGCCTTTGATGCACCCGGAGAGTCCAAACCGGACTCTCCGGGGGACGAAGAGGGGGTGGTCCAGGTTTGGGGGGTGGGGGCCAGCCAGGACGGCCGGGTCCCATGGCAGGTCCTGGATGGCCCCCACATCCCTCGACCCCCAAAAAAACCTCAGCCATCCCCCCCCCCCCCCCCACCGCCGTCTCCACCACCACCTTCGCCTCCACCTCCTCCTTCACCGCATGAGTGACTCGGAGGTGGCCATTGCCCAGCTCCCGAAGGTAAGGGCCAAGACTGTCCTGAGTGTCCAGCAATCGGTTTTGAGGGGACTGGCCCAGCGCCTTGTATGCTCCGGCTTGGTGGTGAGGGTCCTATGGGTGCCCTCTGGTTTTTAGCCCGCGGACCCCATGTCTCGTCTGCATGAAGAGTTCGGGGGCGATGGCCTTAAGGCTGAGCGCATGGCGTGGCTTGTGTATGAGCAGTTGTTGCGTAGTCCTAATCAGGTGCAGTTCCGTGGGGTGTTGTACCTGGGTAAGGGCACGGCTTCCAGCTTAGTGTAGTGGTATAGGCGGCGCGCTACCGTTCCCCGGGGGGGGGGGGGAGTTCGACCCCCACAGGAGGCGATCTTGTTGTCTTTCACGAGGGCATGTTGGGACCTATGCTACGGGGCGTGGATACCTAACCTCGTGAGCATGGCTTAACCGTAGCACTCTTGACCCCAGCGGCGGGAGGTGGGAGTTCCAGACCTGGGGCGGCCTGGCTTGTGGCGGCCCGCCATGCGTTGTATTTGTGGTATGATCGTTGAATACTGGGGTATCTTCTAGGAGGTATTCTTTTTATTCTCCTGACTCTTTGCCATTGACGAGGGAGGCGGGGTGCGAGCATACCTGAAAGTGCACGGGGGCCCAGCCCCGCAGTGCACTCCGTCTTTGCGGGCCGCCGCGAACCGTGGAGGCGACGGCGCCCGCCGGCTCATGAAGAGCTCCTGCTCATCATATACCGGTTGAGCACGCCGGGTACGCCGGTCATGGAATCTTCCTTTGTCTGATGGTGGTCTGGGAACTGGTTATACTACCACATCGGTAGCGTAGCATACTCAATGTGCACGGGGGCTTCGTCCCGGAGGGCGTAGGTTGGATGCCTGGCGTGGAGACAACGGCGCCGGCGGCTCTGTTATTTTTAGGCACTGGTGGCTGAGGCGCTGGTTTGGGCGGCGTCGTTTTTTTTTTCGGTGATCTGGGTGCATGTTTGTCTAGGGTTGGGAGTCTGATCTGGCCCCCGCGTGTGTCGCGCTTCGCTTGGGCGCCTTTCTCCGCGAGATCAAGTGTGCTGTATGTAGTATGTTCTCTTGCACTACCCTTTTAGGGGGCAGCAGTGTTGTTTTGCTTCCACCTTCCTAGAGGGTAGTACACCGAGTCTGAGTTACATGATTTGTCCTAATTTGGTGCAATGTGTTTCCTCCCTCCTTGGCAAACCCTTGTTTGTGCTCAAACAATTGTTTGCCTTCTCTTTTTCGGGCAGCTTTATGTCCGCCCTTCCACCCACCCACGGGGGGGGGGGGGGGCTGCTTGGACTGGATGGGGTTTGGGAGGGGGACCTGGGAAGGACTGCATGGTGGGTGCCTGTGGCAGGTTGTGTTGCTCCATCGAGCGTGCGTTGGGCGGGTCCCGGGGGTTCCGGAGACCATGCATGTATGACCCCCCCCCCCCCCTCCCCCCCACCCGCGACCGCGGCCAGGGTCTGTGGTAGTGCCTGCCTTTGTTTGTTTGCCCACCCACCCACCCACGGGGGGATAGGGATTCGTCTGCTTGTGTGGTGTTATCTCCCCCCGATCTGGGGGGGAGATGTCTACAACTATCGCCTCCGGGCCCTGGTGAGTGCGACACTATGGGCAGTGCTGCCCTTCTTGCACCGTTTGGTGTCTGGTACACCCAGTTGGAGTTTGGGTACCCAATCACAGTGAAACATAGGAGGGGCCTGTCCCCCCTCACCCCCGTTGCCCCTGTATGCAACTTGCGGCGAAACGGCGAGAACTCCTTCGGCCTCTGGCGCGTCCGCTTGCCCCCGATTCTCGAGGCACGAAGGCGCTGCTGGTGGGCCGTCTTCCGCTGCCTCTCTGCCTTTCTCCTCAACGACTCAACCTTTTCCTTCATCACTTTCACCGCCTTCTCCGTCACCTTCTTCTTCCTCATCGCCTTGATGAAAGCATTCTCACTTTGTTCCATGGCTTCTTCCGCCTTCTTTGCCTCCGTCAGTGCCTCGTCACGCTCTTCGCAGGCCTTGGTAAACACCTTTTTGATGTACGCCTTCAGGCTTCAGGCCGGTTGGCTCTTGTTCACAAGGTTCCACCTCCAACGAAACTCAACATCCGTCTCGGGGGAGTCTGCCACCTCCTCTAGATAGCCTTGCACCCACTTGGCCGCATCCACATCTGGGCCCTCTTCTCGCGGTCACTGGACCTCAAGATACGCCTTGCGGAGCACGTTGCCTGCTTGATACCAGCCATCGAGTTGCTCGTCCTTCACGTCCTCATCCTCCTGATCCCATATCCAATTGAGCTGCTGGCGAACTTCTTCTTCCTCACCGTCTCCCCCTTCTGCTGCCTCATCTTCTTCGCCTTCTTCCGCCCCGTCTTCGTCCTCTTCTTCTCCGTCTTTCTCTCCTCAACCAACCAACCACCCAACCAACCCAGACCCCCCCCCCCCCCTGGTGACGTGGCACCGGTTTAAAAAGGATGGTAGCTAGCGGGACGGATCCCTTGTGCACTGCCAACGCGGGCGGACAAGAGCAAGGGCTGTGCACAGGGAGCCAACCTCGTCCCGCGATGCCCAGAGGACAGTACAACGAGCACCCAGTGTGCAGGCGCCACGATGAGTGAGGACAGGGCAAGGCTTGAGGCAACCGGCGCCCACTGTTGTGCCCCGCAGACGAGAAGTGACGGAACGCGCGAGAGAAAGATCCGGCGGACCGACGAACCGAGTCAATGACCCTGGTGCCTTGGCATCATGCCGGCATTGCGCCACGAGGGTAGACTCGCCGAGTTTGCGTGCAGCGGAGATCCGTTGTGGAACGTCAGTGACCCTGGTTCCTGGGCTGGTAGCCCGCAGTGCGACACCAGGGTCGAGTCAGAGAGAACAAGTGCGCGGCGTGCAGCCAGACCCGGGAACGGGAAGTTGCGTGCGCAGCAACGCGATGGCTGACGGTGCCGGCGGAGGGAGAGGCGCAAGTAGTTGTGCGTGCGATGATAAGGAGTGAGGGTACGGGGCGTTAGAGAGAGGGTAAAGACAATTCAGCAGCGGCCGCCTGGACGGAGAAGTGCAGAGTGCTTGAGGGAGTGCGGTAGTGGGGACTGGGCACACCGGCATCCCCAGTGTATGGAACAACGGCATGGAGTTCTCGTTTGACACGGAGCGGTACTCCGACGATGCGGTCGTGCTGGCGGCGTTGGAAGAGACGCTCGTGGCAATGCTCAGCCAGCAAGACGCCCTGGCGCTGAAGGTTAGGGTGCATCGTGTCCCGTCGAAAGAGGAGTACCTGTACATCAACGTGGACAGGCCGGGCTGGGGCCACGATGGCCATAAAGCACGCCGAGTACACCAAGGCCCAGCGACGCCCCAAACGGCAGGACATTTGGGTGTTGGGCAGCCAGGTCCTCAGCGAGGTGGCTGGGACAGGGCTGCGGTGCAGAGTCCAAGCGGCGGTGGCTGACTGGGCGACAACGACCATCCATCTCACGGCGATCCAGGACGTGGCGCGGGTGTTCACAGAGCAAGTCGTGGCGCAACTAGTGGCCAGGACGCAGGGAGTGCTACCCAGGGCCGATGTGTACCGTCTGGCCGCCCCCATGGGGATAGTGTGGAGGAGGAAGATCCACGTGCACTTCAAAATGGACTTCAGCACACTCTGGTGGATCCTGTGGCTCGCTTTCAAGGTGCGGCACCCATGGAACGCACGCGGTGTAAAGGGTAGTGGTGCAGCGGCAACTGCGGGTAATGAACACGACCCGGCACAACATCAACGGCATCCCTTGCGGACAGCGTTGCAGTGGTCTGTCGGCGAAGCCGCGGCGGCGTACTGGTGGGTGAAGTCTCACCAGAAAGTGAAGGCCGTGGTGACAAAGGGAGACGTCCGGAAGATGGGCAAAATCCTGGCGGGTGCGCAGGCCACAAAGGCGCTAGCCAAGAGCGTTAGAGGGCAGCGTGTGGCGGTGCCACTGCCACTGCAAGCAACGTATGGGGCGCGCCCGATGGCCCGAGGCTCTACGGACATGGAGTGGTGCATACACGAGCCGAGCAAATGGAGGCCACCGCGGGCCCTCCATCCCAGGATGGGGCAGCTTCTTCGGGAGTCCCCGGAGACGGGGATATTCCTGGTGCCGCTATACTTGGGGATGTGGCACCCGCGTCTGCAGGCATGCCCCCGCTGCGAATGGCACGAGGAAGTAACGACGCGGTACAAATGCCCATGCCGCAGGCCCAAGTGGAGGAGGGCCCCCCACGCGGTGGATCCGCCATGGAGGCTACACGGGGGGGCGTCGCTGCGCATCATCAGCGTGGTCCCCCGGTCGCATACATGCATCGCCGCGGAAGGTGAAGGCACACACGACTGCGCGGCAGTACCGGCGGACCATGTGCATATGCCGGCGGCAATGCAGGAGGTAGAGTTTCGCCATTGGGCCACCATCGTGTAGTTCTTCGTCACCGATGCGTGAACAGGCCGACGGCAGGCGGAGGGTGTCGGGCGCCCAGAGCAGGAGTCCAGGGGACAACGCACAGCACAGGCGGTCGGCGAAGTAGGCAGGGGTACGATAGAACGGCGGCATAACACTCCCGCATTCCCATGCCTTAGGTCGGGCGTGCACAGTCAGAGTGACGCCCCAGACCACAGGCTGGGTGCTAGCCAAACCAAACCAAATGAAACCAGACCCCCCCCCCCCCCCTCATCGCCCCTCCCAGAACCCCCCCTCCCAAGCCCCCCCTCCCCCGCCCGCCCCAGGCAACCTGGCGACGGTGGTTTGCCAGCCCCCGGCCCTTGACAGCCTCTTTGATAAGAATTGACCTGACACCAAACACATAAGAGAACTTCCCATACCAATGGGACCAAAACTATGACCACAGGACAGCAAAGCAACTGATGGTTTGTTGATTTGCGGTATTTTAGCTACCAAGCCTCCAAACCCCTCTCCACCTTGATGTTTTCTGGTGCACCTGGAGTGGTGGTGGTGGTGGTGGGGAGGGTATCCCCCTTTTTGCTGAATGTTGTCCGGGTGTTTGCTGCCATTTGTACGTGCCTTCCAGGCTTGTTCTTCTTTTTCACAGACCTGTGGGCAAAGGGCACCCAAGGCTGGTCTCCCGGTCCCTGAGAAGCTTCTTTTCTTCCCTCTTGCGACTTTGCACATGAGTGCGTGTTCACAGATGACCACCAACACCACGTGACATATCCACATATCCACATACATGACCATTTGAGGGCCGCCAGTCCTCTTCTGCCCCTCCAAGCTTGTTCCCCCCAAGCCCCCCCTTCTACTGTGCACAGGCGCGCTCTGTTGCACACCGCTGGCGTTCATCTTCCCCAGCATCATCCACTTCAAACTTGGGGCTAAAACACGTCTGGAGAAGGTGCACACCCTCTTGGCTGACGTGCATGCATACATGCGCGCACTCACTGGCTGTAAAAAATGCAAGTTGCCTGTGGTGTGGTCTGAACAACGAGGCTCAACAGTGCAACATCTTTTTCGTGGGGAAAAGGCAGTGCAACAATGTGTGGGGGGTCTATATCTTGCTTCGAGTACCGAATATGTGTTGGTCACTGTAGGTAGTTCACGACTTGCATCAGTTTGCACCGTACAACTCCGGATGCGCCCACTCACCGTATGGCATGGCTGCATGATCGGATGAAGAGTTGTTGTATCTCACACAGTGCAGCCTCAAGGCTTGTGAGCCAGCGGAGCACCCAACGTTCGATTCTGTCCCCCCCCCCCAAAAGCCACCCACCTCAACTTTTTGGAACTTTTGAAAAGGCCTTGGAGGTGCTGGAGAATTTCATGCCTTTGAGCAGCCTTCTGGCCAAGGATTGTGTGGTGACCAGCCCGAATGCTGCCTGGCGAGGCACCTGCACCAATTTGGAGGGTTTCCTTCGGGAAAAAGCACCACCAGCCATCAGCTGATAGCCACGCCAGGTTTTTGAGCCCCACACACTGTTATTGTTTTACGGTTCGCAGCCCCTATTCTCGAGAAAAGCAATGGATCTTTGTGGACAGAGTTGTTGTCCTTGGCCCCCCGAGAAACCTTTGAAGTAAAATATGCAGTGTTACAAAAGCGCTGGCCCAATTGAGGGTGCTCATTCGGGCCAACGATGGGGATGTACTCATTAGGCCACAGTGGTTTCTGGGTTGGGTTCTAAGAAATCGGATACCATCTCTGGGTGCCGCAGAAGGGTCCCCTGTGGCATCCTTCCCGTGAAGATTTCCGCCAGGCTTTTCAGTGGCATGGGTTCGCTGAAAAATTGTGATTTCTGGGTGACCCCTGAAACCCTTGCAGCTACTGTGTGGGCCTCAAACGGAGTAACGAGGCCCATCACCTTACAGAGGCAGGGCACTGAGCCATGCAGGCCTGTGTACATGGAAAATGCCGCCTTTTTGGAGTGTCCGGCATATCCGGCGTCAAGATTCCAACCCAGTGTCCTGGTTCCTTGTTCCCACAAGTTGCACAAAGTACAGTAAAGCACAAAAGGACACTTCTTTTGGTGTTGCCGCAAGGGCATCTCCACCTCACCCTCTACAAAATGTCTCAAAGGTGGACATGGGGACTGGCGCAGCCCTGGGGCAGGTGTCTGGCGAAGAATCCAAATCTCATCGAGCACTGGCGTTGTCTTTTGCAGCTCGCACATACCGAGTTCGCTCAGGAAAAATGGCCCGCGGGGGGGGGGGGGGGGCTTATCCTGCGGCGAGCCATGCAACATGCCCTCCGGCGTTCCAATTGGGTAATTATCCCAGAACATAGGCGGAATTGTGGTGCATGCATACATTCCCTTTTTACATACCATATACCTCCATACACCACTTTTTCTCCTATTTTATTGTTACATTCCTTCTTTTGGGCCTCTCTCCTTCACAAATGGTACCCTTGTTTTCCGTACCAAATACAGTATGCGCCCCCGAAACAGCCTCTTCTGATTTCGTCCCCACGCTTGCCATTGGAGACCCCCAAGACAGCAGTAGCCTTGGGCCCCAGCTACAAGATCTCGAGAAGGGGGGAAGTGATGACTCCTCAATCGCAAAAGTATGGTATTATTCCATATACGAAGCCAAAGAACAAGGATCACCCAAGATGGCAAGCCAAGTACAATGATGGGCACTCCTTTATTTGGGATCATGGAGAACATCCGTTTGCCCAGTTGTACACCTGGCCTGTGTGCCGCGACCCAAGCAAGAAGTTGGGGATGAGCTGGGAGCAGTCTCTCATCTGTAGAGAGGAATGGTGTCAACAGACCAATATGCATGGATTTTTGGTATTCTGGTGTCTCTTTCCTTGACAGTGCACACTAAAGCTAATTAGCCTTACCTTGCGGTGCACCCGCGGTGAGTAGTAAGCGGTACCAGGGGTCTGCAGGGAGCGGGGAGCAGTGGTAGTAAGGGCCCTAGTGTGGCACTCAATGGGTGCCACATTGGACCCCCCCCCCCCCAGCACCACTTACCTCTGGTTTGCATTTGTCTGTTTTTTAATTAGGTCACACCCCCCCAGCACCACTTTCCTTTCTTTTCTCCAAAACTGGACCATGCCCCCGTCAATACATGTGCCTGATTACAGGTCCGAGATGTGATTTTTGGCGTCGTGGGGTTGATTTGCATGATCTACGTGTTCTACATCTCCGTCTATGCCTGGATGTTTGATGAGACAAACCACGGGTTCCATGACCCGGACTTGCACGGAGGCACCCACACTGGCTGATTCATGGTCGCTACTGGACGTAGGGGGGGTCCTCCCGCGCCCCTCTGAGGAGTGGGAGGCGTGGAAAAGGGGCGTTGAACCGGGCCAATGGTTGGTGCACTCAAGAAGGCCTTGCAGCCCCAATGTACTGAGCCCCTGTCGATCCCCGTGCGCTCTGCAATACCATACCACACTATACCCACACCCATACTCATACCCATACAATGCAACAAGGGCGGAATCCCTGAATTCCTGTCGCTTGGCCTGGAGTGGAGTCTGCCTAAGGGCGCCATAGTTGTCCCCAAGGCAGTGGCCAAGTGCTGGCGCGCAGTTCACCAAGAGTGTCACTCAGTGGACTTTGAAATGTTCTTGTAGCCGCCGAGCGTATGACGCCCTGTAGTACCTAGGGAACCTCTGAATCAAGCCGTTGGCTGGCCTCTTGCCAGCGACTGTGTCTTGTGTACTCTGCTGTTTCATGCATCCTGCCTTCATGCCTGAGGTGAGGGCACCCAGCGATGTGAACACGTCGTGCCTTCGTAGATACTTGAAACGAACCCTATGTGTCCCAGAGGGGATCCAGATCGTGGGCTGTGGGGAGGAGTCATCTCCCAAATGGAAATTATCATTTGCAGCACGACACTTGGCCATCAACCCTTATGAAATAACACCATGTCTCTCTTTGAGACTCAGCTAGCAAGAGCCAGGATGGGGCTGAAACTGGGTCCATGTGCCCTATTCCTGCTGCAGAGCTCCGTGGTTTTTTCCTGAGAAAGGGTTAATGGGTGTTAGGGACCGGCAGGGTTTGTCCCCAAAAACAATTGAGATGCTGTGCTGCTTTCATAACACTCTCTAGCTCCGGCTCTCCGGCACGAAGTGTACATTTCGAGATTTTCGCACGGATTTCGCACACAGTTTGAACAACATTGAGCATTTGGCTCTTCGTTTTTAATGTACACCAAATTCCACCTTCCCTTCTGTGGGTCAGATTGGGCTCGTCTTGTGGATGTCTGGCTCACATTTCACATGTGTGCTTTACAATTTCTCTGCAAGGCAATGCAGCGTACTGCCTCAGCAGTTCGCGACTGACCCAGCGTTTGGCATGCACTGACAACTAACGGGACATGGCGAACAACAACCCGATATTGTGGAGCCGACAGCCAACAGCATGCAACCGACAGCTAATGACGCGTGACTGAGCGGTGACAAATATACGACAAGTGACGGTGTGCAAGGGAACGGACCTGTGTTTAAGGAATGACAATTGCTGGGGGTTGTGGAGGCTTGTAAGGGGATGGGCGTGGTGTGGACGATTGTTGATGGTTGCTAAGGGTGGTAGATTTTGGGCGTGCCAATCCTGCGGCACCTGCGGCACACAACTTGGGTCATTATCCTGGAACAGGGGAAATTGTACCCTTTGTGAATTGCAATTTTGAATGGGGAATGGTTATTGCAACTTTTTTGTCCATTTTAAGTATTGTGCCTCGCCATTATGCCCGTTTGACCTACTTGCTCCACCCAAAACTGAGGAAAATTACTGCGGTGCTAATTACCCTTACCCTGTGGCACGCAAGAAGCACTCCCTTTGAGTATCCAACAAAGCCGCAACTGCCATCACCACAAACCTCCCTGGCTGGAGCATCTGCAACCACCATCGGTACCTTCCAACCGCTGTCAGTCACACACCAACCGCCTTCAGCTACCCTCCCACCATGGTTGCTCTCCGTCAGCTGTTGGAATTATGCTGTCCTGAACACAATGAAAACGAAAAGCAGTTCCTGAAAAATGGCTCTGTTCAGGTTGTGAAGTTTGTCACACCCTAAACCACCGCCAAAGCATTCTGAAACATGCTCTACAACCCTAAGCAACCCTCACCCATCTGGAGCAATCCTCAGGGAAGTAGGATTTTACGGAGGATTTCTTATCGGCCCCTGGGGGTGAGAGGCACAAGATCTCATGACGGTTGTTAAGCGTCGTTGAAGCGTAGTGAGTGTGTGCGTTGTAGACATCATTCTTTAAACATCGCTGGAGATAGTCAATGCTTTCATGGTTTAAGGTTGGCAGCTCGGTTCCGTTAGGTGCTTCTGTCCTGCTTTGCTCATCATTTTGCTTCTGTGTTTCCTGGCTCCTGCATTTTTTGGGTTTTGCTTTTGTAGAAGGCTTCAGCATTGCCTTTTGATCTGTTGCATCCCATTTTGCTGCACTACTCTTTGTCTTCCCACTGTGACTTTTTTGCAAGCCGACCCAACAGCGTCATGAGCACACCCTGGACCGTTTAATCATCTTTTTGGGGCAAATTTTTCACACGGTCGTCACACAGTTCTGTATTGTGTGGTCTTCGCACGACTGTGAGAAAACACACAATCCGAGTATCCTTGTTATCAATTGCAGGTTTTTGACATCGTTGTCCTGGAAAGGTTCATGTTGTTGATGCCCCAACCATGAGTGGTGCTCTTTTCGTATGTTCCCCTCAGAGGGAGCGTGGGGGCATATGCCCCTGTTCCGGCCAGCCACCGTTTGGGGGGCTGGTTCCATGCGACACCCAAGCAGGTTCCACAGTGCGGTTTGGTTGCAGGGCTGACGGATGCACTAAGTGCCCCGCATCTCCCTTCAGAGACTTTCAGGGGGGAGACGCCCACCTGAGCCAAGTGGGGGTGGTGCTACCCCCCTGTGGCCAGCGCATCCCACAGCAGCAGTGGATGGGGTATCAGTGGCAGGCCCTAGGCCTGCTTAGCAGGCTTGAGGGTGCTGGCTGCTCATCAGGGCTGAAGCACCGTTGCCCCTTGTTTTAGGCAATATTTGGATTCAAGTGCTTTTCGATTCAAGTGCCTTGTGCACAGGAGGGGTACATCATTTGGGTTCCACACCAAGGATCCCAGGGGCAATGGGCTGTGTAATGTGGGCCTGTTCGTTGCCCAGGAGGGGAGTTTGTGACCCTCTCACACAGGCTCTGCATGAGTGCGGGTTGGCACTGCACAGCCCTGGATAGCACCAGGAACCCCCCCCCTCCCCCGGTGTTCCGTTTTCCCTCCCTTTACACGAACCTCTCTCCTAACCATTGACTACTTTAACCACCGCCCTCTTTTTTTTTTTTGCGCCAACAGTGAAGGACCACTAACCCTTCCTGTCCCACATTTTCCCTTGTCATTTCTGCTGCTATGTGCATTGGCACCACTAAAGAGGCGATTCAGAAATTCATCCAAAGATGCCCTCATTGTGCACATGGCACTTGCGCCCTCTTCTACTTCAGATTCAAGCACATGCATTTCCATGTTGTGCATCATTCTGAGTCTCATGAGTGCACTGCTGATTTTACAGATGCTATGTCAAGTTTACAGGTGGCTGCCGCGTGACCTCCAAGTGAGTAGGAGATATCCCGGACCAGATTTGACTCCCCCACCCCCTTTTTGCGCAAGCACCGCCTTGTCTAAGCACCAGGAGCCGGTCTGACCGTCACCTGACCACGGCTTTTACAGTCAGAAAGTAGGCAAAGCGTGATTGTGTGCCAATTGTAGAGGGAAAGAGGGGCTGTTTCATGCTTGTGATGAGTCCTCCTGCTCATAACAACATTCTGCTTGGTGCTGCACACCACTGCTCTTTGTTTTGGTGTGATTTTCAGCCATGACGAATGTCGTTACCCCTGGCTTGGCTGTCACGTACCGGTCCACCGGTGAGCATGCGCCTGCCACTATCATCGGTCGTTCTACTCGTGGGGAAGATTCCACAACCGAGGAATTACAACTTGGGAGCGCCCAGAGTTGCCCCCATACCCCACAGCCCTGCCAAAACTGCCCTGTTGCGACTATTGTACTTCGGGTGAGGTATGGGCAGGTTTTCAGGACATGCTTTCTTTTGGTACCGCGTGGCGCTGTTGCACCGCCTTGTCTAAGCACCAGGACCCGGTCTGACCGTCATTTTCCTGACCTGGCTGGTGCTTGCGCAAGGGGGGGGGGGGGGGTAGTTGATGCGATTGGGTTTCACACCATCTTTCTGTTGCTTGCAACGGTGTTCTGAGTGGTGATGTACATTCTTGGGGGCACCCTGAGTGCAGTGCGCGCACAGTGCAACTATTTGGGCATCTGGGGGCGCCTTAAGCGCAGTGTGCGCGCAGTGCGCGCGCATTGCAACTATTTGGGCGTCTGGCCGTACTGGAGACCCATGCTTTGAGATCATAGGGGTATAATTGTTACCTTTTTGCATAGGTTTTGATGCTTTTTCCACATTGGGGATATGGCATTTTTGGATTTTCACCCAATTTCACCCATTCCCACCCTTTTTCACACTTTATTTGTATTTGCAAGGGCTATTTGGACCATGAATTTGTGCAGGATACTACCCATCTCTTTGAATTGTGCTATGCTTGTGATTCCAAGCCAAGTCGCATTCAAATTCACCATCAAATTCTCGTCCGGCCGGTCGCATCAACTTACGAGGTTTGATGTGGCTGGTGAAGCGAAAGACCCGCCAGAGGGTGAGTAGTTCAACTCCGAATAATCTCGTAGCGGAAATTGCCTCTGCGGGGCTGTCGCCACAACGGTCGTCGTATTATGTTGACAAAGGTTTCGATGCACAGTGGGTGTTGAGGGTGGCAAGCAATACGCTGTTCATGGCTTTTACAGTTGTGCATGATACGTGTTATGTGAAGGGAAGGTAGTTTGCAACTTTCTTGAGCTGTGGCAGTTTGAGTATGGGCGTTTCCAAGGGGCGTGCCTAGAGGCTCTTCGGGGGAAACATAGTCTAAAAGTAGCGCGCAGTGCGCGCGCAGTGTGCGCGCAGTGCAAGGATTCCCCCTCTTGCCGTCCTAGAAACCCATTCTTTGTGCCACTGGGGGCAGTATTGTTGTTTGACGGCAGGTTTTTGGTGCTTCTTCTGCATTGGGGATGTGGCACAGTAGGGGTTTCCCTCCCACACTTCCATGTGGCCCCTCGAGTTGGAGTTATGGACTCCCACGCTTCGGTGTGGCCCCCAGGGCCGTTGTTGTTTTATCTTTACATCAACATTATATTGTGGTCCCTCCCGAGGGAACTATCCCTAAGTGCAAGTGACTCCATGCACACTTTCATAGCCGATTTTCTTTTTAGATCCACATCACCCCTCAGGACAGCGGCAGTGTTCAATTTTTTTGACAAGTTCGGACGCCGCATAGGGTTAGATATGAATGATTACAAGACCAAAATCCATGCCATGAACGGCACGTCAGGGGTGTTGATTTGCACAGAATCTGGGGCCCACCTATCCACACACACGGAGTTTCATGTGCCGCACAAATTTTACAAATACCTGGGGGTTTTCCTGTTCACTGACCCCGATCCACAACTTCTGTACGAACTGCTGCAAGCAGAAATTTCGTCCTTCTTTAATCCTATTTCTCGCATCTTTCTTTCACTTCATTAGCTCGTCACAATAACTAACTTACTGCTCATTTCCACACTCAACTATCGGTTACTCGCCCATGATTTACCACAATCCCGGCTGCATTCTTTGCAGAACTCCATCTGGAGTTCTATTCCAAAGATCTCTACCCTGTCTTTAGCCACTTCACCAAAAGACAAATTCTCCCCCCACACGAGGGGGGGGGGGGGGGGTTGGGCCTGTGGGAACTACGGACGACCACCGTTCACAAAACAGTGGTAAATGGTGCAACTCGCAATCTCATGCTTGGCAGTCCATCCAGCTCCAATAAAGCGATACTGACAGCCTTCTTCTCCTCCTAGCCAAACCCGCTGCAAGACAGGTTGGTCGACGCGGCCCAAGCTCTTAAACTGGGTGCTCATGGTTTCGGAGTTGGAATCCCATGTTGGTGCAACACCTTTCGACAGGGCAACACCTCTATGTAGAGCGTCAAGATGGATGGTGTCCAGCACAAGTCATTAGCACCTCCCAGGCCACTGCGGCGATCTCCACGCCCTATGGGCCCATGACTCTAAAAAAACTCCGATACCTTCTCTGTTTCCGATCCGATGAGCCCACTGTTACCATTGCACGAGTTGACACCCGAACAATTACTACCCCCCCTCGCATCACCAATCTCCCTCCAGCCCGACCCACCCATCCCGCACCATGGCACATTTTTACGGACATTACACCTGGGAGTCATGATTTCTCTTAAAACATTCGCCCACCGCCTATCAGTGAGTGACCTACAAATGTGGGGCTGTTCCAAAGCCTCACAATTGCTTGCAAATGCATCGCCTGACACCTGGTGGGTCTATCTGGATGGGTCTGAGAAACTCTCGCAAACAAGGTCCGCCGCCATCCTCTTGCCCCCTACATCGCCAGCCTCGTCTCACCAACACCATTCTACACGTCTGGAGAGGCAGAACTCTGGGCGATGCTCATCTGCCTCCAGCACCCTTTACAACGACACAAAACTGGGGTCTAAGCTTTTTTTTTTTTTTGCTAAATCTTATTTTTTAGCGCGGAATCTTTTTTTTTTAGCATAAAAAAAGGATTCCGCGCAAAAAAAGATTCTGTGCTAAACCAACGCATGAGACGCAATGCCTGTATTTTGCGCAGTAGGTTATTCCGCCACCTTAGCCAGGGCCTATGTTCACAATTTCATACAGTAGGGGATCCTGGGTTTCAGGACTGACCCAATATGCACCCAGTGGCCCTCTTTCCTTATTGCCTGGTGCATGTGGTGAAGAGGAACCATATTCCGGGATGTCATGAAAGTGGAAGGTTTTGGGTGCATTGCGCAGAACTTGTGGTTCACAAAAGGGGTGTCCCTTTGGAGCTGGGGAACCTATGCAGAGTGTTCATCGGAGAGGATCACAGGTAATGTCTGAATGTTGTAAAGTAGGGTACTCAGTCACCTTGGCCAGAGCCCATGTGCACAATTTCATCTGCTCAGAGAACAGTGGTCTTCCTTCGCTGGGGGACCTATGCAGAGAGGTCATTTGAACGGATCATTACCTGAATTGTGTAAAGTCAGGTACTCAGCCATGTTGGCCAGAGCCCAGGGGCGCAATTTCAAGTTTTAGCGGAACCAATGTCTCAAGATTGAGGAAGGGACTACATGATGGTAGCTGGAGCAAATTTCATTGGGTACAGGTCAAAGTGGTGGGCAGAAAGTGCCAAGGTTTGGTCCCTTTGGAATACGTCCAACCACCAAACACGAAGGTTTAGGCACCGTTGAAGCATTTCTTTGCCACAATGAGAGCACAAATGCAGCACATTTGTGCAAAGAGACCCAAACCGAACCACCCGTCCCCTGCCCAAGTCTCAGAACCCAGCCCATCCCCCTCCTCTCCTTTGCGCAGTCCATCAGTCAAGTCAGTGCCCAAGGATTTACATCGCAAAGCCTCAAAGGGCGACAAAGTGTCTGCAGTGTTCACACACCACTTGCGTTCAGGGGACAAGGGTTATTTGCATTGGGTTAAGGTGCTTGCGGTGGAGGGCTCTGAGTGCAGGATCAAGTGGCAGACTGATAAGAAACCCAGCTCTCATTCTATTACAGATGTGCTTCTTACTGAGGCAGCTGCATGGACTGCTTTTCATAGCATTCCAAGTCCTGATAGTGCATCAGAGGCCCCTTTGTATCCAGAGTCTGACCACGAAGCTACTGACCCAAAAATGTCCCTATGCTCAGCTGCACAGGAGAATACCCAGCCAGGGACATTGCAAAGCCGTGAAACCTTGTCCATCAACAGGAAACTTTTCAGGTGCCCGTGGGGTTCACAGGTAACCTGTGCAACGACCAACGGAGATGTGACCATTTGTGGAAGGTCATTGTAGATGACAGGTGCAAGTGTTCCGAGATCCGCCTTTCACCTGCGAACCAGGCACACGCAGACGCCTTTGAGAAATTGACGGCCCAGAAGTTTGCCAGAGAACAGCGTGTATTTCTGCGAGTGTGTGGTGAGTACATGGAAGAAAAATGACAGTGATCCCCACCGTTTGCCTATCCACACAAGCAGTGTGTCGTGGTTGCTGAGTGGGGACCTCTTTTCAGACGCAGAGTGATCCAGCCAAGTTTTCCCTGCTCATTTCTTCTGCAATGCAACTTGCCACCCACCTGCCTGTGCATTGCTGCAGTGACAGCCATAGTCTTCAACCCCTGGGACGTTTGCATCCCAACATTCGTTCCTGCATTACATGCTCATTTTCTGCAGCTTTTGCAGTCTGCCCAGTCAAGCCCAAGGTCCAGATTCCTTGCTCAGACTTTGTTCAGCGGCAGGTTTTTTCTGCTCATTTCTTCTGCAGTGCACTGTGCCACCCACGTGCCTGTGCTGCAGTGTCTGACAGCCATAGTGATCAACTCCTGAGAACCCTGCATCCCAACACATCCGTTCCTGCATTATATGCTCATTTTCTGCAGCTTTTGCAGTCTGCCACGTCAGTCCCAAGTTCCAGATTCCTTGCTCGGGCTTTGTTCAGAGGCAATATTCGGTGCACAAAGAATGGTTTTGCCTCTTAGCGGTTGTTTCAAGCACTACTCAGTGGGTGCACAATTTTGCATATAATTTCATGCTCAAGTTTTGCTCCTTCCAAATGTTTTCAGAGGGTGGTCAACATGGGCAGACCAGGGTGCACACAGGGAGGGATGCTGGTTATGTATTTGTTTGGGTCATGTCCAAAAAACCACGGCACTTCAGCCCTTCTCCACAAGGAAGGCGTCTTGTGCATCATTTGCACAGTGGGACGTTCCGGCGCAATCAAGTGGGTTACATCATCTTCACGTAATGTGTGTACTGCAACAGCATGTTCTCAAAGTGCTCAGCCATCTGCACTATGGCATCATGAGATCTTATTGGCCTTCCTTGCTACTCTTTGCTTTGTGCTCTGTTCTCAGGGTTTGCTAGGGAATGTGGATGATTCATTTGGTGGGGTGCCCCTAGGAACTGCATTTCTGCCTCCCCTCCCCACCCCTTGCTTTGTGTTCTTTTCGTTTCACCAAAATGTCACTTTTTAGATGGCCATCTAAAAATAAGATTTTGGTTTTTTGGACGGTTGGAAACATGAGAATGGATTTTTTTTAGACCTTTGGTTTTGTTGGAAAGTTTTATTTTAGTAGAGAATTTTTTAGATGCGAAATTTTTTTTGATGTTTTTGCTGTTTTTGATGTGTTTTCTTTTTAAACCGTTTGCTTAAATTTTAGCTCTTTTGTTAAAATTTAGTGCATCTCAACAAAGATTTTGCATCCAAAAAGAAGATTACCCCCATAAGCGGTCTTGTTCATATTCTGTCCAATAGTGCAGAAGTGTTACTTATGTTTGAGAAGGCGTTCACTTGCTTCACCCCACCCATGGACCACGGCTCTAAAATGCAGCCAAGATTCACTGTGCCACACTGCAACTGCAACCGGGCTAGGGCATTCATCCACGAACTGCATAAAAACTCATACACACCATTGGTTTCTTGGGTTAAAGGAGATTTTCTTTTCCTGGGTAATGAGCCGCCGGATGCACTTTGCAAATAGATTTTGTTTTAACTCTCTTCCCAGACCCAACATGGTAACCCCGCCTTTCAATGGATGAATCAGTTACAACGGAATTCCAATTACAGACCGTCTCCGGGAATAAGCATTTCAGACCACTCATTCCTGTACCTGAACATTTGTCGCTGCATATACAATTTAGGTTTGATGGTATACACATTCTCTACACTCTATTACCTGCCATTTCACTGGAAATCCGGCACAATATGGGGCAAAAGGGTATACATCGCACGATGAACTGCATGAATATGGGTGTTTCCATTGTCACTCCATGCAACTTATGGCTACACTAGGCATGGTTAGTCTCTGCTAGTCGTTTTGGTCACTTCAAGACTTATTATTGAAACCTTGGCCCTCAGAATTGTAGCACATCTTGTGACGGTAGCGGTCACATCCATCCAAACCACATAAAAAAAAGGTGTTTCGCACATTTGTGCCCACATCACTGATGACAATAGCCGTCAAATTTCTTCTGCCACAGAGGCGACCCAAACTAACCCTGGCAGTCACTACCACTATACTATGGCTCCAGACGTCTCCTCCACCGCTTCAAGCATCCCTAGCACTGAACATAAGTTTCTTCCGTTCACCCTCCTCACCTTTGAGCACATCACATTGTGCAAGGCACTTAAGGTATGCAACATGGAGGTTTTCAAAACAACGAGTTGCCACAGGTTGTTTTTGAAACTACCAGCGGTAGCTTGAGGTGGTAAGTCTTTTAACTACTGGTACGTACCAAAAACTCATGGCCCGTGGCGCTGCCGTTGCCGGTATTGTCGCACCGGCAATTTTCAGAGTTTTGTTCGGCCAGTTTCTCAAATTTCTTTGATAGTTGAAAGCTAAAACTTTCGATATTGTTAATCTATGACAAGAACTAAATCTCTACGTACTCAACTTATGTTTCAGTGCAATTCTTTTTAGCAATCTCGCACCGAAAAATCAAATGGGACTAGAAACCTAATTGATAGAGAGTCTTTTCTTGATCGCAAACTAACAATATCCAAAATACCAGCTTTCACCTCAGAAAAAATTTCGAAAAATAGGCGGAACAAAAGCCTGAAAATCGCCGATACGGCAAAGCTAGCGACGGTGCGACGTTCAGTGATTCCATGCATTTTCGGCCAATAGATCCGGTGACTAGAGGTTATTTCAGTTTTTCAAAGAGTTGTAGCCCGTAAAACGATATTACTGGTCATCAGCCAGTTGCATACCGTAAAGGCACTACAAATGCAATTGCCAAGATTTATAATGACCGTCAGCCCCCATACCCGTGCAAGTAGAAAAACATTCACATTCTCACCCACACGTACAACATCTGCCAACAGAAAGTTTCACAAGTAGGGCCAAATCACTCACAAACCATCCACAATCACCCAAAGGGTCCACAAGGCGGGCACGAGAATATACATTGCGGTCGATAGCGGCAGTGCAACCTTTGCCCAGCTCACGTGCAATACCCCACCCAACGTTCATGCCGCGAAAGAGGCGGACGTGCTAGACGGTGCAAGGATGACCTACATATGTCAGTCGGTTCATGACGCATGATTCACAAAACTTCAAGGTGTTTTGTATGTTCCACTTTCTATAGTTTATGGGGACATCTTGACAAAGGCTTTGGATGTCGCCCAGAATGTTGCATAAGGTAAAAACCAAAGCTGTTGTTGAGCGCAAAATTGAGCGAGCCTTGGTGGCTTGCTTGAAGGACCCGTTTCGGGATGCGTTCTACAAGGAAACCGAGCACCTTGTCAAGTACGGCAGTTGTCGACACCATGTACCCTGTCGGGGATTGTTCACGAGGGCAAACCCTAGGCACATTTGGTTCAACGCCCAAATTCGATGCCTCCTTTCTTGGCGGCATGGGCCAAAACATGCGGACCAGTTCAAAGCTTGGCAAAAAGCTGGGTCACCTCACCAACAACCATGGACCTTTACACCGCGGCATGGGTCTACGTCCTGCATGGTGTGGTAGCAGCAGTTTCAAAAGCATGGATACCCGATGTCCGAGCTAGGGTGCTTTGGCATCAGTGCCACTACACCCCCTTAGCGGAGGATTGTCGCCAAAATCTTTTGATTCCCTAGGAATGCACGGGCTCAAAAACGTGCTTCCCAAGTGGAACACCTTGTTGAGCAATGCCACTGCAACCTAAAAGAGCGTGTAAGCGCCTTGGCCGATCCTAGCACAAGCGCAGTGAAGATCGAAGTCAATAGCGATGCAAGAGCATGTGTGTGCAGAGAAGAATGCATGCCGAAAACCACATGACACCAAGCAAATCTTATTAATCCAAAAAATTACATTTGGGAGCCAAGTATGGCGAGGGGTCATTCCGAGGGACCCGAGCTAGGAGTGGCGGGGCACAAACGCACACACGCCCCCCTCTACCCCCTTTACGTGCCGCCCTATGGTCTATCACCCGAATCCTAAGAACAACATGCAAGCTCGACCTTTTGCACTCGCGTTCCCACACGCACCTCCGGTGTCATCTTGGCCCTTCCCTTGTCATGCACGCCCAATTCTCTTGCCTCGCCCAAGCACTGGCACCGCTAACCCGGGCCACAAGACGCGGAAAACAAGCGCAGACGTGTATGTGCATTCGGGAAAGATAGCAAAAGGTGGCAATAAAGGAGCAACAATGAGGTAGGAAATGCAGAGCCCATAGCCCAGGCACTGACGCAGCCTGCGCCATGCAAGTCACCGTCCCGATGGTGCACCGGAGCGCCGGGGTAGGGCTGCACCCGAAGACTTGCGCTACCTGGGGACTACAGACGGAGCAGGCGACACCCAAGCGCCTTGGAACCCCGAAACTAACCCAATGCGGCCTGCTGGTATGGCTTGGAAACACGATACACAAGGCTCTTCCGAAAGGAGGGGCGGTGCGCTAGGGCAAGGGCATACCGTCCCGGCAGGCGGTGTTCGCCAGGCTGGCGGCAATCGGCCCACCCGGTGTTGCCCCGGGCCGCGTGATTGAGCGCCACAAGTCACATCTAGCGGGATGCACGCTGCCTCCCATCTTCAAGCCCAGAGCCTTTTCCTCTTCCGTCACAAAGGCGACACGAGGCGGGACCGTGGGGCACCACTCCCGGACTGAATGCACCTACCTACTTATCTTTACATCTATCACTCCTCGCTCTGATCGCACACTCTCTTAACTCTGTCCACACGTAGCACGTGCAGTCTAACACCTCCCTGTCAAGCCAAATGTACAACTGTTGCAATGGTGAGAAAGGTCGTTTGTAGAGCACCGCAAGGGCACCAACAGAAAAAGGCTTGTTGTTCCTTTTCAGCTTGCCTGCTTTGTTTCGTTGCCTGCTCCTGCTTTTGTCTACAAGGCTTTTTGAAATAGATCCAAACCATAGGCAGTTTGGGTAGTCTAAAGGCAACAACAAGCATCTAGGCTATGCAAAAAGGGCTGTGCAAGGTAGTGTTGAAAGATAGGTGCACCAAAGGCATGAAAACTTACTAGCCGTGCAAGTGCATAGTTCAATGCAGAAATCAGAAGATAGTCAGTGCTAAACGAAAAACATTGAAACAATGCCCCACATCACTCCCTCCTGGCTGATGGTTCACCTAGAGACGTGAATCCTTTTGTTTTGGCCCATATGTTCTGAGGTAGCATGGCTTTGTAGTGTAGAGGTCACTGCCATGTCACCTCCGTCACACATGGCTGGTTTCCATTTAGTTTGGCTTGCTGGGACTTGAATCCAGGACTATTAAAAAGAGGGGCCTGATATCCTGAGGTGCATACCACTAGGATACATAGGATAACCATGAAAAAGATAGACAAAAACTGGATGGGGTCTGCCCCTATGTAGGTGTGTAAGACCGAAGCAGAGCTGCACAGGAGGGTCTTGATTAACAGACATTGGGTGTGATTATGGGACTCTAGTCTCCAGTGAAATACGAAGATAGATAAAAAGCTACTTTGGACAGAAAAAGAATGAAACTAATGCAGGGCCTCACCCAAGAAAAGATAAATAGAGATAAGACACAGAACCTCAATGAATATAGTAAATCAAGGAAACAAAAACTGGTTTGGCTGACTCAAGGAAATACTTTGAATATGTTTCCACTGGTTTGATAAGGTAAAGTGAAAAATTCCTGAAGCCATGGTAGGTTCAGGATGCATAGACTGTTTCGCACGGAAAGGCAATTGTTCTTAGTTCCCCCCTTTACGTTGTTGGATAAACTTCTGCACAGTACAATGAAACGTTGTTCAGGGTAAAGACACCAATTTGATTGCTATTTATCCTACAACTGTCGTCCTGTCCTGCTAGTGCCACACTTGCACTGAAACAACACATTGCAGTCAACAAAAGATGCGAACAAGAAATAAAACCTGTCCTCAGCCCTGTTACTGTACATTCACTTATACTTGTACCGTTATACAGATGTGTCAACGACCTGTAGCTCCTTATTGAGGCTGATGTGCCTCTTCTGATGCTGATCGCCGCGAACCAGGTGTTCTGCTGACAGTCATGAAACCACCTCCATGTTGTCCTATTGATTCACATGTGGAGCAGGAGGGGAAAGGATGAGAGCCAGGGTAGGGTCAAAAACAACTGAAAGGGTCATTCACGTACCCTAAAATCCCTTTGAACCAAGATTTATACAAACCTAGCATGATTCCTTTGTCTTAACAGGTGTAGTGTTAAAATCCTTACATTCATGAAATATGACAAAAAATGAGTGCATAACTTCATATAAGTGCTTCAGCTATTCGTCGAATAGTTTTTGAGATTTTCCTTCCTGAAGTTCTCCTCAGAAATGCGAAAACATAGAAGACGATGTACTGGCAACACCTGCCGATAAGGCTGCGCGAATCGCAAAATACAAAGGAGAAAGGTTTTTGCCGGTATTGGAGATTTCTAAAGGAATTTCATTAGGGAAATAATTACCACAGTCTTTACAACCTCAACTACGTGAGAACTGTAAGTAGAAAACAACTTAACCATTGCAGTCGCCAAACAGAGGGCAACGACATGGTGGCTCCCCTGCTTTGCTCTTCTTAGGCGGCCGAAACAGGTACGCTTTTGTACCGCTCTTTTTTAAAAAAAACACCGAGAAATGATGTGGGTTATTTCTGTGAATTACCCTGTTTTTTTGACCCTCATTTTTCATGACTGTTTTTCCAGTACAAAAAGGTACCTTTTTCGTGACGTCGCAACAAATGGGGCTCCTTTGTACTGCTGCGTACGATGGTATCTCAACATGGAAGGACAACCCACTGTGTGTCGCACCTCGTGTCGGTTACTACGCCTTTTTTCTGCAACAGATTGCGAGGCCTCGCAATACAAGGGTTTGATTTCATTTGTTTTACCAGAATGGAACGCATGCAGAATTCGCATAAGGGTAATTACGACAAATAGCATCCTTTTTCGAATGCAAGGCCTCGCATTCCATTTCAAAATATTCGCAAAAGGTATAGTTTCAGGAATCGAAATGCGAGGCCTCGCGATAATGGAACAGGAAACAATAAAATGGACAGATCCACCTACTACACAGCATGTGCATTCCCTTTGATGCGGCGCTGCTGCATGGGCGCCCATACAGGTCCCGCTGGCATCTCTAGCTTTCATACTGTGGTCACTGCTGGCTTCACTGCCCAACAGCAATGGTGGCGGATTACAACTGGGTACCGAAGATGTGATAAACAAGAGAAACGTGGGACTAGCTGACCGTTACCAGTAACCAAAAATGCGCACCCGCGGCGGAGTTGCGCGCAAAGATCGATATGCGCGTGTCGCGTGTGCAGCGCTGTGCTGGCAAGAAAATTTTTTCACCTGTAGCGTTAAAAGAGCCTGTTTTTTGTGGAATTGTATAATAAAATGCATATTTTTGATTCTTTGAGATGATTGTTCATGCCACGTAACATTGCGCATCGAGCGAAGAGGGAGCTGGAACGGACTGTCAGGCAATTGCGAGCTTTCTGTGCAACGGAACACGGGTATACCAATGCTGAATCACTATTGGCTGCCGTTGAAAACAACAAGAGTGGAGCTTTTTTCTTTTTTGACTTTGCGCGCTTGCTGCGACTGCACCGGAAAACACGGCACTCACTACTGAGGTTGAAAAGCAGACCAGAGAGCCGAGCGGCTAATCACTTCAAGGAGGATTTTCTCAACTTATACAAAATCTTGCGCTTGCGATGCACACCCCAGCACCAGGACGAGGACGCCCCGGGTTTTGCCTCTATCGGTCAACAGAACAGGCGCCGGTTGCGCAGGACAGGACTGCTGCGGGTCCGCGAGCAAACCATGAAGGAACGGTCTGCGGGAAAGATGCTTCAGACATGGCGATGGATGGAAAACCGGCAGTTTTGCATCTGGATCGACAATTGTTAAATTAAGCAGTATGGAACACATCCAACAATCAGGGATCAGTCGCAAAATTGCACAGCCCTTTGCATCGTTGAGATTCCGTGCAGGTTGCCGTATTTTAGAGGACACCCAAACATAGATGTGCTCATCGGCAGCATCGGCAGTGTGGCTGCAGCGCTTGTCAGAATGAAACGCAGCTTTCATGGGATCGTGACAGACCTGGGCCTGCTTGCGGACAGACCTGCAGCAATACCGAGCATCAGAGCCCCCCTTGACATCGTGCGAGATCCACTACCAAATCCCGGTCTGAAACCGCTGCTGCTGAGTACGCATCAGGTATCCTCGTACAAGGGCCTGGTTGAGGTGTTGGACTACATTGCATCGCTGTCGAACCACACGCACCCCATTGTGCCCATCCTCGTTGATGAGAACATACACAAAAGATGCCTGAAGTTGGTCTACTCCGACAGAACGCAGCAGTGGAACTGGCACGAAAAACTGGAGAGGACTCCTGTCTTGTACGGCTGCTGGCATCCCTATAAATACCTTGTGACCAACGTGTGGCACCGCTTTCATTCGCTGTTTGTGTACTTCTGCTTTGGCCGCTTAGGAGCGGGAAAAACAGTAGGGTCGTACCTGAAGCTCAGAGTCATGGAGAGAACTATTGCCGGCATCGTCAAAGGAGCGCCGCATTTCTTGCGGCAGTTAAGAAGGAAATCGAACAGGTTACAGGCTGCTGCCGATCACGGTGGGAAGTCGATCGATCGACTGAAGAGTCAAGTATGTAAAGCAATGGTGAACCTTCTGCAGAACTGGTGTCCGCTTGTCCCCTACTCTGGATTTCTCGTGAGACAGTGCAACTGGTCTGGACGGCACCCAAAAACCGCCATCGACGCCCAAAATGCTTTGCGACTGATGTTCATGCTTTTGATCGAGCTCGGCAGCGCTGCAGCTTATCGCGTTGTGTATGTGAGGACCATCGGTGTTGCATTGTTGCATTGGCAGACGTTCAACAGCGGCCTGTCAGAATTGTGCTATGGTGATGAGTTTGGCGACGTCATGCTCAGTCCACTTGGGTCCATGAAGGATCGACACACTTGGGCTGTCACACCCAGCGACGTGGAAGATTTGTTTGTCCAGATCTGCCCTGCGAGAATTAACAGACGCCTGCTGGTTAGTGGTTTGTCCTCCGACATTGAAACCGAGATCCAACAGCGCTTGAACTCGTAGGTTATTGACGACCGCCTGAGAATTCGGTACTGTCCTTGGCAGTCGGGTACCTCGACCATGGAGAGGCACTGGGAGGCTGATCCAGATTTTCTGTCCGACCCTTACAGCGAGCTGGACGTGAACACATACAGGACTGTGTTGACCGATGTTTTGCGTACATTTCTGCGGCAACCCTGGAATTTCTTACCTGTCGTAATACGATTGATGGACAACAAGGTTCCTCTGCGGTCTGATGCGCAGCGCACGAACATTCTGGACACAGTCTGGGCCTTTACCGATGCATGGAATCGGTTTTAGGTTGATCCTCAACTCTGTTGTTGTTTTTGCGCGCAGGCCAAGGCTTTTGCTCACTACTGCGTGTTCGGAATGCGAGCACTCGCAATCGTCTTCTCAAAAAGTACGTTTTTGACTATATCTTGTTACCTTAATGCCAGGCCTCGCAATACGAAGTAGGTAATTGCCGACAAATACCTATAACGTCGATTGCGAGCCCTCGCAATCAAAGGATAAATATGGACAGGTTTCTCCCTTTTAACAGGCCTATTTCAACAGGGCAGAGAGTTTGACGCCATCAAAAGAGGGCAGAGCATCACCAGACACGTCACAAGTACCATCCACGCAGGAGACGGTGCCAGAGGAGTTCTTGAGGTTCAACAAGAAGCCTTTGCAGGTCGAGGTTGACGTCGGGAGCCTTTCGAATGACAAGAAGAAGAAGTACGGCCAGATCCGGAAGTATCAACAGAAGCGAGTGGACAAGGTTAAGAGAAGTCTTATGGCCAACCCACCTGAGGAGCCCGTGACCGTGACTGCATGGCAATCACCAGGTACTTAACCCGGTTGCACCGTGGATGTTTCATGTGCATCCTCTTAAAACCCTGTTTTCGTCTCCGGCCGACAATTGGAAGGTCATTGCAAAGCAGCACTGCGTCTGTGCGCTGAAAGAACTGCGAGACCAACGTTTTGAGCAGGGCCTCGACCCACCGCAGTGGATGCAAGTGGTGAAGGTCAACCTGTTGAAAGCGGAGACCAGTTGGGCTACCCGAGTATCAATCGCGGGTCGGAAGCAGGCCACGGATCTGGACATCTCCGCCGTGCCACCGTCGGAAGCAGCTGACAACTTCCTTATGCATTTGCGAGATTCGCCGGCTGGCCCTGACGAGACTGCAAGGGAACACATTCACCGAACCATCCCGAAAGCCGCGAGCAGAAGTGCTAGGATTCCACCACAGGTTTCCGATGATGAAATCCAGGTATGTTCCATTGTCGAATGCGAGGCTTCGCAATCCGAATATGGCTACTCATCCTCCTCATGTACAGAGTTATTCAGTCAAGGCGTTTGGACCGTTCTTCACTTGGCTGTACCATGCGGAGGACGCAGCGGTGACGTCGCTGGATAATTTCGAGAAGATGGACACGCCGGTGACGATTAACCAGCTGAAGATGTTGCAGGGGCTGTAAGAGCCATCGCTCCTACAACGGGTCGCCGCCGACATGTCGAGACCAAAAACGAACATCAAGGAAATCCAGGACCGGGCCTCTGCTTACCAGAAGCAGCAGTGGATCAATTGGCATTCGGGAGCCGCACCGGACAGCGCTATCCATCGGACCCGAAGTTTGTTGCCCTCACAAGCAAGTAGGCAAACACGCAAACAAGGTAAACGCAACCTTTCACACGTTTACAGAGTCGAGTCCGGCAGAGAAGGTACCGTTGCACTACTGGGATGTCCTTTGCTTTCGGATCCCTTTGGGGGCTTGGCAATGGAAAGCTGAGGCTCCGTCGCAGAAATGGGAAACGCTCAGCAAGGCGCGGTTCTGGACGGCGATGGGAAACACTCATCTAAAGCATGGGTCATCAATGGACCTTGGTCGCCTGCGTGCACGACTGGCATCGCCCTTGACGGGAGTCAAGTCCACGGAGTCCGGAAAAGTGGACGTGGTGAACATTGAGGTCACTGGAAAGGTGGTCAAAATGCTGTGCGCCCCCTACAAGGATCCGCAGGATCCCCTGAAGTTTTTGGAGGCTCTCGACACCGACACGATCATTTTGAATGCGAATCTGGCGGACGGTGCTGATCCTGTGAGTCCTGTTGCGATGGCCAAGTTGATTGACAACGCTGAAACTGTGCTTGCGATCTACGGCGAGGTGGAGACTGTTTGGGACGCCCTGCAAACAGTTCTGGAGACGCCTGGAATTGCGGAGAACAATTACTGGTATGAAAAAGTGCAAGTGTGCTACTGGCTACCTGGCGCAGGCAAAACAGGAAAAGGCGGAATTCCAGTAAAAGCACTAGTTCTGCTGGCAGGTGTGAAGTTCAAGAAAAATGTATGTACAACGCTTTTGGATTGCGAGGCCTCGCAATGCCTTTGCTATCTCGCTACTCCTCACTACAGATCCCACCATACATCGGTTTGGATCGCCGCAAACGTGATGAACCAGGGTTCATGCCCCTTGTGCTTTATACATGGATGGCAACGCTGATGCGGACCAAAGATCGCACGGAGAATGTCATGATCTTCGATCGCGATGTGCACATGGCGGCGAAAGCGGCAGCGTTGGATGATCCTCCGCAAGTTTGTTCTCTGCAACTGACCAAACAGAAGCGGTCGGATTGGGCACGGAGCTACCCTCACGAGGTGAAGCAGCGTGTGCAGGCGGGAATTAACCGGACCAGGTTGGCGCAGTGCGAGCTCTGGATCCAGGTCGGCATGCCAATGTGGATTGAGGACGAGCACGTGGGGTATGCGCGTCTCGAGGTGTCGGCGGCAGAGGAACCAAGTCAGCATGCTCATGCAGAAGTTGCAGACGAAGACTTTGAGGATCCTGGGGACGATGACAATTAACCGCTGCTGACAGGATCTGATCGGCGATCTCCTTGGAAGTCAACGCAGGTTTGGGCGTTCCAGGCTGGCGATGCAGATGAGGAGGAGCCGAGGGCGAGCCAGGCGCCGAAGCCGAAAAAGCCAAAGACCCAGGCGGCAGCTGAGCCGAAGCGGACAACACTGACGCAGCCCCAGGGAGTGAAGAGGACGCTGAGCCTTCCGGATCCCGGAACAGCAGTGGGATTGACGTCGAGGAGCAAGATGTTGGCAGCGGGATTGAAGAAGAAGAAGAAGCCCTAAAGGGCGTTGCAGTCCTGTTTTGCGTGATATGTTGTCTCGCATTGCGAGTGCTCGCATTCCAGATTAGGCAATTTGCCATTTCAGCTCTGTTTTCAGAAGTGTCATCTGGAGATGACGATTATGCTGACCCTAAGGCAGCAGTCAGTACTGCGAGGCCTCGCATTCCGAAAGCCTCACGTCTCAACACACAGAATGTACTGATACTCTGCATTCTGTTTTTGCTTGTTTCTAAATACTCTGAAGCTGTGTGTCATTGCAATGAATTACATTGTTTCATGTCTCGTATTGCGACGTCTCGCAACAGGAATAGGAAAATGGTGTCATTTTACAGCATTTTGGAAACCAGAGACGTAAAAAGTGAGTTTTCAGGTAGGAGAAAAAAGCTTGCAGAGGAGACCAACAAAAGGCAAGGTTTTCTACTTCAAGAACCCCCAAAATGTGGTGCATTTTGGAAGAAAGTGGCCAAAATGGCAAAAACTGTGAGAGCTTTTTTGGAGGGAAATCATGCATTTTCGTGGGTAATTTGGCCAAAAAACTGAGTAGCCAAATTTTGTGGTCAAAAAAAGTAGGTAAATCGGGCAAATTACGCATACCAAATTTGCAGACACCCCGGTACAAAAGCGTACCTGCTTCGACCGCCTAAGCTCTTGCAGGATGCTCATGATTAGAGAATTGCAGGTAGGTATGCCACTGCGTGGGATACTGTTCAGAGATAGATAAACAGGGTGTTGGTATAGGTGATCAGATTAAACACAAGCGCTAAAACAGTGATTAGTCTTCCTGCAACAAATTGGACTGTTTCGTCTTCGTTGTGATTGCTTTGCCAACAGCTTTGCCCCATTTCGTCACAGGTATAGCCGCAAGATCATGCCCGAATGCCCAGACACACAGATGCACAAAACAATTAGGGTGGTTTGGTTGTGTGGCTCTTGTTGTGCCTGCTCATTTTGTTCTCTCTTTCTTCCTTTTTCTGCACGTTGAAAACAGAGAGGCACACGACATGGCATGACGCATGTTAGGTAAGGGGAGTAAGCGCAGCAGGCCCACCTCCTGTTCAAGTAGGTCTTGTTGCATGGTGCATGAATATGGTGCATTGAGGGGGAGGCCACGGGTGAATCACAAGGCATCCCCAATTACGCACCGCTGACCTTGTCTTGGCTATCTGGGGCTCCACGAGGCGTCCCATATCTTGCTTGACAGGCAGGTTTGAGAGGTGAATTATTTTTGTCGCTAAGACCAGGATGATACTCTGAAGTGTGCGAGGCTGTAGGCTCAAACCCTTCTTCATGCGCACAAGTGTCATCAGTGGGGCATAGGTCAGGCCAAGTGCTGCGCAGTCCTCCCTGCTGACAAAAGGAGGCCCTGATCACACATAAACTCTGGTTGTGGTGGGGGCCCTTGAAACGCCCAAAGCATTCAATAGACTCTTTTCACACGCTCAGAGCACTCCCTCCTTCCAAGCTCTGTCAGAAAAATACGTCGTGGCACTCCCGTCAGGCCAAGGTTGCTTAGCAGCGCTGTGTTCTCCTTTTGTCCAAATAGGAGAGCCAATAGGGCCTGAAGTAACTTTGTCACGGCACCGTGCAGTAGAGCATGTAGGTGTTACAGCTGGTAGGCCTGGACATGTGTTCTTCGAAGGCCGGTGCCAGCAGTAGTGAGTTGAATATATTAGTGTTCCCTGCTTTGCATGCTTTTCCGTGCAGCCAGGGAAGTGTGTTAGTCTTTTGGCCTTTACACAAATGAGGCATTTTTCATGACATTAGCATACCCTGGCGAACCCTACACGTTAGTAGGTAGGGCGTTTGCCGCTTGGATCCTCAGGACACCCGCCAGCACAGACACAGGGCGTCATAGGAGTGGCCATAGTAGCTGGCTACGACCTTTGGTCCGACACGAGTGCAGGCAGTGGGCAGCTACGCCCGGGGAGCGAACTGAGAGATAAAAACCACAATCGTAGGACACTTAGGGGAAAGGTACTCCCATGTAAAGTAAAACACTCTATTTTCAGCGGAGGCTTGTGTTAGTATGCCTAAGCTGAAAAGGAATCGCCAGAGAGCTCGGGAAGGGTGTATTAATCCGCAGCTGGCACATGTATAGCGGGACAGAATCACACAGGCCTGAACCAGTGAAAGGAACTAGCCGGGCACACATCTCTACCCAAGGACGGTTTCACATATGCGTAAAATGCATCTTGTTGCCTCATAACCTGGCAGAGTTCAGTCAGCCACCGTTCAGGATGTTGGCTCCCAAGAAGGAGTAACACTAGGGTGAAGCCCCCGTGTCATATACCTCATATGCACCTCTTGACATGCAATGGAGTAGATTAGGAATCTGGGGCATGTAGGTTGGGGAAGACACAGGATATGGCTTGGCCAGCATGGCCAAGCAACTGAATTCAGAATGAGTTAAAAGGTAGGCCCGCAATAATTTGGTAAAACAATTGCGTATAGGGGTCCTGAGGTGGGAGACCACTAGGCTTAACCAACAATGCTGAAGGCATGAAATGCCTATCTTTTTTCGGTATTACCTCCATGAAGGAAGATACCTCCGCTCACTTGAGTGGTAGGGGTGAACTTCATGGGGGGGGTAGGTTTTTAACCTTAGTAACCTTGAAAAATGTACTAAAAACCTCAAAAACAGTGATTGGAATGATCAAGTGTTATTCTTAATAACTTCCCAAGGTTTAGGGGGGGCCTGGCCTGGATCAGGTACCCCAAGAAATACATGGCAGTGACTTCTTCTTACTCCCCCCTGGAGTACTAGTTCATTAAGCTAGTACGTAGGACCAAGGAAAAAAGCGTGAACTACCCTGAAATTACCTCAGAAAATGCCTCAAACCAGCATATGTTGTTCTCATCACTTCATAGAAGCTTATCACACTGTAGGTACCCTCAAAAAACAGTGTAATGTTCGGTGTATGATGTCCCTTCGAAGGGGCATTCCTCAAAGGTTGCCAGCATGCGGCCCACACCTTTGGCAATGTTTTGGGGGAAGTGGGGTTTGAACCCAGGACTCCCTCCCCAGAGTGTACATGCTTGCTGACTAGGGTGCAATCGAACGCTCTAATGCGAACGGCATTCGCTGTAGAAACGGCGCTTTAGTAAACGTCCTGACCAAGGGCCAGGGCGGAGCAATACTCCCGATGGAGGGCACAAACCTCCAGGAGCTGAAAAAAATAGAAAGTTTAACCAACAGCGTGTGAATCCTGTGGTTTAGCGGAAAGGGTAGCGATTAAAAAGCTCAAATCGCTAAAAGCTGACCAAAAGACGTTAGAAATCGTCATATGTTATCTAAAACTAGCAGTCGTAGACAAGCGCAACAGAGCAGCGCGCCAAAAAAAAGGCGCGGAAGCCTAAACAGCTCCTGGACAAGAAGGTGTTAGCAGTGGTTGTTGAAGCTTTTAAAAGAAATTTTTGCACAGTTGCATCAAAAACGTTATGAACGTTGGGAAAAAAAAGAAACAAGTAGCCAAACAACAGAGCAGGCGGACAACCCGCCTCTCAGGTATGTTACTGTCATGACACACTTATGTATTGTGTTTGAGTTGTTTGTTTCGTTAGAACGCTAGGGTTGTCACCGCTGCGTTTGTTTGGGGGTATGGGTGTTCACCTTTCTCGCTCTGCACAGGTACAACCAAGGATCAAAGGAATGTCAGACGAATGGAGCACCCAGCGCATGTAGGGTTAGAGTGTGCGCTGTGCTCACGATGCACGTGCCTAATCTGGGCATTCACACGCTGTGGCCCTTTCCGTGTGCATCCCTTCATTTCCTCTTTTTTTCCACAGGTCAAAAAGAAAGTGCTTGCTCGTCCTGCTTTTGCCGTTGCTTTAAAGTAGCGTTGTTTAAAAGGCTAGGCTTCTTTTTACGTTGTGCAGTTGCTCCTCATTTCACTCTGTCTCTCCTGCAGGAAACAAAGGGACAAGTGCATAATACGCATGATGCATCAATCGCTTAGGGATGCTTATAAATCCCCGTAGGGTTGTTTCAACACTTAGGGCTGCTCTTGCGATCGTTGACCCTCGGCATACACATGATGCGTGGTGAGACAGGTGAGTAAGCCCAGGAGGAGCTCACCTACTGGTCGAGCTTCTTCGTGATTGGTCAAATTGTAGGGTTAATTGTAGGATTCATTGTAGAAAAAAAAGTTTCTTTTACTCGCCTGCCTTCTCTGCATACTGCACGATGCATTAGAGGGCTGCAGGCTATGCGCTGTGCACGCGGTACAACTCTTGTCACGTTACCCAGGGCTCCACCCTGGGTTCCACAAGAGAACGGGCGGAGTCCTTAACGCTTGCTTGCTTGATAGGACAGTTTGGGGACAGTGTATTATTTTCCAACCGAAGACCGGTATAATACGGCGAGGTTTATTAGCTTCCTCAGCCTCAAACTGTCCTGCATCCGCATTTGCTCTCAGGTGGGAAAGGTACAGGGTGATTGGTGCAGCAGCATATTTTTTTGCCCACGCTAAGAAGGGCGCAGATCACACCACACCAGCTTGCCTTCGCCAGGCCCTGTATGGGGAGAAGTGTACGTCCTCGCACGCTGTACACCCAACAGTGCGCACCTTCCCTCCAAGCCCTAGCAGGGAAACATGTTGTGATGTCCTCGTTAGGCCACAGCACCTTAGTAGCGCTGTGTTCTCTTGCTTTATCACAGGTGGGCCACTAGGGCCTGAGGGCTCATTGTCATGGCCTTCCAGTAGTGCGTGTAGAAGATATGGCCAGCAAGCCTGGTAGTGGTTGAGTGGGGGTTTGCCTCCCCCTACCTTCGAAGGCTGGCGGTGGCATTAGTGTGTGTAGTGTAGTGGCGTCTCCGGCTCCGCGTGCTTTTCCTCGCGGGCAGGAGAGTGTGTTAGCTTTTGGCGTCTAGAAAAATGGGCGTTTTGTATGCCCTCAGCACACTTGGCCACCCCTCTCCTCCAGTAGGTAAAGGTTTTGCCGTTTTGCCAAAGGTTAGGCGCCAGCACAGCAATTGGGCGTCATAGGAGTGGTACCAGTAGCTGACTAGGACCTTCCCTCCAACATCAGTGAAGGCTGATGATGGCAGCCACGCTGAGGAGAGGAGTGAGACACATAAGGACATACGTAGCACACTTAGGGGTATGGTAGCACCGCCAAGAGGGGTAGAACCGCATGGGTCTGGAACAGTTAGGGGTTCTAACTGTGGGCGCCCTTGTCGCGAAGGAGGGTGGACCCCCAAGATGTTCGCTCCCCAAGGTCATCACGTTAGGTCATGTCCCATGCAACACGTGGTCAACAAGGCACTCGTTCGCTGGGTGGCTGAAAACCTGATGAGCAGCCATCCTGCTCACGCTTGCAACCACAGGCATGGGAGTGCAGGGCACAAGCAGGGCAGGAGCAGGGCTGCAAAAGCAGCAAATGTGTAGGTGTGTTGACCGCTGAACCCGATTGAGGGTGGGAGTTAGTACATTCACTGTAGCTGGAGCTCTACAGGAGTCCTGAGGCTATCCTGGCACACACTGACTAGGCCTAGCTGTAAGCACAAGAGTGCTCACCGCCCCTGGGAGGTTAGAGAACAGAGGGGGTTGCGAGTAAAGGGCCTCAACTGTGAGTTCCGAAGGGAGAGAATCTGTTCACGTAGGCCGGCGTGTTCAGGTGATCCGCAGTTGGGGGGGTCGTATGGAGTGGGGGTACTTCGGACTGATTCGACCCCACTGGTACCTACTCAGCGCGTGCGCGTGTTCTTGTTACTACACTGTGCGGATCAATGTATGGTGGGAGGCTGGGGCAATAGGAGTCACCGACCCTTTGGCTGCAAAGAAGATAAGCGGCCTGGAGGTATTTGGATGATGTTCAGTGTTGCTTTCCTCGATGAGGGGGAGGTGTACCTCCAGGGGGAGCCTATACTCCTGCAAGAGTGGCCCGAAGGAGACTCCCAACGGGAGGAGGGAATGTCTCGGGTATACCAGCGCCTCATGAAGCTTGCAACCTCCTCGGTTTGGTTCGGAACAATAAAGAGATAGGCACAAGGGGATTAGTTTTTTCTTCTTACGCTGGGACAGAGTCTCAGCGCGGGTTAGTAGCTGTCCCTCGTTGTTCTCACCGAGGTAGGAACGAAAAACGAGGTTGATACCTCCGTCCGGTTAGATGGAGGCAGGAATGGGTTCCCAGGTTGCTTCAGAAACTTCATAGCCCTCCCTAAGGGTGAGGAATTTCCCACCCCGTTCATACGCGTGGCGGGCCATACATGCCACTCCGTAGTATCCATTGACTGCCATCTCTTTGGCAGTCATCTCCTCAAGTTCGTCAGCCTCTTCAGGTGAGGCTGCGTTCTGCAGGTCAATTTTCTCGACCTCTTTGTCGCTTAGGCGCCATTCATCCCAGGACTGGTCGTCAGAGGAGTGGTAGTGCCTCAACTGTTTAGGAGCACAAAGTAGTTCACCACCCAGACGTGGACTGCACCTGACTTTCATCCTAGATCCATCTATCATGATGATACGATAGGGCCCAAAACAAGGGTCCTGCAGGCAGTTACGTTGCCTGGAGGGTAATCGTGAGTGGTGAACCAAAACTCGATCACCAACCTTAAAACTGGCGGGTCGCTGTAGGCGATTTTGTTTGCTCAGTTCCCGTTCAGGAAAGTGTCTCAGGTTAGTTCCTGCCTGGTTAGCCATAGACTGCGTGTGTTCCGGCCAATCCCCCACGGGGCTCTTGAAGTCCTGAGGAAAGGGGGTGCTGAAGAACCAGCAGGATGTCCTCCACGAAACAGCTCGTGGCAGGTGAAGCCTGTAGCCGAGCTCCTCTGAGAGTTCATGGTTAGCACAGCTTAAGGCAGTAGCCGTACATCACTTTTTGAGTGTCTACCTTTTTTTCGATTGACCCTCAGCATTTATTTGATGGTTCCACCAGTAGTCCAGGCTACTCGGTGATTTGCAAAAGTCCTGGGCTGTTCAAGTTCTGGGACGAATCCGTGGATTATTGACAATAATCCAAGGCCAATTTGGAGCCGAGGCAAGCGCAACAACCTTGCCGTCATTTATCAGTTGCCCAGCGCAACAACACACTCGTGAACGCCGTCCTAGTCACCTTGTTTGGCAACGCTATTTTCGTGGCGATGTCGCAACTTGGGCCCAAGGAGCGTTCCGCAACGTCCAAAACAGAAAGCAAGCAGCTAAAGTCCATGAAACATTTTATCGCCCGAACTCAAGCTAAAGTGGACGCCAAGTTGACTCAAAGTCGTCTTCCTCCTACGCTTTCACCTTTAAAATACAAGAATGACCCACTACACCCGCGACTTGATCTATCCCCGTCACGAGGGGGACAATCATCTAATGTTACTTCAGACCATGAACTCGAAGAAGTCGCAAAAGAACTGTTCCCCCCTGACGGGGAAACCGGCAACGCCGCCAAAGAAAAAGGAGCCCAAGAGCAACCAGTTAAACCGCTCACACCGCCAACCGGCGCCGAGAACATTCTAGACGCCGAGCCCGAAGACACACACAAGAACACCGAGGGCAACCACTCGTGTGATGCCAATGAGTTGGAACAACAAGAAGCATATCATCAAGACCCGTGTGGAGATGCCGCAATGGACAACGGCGCAACTTCCGACGACAACACGAGGAAAATCAGCAAGGATGAGTCCTACAACTCGCTCTTGGCCCCACGTGAAGAGCAATCTACGCCAAGCATTATTCTGTCTCCCGATGGAACACACGAAAAGACCGGAGAAGGCGAGGACCCTAGTTCAAATGAAGAGAATGGTAATGTGGAAAGGCCCCTCTTCAACCCTTCGCTTAACCCGGATGGAGTCTTTGCAAAATTCTTGGTGAAGCTTAAAGGGGACATCAACGCCCATGATCAACAAGCGCTTCAGGGAGAAACTTGTGCCAATGCCACTCTAGGAATTGATACCAATCAACTTGTGACAGAAGAATTCCACAAGCGAATCATCTACAACCAAGTTCGCCCAACAATAGATCTTTGCGCGAGCGATTTATGCTCTTTTTCCACGGCATTGATTGCTCCGGCAACAATGCCTACTCAACAGTCGGACATGATATTTTTTTGGTACCTCAAGGACATCTTCCATCACCACCCAAAATTCTACATTTTTCCACGGCCACAAGATTACTACAACACCAAATATAAATACGGCAACACATGGACCGAGTGGGCCCATGCCATCAAGGAAGCTTTGCAAGAAGCCTTTGAATCCGGTATTGTGTATGAAGGTTCCTTCATTCTCCCGGGAATGGAAGACAACCTTTCGGCAGAGACGCGTTTCATGAACCCCTTGAACCCCGGCATGATCTCCCTTGCCCCTTGGGTGCGTGGAGTAGACCGGCTCTCGGATGCCAACACATACAACCCCTCGCCCAACCCCGACGGCTTTGTGCAACTCAACTTGCTTGACGCTCCTCAATATCCATATTTTCACCTTCAACTCTCCACTGGCCACAAGCACCATGCACACATCCGCTACGGCAACATCATGCACCCTCACGCTTTCCTACAGTGGGCTATCAACAAGGTGGACAGCTCCGTCCAAGTGGCCGCGGTGCGCACTACACTACGATTTGGAATTGCAAGGCATTTGCCCCCGAAACACGGTCCCATCTTCAAAAGAGCTATCAAAAAAATCAAAGGGAGAACGAGGAGAGTATAGACGGCGCCGTGGTAAGGGCCGGGACTTCTTTGTTCTCATCAACCGCCTTTGCCATTTTGAAAATCATCACATTTTGGTCAATTCAAAAAATGCTTTCTTTCCGGAGGAACGCATCCAACCTCTACAATCATCCTCCGAAGTAATGTTCCATTTGGACTACATAATTCCAACCCCTCTCGCCGAAAAGCTCCTCTCAATAATCTTGCAACATCCCTTGTGGACACTTGGCAAGGTGCTTTGCATTGGCGGTTCCCATTTAGGAAAGGACAAGACTTCCAAAATTGTCCCTTCCAAAGCATACAAAAAAGCAACACCGGACTTCAAACAAATTGATGTCTGGAAATCCCTTCTGACTAGCGAAGCCGCCCCACAGAGCGGTATCCTAGGGGCTATCCCTAGAACATATCAAGAGTTTTACATGTGCATGAACTACCACAACCAACCCGTGCTCCCTCAACGAGACTCTCTCACCTCGATGAGCTACATGCTCTTTCAAGGGAACAACCTGGTCACGTATCGGGGCACAGCAGGGCCATGATTTCTTTGGGTCGGTTCTCCTCATGGCGCTCCAAACACCTGGGACAAAGAATGGTTCCATCCATTTTACCTCAGAGTGCGCACATGGACGTCCCTCCCCCACCCTCCCCAGTGAAAGCTTGCTTTCACCCCATCCCCGAGCCCCCGGATCCAGAACTTGTTGAAGTTCACGCTCCATCGTCTACGCCGGACGTTCACGTAATCTTCCGAGTCTCCCTGCAAGGGAAAATCTGGCAGATTTCTTTGTTCAGCGCCGCCATGGCCAAGATACGGGTCTACCGTGTGAAGTACGTTCATAAAGAGTCCGCGCTCTTAGCGGTGGGTTTCACGTTATCACAACTAGTGTTTCACCCCGAGTGCCCCAACACGGCGGCGCGGGACAAACTCCTGGGGCCCACCAACCCCTTAGTTTCGGAAGCCCAAGACTTCCTCTCACGTGTCATCGAGGCGGCGTCTGCCTATGGCAGCGCAGAGCAGCTAGGTCTTGCGAGGGACCACTATTTGTCCACAAGTAAGCCCCTCTCACTCACAGAAAAGGTTGCGCAACTCCACCTCCAAACGGAAAAAACCTTTGACCCCATTTCGGAAATGCCAGGAGCCTTCATAGCTAACGAATTTTTCTCAGAGGAGGAGGAGTCCCTGGTGATGTCTTTCAGCAAAAATGAAGATCACTTTTGGTTGTTCGAAGGACACCGCACCATGCTTCATTTCGGATTCAGGTACGATCCAGAATCAAAGGAGGTTGAACTTTTTGAACCTACACCTCCTGAGTTTAACCAAGCGCTTGCGCTACGGGCATTCTCTGCTTGCCCCCAGGTCCTGTCCTCTCCCTCCTCGTGCCCTAACATGTGGTCCGTCGCATAGTTCGAGCCAGGCAGCTGGCTGAGGAGCCACGTAGACATCCCACAATCTGGCCCCTATGTCCTGGACGGTTCCTTTGGGTCAGGTACGGAAATGGTTTTCGAACCACTTCCCCTCCCCAGATCCAACCTTTTTAAGAAAAGACAAAAAGTCTTCCTACAACGGCGCAGCCTGCTCCTCATTTTTGGAGAAGCCCGTGACAAGTGGAACCACCAGATTCCAGCCCGCGACTACGACACAGTAGAGAGGAGGTGCATTCCCTGAGACTCCAGGGTGTCTCTCATTTTCCGTTACACGGGTACAGGAACAGAAGCCCCTGCGACATCCTCACAGTCCCCTGACCCCGGGCAGCGTGAATCAAATTAATGACCCCGCACCCGGCGCCACCCCTCCAAGCACACGAGACGTGATCCGCATTTCGATGTTACGGGTACTCCCCGTCACTATTTTCATATGTTCTCAGGCATGGCACCGCCATCGCTCTGCCACTCTCCTTGTGCGTAGCTTGACTTCCTTAACCGCTGTGAACGACAGGTATGCCGTGATGGGGCCGGTCTGCTTTCACAGTGTGTTGAACTATTCTATTCTCCCCCCGCGGGCAACCCTGATGAGCCTGCCGAATGCTGCCTGTCCCCATATTCTTCCTGCCATCCTCGCACCCATCAGTGCCGCAACAGTCGAAGTAACATGAGACAGTGCCAGGAGGTCCTCGCCCGTTTGGGCGTACACGGCGCCCCCCTCACCGCCACCGTCTCCCGCGTCGCGGAGGTTCTCCCTGTGTGGCATACACACGTCAGCCCCAATGCATTGGTCCCACACACAAGTGTCTCCACAGACCTGGCAATACATCTTTCTCTCCGCAGTGCCTGTGACACGGCCCTGCACAACTCTGCCAGGGCATACGTACAAGCACTCGAGTCACGAATTTCCACACTTGGACAGTGCGTCGCCAACCCCACTCTAAGTCACGAGGACCCTTCTTACATAACAACGCCTCAGACACCGGATTCTCCCTTGGCTGCACGCTGAACTTCCATTCGGCCACCTTCCTTCCTGGACCCCCGCCAAAGTGCACAAGCCCCTCAACCCAAGACAGTTACGCCACCCTGCCCCTTCTCTACCTTCGTTCCTGACTATTCGTGTTGTGTCCTTCAACACGGCGAAAAGCCGGAACACGCCCGCGTCGATGTTGCATTTCCTGAATGAGGGGTATGACGTCATGCCCCTAAAAGAAGAAAACTCTCCCCCTCTTCTCCACAGCGGTACGCTTTTGGGAATGACCGCGCCAAAGTCTTCTCCAATGTTTGTGGACACAAACACGGCGTATCGGTCATCGCAGGCCAGCGGATCGCGAGGTATACCAGCTGCATCTCACCCAGGGACAGCGACGGCCTTATATGTGCAGCCAAAATATCTCTGCCGGAAGCTACCCCCCTGCATGTCTTCTCTGTTCACTCCCCCCCACTGCGTACAGGAGCCCCGGCTCCGTATCGAGACACGATGGAGCGAGTCCTTGCTTCCTATTGCAACGAGTATCCAAATCACATCCTGGGAGGGCATTTCAACTGTGTGCTAGACCCTAAGCTCAACCAGCACAGCTTAGTCGATCTGCATGAATGGCACTGGCTTACCGGGGAAGTGTAATACCTCCCATCCAGACTAGTGAACACCTATAGTTCAGAACACCCCTTCCTTCGTCATTATACCCCCTACGCCAGCGACCGCTGGGATAGCGAAGCAAGGCTGGACTACATCTTTGTGTCCCCCCGCCTGATGTCGCACTTTCCCCTCCTGTATGCATCGGTCCTCACGGACTACACCATTTCTGACCACCATCCAGTGGCTGTTGTTTTCGAGTGCCCCTCTCCACTTTTTCATGTCTCAGCCCCCACTGCCCCCTTGCATTTTCCGGAAACTTTCCAATGCCAAAAAACAACAGTTCACCAAAGGTATACAGCAAATCTGCGACTGGTGCCAGGACATCCAAGATGTCCCTGCCAGTGCCCCATTGGATGAGATCATCACTGCCACTGATTCTCTCCTTATGCAGGGTGGGTCGGCGTGCCACAAAATGGCGCGTCCGAAACCTAGCTATATCAAGCTCAGGAACTTACTACGCTCACCCCCGCCTCCTTCGTCCCAGTCATTTGCTGAGCACATTGCTGAAGTCCAATCCTTTGTAAACCCTTTACGTTCCTCAGACAAAAACAAAGCGAAAAGGAAGCTTCACAGTAGTCTGGTTCGGGGGGTCCACATGAAAAGCACTGTCGCCCGCACTTTGTGCCCTAAAGACCTGGAACCCCGTGTCGTCAAAGATCCAAATACCCAGGAGCTCCTAAGTGACCCAGCTGATGTAGCAAAGGTTTTTTGTGGGGACACCATGCTTCATCTTGGTGGACATTCGGATTATACCCCCCCCCCCCCCAAAGGACTTCGTTGACGAAGTCCTGTCCGACTCCCGAAAATGCGCTGTTTCTGCCAAAAACGACCACATACCATCTGTGTCCTGGCAGGAGTTGCAGAGCCACCTAAAGCACAGCAAGCCATCAAAAGCCGGGGGTCCGGACAAAACAAACAACTTCATCCTGGCCCTGTGTCCAGAACGCATCCAACGTTTTTTCCACTCCATTTCAAACCGCTTCCTCCATTCGCCGCTACCGCCGCATGGGCGATGTGCAAAAAACTGCTTACTTTATAAGAAGGGTGACCCCTTCTCCCACTCAAAATTCCATCCCATTGCCCTCTGAAACTGCATCTACAAAGTCCTGGCCACTTTTGCCTGCAAACAACTGCGCTCGCAAGTGTTTGCACACGACATCCTTTCAGAAATTCAGCACGGCGGCCTTCCTGGTCACCACTGCGCTGATCATCTGTATCACCTCAAGGCCCTCTGTGCTAAATCGAAGAAGAGCTACTCGCTATTCATCGATTTCACCAAGGCCTTTAATTCTGTGCCCCATGGCACACTCTGGATCGTTCTCAAACGGGCCAATTGTTCCACTTCCACTATTTCTCTCATAAAACAGTTCTACTCCTTCCCTCAAGACAGCCCAATAATCAACGGCCGCACCCTGCATGTCTACCTTCAAACCAGGGGCCTCCGGCAAGGATGTCCCCTCTCTCCCCTACTTTTCATCCTCTACCTCAACTGCCTCTTCCACCATTGTTTTGCCACGGTGCCCCCCCCTCGCACAACAGCTCGCACAAGCCACCACGCTTACATCGACGACATCCTCATCAAAAGTGAGGATGTCGTCTACATCCAAAACAATCTCAACTACTTCGACGGCCCTGCCAGGACTTGGGGTTTGGAAACAAACGTGTCCAAAGCCGAAGTCCACGCTAATGGCACAGCCCCCAGAAAAGAATTCCTGACTCCCAGAGGCTCTGAATTCCTCACTTACAATAAAAAAACAAGGCACCCTCACACGTGCTATAAATACTTGGGGGCATATCTTTTTACACACCATGAAGCCAAGGACCTGTTTCACCTGCTCAAAGCGGAGATCCAGAGTTATTTTGCCCGACTCTCTCCCCTACCTCTTACGCTAAGTGAAAAGGTCCGCCTGACAAATTCACAGTTGGTTCTGGCGCTCGCCTACCGCCTAATCCCCCACTCCCTTTCCCCCGACCAGCTCGGAAAACTGCAGTCCCTCATCTGGGCAGGCGTTGCATCTCAGAGTATCACACGCCTGGTCTCACCCAAAGATTGTTTCGCAGCCCGCCCAAAAGGAGGATTAGGCATGAAATTCCTGCCGCACTGCGTGCACGTTGTGACTGTGAACTATGGCCTTCGAGCCCTTTGCGGCCTCGCCCCAAAATCAGTTGGTTCTTTATACGTCCAGTCCATTCTTAGCCCGAACCAAAGGGCATCAGATCCCGTTCAGAACTCTTACATGGATTCTATTCACGCCCTTGGTATTGCATTCCACAGCATAGGCCCGTGGAGACCCACTGCCATTCAGGATCCGAAACCTGGTACCCACCTAACCGTCAAATTCAAATCAGGGCACGCTACGGGTAGTGTGACCGAGGCCACTTCCAAGTGGGCCAATGTTTCATTCCACGACGGGATCTACTCTGTGGACTCCCACAAATCTTATACCATGCACATGCCATGCCATGCCTTCATGGATTACTCCCGCCCTTCCCAATCCGAGCTGGTCCCTGAATTTTTGCGCCCTCAAACGACCATCCCCCAACCCCCAATGCCACCGCACAACACACGCGCGTTAGGGGTCAGCCAACATGGCCATCTCATTGCTCTGCAGGTACAGCACTACCTTGAAGAGAAATCTCTCATCGAGTGGGGCTGCCACGCTGCCTCACAAGCGCCAACCAGACCACCGCCACCCGGCCTGCAGCGTGGGTGGCTCTATGCTGATGGATCATCCGGTGAATCCGGCCATGCAGCCGCCACCACGGCCTTCCTACCAGACGACACAACCAGAGTTCTGTGCCTGTCCTCACCACATCCTTCTTCTCTGGGTTCAGAGTTCCTGGGGGCGGTAGCAGCCATACGCTGGAGGCACAGGGAGTTCTCACAGTACGAAGTGTGTCTCTTGATCCACAACGATCAGGTTGTTTCCGTCCTCCAAAAATGCCAGGCCTCTGAGCCCAGCCCCTTCCGAGACGACACCTGGACCATCGCAGTGCACAGCGCCCTACGTCTCATCGTCAACCCACTCCACGTTCTGTGGATTAAAGGGCATGCCAATTTCGTTTGCAATGAAATCAGCGACCATTTTTCAACATGCGCAGCTCACAGCCTGATTTTCAATCCCGACCTACTTCCCCCCCCCCGCCCTGGGTTCGGTGGGGGTACACCACCTGCCTGTCCCTCAAAAATTCAAAGCGCAGTGATTCCCCCACCTACTGCCGCAACATTCCCATAACAACATGGCAATAGGCCCTAGCTTCAGCCTTCACAATAAGGCTTCCTGGTTTTCGTCCCTGTTTTTTAAATTGGCGGCCGGGTGCTATAATGTGCACGGCTATCAATGGAGCAACATGCTTCACCACTACCCTTGCCCCAGGTGCAGACAGCATCATCTTTTCGACCCTAGGTCCTGCCTGCCTTTCTGCACACCCCTAGACCAGCACCTCCAGGCATACATCTCTTCCTGGGGCCCGCTTTTCAGTCCCGTGGTCCTGCACTGGTGGGTCTCTAGGCCCTCAAGGGCCGACCGCAGGAAATTCATGAGAACTCTGGTACCAAAATCCCTCTGGTCCACCCTCCAGGCTCCACCCACGCTGAGCACAAGGCCACACTTCACCAAGCCCTCGCGGAGCAGGTAAAGCGCATCGAAGGGGCTGTCTGTCAAGTACATGACTGACTGTGTTCCAATCCTCTTCCATGGGATCCTATACTGTGGGCCCAGCCTCCCGACCCTCTCAATCCTTCCTCGGTTTCACACGGTGCATTCAGTACCTCTGTCCGGATGCCCCCCCGGACCCGCCCCACATACCAACACCCCCCACCTCTCCCCAGCCACGCCCTGAAGAAGCCGTCCAAGTCAGGTCCAACCAAACCACAGCAAGCCATCCGCCGCACGCCTGGAAACTCCAAACGTCCATCCAGCCACGCATCGGCACCTCCTTGCCCCCCCCCTTCCTCAGCTATTCCGTGTCCTACTCAACACTCACGCTCGCGGCAACCACAAAAACGCGCACGGTCGCCACAGCGCAATCAGACCACCATCACTTGGGCGCCTCCCAAACGCACAAAAACCACCCGCCCTCCCTCACCCCCAGGCCCCAGGGCATGCTACCGTCAAACACGCTTACCCCTCACCTCTAGGCCTACCTCTACTAGGTGCAACGCACCGTCTGCCCCTCCCCGTCACAGCGCCTCTTTGGACATCCGAAAGTTTTTCCGTCCATCCAGTGACTTTCTGTCCCCTCCACTTGATCCCTTCGACCCTCTGCCCCTTCCCGAGCCCCCCCCCTCCCTCCAGGGTAACTCAGCATTTGTGCAACCACACCATCAGAGGCAGCACACCCTTCACTTGGCGAGCCCCCTCCATGATGTATTATATGCTCGATGTGGTGTACATACTTTCATGAGGTCCTCCTTTGGGGGACGTCAGCCCCAGAACAATTTGATGCGGTTAAGAACACTCAAAAAGGCAGTAGTTGTACACAATCTTTGGTACGTTCCTGTTTCATCAGGATTCTTAGGCTCTGATCCCCCACACGTTTCTGTCTCTCGCAAAGAGGGATAGACATGTGAGTATAGGGCACAACTGTGGTCACCTCAATTATGGGGGCGTTCAATACACGTTTGTAGTATCCTGCCTCACTGCGGATGCGTACATCTTGATCAGAGTGCACCTGGTCAGGTGCCCCGTATGGTTCGACCCATTGTTCGACAATATTTTTACAGTCTGCTCACCTGTAACTTTCTTACTGCAAGAAAACACACGGGTGAAGCGTGACAGGCCACAGGTTACTACTAGGCCGCTTTCATAGCCACCAAAGCATGGTAGGCCGTGAATGAAATCCACGTAGAAGACAGTTAGTACAATAGGGTTTGGGTAAGCTGGAATTCAGTCCCCTATCCCTACTATCACTCTGCTTGCTGGCATGACAGCCGGAAGCATCAACAAAGGTCTACATACGAGACCTCAATTCAGTCAAGGTTGGACTGGAGTAGAAACACTCACGGAAGAAGTCCAGTGAGCGATCAGCGCCAGTGTGACCTGAGCTGAGATGGGACCACTGTGGACACCCATCGAGTCGTGCTTGAGGCACAACTATACGATCCTAGTACAAGAGGTACTGGTCATCCTTATACCACTGCTGCCTGTCAATGACAAGGGGTTAGAGACCAGTGCTGAGGGTCTGGAGAATATTTTTATATACTCACTGATAGTCGGTTCGACTCCAACCCTCGAGGATTCTAGCCGTACGCACAGACAGGCCCAGCAGGACGTCCATGCGCTGGAAAGCCTCTTTGGCAAGAGACTCAGAACTCTCACCAATAAGCGCATCAAAGTTTTTGCGGGATATGTAGTCAGACAGTTCGTTTTTATATACCAGGGATATGGTGGACAGTTAGCATGAACTGACTGAGGTAAGTCCACCATCGTTTTAGTCTCGCTTTCTATGGTTGTGCGCCCTTCTGAAAGGACTTCAACGGTTCCTGGTCACACAGGCAGACAATAGGGTTAGATCCCAATAGTCGGGATTGTGAAGAGAGCACCAACATACGGGCCAGGAATTCCTGGTCGTAGGTGCTGTAGTTGCAACGCGCCTGGTTCCATCCAGTTCCAGTGACCAAGTGGCACCAGTGGCCACTGACTGGCGGGACAGTCCTGTTTCAGAGAAACATGACGGTTCAAACCTGAGGTGCGATAATGGCAGCGGGTTAGCTCAGCTGGGTTAAGCTCTTGCCGTTGGTAAATTGTTCCACCGGAGCCTACATCACTGGCATCAGTGATCAGGATGTTCTCACCCTTAGGGCGAGGTAACCCCAGGCAGTTGGAGGAGGCCATTTTCTTCTTCAACTCCTGGAAACACTCCCTGTCTCCTGCGGTCCACCTCCAGGGGGTAGGTTTCTTGATGAGGTCAGTGACAGCGGCAGACGAGTAAGTAAAATTGTGCATGTGTCGCCAATAGAAGTTACAGGCACCAACAAAAATCCTCACGTCGTGTAGAGCCTTCTTAGGGTCATCGCAAATCTGCATGTCCTGTAGGGGCTGCATCTTAGACGCGGCATGTTTCTACCAGCCATACCCCGGATCAAAACCCAAGTACTCCATCTCCTCTTTCAGAAACTCGCATTGTTCGCGTTTGATACGGAGATCAATTTCCTGACAAACAGTGAGAAACTCCCGGAGGAGGAGGACATGGTCCTCTTAGGAGTTGGCACCCAAACGCACGTCATCGATGTGACCTTCCGGTTCAGCCCCTCGAGAAATCAACTCTCCTACAAGAGGCCTGCACCTCAGTATACACAAAAATTTGTTCAATAATTCTTGGAAGAGTGCCGGGGCCTTAGCGACCCCAAAAGGCATGACCTTCCATTCAAATGCACGACCCTTAGGGGTTATGAGCGCCAGCAGTTCGTGAGCTGCGGCGATTTGGTCAACCTGCCAGAAACCACTGCGTCTGTCCATTTTGGTTTTATTCCCGCATTGGGCAATATCTTCAAGGGTGTTTTCCATGTTTGGACTACTTCCCGAGTGGTTCTGGGTTTTCTTATTGACCTCACCATATTCAACAACCAGTCGCAGGGCAGTCGATCCAGGTTTTGCCACCAGGAAACAAAGACTGCAGTGATGGGGGTAGTCCCACTTCTTATATTCCTCAACGAGGCGAGCATCAAAACATTCCTGTATCTCGCGCTCGCTTTCTTCAACCTGTTCCTGAGGAGCGGGGTAGGGACGACGTCTCACTCGCGTTTTCTCAAAATCAAGTTTCAGTTTCAGGTCCATCTAGACCAGGTTTTTGGAGGATAGGGGGGGTGGCAAGGCGCCGAACACCTCCTCATAGGTTGGAAACAGTTTCTTCAGTTGAGGGTCAAGGTTCAGACTCTGGACGTTCTGTTCAAAATCCTCCTCAGCATGGACGTTGGTCTTTCGACGTTCATCCTTTTTCTGCCGATCAGAAGTTTTGGCAGGTAGCGAACTGTCATTTCATTCAGAGGAACACTGTTGCTCGTAGTGTAGAGAGTACAGTAGGGGTACCTCTGGCTCACACATCGTGTGGAGCTCATCATCCTCCTCAGACCAGATGGAGGATTTCGAGGTCCGTCTCAGGTATTGCAGTTGCTCCTGGTGCTCGATACCCCCGGCTCTCAGGTACAACATTCTTCGGAGTTCCTGGCCGTCATGCTCTGACAGGGGCATGATATTTGATGCAGGGCACGCGAGAGTGCAAGAGCGCTGAGCTCCGGGCTCTCCTGAGCATGTATGCTGCATGTCAAGCACAGGTGTCTCAGCAGGGGAATGTTCTTCTGAGGTTGACTCCAGATTCACTTCTGCCAGCAACAGCTGGGCCAAGAAGGCACTGTGTTTGAGATCAAGACAGCTGGCACCAATAGGGGGAATAGAGCTGGCGATTTCAGACAGCTGATCGGCGGGATCTTCTCTCAAAAAGGGCAGGTTGTAGTTTGTCATCGTAGGATTCACACCCTGTAAGTGTGGCTGAAGTGTGCGCAGGCGATCATTTTTTGAGATCCAAAAGAGTCAGACCACCATTTTCGGCCATCACCTCCTTCAGTAGCACCTCGTCTAGATCACACAGGGGTACAGGATTGGGGGATCCATCAACAATGGATAAGAAACTGGTCCACTCTGGGGCTTGCATAGCAGTGGCTGAATCCTCAGGCACGTAGATGGGACGGTCGGGGGGTTGCACTCTTCCCAAAGTCATTCGGTTCAGCAATTGACGCCAATAGGTGTGTTCGCCTGAACAACCCCAGTCAGGGGTACACAGGACCAGCCTTCCTCCCTCATAAGCAATTTGGGCAGAACCTTCGCGAGCAGAGAGAAAGGAGGGGTAGCGTACGCTAGGCCCATCGCTTTCCAAAAGAAGCAGAAGGCGTTATTCAAATTTTTCGACCAAAACAACTGCATGAACTGCTGGTGTTTTCTCGCGAACAATTCAACCCAGATGTCATCCAGGGATACCTGCAGGGCCACCAGTCCATTTTCAAGGACGTGTCGGGCCAACTGGTAGTTTTTGGTACAATAGTTTTTCTCTGCTGCATAGCGCAGCCCGGATTCTTTTCTTCCAGACAGCTCGGAAAGGTACAGAGAAGAGGCAACTGCAGAAGTCGCAGTGTAGAGCATAGGGACGTTGGAGAGACAACATTTCTTTCTGGGGCCTTTTCCAGAAAACGTTGGTGCCAATGACGATGTCAAACGCATGAGTGTCCAATACTCTGCAGTGTCGCACCACGGATTAGTCGCCAAGACAAATAGACAAATCAACAGCCCCGGTGGAATGTATGGTTCGCCCACCCGCTACTCTTATGGCAACAGTCTTAGTTTTCCTGAAGGTTTTTAGGAGGCGCCCAGCCACTATAGAGAGTGTTGCGCCAGTGTCACGAGGATTCAGAAAAGCAAGTCCTCGTCTTCAGAGACGCCCGCCTACTCCCCATCAGGGAATTTCACGTCCAGCCCCGCAGCTATGAGCGATTTGGATATCCAAGCCAATCGCCTCTTCTTCGGTTGAGACTCCTCTGGCGAGGCATCCTTTCCCTGCTGAGGCTTCTTAGGGTCAGCAGTGGCGGGAGGAGAAGAAGTAGCAGGCGCTGGCGAGCGCCTCTCGGGGTTATGGTTAGGGTTCCTTCCTTGCCACACCCCTTTGCCCCCCTTTCACCAGCCTTGTCACCATTCTTGGGGTTTTTGGAGGCTGCTTGGGATTTTTAGCGTTCAGCTTCCTGGCGTTTGAGTTTGTCACTCTCGTGCTTTTTTATGTGGCATTCCTCCTCGTAGTGGCAACGTTGGCCACAAACCTCACAGATGATGGTACACCCGAAGTGATCCCGATGGTTCACTGTTTTTCCATCTTTAGTGTACTGCTGTCTTTTCAGTTGCAGCATGCACCCACTGCGATGATCGCAGTCAGGAGCATGACAAGGCCACCCCTTGTTGTTGACAGGTTTACAATAAAAGATCGGGGGGAAACCTGCTTCGGGTTTCACCTCATTTATGGCATGTAGGTTACCCCCCTTTACCTCCATCATTGTGTGGGTTGGTGGGGGTTTGGGACGGGCCTCCACGTGCCCCTCGCGCCCGCGCAGTAAATCCGGGGGCGCAAGCCCGCGGGTTGGGCAAAGGCACCCCAGTGTCGGGAAAGCCGACCGGAGCACCGAGAGCGACCGGACCGGAGGAGGCGCGGCGCACCAACACAGGGCCACGAGGCACGCCACAGAGGCACGCCGCCGGCCACAACCAAGGCACACGGACTGGTGCCAACAAACAACGGCCACCCGGGCAGCACGCACAACCCGCAACGAACCACGAGACAGGAACAGGTGCCAGGCAACACCCAACCCACACATCACAAACCGCAGCCAGGAATGGCGGGATACAACCAGAGGGTGCACACCGACACACACACCCCAACAGTCCAGCCAGGAGTGGCGGCGCACAGCCAAATTCCGGATTCCAAGAACACACACCCACACCGCACACCCCAGCCAGGAGTGGCGGGGTACAAGCGGAGCGCACACATAAACACACACCCACCCCAACACCTCAGCCAGGAATGGCGAAGCGCAGCCAACACCCGAGCCCAAGCACACACACCCATACCGCACACCCCAGCCAGGAGTGGCGGGGTGCAAGCGGAGCGCGCACACAAACAGACACACACCCCAACACCACGGCCAGGAGTGGCGGACGCAGCCGAAACCCAAGCCCAAGCACACACACCTACACCGCGCACCCCAGCCAGGAGTGGCGGGGTACAAGCGGAGCGCGCAAACAAACACACACTGACCCCCGGAATCGATTTTGGCGATTAATCGATTAATCGATTAATCGGCAATGATCGGCAAGCCAAACAAAATAATTGCAATCTACCGATTATTTTGCTACCTGCATTGAAATCGAATCGATTATTTCGGCGCGCAGCGGCACACCACAGTTGAGCCGCCAGTGCAATCAGCAAGGGATCAAAAATGGCAAACTGTCGCTGAACTGCAGAAGAAGCGAAAACGTATGATGCACACCACTGTGGTTTTTCTTTTTGAAGGCACCGGGGTTATGAGCACCAGGCAAAACGCAATAAACACAGGTTGCAAAAACGAGTCTGAAAGTCAGCTTCTGAGCAGTGCCGGTGTGGTACGACACTACGACTGTTACATGGACAATGGTTGCAGCATGAAACAGCGCGTACAACCGCCATCGCGAACCTGAACCTGATGCATGATCATCCTGATTATACTGATCAGAATCTGAACGACAACAAGATCACCGAACGTCAAAGCAGCAGCACTGAGGAGACTTTCCACTCCAGCAGAAGTGGCAGGCGTCGCAAGGTACTGTCGCGCCTTTCTACTCAGGTTGGGAAAAGTGGTGATTGTAATGATCAGAATCTGAACAACAAATACGCACGCTTAAGGATAACAATACAAAGCGTGCGTGTAGTTGGATGCGGCGAGCAACCTGCAGCCGAGCGTTTCCTCTTTCATAGCGTGCGCGAGATCACCGAACGTCAAACCAGCTGCGCTGAAGAGCCGTTCTACTCGAGCAGAAGTGGCAGGCGTCGCAAGGTACTGTCGCGCCATCCTACCATTTCTGTAAGTCCGCCAGCTGCTCAAGACGGTTCCCTGATCTATGAAAATATGTCGTCATCCCCTTGGCCTTCTGCATGACATCAGAAATTCCTTCACTTTGCAGGTATTCCTTCACTGCCAGTTCGATGGTGTGACTGACGCAGTAACCACCCGGCAATCCACCCCAGGCCTTTTTAATATTACTTCCTTGATCGGAAACTTTGGCGTGAATGTCCTCAAACGTCAGTCCAACAATAAGAAGATCCTCCATGGTTTGCTTTCGAATGTTTTCGCCAGTATGCCGTTCACCAGTGAAACCTGTACAGCCAATGAGCATGGCGTGCAGGTTCCCGCAGTCTTCGTCAATGTAGTATAAAAAGGTACCCATCAGTGATACATCGCTGTCACTCCAAATGTCAGAGGCCATGCTCGGCTTCACTGTCTGCTCCTTCAACTGTGTGATGATTTTGCGATTGTTGACCCTGCCAGCTGCAACCATCTCCAAAGTTTGCTTCAGTACCTCCTTCTCAGAACGGGGCTGATACTTGCGGCATGAAAATTCATCACAAAATCCTTGAACTCTTTGTCAGTGACCAAGTGTGGTGCACGTTTCCGGCGGCACAGCCAGTAGCTCAGTTTTCTATTGGACAGATGTATCTTCTGCGCAGTCCACTTTGGTGTTGTTTGTAATTCGATAGCACCAGTGCCATTTGCCACCAATTTGTCCTGCATGTCACACTTTTTTTCCGTCTCCTGAATGAACCACTCCTTGTGATGTGCCATCAGATGTGCACGCAGATTCGTAGTGCCACTGCAGTGTTTGATTCGAATGCCGCAGACTCCATTTCCTCTGTGCAGGACACATCTGGCAAACCCTGGGTCCTCACCGTCTTCTGTGAAAGCTGTGCAGACAACCGAAGTTCGCCGACCTGTTTGAGCCTGCAGTGGTGCTGACGTGGCAGAATCTAATAAGGTAGTCCCATACTCTGTTTTTCCCTTCTTCTGGCGCTCTTCTTCCTGCGCATCTCTTGTTCTCTTGCGCTTCTCGAGGTCAGCCCGTTCATTTGCTTCACCCTCCTCGTTGAACCGCGCGATGAAGGCCTCACAGCCACTGAGATTCTCAAGCGGCTCCCATGTTTGGGCGGAGGCAGGAAAACCCTTCCACTGGACCAGCCATGCGTTCTGCAATAATATCTTCAACATCGTAGGTATCACACAGGCCCGCAGGGTCTGCAATGTGTTGTGGAGTGCGGCGAGGTCGCCCCGGTTTTCCTTTGGCTGGCAGTCTGGTTGCAGGTGCCTTTGGCTTTGGTTTCACACCACGGTTTCCCATGATGTTGCCTGCAAGGAGACAAAAATGAGTAGTACAACAAGTAGTGCAGCCTGACTGGGTGTCTAGAAAGTTGGACCATGCCTCCCCTGGTGTCCTGCCACCAATAGGTGAGTTTGGCAAGCCACCGAGTGTGGAAGCCAGCATGGCTCTGATGGCCTGGCACTGACGGCTGATTAGATGTGAGTCTTTGGAATTATGGTACCGTGATGACGTCATCGTGATGACGTCATCAGTGATACCGTGATGGCGTCATTGTGGTGACGTCATCAGTGATTGCATGATGATACGCAAAGATGACATCATCACCAAAAATCCTAGTGAATTTTTTATGTGCAATAAAATTTTTGTTGGAAAATGAAAGATCCAAAAATGAAGGGGCAATAATCGGAACAATCGGTTATTTTTTGCAAAACGATCGGAAAAAACTGATTATTTGAAGGGGCCATAATCGGAACAATCGGATATTTTTTGAAAAACGATCGGAAAAAACTGATTATTTTTTTTGAAACCAATTCCGAACCCGGACTCTTTTCTTCCTGACAGCTCGGAAAGGTACAGAGAAGAGGCAACTGCAGAAGTCGCAGTGTAGAGCATAGGGACGTTGGAGAGACAACATTTCTTTCTGGGTTTTTTTCCACAAAAATGTGGTGCCAATGACGATGTCAAACGCATGAGTGTCCAATACTCTGCAGTGTTGCATCACGGATTAGTCGCCAAGACAAATAGACAAATCAACACCCCCGGTGGAATGTATGGTTCGCCCATCCGCTACTCTTATGGCCACAGTCTTAGTTTTCCTGAAGGTTTTTAGCAGGCGCCCGGCCACTATAGAGAGTGTTGCGCCAGTGTCACGAGCATTCAGAAAGCCAAGTCCTTGTCTTCAGAGACGCCCCCCTACTCCCGATCAGGGAATTTCACGTCCAGTTCCGCAGCTATGAGCGATTTGGATATCCAAGCCAATCGCCTCTTCTTCGGTTGAGACTCCTCTGGGGAGGCATCCTTTCCCTGCTGAGGCTTCTTAGGGTCAGCAGTGGCTGGAGGAAAAGAAGTAGCGGGCGCTGGCGAGCGCGTCTGGGGGTTATGGTTGGGGTTCCATCCTTGCCACCCCCCTTTGCCCCCCTTTTGCCAGCCTTGTCACCATTCTTGGGGGTTTTGGAGGCTGTTTGGGATATTTGGCGTTCAGCCTCCTGGCGTTTGAGTTTGTCACTCTCGTGCTTTTTTATGTGGCATTCCTCCTCGTAGTGGCGACGTTGGCCACAAACATCACAGATGATGGTACACCTGAAGTGATCCTGATGGTTCACTGTTTTTCCATCCTTAGTGTACTGCTGTCCTTTCAGTTGCAGCATGCACCCACTGCGATGATCGCAGTCAGGAGCATGACAAGGCCTCCCCTTGTCGTTGACAGGTTTACAATAAAACATCGGGGGGAAACCTGCTTCGGGTTTCACCTCATTTATGGCACGTAGGTTACCCCCCCCTTTACCTCCATCATTGTGTGGGTTGGTGGGGGTTCCCGACGGGCCTCCACGTGCCCCGCGCGCCCGCGCAGTAAATCCGGGGGCGCAAGCCCGCGGGTTGGGGAAAGGCACCCCAGTGTCGGGAAAGGCGACCGGAGCATCGAGAGCAACCGGACCGGAGGAGGCGCGGCGCGCCAACGCAGGGCCACGAGGGACGCCACAGAGGCACGCCGCCGGCCACAACAAAGGCACACGCACTGGTGCCAACAAACAACGGCCACTGGGTGCCGCAAACCCGGGCAGCGCGCACAACCCGCAACGAACCACGAGACAGGAACAGGTGCCAGGCAACACCCAACCCACACATCACAAACCCCAGCGGGGATTGGCGGGATTCAACCAGAGGGTGCACACCGACACACACAGCCCAACAGTTCAGCCAGGAGTGGCGGCGCGCAGCCAAATCCCGGATTCCAAGAACACACACCCACACCGCACACCCCAGCCAGGAGTGGCGGGGTACAAGCGGAGCGCAGACACAAACACACACCCACCCCAACACCCAAGCCAGGAATGGCGAAGCGCAGCCAACACCCGAGCCCAAGCACACACACCCACACCGCACACCCCAGCCAGGAGTGGCGGGGTGCAAGCGGAGCGCGCACACAAACAGACACACACCCCAACAACCCGGCCAGGAGTGGCGGACGCAGCCGAAACCCAAGCCCAAGCACACACACCTACACCGCGCACCCCAGCCAGGAGTGGCGGGCCACAAGCGGAGCGCGCACACAAACACACACTGACCCCAACACTCCAGCCAGGAGCTGCGGGGCGCAGCCAAAACCCGAGCCCAAGCACGCACACCCACACCGCAAACACCAGCCAGGAGTGCCGGGGTACAAGCCGAGCGCGCATACAAACACACACACACCCCAACACCCCAGCCAGGAGTGGTGGGGCGCAGCAGAAACCTGAGTTCAAGCACACACACCTACACCGCGCACCCCAGCCAGGAGTGGCGGGGTACAAGCAGAGCGCCCGCACAAACACACACACACCCCGACACTCCAGCAAGGAGTTGTGGGGCGCAGCCGAAACCCGAGCCCAAGCACACACACCCACACCGCAAGCCCCAGCCTGGAGAGGCGGGGTACAAACGAAGCGCGCACACAAACACACACACACCCCAACATCCCAGCCAGGAGTGGTGGGGCGCAGCCGAAACCCGAGCCCAAGCACACACACCCACACCTCACGGCCCAGCCAGTATTGGCGGGGTACAAGCGGAGCGCCCACACAAACACACACACAACCCAACACCCCAGCCAGGAGTCCCGGGGCCCAGCCAAAACCGGAGCCGAAGCACACACATCCACATCGCGCACCCAAGCCAGGATTGGTGGGTACAAGCGGAGCGCCCACACAAACACACACGCACCTCAAGACTCCAGCTAGGAGTGGCTGGGCGCAGCCGAGGGCTGAGCTCAAGCACACACACCCACACCGCACATTCAAGCCAGGAGTGGCGGTGTACAGGCGGAGCGCGCACAAAAACACATACACACCCAAACACCCCAGCCAGGAGTGGCGGGGCGCAGCCGAAACCCCAGACGAAGCACACACGCCCACACCGCACACCCCAACCAGAAGTGTCGGTGTACAAGCGGAGTGCACACACAAACACACACACAACCCAACATCCCAGCCAGGAGTGGCGGGGCGCAGCCAAAACCGGAGCCTAAGCACACACACTCCCACGGCACACCCCAGGCACGAGTGGCGGGGTACAAGCGGAGTGCACACACTAACACACACAGACTCCAACACCCCAGCCAGGGGTGGCGAGGCGCAGCCTGAAACCGAGCTTAAGCACACACACTCACACCGCACACCCGAGCCAGGAATGGTATTATACAGACGGAGCGCGCACACAACCACAGACACCCCAAATCCCCGGGCAGGAATGGCGGGGCGAAACTGAAACCCGTACCACAGCACATGCACGCAAGACCCCAGCCAGGAGTGGCGGGCCTACCGCGAAACTCAAACCCAAATACAATCACCACACAACAGTACACACCCAGTGTCGGTAGCCCAGGCACTGAGGCAGCCCGTGCCATGCAGGTGACCCGGCCAAACGAGGTCCGGAGACCGGGGTAAGGCTGCATCCTAAGGCCTGTGCTGCTTTGGGACGCGAGGCGGATCGTGCGACACCCAAGCACCTCGGAACCCTAGTACCATGAACATGCATGCATCCCTTGGAAACGGGATATGCCAGGAAGTCAGATGAACCCCTAGGGCTTCGCCCGAAGGAGGGGACGTGCGCAAGCACGGGGGCGCACCATCCCGGCGTGACAAGTACGTCACGCTGGCGGCGATCAGCGCTCCCGTTGTTGCCCGGGGCCGCTTTGTTGGGGCCCACCAGTCAGGTGTAGCGGTATGTAAGTCGCCTCCCCTATTCAAGCGCGTAGCCTCTTCCTGCTCGTCACAGCGGCAACGCCAACAGGAACCGTGGGGCGCCTCTCCACGAGCAAGTGCACCTACCTACCTACCTACCTGTGCTGCTGTCTTTCCAGTTGCAGCATGCAGCCACTGCGATGATCGCAGTCAGGGGCATGACAAGGCCTCCCCTTGTCGTTGACAGGTTTACAACAGAAGAATGGGGGTACACCTGCTTCGGGTTTCACCTCATCCATGGCACGCAGGTTACCCCCCCCCCCCTTACCGCCATCCTTGTTGGGGTTAGTTGGGGTTTGGGACCCTCTCGACTCACCACGATCAGGGGTGGGGTTGGCACCTTTACCCAGGTGCCTCTTGAGAAAATGTTCCATATGGGAGTTGTTCTCCCTCTCAAGGGCCCGTTCAATGAGCAGGTCCGCCAGTTCATCGTACGTATGTGTTGGTCGCTTCTTCTCGGAAGTAGACCTGCAATCTTCCCACGTATGTGGGGGAATTTTACCCAAACACCAGAGGTGCAGTTCCGGTGGTTCATAGGAACCCACGTTCATCCTGGAGAACAGATACTCCAGGTCGCACACACATTCAGGCATTTGTGCAGCGCAAGGAAATTCAGGGAGCATAGGAAGCTCCTCAATCTGTGTGCGCACACTGAGATCCGTCTCATAAACGGGGAACGTTTTCTCCAGTCTTTGGAGAACCTCAGCCCAAGTTGGACAGGTTTTCACAATCTGTTTGACCTGTTGCTGGAACCGTTTCTTTTTGCATGATTGCCTCAGAAGCGAACATTTGGTGGCTAGATCCATATGAGACTGGCCAGTCAGCAGCAGAAATTCTGTAAATTTCTTCTGCCCGTTCGGGCATATTTTTCGTGTCGAACTCCGGCAGTTCTAGCTGGATGTTTGCTTAGGCAATGGGCTTGCCACCCTTCCCATTCCCTGAGGTGGGACTCAAAGGGGGCGGTAATCTGCCAGCGAGTGGAGTCAAAGCTGTTAGTTCCTTCTTCTCAGCCGCAGTCATGGGGACATCCTGTAGCTCAAAGATGGGACCTGTTCGAGCACGCGGGGGAAAGGGACTAGGTCATGTGACCTGGCCCTTGATCCTTTGAGATCATCGGCGAATGAGGTCAATGCTGGAGAAGGTGAGGCCAGCGCTGGCTTGGTTAAGGGTTCACTGATACCCAATTTGGCCCTTACAACCTCAGACAGGGCTGTCGCACCCGGATCTTCGGATCCAGATAACAATTTGGCCAGCAGGTCTGCGGTACCGTGAAGAGCACCAGAGGCTGGCGTTGGGATATGAGAACCCTCCACGTAGGCTGGATATGCTTCTGGGGTTCTCGTTGTTGTGGGTAGTTCTGCACGCCACGTAAGCTCTTTGCATGGTGGTGTAGTGAACGTAGGCCAGCGGCTACCTCTCGGGCGTCTCGGCAGGGAAGCTGTCTCGGCCAGGTCGGTCGGTGTACCCGAGTAGTAGTAGCAGTCCATGTCAGTCTGAAGTGGAGACCCTAGGGCTTCGATGGGGTCTTCAGCGTCTTCTCCTAGTATGGACTGATGATAGTCCGTGTGCAGCATGTAGTCGTCCATGCGCCTCTTGAGGTCATCTTGCGCTCCAGCGACAGTGGACAATGAGGCAGGACAAGCCGAGCGAGTAAGGGTGACTGCAACGCGCCTGCGAAGCTGTTCCACACTGTCACCACGGGCCGTTAAGGCCTCCCTGGTTAATGGTATTCCTGGCGCTTCATGTTCAGGTCTGGCCGCTTCTTGGTCTGCCCTTGTGTGATGTATCGGATCTTCTCGAGACCCAGATGCGACCCTGAGTCCGGGCACAGTGAGGTTGAGCCCACCGCCCGGCTGTACCTTCCTTTTTGGGTATGTTCTTGATGACATTGTCAATGATGGGATGGACATGATCTTCAGCTGGTATTGGATTGTGTATTGCTCAGGTTGTTCAGGGTCGGTTCGAAAGGAACTCAAGGGATGCCCCTGCTACCGGAAAGAATATCGTTAATTAGTGCCCAAAAGGCTTTGATGAAATCCTGCAAGTTTTGGAGTTGGAAAACAGGACCACAGCAGCAAGTAGAGCATGAACAGGATATGGATCGAATAAATGAATGGTTTTGAAATCCAATGTATCACAGAAGGGCTGCCGATAGACAATGCAAGATCAAGTACAAAGATTCAATCACAACTGGACAAAACAAGGGATTTTTATATGGAAAACTGACATATGTCTGGCCTCAGAAACAGTCTCAAGCACCTCATTTGCACTCTCTGACGTGCAATGGAGTGGGCTAGGAGTCTGGGGCATGTAGATTGGTCCAGACACAGGATATGGCTTGCCCAGCATGGCCAAGCAAGTGAACTCGGAATCAGTTAAAACGTAGGTTCAGGATAAGTAGGTAAAACAATTGAGTATAGGGGTCCTGAGGTGGGAGACCACTAAGCTTAACCAACAAGGCCCAAGGCATGAAATGCCAATTTTACTTCTGTATTACCCCCATGAGGTAAGATACCTCCGCTTACTTGAGTGGTAGGGGTGAAGTTCATGGGGGGCTAGGGTTATAACCCTAGTTACTTTGAAAAATGTACTAAAAGCCTCAAAAAGAGTGATTCAAATGATTACATGTTAGTCTTAATAACCTCCCAAGGTTTAGGGGAGGCTTGGCCTGGATCACGTACCCCAAGAAAGACATGGCAGTGACTTTTTCTTACTGTCCCCACTTGATGTTGCACTATCCCCAGCGCATTTTGAGTGAGGTACTTCACCAACGCCTCGCTGATGTTACCATCAGGTTTTATTGATGCCTATGGCGGTTCCTACCCCCTACGGTAGGGTCAGAAACTCAGGTTTCAGGTGGCCAATAGGCCAGAAAGACCCAGGGCAGGGCCAGAACTATGCGGAATGGAATTGTCTGGCCCAAAGAAGCCCGGTACTAACCTTAAAAACCCTGTTTTCTGCCCGTGTGGGCGAGCAACGACTGTCGCCGTCGCCTATGTTTCTGTGAAATTTTGAAGACTTTTTCTCGAATATTTTTTACGAGTTTAATGGTTTTAGGTATAGGAATTAAATTTTAAGTATATCCGCATGGTACGGCACCAAGCCGGCGCGGATCGGTGAGGGTCAATTTTTCCGTTAAAGGGCTAATTTACGATTTTTTATAAAATCGCTGAAGCGCTTTTAGATTTAGGTCATATGCACACATTGTAGCACAACACCGAGTGTGTGCATGCATGCTCTACTTGGGTGTCGGGTGGATGCGGAATGGCGTTGACGCGTCGAGGGGGGAGCGACTCGAAAAAGTTGCTTTTTGGGCCAAAATGGCTCTATTTCACTGTATTTTAGTCCCCTGCCCCTCAGGACTGTCCCCCCACCAAGATGACAGTCCTGAGCTGAACAAAAAGCGTTCTGCGGTGTCCTTCTTCTTGATTGCAGCGAGGCGCCGTCGTCGCGTTTGACCGATTTTGTCTGCATCTTATGCCTACTTGAGCCTTACCCTAACCATGGGGTGGTTCTGAGAGTTTCCACTCCTTCTTGGCACTTAACCTGTAATTTCTAGTTGGTTATCTCTGATCTCAGGACTGATGGAGAGGTAGGTAACCTCTTAAAATCTTTTGTAAGACATGTAATTGCCTTATTTTTTGTGCTTTTGCATGACCAAGGGTGGGACAAGGATTGTGGACCTTGTAGGGTGTAAGTCTGAAAACTCTTTTTAGGGTTAGTAAAACTGGAAGCTAGAGATGACACCCCTCCCCCCTTGAACCTGCTGCAAAATAAATCTGGAATGCATCTTGCTCACGGACGGGAATCAATTGGGGTGTCCATGAGTATGGCCCACCTCTCCCGCAGCCCACCTCTTCATGTCTCGCACTGAGGATCTTTATGTGGGATGCGTCGCAGGCCTGAGCTGCAGCAGCGACAGCGCCAGCAACATCCTGAGCCTGGGAATCGCAGCCGCTTCCTATCACCCAGTACGCGGCCGTGTATTTGAGACTGGGCTGAGGCACTGCAGTCGCCGCGATCCAGTCTCTCCCCGAACGCGCGGTACGAATACTTGGTGGCGCAGCGCACCGCGTATCACGGAGGAGAGAGTCAAGAAGGTACCACAAGCCCCAGGAGTGACGCCAGCGCCACCAGCGACAACCTCTGCGACAACCAGGCCTGTAAGGCCCCCCCCGGTAGAAGGAGCCCAAGGATGCCCCGGATGTTTAGGGTTGTGGAAGCCCAGAACCGGAGCTGCACCACAGCTGCCCCGAGCAGCACCGAGGACAACCCGGGCGGCCCCCACAAGACAAAGGGCCTCCGACGCCGTCGCTCGCTGTCCTCCAGGGACCCTAGACGTCCGCCCAGACCAGAGGAGACATGCTTGGATGCCTGGTTTGAGGCCCAAGTGGCCCTGGGATCGGTGACGCTCTCTAGTTCTGATTAATTGATTGAATTAATGTTATTCCTGACTTTCTGCACGCTCTGCGCTGCAGACGTTTTTTGCTACATGCTTTGAGCTGTAATGTTGTATGCATCCTGCTACAGATTCATCCCGAAGTTTTTTCCCGAAGAATTTACCCTAATATTTCCGTTTTTTCCATTTTTCAGCTCCTTATGTGCCTTCGGCACCTGTCCGCAGAAACGGTCCTATGTGCCCTGATCAGGCACCCGTTGGCAGGATAATCTGTACTCCTACTGAAGCGGTATAGGGTGCCTCACCCATACCCGCTGCCCAGCCTGTGGCGCTCTTCGCATCAGGAATTTTCCTGAGCTGATTCCCAGCCTTATGGCATCCCGATTTCTGTGGAATTTCTGTAAAATACCCCAGAAATCGTCATTTCTCGTCATTTTTGGGCTGGCGACGACGTTCGTCGCCTGCGCGACGCAGCCCCAGATCGAAGTTTTATTTCTCGATTTCTGAAGATTTTAATCAATTTTATTATTGATTTATCGTTTTTAGAAATATAGGAATATAACGTGACCTTTTTCGCGGCGTTCCGCGAAGGTCAATTTTTGCGAAATCAGTCACGTTCATGATTTTTTTAAAAGATCCTGAGGCGATCCCAGGAATCAGCCAGGCGCCCATGGTGTGGCCCAACAGTGGGCCCTCCTCATATATAGTTTGAATTGGGACAGAAACGCGCCGTGTCGGCTACGCGACGCGCTGGGGGGAGACACGCGAAATGAGTGTTTTTGGCTCAAAAATCACTATATTTCACTGTTTTTCGCCCAAAAACCACTGTTTGGCCCAGTTTGGGCAGGATCTCAGTGGAGATCCGGATGGCGACGACTCGTAGCCGTCAGATTTTCTGATGGCGGCGACGCCGCCGCCTTCATTTCGTCCTCTCTTCTAAGCTATTTTATAGTATAGAAGTGTTACATATACATATTACTTGTCTACATGTTTGTCTACACATACCTTCATCTTCTGCCTAGGACGCCAGATTGTGTCATGGCTGAGGCAAGGATCACAGAACTCCTTGGAAAAACCCAGACTGATGGAGTATCAGTAAGATTTTCAATAGGAAGTCCTGGATTTCATGGGATTGGGGTCGTGCATCCCAAGGGAAGCTTGGAGGTTGCCCTCCCCCCAACCTCTTCAGAAGAATTCTGCCGACGCCAAGGCCACCCAGGCGGTGTGACGGCCTGCGGACGACGACGACGCCCAGACTGCACGAGAATTGTCGACGACGTCGACATCTGCAGGAGCTAAGGTCCAGGGCATCAACATGATGAAGGAGGAACTCCTTGACTCCTATGATGGGTAGAAGACCCTATGGAGCACCCAAGTCTTTCCTGGGTTATAGGCGACGACCACAGCGACGACGACGCCATCTGCGAACCGCCACAGGAGGGCGCGTTAATTCGTCGCCTTGGGTTGGTAACCAACCCTAAACAGGCGTGGGGCGCCTTGGGTAGGAAGTGACCCTAAATGCCCCAAATCAGGCGCGTTAATTCGTCGCCTTGGGTTGGTAATCGACCCTAAACAGGCACGAGGAATTCGTCGCCTTGGGTAGGAAATGACCCTAAATTCAGGCACGAGGAATTCGTTGCCTTGGGTTTGACCCTAAATAAACATTTTTTTTCCGCATTTGAATTTATTGAATTATTATGTTTCCATGCCCATGGAGAAAAAGGGCCAATATGTGCGCCTCAGCGCCATCAGTCAGGTCCGAAGGACCTGCAGCGCCCCTGGTTTGGTCACCAGAGGCTAAATGGAGTGCCAGGGACCAGTGTGGTCGCCTGAGGGGCAATTGCCCTATAAATATTTCAAGAATTATTGTAAGTGGCATGTAAATTACTTACAAAACCCCCCCCCACTGTCCTGCTGCATCAGTTTTGAAACCAGGGCAGTGCAGGGGTCAGAGCGCCTCCTTGGCGTTGCCTTCCTTTGGATATAGGCAAGGCTTCTAAGGAGGGGGGTGAAGCGGTATGGGGTGCCTCACCCATACCCGCTGCCCAGCCTGTGGCGCTCTTCGCATCAGGAATTTTCCTGAGCTGATTCCCAGCCTTATGGCATCCCGACTTCTGTGGAATTTCTGTAAAATACCCCAAAAATCGTCATTTTTCGTCATTTTTGGGCTGGTGACAACGTTCGTCGCCTGCGCGACGCAGCCCCAGATCGAAGTTTTATTTCTCGATTTCTGAAGATTTTAATCAATTTTATTATTGATTTATCTTTTTTAGAAATTTAGGAATATAACGTGACCTTTTTCGCGGCGTTCCGCGAAGGTCAATTTTTGCGAAATCAGTCACGTTCATGATTTTTTTAAAAAACCCTGAGGCGATCCCAGGAATCAGCCAGGCGCCCATGGTGTGGCCCAACAGTGGGCCTCTTCATATATAGTTTGAATTGGGACAGCAACGCGTCGTGTCGGCTACGCGACGCGCTGGGGGGAGACACGCGAAATGAGTGTTTTTGGCTCAAAAATCACTATATTTCACTGTTTTTCGCCCAAAAACCACTGTTTGGCCCAGTTTGGGCAGGATCTCAGTGGACATCCTGATGGCGACAACTCGTAGCCGTCAGATTTTCTGATGGCAACGACGCCGCCGCCTTCATTTCGTCCTCTCTTCTAAGCTATTTTATAGTATAGAAGTGTTACATATACATATTACTTGTCTACATGTTTGTATTGTCTACATATACCTTCATCTCTTGCCTAGGACGCGAGATTGTGTCATGGCCGAGGCAAGGATCACAGAATTCTTTGGAGAAACCCAGACTGATGGATTATCAGTAAGGATTTCAAGAAGAAGTCTTGGATTTCATGGGACTGGGGTCGTGCATGCCAAGGGAAGCTTGGAGGTTGCCCTCCCCACAACCTCTTCACTATTCTCTCAGCTTTTACAATTTTTACTGATTTTTTCCTGTGAAAGAGCGCCAATGTTCAGCCCTCTGCCGCTGAGTTGGGCAGGCATTTGCAACATCAGGGCAGGCCTCCATCGGCCATTTCCACATCCCATGGTTGGCGCCCTGTTTTCTGTTGCAGCTAGTGCCTAGCCTCCAAAACCCGCAGGTTTTACCTCAGAATGTTTTCTGGTGTCCCTGTTTATTGTCTTTCACCTCAGGACTTTTTTGTAATGACACTAATAACCAATTTCTGTACCGGATTACTTCCTGAGGGTTCCTGATGGTCAGAGGTTGCTTTCGTTGAGCTGCAGCAACCTCTTAGGGAGGGTGGTGATGCGTATGGGGGTCTCTACCCCTCACGCTAGGGTCAGGACCTCAAGTTGCATGTGGCGAATAGGCCAGAATTGCCCGGTACTGACCTTAAAAACCCTGTGTTCTGTCGGTGTGCGCCAGCGATGACTGTCGCCGTCGCCTGTGTTTCTCTCAAATTTTAGGAGGTATTTTCTCGATTAATGGTTTTACCTACAGGAATGTTGAGTTTAGGAATATCCGCATCGTATGGTTCCAAGCCGGCGCGGATCCGTGAAGGTCAATTTTTCGGTTAGTGGGCCAGTTGTCAATTTTTTCCAAAACTGCTGAAGCGCTCTTAGTTTAGGTCATATGCACAGATTGTAGCACAACACTCAGTGTGTGCATACTGCACATACATGCTTTAGTTGGGCGTCAAGTTGACGCGCAACTGCGTTGACACGTCGAGGAAGGAGCGACGCGAAATAGTTGCTTTTCGGGCCAAAGTGGCTCTCTTTCACTGTATTCTAGTGCCCTGCCCTTCAGGACTGTCCCCCCACCCAGACGACAGTCCTGAGCTGGACACAACGCGTTCTGTGGCGTCGGTTTTCTTGATGACGGCGAAGCGCTGTCGTCGCGTTTGGCTGATTTTGGTTGATAGTTGAGCTTACTTGGGCCTTACCCTAACCATGGGGTGGTTTTGAGACTTTCCACCCTATAATTTCTAGTTTGGTATCTCTGATTTCAGGGCTGATAGGGAGGTGGTAACCTCTCAGAATCATTTGTGAGACATGTAATTGCCTTTTTTTTGGTGCCTTTGCATGAGCCAGGGTGAGACAAGGGGTGTGGACCCGGAAGGGTGTAAGTTTGAAAACTTTTTCAGGGTTGATAAAAGTGAAACCAAGAGCGGATAACCCCCCCCCCCCCCTTGAAGCTGCTTCAGTATGAATACAGAAGTAGGCTCCCAGGTGCCTGTGTCCTAGCCATACCCTGCCGACAGGGTAAGAAGGTGCCCTCCCTACGGTACTTATTATCCAGGACAGCGGGGACGTTGTAGTACCCATCGTTATCCATCCGTTTCTTCTTCATCTCCTCCACGGGAATCTCTTTCAACTAAGTGGGCTCAGCTGCCCCCTCTTCGTCGAGCATAGCTACCGCTCATCCTTCAACTCCCACTCATCGCTCTGAAAAACCTCTTGTTCATGAAAGTGGCAAATGGTTTAGGAGCACACAGGAGCGCCCCCCCTAGTTGGGGAGTAGATCGGACTATGATACGTGACCCATTGATTGTAGCAGGTCACAAATTGGAAGAACAGGTCCTCTCTCCTGTCGCTGTTCCCTGTTGGTAATCGTAAGTGGTTGACCAGGACTCAATCTCCCTCCTTGAAGGTGGCCCGTAGTTGGTCGTTCTCCTTGGCCTACTCCCGCTGGCGCAATCCTGCCACTCAGGACCGCGCTTATCTGGTCATGGTCTGCATGTGGTCGATGCATTTCCCAATACAGGAGTAGGTGGACTCGGGATAAGGGGCATAAAAATGCCAAGCAGGCGTACCATGAAACAGCTCGTGGTGGAGATACCCACTTCTGGAACTCTGCTGGCTGTTCATGGTCAAGGTTAAGCAGGGTAATAGGTTCACCCAATCTCGAGCTTTCTCTATCTTCAGGAAAATGCTCATGCACATGCATTACATTTTGGTCTGACGCTCACATAGAGGGTTCCTGGTGTGCGTGTAAGGTATTCCAGTGTGATCAGTCACATCAAGGAGTCTGAGTACCCTCTTGTACAAACCGGTATCAGACAGGTAGAGACCGTCCTGATGTGAGTACATGTCCTTGGGAGCACCGTAGTGCTTTAATCAGGTCTTCGGGAGTGTCTTGACAAACTCTTCGCTGGTGCACGTGGTGCTAAAGGGGTAGCCCTGAATGTATCAGTTCAAAGAACAAGTTACGACCAATGTGGTGTGATATACGGCGACAAAATGAAGATATCGCAGGGAGTTCCTGCAGTGGGGAATAAGGAGAGGATTGTAACGCCTGTTGTAACGTCCTCGATGTCCAGCATCTGACTGTTTGCTGGGCTTGCATTGGCAAGCATCAGTGGTGGTCTGCATAGCCTGCAGCGACTCTGCCGTGCCAGACCTGGGGTTCCTATCGGCGAAAAGCCAGTAGCACCGGCCCGGCAGTGTCGGCTCCCCGGGCAACCATACATTAGGGGGGCGACCTAGTCGCTAAGCGCCTGCAACCCCGTTGCTAAGAGGTACTCTGACTGGGGAGTGGCGACATGTGGAAGCCAAGGTGGGTCAGGGCTTTGAGCCGCGTGAACCCGGGGGACTCCGTCACCAAGCAAGAGGTGTGTTTTGAAGGGCCCCCCACTAGTCCTTGATGGGCAGCATATCACCTGGCTCAACCAGGTGGCCCCCCTGTGCGGACAGGCGTCTAGTACCGGCAACCTCAAACCTCAAACCTCAAACTCCCGCAACTGTTCCCCGTCCACGGTGGTGTAACTAAGAAAACGTGTATTTCCATGCTTAGGGGTAAGCTTTAGTTGTCTTAGTGCTGCCTAGAGGCATACTGCATTTTTATCCTAGTAATGGCCTAAACAAAAAGGGGTGACAAAGCATTTTGCCCTATAAAAACCAAGCACTAAACTTTGGATGTTCTGTGGACCCCTGACCCCCGAACTGATTTGAGATAAACATCTTTTCCTGGACAGACTGAGGCGCTGACATTGGTTCAGAGCGTATACATTTTTCGATATTTTCTCATGAATGCTTCGCTATCCTAGTTGTCTGCACCCTAGGGAGCTGGGGCACCTTTTTTTCAGAGGTCCTGGGTTCAATACCCAGTCAGCCTAGCTAAGTAGGAAGCTCCCATGTGACATGGCAGTGACCTCAGCGCCACAAGCCATGCCACCTCAGCACCTATGGGACCCAAAACAAAGAGTGCACATCTCTAGATGGCACTATAAAAGAGAGAGTGCCCATATGGGCAGTTTTTTCCATGATTGTAGGATACTTTCGAACTATCTTTTCCTAAATCTGTAGTTGTTGTGAGTTTCTTTGTGTAGATACATTGTCTATCCTTTCTCCATTGACTGCAGCCCTTCATGTTGTAGATTTGATCCTGAATTTCCCCTTCTTGCACTGTGGGGACTTGGGACCTTTGGTCTATCATTTCATTTTATCAAAACATTGGCATTTGGAAAACCTGAGCTACATCAAGAAGCAGCAGGAGCAAGCAGGGGCACAAAACAAACAATATCATCAAGAGCATCAACAGTGAAAGCCTGTTCAAACTTTCTGGTAGCAGAGATTTGCAGTCTTTGCGTACGTGCAACCCCGTGCAGAACAACCAGTACGCTGAAACTGACTACACTTCCGAAGGGCGGAAGAATACAACATGGACACCAAGGACACTGCCGAGAAGACAGCGCCCTCAGCGGCACCAGCAGAACCGGCACCGAAGCCCAGACATGGTGAACCTGAGCCTGAGGAGCCTGTACCTTCAGTGCACTCCAGTGCGCTTGAGGACAATTCGCTTCAGGGTCTGGGAGTTGCCTTCAGCGTACTATCCGTTGGAGCACCTGTAGGCAAGGCAAACGCGAAGGCAGCAGTGGATATGGGAGCCGAAGAGGAAGACACAGGAGATGACCACAATCCATCAGGTGAGGTACCCTTCGATGACAAACCTTCTGAGAGCGCACCAAGCGCCTCTGACCACCCTCCATCGCCCTCTTCAACAACCACTACTCACCCAGCCACACAACCAGCAAGATCCTCCGCACTGAAGCGGTACCCAGGATTCCATGGCCCATAGGGCAAAGGCCTATTCTTCCCTGCCACGTACGGCTATTCTCGACCTGCTTATGGGGATATGTCTCCTCCAGCCCATTGGGAACCGGCAGGGGACCGATCCCGTCCCTAACCTTCCAAGTCGATTAAATGGATCTGGAATTTTCATAATGTCAATTTAATGATCGCATCTTGCGGGAAATGGATTAAAATTGACTATTCTGAACTGATTTCTGGCGGCGGAGAAAATGTCGCCCGTCGTTGCCTTTGCGCGTGTTGGCGGCGTGTTTCCTTGGTGAGTTTTGTTTTGACTTTTTTTCCTGTACCTTGCAGGTTGGAAAGGAAGTTAAGGGCTGGATCTGTAGGGTTTTCATGTACCTTCATCTGGTGGACTCACCAGAATTTTTCGCCGTCGCGTCTGGGAGAAAACTGACGCCCAAGCTTTTCCGTCAAGCGACCGAACTCATGGTTCTTATGGACAATGATTTCCCAGGGAACTCTACATCTCCCCCCTCTGCCTTCCTTCCATGCCCCTTTCACATGGACATATCGCTTCTTTTGGGGAAGCGGCCTATAGTGGTGTTTTGTGACACACATGCGTGCGAAAAACCCTAGTCAAAATCGTGCAGAAACGCTAACTTTGGGTACTTGTGAGCATGAACGCAAATACGATAACATAATTCTCACAAGACCGATACCCCTAGGACATATCCCATTTCGGAACCAACTCAACGATGGCTCCACGCAATTCAATGCGCGCCAAAACACGGTCGCTTCAAAGGACGACTTTTCCTCTAAAAATTGGCCAAAATGGCCGAGGCGCCAAGGCTCTTTCTCGAAGCCAAGGGCCTAATGAGCCTGGAACCAAGGCAATATGGAACGTAGAGAGCAGAAACAACATTGGGTATGGGTCATTTGATTTTTCAAAGCCTATCTACTATTTTATATAATATTGCCTTCTGGGTACGCGCGCCGAACCTGCCTTATGCACACGTGCCCATATGCATGCATGATTGACTTGGGAACCAAGGGAGGACTCGACCCATAGTAAGCATATTTGGAAACACTTACTATGAGTCCTCTGATTGGGGTATGTGCCATATTATATGGACTTTAGTGTCCCATGGGTATACATGTCCCGATATTGGCATTTTGGCCATATTTCCCACTTTTCGTGTGCTCCAAGGGCCGAAGTGTTAAAAATGGTTTTCTTGTGCTTCGAACCCGAGCTAATGTTGATAAAGGGACTTCAGGCTCTTGATTGCTCAATGCAAGGGCCTAAAGTCAATCTCCCTTGGGAACCGGAGATACAATTTTTGGAGTAAACACTTTTGGGACTACTAACCCTCTTTTTCGCAATCATGGCACCAAATCCCGTCTCCCCCTTAATGTTCGACCCCGGGTTGTGTGCACCCAATGTCCGAGGATAAGGGCCATATGGAAGGGGGACATGAACCTGCCTCGAATAGGGTGTATCCCCTTGTGGCCTCTCCTTGGGATGGGAGAGCCATGGGTGGCTCAATATGGGGTATGCTGCCTCTTGCCATTTTCCGTGTACCATTTTTCGGCTAAGTGGGAAAAAGTTAGAGGCGACCCCGAGGGTTGATATGAGCATATATTGGGACCTAAGTGCCATGTGTCTCTAGCAATTTTGATTAGATTATTGCTCGCCATGACCATGGAGATATGGGATCGTGAGTGTGGGCCGTTTCGGCCAAATTTCGCTGTTTGTTACATTTTTGGCCAACTGGGGAATACCATATCTCCATGGGGCACGGGACCTAGCCAGGAGGTAGTGGCGATTCTTGTAGCATGTGACGAAGGGTGAATCGCTCTAGAGTTTCGTATTTGCTCTTCCGGCCTAGCCGGAGTTTTGCAACTTACCTTCGGTGCCACGTTGCCAATATTTGCCTTTCTTGCTGTTTTCTGCCCTCTTGCGTGACCATCCCCTCGGGGAACAGCAAGCCGCCAACGTTACAGCAAGCCAAACCCTGATGCACGGGATCAAAGGGGATATCAAGGCCCGTGGATCAAGGCTTGGCCTGACAAAACCGCCAGGAAAGCGAAACCTGGTCAGCCATCCGAGATGCCCGATGTTGCGAATTTTGGCATCCTGACCCCTGTGGCGCAAAGATGCCAGGGAATCTGGGGGAACCAAGTAGCATAGGGCCTCTAGGGAGTTCCTACTTGAGGGATACAGGGCTGGTTGCTTCGCCCCTGCCCTCGCATGGCCCGGCCGAGGGGTCAATTTTGGACTTTTTCGAGCCATAGTCAGAATGGGCTGAAACAGCCCATTTTCAGCCCCAAACTCGTAGGAGATAATGGCGGGGCCATGTCTCCGGCTCAGAGGGGAGTTGGGACCTGCCGTCAGAGAAGGATAGGGAGCTACTGTCAGCTGGCCTTGGAGCGTGTTTCTTAATGGGAACGTGCCCGTGGCTGGCCGGGTGACCTCCCCCTTGGCAGCGATCTAGGTTTCAGTTTGGGCAGGTCCGTGGGTTGTGTTTGAACCCCCGTACCTGCGTGCCACTGAGGAGGTGGGACCTGGGGATGGGATATAGCTCAGGACTGAGTGTCTATTGCCCTGAGGCGCCTTTACCCCAGTCCATGGCTTAAACCACCTGTGTATATACCCTGATGTATTTTTGTACATACTTTTGTTTTGTTTCAGAGTGGCAAGGATCCTAGAACCCCTTGTTCTATGAGGATACCCCTGTGAGCGCAGTGCTTTACCTGCCTGCTTGATTGTGTGTCCGCCGCAGCGTCCCGTGGCCAGGCCCCCCTTCGGGAACACGTCAAAGGCGTTCTACCGCCGCGGAGGTACCCAATCCCAGCGTTCCACTCGAGGCCCAACGGGTATTCAAACCCCAAGAACTTCGTCATTGACGATCCTTTGCATCTTCCGATCAACAACCACAGCCACAGCCACAAGCAAGCCCCATCGCCAGCCCGAAGAAGCCCAGCCTGGCCATCATCCGCAGCCTCATGCAAGGGCTGGAGTGGGACCGGGAGTACTGGCACTCTTGGCACCAGGGGGAAGCTGCCCCCCAGTACGTGGAGATCCGCGAGGATGTGAACCATCATCGCGAGATCGAAGCAGAGCTCCAAGCCCTGGGCTACGAGAACGCGTGGCAGCGGAAGCGGCGGCGTGTCTGGCTTGACAGCCGATACGTCGCCGATTTCAGCCCCGAGCTCCAACAAGAGGACCGGCCGGCAGAAGAGCGGAGCGCCCCCAGCCCGGGTTGGGTTGGGTCGGGTTGGGTCAAGGCCTCGCCTGGTCGCCTACCCACGGTCCGCGCCGCCTTCCCTGCCGGACCCGACTGGGCGGCCGTACCCGGGTGTCCGGTCACAAGGCCTGCCGGACTGTTGACCGCCCCCAGACCCCGCGGTGGCGCTCGCGGGCGGGAGATGCCGCCGTGCCTGTGTGTATGTGCCCTTGTGTGTCTGGGGGGGGGGGGGTGTGGCACACCTGCTTGCTCCATTGTTGTTCAGCCGTGGCGCATATGGCACGGGGAAGTGTGTGCCTGGTGCTCCAGGCCCCGGCAGGGAGGCTGGAGAGCCTGACTCTGAGCCCGCCGGGGGAGATGTGGGCCTGGGCTCGCAACCTCCACGTCACAGGGACATACTACCCAACGACTCCACGACTGCCTATTGGCACGGGAAGGCGGTGGTACGTGGCACGACTGGGGTCAGACCCGCACTCCTTGACTGCCTTAGGCACAGGTGGTGCTGCCTCGCGGGCTGGGTCCGGCTCCCACGGCCGAGGGCGTACCCCGGGCAGGTGGAGGGGCACCAGGGCGCAGAGTGTGCTTCCCTGCCCTGGGTGCCGCCAGTGCTGGCTGCACTGGCTGCGGCGCTGCAGCCCGCGTAGACGAGGGGGCCCAGAGGGCACCACACCCGAATGGCCTCTCATTTGCCCTTCCCCCAGCCCGGGCAAGGGCGGCCCTCGACCGAGAGCAACCACCCTGGGCGACTTCATGGAGGTCGACCGAAGATCCAAGGTCAAGCCCGCCCGTCCGCTGCACCTGAAGCGCTCAGGTCCGAGCAGCCACCCCGAGTTGTCCCACCGCGGAATGCCAGCCCGCCCTGGACCCTCCGCCAGCAGCAGCAGCAGTGTGGCCCCACCCTTTGCTTTTCTTCCGCGAGGCAAAGTGGCCCGCACGTGCGAGCGCGTCTGCTGCGTGCCCTGCAACCTCCAGGTTGGCTGAGACCGGGCTGCGCAGCAGAACGCTGCGGTGGAAGGAGCGGTCCTGATCGCCCAGGAGGAGGCCGCCCATCGTGACCACGGCATGGCGATCCACGCACCAGCCATGGCGCCCATTTTGGCCACTCTTACGGCCGGAGCCGCGCGGGAAGCGGCGGCTACTCGCGAGGCCCGCGGCACCCGGGAGGCCCTGGCCAAGAATGAGGCGGAGGTGAAGGCGTTGCAGCAAGCCCTAGCCCAAGAGAGGGCACAAAAGGAGGCGGAGATGAAGCTCCAAGCGAACGCCGCGAAGCAGGAGGCCATCGAGAGCGCGCAACGGAAGGTCGCTGAGGGGAAGGCCTAGACCGAGAGGGAGCTCAGGGCCCTGGAGGCGGAGGGGGCCCGCCTGCAGCAGCAGCAGGAGCAGGAGGCCGCTCCTACCTGGGAGGAGGCCAAGAGGCATGCCACGGAGGCGACCGCCGCAAGCCGCCCCTGGAATGGCTTCGAGTGGACACCCTCCGGAGGTTCTTCGACGGGGACCCCACCTCCAGGACGAAGATCAACCTGGACGGGCGGACTCTCGGAGCAGCGAGGGCAGCGGCCGCGCGACCCGTCCCCGCCGCAAGGGCAAGGGGAAGGCCCCTGGAAATACCACAGAGGTCTGCCGAGAGGCACCCCAATGACTCCGACCCCTTCGTCACCTGCAGCGATGGGGATGGAGGAAACCGCCGGCATCGCCACGAGCCCACGGTCTGCAAGGTGGGAGTGCCCGGAGCCGGTGGCGAAGAAGGGAATGATACCCCTCCGAGTTCGGGTGGAGAAGGTCCCCCACCTCCCTACTGCAGTAGGGAAATCAACCCCGGCCGACCCCCGCCGAGATGCGGACCCCAATGGGGAGACTCGGACACCGACGACGACATGGGATTCAGCCCGGATGCCGACCCATCCGGCAGCGGAGGGCCCCCCGGATGGTGGACCGCCTGGACCCTCAGGCGGAGGACCAGCTGGAGGACCGCCGGGAGGAGGACCACCTGGTCGAGGTAGGTAGGTAGGTAGGTATCGTTGGGAGCTCGGGATGCCTCCTTTGACAATGCAGAAAGAAGGTCCTACCAAGGGGGCGTCCTGTCCCTCCCACTGCCCTAGTTCAGGTGCCCCTTAAGCCGCTCCCGCAGGTGCTTGGCAAGGCAGTGTCGCGGCCACTCAGTCTAGGTGTCCCCACATTTGCTCCTGATTGCCCGTTGGTAGGGTCGCACGCCCCCTCCTTTGGGCGGCAGCTCTGGGGGTTGCCCAGCCGTATGGAGTATCTCTCACCATAGGGGGTACTGCTCCCGCTACTCTACAGTACGACCGCCTGACCCCTGTGCTTTCAGTTGCGGGGCCTCTCTGCTTGGCAGGCAAACTCCTCTCAGACTGTGTACCGGCTCGCCTGTCACTGGTTGCTTCCATGGCTCCAGGTGACGTTTGTCATGGTCTCCGATGCAGCCTTTCCGGATCGCGCCAGCGGCCTTCGAGTACCGCTCCTGCCACTGGCCCGGTGGGTTTGCTGGGTCGCCGCAGAGCAACCGACCCATGGGGTGTCGTTTGTTGTTTCCCGTCCCTCGCCCACCCTACGTGCGCACTTGTGTGCGGTGTCCTGGGCCACTGGGCTCCTGTTCACGGGAGTGCTCGCTCGCTGCGTTGTGTAGCTTGGCCCGTTTTCTTGGCCACCTCCCCCATGTACACCGGTGTGCCCACTCCATGCGCTGTGTTGCGTGTGCGGTGTCCTGGGCCACTTGGTTCCTGTTGACCGGTGTGCTCGCTCGGTGCGTTCTGTTGCGTGTGCCGTGTCCTGCACCACTTGGCTCCTCTACGGCAGCGTGCCAGCTCAGTGCGTTGTGCTGTGTGTGTGGTGTTCTTCGCCACTTGGCTCCTTTTCACCGGTGTGGCCGCTCCGTGCGTTGTCTTGCGTGTGCGGTGTCCTGGGCCACTTGGCTCCTGTTGACCGATCTGCCAACTCGGTTCGTTGTCTTGTGTGTGCGGTGTGCTGGGCCACTTGGCACCTGTTCACCGGTGTCCCTGCTCGGTGTGTTGTGTTGCGAGTGCGGTGTCCTGGGCCACTAGGCTCCTGCTCAGCGGTGTCCTCGCTCGGTGCGTTGTGTTGATTGTGCAGTGTCCTGGGCCACTCCGCTCCTGTTCAGCGGTTCACACGCTCGGTGTGTTGTGCTGTGTGTGGATTGCCCTGGGCCACTTGTCTCCTGTTCACCGGTGTGCTCGCTGGCTGCGTTGTGTTGCTTGTGCGGTGTCCTGGACCACTTAGCTCCTGTTCACCGTTGTGCCCGCTCGCTGCGTTGTGTTGCGTGTGCGGTGTCCTGGGCCACTTGGCTCCTGTTCACCGGTGAGCTCACTCGCTGCGTACTGTTGCTTGGCCGGTGTCGTCGGCCACCTCCCTCCTGTTCACCGGTGTGCCCGCCCGGTGCCTTGTGTTGCGTGTGCGGTGTCCTGGGCCACTTGGTTCCTGTTCACCGGTGTGCTCGCTCTGTGCGTTATGTTGCGTGTGCGGTGTCGTGGGCCACTTGGCTCCTGTTCACCGGTGTGCCCGCTCAGTGTGTTGTGTTGCGTGTGCGGTGTCCGGGGCCACCTAGCTCCTGTTCTTCGGTGCACACGCTCCGTGTGTTGGGCTGTGTGTGCGGTGTTGTGGGCCACTTGGCTCCTGTCCACCGGTGTGCTCATACGGTGTATTTTGTTGTGTGTGCGGTGTCCTGGGCCACTTGGCTCCTGTTTTTTGGTGCATGGGGGTTGCCCCACGGCGAGCAAAACACAAAAGCGGCCTAACCACGGGCAAGTGAGCGTTCATGGCGAGCCAAAGTTCATCAAAGGACAGCAGCCATATGTACAGTAACTCAGGGGGTGTGACCCTGTTCCAAAATGCACCAAAGGCCTGGTTACTGTGGGCTGTGGCTTTGCCATTGGCCCTCTGGCTGGTGTTATGACGCGAGAGGAATCGAAAACTTGGCTCCTGTTCACCGGCGTGACCGCTCGGTTCGTTGTCTTGTGTGTGCGGTCTCCTGGGCCACTTTGCTCCTGTTCATCGTTGTGCCCTCTCGGTGCGTTCTCTTGCGTGTGCAGTGTCCTGGGCCACCTGCCTCCTGTTCACTGGTTTGCTCGCTCGGTGCGTTGTCTTGCGTGTGCGGTGTGCTGGGCCACTTGGCACCTTTTCCCTGGTGCGCACGCGCGGTGTGTTGGGCTGTGTGTGCGATGTTGTGGGCCACTTGGCTCCTGTTAACCGGCGTGCCTGCTCGGTGCGTTGTGTTGTGTGGGCGGTGCCCTGGGTCACTTGGTTCCTTTTCACTGGTGTGATCGCTTGGTGCGGTATCTTGCGTGTGCGGTGTGCTGGGCCACATGGCTCCTGTTTACCGTTGCGCAAGCTCGGTGTGTTGTGCTGTGTGTGCGGTGTCCTGGGCCACCTGGCTCCTGATTACTGGTGTGCCCGCTCGGCGTGTTGCGTTGCGTGTGCAGTGTCCTGGGCGACTTGCCTCCTGTTTACCGGTGCGCACGCTCGGTGTGTTGTGCTGTGTGTGCGCCGTCCTGGGCCACTTCACTCCTGTTCACCGGTATGCTCGCTCGGTGCTTTGTGTTGCGTTTGCGGTGTCCTGGGCCACTTGGCTCCTGTTCACCGGTGTGTCCGCCCGGTGCATTATCTTTTGTGTGGGGTGTCCTGGGCCACTGGGCTCCTGTTCACGGGTGTGCCCGCTGGGTGCGTTGTATTGCGTGTGAGGTGTACTTGGCCACTTGGCTCCTGTTCAACCGTGTGCCCGCTCGGTGCTTTGTGCTGTGTGTGTGGTGTCCTGGACCACTTGGCTCCTGTTCACCGGTGTGCCCGCTCAGTGTGTTGTGTTGCGTGTGCGGTGTCCTGGGCCACTTGGCTCCTGTTCACCGATGTGACCGCTTGCTGCGTGGTGTTGCGTGTGCGGTGTCCTGGGCCACTTGGCTCCTGTTCACCGGCCTAGCCGCTAGGCACCTTGTCTTGTGTGTGCGGTGTCCTGGGCCACTTGGCTCCTGTTCACCGGTGTGCCCGCTCAGTGTGTTGTGTTGCGTGTGCGGTGTCCTGGGCCACTTGGCTCCTGTTCCCCGGTGTGCACGCTCGGTGTGTTGGGCTGTGGGTGCGGTGTCCTTGGTGACTTGCCTCCTGTTCACCGGTGCGCACGCTAGGTGCGTTGTGTTGGGTGTGCAGTGTCCTGGGCTACTTGGCGCCTGTTCACCGGTGTGCTCGCTCGCTGCGTTGTGTTGCGTGTGCGGTGTCTTGGGTGACTTGGCTGCTGTTCACCGGTGTGCTCGCTCGGTGCGTTGTGTTGCGTGTGCGGTGTCCTGAGCCACTTGGCTCCTGTTCACCGGTGCGCACGCTCGGTGTGTTGGGCTGTGTGTGCGGTGTTGTGGGCCACTTGGCCCCTGTTCACCGCTGTGCTTACTCCGTGTATTTTGTTGCGTGTGCGGTGTCTCGTGCCACTTGGCTCCTGTTTACCGGTGTGCCCGCTCGGTGCCTTCTCTTGTGTGTGCGGTGTCCTGAGCCACCTGGCTCCTGTTCACAGGTGTGCTCGCTCGGTGCGTTGTGTTGCGTGTGCGGTGTCCTGGGCAACTTGGCTCCTGTTCACCGGTGCGCACGCACGGTGTGTTGGGCTGTGTGTGCAGTGCTGTGGGCCACTTGGCTCCTGTTCACCGGTGTGCCCGCTCGGTGCAATGTCTTGTGTGGGCGGTGCTTTGGGTCACTTGGTTCCTTTTCATCGGTGTGATCGCTCGGTGTGCCATCTTGCGTGTGCGGTGTCCTGGGCCACATGGCTCCTGTTTGCCGTTGCGCAAGCTCGGTGTGTTGTGCTGTGTTTGCGGTGTCCTGGGCCACTTGGCTCCTGTTCGCCAGTGTGCTCCTGATTACCGGTGTGTCAGGTCGGCGTGTTGTGTTGCGTGTGCAGTGTCCTGGGCGACTCGGCTCCTGTTCACCGATGCGCACGTTCGGTGTGTTGCGTTGCGTGTACGGTGTCCTGGGCCACTCGGCTCCTGTTCGCCAGAGTGCTCGCTCGGTCATCCTGTTGCGTGTGCGGTGTCCTGGGCCACTTGGCTCCTGTCCACCGGGGTGCTCGCTCGGTGCTTTGTCCTGCATGTGCGGTGTCTTGGGCCACTTGGCTCCTGTTCACCGGTGTGCTCGCTCGGTGCGTTGTGTTGCGTGTGCGGTGTTCATGGCCACTTGGCTCCTGTTCTCCGGTGTGCTCCCTTGGTGCGTTGCGCTGCGTGTACGGTGTCCTGGCCCACTTGGCTCCTGTTCGCTGGTGTGCTCGCTCGGTCGTCATGTTGTGTGTGCGGTGTCCTGGGCCACTAGCCTCCTGCTCACCGGTGCGTATGCTCGGCGTGTTGTGTTGCCTATGCGCTGTCCTGGGCCACTTGGCTCCGGTTCACCGGTGTGCCCGCCCGCTGCGTTGTCTTGCGTGTGCAGTCTCCTGGGCCACTTGGCTCCTGTTGACCGCTGTGCTCACTCGGTGCGTTGTGTTGCGTGTGCGGTTTCCTGGACCACTCGGCTCCTGTTCATTTGTGTGCCCGCTCAGTGTGCTGTGTTGCGTGTGCGGTGTCCTGGGCCACTTGGCTCCTGTTCACCGGTACGCACGCTCGGTGTGTTGGACTGTGTGTGCGGTGTTGTGGGCCACTTGGCTCCTGTTCACCGGTGTCTCACTCGGTGTGTTGTGTTCCGTGTGCGGTGTCCTGGGCCGCTTGGCTCCTGTTCACCGGTGTGGCCGCTCGGTGCATTGTCTTGTTTGTGCGGTGTCCTTGGCCACTCGGCTCCCGTCCACCGGTGTGCCTGCTGGGTGCGTTGTTGTGCGTGTGCGGTGTCGTGGCCCACTTGGCTCCTGTTCACCGGTGTGCCCGCTCGGTGCATTGTCTTGTGTGTGCGGTGTCCTGGGCCACTTAGCTCCTGTCCACCGGTGTGCCCGCTGAGTGCGTTGTCTTGCGTGTGCCGTGTCCTGGGCCACTTGACTCTTATTCACCGGTGCGCACACTCTGTGTGTTGGGCTGTGTGTGCGGTGTTGTGTGCCACTTGGCTCCTGTTCACTGTTGTGCCCGCTCGGTGCGTTGTCTTGTGTGTGCGGTGCCCTCGGCCACTTGGTTCCTGGTCACCGGTGCGCAAGCTTGCTGTGTTCTGCTGTGTGTGCGGTGTTCCGGGCGACTTGGCTCCTGATTACCAGTGTGCCCGCTGGGCGTGTTGTGTTGTGTGTGCAGTGTCCTGGGCCCCTTGGCTCCTGTTCAAAAGTGTGCTCGCTCGGTGCGTTGTTTTGCGTGTGCGGTGTCCTGGGCGACTTGGCTCCTTTTCAACAGTCTGCACGCTCGGTGTGTTGTGCTGTGTGTGCGGTGTCCTGGGCCACTGAGCTCCTGTTCACCGGTGTGCTCGCTCGGTGCTTTGTCCTGTGTTTGCGGTGTCCTGGGCCACTTGGCTCCTGTTCACCGGTGTGCTTACTCGGTGCGTTGTGTTGGGCGTGCTGTGTTCTGGGCTACTTGGCTCCTGTTCACCGGTGTGCTCCCTCGGTGCGTTGTGTTACGTGTACGGTGTCCTGGGGCACTTGGCTCCTATTCGCTGGTGTGCTCGATCGGTGCGTCTTGTTGCGTGTGCGGTCCCCTGGGCCACTTGGCTCCTGTTCAGCGGTGTGTATGCTCAGCGTATTGTGTTGCCTATGCGGTGTCCTGGGCCACTTGGCTCCTGTTCACCGATGTGCCCCCTTCGTGCGTTGTCTTGCGTGTGCGATGTCCTGGGCCACTTGGCTCCTGTTCACCGGTGTGCCCCCTCGGTGCGCTGTGTTGGGTGTGCGGTGTCCTTGGCCACTTGGCTCCGATTGACCGGTGTGCCCGCTTGTCTGTTGTGTTGCATGTGCGGTGTTCTGGGCCACTAGGTCCCTGCTCAGCGGTGTGCTCGCTCGGTGCGTTGTGTTGCGTGTGCGGTGTCCTGGGCCACTTGACTCCTGTCCACCGGTGCGCACGCCCGGTGTGTTGTGCTGTGTGTGCCGTGTCCTTGGTGACTTGGCTCCTGTTCACCGGTGCGCAAGCTCGGTGCGTTTCGTTGGGTCTGCGGTGTCCTGGGCCACGTGTCTCCTGTCCACCGGTGTGCTCGCTTGCTGCGTTGTGTTGCTTGTGCGGTGTCCTGGGTCACTTGGCTCCTGTTGACCGATGTGCCCGCTCGCTGCGTGGTGTTGCGTGTGCGGTGTCCTGGGCCACTTGGCTCCTGTTCACCGGCGTGCCTGCTAGGTGCCTTGTCTTGTGTGTGCGGTGTCCTGGGCCACTCGGTGTGTTGGGCTGTGTGTGCCGTGTTGTGGGCCACTTGGCTCCTGTTCACCGGTGTGATCACTCGGTGCGTTGTTTCGCGTGTGCGGTGTCTTGGGCGACTTAACTTCTGTTCAGCGGTGTGCCCGCTCCTTGCATTGTCTTGTGTGTGCGGTGTCCTGGGCCACTTGGCTCCTGTTCACCGGTGTGCCTGCTGGGTGCATCCCCTTGCTTGTGCGGTGTCCTGGGCCAGCTGGCTCCTGTTCACTGGTCTGCTCGCTCGGTGCGTTGCGTTGCGTGTGCCGTGTCCTGGGCCACCTGGCTCCTGCTCACCGGTGCGCACGCTCTGTGTGTTCGGCTGTGTGTGCGGTGTTGTGTGCCACTTGGCTCCTGTTCACCGTTGTGCCCGCTCGCTGCGTTGTCTAGTGTGTGCGGTGCCCTGGGCGACTTGGTTCCTGTTCACCGGTGCGCAAGCTTGGTGTGTTCTGCTGTTTGTGCGGTGTCCCGGGCTACTTGGCTCCTGATTACCGGTGTGCCCGCTCGGCGTGTTGTGTTGCCTGTGCAGTGTCCTGGGCCACTTGGCTCCTGTTCAACGGTGTGCTCGCTCGGTGTGTTGTGTTGCGTTTGCGCTGTCCTGGGCGACTTGGCTCCTGTTCACCGGTGCGCACGCTCGGTTTGTTGTGCTGTGTGTGCGGTGTCCTGGGCCACTAGGCTCCTGTTCACCGGCGTGCTCGCTCGGTGTCTCGTCCTGCGTGTGCGGTGTCCTGGGCCACTTGGCTCCTGTTCACCGGTGTGCCCCTATGGTAGGTTGTGTTGCATGTACAGTGTCCTGGGTCACTTGGCTCCTGTTCGCCGGTGTGCTCGATCGGTGCTTCGTGTTGCGTGAGCGGTGTCCTCGGCCACTTGGCTCGGATTCACCGGTGTGCCCGCTTGGTGTGTTGTGTTGCGTGTGCGGTGTTCTGGGCCACTAGGTCCCTGCTCAGCGGTGTGCTCGCTCGGTGCGTTGTGTTTTGTGTGCGGTGTCCTGCGCCACTTGGCTCCTGTTCACCGGTGTGCTCGCTCGCTGCGTTGTGTTGCGTGTGCGGTGACGTGGGCCACTTGGCTCCTGTTCACCGGCGTGCCCGCTCGGTTCCTTGTCTTGTGTGTGCGGTGTCCAGGGCCACTTGGCTCCTGTTCACCGGTGTGCCTGCTCGATGTGTTGTGTAGCGTGTGCGGTGTCCTGGGTGATTTGGCTCCTGTTCACCGGTGCGCATGCTCCGTGTGTTGTGCTGTGTGTCTGGTGTACTGGATCACTTGGCTCCTGTTCACCAGTGCGCACGCTCTGTGTGTTGGGCTCTGTGTGCGGTGTTGTGGGCCACTTGGCTTCTGTTCACCGGTGTGATCACTCGGTGCGTTGTGTTGCCCGTGCGGTGTCCCTGGGCCAATTGGCTCCTGTTCACCGGTGTGCCCGCTCGGTGCATTTTCTTGTGTATGCGGTGTCCTGGGCCACTTCGCTCCTGTTCACTGGTGTGCCCGCTGGGTGCGTTGTCTTGCGTGTGCCGTGTCCTGGGCCACCTGGCTCCTGTTCACCGGTGTGCTTGCTCGGTGCACTGTGTTGCGTGTGCAGTCTCCCCGGCCACTTAGCTCCTGTTCACCGGTGCCCACGCTGTGTGTGTTGGGCTGTGTGTTCGGTGTTATGTCCCACTTGACTCCTGTTCATCGTTGCGTCCGCTCGGTGCCTTGTCTTGTGTGTGCGGTGCCCTGGGCCACTTGGCTCTTGTTCACCGGTGCGCTAGCTTGGTGTGTTCTGCTGTGTGTGCGGTGTCCTGGGCCACTTGGCTCCTGATTACTGGTGTGCCCGCTCGGCGTGTTGTGTTGCGTGTGCAGTGTCCTGTGCCACTTGGCTCCTGTTCACCTGTGTGCTCGCTTAGTGCATTGTGTATCGTGTGCGGTGTCCTGGGCAACACGTTTCCTGTTCACCGCTGCGCACGCTCGGTGTGTTGTGCTGTGTGTGCGGTGTCCTGGGCAACTTGGCTCCTGTTCACCGGCGTGCTTGCTCGGTGCTCTGTCCTGTGTGTTCGGTGTCCTGGGCCACTTGGCTCCTGTTCACCGGTGTGCTCGCTCGGTGCGTTGTGTTGCGTGTGCGGTGTCCTGGGCCACTTGGCTCCTGTTCACCGATGTGCTCCCTCGGTGCGTTGTGTTGCCCGTACGGTGTCCTGGCCCACTCCGCTCCTGTTTACCGGTGTGCTCGATCTGTGCGTCGTGTTGCGTGTGCGGTGTACTGGGCCACTTGGCTCCTGTTCACCGGTGTGTATGCTCGGCGTGTTGTGTTGCCTATGCGGTGTTCTGGGCCACTTGGCTCCTGTTCACAGGTGTGCCCTCCGCGTGCATTGTCTTGCGTGTGCGATGTCCTGGGCCACTTGGCTCCTGTGCACGGGTGTGCTCGCTCTGTGCGTTGTGTTGGGTGTGCGGTGTCCATGGCCAGTTGGCTCCTGTTCACCGGTGTGCCTGCTTGGTGTGTTGTGTTGCGTGTGCCGTGTTCTGGGCCACTAGGTCCCTGCTCAGCGGTGTGCTCGCTCGGTGCGTTGTGTTGCGTGTGCGCTGTCCTGGGCCACTTGGCTCCTGTTCACCGGTGTGCAGACTCGGTGTGTTGTGCTGTGTGTGCAGTGTCCTGGCCCACTTGGCTCCTGTTTACCGGTGTGCCCGCTCGGTGCTTTGTCCTGCGTGTGCGGTGTCCTGGGCCAGTTGGCTCCTGTTCACCGATATGCCCGCTCGCTGCATTGTCTTGCGTGTGCGGTGTCCTTGGCCACTTGGCTCCTGTTCACCGGCGTGCTCGCTCGGTGCCTTGTCTTGTGTGTGCGGTGTCCTGGGCCATTTGGCTCCTGTTCACCGATGTGCCCGCTCGATGTGTTATGATGCGTGTGCGGTGTCCTGGGCCACTTCGCTCCTGTTCACCGCCGTGCTCACTCGGTGCATTGTTGGCGTGTGCGGTGTCCTGGGCCACTTGGCTCCTGTTCATCGGTGTGCCCGCTTGGTGCGTTTTGTTGTGTGTGCGACGCCCCGGGCCTCTTTGTTCCTGTTCTCCGGTGTGAGCGCTTAATGCGTTATTTTGCGTGTGCCGTGTCCCGGGCCACTTGGCTCCTGTTCACCGGTGCGCAAGCTCGGTGTGTTGTGCTGTGTGTGCGGTGTCCTTGGCCACGTGGCTTCTGATTCTGCTGTGCCCGCTCGGCGTGTTGTGTTGTGTCTGCAGCGTCCTGGGCCACTTGGCTCCTGTTCACTCGTGTGCTCGCTCGGTGCGTTGTGTTGCGTGTACGGTGTCCTGGGTCACTTGGCTCCTGTTCGCCCGTGTGCTCGCGCGGTGCGTCCTGTTGCGTATACGGTGTTCTGGGCCACTAGGCTCCTGCTCAGCGGTGTGCTCGATCGGTGCGCTGTGTTGCGTGTACGGTGTCTTTGGCGACTTCAATCCTGTTCAGACATGCGCACGCTCGGTGTGCTGTGCTGTGTTTGCGGTGCCCTGGGCCACTTGGCTCCTGTTTACCGGTGTGCCCGCTCGGTGGGTTGTGTTGCGTGTGCCCCGTCCTGGGCAAATTGGCTCCTGTTTACCGGTGTGACCGCTCGCTGCGGTGTGTTGCGTGTGCGGTGTACTAGGCCACTTGGCTCCTGTTCACCGGTGTGCTCGCTCCGCGCGTTGTCTTGTGTGTGCGGTGTCCTGAGGCCACTTGGCTCCTGTTCACCGGTGTGCCGGCTCGATGTGTTATGTTGCGTGTCCCGTGTCCTGGGAGACTTGGCTCCTGTTCACAGGTGTGCCCGCTCGGTGCGTTGTCTTGTGTGTGCGGTGTCCTTGGCTAATTGGCTCCTGTTCACCGGTGTGCCCGCTGGGGGTGTTGTCTTGTGTGTGCGGTGTCCTAGGGCACTTGGCTCCTGTTCGCCAGTGTGCCCACTCGATGCGTTGTGTTGCGTGTGCGGTGACCTGGGCCAGTTGGTTCCTCTTCACCGGTGTGCTCGCTCGGTGCGTTGTGCTGTCTGTACGGTGTCCTCAGGCAGTTTGCTCCTGTTCACCGGTGGGCACGCTTGGTGTGTTGTGCTGTGTGGTCGGTGTTATGGGCTACTTGGCTCCTGTTCACTGGTATGCCCGCTCGGTGCGTTGTCTTGCGTGTGCGCCGTCCTGGGCTACTTGGCTCCTGTTCACCAGTGTGCTCGCTTGGTGCCTTGTGCTGTGTGTTGCTTGTGCGGTGTCCTGGGCCACTGGGCTCCTGTTCACCGGTGTGCCCGCTCGGCACGTCGTCTTGTGTGTGGGCTGCCCTGGGCCACTTGGCTCCTGTTCACCGGTGTGTATGCTTGGCGTGTTGTGTTGCCTGTGCGGTGTCCTGGGCCACTTGGCTCCTGTTCGCCGGTGCGGAATCTCGGTGTGTTGTGCTTTTTCTGCAGTGTCCTGGGCCATTTGGCTCCTGTTCACCGGTGTGCCCGCTCAGCGTGTTGTGTTGCCTGTGCAGTGTCCTGGGCCACTTGGCTCCTGTTCACCGGTGTACTCCCTCAGTGCGTTGTGTTGCGTTTGCGGTGTCCTCGGCCAATTGGCTCCTGCTCACCGGTGCGCACGCTCGCTGTGTTGTGCTGTGTGTGCGGTGTCCTAGGCCACTTGGCTCCTGTTCACCAGTGGTCCCAACTCGCTGGGTTGTCCTGCGTCTGTGGTGTCCCTGGCCACTTGGCTCCTGTTCACCGGTGTGCTCGCTTAGTGCGTTGTGTTGCGTGTGTGGTGTCCTGGGCTACTTGGCTCCTGTTCACCGCTGTGCTTGCTCGCTGCGTTCTGTGGTGTGTACGGTGTCCTGGGCCACTCAGTTTCTGTTCGCCGGTGTGCTCGCTCGGTGCCTCGTGTTTGGTTTGCGGTGTTCTGGGCCACTTGGCTCCTGTTCACGGTTGTGTATGGTCGGCGTGTTGTGCTGCCTATGCGGTGTCCTTGGTAACTTGGCTCCTGTTCACCGGCGCGCACGCTCTGTGTGTTGCGCTGTGTGTGCGGTATCCTGGGCCACTTGGCTCCTGTTCACCGGTGTAGTCCCTCGGTGCGTTGTGTTGCGTGTGCGGTGTCCTGGGCCACTCGGCACCTGTTCACCGGTGTGCCTGCTCAGCATGTCGTCTTGTGTGTGCGGTGCCCTGGGCCACTTGGCTCCTGTTCACCGGTGTGTATGCTCGGCGTGTTGTGTTGCCTGTGCGGTGTCCTGGACCACTTGGCTCCTGTTCACCGGTGCGGAATCTCGGTGTGTTGTCCTGTGTGTGCGGTGTCCTGGGCCACCTGGCTCCTGTTCACCGGTGTGCTCGCTCAGCCTGTTGTGTTGCGTGTGCAGTGTCCTGGGCCACTTGGCTCCTGGTCACCGGTGTACTCCCTCGGTGCGTTGTGTTGCGTTTGCGGTGTCCTGGGTAACTTGGCTCCTGTTCACCGGCGCGCAAGCTCTGTGTGTTGCGCTGTGTGTGCCGTGTCCAGGGCCACTTGGCTCCTGTTCAGGGGTGTACTTTCTTGGTGCGTTGTGTTGTGTGTGCGGATTTGACACCTCATGGACCTTAAAAATTAGGCTGGATTCAGTCAACTGATCCTGATCCACCAGATTCTGCAATTCAGGCTCCACACCTGAGGGCTGGGCATCAACATCCGCTGAGGGCTCATGTGGTATGTGCTCGTCGTGGGAGACGTCATCAAACACGAGGGAACCTCATGCGGGACTCAGCCTAAGGCCATGATGGGCAGGAAAAGGGTATCCCAGAAACGTGCCGAGGCGGCAGGTGCTCACCCGTGCGCACGCTCGTTGTGTTGTGTTGTGTGTGCGGTGTCCTGGGCCACTTGGCTCCTGTTCACCGGTGTGCCCGTTCGGTGCGTTGTCTTGCGTGTGCACCGTTCCGGGCTACTTGGCTCCTGTTCACCGGTGTGGTCGCTCGGTGCCTTGTGCTGTGTGTTGCCCGTGCGATGTCCTGGGCAACTCGGCTCCTGTTCACCAGTGTGCTCGCTCTGCAGTTCGTCTTGTGTGTGGGGTGCCCTGGGCCACTTGGCTGAACAGGAGCCAAGTGGCCGGGGACACTGCACACGCAACACAACATGCTGAGCGGGCACACCGGTGAACAGGAGCCAAGTAGCCCAGGACACCGCACAGCCAACACAACACGCCGAGCATACACACCGGCGAACAGGCCACCGCAAACACAACACGACGCACCGAGGGATTACACCCGTTAACAGAAGCCAAGTGGCCGAGGACACTGCACACGCAATACAACACGCTGAGCGGGCACACCGGTGAACAGGAGCAAAGTGGCCCAGGACACCGCACACACAGCACAACACACCGAGATTCCGCACCGGTGAACAGGAGCCAAGTGGCCCAGGGCACCCACAGAGTCAGGATATGGAGTTAAACAATGATGATGCGGACCAGAGTCGGCCACATCCCAAGAGGAATCCCACACCTGACGCAGTCATGGTGACCCCAGAGCCCAGTACCCGTGGAGGGGAAGAAAAAGCTCGGGTTACTACATGGACATAGCCGCACTGCTGGACTATCCAGAGGAACATCAGGCAAAGACAGAAGATGGCGATGATCCCTCTTAGGATGGATCCAGCAACAAAGGGTCGTTGGGTTTCGACCCATCCCTGGGGTGTATGGGACACTTCGGCTATTTGTGTGATTCTGAGGGCCGTATGGAGATGTCGGTTGATTATGTGGGTCCAGACCCGCTAAACCGCCAGCGGCATGTACCTCAAGAGCACCCCCCGGATGTGGAGGTTGATATGTGGGACGAGTCCAAGTACCTACCGGTGACACCCTCGTTCTGTCACCACTTTTTGACGGTGGTGAAAATATCCAAGTCCAGGGCAATCAAGCCCATATTGTTTTCAGAAAACCAGCCCGACGCGCTAAGGGAAAGGTCCAGAGGATTCGTAACCGCAAGGGCAGATCCAGATATGTGAGTTCCACCTGGGAATCTTGTATCTTGAACCCTGAGTGGTATAAGATGGTCTGTGAGTGGGCCGACGAACAGTTTCGGCCGGAGCGTAACCCCTTGCCCAAGTTTCAGGGAGACAATGCTTTCAAACCGAATCCTTTGTCGACCTCTAGTAGGCAACAGCAGAAAAAACGTATGCGAATGCTGACCCATGACCAAAACGGTCGCCCCATGGGTTATTTTGTACCCTGGAGTGACCACACGTTGTTCCTGCATCCCACGGAGTCCGAGATTGCCGGCATAGTCAAAAACTGCCGATGGGATGGCGCGAGGGGAGTAACAATTGTCCCTGTCAGAACCAAAGAAACTTTGTTCTGGTCACTAGGGGAAGTTACCGTCAATTGGTGGGATCTCCCCCGGGATGAACCAATTTTTCAGGATGTCCATGGGGGACAACATATGCAGGGGCCCGATACTCAGTATGGGGCCATAGCCTTCGACTGTTTCGGTGACCAACAGGAAGGCGTGAATCGTACCGACTGGAAGCGCCGTCCAAGGTATAATCTGGACTCTGAGAAAGGGTTGGATGAGGTTATTGTGACCCTGACGTCCCAGAAAGGGCAGAATATTCATTCCCCACAGCAACGTACTTAGCTGTTTGAGAAAAGGCCCAAGGGTACGGACCGCAAACAGTGAAGGGTCAAGTGCCACAAGTTGGCAATCCTCGGACAGTGCCGTGTGCATATGCGAGACCCTGAGTTGTCGGGGAGAGTCGTCCCCTCATGCCGGAACCCTTGGTCCAGCTGCAAGTTCAGGAGATGAATGCCCGCTAAAAAATCAGTGAGTTGCGGCTAGCTGAGAGCAAGGCCCTGGACCAGTTTCAGGAGGCTTCAGCGAAACTAACCCAAATCTGCAAACGGTCATGCAAAAAGGTTTCTCAGTGGCGCACCAAGGTGGCTCCCATACGCACAGAGCCCATACCGCTCATGCGATTCGACTTGGCTCCCCCTACTGCTTTGTTTCAGGACAGAGTGCGTAGTGTTAGGGTAGTGATCGAAGCTGACGGTGAGCTTCTTGGTGAGTTGGCCACCGAGCTTCGCAACTGCATCTATGAGGACTTCACAGATGCGGTATTCGATCCTACCGGGAAGGAATACGCAAAAATCGAGGCCAATGCCTTGACGCGAGGTCCAAAGGAGGTGAGGTTCTGCAAATTGGAGTTGAAGCCTGGCTCTCAACCCCGGGCCTGCAACCGCATACGGGCTGGGGGAATCAAGGAAGAGGAGATGAACAAAAAAATCAAAGGATTCATTGATAAAGGATGGATAGTCCGATCCCACAGTGCCTGGGTCGCAAGAGGCTTCCTGGTTCCAAATCCAGGAACCAACAAATGGAGATTGGTCATCGATTACCGGTACCTGAACTCGTGTCCTGAGGGACATGAGTTCTTACTACCTCCAAGGGCAGGGTGGAAACCATCTCTGGACCCTTCTGGATCTGGAAGATGGCTTCAACCAGATGCCCCTGCTGGAGGAGTGCAGGCATTTAACTGCCTTTTGCACCCCCGCAGGGACATTTGAGTGGAAGGTCCTGCCCATGGGGGTAAAGATTGGGCCAGGCTGGTGTTTTGGCTGCTTTAAACCCCATATCAGAGCCTATATATATGACATTCTAGTAGGCACGCGACCCACATGCAGTGGCAAAGGGAAACCCCTCTATTCGCAAGCCATAATGGAACATTCTAAACTCGTGCGCGATTTGTTCGAGGTAGTAAAGGGGTGCCGCTTGCAAGTTAACAAGGAAAAATTTTTCCTTTTCTACACTCAGGTGAAGTACGTTGGCCACATTTTGCATGAAGGCCAACGCTCGCCGGCACCTAGGAAGGTTGCCACGGTGCGCCAGTGGTCTGAGGATATGATTCGGACACCAAAGCAAATGAAGAGGTTTCTTGGCCTCTGCAATTGGTATTCGATTTATATCATGAACTACGCGTAACTGGCGGCGACGGTCATGGATTCACTTGCCGGAAAGTATAAGTACAATCCTCATGAACACACCAGTAAAGTCGCAGCGCATAAGCAAACCATCATTTGGACTGATCTGATGCGTGACAACTTTGAGAAGATCAAAACGTCCCTATGTGAGGCCTGCAGCATGTACATACCGGGTGACCAAGGCGAGGTCAGCATCCATACGGATGCGTCGGACCACGGCATTGGCGCTGTCCTGGAACAGAAGGACGACCAGGAAAACTGGCGTCCCTGTGCTTTTTTCAGTCGAAACCTCCAGGGCATTGCAAATACGACGCTGACGGGAATGTCCTGGGGTGTATGGGCCAGAGAGAATGGTCAGTGAGGGAAGGGGAGACTTACGCCCTGGGGTCCTGTCTTTTGAAGTTCAAAAGCTGGATATCAGGGCGCCAGGTCACTATTTTCACTGACCATACTCCCTGGTGTCATGGTACAAGGAAGAGCTTTGTAGCATGGCTGGTCCAATGGGACGTCGCGGCCGGTGGGATGAATTCCTCTCCCGGTATAACATTGTAGTTGTCTACAAACTGGGGGCGGAAAAGGATGCCACCGATGGGATTCCCCTCTGGGCCTACCCAGCCGGATTGGCAGATGACACGAACTTTCACTGTTCGAACGTCGATCTGGTGGGGGTAACCCAGCAGGAGGCCTCTGAGGGCGAAAAGGAGCAACAGCTCATCGCAACAAACCAGTATCCCCGCAAAGTTCTGGAGGTGAGAGCCCCTAAGGGACGTCCCTCACCACAGGACATGCAAGAACAGCGGGAGCGCGATTATTTGCTGTTGCAGGTCAGCAGCACGCATAACAGTGTACATTATGACAGCAGTTCGCTCCCTGACGATCCTGAAGTGAATGCCGTCGGGAGCACGTCTGATCACTGTGAACCCTGTTGCCCCTTTCGGCCTTGCTTCAGTCAGGTGAGTATGAGCCTTGAGGAGGACTCCTCGTCTGAAGCGGAATTCAGTGTAGGCCCTGGTGACGCCATCGTGAATGCGTTGGATGAGACGGATGATGCGTCCCCACTGTGCTACAGTGAGGGAGATCCTACCTGGGTTGCCGCTAGCCTTTCTTGCAACCTCACTGAGGTCAAAGTGCCGCCTGAGACCAAAATACTGTACAAGGACTGGATGCCCCACTACAGGGCGGACAGAATTGACAAACGACTTGTGGATAGGGGTCTCGAGTATCAGTCTTCCATGGATGGATACCTCTGTACCAAGGGACCACAGCGGAGTCATCCTCACATTCGTCGGGATGGTAAAATTTGTGTCCCGCAGTCCATTGTGTCTCAGGTCATCCGGGCGGTACATGCATGTGCCCAAGTTGGTCAGGCAAAGACCCTGGAGCTATTTCTACGCCGTTTTCACGCTGACATGTCCTATGCCCGGCTGCGGGAAACACTGAACAAGGGATTGTCGGACTGTGTGGTTTGCGCACAAGCGAAAGCAAGACGGGGCCCACATCCTGACTCCTGCAAAACGTTTCCCGTACCCTAGTTTCCTTTCAGCTCAGTGGCCATAGACTTCGCGGATTTACCTGAAGTCCAGAACCAGTCAACCAAGACTGAGGTTTTGGCCTACTATGCCATGGTCATAGTTTGTCGGTTGACAGTATATGGGATGGCCATACCCTGCTCTAAGGAGGGGCTCACCAGTTGTAAGGCTGCTGAGCTCTTCCTGCATAGGTGTTGACTTTTCATGGGCTTAGCCAGAGAGATTCAAGCTGACAATCAGTCGATCATCAGCAGCACCATTTTCAATGCGCTGTGCAATCTTGCCAGCATTGAACAGGCCAAGTCTATTATATATAAACCTAACTGCAATGGCAGGGCTGAGAGGGCTGTGCAGAGTACCATCAATACTCTTCGGCAGTACCTCCTCAGCACCAAGGTGAGTTGCCTGGAAATGTTGCCACTGGCCCTGTTGGATGTCAATGACCTCCCTGGGGCAGTGGCACCCTACTCGCCACATCGGCTGGTGTTTGGGCGCGACCCCATAAGGGGTGGGCGACCTACCCCCGGTAATGGAACGTGAGGGCTGCAAGGACACCACCCAGCTTTTGAAGAGGGTGGCTGCGGAAAGGGAAATGGTACAGGAAAAGGTGGAGGCAATACACAAAAAAAAGTTGGACAAGTTCCTAAAGGAACAACCTCCCTCTGTTTGCGTTGCCGGTGACCGCGTATGGGTCCAGAACCGAGATGAAGAACGAGAAAAGCTCGGTAGAGTATGGCAGGGACTCGCTGAGATCATTGACAAGAACTCTGACTCCTTTACCGGGCTAACCAGAATGGTGTGGAGCAGGACCTATCAGTGGAACGGCTGAAGCCCTTTGTGAAGCTCCATAACGGACAGCAGCCCACACTGCATTACTATGCGGAGCGTCGTGAGATTCAAGAGGATTCGTACGTGGTAGAGCGGGTGGACAAGCATGAATGGCGTGGAAGAGGGGCCAATGGCCGCGAAAAACGCGTCTCCCAACGTTTTTCGGTGTGAAGCCTTGGTGGTATGTTAAATTGAGAGATCATGCCCGCCTGGAATGGCACCGCGCCGCCAGTCTTCTCCACGACATCAACAGTACGTGGATGAAATATAATATGCAGCATGGACTCCACGTGGACCTCACTCACTTTAATGTGCAAAGGGTCTAAGTGGAGAATTTTCCATTGAAATGGCGACTTGGGGTCACCATTCTTTGCTGTCGGCCGCCTGAACCTGAGCTTGAGCCTCACCCTGAACCTGAGCCTGAGCCTGAGCCTCAGCCTGAGCGCCAAGGGGGGTCCTTTTTTTTACCCCCCGGAATTCGTGGAATGGAGGACCCTCCCAAAAAAATATTGAACCAGTTTGGGCTGCAAAAGGTGGTGAATTGCCGTTCCTCTCGCTGTACCCGGACACGATCCTGATGTAATGGGCAGTTTATCCGACCCAGGATTGTGCCTACTTCTGCTGGCACTGTTTTTTCCCTGCTTGCTGACTGACTGATCTGAACCCCAATGCTGTTTCCCATTTTTTCACCCACTGTCGGACGTAGGCCCTCCCGAGATTCGGGAGTGGGGAGCACCCTTTTGTACAGCCTTTCGGGTCAGTTGTCGTTGTGGTTTGTATGTTATGTGCGTGAGCCGTTGCAACCGGCCGGAAGCACAGTTTGCTTGTTGTCTAGGAGAGGTTAGAGGTTTGAGGTTTGATTTTGCGGGTACTAGACGCCTTTCAGCCATGGGGGGCCACCTGGTCGGGCCGGGTGATATCCTCCCCACCGGGTTCTAGTGGGGGGCCCTCCAAGACGCACCTCCTGCCTGGTGACGGAGTCCCCCGGGTTCACAGGGCTCGGAGCCCCGTCCTTCCCCCGCTTCCCCATTTCGCCACTCCCCGGTCAGTGCATCAATTCGCAGCCGTGGCTGCGGGCGCTTACCCACTGCGTCGCCCCCCTAATGCGTGGTCGCCCGGGGCGCCGGCGCTGCCGGGCCCGTGCTACTGGCTGATCGCCAGTGGGACCCCCCTGGGCTGGCGCGGAGGCTGCCTAGCCTAGGGGTTGGGGCGTTGCGCAGTGCGCCACTACTGCCTTGGCGGGTGCAGTGCCCCGTCCGTGTGTGCGCGGCGCTCACAGCCGGTTTGGGGGGCTCGGGCCGGTACGTGGTGTTGTGTCTCTCCCGCTTCCCCCTTCCCGCCCCGCGTGTCTGGCGGTGCGTGTGGTGCGCCGTCCTGTCCGGGTGTCCCTTACCCTCGCTCGCTGGTACGCCATTCCACGCGGTCTGTGCGTTCCGCGAGCTCGGTCCGCTTGCCCTTCTGGTAGTCCCCGCGTGCCCTTTGCGTGTGTGTGCGCTCGCGCTCCCGCGGCGTCCGCCCCCCCCCCCCTGGGTGGTGTGGCATGCGCACCTCGCGCAGTCCCGGCACTGGGCGCTAGTAGCGCCGTTCCACGTGGTCCGTGCCCCTCTGCGTGTCCTTCCCCGTTCCCTTGCTCCATTTGGCGTCCTGGGGGGGGGGCGGGCTGGTCCCGGTTCCCCCCTACCTGGCTTGGGGCTGTGCGCCCCCCATGGGGCGGGTCCGTGGCGTTCGTGCTCCAGGGGGCAGGGTTTGGGGGGGGGGGGGGGCAGCCCGTGCGCCGTGCCCCCCGTTTGTGCGACCAGGGGGACCCGTAGGGCGGGTGGTCGCTCTGCCTCGTTTCGTCCCCCTGCCCTCCCTGGGCAGGCAACAAAGCGGGCGTCACTGGCGTTGTTCTGGTCATGGGGGGCGCGGTCCCCATACCACTCCAGTTCGTGCTCGCCCGCCCTCTCGGGGCGCGATCTGTGCGGCGTCCTGGCGCGTTGGCGCGGGCTCGCTTGTTCCCCGCGGTTCCTGTGGGCGCCGGCGGCTGGGGCGGGGGGGCAGGCCGTGCTCCGGCTCCTCTCTCGGGCGGGGGGAGGGGGGACCATCCCCCCCGCCCTGGGGGGGTGGGGGCCGGCGCCCCTGCGGCTTGCGGGCCAGTGGGGGGCATGGGGGGGGGGGTTGCGCCGCAGCCTCCCTGCCCCCCCTCTGGGGGGCCGCCCACGATTCCCTACCCTGGCCCCCCTCCGGCGCAATCCCCCCCGGCGTGCGCGTTCAGTCGGGGTCACGGGACCCCTTCGGGGGGGGGGGGATGAGGGGCGGCCCGTGGACCGCTCCCCCGGGGGCCCCTTCAGACCTGAACCCCCCCTCTGCCCCCCGCGAGTGGGCAATGGTTATGGGGGGGGTAATGGGGGGCGCGGCCTCCATACTGTTCTGGTGCGCCGCTGTGCGCCGCCCCCAGGCTTGGTCCGCGCGCCGCTCCGGCACGCTGGTGTGGGCTCGCCCGTCGGCCGCGACCCCCGCGGGAGCAGGCGGCTGGGGGCGCTGGGGCGCGCGGTGTGCAGATCCCGCTGCATACCCCCCCCCCCCCGCGTCGCGGTCCCTTCTGGGGGAGGGGGGGCGGCCCCTCGGCTCAGGGGGGGCGGAGGGTCTCTCCTGTGGCCCTCAAACTGGGGGGGGGGAGCGAGGGGGGGGGGGTGGGGGGGCCGCTCTGCCGCCCCCCGCCCCCCCGTCCCGTTGGGCGTTGGCCTGCCATCCGTTGTCTTCGGCGTGCCCCCCCAGGGTATACTCGTGCCGTGGGGGTTGCCGGGCGGCCGCGGGCGTCGGGCGCGGCCCGGTCGGCCGCCAATGGGTCGGTGCGGCGGGGGGGGGGGGGGAGGGGGGGAGAACCCCACTGCCCTGGTTCGCAGCCCGCCTTCCCCAGGCTGGCCTCTGAAGGGGCCGCTCTGTTTGCGCTGTCCTGGGCGCCGCCGGTGCGCCGTCGGTCGGCAGCAGGCAGGGTGGGAGCGTGCGGGGGGTTCAGGCGGGGGCGCTTGCCGCGGCCGCGGTGCCCCCTCACCCCGGTTGCAGCAATCTCTTCGGGGGGGGTGCGGGGTAGCCGTCTCTTTGGTCTGCCTCCGTTCGCTCTTGGGCCTGAGGGGGAGGGGGTTGGGGGGCTGGGGGGGTTCTCTGGTCCCCTGGCGCCGCCCCCTGACAGCCAAGGGGGGGCGGCCTGGCGGTCCCGGCACCGGGGGCCAGCCGTTGGCTGGGGGGTTGCACTCTTCCCCCGCCCCCCTCTGCCCAGAGCCGGACCCTCGTGCAGGCCCTCGCTGCGGCCCCTTGTCCCCCCCGCCGTCGCCGCGCAGCGCCGGCCGGCCGGGGGCGGCCGTGACGGTTAGCGGCCAGCGGTTAGCGGGCTGCGGGGCAGTAGGTTCCCCCCCGCGCTCGTTGTCTCCGCCCTTCCTCCCGTGGGAGGTGGCGCGCGCTCCCCTGTCACGCCGTATCGTGGGGGTGGGCGTGGGTCGGGAGGCTCAACTCCCCCCCCCACTCTCTCGCGTCCGCGGTCTGGGCCGTCACCTGCGCCGCCGCTTGTGTGGGGGCTGGGGCTGGGGCGGTGGCAGGTTGCGCCGGCGGTAGCGCCAGTGGGCGAGGGCGCTGCGCAAGGCCCGGGGGAGCCAGTAGTTGGCGTCCGCGTCCGTGATGCGGAGCACCGCCCCCGCTTCCAGGAAGGCCGGCCACGTCAGCCCCCTGTCGGGCCACGCCGCCCGGATCACTGACCTGAGGACCCTCTCGTGGTCCTCTTTGGCTGCCCACCCCCCCGGGGGCACCTCTCGGTTTCCTCTGTCCCTCCGGAGGAGCACGGCATCGAAAGGCCGGTTCCTCAGCCCCCTGGTGGTCCCCTGGTTAGCCCAGCTCAATCACCCGTACACCTCCCCCACCAGGGGGAGGGCCTCATCCCCCAGAGGGTCTGGGACCGTGCCCCAGTCCCGGTCCCAGAGCCGGGCCCCCTCTGCCCCTCGCGCGGGCTCCCCCTGCTGCCCCTGTGCCTGCGGCGCAGGTGCCGCGCCCCGCTTCCCCCCCGCCGAGGCCATCCGCGCCGGCTCCGCTCTCGTTGCGGGGGGGGCTGGCTGGTGCTGGGGTTGTGGGGGTTTTGGGGGGTTGACCTCTAAAGAAGGTCCCTACCAGGACCGGCCCCTGCTGTACCCCTTCCACCATTTCCTGTCACTCCTATGGTCTTGCTTCTCACCAGGTTCTGCATGATCTTGCCCTATCCTGCACAATTTCCCACAAAAAATAGTAAAAAATGGCTCCTTCACACAAATCCTGATCCCTTGCAATAACAAAATCCCAAGTACAATCCAAATCCAATCAATCCACACTGAGGGCTTCCAAGGGTGTTTGAGGTCCCGCGTTGACACTCAACAACTCCTTTCAACACGCCGGTCGTCTCACGGTGCACACGGAGACACGGGTGTTGGGCATGTGCATAGAATTGCGCCAATAGAATAATGGAAAAAGAAGCCCTGAAAGTGGCATATGAACACAATCAGGCAGAATTTGGGAAAGATGGAAACATACACAATGACAGCCATAGACCCCTCATACCCTGGACTCAGGACCTTCCTTTGACTCGCCAACATGATGCCCTGAACCAAGTCAAATAAGATGGCCAAATGCCATGTGTCCAAAGTCACTACACAAACCCCAAAAATGTGTTCCCTCTCAAGCCTCTAAATCCTAGCCCAATAGGGGAGGTGGCGTGTCATGGCCTAGAGTGGCACTCAGGACCATGCCCTACCCTGACATAACCTTGGTTGGACTTGGTGTCGATTGGGCTTGGAGAATTGCCCCATGTAGTTGACCTCACAACATAGCAAAATTAGGCAAATCACACCATTGTGCCTAAAAATATTTTATATACTCAAAAATACATACGGCAATTATTCAAATGCTCCATGCATGTGTCAAACTGGCAGGTAATATACAAGGGTAATATAGACCAAGGGTCGATGCACAAGAATATCCCAACATTGGCTCCCAAACCCCTCCGGATATACACATGGCATGCTTCACAAGTCAACTCACGAATTTGAGACCTAATTTTGTGAGGCCTCGTGTGCCACGCCAAAGTGACCACGCGATCCGGCATATGGTGAGGTGCAACATCGAAGCATATGCCAACATGGAAGCAACATACCATAGTTCACGGATCTCTAGGCACTTTACTCTTAGCCGAACATTTGAGCACATAAAATACAAGAATGAGCATAAAATGAGGTCAAAAACATGCAAATATTGCCAAAGTCAAAGTAATCACAATAGTATATAACTTCGCTCACCCATGGTATCAACATATGGTTCAAAACACAATTGCTTTGGACCATTTGCGAACAATCCTCCCACTTGGATCCCCGAATGGACGCATAGGGACATCTTCGAACCTCCTCCGGACACGGACCATGAAAATGGCAAAATTGATAGTGGCGCTTGTGGGTCGCTCTGTAAGCCCTCCCACATGCACTATATGTGCGGTAGACTTAGTCTAGCGCTATGGAGCTCACCATTGTGACATGGGCGAAGCCCTTGCCACGTATGACTCCACATATCTTCCTACAAACGGAGATATATAATATGGGCGTGAGCATAGTGAAGCACATACCATCCATATAACACATACCCTTAAAAGTGGCTCCCACCATGGAATGCCATGCCCCTCCATGGACATAACTTCACGTTAAAAATACGTAGGAACCAAAGGAAAGTTTCTTTGCAACACCAACACTCATGCGGTACACTCGAAAGTCGCATTAAAATATTCGGTTGCATGGTCCAAGAGTTATATATCACTTTCTACCCTCTTGACCATCAGCCCTTGCTACACCGGCCATGTGTACACATCAAAGGCGCTTGACGCTTTCCGAGTTAAGTTGAGATCAAGGCGATTCCAGCCCATATCTCAAAATTGATATTCCTCGCCGTGAGCCAGAGATATGATTGTTCAAAGTGGCCTCAAGAATCAATTTTGTGTCGCCTATATCTCCAAGAAAAATGAAGGAGGCAACAAAAGGAAGGTTGATTCGTGATCGGGGAAAAATGTAGGACCACTCGAAATGCATTATATCAAGTGCGGCGACCTCGAAGTCGAAGATCCGATTCTGAATGTCTGAAAAAATCGGATTAATATTGCGAGTGTGTAACATGAAAATTGCGGAAGCAACGAACCCTTTACTGATGAAATCTGACCCTTCATCAAGGTTTCCGCCAAAAAATCTGGAAATAACAGTTAACCAATCGGTTACCGCATAATCGCGAGCCAACTGACAGTCGCCGATACATTGACAATCAGAAAGGAAGGCTGAAGAATTACGGAAACATTATGATAAAAAAACCCTGTTGATTCCTGATATTCTGATATATAAATCTCAGCCGGCGAAGCCTCGGTATTGAATATGGCCGCTCATAGCTGGAATGGCCAAACCTATCACACTATCACATCAGGTTAGGTCAGGGGGATGGGAGAGTATGGTATCAGCCAATGGCGGCTTGCCGGCACATAGATACACACCCCAAGTGACCCAAAGATGGCCACGGGGGTCCAAACCGGCTTGACCCCCCTTCTCAGAGCGTTGTTTCCGCTCGGAAGTCATTGAAGAGAGGATGGGAGGACCCCAATGGGCTTCAACCCCCCTTTCCCATGTCCCCAGGACACATGGAGGCCCCACATAGGGCGTAGGCGTCCCCCATGCCCCAAAGAGGGGTGAGGACACTCAAAAACGGTGCCCTCCGCCATATCCGGTCTGCTCTTGATCTACAACATGGACCAAGGGGATCAAAGATAGAGAAACGTCGTCGGTCGACCTATGTACGTATACCACGATGAAATATATATGTGGAGATCGAGTGAAGGGGGTATATGGCCAATCAAGGCCCAAAAATCCCCGGATGAACGCCCTCACCCGTCTCCCAAGCACAAAGACAAACATAAATGCCAAGGGGGATACATTACGGTGCTGTAGCAGCCACCAAATGGATCAACACGTCCTTGACACCCAAGGAAATGTTCTTCCTCCTGAGATACTCCATCCAGACCATGGTATACCTCGGCACGAAACTGCTCGGAGGTTCCCATGAATCTCTGGATGCAGCGAATCTCTTCCAACGGACTTTATAAAGCCTCCTCCCAGGCTTCCCCGGGTCTGGCTTGTCCGTCAGGATCCTCTCGGCGGTGAAGTCGTCGTCCTCACCTTCGTCATCCGAGTCCAGATCTCCGGCTGCGAACTCGAAGGTGACGGGACGTCCGCTGGGGTCTGGTGCTCGGGGACGAAGCTGGGTATGGTCGTGGTCCAGGATCTTGTTATCCCCCACACGAACCGCATACACCTCCTGCCCGACCTTCCGCACGATTACCCCCGGCACATACCAAGACGCCTGCGGATGCCTGGACAGGACATCTTTGTGGTGCCGCTCCACCCCCACGGTGTCTCTGAGAGCATATTTCTGGACTTTTCCCTGCTTGAAGTACTTGGCCCTCTTCTCATGCTCGTCTTGAAGTGCTTTGCACACCTTGGCCGCCGTGTCGTCCGCCTCAGTCATCATAGCACTCGCATCCCGGGCTACCTTGCCATGGTTCAACCACGGGAGAGTGCATGACACTCGATCCCGTAGGAACAGGATACGATGGGGCGACAGTCCAGTGGGCCCCGGAAGGTCGTGGTACGCCTGGAGTACTCTCCACAGCGAAGTATACCAATTCCGGCCCGGTTCGTCAATGTGCAGCTGGCGGAACCTTTCGAACATCTGCCGCCCGGCCACCTCAGCCCGGCCATTCGACCAGCTGTGGTATGCCACGGTCTTGGCGTGCCGAGTCCCCATGTGCTTGCACATCGTATTGAACCACGTCCCCACAAATTGACTGCCGCGATCGCTGCAGATGACAGCCGGGACATCAAAAATCGTCAGCCAATGCCTGATCATGGCATTAGCGACGGTCTTGGCCTGCAGACCCACTCCATGCTTGTCCTTCTTGTCCTTCTTCTTGGACTTATTGCCAGGGACCGCCACGATATACCCGCTGTGCCTATCCACGACCAGAATGACACAGTCGTAGGTCTCTCCATCCACGGTGACCTCAGGCATGGCGAATACATCCATGGCCACGGACCGCATAGGGGCCTCCGGTATAGCCGTGTACACCGCGTTGCCCGCCGTGGTGTGGTTGGGGCTCTTCGTGGCCCAACACACGGCTCAGTTGGTGCAGTACTTGTCCAGGATGGCGTAGTAACCCGGTGGGAACTTGAAGCGCCACTCCAGGTCCTCCTGCATCTTGTCCCGACCAGGATGCATGAGCTTGGCGTTATACCAGTGGTCAATGAGCTCCTCAATTCGGTTCTCAGGGACCAATAGCTTGTCCTTAAGGAATAATTTGTCCCCATCCTCGGTCAAGCCCTCAGGCAATTCGTCGTCCGACGGGGCGCTCACGGCATTCCAATACCTGCTCCAGTGCTCGGATGCCGCATAGTCATCCGCCCAGTCTTCTATAAGCACCGACCTGACTAGCTCTACAGGGGCCACCATCCATTGCTCGAGGGTTTCCTCTCGAATAGCTTGGACTCGGGCGCCATCGAACTTGGCCAGATCTGTACGGTTTGCCATCGCTACAAAGCACTTGACCCCCTCTTGCTCCATGGCCTTCTCTATCTCGATGATGCGCTTCGCCTCCTCTGTCTCCTCGGCGTCCCTATGGCTGGATATGTCCATCCATGCCTTGCCAGCGGGGTAGGCCCATCGACTGAGGCAATCCGCCACAGTGTTGTCCTTCCCTGGGACGTATACGACGCTGAGGTCGAACTTGGCGAACGTCTCATGCCATCGGGCCCTCCTTGCCGCTGGTGCCGAGGGGGTGTCAAAGTGCTCCTTGTGCCAGCTCTGTAAGGACTGATGGTCCGTGCAAATCCCCACCGGTTGCAATCCGATGTGGCCAGACCACTTCCTGAGCGCACAAACAATGGCGTACGTCTCCTTCTCCCTCGCACCCCAGGTTCGACGTGGGCCCTCAGCGAGGATCCGGCTCCAAAAGGCCACGGGTACGTGCGACCCGTCATCCCGGAACTGCTCGAGGACTGTCCCTACAGCATAGTCCGAGGCGTCCGTCCGTACCACAAATCACTTGTCCGGGTCCACCAGGAATAGCCCCAGCTGCCCGAGGAGTCGCTCCTTCAGGCGGCTGAACGCATCTTCGGCCTCAGGGGTCCAGGCAAGCTTCTTTTTGCCCCCATTCCAGCCATCAAACTTCCCCACCCGCAGCATCTTGTGCAGCGGCCCCGATAGTCCTGCATACATTCGGACATAGCCCGAATAGTAATTGCAGAACCCCATGAAGGATCGGAGTTCGCTGATGGTCTGGGGCTTCTCCCAGTGGTGCAGGGACGCCAGCTCCCCAGGCATGGGACGGCTTTGCCCCTGACCAACCACGTGACCCGCGAACTCCACTTCCTTCACGAAGAGTGAGGCTTTGGTGGGCTTGCACACCATGTTGTGCTTGTCCAGCTCGCTGAGCATTCGGCGCAGATCCTTCTCATACGCTTCAATGAGCTCGTCCTCAGTCATGTCCTCGTGCCGGACCCGATGATGATGTCATCCACAAAGGGGTCGGCACAGTCCCGGACTGGACCGAGTAGGTCCTCCATCATGCTCTGGAAAGCGGCGTTGCCATTCTTGGCGCCCATAGGCACCACTTTCCACTGCATGGGCCCCAGCGGCGTCGACATCGCTGTGCAGGGCCTGGAGTCCGGGTGTAGCGGCATCTGGTGATAGCCTTGTTTCAGAGGTAACACCGTAAAGATCCGCTTTTTCTCTTGTTTTTGGAGGATGGTGTCGATCAGGGGAAGCGAGTACGAGTCGTGCCTGGTTTGCTCGTTCAAACCTCTGTAATCAACCACCAACCTCCACTCGCCCTTCTCCTTCTTCGGCACGATAAAGGCTGGGCTGGCCCACTCACTGTCGGAGGGTTCAGTCCAGCCCCGCTCAATAAACGCAGCCAACAACTTCTTCATGACCTCGGCCCGATCGCCCTGAACTTGGTACTCCCGATGACGATAGATCTTGGGGTTCGGCTTCAACTTGATCCTCGCTGTGCCACATCTCCCACGATCTGGAGGGTTCTTGTTGGTGACGCCACTGAATAGCCGCAGATAGGCATTTATCAGCCTCTCCTTCAGCTCGGCGACCTTCGGGTTCTCCTCGGCCTCTTCAGCCGCTTGCTTCGGTATCGATACAACCGACCGCACTGCGGTATAGGCCTCTTCCGGGTCGGAGTCCGACTTCTCCTCGTCTGATATGCCGTCCTCATCGTCTTTGGGCATGCTTGCCACCGATAATCTTTCGAAATTTGCGGCATCGGCCGGGTTCTTGTCACTATTGGCCCCCATTCTTGGAAAATCCCACGTCGGCGGGTCCGACCCAACCGGACCATCATATTGGTCCGCGATGTGATCCATGACCCTCGCCACGAACTCATCCTTCTCGTACTTGCTGGTGACCAACATCTTGTCATCCCACCAATGCGGAGATGTGACCATCGCCCGCCCCTTCTTGGCTGCCACACGGTCGTGCATCCCCATCCGCATGTAGTTGACGACGTGGTTGATCTGGGCGTCGGACAGGACGTCAATGCCATCCATTGGCTGATCCGTCCCTTCCTTGGGCTCAAACATGACCCGCATGGGCACCGCCTCAACCCTACGGATGAATGCTTCATCACCCGTGGGCTGGGCTTGCGCCCAATCCACCAGGAAAGCCTTGGTACCCCACGCTCGACCCTGGGAGGGCATTGATAAGCCCTTGGCGTCGATGAACAACTCCTCCTCTGGCTGAATGACATCCCGTTCAGGGTGATCTAATCCAGCGTCGACTAGAGAACTTCCAGCGGACATGGGGTGGATCCTATGCTGGTTATGACCAGGATCCCCTTCGCCCTATCCGCGACGATCTTCTCCACCGTACGTTTGGTACTTTCCAGGGAGCCATGCCAATACATGGGCCCCCACTCCTTCAAACCCCAATGCCTGTGCCAGGCTGAGTCTCCTCGATGCCAATGCCTCCTACACTTCCTGAAAAGTGGGGCATCCCGGGAAGCGAAGACGTCAGTCTCGGGCGCTTCGGCTCCCAGCGTCTGGATCATCCTAGCATACACCTGCGGCGCCATTCCACGCGGTCTCCTCTGGACTTGGCACCCACAGCTTGCACCGCTTGGACGATCCGATCCTCTTCCTCAGCATTCCATTGGGATGATCAGCATGCATAGTCCGCGGACAGCCATGTAAGGCATTCATTATCTTCCCGGACCAGCGTTGCACGATGGGGAAGGGCTCCAATGGCGTTTGCCACCATGAAGTCATACCCCATGATCATATCCCAATCTGTAATGTCGGCCACATAGAAGTTTCCGGATAGAGTGCTTCTCTTCGCCAAATCAGGGCAGTTCAAGCGCTCATGCTCCCAGAATTCCATACTGATAGTGGCCTCATGGGTGCCACCACCCATAATCTCTCCGTTGGCCACCTTCAGGCGTACCGGTCTACGGCTGGGCTGCAGGGATTCCTCCTTGAACAACCCTCTCCGGACCAGGCTTACTTGGGCACCCGTATCCACCAGAACATCCACCACCAACTCCTCTTGTCCGCACCGTACACGCACCTTCAAGTGCAACTGCCGCTCGTCACCCTGCGGTGTATGGACGACTCTCACGGCATGCAACTCTAGCACATCCGGGGGCATCAGGACTTCGAGGGTATGGTCACGGATGGTGTAGATACTGGGCTGGTCCTGCCCGTCCAGGGGGCTCTCCGTAATCGCTCCTTCTTTCTTGCCACGTCCCTTGCCCACATACACTTCCCTTGGCAGGGTGCTCCAGGGGTTTGGTGCGTGTGTGTAGGAATTTGGGTTTAGGTTTAGTATTTAAAGGGATTTTTGATTTTTTTTTTAGAATTTTATGGTTTTTGATAGTGTAGCTTAGTCATGAGCCCCTAGGCTACGCCTGGGATGGGCTAGGACTCTTAGGAGACTCCTCCCTAGCCGGGAGTTCAGATAATGAGCTAGATGCTCTGCCGGCCTTAGGGACTAGCTTATTAGACCTGCACCCTTGGAGTAGAAACTCCCCAAGGCCGTATGCAACTTGATCCCTTCAGTTTACCTGGTATCCTGGCGCCACGGGGTTGCCATCTGGGGTCAGGATGCCAAAATTGGCAAATCCGGCCATCTAGGTGGTCAGGTGGCCGGCCAGGGTTAGCTTTTGTGGCGATCTCGTCAAGCAAAGCCTGGATCCACGGGTCTGAAAGCACCCTTTGGTCACGTGCATAGGGGTTTGGCTTGCTGTCACGTTGGCTGTTTACCGTTCCCCGAGGGGATGGTCACGCGGCGGGGCAGATAACAGGAAGAATGGCAAATTTTGGCAACGTGGCACGCACCGTAAGTTGCCTCACTCCGGCTAAGCCCGAGGAGCAAATATGAAAACCTAGGGCAATTGAGCCTTTATCATATGCTACAAGAATCATCTCTTGATTCTGGCTAGGTCCCTTGCATCATGGAGATATGGTGTTCCAAGCCTGGCCTAAAATGGCAAAAACAGCGAAAAGTGGCCGAATCGGCCTACACTCACAATCCCATATCTCCATAGTCATGGCGAGCAATAATCTAACCAAGCTCCCCAAAGACACATCATGGTTAGGTCCCAATGTATGCCCCATGTCAACCCTCAAGGTCGCCCCTAACCATTTTTCCCTTAGGAGAAAGGGGGTACACAATAAATGGCAAATGGCAACATACCCCATATTGGTCCACACATGGCTTTCCCATCCCAAGGTGAGGATACATGGGGACATACCCTATTCGAGGCGCGTTGATGTCCCCTTTCGGATTCGCCTTTAAGGTTGGATAACGGGCGCACACAACCCCGGGGCGAACATGAAGGGGGAGATGGCGTTTGATGCGATTGTGGCCTAAGAGAGGGTTAGTAGTCCCAACAGTGTTTACTCCAAAAATTGTCTCCCCGGTTCCCAAGGGAGATTGACTTTAGGCTTTTGCATGGAAGCAACCCAAAGCGTTAAGTCCCTTCATCAACATTGGTTTTGGCCGAAAGCACAAGAAAACAATTTTTCACGCTCCGGCCCTTGGAGCACAGGAAAGGTTTGAACGCCAATATTGGGGCATATATACCCGTGGGACACCAAAGCCAATATAATATGGCATATATACAAATTGAAGGACCCATAGAAGTGTTTGCAAACCTACCTACTATGGGCCAAGTCCTCCCTTCGATCCCCAGTCAATCATGCATGCATATGGGCACATGTGCAAAAGGCAGAATTGGCGCGCGTGCTCACAAGGCAATATTGCATAAAATAGTAGATAACCTTGGAAAAATGAAACAAGCTATACACCATGGTCTTCATGCTCACTACATTACATATTGCCTTGGTTCAAAGCTCATACTGTCATTGGCTTCGAGAACGACCCTTGGCGCCACGGCCATTTTGGCCAAATCTTAGAGGAAAAGTCGACTTTTCAGATGACCATTTTTTGGTACGCATTGAATTGCGTGGAACAATCTTTGAGTTGGCTCCAAAATCGAACATGGCCTCGGGCTATTGGTCTTGTGAGCATTATGTCAAGTTATTTACGTGCATGTTCAGAGGTAAACAAAGGCACAAATTTGAGTTGGGTTTTTGCATCCCTGTGTGTCCCAAATCACCCCTGTAAGCCGTTTCCCCAAGGGAAGCAATATGCCCATGTGAAAGAGGCATGAAAGGAGAGCAAAGGGTGGAGATGTAGGATTCCCTACAAACTCATGGTCTATGAGAACCATGAGTTTGGTCGCTTGACGAAAAAGCTTGCGCGTCAAATTTCACCCAGTCGCAAGGGTGAAAGCGTCTGGTGAATATACCAGATGAAAGTACACGAAAAACCCTACAGATCCAGCACTTAACTTCCTCTGAAACCTCAAAGGTACATAAGAAGACGCAGGCGACAACTAGTGGCATTTTCAAGATGGCTAGAACACCGGTCAGAATAATCAATTTTGATCGACTTCCCCGCAGGATTCGATCATCAAATTGAAAATATGAAAATTCCAGATCATTTTCATCGATTAGGTAGGTTAGGGACGGGATCGGTCCCATGCTGGTTCCCATTGGACTGCAGAAAACATATTCCCACATGCAGGACCCGGAAATATGCATAGGTGACTGGAAACGACAGACATTTAGCCTATGGGCCATCGGGTCCTGGGTACTGCTTCACCCCCCTCCTTAGAGCACACCAGGGGGGGGGCTGGATCACACTCAAGAATGGCAGCGGGTACCGGAGACAGCCGCTGGGGGGGGGGGGGGTTCCCTCCTTAGGCACACACCCGGGTCAGGATCTCCACCTGACTCCAATATCCCACATAAACGGTGAGAATCTCGCTAAAAAAAAAATTGAAATTCCCCAAAAATCAACAAGTAAGATCTGTAAATGGCTGGAGAACCCGATATAGTATGAAGTATCACGCCCCAGGTCCTGGCGGCGATTGTTCGGCATCCAAAGTACCCGTTATCCCATCCCAGGCACACCAGGTGCCGGCTGCGACGGTCACCACCACAGTGGCAGTGGCATACACGGCGGACATAGGCGATTCGCGACGGCTGCGGTGGTCCCACGGGTCGACAGTGACCACAGAGATGCGTGAGGACCGCCCAGGCTTCCGAAGTCCGCAGACTCGGGGATAGCCCGCACGGGTGCTTCCCAGGGCGCACTATGTCCATATCCACGACGGGAGTCCCGAGTGGTAAAGCCGCAAGAGCACCCCCATAAGCAATCAAGCATGAAGGCTGTCTTCCCCCTCGCCCCTTTACCGCGAAGGCCATACATCGGGGAGTCTTCATGCAGTCTGGGCGGAGGCGTGGAATCCCCAAACCACCAGGGTTCCCAAGGCAAACTGACCAAGGTCAGGACACCGAAGGTCACCATCCAACTGCCGAGGCAAGTAGATAGGCTCACACCCGAACTCACAGCGGCTGACCGCTGGGAGTTCACTTCAGGTAACTGGGCTTTCAGCCTGACGCCTTCAGGTTCTCGGCAACAGGCACAGTCATGGACACACGGTATCACAGGCGCCATCTGTACTTGAGTACTGGTCCAACTGGACGCTATGTAATGGAATGTACATGGCGATCATGGTCGCCTCTGTGTGTCGGTTCGAGTCCCTTATGGGGACCATCTGTAGCTCTGTAGTAGTCCAGCGGGACTGTGTGGACACGTACATGGCGATCCTTAGTATGCGACACACTTCCTGAGGTCACTGAGGTATGATGTAAGCAATTAAAGGCCAAAACAGTGAATCCAGAGTAAAAACAGCAGTGGATGACCGCATCGCGGAGGGCAGGGCAATGACATTGCACAGGACAAGAGGCATGTTAACACGCTCCGTGAGAAGCACCAAACCATCCCCCCGTCAGGATAGGGCGTCACCAGGGGAAGTGGGGAGACAAATGCCCTAAGGCCAGCAATTCACACACACTCACCAACAATCTGGATCCCTGAATGTGCCATTGGACCAGATCACACACAGATTCGCATTGTCGATGGCGGCGACAACTGTTGCGCAACGTCGTATGGGCTTCAAGGCCCCGAGAGCTCGGTAAAATGTAGGGGTCAGTTGCCTCACCTGGTTTACCAAGGATGCATCAGGAGGGGGAGTGACGTACGATAGGTGACAGTCGGGACGCCGGAGGTCGCCCACCCATTCACCTGGGCTCCACAGGAATCAGCAAGCAGGGGTGTAACCATCTGCTCAGGCCTCTTGACGTGGCATGGGAGGTGGTCCCACCTGGTTTCCCATGGATTCACCAGGGGGGTGGGTCAAGCACAACAATTCAATCATGAGAGAGACATAGGGAGCAGAACTGCATCGGCCAAACTCGGCTTCGGGAGGTCGGCATCACGCAGAGGTCTGGGCGACAAGCAACAGCTGTGTCAAACCACTTAATTAGGGGGCTGCTTGACTCGCGCAGCATTTCAACCACTCCACCGGAACGACATTGCACAAGAGCTGGGACAGAGAACGCAAGCAGGGGACCTATTGCCAAACTGACGGACTTGTGCTCAATCTGCGCACTCAGGGGAGAGCTCAGAGCAAGATCAGTCGCCCATGGCTTCAATCTCCTTGGAGAGATCTTCCAAGTCAGAGACCTGGGACTTCGTCCTGTGTCTGCGGGTGTACTCCATAAAGGGGGTGTCGATCCGCAACGCAAAGGAAGAGAGGGGTCCTGAGGTGTCACTGGACGGCCCATAGAATGCCCAGCGCACCATGGACTCCCCTGCTCCAGGCGCCGAGGCACTCGGACGCTGGGCTAGGATCTTCTTCACGGTGTAGTCATCCTGCTCAGCATTGTCGTCGTCCGAGTCAGCCTCATGGGCGGTGTAGTCCGGTGACACATGTTTCCCAGGGACATCAGGCTCGTAGGCAAGGAGTTGACCTTCGTGTTGCTCCCTGAAATGTTTGGGGCCCCCCTTGATGTGGTAACCGTCCTCACCAATCCTGCGGACCACCTATCTGGGTCTGAACCAGGTCTTGGTGCCGTGAGTGCCCATAGGCCGGGGTCTCATTGCCACATCGTGTCACCCACCCTGAACTTATGCGCTTCAGACTTCGAGGCTGTCTTTGCTCGCACTGCATGCTTCTTCTCGAGCCGCTGGCAAATCTCCCGGGCCGCAGTCTCTTGGCATCCATCGCCATAGCGTCACCTGACAAAGGGAGTCCCCGAGCCAGGGGGTCCCTGCAGAAACAAATCTGGTGAGCTGACAAGCCAGCCGGTGTGGGGGTGTCATGAAGGGCCTTAGGAGCTGGGCACATCGCCTCAAAGAGGTTGCGGTGTTGCATCTCGGCCATTGGACTGGCTGAGATAGGAGACGCTCTCGGCATGCCGTATTCCCATAAGGAAACACATGGCCCTGAACCAGCCGCCACTGAACTGGGGTCCATGATCGTTGCAAATGGTGCGGGGGATGCCGAAGACTGCCAGCCAATGAGGAATCACCATTACTGCCACTTCCTTGGCTAGCAACCCTTTTTTGCGCGCCGGGACGGCCACAATGTAGCCATTGTGTCAGTCCACACATAGGACCACACAATCGAAAACCTCTTTTCCGATGTGCACTTTGGGCATGAACATGATGTCCATAGCCACGGTCTCCATGGGCTGGTTAGGAATCGGCGTCCATTTCTGACCCCCCTTGACATTCCCATTGTCAGGATTGCAGGCCTGACAGACCTAACAACCCTTCTTGACATGCTTGATTGCATTGTAGAGAGGGATCACACTCGCTCAAAGCTCGAGCACCCGGGCCTCCGGTAGAAGCAACCTACCATTCTGGTAAAGCTGCCATCTTCCCAGCTGAGCAACTTTGGCCACTTCTGCCCGTCCTCAGGGTCAGTCGGAGACCGGTGCCCGGACTCAAAGCCCTCAGACCTGGCATAGTCATCCGTCCAGTCTTCTTGGAGGCACGACTCAGGGAAGAGGTGCTTGTCGGACTCAGCACCCATCTGGTACTCGGACCGCTCTGCTCACCCTTCTTCCAAGAAGAGCATCTGGGGCCATGACGACGAAGCATTTGACACCGTCCTGCTCCAACATGCGCTCCGTATGAATGATTTTCTTGGCCTCAGCGGTCTCAGCCTCATCGCCATGGGCGGAGACGTTTCTCATGCCTTTGCTGGCAGGATAGGCCCACCTGCGTAGACAATCCGCCATGGTGTTGTCCTTTCCAGGACCGTAGACCACCATGAAGTCGAACTTGGCCAAGGTCTCGTGCCATCTGGCTCTTCCAGAGACTGGACCTGAGGGAGTGTCCACGTGCTCCTTGTGCCACAACTGCAGACTCTGACGGTCTGTGCAGACCGTGACAGAATGCAGGGCTATGTACCCGGCCCAATTCCTGAGAGCCATGACAATGGCATACGCCTCCTTCTCGTGGGGCGTCCATGTTTGTCTCTGGCGTTCATCCAGGACTCCGCTCCAGAAGGCCACGGGCACGTGCCTCCCATCAGCCAGCACGTGCTCCAACAATGCACGGATGGCGTAGTTGGAGGTGTCCGTGCTCAGGAGGAACCCTCAGTCCGGATCCACGAAGTGCAGACCCATTGCGGATAGCAGCGCCTGCCTCATGCCCTCAAAGGCAGGTTCGGACTCCTCATTCCAGACCAGAGCCTTCTTGGACGCCTTCTTGATCTCTTCCCGGTTGCCCTTGAGCATGGCCGTCATGGCAGCTGCGTACTCAGCATCCATGATGAGATCCCCGGAGTAGTAGTTGCAGAACCTCAGGTATGCCTGAAGCTCGGACAGCCTCTTGGGTTTCTTCCAGTGCGAAATCGCCTCGACCTTTCCAGGTATGGGCTTCTGAAGCGGTACCCAGAACCTATGGCCCATGGCCTGGAGGCCTGGGAGCCGTCACACCCGTTATGGCCCATGGCCCGGAGGCCTGTGAGCCGTCACAGCCGTGCGGAAGCCGTTAACACCGGCTGTCAGCGGGATATCCCTGTTATCTAACCCGCGAAATCTGGAATCCGATTTCTAACCATTAAGTCGATGTGGAATTACCATAATTTTACTGTCCTGGTCGATTTGCGCTTAGAAATCGGTGAAATACCCGATTTCTACCGCGATTTCCAATTGTCGTGAAATCGCCGCCAGACATCGCCCGTTCCGTGCTCTGTATTAGATTATTCTGTAGAACGATGTTTCTTGAAGTTAAGACTGAAACAGTCTTCGAGTGATCCGCATTTTTTACCTTGCTAGAACGCATCGCGTCCCAGATTTTCCCCAGAAAATCTCGGCGTCCGAAGGCGCTTTGAACCCCCAAGTGGAATAACAAGGGCTACGAGCGTTCAAGCGCCCAAGGACGAACTAACGTGTCTCATAGGCACTGTGTATGAGGTTTTGCCCCCCATAGTCATAGGATGAGGCCAAAGGATCCCAACTCCATAGGCCCAAAGGGTTATTTATTTTGAGTGTTCTCCAAGAAGTGCGCTTTTTCACGTATTTGGCGTCCAAGTACGTGTAGAAGTATGTTGAGTTGGCATTTGCCCCACCCTTGCTTGCCTCTACATCCGGGGCATATCACTTGTCTTCCCCGGATAGTGCATATATGATCTCCATATATATATTGGCAATATATTTTGCGTGCATGCTAAAATTCGGAATTCCGAAGAGAGGTCGATTTTCGACCAAAGCACTTGTATGCGTGTTAGAGGACCAAAGTTACTCTAGAATATAGGCATACTTTGATTCTAGGCCACTAGATTGGGTGTAGAAGGCGTGGGTAGGGTCGTATGCCATATTTGGTGTCATATCACGTGCCCATTTGGCGGGTGCACCATTCCAAGAGTAACCCACAAATGGACCCCTTATCGCACGAGGCCTTTCATTGTACTCTCAACCAACACTCGCAAGCCTAACCTTCGTGAAGGGACGCTTGTGGAGCGCTCCCGAAGCGATGCGTTGCGAGCAAGGTGTGTTTTTTGCATTATTCCATTTTTGCATGTGCCCACTTGGGAGGCAGCGCGCGCGACCTTCCAAAGCGCCCCAAGTGGAGCACATATGTGGAATCGAAGGTCATTGGTGTCAAGTCATTGTGTTTAAAAGGATTGGTCGATAACTCAATCCATGCCGAAGATATTATAATATATTTGTGTAGCTTTCAAGGCACTTTTGTGTGTCTTTTCGCCAATTTTGCTGTTTTTTGCCCGTCATGATGTCAAGTGGCGACCGTGTATCTCAACGTTGCGCCCAATTGACATCATGACCCAAGTATGTTATGAGGGTACATACTTTGGTGCCCAACATATCTTCAACCCGGCGAACAACTCCCCTTGGGCTTGGCATACCGTGGCCCTCGTGTTGGCAATTTGGGATGATCCCAAATCATGGGCTCACTTGGCGACCCTGCCATTCCCAAAACCGGAGGGGTTTGGGCGACGCCCAAAAGATATGTTGGACGCATATGACTTGATGCCAATCCTATGGCACACTCCGGTCCAAGTCGGGCATGTGCTCCATTTGCCCCAACCATGAGTGTGCGCATTTTCGGCCATTTTGAGCAATTTTCCATATTTTCTGCCCGCCGTGCACCATGTTCAGCCCCCTCGTGCACGCCGGACGCATGGACCAATGGACCATATATGACATGGGTGTTATGGATATTGGTCCCCATGGCTCGCACACCACGTGGGCGAAACGGAATGACCTTCGTCAAGGTGCTAGCCCAACGTGAGTGTGGACAAATTTGCCATTTTGGCAGTTGTGGACCCAATTGGGATTGTCACCACACCCAGTGACATTGGGGATCTTTGGAAGCCAAGATCATGGGAGTCTCTGTTCAACTCCCGGTGGATCGCGTATGGAATGGCTGATCTGATCTCCAAGCCGGCGTGGAGATATACCATTGGGAGTACCCCGAATTTTGGCTCATTTTGAGCAGCCAAAATGACCCCCTTTTGGGACCCCAATTTCAGCCCCCCGTGTGGTCAATTGGCGGCCCCATATCTCTGCCCACGGGGAGTCCGGACCCAATTTTAAGTTTTACACTCAGATGAAGGTCCGGGTTCCTGTTTCCTCCCCTGTGAGCCATTTGCCTTGCCCTGGCCGGGCGAGCCACGCGTGAAAATGACGCCGATTTTGGTGATTTTGGCATCATGACCCCACTTGACGAACCCGTGGTGCCCTGATGCCGGGACCTCAGAGGGAACCAGGTTGGGTGAGGGCTCCAGAGAGTTTATCCGCGAAGGGCATAGGGTCAGTTGCCTCGTCCCTACCTCTGGCGGGTCCAGACAAGGGGTTAATTTTGGAGTTTTCAGAGCTAATATCAGTTTGGGCTGAAACGGCCCATTTTCAGCTACCAACTCCTGGGGGATAATGGCGGGGCCCTATCTCTCGCTCAGAAGGGAATTTGGGACCTGTCGTTGAGGGAGCATGGGGAGCTACTGTCAGTTGGCAGTGGAGCGACTTAGCTTCTAGGAACTCGCCTGTGGCTGGGCGGGACACCTCCCCTATTGGCAGGGTTTCAGGGTCCGGATTGAGCAGGGCATGGGTTGTGTTTGAGCCCCCGCCCCCACCAGCCACTGGAAGGGTCGGACCTGGGATTGGGATATGAGTTGGGACTGAGTGTCTATTGTCCTGTGATGCCCTCACCTTGGTCCAGTCTCAACCCCATGTGTACATATCCTGATGTGTTGCTGTACATACTTTTGTTCCCTTGTTTCAGAGTGGCAAGGATCCTGAAACGCTTTGTCACATGACACGAGCGTAATGATGCCCCTGTGAGCGCAGTGCTTTGCCTGCCTGCTTGCTTGTGCGTGTCACCGCAGCGTCCCGTGGCCAGGCCCCCCACGGGAACGCGTCAAAAGCGTTTCACAACCGCGGGGTTACCCATCCCTCGCGTGCCACTCGGGGCTATCAGCCCCGAGCGCCAGGGGCTTCGCAGCGCCGCCCGGCAGCAGCGCTGAGTCCGTGAGGGAGGAGCAGCGACAGGAACTCCGACATCAACGAGTTCCTTCGGCCGACCAGGGAGGCCGTACTCCCAGCTACAGCAACCGCCTCAACAACCACCCCCAGGACCACTCCATCGAGGGGAACAATGGTTAATTGGCAGGAGGCGGGCAAGACGTTCCTGCGGCCCCACCCCCATGCGGTGTGCCTACCGCGTGGGTTGGTGTGGGACCAGCACTATCGCCACAACCATCCCCAGTGCGAAGGCGGCATGCCCGGGAGCTCCGAGCTCCGCGAGGACATGGGCCCCGACCGCCTGCAGGCAGTCGAAGACTGGCTGCGAGTGGAAGGGATTGCCTTCTGCTTCCGCCAGAAGCGCTGGAGGGTCTGGACCCGGCCAGACAGGCCCGGCAAAGGGCTGCGCCCTGACTGGATTGAGGAGGACGGGAACTCCAACGAGTACCCGTCGGGCGCCACGATCAACGTCTCCATGTGGGACATGATCGAAAGGAAGTTCCCGGAGCCGGGGATCGAGCGCACGCTGCAGGGCAGCAGCAGCAGCAGCGCGTCTCCTGGTAGGGAGAAGCGGTCCGCCAGGGACAGGAGGCGGGACAGGAAGTGGCGGGAGTACCAGGAGTCGCTGGCCGCCGAAGCCGCCCAAGGCGCCAAGGGCGGAACCCCAGCCCCGGGCCCTCAACGGGCCAGTGGCGGTCACCATCCTGGCCACACCACCCTTGGCGACTTCCTCGAAGTCGCCAAGCAGGCCAAGGCCAAGCCCCGTCAGCTGCACCTGAGGAAGTCAGGCCCCAGCAGCGACGTGGAGTGGGCCCACCGCGGGAGGATGCTGGCCGACCAGGCCAGCTCCTGCAGCAGCGTTGCTCCCGGCCAAAGAGACGTTGCGTGCGCCTGCAAGCGCGCCTGTGGGCCGCCCTGCAACCTTCGGGTTGCCCGGCAACGGGCCACGCAGCAGAACGCTGCCGTGGAGGGCGCCTTCGGCTTCGATCATGAGGAGGCCACCGATCGGGGCAGAGGCATGGCCTTCCACGCCTTGACCGTCGCGGCCATCGCGGCCGGTCTCACGGCTGCAGCTGCCCATGAGGCAGCAACTGCCCAGGTCAAGGGTGAGGTGGCGGCAGCCACCGAGGAAGCCCGCCTGACGCAGGAGGCCATTGCCTGCAAGGAGGCCAAGCTGAAGGCGCTGGAAGAGGCGCTTGCCCAAGAGAGGGCAAAGAAGGAGGCGGAAGAAAGGGCCTACGCCGAAGCAACGACCAAGGCCCAGGCGGACGGCGCCAGGAAGGACGCCATCGAGGCCGCGCGACGGAAGGTCGCTGAGGAGAGGGCCAGGACGGAGGCGGAGCTGGCAGCGTTAGAAGCGGAGAAGGCTCGGCTGCAGCAGGCCTGGGAAACCGAGGCTGCTCGTGCCCGGGATGAGGCCGAAAGGCGAGCTGCCGCAGCCACAGCCGCCGCAATGGAGGTGGCGGAGGCCAAGCTCCAGCGCGAGACTCTTCCGGGAGGATCCCGAGTGGAGACCCTTCGAAAGCTTTTCGAAGGGGACGCCTCCTCCAAGATGACGCTGGATCTGGAGGAGGGCGACACGGGCAGCAGTGGGAGCAGTGGCCCCACATCCAATCGACGGAGGAAGGGTAAGGGGAAGACCACCGAGAGGTCACGGAGGCCAGCGGGCGGACACCCCCACGACTCCGACCCCTTCTTCAGCGCCAGCGACAGGGATGAAAGAGGCCGCCGACATCGCCGAGGAGTGGCTGGCGGAGGAGGCGGAGACGTCCCCATCGAGCCGGAGGGTGAGAGTGAGGATCTCCCTCCTCCCTACAGGAGCTCGGAGTCTTCCGCGTGCGAGACCGAGACGCCTAGGTGGGGCGACATGGACAAGGATGATGACATGGACTTCGACTACACGAAGAAGCCCCCATCCTCGGGCCCACCGAGGCGACCCGGCAGGGGACCCACCAGAACCCCCTGGAGGAGGACCATCAGGACCCCCTGGAGGACGCCCACCAGGTGGACCCCCTGGAGGCGGACCACCGGGCGGGGGAGGACCCCCTGGACCGGGCGGACCCGGCGGAGGCCCTCCTGGAGGACCCCCTGGGGACCCCGACGACCTACCAGGGAACGGCGACCCGGATGCCACCTGGTGGTGGATTGTCCACCTCCGCAGGAGGGTTCAGTCCCTCGAGCGCGAGGTAGACACGGGCAAGGGCGAGATGACTCGCATCGCCAGGGTCGCCGCGGGCGCACAGAAGGAGCTGGACATCACCAAGGTCGAGATAGTCAAGATCGCCAAGGTCGCCACCGCCGTGCAGAAGGAGCTGGACATCGCAAGGGGCGAGACCAGGCTGCTGAACAAGGTCATCAACGGCCTGCAGCAGCGGTTGGACTCGCTGGAAGGCCGTGGGAGCGTCAGCAGCGACCACCCACCCCTGGAGTCTGGCTCGTCAAACGACAGCTGGGGACCTGGACCAGGTCCAGGTAGACCCCACGCCCCCGGCGGAGCCCCCAGGAGTCGCCCCAGCGCCAGTGCCCCCTCTCTCAGCGCCCCCTCTCACCACAGCGCGGGCCGCCGCAATGAGCGCGTGCCGCCCGGCAGTGGCAGTGAGGAGTGGCGTGATGAGTGGCTCAGGGCGGAGTACCACAACCGCCGTGCCCCACCGCGGACACCGGTACGCCCCCGACGCCCTGCACCAGCCCACGAGCCAATCCCAATGGCAGGCGGGCGTTATTCTGGACTCAGGGATGAGGTCCCCGGAGGAGACGTGGAGTGGGATATCGGCGGAGGTGAGGAAGACCTGGAGGAGTTCGGCATTTCCTCGCTGCCTGGTGTACGACGGGAGGCTGCTGAACGCAGCCGCCGGCGCCGTGATGAGGAGGCCTACATGGAAAGAGTACGGCGTGAACATCCCGGTTCAGCGTACATGGAGGAACCACGGCGTAGCCACACTGATACCGGGGAGGAGATGGAAGTGGCGGCCGTGGGAGTCCGATGGGAACCTCGGTCGACCTCGCGGCCGGCGTTCATGGTCTCTAAGGGGGCGGATGCCGCCGTGTGGGAAGACCTGAAGGACATCAAGCCCCTCATGTACGATGGCAACCCCCTCAACCTCGACCGCTTCTTGGAAAAGCTGGACGATTGGGGGCTGACCGTCACTGAAGACATGGATCCCGCAGATGCGGAGAGATATGTCTCCAAACGGTTCAGGTACCGCCTGCCGGAAGTGCTCCAAGAGCTATACTTCGTGTCGACCAAGGAGTGGAAAATCAAGACCCTCAAGAAAGCCAAGAAGTGGCTCAACGAGCAGGAGCGGCCGGACACTCCGCAGGTGGCTGCCAAGCGGTGGAAGTCCATCAAGCTTCAGCATGATGGTTGGGAGATCCGCCCAGGAGATTGGCGGGACTTCTGAGGGCAATACACCCTTTTCTGCCGCAACGTGGGGGACTGGAACGAGGGTGACGAGCAGGCCCGCCTGCTCTCCATGCTGCCGGAAGCATGGGTCAAGAGGGTCACCAAGGAGGAAACCAAAAGGGCCAAGTCCAACCACACGGTCAAGATGATGCTCCCCAAAGAGTATCATACGAACGTGGTGGCTTGGACGAGGAAGAACGTGGTCCGGGATGTCAAACGGCACTCCCTGCGGAACGCTCTCCTCATCACCGTCTCGGGCGATCGCGAGAAGACCGCGATGTGGCGCCTTGATGAGTGTGACATGAGCGGCCAGACCATCCGTCCGCAGGCCATCCCGGCGCAGATGAGCTGCGACGAGATCCTGGAGTGGGTTGGAGAGGAGGTACTCAATGAGTACCGGAACCTCCACCACACTCGCGGGTTAAGGCCCGGCAACCGTGACGTCAACTACGTTGGCGAGGGGCCTGGCAGGGAAGCTGCCACGGACCCAGCGGGAGCCGATGGCGATGAGGCTCTCGTCGACGATGACGACGACGATGAGCCCACTGAGATGGCGGTTTGTGCCTTCGTGGCCAACAACCTGAACACGGGGTGCAACCGGGGAAGCTGGAAGCCCCTGCAGCAGGGTTGGAAGAAGAAGGAGAAGAAGGACCCTCGCCGCATTGGCAACCCTCCGCTGTCCTTTGGGGAGTTCATACGAGCTCACCCTCAGGGCTGCTTCGTGTGTTATGGGAGGAAGCAAGGCTTCAACCATGACCACCGGACATGCCCCATCCACCAGGCCCACACGGAGGCCTACAAGAAGGTGCACGGGTTGAAGAAGCGTGCACCCGCGGTCCGGGAGACCAAAGTGGAGGTCGACAAGGACGAGCTCTCCAAGCTAATGTCAGTGGGGACCGAGTTGGCCAAGGACATCCAGGAGATCAAGAGGAACTGGGTCCCCAGGTCGGACAACAAGAACAAGGAGAACAAAGAGAACGAGGACAAGCGCAAGAAGGGTAGGAAAAGGGGAAAGAAGAAGGGTGTCAACGAGGTTGATGCGGAGGAGAGTACCCCTACTACCACAACTGACGCCCCTTAGCGGAGCCCCTGCAGCCAAGGGCCCCAGCTAGGGCGGTCGCAGGATGGTGACGTGGGAAGCGCCACACCATCCCAGTCGGGACACGATAAGCACAAAGGGATTACCGCGGGCAGAAGGCCCGATCCAGCGCCCAAAGCGAAGGACAGTCGCGGTGGCGGGGTGAGGGCAAGTGAAGGCAAGAACCCTTGCACCCGTCCATCCTTCGCGACCAAGAATGTATTTGATGTGCTTCAAGATCTATCCGAGAGTATCAGAGGATCATCTGGACCGCAGCTCGATGCTGCAGATGGGCAGCCTGAGCCCATTGTCCACGACCCGCACCAGTCGCTTGTTGAGCTTCTGGAACGGCCGGACATCCTGAGCTTGCACGCCGTGCGCCGAGTTGGGCGTGAGCGGCAGTTTCACCTTAAGGTCCGTGCCTTATGCGGGGAAGTGGAGAAGGTCTTCGACGTGTTGGTCGACACGGGAGCTCAGGTCAGCTTGGTCAAGGCTGGCCTACTTCCGCCAGAGTGTTTGACCGACAGTCGGAAACCTGTCAGGCTGAAGGTGGCAAACGGCCAGTACATGGTGGGAGGCACGAAAGAAGTGGCCATTGGGCTGCAGTTTGTGAACCACTGTGAGCTGAGCCGCCCGGACCTCGGCAAGGAAATCCTCCTACAAGGTCGCTTCTACGAGGCCAAGATGGACTGGGACATGATCGTTGGGTACGACTTCATGATGGAGACAGACTCCGGCGTTCTCCCGGCCCAGGCCTCAATGACCCTGTACAAGGACGACCAGCTCTCGTGGCTTTTGTCACCTGAGCACCATGTGGAGTGCCAATGGATCCACCCAGAATGCAATCAGCTCGAAGTAGCCGCGCTGGGCACTGAGCCAACTGGGCCAGCGAACCAGGAGTAGGGCGTAATGCCGGAAGTGGCGAGCCGAGTGGTTGCGGACCTGGGAGCTTGGGATCTGGCCCTGGATGCGTTCTCTTCAGGAACCTCCGCCCATCTGCGGGTTTGTGAGAAGTACTGGAGCGCCCAGGACTCCGCGTGGAAGAAGCACTGGGGTCCGCATCAGGGCTTGATGTGGATCCATTGCCCCCGATGGGACATTCCAAGGGCGGTAGCGAAGATTCGCAAGGACCGCTCCAAGGCAGTGCTGGTTGTTCCTATGGGATGCAACGAGGAGGAAAGCACCCGACATTGGGTGGTCTCATTGACCAACATGACCTTAAACAAGGTCGTCCTACCGGCTGGAGAGAGTGTGTATCAGGACTCTAAGGGACAGCCCATGCCACCCCAGACATGGCCATCGGAATTCCACTATGTGGATGGGGGCCTTGAACAGGCCGACACCACGGACTTCGTATGTGTCAACCGCATCGTAGCGGAGCCATGGAGGCAATGCTTTGCGGTTTCCCCTGTTGACATCGGAGAATCGGAGGACCCCCTCAGTGAAGAGGAGTTGGAACTGGTTCAGGGGTATATGGATCAGCCCTTTCACGACTGGGGAAGCCAGCGTGAGGGCAAGGGCCAGGACAAAGCCTGGTGGGAAGTGGACTCCATCGTCTCTGGTTCCTATGATGGGAATACCTTCGTGAAGAGGCTGCTGGACCACATGTCCAGCCAGGACGATCCAATCGGCGGGAACCCGCCCACCTATGGTGACTTGTTCCGAGGCAAGACCAGAGATGGCCCTTTGGGCCACCTGGGAAGACCACCTGAGCCGAAACCGAGTGGGGTCGCTACCCCTTAAGTAAGCTCAGTTGTCCAGGTGCGCGGAAAAGCCAAGGCGGAGTCCGATGATTGCCCCAAGATCCAGGCATTGAGGGCCAGGCTGAAGCAGAAGTATGGTGATACCTTCTTCAGCGGAAAACCTGTCTTTTCCCTCACCGGTGCGTGGACCGTATGGCGAGGCCAAGATACGACTGAAGCAGGACCCCCGTGTCCATCGACACCGGGAGTTTGCCCTTAGGGGCGAGAGGAAGGAGGCCATGGAGAAGATCCTCCGTGACTTCATCGAGAGAGGCTGGCTTGAGCCGTGCCACTCCGAGTGGGCCTCTCCGTGCTTCGTCGTCCCCAAGAAAGTGGCCGGTGAGTGGCGGCTCGTGGTCGACTACCGCGGCCTAAACGCCCAAACGCAGCATGACAGCTATACGCTGCCCCTCATTGAGGACATGCTGCAAAAACAACACCGGCGGAGGATCTTCACGGTGATTGACCTGAAACATGGTTATCATCAGATGCCTCTCGCCGAGGAGTCCCGTGCCTGCATAGCCATGAGCACCCCACTTGGACCTCTCCAGTCGAAGGTGATGCCGATGGGCATTACCAACGGCAATGCGGCTTTTCAGCGGATGCTGGAGAACCTGCTTGAGCCGGTGCGTGACTGTGCGGACCCCTTCGTGGACGACGTGATCATCGCGTCCGGGGACCCCAGCATGAGCTTTGAGGAGCTCCTGGAGGCACATGAGAGAGACGTCACCCGAGTGCTGTACCTTCTGGTTCGGCACAAACTCACGGGCAGCAGTGACAAGGCCAGCATTGCGGTAAGCGAGGTGGTCTTCGCTGGCCACTTAGTTGGGAACGGGCAACGGAAGCCAATACCTGGCAAGGTGGCTGCGATCGAGCACTGGGAAAAGCCCAAAACGGTCTCTGAGCTACGGGCGTACTTGGGATTCTGCAATTACTACTCGGGGTATATCAAGATGTATGCCGAGTATGCAGCCCCCATGACGACCATGCTCAAGGGCAACCGAGAGCAGACCAGGAAGGGGTCCAAGAAGGCTCTGGTCCGGAATGACGAGTCCGACCGTGCCTTTGAGGGGATGAAGCAGGCGCTGCTATCCGCAGTGGGTCTGCACCTCGTGGATCCTGATGGAGGGTTCGTCCTGCGCACCGATGCTTCCGACTACCCCGTTGGTGCTGTGTTGGAACAAGTGCTTGACGATGGTAGGCACGTGCCAGTGGCTTTCTGGAGGCGAGTCCTGGCGGAAGGCGAGAGACGGATGCGGACGCCCCGAGAAAAGGAGGCGTATGCCATCGTCATGGCTCTCAGGAAATGGGCTGGGTACATAGCCCTCGATCCGGTCACCGTCTGCACCGACCATCAGAGTCTGCAGTCGTGGCACAAGGAGCACGTGGACACCCCCTCTGGTCCCGCCTCCCGACAGGCAGTATTGGCATGAGACCTTTGCCAAGTTCGACCTCACGGTTGTGTATGTTCCTGGCAAGGACAACACCGTGGCGGACTGTCTCAGTAGGTGGGCCCATCCGCCCAGCAAGGGCATGACAGACGTGTCTGCCCATGGCGATGAGGCTGAGACCGCTGAGGCCAAGAGGATCATAGAGATGGGGCGCCTGATGGAGGAGGAGGGTGTTAAATGCTTCGTCGTCATGGCTGCAGATGCCCCCCTCGGAACGAGGATGGGCAGAGCGGTCAGAGTACTCGCCCCTGATGGAGCTGACTCCGACAAGCACCTCTTCCCTGAGTCCTGCCTCCAGGACTTTCAGGCCGAATATAGGGCTGTGACCGACCCTGATGACTGGCAGAAGTGGCCGAAGGAGCTGACTGAGGAAGATGGCAAGCTCTACCGGAATGGTAAGCTGCTGGTCCCAGAGTTCCGAGTGCTTGAGCTGTGTGAAGCTTGGCACCACCACATGATGCACCCAGGGGTCAAGAAGCAAGCCCTGGACATGCAGCGCCGGTTTGAGATCGACCAGATCGGTCTCTACACCGCCATCAGGAAGGTCAGGAAGTGTTGCTCGGTCTGTCAGGCCTGCAATCTTGATAACCGTAACGTCAAGGGGGAAGCCCAATGGACTCCGGTGCCTGACCAGCCCATGGAGAGCGTGGCCATGGACGTCTTCTCCATGCCCGAAGTTCACATAGGCAAGGAGACCTTTGACTGTGTGGTCCTTTGTGTGGATCGCCACAGCGGCTACGTAGTAGCCGTTCCGGCACGCAAAAAGGGGTTGCTTGCCGAGGAAGTGGCAGTCATGATTATTCGTCATTGGCTGTCCGTCTTTGACATCCCCCGCACCATTTGCAGTGACCGAGGGCCCCAGTTTACTGGTGGCTGGTTCAAGGCCATGTGTTCCCTCATGGGAATACGTCATGCCAAGAGCGTCGCCTATCTCAGCCAGTGCAACTCAGCCGGGCTGAAGTGGCTGGAAGGCAGCTTTTCGAGAAGCTGCGCAAGATTCACATTACCAATCCACGTCGGAACTGGTTTGAGGAGATGTTGCCCGCTCTGAAGGCCCATCATGACACCCCCACTCCGGGTGGTTTGTCCCCTCACCAGATTCTGTTCGGCAGGGACCCCCTGGGTCGGGGACTTCCCTTGTCTGGTGATGGTATGGCCATGGACGCCAAGGAATCCTTTGCGCGGCAAGACGCAACGGCGCGGGACATCCGCCAGCAGCTCGAGAAGGAGCATGCTGAGCGTCAGAAGTCCGCCCCGAGCTCGACAGCGCAAAAGTTCAGGGTGGGAGACGCGGTGTGGGTGATCAGACCCCGCCCTATGGGCACCCGCGGCACCAAAACCTGGTTCACACCCGGAGAGGAGGTTCGTAGGATCGGTGAGGACACTTACCGCATCGAGGTGGGTCACGGACAGTTCCGGGAGCGCTACGAGAGTCAGCTCCGTGTGCGGGAACCCGACCTCCGTGGCCGGCATGTGTCCCTGGACTATGCCGCACATGAGGCTGATTTGGACGACGACTATGCTGAGCAGGAGGACTATACCGTCGAGAGGATCCTTGCCCAGCGTCCGAACGCCTCGGCACCCAGAGGCCTCGAGTTCAAGGTTCGTTGGCGAGGCTATGGGCCGTCCCAAAACCCCCTGGGAACCCGTCTCCTCGTTCGTGCCGCGGATTAATACCCCCTTCATGGACTACATCCGCAAGCACAAGACCAAGATCCACGTCTTGGACTTGGCAGCACTCACCCGGGCAATTGCAGCCAGGGGCGCCTGATCACCGCCCTGAGCTCTCCCCTGATGCAGTTTGAGCGCTTGTTTGGTCGACGGATCGTCCCTCACTTGCTTGCTCTCTTCCATCTTCCGGTGACCTGCCATCAGAGTGGCCATATACCCCCCCCTGCTGAATCCAGAGGTGGATGGCCCCTCTCTTCCACTCCTATTCGTCACTCCTCGCCTGCTGAATCCTTGGGAAACCAGGCAGGGCAACTGACCTTGACATTTCCTGAGCTCTTAGGGCCTTGAAGCCCATACGAAGTTGCGCACTGGATGACGCTGTCATCGGCATTGCGATTTTTTTGGTGTATGGTCTGGTCCCATGGCACTTGCGGGATCCGGACCAGTCTACGTGTGTCTGCAGACTATATATGGCCTGAACTCAGGCGTTTTCCTGTCCACTCTCCTGCATATGCCTCATCCAAACAAGGGCGTGGTTTGGCACTCTATCCAGAGTGTGTCTACACGCCTATTTACCCCGCTTATTGCTTATTTTTCTGTTCCCGAAGATATGTGCATCTGTATGTTAAGTGTTGTCAGTCCATCACCGAGATATGGACTGTTTTTCCCCCCGAAGGGACACGAATCGGAATACGGAGGCGCCTTGAGTCGCCGTGTACAAGCTCTTACATAAGGTCCAGCCTGGACCAGTACCTAAGTACAGATTCTTCTGTTTGAGTGCCCGTGATACCGTGTGCCCTAATGGCTGTAATGTGCTGAGATCCTGATGGCGCCAGGCGGGAAGCCCAGTTGCCTGACTACACTCCCAGCGGTCCGCCACTGTCAGTCCCAGTGTGAGCCTACCGACTCGCAGACGCACTTGCAGTAGGGTGGCGACCTCCGGTGTCCTGACCTCGGTCAGTCTGCCTGGGAAACCGGTGGTTTGAGGAGTCGACGCCTCCGCCCAGACTGCATGGGGACTCCCCCATGCATGGCCTTCGTGGTAATGGCGCGAGGGAAAAGACGGCCTTGATGCCCGATCCCTTATGGAGGAGCTCGTTCGACTTTACCACTCTGGACTCGCGTCGTGGATATGGACATGGTGCGCCCAAGGAAGGACCCGTGGGGACTCTCCCCCAGACTGCGGCCTTGGCAAGCCTGGGGTAGCCTAATGGATCCTTGTGGTTGCTTTCGACCTGTGGGACCACCTCGGTCGTCGTGTGATGCCTATGTTGGCTGTGTGTGCCACTGCCACTGTGGTAGTGACCGTCCCAGCCGGCACCCGGTGCGCCTGGTATGGGTTAACGGGTCCTTTGGATGCCGAACAATCGCCGCCAGGACCCGGGACTTGATACTTGATACTATACTTGGAGCTACTAACAGCTACAGCACCGTACCTGTCTTACTGTGGGATTGTACTGGGCAGCCTAACCCGCAAAGCGGCCTGAAGTGAGGATGTGACACCCCGCCCCCTTCAGGGAATGGTGCTGGGTACCCGCTGCCATGCTTGGGTGTTATCGAGCCCCCCCCCAGGGTTTGCTCTAAGGAGGGGGGTGAAGCGGTACCCAGAACCTATGGCCCATGGCCCGGAGGCCTGTGAGCCCTCACAGCCGTTATGGCCCATGGCCCGGAGGCCTGTGAGCCGTCAGACCCGTGCGGAAGCCGTTGACACCGGCTGTCAGCGGGATCTCCCTGTTATCTAACCCGCGAAATCTGGAATTCGATTTCAAACCATTAAGTCGATGTGGAATTACCATAATTTTACTGTCTTGGTCAATTTGCGCTTAGAAATCGGTGAAATACACGATTTCTACCGCGATTTCCAATTGTCGTGAAATCGCCACCAGACGTTGCCCGTTCCGTGCTCTGTATTAGATTATTCTGTAGAACAATCTTTCTTGAAGTTAAGACTGAAACAGTCTTCGAGTGATCCGCAATTTTTTCCTTGATAGAACGCATCGCGTCCCAGATTTTTCCCAGAAAATCTGGGCATCCGAAGGCGCTTTGAACCCTGAAGTGGAATAACAAGGGCTACGAGCATTCAAGCACCCAAGGACGAACTAACGTGCCTCAAAGGCACTGTGTATGAGGTTTTGCCCCCGGTAGTCATAGGATGAGGCCAAAGGATCCCAACTCCATAGGCCCAAAGGGTTATCTATTTTGAGTGTTCTCCAAGAAGTGCGCTTTTTCACGTACTTGGCGTCCAAGTACGTGTAGAAGTATGTTGAGTTGGCATTTGCCCCACCCTTGCTTGCCTCTACATCCAGGGCATATCACTTGTCTTCCCCGGATAGTGCATATATGATCTCCATATATATATTGGCAATATCTTTTGCGTGCATGCTAAAATTCGGCTTTCCGAAAGGAGGTCGATTTTCGACCAAAGCACTTGCATGCGTGTTAAGGGACCGAAGTTACTCTAGAATATAGGCATACTTTGATTCTAGGCCATTAGATTGGTTGTAGAAGGCGTGGGTAGGGTTGTATGCCATATTTGGTGTCATATCACGTGCCCATTTGGCGGGTGCACCATTCCAAGACTAACCCGCCAATGGACCCCTCATCGCACGAGGCCCTTCATTGTACTCCCAACCAAAACTCGCAAGCCTAACATTTGTGCAGGGACGCTTGTGGAGCGCTCCTGAAGCGATGCGTTGCGCGCAAGGTGTGTTTTTTGCAATATTCCATTTTTGCATGTGCCCACTTGGGAGGCAGCGCGCGCGACCTTCCAAAGCGCCCCAAGTGGAGCACATATGTGGAATCGAAGGTCATTGGTGTCAAGTCATTGTGTTTAAAAGGATTGGTCGATAACTGCTGTTTTTTTGCCCTTCATGATGTCAAGTGGTGACCGTGTATCTCAACGTTGCGCCCAATTGACATCAGAACCCAAGTATGTTATGAGGGTACATACATCGGTCCCCAACATATCTTGGAGCCGGCAAACAACTCCTCTTGGGCTTGGCATACCGTGGCCGCCATGTTGGCAATTTGGGACGATCCCAAATCATGGGCTCACTTGGCGATCCTGCCATTCCCAAAACCGGAGGGGTTTGGGCGACGCCCAAAAGATATGTTGGACGCATATGACTTGATGCCAATCCTATGGCACACTCCTGTCCAAGTCGGGCATGTGCCTCATTTGCCCGAACCATAAGTGTGCGCATTTTCGGCCATTTTGAGCAATTTTCCATAATTTCTGCCCGCCTTGCACCATGTTCAGCCCCCTCGTGCACGCCGGACGCATGGACCAATGGACCATATATGACATGGGTGTTATGGATATTGGTCCCCATGGCTCGCACACCACGTGGGCGAAGCGGAACGACCTTCGTCAAGGTGCTAGCCCAAAGTGAGTGTGGACGATTTTCCCTATTTGGCAGTTGTGGACCCAATTGGGATTGTCACCAGGCCGGGTGGCATGGAGATCTTTAGGAGCCAGGTGCATGGAAGTCTCTGTTCCACTCCCGGTGGATCGCGTATGGAATGGCAGATCTGATCTCCAAGCCGGCGTGGAGATATATCATTGGGAGTACCCCAGATTTTGGCTCATTTTGAGCAGCCAAAATGACCCCCTTTTGGGACCCCAATTTCAGCCCCCCGTGTGGTCAATTGGCGGCCATATATCTCTGCCCACGGGGAGTCCGGACCCAATTTCAAGTTGTACACCCAGATATAGGTCCTGAGTTCTGCCTCCTACGCTGTGGGCTGTTGGCCTTGCCCTGGCCGGGTGAGCCACGCGTGGCAATGACACCAATTTTGGTGATTTTTGCATCATGACCCCACTTGACGAACCCGTGGTGCCCTGATGCAGAGACCTCAGAGGGAACCAGGTTGGGTGAGGGCTCCAGGGAGTTCGTACACGAAAAGCATAGGGTCAGTTGCCTAGTCCTCACCTCTGGCGGGTCCAGACGAGGGGTCATTTTTGGAGTTTTCAGAGCTAATATCAGTTTGGGCTGAAACAGCCCATTTTCAGCTACCAACTCCTGCGGGATAATGGCGGGGCCCTATCTCTGGCTCAGAGGGGAGTTGGGACCTGACGTGAAGGGAGCATAGCGAGCGACTGTCAATTGGCCTTCTAGGAACTCGCCTGTGGCTGGGCGGGACACCTCTGCTATTGGCAGGGTTTCAGGGTCCGGACTGAGCAGGGCATGGGTTGTGTTTGAGCCCCCGCCCCCACCAGCCACTGGGAGGGTTGGACCTGGGATTGGGATATGAGTTGGGACCGAGTGTCTATTGTCCTGTGATGCCCTTACCCCAGTCCAGTCTTCACCCCATGTGTACATATCTTGATGTGTTGCTGTACATACTTGTGTTCCCTTGTTTCAGAGTGGCAAGGATCCTGAAACGCTTTGTCACATGACACGAGCGTAATGATGCCCTTGTGAGCGCAGTGCTTTGCCTGCCTGTTTGCTTGTGCGTGTCACCGCAGCGTCCTGTGGCCAGGCCCCCGACGGGAACGCGTCACTTCCCCTGCCCATTGCCAACTACGTGGACTGCAAGGAGCACTTCGCTTGGGGCAATGGTGGCCTGCTAACCAGCAGGTGCAACACTCTGGTGACGTCCCTCTGATGTGCCTGCAGCTGCTTGTCCTAGCTCTTACTGGGGTCCTCTGCCGCAATGATCACCTTGTCGACAAAGGGGTCCGCACAGTCACGCGTCGGCTCCAGCAGGTTCTCCAGCATCCTCAGGAAACCTGCATTGCGAATGGTAACGCCCATGGGTATAACCTTCGATTGGAGGGGGCCAAGCGGGGTGCTCATGGCTGTGCAGGCACGGGACTAATTAGCGAGAGGCATCTGGTGATAAGCATGTTTCAGGTCGATCACTGTGAATTTCCTCTGCCGGAACTTCTTTTGCAGCATGTCCTCAATAATCGGCAGCCTATAGCTGTCAGACTGCGTTTGGGCGATTAGGCGGCGGTAGTGGGCCACGAGCTGCCACTCAAGGGCCACCTTCTCGGGGAGGACGAAGCAGAGGGAGGCCCACTCAGAGTGACAGGGCTCCAACCACCCTCTGGCGATGGACTCCCTAAGAATCTTTTCCATGGCCTCCTTCCTCTCGCCCCTGAGGGCGACCCCTGGTGCCGGTACACACGGGGGTATGGCTTTAGTCGTATCTTGGCATCACCGTATGGGCCACGCACCCGCGATGAGAATACAGGGTTGCCACTGAGGAAGATGTCCCCATACTTCTGCTTCAGCCTGGCCTTCAATGCCTCCATCTTGGGGCATTCATCGGACTTGGCTTTGCTCGGCACCTGGACCACTGAGCTTACTTGAGGGGTAGCGGCCGCACTCGTTTTCGGCTCTGGGGGTCTCCCCATGTGGCCCATTGGCCGATCTCGGGCCTTGCTGCAGAACAGATCACCATGGGTTGATTGATTCCCGCCAATTGGCTCGTCCTGACTGGACATGTGGTCCAGTACCTTCCTCACCAAGGTATTCCCAATCATAGAAACCAGAGACAATGGCGTCAACTTCCCACCAGGCTTTGTCTCGGCCTTTCCCCTCCTGCTGGCTTCCCCAGTCATGGGAGGGTCCCCATTTACCCTTGAAACAGATCCAGCTGCTCATCCGACAGGAGGTCCGCCGATTCACCAATTTCAAACGGGGAAACCGCAAAGCACTGCCTCCAAGGCTCCGCAATCACGCGGTTGACACACACGGAGTCCGTGGCGTCGGCCTGTTCGGGGCACCCATCCACATAGTCGAATTCCATTGGCCATCTCTGGTGTGACAGCGGCTGTCCCTTAGCGTCCTGATAGACACTTTCTCCAGCCGGTAGGACGACCTTGTTCAAGGTCATGTTGGTCAGCGAGACCACCCAATCTTGGGTACGTTCTTCCTCGGTACAGCCCATTGGGACGACCAGCACTGTATTGGAAGGGTCCTAGCGAATCTTCGCAACCAGCCTTGGGATGTCCACTCCTGGACAATGGATCCTCATCAGACCTTGATGAGGACCCCAGTGCTTCTTCGATGCAGAATCCTGGGCGCTCCAGTACTTCTCACATAACCGAAGATAGGCGGAGGTTCCTGAGCAGAACGCATCCAGAGCCCGATCCGATGCGCCCAGATCAGCAGCCACTCGATTCGCCACTTCCAGCTTAACACGGTACTCCTGGTATGTCGGCCCTCCGGGCTCGGTCCCCAGTGCAGCTGCTTCGAGCTGATTGCGCTCGGGGTGGATCCATTGGCACTCCACGTGGTGTTCAACAGATGAGAGCCACGAGAGTTGGTAGTTTTGGTATAGGGTCATAGAGGCCTGTGCCGGCAAGACACCAGGGTCCTTCTCCATCATGAAGTCCTAGCCGACGATCATGTCGCAGTCCATCTGGGCCTCGTAGAACCTTTCATTGAGGAGGACTTTCTTGCCGAGGTCCAGGCGGTTCGGCTCGCGATGGTTCACAAAGTGCAGCGCGATCCTGACTTCGTTCCTACCTCCCACCATGTACTGGCCATTGGCTACCTTCAGCCTGATGGGTCTCTGACTTGTGGGCAGACGCTCGATCTGGCGGAAGTAGGCTACCCTTTACAAGACTGACCTGGGCGCTTGTCGCAACCAATACGTTGAAGACCCTTTCCACTTCCCCGCACAGGGCAGGGATCTTCAGATGAAGCTGCCGGTTGCGGCCAATGCGGCGCACGGCGTGCAAGCTGAAAATATGCAGCCTTTCCATAAGCTCAATCAGCGTCTGGTGCAGGTTGTGGGTAATGGGCTCTGACAGCCCATCTGCAGCGTCCAGCTGCGGTCTGGGTGATCCCCCGATACTCTCGGAAAGATCTTGTAGTACGTCACATACATTTTTGGTCGCGCAGGATATGACTGCATGCCAGGGTTGGTGCCTTCACGGAAGACCTTGGTCGGACACGTGGGTCCCCCTTGGGCGGTTCTCGCTTCGGCATCGAGCCTCACCCAGCCATTGCAACTGTTTTTCCTCTCCGGTCTTTTTCCCGGCACTCCGCTGGATGTATGTCCGGGGGAGTTCTGACGTGGATGGCGCGGTATTGATAGCGGCACCACCCTGCAACCGCTCTTGCTGGGGTTTTTGGAATTTTTTTGGAATTTTTTTTGGAATTTCTTTTTTGGAATTTTCTCCAATTTTCAAATTTGCAAATAGAAATTCCAAAAAAATTCCAAAAAAATTCAAAAAAAATTCCAAAAAATTCAAAACAAAATTCCAAAAAAAATTCCAAAAACAACGAAATTCCAAAGAAATTCCTAACAAATTCCAAAAACCACGCCCGCACCCCCTCGCACCCACAGCCAGTGGGTAGTGGGCCCCGGCAGCCCGCCCAGAGGGCGGACAGTCGCAGGTGGGAGAGCGCCCGACCGCGGACGCCCCACACCAAGGCAGGAGGCGCCCCCCCGGGCACCCTCATGCCACCCCCACACCTCGCAAAGCCAGTTCGCAGGAGCGCGCGCTGTGGGGTTGGTGACGGGTCCCCACGCCCGCACCCCCCCGCAATTACAGCCAGAGGGTAGTGGGCCCCGGCAGCCCGCCCAGAGGGCGGGCAGTCGGGGGTGGGAGAGCGCCTGACACCGGACGCCCTACACCCAGGCAGGAGGCGCCCCCCCCGGGCACCCTCATGCCACCCCCACAGCGCGCAAAGCCAGCTCGCAAGAGCGCGCGCTGTGGGGTTGGTGACAGGTCCCCACCCCCGCATGACCCCGCACCCACAGCCAGTGGGTAGTGGGCCCCGGCAGCCCGCCCAGAGGGCGGGCAGTCGAGGGTGGGAGAGCGCCCGACCCCGGACGCCCCACACCCAGGCAGGAGGCGCCCCCCCGGGCACCCTCATGCCGCCCCCACAGCGCGCAAAGCCAGCTCGCAAGAGCGCGCGCTGTGGGGTTGGTGACGGGTCTCCACGCCCGCATCCCCCCGCACCCACAGCCAGTGGGTAATGGGCCCGGGCAGCCCGCCCAGAGGGCGGGCAGTCAGGGGTGGGAGAGCGCCCAACCCCAGACGCCCCACACCCAGGCAGGAGGCGCCCCCCCCCAGGCGCCCTCGTGCCGCCCGCACAGCGCACAAAGCCAGCTCGAAAGAGCGCGCGCTGTGGGGTTGGTAACGGGTCCCCACGCCCGCATCCCCCCGCACCAACAGCCAGTGGGTAGTGGGCCCCGGCAGCCCGCCCGAAGGGCGGGCAGTCGGGGCCAGGAGAGCGCCCGACCCCAGACGCCCCACACCCAGGCAAGAGGCGCCCCCCAGGGCACCCTCATGCCGCCCCCACAGCGCGCAAAGCCAGCTCGCAAGAGCGCGCGCTGTGGGGTTGGTGACTTGTCCCCACGCCCGCACCCCCCCGCACCCACAGCCAGTGGGTAGTGGGCCCCAGCAGCCCGTCCAGAGGGCGGACAGTCGGGTGTGGGAGAGCGCCTCACACCAGACGCCCCACACCCAGGCAGGAGGCGCCTACCTGGGCACCCTCATGCGGCCCCCACAGCGCGCAAAGCCAGCTCGCAAGAGCGCGCGCTGTGGGGTTTGTGACAGGTCCCCACGCCCGCAACCCCCCGCACCCACAGCCAGTGGGTAGTGGGCCCCGGCAGCCCGCCCAGGGGGCGGGCAGTTGGGGGTGGGAGAGCGCCAGACATCGGACGCCCCACACCCAGGCGAGAGGCGCCCCCCCCCGGGCGCCCTCGTGCCGCCCCCACAGCGCGCAAAGCCAGCTCGCAAGAGCGCTCGCTGTGGGGTTGGTGACGGGTCCCCACGCCCGCACCCCCCCGCACCCACAGCCAGTGGGTAGTGGGCCCCGGCAGCCCGCCCAGAGGGCGGACAGTCGCGGGTGGGAGAGCGCCTGAACCCGGACGCCCCACACCCAGGCAGGAGGCGCCCCCCCGGGCACTCTCATGCTGCCCCCACAGCGCGCAAAGCCAGCTCGCAAGAGCGCGCGCTGTGGGGCTGGTGGCGGGTCCCCACGCCCGCACCCCCCCTGCACCCACAGCCAGTGGGTGGTGGGCCCCGGCAGCCCACCCAGAGGGCGGGCAGTCGGGGGTGGGAGAGCGCCCGACCCCGGACGCCCCACACCCAGGCGGGAGGCGCCCCCCCCCCCCCCGGGCGCCCTCATGCCGCCCCCACAGGGCGCAAAGCCAGCTCGCAAGAGCGCGCGCTGTGGGGTTGGTGACAGGTCCCCACGCCCGCACCCCCCCCGTACCCACAGCCAGTGGGTAGTGGGCCCCGGCACCCCGCCCAGAGGGCAGGCAGTCGAGGTTGGGAGAGCGCCCGACCCCGGACGCCCCACACCCAGGCAAGACGCGCCCCCACCGGTCACCTTCATGCCGCCCTGACAGCGCGCAAAGCCAGCTCGCAAGAGCGCGCGCTGTGGGGCTGGTGACAGGTCCCCACGCCCGTACCCCCCCGCACCGACAGCCAGTGGGTAGTGGGCCCAAGCAGCCCGCCCAGAGGGCGGGCAGTCGGGGGTGGGAGAGCGCCCGACCCCAAACGCCCCACACCCAGGCAGGAGGCGCCCCCCCCGAGCGCCCTCATGCCGCCCCCACAGCGCGCAAAGCCAGCTCGCAGGAGCGCGCGCTGTGGGGTCGGTGACGGGTCCCCACGCCCGCACCCCCCCGCACCCACAGCCAGTGGGTAGTGGGCCCCAGCAGCCCGCCCAGAGGGCGGGCAGTCGGGGCTGGGAGAGCGCCCGACCCCGGACGCCCCACACCCAGGCAACGGGCGCCCCCCCCGGGCACCCTCATGCTGCCCCCAGAGCACGCAAGAGCGCGCCCGTGGGGTTGGTAAAGGGTCCCCACGCCCGCACCCCCCCACACCCACAGCCAGTGGGTAGTGGGCCCCGGCAGCTTGCCCAGAGGGCGGGCACTCGGGGGTGGGAGAGCGCCCGACCCCGGACGCCCCACACCCAGGCAGGAGGCGCCCCCCCCCGGGCGCCCTCGTGCCGCCCCCACAGCGCGCAAAGCCAGCTCGCAAGAGCGCGCTCTGTGGCGTTGGTGATGGGTCCCCAGGGCCCGCAGCCCCCCGCACCCACAGCCAGTGGGTAGTGGGCCCCAGCAGCCCGCCCAGAGGACGCCCCTCACAACAGTGGCAGGCCGACCCCCCCCAGGGACGCCCCCCCACCACACCACCCCCGCGGCACGCAGCCCCCAGAGGGCATGCAGGCCAAGGGGACAGTGTTGGGCCCCCACACCCACACACCCGCGCCCACAGCACGTGGGTAGCGGACCCCAACAGCCCGCCCAGTGGGCGGGCAGTCAGGGGAGGGGGAGCGCCTGACCTCAGACGCCCCTCGCAACAACAGCCAGGTAGGGGGGAACCGGGACCGGACCGCCCCCACCCAAGCACGCCAGACAGAGCAAGGGACCGGGGCGGGACACGCGGAGGGGCACGGACCACGTGGAACGGCCCTACCAGCGCCCAGTGCCCGGACCGCGCGAGGTGCGCACGCCACACCACCGAGTGGGGGGGGGAGCGGACGCCGCGGGAGCGCGAGCGCACACACACGCAAAGGGCACACGGGGACTACCAGAAGGGCAACCAGACCGAGTAAGCGGAACGCACAGACGGCGTGGAATGGCGTACCAGCGAGCGAGGGTAAGGGACACCCGGACGGGACGGCCCGCCACACGCAGCGCGGGACACGCGGGGCGGGATGGGGGAGGCGGGAGAGACACAACACCAGGTACCGGCCCGAGCCCCCTGAACCGGCCGCAAGCGCCGCACACACACGGACGGGCCACTGCACCCGCCAAGGCAGTAGTGGCGCACTGCGCCACCCCCCAACCCCTAGGCTAGGCAGCCACCGCGCCAGCCCAAAGGGGTCCCACTGGCGACAAGCCTGTAGCACGGGCCTGGCGGCGCCGGCACCCCGGGCGACCACACATTAGGGGGGCGACGCGGTGGGTAAGCGCCCGGAGCCACGGCTGCGAATTGATCCACTGACCGGGGAGTGGCGAAGCGGGGAAGCCGGGGAGGGACGGGGCTCTGAGCCCTGTGAACCCGGGGGACTCCGCCACCAGGCAGGGGGTGCATCCTCGAGGGCCCCACACTAGGACCCGGTGGGGAGGATATCACCTGGCCCGACCAGGTGGCCCCCCGGGGCCGAAAGACGTCTAGTACCCGCAAAATCAAACCTCAAACCTCAAACCGCCCTTGCTGGGGCCCTCGGCTGCACTGGCTCCGCTAAGCGGCGTCGGTGGCTCGGTTTCCCTCCTCTGCAGCAACCTCGCTCACCGCATCCCCTCTCCACTCCCTACTCCACGGGCCCTTGCCCTTCTTGTCCTCGTCGATGTCCTTGTCCTTGTGCGGCTTGGGTTCCGGAACTCTCTTGATCTGCTAAATCTTCTTGGCCAGTTCGCTCCCAACCATTATCAGCTTGGAGAGCTCGTCCCTGGAAAATTCTACTTTGGCCTCCCATATGTTGGCTGACGTACGCTTCTTGGTTCTGTGCGCCTTCTTGTACGCCTCCGCGTCAGCCTTGTTGATCGGGTACGTCCGGTGCTCCTGTTGGAAGGTGGAACTCCGCCGGTAGCAGACGAAGCAGCCCTGAGGCTGAGCTCGGATGCACTGCCCAAAGGAAAGTGGCGGGTCGCCAATTCGGCGTGGCTCTTTCTTCTCCCTCTTCTTCCAACCCTGCTGAAGGGGATTCCAGGTGCCCCGGTTGCTTCCCTTGTGCAGATTGTTAGCCACAAAGGCACAGACGGCAGTCTCAGCTGGTTCCTCGTCGTTGTCATCATCATTGGGACCTTCGCCGCCTTTGGCTCCCGCCGGGTCGATGACAGCTTCCGTGTCACACCCTGCGCCCACCTGGTGGACGCTGCGGTCGCCTCTTTGCAGCCTTTGGTTGTCAACGAGGTTATTGTACTCTTTGAGCATTACCTCTCCGACCAACTCCACCACGCTGTCGCAGCTCATCCGCGCGAGGATGTCCTCCAGACAGATCGTCTGGCCGCCCACCTCACACTCGTCTAGGCGCCAGATCACTGCCTTCCCGCGATCCCCTGAGACGGTGATGAGCAGGGCGTTCCACCGGGGCTGCCTCTTGAAGTCCCGGGCCACCTTGGCTCTTGTCAAATTCATCTCCTTCTTGTGGTGCCTCTTGTTGAGCATCATCTTGACGGTGTGGTTGCTCTTGGCCCTCTTCACTTCCTCCTTCGTGACCTGCTTCACCCAGGTGTCCGGGGGGATACTGAGCAGGCGGGACTGCCAATCACCCTCGTTCCAGTCCTCCTCGTTCCGGCGGAACAGGACATATTGTGCTCGGAAGTCCCGCTAATCCCGTCGGCAGAGCTCCGGGCCATCATTCGGGCGTCCACCCGCTCCTGCTCGTTGAGCCACTTCTTGGCCTTCTTGAGGGTCCTGTTGTCCCCCTCATTGGCTGCCGCGAAGAAGACCTCTTGGAGCACCTCCGGTAGGCGCCGGTGGACCCGTTTGAAGACATATTTCTCCGCCGCGGCAGGATCGATCTCTTCAGTGACGGTTGTTCCCCAAACGTCCAGCTTTTACAAGAGGCGGTCGAGATTGGGGGGGGTTCCCGTGGTACATGGGGCGCCCAATGTCCTTCAGGTCTTCCCACACGGCGGCATTCGGGACTTTGTAGACCATGAATGCCGTTTCTGAGGCTGAGCAAGGATTCAACCGGAGTCCCCCATGGAGTCCCATCTCCTCCTGCATGTCCAAGCGGCTGCGCCGCGGCTCCTCCACGTACGCCACTGCCAGGACTCCTCGGCCTGCGCCCAGTGTGTTCTTTGTGCGCTGTGCGTGGTGACTTGGCACTGGTTCACCGTTGCGCGCGCCCGATGTTCTGGGTGTGCAGTGTCCTTGGCCGCTTGGCACTTCTGCACCGATGCGTGCGCCTGGTGCGTTGTATGTGCGGTGTCCTTGGCCATTTAGCGCTTCTTCACCGCTGTGCGCGGGTCACGTGTTCTGTTTGCCGTGTCCACGGCCAGTTGGCGGTTGTTCACCAGTGTGCGCCCCTGGTGTGTGGTTTGTGTGCCGATCTTGGCTACTTGCCGCTTGTTCACCACTGTGCGCGCTTAGTGTGGTTTTTGTGCGGTGTCCTTGGCCACTTGCTGCTTGTTGAACGTTGTGCACACCAGGTGTGTTGTGTGTACGGTGTCCTTCGCCACATGGCGCGTGTTCACCGGCGCGCGCGCTGGTTGTGTTGTGTGTGCAGTGTCTATGGTCACTTGGCGCTTGTTCAGCGGTGCGCGCGCTTGTTGTGTTATGTGTGGGGTGTCCTTGGCCACTTGGCGGTTAATCACCGGCGCTCACGCCTGGTGTTATGCCTGTGCGGTGTCCTTGGCCACTTGGCGCTTGCTCTCCGGCGCGTGCGCCTGGTGCGTTGTGTGTGCAATGTCCCTGGCAACTTGGCGCTTGTTCACCGGTGTGCGTGCGTAGTGTGTTGTGAGTGCGGTGTCCTTCGCCACTTGGCACTTGTCCACCGGCACGCACCCTTGGTGTGTTGTGTGTGCGGTGTCCTTGGCCACTCTCCGTTTGCTCACCAGCCCGCCCTCTTGTTGTGTTGTGTGTGCGGTGTCCTTGGCGACTTGGCGCTTGATCAGCGGTGTGCGCGCGTGGTTTGTTCTGTTTGCGGTGTCCTTGGCCACTTGGTGCCTGTTCACTGGCACGCGCGTTTGTTGTGTTTTATGTGCGGTGTCCTTGGCCACTTGGCGCTTGTCCACCGGCGCGGTTATTTGCATGTGCGGTGTCTGTGGCTATATGGCGCTTGCTCAGCGGTGTGCGCGCTTCGTCGGTTCCGTTTGCGGTGTCCGCGGCCACTTGGCGTGTGTACACCGGTGCGCGCGCTTTTGGTGTTGTGTGTGCGGTGTCTTTGCTCACTTGGCGCTTGTTCACCGGCGCTTGCGCTTGTTTTGTTGTGTGCGCGGTGTCTGGAGCCACTTCGCGCTTGTTCACTGGTGCCCGCGCCTGTTGTATTGTGTGTGCGGTGTTCTTCGCCACTTGGCGCTTGTTCAGCGGCGCGCGCCCCCGGTGTTTTGAGTGTGCGTTGTCATTGGGCACTTGGCGGTTGTTCACTGCTGTGCGCGCCTCATGTCTTCTGTTCGCGGTGTCCGCGGCCACTTGGTGCTTGTTCACCGACGGGCGCGCCTGGTGTGTGGTGTGTGCGGTGTCCTTGGCCTCTTGTCACTTGTTCACTGGCGGCCCGCGTGGTGTGTTGTGTCTGCAGTCTCCTTGGGGACTTGCGCTTGTTTAACGGCGCCCGCGCCTGTTATGTTGTGTGTGCGGTGTCCTTGGCCACTTGGTGATTGTCAACCGGTGTGTGCTGGTCGTGTGTTGTGTGTGTGTTTGGCCACTTGACGCTTGTTCACCGGCGCGTGCGCCTGTTGTGTTTTGTGTCCGGTGTCCTTGGCCACTTGACGCTTGTTCACCGGTGTGCGTGCCTGTTGTGTTCTGTGTGCTGTGTCCCCGGCCACATGGCGCTTGTTCACAGGTGTGTGCCCGTGAGTTCTGTGTGCGGTGTATGTGGCCACTTTGCGCTTGTTCCCCAGTGCGCGTGCCCAGGGTAATGCTTGTGCAGAGTCCTGGGCCCCTTGGCGCTTGTTCACCGGTGCGCGTGCCCGGTATTTTGGTTGTGCGGTGTCCTTGGCCAATTGACACTTGTTCACCGGCGCGCGCGGCTGTTGTGTTTTGTGTGCGGTGTCCTTGGCCACTTGGTACTTCTTCACCGGTGTGTGTACCTCATGTGTTCTGTGTGCGGTGTTGCCGGCCACATGGCGCTTGTTCACAGGTGTGTGCCCGGTGAGTTCTGTGTGCGGTGTACGTGGCCACTTGGCGCTTGTTCCCCAGTGCGCGTGCCCAGGGTTTTGCTTGTGCAGAGTCCTGGGCCCCTTGGCGCTTGTTCACCGGTGCGCGTGCCCGGTATTTTGGGTGTGCGGTGTCCTTGGCCACTTGGCGCTTGTTCACCGTATCGCGTGCGTGGTGTGTTATGCGTGCGGTTCCCTTGGTCACATGGTGCTTGTTTACCTGTCTCTGCGCCTGGTGTGTTCTTCGTGCGCTGTGGGTGGTGACTTGGCACTTGTTCACTGGTGCGCGCGCCCGGTGTTCTGCGTGTGCCATGTTCCTTGGCCGCTTGGCACTTGTGCACCGATGCCTGCGCTTGGTGCGTTGTGTTTGCGGTGTCCTTTGCCATTTAGCGCTTGTTCACCTCTGGGCGCGGTTCACGTGTTCTGTTGGCTGTGTCCGCGGCCACTTGGCGCTTGTTCACCGTTGTGCGCGCCTGGTGTGTGGAGTGTCTGCGCCGTCCCTGGCCACTTGGCGCTTGTTGAACGTTGTACACGCCCGGTGTGTTGTGTGTACGGTGTTCCTCGCCAATTGTTCACCGGCGCGCACGCTGGTTGTGTTGTGTGTTTGCTGTCCGTGGCCACTTGGGGCCTGTTCAACGGTGCGCGCACTTGTTGTGTTGTGTTTGCGGTGTCCTTGGCCACTTGGCGGTTAATCACCGGCGTGCGCGCCTGGTGGTGTGCGTGTGCGGTGTCCTTGGCCACTTTGCACTTGTTCCCCGGCGCGTGCGCCTGCTGCGTTGTGTGTGCCATATCCTTGGCCACTAGGTTAGCTTGGCGCTTCTTCACCGGTATGCGTGCGTAGTGTGTTGTGAGTGCGGTGTCCTTGGCCACTTGGCGCTCGTTCACCGGTGTCCATGCGTAGTGTGTTGTGAGTGCGATGTCCTTGGCCACTTGGCGCTCATTCACCGGCGCGCGCCCTTGGTGTGTCGTGTGTGCGGTGTCCTTGGGCACTTTCTGTTTGCTCACCAGCGCGCGCTCTTGTTGTGTTGTGTTTGCGGTGTCTTTGGCCACTTGGCGCTTGATCACTCCAACTTACCAATATGTGATGCAGAGGAGGGAAGAGGGGGCGAAGCGAAAGCACAGCACAAGACACATACTGAGCACTACTCAGAGCTACCGGTTTACTTCACAAGTGTACTCTACATTCCCCTTTACGGTACACTTCTCCCCTGATTTTGTTTTGCCTATATCTCTACACTGAGGCCCCCACCGGGAAAACAGCCATCGACGATGGATCCGGCACCCTCAAATTTTGAGGGTATAGCCTCTTATAAAATTACTTGAATTTTCAACCATTTTGGGGTTTGAACCTAGGTCCCCCGAATACAATGCAATGCCTTTAACCACTAAGGCAACTGGCCAATCTGCCTAAATGCCTGACATAAAGTAGATTAAACGAAATAAAAATCAGTTCACACTCACTGACTAACTGCCAATAACTGACTCCCTATGCTCAAAACAAACGGTTGGCTTCTAGTAGAACTTATATATTAAGCCCATATAACTCCATATCCCTCATTCTTTTTTACCCTGGTATATGGGGCGTGGAGGGTGGGCAGTATGTGTCTTGTGCTGTGCTTCTGCCTCCCCCCCTCTTCCTTCCTCTGCATTACATTTTGGTAAGTTCGAGGAGGCTCGGCTTCAGCACAGCACAATCCCCATACTGAGCCCAGACAGCAGACACTGTAAAAAAGAATGCCATAAGACTTATATTACATCCCATAATAAACTTCCTATCCCAATAACAGAACCTCCGGGGCAACAGACGCTACTGGCGCCAGCGACTGCGCCACATGAGACATCGCCCGCACTCTGTTATGAAAGCGCCTGAGGGTATCGTAACTTCTTCAATCTCCCAGTTCACAGACAACGTGTGGTTCAACTCCCAATAAAATGAGCGCTGTAGCTGCTGAACCTCCTGTACTGTGAGCAGTAAACTCATGCAGCCCCATGCTTCGTAGAAACGTCGTTGTCAATGAATTGATGGTACTCGCCAGAATGGGCCTTCTAGGAGGTGCCAAAGACACGAAGAGTGCAGGCCCTTCGTAAGAAGTGGTCATGTCAAGGTATACGCGCAACCAGTAGATAGGACAGAATGCATTATTAGACATCGCGTGGATGGGACATGGCTCATGCACTGGACGCCCCTTACGCCTGCTCATCACAAACCAAACCTTGTCGTGTTTCATGATATCTGTGCGCTTTGTGCGTTCCAGATCAATGCCACGAAAGAGCGCAAAGAAGCGAAATACCAGGATGAGACGTAAACGAATTTGAGACTCCGTCCGTGCCCCCTGGTATGGCAGCTGCTGCAGTAGCTTCGGCACATCGTAATACACCACGTGGCGTGGAACTGAGTAGTTCCATTTCCTCTTGAGCCCTTTCAAAATAGGTTCGAAACGTAACGCGTTAGTTCCAGAAAACAACAGCAAAGCCGCATATGCACAACGTGCCTCCGCCACTGATTCCTTCTCAGCGAATTGAATCAACCAGTACGCCAACGAAGTAATTGGTGTGGTGTCCAAGTCCCTAATGGAGGTGAAGGAACGCTTCGTATAAGCCATCTGCTGAAATTTGATCCAAGCTCTATTGTATCGCTTGAAGGTGTGATCCCCCAAGGCTCTCAAGTGCGTCTGGAGTTCTTCTTAGGTGGTTCCTTTGAGTCTGAGGTAGTCTTGCAAAGCCATCCGCAAATCATAGGTTGACACGCTTTGACCGCCACTCAGTCTGGAAGCTGATAGGTCGCTTGATAAATTGTGATTGTCATCTGAGTCATTGATTGGAACTTGTGCCACCACGGCTTCAATGGATGATACGGGACCACTAACAGAACCTCGTAATGCGTAGCTTCCTCTAGAAAAGTTAGCATCTTGGGAATTAGATGCCACGGCGGATTGCAGAAACCCAGCGACACCTTGTGTGTTCCTTGGGTGAAAATATCCACCCCGAACGCCCCTGGTTGAGGGTATTCTGAAATGAATTTTTGACATTGCCTGTTCACCGCACTCGCCATCCAATCTGTTCCCGAACGCATCCACGAAAATTTCCTCCAAATGATTTCCATGCTGTGTGGGTCCGGTGATGCCTCTGTCAATGTGATTTGTTGACGGCTCCACACGTCCGCCGGAGTTAATTCGCTGGACATGTAGTGTGGAATGATGAACACGTTCATCTGACGGCAGTATTCCCATAATTCTTCCATGAGATTGTTCAATCTCCGAATGCGACCTCCCCACTTCTTCAGGTATTGAAAGAACACCATATTGTCCACGTGGAGATGGAGTTTGATGTCTCGCAAGAGGTACGCTTTGATCGCATTGACTCCTGCCCTGAATTCCTTCAAGTCTATGTGACCCTGTGCCGTGCTGAACCAGCCGAACGTAGCCATCTGATTCTGCATGGTGGCGCCCCAACCGTAATCGGACGCATCTGTCCACATGTGTGTCTTCTCCGAATCGACGATGAACTGACGACCTCTCTACTGATGTAGTTCCTCCATGACTAACTCCAGCTGAATAGTCACCTGTTCCGGAAGACTTGCTTGTGTCTCCCATCCCCTTCTGCTGAGTACCGCAACGTGTTGTGCCAGGGCGTCGGTGTATAGCCTCATCTGTGGAGCTGCGAAGAGCAACGCCCGAAGTCGACCCAGAACCGACGAGCACCTCCTGCAGGTTGGTGTCTCTGTTTCCATTAATCGACGCACATCGTGGAGTAGAGACTTGAGCTTGTGTGGTGGTATGCGTACCGTCGCGTCTTGCAGGTCAGGTAAGAAACCCAAAAAGACCAAGACGCGTGTTGGCGTCAAAACAGACTTGGCGATGTGGATCTGTACCCCGAGCCTACACAGAAGATCGGCCAGCTATTGGGTATGCAACGCACAGTCCTCTACCGTTGGAGCGATAATCAGGAAATCGTCTAAAGAAACCCAAAGTAAAACACTTTTTCTCCGCAAGTGGCTCACCACCGGTAGCATCATTCTTTGCCATTCCTTTGGGGCGATGTTCAAACCGAAGGGTAAACATTCCCACCTGAAGACACGGCCTCGATGTCTGAAAGCCAGCCAAGGCGCATCACGTTGCGCAATCGGCATATGTTTGGTGGAAAGAAGAGTACGACAATCTGCCGCGCAATCTACTGTTCAAGGTATCTTTGTGTTTCAACAATTTCAGTTCTGTCTCTGCAAACAAGGGTCTTGAACCTGGTTTATCGACTCTGAGACGCTTATCCACTGCCACACGCCTGGATTGTGTGATCAACAAAGATAGCGCCCCCAATGAAGCGATGGTGTGATGTAACAAATTCACCGGGTCGATTTCTGGGACAGACTCTGGTTCTTCAGAAACTAGTTGCAGTGTGGTAAGCATACGCAAACACTCGCGCACGTGGTTGTCCCAGCGCACCTTGTCTGTGTCCATTTCTCGGCGTATTTGAGCGTTGAAAACTGGTGTACGTCCGATTTCCGTGTAATGTGGGACCTCTTTCATGACTTTGCGTCGCTTTGCAGGGTCCACTAACGTGGGCGCTTCCGAAAGAAGACGCTTGACGCTCGTTGGCGTCGTCTGCGTTTTATCCCGCCAGACGAAGGACTGTTCCGCAGACCCGGGGCGTTTCAGTGCCTCCTCCAACGCCAACAATATCAGGAAGACGTCTTCCTTGATCCCCGAAGCCATCGTCCTCTTGGGTTTCCCAGAGTGCATTAAATGTAAGGCATTGTGTAACAGAGGCAGGACTTCCCTCGCGACGCCTACTGTTTTGTGACCAGTCAATTTGGCGTATGCTTTTGTTGCTTGCCACTCTGATAATGCGCTTGCATCCATCTCTTCCATTGCATCCAGTACGACTTGCATGTCTGTTATCTGTTGCACCGACTCTGGCAATTTTGTAATGAAATCAATGATGTCTTGAGTATCCATTGTGGTCAAACTGCAATCTGGAATTTAAAATTGAAATAGCCACTCAAAAAATCAAGTCGCTCAGAATTCTATCAATTCTTGAAGCAAACCAGTTTTTTTGAGCATAGGGAGTCAGTTATTGGCCGTTACTCAGTGAGTGTGAACGGATTTTGATTTTGTTCAATCTACTTTATGTCAGGCATTTAGGCAGATTGGCCAGTTGCCTTAGTGGTTAAAGGCATTGCATTGTATTCGGGGGACCTAGGTTCAAGCCCCAAAATGGTTGAAAATTCAAGTAATTTTATAAGAGTCTATACCCTCATAATTTGAGGGTGCCGGATCCATCGTCGATGGCTGTTTTCCCGGTGGGGGCCTCAGTGTAGAGATATAGGCAAAACAAAATCAGGGGACAAGTGTACCATAAAGGGGAATGTAGAGTACAGTTGTGAAGTAAAACGGTAGTTTTGGGTAGTGCTCAGTATGGGGATTGTGCTGTGCTGAAGCCGAGCCTCCCGTTGTGCGCGTGTGGTGTGTTCTGTTTGCGTTGTCCTTGGCCACTTGATGCTTGTTCACCGGCACGCGCGCTTGTTGTGTTTTTTGTGCGGTGTCCTTGGCCACTCAGCCCTTGTCCAGCGGCGCGCGCGCCCGGATATTTGCATGTGCGGTGTCCGTGGCCACTTGGCGCTTGTTCAGCGGTGTGCCCGCGTCATGCGTTCTTTTTGCAGTGTCTGCGGCCACTTGGCGCTTGTTCACCGGTGTGCGCGCTTGGTGTGTGGTATGTGCGCCGTTCTTGGCCACTTGGCGCTTGTTCAGTGGTGTGCACGCTTGGTTCGTTGAGTGTGCGGTGTCCTTGGCCAGTTGGCGAGTGATCACCGGTGTTTGCATATGGGGGGCTTTTAATTGGGGGGCCGGGGAATGGGGCCCCGCCCCCCTCTAAAAGCAGTCCTTATGCCATGATATACGATCCGCGCGCGGAAATGAAACATATCCCAAAAGTGTCCGATGCAGCCCCTCTAAATGACAGCCTCAAAGAGCTCATTCGCGCCGTCATATTCGTTTCGATCAATCATGTCTGTTTTGCAAAGTTAGGACGTTTACAAGGTTTTCACTTCTTTACCAGCATCCACTAATTCCATATAAGCTAGGGATGCGATTTAAAGGTGCACTAGCAAAGTTGAGGTGCCGAACAACACTATATATAAGCCACAGGCCCAAAATCTCAAGAAATCTATTTGACATATCATTTATTTGCTGTGCACGCGTGCATTTTGCAGTTGCCGGCATTTGCGATCTTTCATTTTGACTGTCCAAGGTGAAATCGGGCTACAATGCACAAAATTTCCATCTAAGACCAAATTTATAAATGATTCTAAAAGCCTCGTCTTGCTCCTAAATTGAGAAACCGCCGTAATTTTGTTTTAGCACCGCTTTTCGATTTGACGGTTTTCAGCGCACTCAGCCGCCTTTCTAAGGTCACAAATGAAAAGAACACCCCCAAATTGACCAAAATTGCCCTTAATTTCTTCAAAATCCGATACAATAGGCCCGAGTTATGAATATGTCAATTGTATGCTTTTTGCACTTCGTGTCGCTAATCTTGCCCAATGCACCTCCCCTGTCCTTGCGCTGCTAGCTTAAACATAAGGCAAAGGAGTGTTTTTGCGTTTTTTTGTCACCGCCCAGTTCCATTTCCGACATAGAAAGGTGACCCGAAAATGGCTCAAAACGTAATAGGGCTTTTCTTTTGATGGTGCTTCGCACCAGCAAAGGAAAAGCCAGACCAAGCACGAAAGACGAAGGATTCATTGAACCTTACTTTTCCACACCCTCCGCAACATATCATGTATCATTGCTTCATTGAAATTTCCTCAACATGCTCATCGTTTTTTGTTTTGAATAGCTGATCATGCACATGCATATTGTGCAATCTGAATTCGTCGTCCGACAGATACCCTTCAGAGGCGATGGCAGCCCGCACACTGCCTCTCCCCATCTCGTTGAGCCCCCCTCCGCTTGTTCGGCCATGTGCGTGCCTGTTGCGTTCTGTGCGCGGTGTCCTTGGCAACTTGGCGCTTGTTCACCGGCGCGCGAGCTTGCTGTGTTTTGCGTGCCGTGTCCTTGGCCAGTTGGCGCTTGTTCACCCGCGCGCATGCCCGGTGTTTTGCGTGTGCAGTGTCCTTGGCCACTTGTCCCTTGTTCCCGATGCGTGCGCCTGGTGTGTTGTGTGTGCGGTGTCCTTGGCCACTTGGCGCTTGTTCACCAGTCTGCGCGCTTCGTGTGTTGTGTGCCGGGTGTCCTTGGCCCCTTGGCACCTGTTTACTGGTGTGCGCGCATGGTGTTGTCTGTGTGCGTTGTCCTTGGGCACATAACTCTCCTTCACCTGTCTGCGTGCCTGGTGGGCTGCGTCTGCGGTGTCCTTGGCCCCTTGGCTCTTGTATGTGCGCGGGTTATGTGATGTGTGGTGTGCTCCGGCGTGTTGCTCTTTTGTGTGACTGCTGTGGTTCTGCCATGCGCCCAGCTTGCTCGCGCGGCCTAGGCTTTTCTTTTGTGGTGTGTGTTCCTCTGGTTGGTCGTGGTTCCTTTGCACCTGGTCCTGTGCCGTGGATGTGGCCAGCGGCGTGCCTCTCTGGCGTGCCTCGTGGCCCTGCGTTGGTGCGCCCTGTCTGGTCCGGTCCGGTCGCTGGCGGTGTGCCAATCAGCTTTCCTGTAGCCGTTGTGCCTTCCCCTACCAGGGGCTCGCGCCCCTTGATTTACTGGGCGGCTGCGCGGGGCATGTGGAGGCCAGCCCAGAACCAGGCTCATGGTGCCTGCCACTGGCCCCCGCCGTGGCGGGGATGCTGGGCTGGCTCCGCGTTGTATCCATTCGGGGCCCCGCGATGGGGCTGACCCTTGTGGGTCAGTCCGGCGTTGATCTCGGGCTGCGTGTGCTGCGGTGGTTTTGCGCATGTTGACCCGGTCACTCAGAGGACCGGTTTCCCATACTGTCCGTCTCCCAACGGGGGACTCAGCCACTGCACCGGGGCTCCTTCCTGTGGACGCCAACACATCCCCCTTCGGCCCTGAGGATGCGACACCCGGGTCCGCGCATGGGTGTGTTTGTGGTTGTTTCGTCACCCGTCCGGGCGTCCTGGCCGGGTCAGGCGGGCCAGCTTCTCGTTTGTTTTGTGGTTCTTCTCGCCAGTCCCGGCAGTCCTGGCCGGATCGGGCGGGCCGGCATCCCGTGTGTGTGTGGTTCATCTCACCCGTACGGGCGGTCATGGCCGGATCGGGCGGGCCAGCTTCCCCTTTTTGTGTGCTTCTCCTCGCCCGTCAAGGCGGTCCTGGCCGGGTCGGGAGGGCCGGCCTCCCGTGTGTGTGTGGTTCTTCTCGCTGGTCCGGGCGGTCCTTGCGGGTTGGGAGGGCCGACTTCCCGTGTGTGTGTGGTTCTCCTCGCCAGTCCCGGCGGTCCTGGCCGGATCGGGCGGGCCGGCCTCCCGTGTGTGTGTGGTTCTTCTCACCCGTCCGGGCGGTCCTTGCCGGATCGGACGGGCCAGCCTCCGGTGTGTGTGTGGTTCTTCTCGCCCGTCCGCACGGCCCTGGCTTGGTCGGGCGGGCCCGCCATCGGGCGCATTCTGGTGCGCCTCACCGTTCCTGGTGCTGTTTGGTTTTCTTTCGGCCCCCTCCGGGCTGCGTGTGCCCTTCTTGTTGTTGTTCTTTTCTTTCTTCGCACCCCCCTTTGTCTCCGCGTTTCCGTTATTTCCAGCCCCGGGTGCCCATGGCCTCGGCGCTTTGTGGTTGACCCCCTGCCCTCTGTGTGTTGCTTTTCTGCATCCGCAATGTCCCGGCTTCTCCATTGTTTCCCGCCCTGGGTGCCCTGGGTCTCGGCACTTTGTGGCTGCCCGCCCCCCCCGTCTTTTTCTTTTTCTTTTGCGCTCCTGCTGTTCAGTGGTTCCCGCCCCCCGGTGCCGTCGTCCTTGGTACCGTTTGGTTAGGTTTCTTTTTCCTTCCTCAAGTTGCGGCCTTTCGTGTGGTGTGTGCATTGTTCTTTGGTGCTGTGCCCCCCCCCCCCCCCCCCTGGCGGTTGCTCTTGGTGCTGTGCGGTGTCCCGTGTTTTGTTATGTGGTGTCAGGGTCTGGTTTGGCCTGTTTTCTGTTTTTCGCGGTTGTGTTTCTGTCCTGTGCTGGTGTGTGGCTGCCTTGCTGTTTGGTGTGCTGTCCTGTTGTCTTGTTTGTTTTGTCGCTGGCTGTATCCCGTTGGTGTTGGCCGCGCCGTGTATCTTGCTGTCGTGCGGTGCCCTGCTGCCCTGTGCTGTTTTTTGCGGTGTTTAATCGTGTGTGGTGCCGTCGTGCGGTGTTGTGTGTTATGGTCTTTTCTTTGATGCTCTGTGGTGTCATGCTGCGCTTTATCGTCTGGTCGTCTGGTCCGCTGCATCGGGCTGCGTTGCGTTGGTTGTGTTGGTCTGTTATGCTCTGCCCCCTCCCCCCTGCTGATGCCCTCTTTGTTGGCCTGTTGCTATTGCCTGGTCCCCTGTCGTAGCCCGTTGCTGTGCTCTGTCCTGGGCTGTGGTGCTGTGTTGTTCTGCTGTGGCGCCTGTCATGCGTTTTGCTGTTGTTTGGGTGGTTTCTTGCTGTGTGGTGCTCGGTTGCCTCGTTTGCACTGGCTGGAGCTGTGTGTTGTTGGATGTTGTTTCTGGGTGTTCATTGCTGGGTCTGGTTGTCCTTGGCCACTTGGCGCTTCTTCACCTGTGTGTGCGCCTGGTGCATTGTGTGTGCGGTGTCCTTGGCCACTTGGCGCTTGATCACCTGTGTGCGCGTAGTGTGTCCTGTGTGCGGTGTCCATGGTCACTTGGCGCTTGTTCACCGGTGCGCGCGCTTGTTCTGTTGTGTGTGCGGTGTCCTTGGCAACTTGGCGGTCAATCACCGGCGCGCGCGCCTGCTGTTATGCGTGTGCGGTGTCCTTGGCCACTTGGCGCTTGCTCTCCGGCCCGTGCGCCTGGTGCATTGCGTGTACTATGTCCCTGGCCCCTTGGCGCTTGTTCACCGGTGTGCGTGCATAGTGTGTTGTGAGTGCGGTGTTCTTGGCCACTTGGCGCTTGTTCACGGGCGCGCCCCCTTTGTGTGTTGTGTGTGCGGTGTCCTTGCCCACTTTCTGTTTGCTCACCAGCGTGCGCTCTTGTTGTGTTGTGTGTGCGGTGTCTTTGGCCACTTGGCGCTTGATCACCGGTGTGCGCGCGTGGTGTGTTCTGTTTGCGGTGTCCTCGGCAACTTGGTGCTTGTTCACCGGCACGCACGCTTGTTGTGTCTTATGTGCGGTGTCCTTGGCCACTTGGCGCTTGTTCACTGGCGCGCGAGCTTGCTGTGTTTTGCGTGCCGTGTCCGCTGCCAATTGGCGCTTGTTCACCGGCGCGCATGCCCGGTGTTTTGCGTGTGCAGTGTCCTTGGCCACTTGTCGCTTGTTCCCCATGCGTGCGCCTGGTGTGTTGTGTGAGCGCTGTCGTTGGCCACTTGGCGCTTGTTCACTGGTGCCTGCGCCTGGTGTGTTGTATGTTTGGTGTCTGCGCTTCGTGTGTTGTGTGTGCGGGGTGTCCTTGGCCCCTTGGCACCTGTTTACTGGTGTACGCGCATGGTGTTGTCTATGTGCGGTGTTCTTGGGCACATAACTCTCCTTCACCTGTCTGCGTGCTTGGTGGGCTGCGTCTGCAGTGTCCTTGGCCCCTTGGCTCTTGTATGTGCGCGGGTTATGTGTTGTGTGGTCTGCTCCGGCGTGTTGCGCTTTTGTGTGACTGCTGTGGTTCTGCCATGCGCCCATGGTCGCGCGCCCTACGTTTTTTTTTGTGGCCGTGTGTTCCTCGGGTTGGTCGTGGTTCCCCGGCACCTGGTCCTGTGCCGTGGATGTGGCCAGCGGCCTGCCTCTCTGGCGTGCCTCGTGGCCCTGCGTTGGTGCGCCCTGTCTGGTCCGGTCCGGTTGCTGGCGGTGCGCCAATCAGCTTTCCTGTAGCCGTTGTGCCTTCCCCTACCAGGGGCTCGCGCCCCTGGATTTACTGGGCGGCTGCGCGGGGCATGTGGAGGCCAGCCCAGAACCAGGCTCATGGTGCCTGCCACTGGCCCCGCCGTGGTGGGGGTGCTGGGCTGGCTCCGCGTTGTATCCATTCGGGGCGCCGCGATGGGGTTGGCCCTTATTGGTCAGTCCGGCGTTGGTCTCGGGCTGCGTGCGCTGCAGTGGTTTTGCGCATGTTGAACCAGTCACTCAGAGGTCCGGTTTCCCATATTGTCTGTCTCCCCACAAGGGACTCAGCCGCTGCATCGGGGCTCTTTCCTGTGGACGCCAACACATCCCCCTTCGGCTCTGAGGATGCCACACCCAGGTCCGCACGTGGGTGTGTTTGTGGTCGTATCATCACCCGTCCGGGCGTCCTGGCCGGGTCAGGACGGCCAGCTTCTCGTTTTTGTGTGGTTCTTCTCGCCGGTCCCGGCGGTCCTGGCCGGATCGGGCGGGCCGGCCTCTCGTGTGTGTGTGGTTCTTCTCACCCGTCCGGGCGGTCCTGGCCGGATCGGGTGGGCCAGCTTCTCGTTTTTCTGTGGTTCTTCTCGCCCGTCCAAGCGGTCCTGGTTGGGTCGGGAGGGCCGGCTTCCATTGTGTGTGTGGTTCTTCTCACCAGTCCGGGCGGTCCTGGCCGGGTAGGGAGGGCCGGCTTCTCGTGTGTATGTGGTTCTTCTCGCCGGTCCCGGCGGTCCTGGCCGGATCGGGCGGGCCGGCCCTCCGTGTGTGTGTGGTTCTTCTCACCCGTCCGGGCGTTCCTTGCCGGATCGGACGGGCCAGCCTCCCGTGTGTGTGCCGTTCTTCCCGTCCGTCCGCACGGTCCTCGCTTGGTCGGGCGGGCCGGCCATCGGGCGCGTTCTGGTGCGCCTCACCGTTCCTGTTGCAGTTTGGTTTTGTTTTGGCCCCCTCCGGGCTGCGTGTGCCCTTCTTGTTGTTGTTCTTTTGTTTCTTTGCGCCCCCCTTTGTCTCCGCGTTTCCGTTGTTTCCGGCCCCGGATGCCCATGGCCTCGGCGCTTTGTGATTGACCCCCTGCCCTCTGTGTGCTTCTTTTGTGCATCCCCCTTGTCTCGGCTTCTCCATTGTTTCCTGCCCTGGGTGTCCTGGGTCTCGGCACTTTGTGGCTGCCCGCCCCCCCCCTTTCTTTCTTTTTCTTTTGCGCTCCTGCTGTTCAGTGGTTCCCGCCCCCCGGTGCCGTCGTCCTTGGTACCGTTTGGTTGGGTTTCTTTTTCCTTCCTCAAGTTGCGGCCTTTTGTGTGGTGTGTGCATTGTGTTATGGTGATGTTCCCCCTCGTCCCCCCCCCGGCGGTTGCTCTTGGTGCTGTGCGGTGTCCCGCGTTTTGTTATGTGGTGTCAGGGTCTGGTTTAGGCTGTTTTCTGTGGTTCGCGGTGTGTTTCTGTCCTGTTCTGGTGTGTGGGTGCCTTGCTGTTTGGTGTGCTGTCGTGTTGTCTTGTTTCTTTTGTCGCTGGCCGTATCCCGTTGGTGTTGGCCGCGCCGTGTCTGTTGCTTTCGTGCGGTGCCCTGCTGCCCTGTGCTGTTTTTCGCGGTGTTTCATCGTGTGTGGTGCCGTCGTGCGGTGTTGTGTGTTGTGGTGTTTTCTTTGATGCTGTCTGGTGTCGTGCTGCGCTTTGTCGTCTGGTCGTCTAATCCGCTGCGTCGGGCTGTGTTGCGTTGGGTGTGTTGGTCTGTTATGCTCTGCCCCCTCCCCCCCGCTGATGCCCTTGTTGTCGGCCTGTTGCTGTTGCCTGGTCTCCTGTTGTAGCCTGATGTTGTGCTCTGTCCTGGGCTGCGGTGCTGTGTTGTTCTGCTGTGCCGCCTGTCATGCGTTGTGCTGTTGTTTGGGTCATTTCTTGCTGTGTGGTGCTCGGTTGCCTCGTTTGCACTGGCTGGAGCCGTGTGTTGTTGGATGTTGTTTCTGGGTGTTCATTGCTGGGTCTGGTTGTCCTTGGCCACTTGGCGCTTCTTCACCGGTGTGTGCGCCTGGTGCATTGTGTGTGCGGTGTCCTTGGCCACTTGGCGCTTGATCACCTGTGTGCGCGTAGTGTGTTGTGTGTGCGGTGTCCATGGTCACTTGGCGCTTGTTCACCGGTGCGCGCGCTTGTTCTGTTGTGTGTGCGGTGTCCTTGGCAACTTGGCGGTTAATCACCGGCGCGCGCGCCTGCTGTTATGCGTGTGCGGTGTCCTTGGCCACTTGGCGCTTGCTCTCCGGCCCGTGCGCCTGGTGCATTGTGTGTACTATGTCCCTGGCCCCTTGGCGCTTGTTCACCGGTGTGCGTGTGTAGTGTGTTGTGAGTGCGGTGTTCTTGGCCACTTGGCGCTTGTGCACGGGCGCGCGCCCTTTGTGTGTTGTGTGTGCGGTGTCCTTGGCCGCTTTCTGTTTGCTCACCAGCGTGCGCTCTTGTTGTGTTGTGTTTACGGTGTCTTTGGCCACTTGGCGCTTGATTACCGGTGTGCGCGCGTGGTGTGTTCTGTTTGCGGTGTCCTCGGCCACTTGGTGCTTGTTCACCGGCACGCGCGCTTGTTGTGTCTTATGTGCGGTGTCCTTGGCCACTTGGCGCTTGTCAACCGGCGCGCGCCCCCGATTATTTGCATGTGCTTTGTCTGTGGCTACGTGGCGCTTGTTCAGCGGTGTGCGCGCTTCGTCCATTCTGTTTGCGGTTGCAGCGGCCACTTGGCGTGTGCACACCGGCGCCTGCGCTTGTTGTGTCGTGTGTGCGGTGTCCTTGCTCACCTGGTGCTTGTCCATCGGTGCTTGCCTTTGCTGTGTTTTGTGCGCGGTGTCTGACGCCACTTCGCGCTTGCTCACTGGTGCGTGCGCTTCTTGTATTGTGTGCGCGGTGTCCTTCGCCACTTGGCGCTTGTTCACCGGCGCGCGCGCCGGGTGTTTTGCGTGTGCGGTGTTCTTGGCCACTCGGCGCTTGTTCACCGGTTTGCACGCCTGCCGTGTGGTGTGTGCGGTGTCCTTGGCTCCTTGGCACTTTTTCACTGGCGGCGCGCTTGGTGTGTTGTGTCTGCAGTCTACTTGGAGACTTGCGCTTGTTCACCGGCGCCCGCGCTTGTTGTGTTGTGTGTGCGGTGTCCTTGGGCACTTGGCGGTTGTCCACCGGTGTGTGTGCGCGTTGTGTGTTGTGTGTATGGTGTCTTTGGCCACTTCACGCTTGTTTACCGGCGCACGTGCCTGTTTTGCCTTGTGTGCGGTGTCCTTGGCCACTTGGCGCTTGTTCACCAGTGTGCGTGCCTGGTGTGTTCTGTGTGCGCTGTCCCCGGCCACATGGCGCTTGTTCACAGGTGTGTGCCTGGTGAGTTCTGTGTGCGATGTACGTGGCCACTTGGCGCTTGTTCCCCAGTGCGCGGTCCCAGGGTTATGCTTGTGCAGAGTCCTGGGCCCCTTGGCGCTTGTTCACGGGTGCACGTGCCCGGTATTTTGGGTGTGCGGTGTCCTTGGCCACTTGGCGCTTGTTCGGGAGTGCGCGCGCGTGGTGTGTTGTGCGTGTGGTTCCCTTGGTCACTTGGTGCTTGTTTACCTGTCCCTGTGCCTGGTGTGTTCTTTGTGCGCTGTGCGTGGTGACTTGGCACTTGTTCACCGGTGCGTGCGCCCAGTGTTCTGCGTGTGCAGTGTCCTTGGCCGCTTGGCACTTGTGCACCGATGCTTGCGCCTGGTGTGTTGTGTTTGCGGTGTCCTTGGTCTTTTAGCGCTTGTTCACCGCTATGCGCGAGTCACGTGTTCTGTTTGCCGTGTCCGCGGCCAGTTGCCGCTTGTTCACCGGTTTGCGCGCCTGGTGTGTGGTGTGTGCGCCGTTCTTGGCCACTTGGCGCTTGTTCACCACTGTGCGCGCTTGGTGTAATTTTTGTGCGGTGTCCTTGGCCACTTGGCGCTTGTTGAACGTTTTGCAGGCCCTGTGTGTTGTGTGTACGGTGTTCTTCGCCACTTGGGGCTTGTTCGCCGGCGCGCGCGCTGGTTGTGTTGTGTGTGCGGTGTCCATGGCCACTTGGCGCTTGTTCAACGGTGCGTGCGCTTGTTGTGTTGTGTGTGCGGTGTCCTTGGCCACTTTGCGCTCCTTCAGCGGTGTGCCTGCGTAGTGTGTTGTGAGTGCAGTGTCCTTGGCCACTTGGTGCTTGTTCACCGGTGTGTGTGCGTAGTGTGTTGTGAGTGCGGTGTCCTTGACTACTTGGCGCTTGTTCACCGGCGCGCGCCCTTAGTGTGTTGTGTGTGCGGTGTCCTTGGCCACTTTCTGTTTGCTCACCAGCGTGCGCTCTTGTTGTGTTGTGTGTGCGGTGTCTTTGGCCACTTGGCGCTTGATCACCGGTGTACACGCGTGGTTTGTTCTGTGTGCGGTGTCCTTGGCCATTTGGTGCCTGTTCACCGGCACGCGTGCTTGTTGTGTTTTATGTGCGCTGTCCTTGGCCACTTGGATTTGTCCAGCGGCGCGCGCGCCTGGTTACTCGCGTGTGCGGAGTCCGTGGCCACTTGGCGCTTGTTCAGCGGTGTGCGCGCATCGTGCGTTCTGTTTGCGGTGTCCGCGGACACTTGACAGTTCTTCACCGGTGTGCGCGCTTGGTGTGCGGTATGTGCGCCGTTCTTGGTCACTTGGCGCTTGTTCAGTGGTCTGCACGCTTGGTTCGTTGAGTGTGCGGTGTCCTTAGCCACTTGGCGCTTTTTCACCGGCCCGGGGGATTGTTGTGTTCTGTGTGCGGTGTCCTTAAGCACTTGGGGAGTGATCACCGGTGTGCGCATATGGCCTGTTCTGTGTGCGGTGTCCTTGGCCACTTGGCGCTTGTTCGGCCGTGTGCGTGCCGGTTGTGTTGTGTGCGTGGTGTCCTTGGCCACTTGGCGCTTGTTCAGCGGCGCGCAAGCTTGCTGTGTTTTGGGTGCCGTGTCCTTGGCCAGTTGGCGCTTGTTCACTGGCGCGCATGCCCGGTGTTTGGCGTGTGCAGTGTACTTGGCCACTTGTCGCTTGATCCCGATTTGTGCGCCTGGTGCGTTGTGTGTGCGGTGACCTCGGCCACTTGGCGCTTGTTCACCGGTGCCTGTGCCTGGTGTGTTGTATGTTTGGTGTCTGCGGCCACTTGGCGCTTGTTCACCAGTGTGGGCGCTTTGTGTGTTGTGTGCGGGGTGTCCTTGGCCCCTTGGCACCTGTTTACTATTGAGCGAGCATGGTGTGTTCTGTTTGCGGTGTCCTTGGGCAGTTGGCTCTCCTGCACTGGTCTGCGTGCTTGGTGCGCTGCGTCTGCGGTGTCCTTGGCCCCTTGGGTCTTGTATGTGCGCCGGTGAGATGTAGTGTGGTGTGCTCCGGCGTGTTGCGCTTTTGTGTGTCCGCTGTGGTTCTGCCATGCGCCCATCATGCTCGCGCGCTGTACGCTTTTTTTTGTGGTATGTGTTCCTCGGGTTGGTCGTGGTTCCTTGGCCCCTGGTCCTTGATGTGGCCAGCGGCGTGCCTCTCTGGCGTACCAGGGGCTCGCGTCCCTGGATTTACTGGGCGGCTGCGCGGGGCACGTGGAGGCCAGCCCAGAACCAGGCTCATGGTGCCTGCCGCTGGCCCCCGTCGTGGCCGGGACGCTGGGCTGGCTCCGCGTTGTATCCATTCGGGGCCCTGCAATGGGGTTGGCCCTGGCGGGTCACTCCGGTGTTGGTCTTGGGCTGCGTGCACTTCGGTCGTTTTGCGCATGTTGACCCGGTCACTCAGAGGTCCGGTCTCCCGTACCGTCCGTCTCCCAACAGAGGAATCAACCGCTGCATCGAGGCTCTTTCCTGTGGACGCCAACACATCCCCCTTCAGGTCCGAGGATGCTACACCCAGTTCCGCGCGTGCGTGTGTTTGGGGTTGTATCCTCACGCGTCCGGGCGTCCTGGCCGGGTCGGGCGGGCCAGGTTCTCGTGTGTGTGTGGTTCTTCTTGCCCGTCCAAGCGGTCCTGGCTGGGTCGGGGGGGCCGGCTTTCTGTGTGTGTGTGGTTCTTCTCGCCGGTCCGGGCGGTCCTGGCTGGGTTGGGCGGGCCGGCCTCCCGTGTGTGTGTGGTTCTTCGCACCCGTCCAGGCGGTCCTGGCCGGATCGGACGGGCCAGCCTCCCCTATGTGTGTGGTTCTTCTCGCCCGTCCGCACGGTCCGGGCTTGGTCGGGCGGGCCGGCCATTGGGCGCGTTCTGGTGCGCGTTCATGTTCCTAGTGCTGTTTGGTTTTCTTTCGGCCCCCTCCGGGCTGTGTGTACCCTTCTTGTTGTTTTTTTTGTTTCTTCGCACCCCCCTTTGTCTCCGTGTTTCCGTTGTTTCTGGCCCGAGGTGCCCATGGCCTGGGCGCTTTGTGGTTGACCCCCTGCCCTCTGTGTGTTTTTCTCCTGCAGCTCCCTTGTCTGGGCTTCTCCGTTGTTTCCCTCCCGCGGTGTCCTCGGTCTCGGCACTTTGTGGCTTCCCGCCCCCCCTCTTCTTCTTCTTTTTTTTTGCGCTTCCGCTGTTCAGTGGTTCCCGCCCCTCGGTGCCCTCGCCCTTGGTACTGTTTGGTTAGGTTTCTTTTTCCTTCCTCAAGTTGCGGCCTTTCCTGTTCTGAGTGCATTGTTGTTTGGTGCTGGGCGCCCTCCCCCCCCCTCCCCCCGGCAGTTGCTCCTGGTGCTGTGCGGTGTCCCGTGTTTTGCTCTGTGGTGTCAGGGTTTAGTTTGGGCTGTTTTCTGTGGTTCGCGGTGTGTTTCTGTCCTGTTCTGGTGTGTGGGTGCCTTGCTGTTTGGTGTGCTGTCGTGTTGTCTTGTTTGTTTTGTCGCTGGCCGTCTCCCGTTGCTGTTGGCTGCGCCCTTTCTGTTGCTGTCGTGCGGTGCCCTGCTGCCCTGTGCTGTTTCTGGCTGTGCTTCATCCTGTGTGGTGCCATCGTGCGGTGTGGTGTGTTGTGGTGTTTTCTTTGCTGCTGTGTGGTGTCGTGCTGCGCTTTGTCGTCTGGTTGTCTGGTCCGCTGCGTCGTGCTGCGTTGCGTCGGGTATGTTGGTCTGTTATGCTCTGCCCCCTCCCCCCTGCTGATGCCCTTGTTGTCGGCCTGTTGCTGTTGCCTGGTCCCCTGTCGTGGCCCGTTCTTGTGCTCTGTCCTGGGCTGCGGTGCTTTGTTGCTCTGCTGTGTCACCTGTCATGGGTTGTGCTGTTATTTGGGTCGTTTCTTGCTGTGTGGTGCTCTGTTGCCCTTTTTGCACTGGCTGGAGCAGTGTGTTGTTGGGTGTTGTTTCTGGGTGTTCATCGCTGGGTCTGGTTGTCCTTGGCCATCTGCCGCTTCTTCACCGGTGTGTGCTCCTGGTGCATTGTGTGTGCGGTGTTCTTGGCCAGCCGGCGCTTGATCACCGGTGTGCGCGCGTAGTGTGTTGTGTGTGCAGTGTCCTTCGCCACGTGACAACCACCACCAGCCCCTACCACCACACCCACCAGCGCCGGGGTACCACACACAACCAGCACACCCTCAACACCACCACCACGCAGTCCAGCACCACCCGCCGCCCCCGCTACACGGGCCCACGACACACGAGCCACGGTACACCCCCATGAACCCGCGGGGAGCCGCGCACGCACACCAGCAACACCAGAGCCTAGTAGGAGCTCCCCACCACCACCAGCAACCCCCCCACCCACACCCCATACCAGCGAGCACCATCCACCAGCAGCCACCCATTACATACGGACCACAGCCCGAGCCGGACGCCCATGCGGCCGCCTCCCACCCACACCCCGGCACCACAACCAGTCAAATACCGCACGGACCGCACGGCGCACACACGCAACACCCACACGACCCACAGGGACGCCCAGACCCCCAGCCAGTACAACACCCACCCCCGCCCCCCCCACCACCAACAGCGCCGGCCCCACACCACCCCCCCCCCCGCCCCCCCCCCCGAGACCAGGCCACGGACGCAACACGCGGCAGCCAGCACCAGCCAATTGACGTCGATGCCCCTGCCGACACACGCCACCACGAATCCCCCCTCCCGCGACCGCCACAAGAGACCCCATCACCGGACCCCACGCGCGACAACGACGACCACCCCCCCCAACCCACACCACCCCCCCCATCACACCCCGCACCACCAGCCGCCGCACCGGCCGTACCCTACGCCCTACACAACCCCGCAGCGGTACGGCAGCACCTCCGCGGACTCGGGGAACAGGACGTGCTGTGCCTCCGCACCTCCGGCACCAGCACCCGCATCCGGGCGGCCACCCTGGTCCAGGCGGCCACCCTGGGGGAAGGCGTCCGAGACTTCCTCTTCGACGCCCTCCTCCATGTCGCCCGACACGGCCGCCCCCCACGCGCCACCCCAGACGGCGAGAGCCCGCCCCCCACGGGGAGCCGGATCTGGGTGCCCCCCATCGACTGGGGGCGACAACTAGTCGGACACCCCGTGCCAGAGCGGGACAGCACCCAGGGCCGCACCCGCTACCGCGAGCCCAACATGGCCCACCTCCCACCCAGCACCACCCCCGACAACACCAAAGAGTGGGAGCGGGAAACATGGGTAGCCCAGATGGCCTCCCTGAGCAACTTCCGGCACCACGTCCCGGGGGACATCCCCAACCCCGACGACCGGCAGCCAACCCCCTCCACGTACATGACCCTCATGTACAATCTGCACTACACCCTCTCCACCACCCACTACTACGCACCCACTGACCACTGGGTGGTACACGGCACCGACTCCCTCCTCCCCGCCGACTACGCCCCCCCCACACACAACCCAGGCCTCGACACGTACGCCAGGGGGGACGACCCGGACGACCCCCACATCTGTGGCACGTGGGAACGCAAATCCCTGGACACGCTGCTCTCCATCCGCAGCGGCAGCCAGGGCCTTGGTAGGGCGATGTATTGCCTCGCCCCTTGGACCCAACGGACCTGGGGGATCCCCACGGACCGGTGGGTGTGGGTGGTCACGCAGGGGACCCACCCCCCCACGCCCCACCACCCTACAGCTCTGCCCATACATGGTGGCAGCCCGCCTCATGGCGCTGCTGTAGCCGGGCCCAGACACCCCCACCCAAAACTACCCCCACCTCACAGAGGAGGACATGCCCGGCATCCAGCGATGCTTCTTCCGCACCCTCGACTACCTCCAGCAAACACACCCGCACGTCCTGGAGCAGATATGGCCACCCCTCGGGTAACCCACGTGCCCGCGCAGCCGAGACAACGCCGCCACACCAGCACCAGCACGCACGGATCACCAGGGAAAACGCGCGCACACGCCCGGTGCCCGAACCGGCACCCTCGTTCTCGCTGCTTGCAGGACCCAGCATCCTACGCCCGCCCCCGAAGCCCAGGACCCTCCTCCGTCTCCCACAGCCCTCTCCTCCGCCTCCGACTCCACAACCTCCACCACCACAACCACCTCATCCACCACCGCCACCACGTCCTCATCCAGCACTCCACCCCCCAGGCCGCAGGGGACACCTCCCAAATGGGCCCCCAAACCCACCCCCACCGCGAGCAACCCTGCCGCCGCCAAGGCCCACGCCCCGACGAGGCCCACACCCGCGACCCAGCCGAAACCCACGACCGCCGCCAAACAGCCACCCAAACCCGTCAGCGCGCCACGACCGCAACCCGCAGCCAAGCCCAAACCCAAGTCCAAACCCGGCGCCACGACGGTAGCGCGGGCCCGGCCCCCCGAGGACGTCCTCTATGACATTCTGCCCCAGCCGTCCCAGGCCTGGAGGCAGCAGCGCCCAGCACGGCGCCCCCCCACCGTCACTGACGCCGCCGCCACCACCTTCATAGCGGAGCGCGCCGCTGCCAAAGCACGACGCACCTCGTCCCGCCACCTCTCAAAGCCCGCACCCCAGGCCCACGGACCGCCCCCGACCAGACCAAAACGACGTCAGGGTCCCCCAGCAGCGTCCCCGCCCCCCTATCAACCCTCAATGACAGCCCACATACAGCGCATGCCCCGCTACAGCCGCCGCCGCGAGTCCCCGCCCAACCCCGAGGCAGAGACTGTGCGCGCACACCCGCGGGTCCACATCCGCGCGCGCCCCCACTCCTCGCGCACCGCCACGGAACAGGACTACGAGGAATCCCCCAGGCCCGCCACCGCCACCGGTCCCCACGACCCCGTCACACCCAGCCACGCCCACTCCTCCGCCCAAGACCGCAGGGTCGCCCAGGGACAGTGGTGGCAGCGCTGGACCCACACGCAGCTCTGGGAGCTGCGAAAGTGGGCCCGGGGAGAGCCCTCCCTCGAGGGCCTGGTCCATCGGCCCCGCAAGGGGTCGGTGGAGAACTGCCGCCTCCGGCCGGCGGGAGGGTGGATGCCGCAGGCCGCATGGGAAGCCATGCTGGCCGATGCGCTCCATCCCCTGGGAGTCCACCCCCGCAAACTCCCTGCGCCCCAGGACCACCTGTATGTCCTCAGGCGCCTGCGAAGACCCTCCAGGGGACACAGCGAGACGGCATTCGCCTGTGGGACATCACCCAAAGCCCAGCCCCGCACACACACACCCCCTCACCACCCCACAAGCGTCAGCGCACCGACACCGGCGGCACCCACAGCACCCCAGGAGCCCTGCGCACCACACAACACGACGCACCCGACCCCCCGGCCAGCGGCGCCGCCACCTAACCCCGTTACCCAGCAAGCCACCACCACGGTGCGCCATGCCAGGCCCCGCCCAGAAGTCACCAAACGAACTGGACGCTGAAGGACGCCAACGCACACGACAACGGGCACCACTACGCCCAAAGGCACCGAACCCAGGCCCGCTACTGTCGCAACCGCCTAACCGAGCCAAAACCCAAACACAAATCAAACCCGAGCCACACCCCGAAACCGCTAACCCTCGACTCCTAACCAGGCCCGCAGAGGGAACAACGTAACCACAGCCCACACCCACAGCCCACACAGCCGCCTAACCAGCCAGCTCCAGAAGCAAAGAGACACCTAACCAAACCCATCCTGGCCCAAGCCCGTGTACATCAGGACGCGCGAGCCGCACCCCTGGGGCGCGACCGCCGCCACAGCAGCGACGACACACGCCAGAGGACACAACACTATTGCACCGCCGCACCAGCTGCCCGTGCCTGTGCCTGCAGTGTACGCGCGCCCCTGTTTTTCTTTTTTTTCCATCAAAAAAAAAAAAACGAAAATTAGGGGGGGAGGAAGAGGGACACAACCACCCATGGCACACGCGCACCGCACACAGCACGCACACCGGTGAACGGGAGCCAAGTGGCCCCTGACACCGCACACGCAAAACAACGTACCGAGCGAGCACACCGGTGAACAGGAGCCAAGTGGCCCAGGACAACGCAGACGCAACACAGCAAACCGCGCGGGCACACCGGTGAACAGGAGCCAAGCGGCCGAGGACACTGCACACACGTAGGGCGGCCGAGGGACGGGAAAGAAACAACACCCCATGGGTCGGACGCACTGGGGCGACCCAGCCGACCCACCGGGCCTGTGGCAGGAGCGGCACTCCAAGGCCACTGGTCCGAGCCCGGCCAGGCTGCATCGGGGACCATGGCAAACGTCACCCGGAGCCATGGAAGCAACCGGTGACAGGCGAGCCGGTACACAGTCCAGGAGGAAGTCGCCTGAAAAGCAGAGTGGCCCCGCAACTCAAGCCACAAGGGTGAGGCGGTCGTACCGTAGACTAGCGGGAGCAATACCCCTTGTGGTGAGAGATATTCCACACGGCTGGGCAGCCCGCAGAGCTGCCGCCCAAAGGGAGGGGCATGTGGCCCTACCCATGGACACATGTGGGGACAGCCTCCCACCTGGGACACATGGACCGGGTGGCCGCGACAATGCCTTCCCAAGCACATGCGGGAGCGGCTCAAGAGGCACCTGACATAGGGCAGTGGGAGGGACAGGACGTCCCCTTGGTAAGACCTTTCTCCTGCAATGTCAAAGGAGGAATCCCGAGCTCCCGAAGATACCTACCTACCTACCTACCTTGGCCACGTGACTCCGGTTCACCACAGTGTGTGCTTGGTGTGCTGCATGTGCAGTGTTTTTGGCTCCTGGGCTCTTGTATGTGCGCGGCTTGTGTGGTGTGTGGTGTGCTGCCGCGTGTTGCACTGTTGTGTATCCGCTGTTGTTCTGCCGTGCGCCCGGCGTGCTCGCGCGCCATACGCTTTTTTGTTGTGGTCTGTGTTTCTCGGGTTGGTTACGGTTCCTTGGCACCTGGTCCTTTGCCGTGCTTGTGGGCGGTGGTGTGCTTCTCGGCGTGCCTGGTGGCCCCGCGTTGCTGCGCCGTCCCTGGTCCGGTCCGGTCGCTCTCGCCGCGTCAGTCGGCTTTCAAGTCGCTGTGGTGCCTTCTTCTAACAGGGGCTCACGCCCCTGAATTTACTGAGAGGCTACGCGGGGCACGTGGGGGCTGGCTGAGAACCGGGCTCAAGGTGCCTGGAGCTGGCCGCCGCCGCGGCCGAAGCGCTGTGCTCGCTCCGCGTCGTACCTGTTCGGGGCCCTGCAATGGGGTTGGCCGTGGCAGGTCCCTCCAGTGTGGGTCTTGGGCTGGGTACGCTGCGATTGTTTGACGCGTGTTGAATCGGTCACTCGCGCGTCTGGGTTTCCTGTACCATCCGTCTCCTGACTGGGGACTCGGCCGGTGCGTCGGGGCTGTTTTTTGTAGACCGCGACACCTCCCTCTTCATGTCAGAGGACGCCACGCCCGGGCCCACGCCTGTGTGTCTTTGTGGTTGTATCCTCGCCGGTCCGGGCGTCCTGGCCGGGTCAGGCCGGCTTCCCGTGCGTGTGTGGTTGTTGTAGCCTGTCCGGGCGGTCCTGGCCTCATCGGGCCGGCCGGCCTCCCTGGCGTTTTCGTGTGTGCCTCACAAATCCTGTAGCCGTTTGGTTTTCTTTCCGCCCCCTCCAGGGCTGCGTGTGCCCTTGTTGTTGTTGTTGTTTTTTCTTCGCGCCCCCCTTGTATCTGCCTTCCTGTCGTTTCCGTCCCTGGTGACGCGTTCCCGTGGGGGGCCTGCCCACGGGACGCTGCGGTGACACGCACAAGCAAGCAGGCAGGCAAAGCACTGCGCTCACAGGGGCATCAATTGTAAGTGCAGCTAACCCCCATCTGCTCAGATTTTCGCAGATCTGCCCCAGATTGGCTACATTTTGGCCATTTTCTCTGCTTCGGCGGAATCGCCGCCCCGCAGCTCAGTCTCAGGATCAGACCTATATATTTCTGATGTGCCGGATCTGATTCCGCGGTCCATTCATCGTAAATCCGCCGCGTTCCGATCATTTACCCGGAATCGCCAATTGCCGCTGACGCGCGCGCGCGAGCCAAATGGGCCAAATATTTTTTCACAATCGGATTTTTATAAATCTTTTCAGATAGATATGGACACTCAGATGTACTTAGGAATATCCGCATCAATTTTCTTCATAGACTGGGATTTTTTGCCGGATAACAATCAGCATGGATCTTGCCTCGGTTGTCGCCGCTCTTGCCTCCGTTGGTCCCCGTGTATCCGGTTCTGCCCCCAACAGCAGCGTTCGGGTCGACTCCTCGCGTGCCTGCCCCCCTGGTCTTGCCGGCCCTGAGCCCTCCGGCACCATCCACGACCTAGGGCAGCACTTTCATGGTAGCAGAGGCTACCTGAATGCCCCTTCAGTGGCATCCCATCCACAGCCCGCTCCCCAGTACGGCCCCGTAGACCCCGCCGCTTCTGGAGAAGTAACGATTACGATGCCATGGTGCTGTGCGAACGAGGCCTTGAGAGGAATGCCTTGCGCAAGTCCAAGCTGCCCAAGAAGGGCGCACATCAGCAGCTGTGGGGACCCATATTACCAGCATCCCAGTCGAAACTGACCATCGAGCAGCTGGAATCCGCCGGCCTACGACGATGGCAATGCTCCGGTGGAGCTTACGGCGCTGGCAGGTACCAACATTCCTTACGGATGTCCAACATTTGAGACCATGGACGCCGATCTGAACGACATTGAGATGGGCGGTCCAGGTGAGGTACCTAGCTATAATCGACCAGCCTCTTGGGCACACTGGGACGACCATTTGTCCCCAGAAGTGACCCGTAGCCTTGAGGCCCTTTGTTACTTAGCCTCGTCTAAGCTGATCGAACAAGAAAGAATCGCCTCTGATTTTTTAACGGAATATTTTTTCCTCCTTCAGGACGACATTAATACCAGGATGTGGTGGCGTTCTCAAGAAGATGACTCTTTTGCCATTTTTTTGCAGATCTGGGAGGCAAGCCCCTTCCCGAAGGAGAAGGTCCGGGCACCTGTTCCCGGGCCCTCCGCCCCTCATCCCCCTGTTTCCTCCCGCGACGATCTAGCCGCCGCGGTTGAGGAGGGAATTTTAGAGGCGGCCAGGCAGGCAAGCCTGGAAATCAGGGCTGAAGGAGCTCCCCAAGTGGACTCCTGGCTGCGGACCACCGAGATCAGCGGTCCGACAGCCTGCTCAGGCCCTTCAAGACACGGCATGTACTGTCCTGCCGACTGCTCCTGCAGATTCAAGCGAGATGCTGAGCTCCAAGAGCTCAAGGATCAAATGCGCCTCATCATTCAAACGCTGGGAATAAAAAATCTTTTCAAGACGCACATGCGGTCTGAGGGCGCCTCATCGGTGGGACAAGCAACAGAGCCATCGGAGGAGGCGACAGAAATTTTTTCAATTGCTCCTTCGGTGGACTCCAGGACCACCGATGCAAGGATCAGCAGGACCAAGCTAAAGGAAAGGGTTAAAATCTCTCGTTCTGAGAGTAGGACGGCGAAGGCTAGGACTGAGGCTCAGAATGCCAAGCGAACTGCCTCCCGTACTGCCCCTCCTGCTGCTGATTCCAATACCTTAGCCCAGCTGTTGCTCGCCCAGACCCTCGCCGGAGCTGGTGTAGCGAATGATGCCGCCAAGTTGTCTGCCATTACGGCCGGTGTTGGGCTGGATTCGCTTCTTAACCCTACTTCCTTGCGACTTCGTCAGGTTGCCAAGCAACCGAAGTATAATGGGAACCCCCGACGTTGGCCTCAGTTCCAACGGGAATTTAGACTGTGGGTTAAGACTCAAAAACTCCAAGATGATCAGTTCCTGATGGCCCTTTTGGATTGCCTTGAGGGACCGCCGGCCAACACTTGGCTCAGGACTTGGAGTGATCGCGAGGATACAAGTTCCCCCATTACCTTTGATGAGGTGTGGGAACAGTTGGAGGTACGTGGATCCCGGCTGCCAGAGGACCACTACCACCAAATGTTGAAGAATTTTCCTTCATTCTCGCGATTAATTTTGCACGAAGTGCAAGACAAAAAACAGCGCTTCTGGAATTTAGTGGAAGAAGCTGAACATTCAGGCGAAAAATTTTCTAGTGCCGAGCTGAAAAGTCTGATTTTTGACAAGATCCCCTCAGAAACTGCCGCCACCCTTCGGAACAAACAGTCCGAAGAAAAGGTCAAGACCTGGTGGACGGAGGTGGAAGGCTTCGATGCCTCTGCCAACAAGTTTTCCGTCAGGGAGGCACTTCAAAAGTGCTCCCCCACGTCCTTTTCTAAGGTGAAATTCACCGAAGAGACGTGGGAAATAAAGTTTCATGAGCACGAGGATGGGGACTTGTTTGTCCAAGTCCTCAACAGGGGAGTCAGCTTCCATGGCCATCGCCTGAGGGCAAAAAACTGGGTGTTTTCGTACACCCCGAAGGAACTCTGGGAGGAGGTTGAGCGGCTCGCCGACGCCGCCAACCAGAATTTCCATGAGGGTCTTGGGGGAAACAAGAATACCCAGCAAAACACCCAAAATGGGGCCCAAAAGGGCAACAAAAAGGTGAATGACACCCGGAATGTTCAGCAGCACTGTAGCATCTGCCTTCTTTTAGGTTCTACGAACCGAGCTAAGTCGCATTCTACTGATAATCACCGATGGTCTCCTTACGATCACAAGGTGATTGGTGAAAATATCAGTAATTCGCAGAATTCAGACAGGAATGACAGACAGGTGCACGGTGGGAAGGCTGGAAAAGGGAATCCGACCCCCTCCGGGGGAAACAAAAATCCTGGAGGCCCTGGCGGGTCCGAAAGCATAGGAAATCGGACTCCATCCGGCTCCGGTGGGCAGCCGAACGGCCAGAAAAATCCCAATAGCAACGCCGGAGGCGGAAATCGAAATCCAGGCCAAACCCCTCAATCCGGTGCAAACAAGGGAAATGCTCTAGGATTCCAGGGTAAAGGTAAGGGAAATCCTTCGGGAACCCCTTTCTCTGGTAAGGGCAGAGGGCGTGGCGAGGGTGGAGGTCCATCATCCGGCGGCCGTGGCCGTGGACGTGGAAAGGGCAACCATCGTGTGGTTCAGGTCTCAGGTGCAGATCAGGTGTCCGATGCGGACCGAGATTATGAATTAAATGCCTTGAATCCAGCAGATGATCCGCTCCAAGATGAGTGGGTCGACGAATCAGGGTGTGTCCATAATGTTAACGCAGCCACTGGAGGTAAGAACGCCTAGAGGAGCCACGAAAATCGCCCCTCCCCAGGCGATTTCAGGCATGATCCTCGGATTCCTTCTCGACCACTACTTGATGTAGGGTCGCTTGTCTCCTCTCCCCTGGATCCGGCAGCGGATCCTTCTGTTGTAGTGGACGAGGTTGGTGTACAGTCGAAGCACAGGGCCCGTCAGTTTGTCACAAAGCTGTGGGTCTCTGATTGCAAGGGCAATTTCCACCTCGCCACTTGTTTGTGTGACAATGGATCGGTGGTAAAGCTCCAATCCAATTCTTTTTTGCCTGACGACTGCGTGTTTGATTCGCCTCATCCTGTTACCCTCGAGGGAGTTTCTGGACATTCTCTCGCAGGTGGGCAACGCGGTTGTTATATATCAACTCATTTGGTCGCTCAAGACCTTTGGGAAGATGGCAATGTGGAGGAAGTTATCCTTAAGGATGACTACTTCTATCGTGCCGACATAAAGTATGACCTTTACTTGGGCCATCCTTGGCTTCGCAAGAACAGGGTGGCGCCCGTAGGTCATCGGCGTTGTTTTTTGCTGGAGTCAGGTCCCTTGGAGCGTCCTGAATTTCGTTTTTTGCACGCAGGGTTTAAAAGTGCAGAAGAATTTTTGAAGCAAAAGGTTACACCAAAGTTTGGCGAAGATGTCACCATTGCAGAGGTGAATGGGAGTGCCGATTACTCCCGAGAGTTAGAATGTCTTCGTAGGGACTCCCAGCCACGACGCCCTTCGCGCTGGCACTCTTCATCCTACAGAGTTGTCGACAAATGGCGCGATGCAATTTGTGAATATTTTTATGAACACCATTCCTTTTGGCCACAGTGTGATGCCTTTGCTAACCGCGAGAACAAGCGCTTTGACAAGCACTTTCGCGACGCTTGGACCCATGAATGGGACAAGAAGTTATGGATTAATCCTCCGTTTCACTTAATCCAGCAGGTCATCCACAAAATCAAGCAAGATAAAACCCAGGCGATTTTAGTTGTGCCCTTGTGGGACGACAGGCCTTGGTTTCAGGAATTGCAAGACATTTGTGTAGATTACATCGAACTTCCCAGGAGGATTAAGCTGTATGCCAGGGACGACACAGGTCCCCTGCCACAGCGGCCCTGGAGTTCGCTTGCATTCCTGGTGGATGGAAAGCTTTCTGACTCTGATTCTGCTGATTCTAGTACTGATTCCTGTGTTGGGTCTGAATCTGAGGTTGAGCGTGGTACTGATGATGAATCTATTTTTTCTGATTTTTGTCCGTCAGATGCCCAAGGTGATCCAACGTCAAATGGATCCGCCTCGTCTCCCTCTTCCCCAATACGATCTACATCCAAAAGAATCTACGGCGCACGGACGACAAAAAAATTTTCTTCGCGCCGCAAATTCAGAGTTTTTTATGAAAAACCCCGTGTGGAAGCTTTCATAGATCCTTTCGAGGAGCTGGATCACGAAGAGAATCTCTGGAATGTCGACACTCGACCCACCTATCTTCAAGAGGCAGTTGATACGGACCTTTTTAGGGACATCCGTAAGAAGATTCTTCCTGCCAAGGCCGAAGAAATCGCCAAAGTCTTTTCGAGAGTAATTCCTGGCGATCAGGTGGACACTGAGTTGTGTTCCAAGAAAAGAGAAAAGATTTTTGAGGAACGGAAGGACACAACCCTTTCGGGGAAGTTGATCAAAAACCGCCCTGTCCGTGGGCAGTTTGGTGAAGCCTTCATCGAGCTTCGTGAAGGGTAGAAGGCGAAGAAACAGCGTCCTTATGAGAACCATGGACAGAAACATGAGATACTCAGAAGAATAATCGAGAGAAATCTCAGGGAATTTGGTTGGCTTGAGGGTTGTATGACCAGCGAGTGGTGCTGTGCACCCTTCACAGTCCCGAAGCCGCCGCCTGCAGACCAGAACACTATTGATGGTTGGCGAATGGTTGTTGATTTTCGCAACCTCAACGCCGAAACCAAGGCGGATTCACACCCCCTGCCCCTCATTGAGGAGGAAATCGCCAAGAGGGCAAGAGGTCGTTTGTTTTCTGTGCTGGATGTCCGTCACGGCTTTCACCAAATGCCGTTGAGGAAGGACAGCCGACCTCTCACCTGTATGTGCACGCCATGTGGTCCAGTCCAGTGGACGGTCATGCCCATGGGCCTGAAGAACGCCCCTTCGTTTTTTCAAAGAATGATGGAGGATGTGCTTTTTACAGCTCATCCTGAGCTTCGTGCCTTCGTGAGTGTGTACATAGATGACATAATCATCGCGACAGAGGGGGAGGGACTGACCGAAGCCGAGCTGGTGGCCCTACATGAAAAGCAGCTGAACCAGGTTTTGGACATTCTTGATGCCAATCAGCTGATTTGTGGGCCACAGAAGGGAAAACTATTTTTAAAATCAGTCGAATTTTGTGGTTCTCTCCTTGAGAATGGCACCCGACGACCCAGTCCAGGGAAGCTCGTCGCTATTCAGAAGTGAAAGCGCCCTGAGACGATCACGGAATTGAGAGGATTCCTGAGTTGTTGCAATTTTTACCACACTTTTGTGCCGAATTATGCCAAATTTGCTGCCCCCCTCACTGAACTATTGAAGGTAGGGAGAGATGCGGGCAAGGCAGGTTCAAAGGTTCGTGTCAAGTCGACTGACGAGTGCGAGGAGGCCTTCCATCACTTGAAGGCGGCCCTCTGCGAAGTCGCCACGTTGCATGTGCCGAAATTCGACCGACCCTTCTACATAAGAACCGACGCTTCTAGGTACGCGATCGGAGCTGTCCTTGAACAGGTTGATGAAGCCACAGGTGATCATTACCCTCTTGCATTTTGGTCTCGGAAGCTAGCTCCATGCCAGATGCAATGGTCACCGCGTGAGCAAGAGACTTATGCCATAATCTGCGCTCTGAAGAAGTACCAATCGTGGGTTGGCACCAATCGAGTCGAGATCCTGACGGATCATCGATCTCTGGAGTATTGGGCCACCGAACACATTGATACTATCGCGAGCCCAGCTGGTCGACGGGCCAGATGGCATGAATTTCTCAGTCTGTTTGACCTCCATGTGTCGTATTTGCCTGGAAAACACAACACGGTAGCGGATGCTCTAAGCCGATGGGCTTACCCCGCTTCAGAGGGGCTGCAAAGTACCAACATCCATGGTACGGAGCAGGACCGCCACGTCGTAGACGAGTGGGATCAAGAAGAAAAAAGGCTCATTCGACGTGAATGCATGCAATGCTCTGTTAAACAGCACGCATTACCGTGTCATGATATCACGGCCTTCTCAGATCCGGCGCATGCCCATGAGATTATCACCAAATCACTGAAAGTCGTGGAGAAAGTCACCGATCCCTCCTCAGGGAGTGTGAAACGGTTCGAGTATACCCGACCTGTAAGTGGATTTCGGTTGATTCAGGGCATTAAGCGTCGAGATCCGGCCAAAACTCCACCCCTGCCAAAAGATTCCCTTATCATCCGTGACTGGACGAACGATTATCTGCATGATTCCATGTTTAAAGAGGTCTTTGAGAATCTCAAATCGAAAGATGCTCACAAGGATGGAATTTATTCTGAATATTCATTGGATGGGGGGGAGCTGTGGATGGAGGGTAAATTGTGCATACCAGACGCCCTGGCCCCCCGAGTGTTAAACTGGTGGCACAAATGGGAGTCCCCCAACGCACATGGCCGTAGATTATGGTCGATGATTAAACATAGGTTGTTCGGCTCAAGGCTATATACTCATTGTATGAAAGTAGCCGCCGGATGTGCCCAATGTGCTGTCTCGACGCCCCCCAGCGCGAAGAAGCACGGCCATCTGAGGCCACACCCTATTCCGGAGCGCCTCTTTAACAGAGTCACCAGTGATTTTTTCCATCTTGGTGAACTCGACGACGAAGAGTGCCATTGGACCAACAAAAAGGTCAATGGAGTGCTCCTTATACAATGCCGTCATTCTGGCTACATTCAGGTGTTGCCTTGCAACGTCGAGTCAATGACTGGCAAAGCTGCCGCCAAATGGTGCGCGCAGACCTGGATGGGAGGTTGGGACGTCCCATCCGAGGTGGTTACAGACTCAGGCAAAGAGTACACCTCCGAATGGTGGAAGGAATTATGTGCTCGCCTTGGAATCCACCACCTGAGATGTGAAATCCACTCACATCGAGCGCTGCCTGGCGAAAGAGCCGGCCGCTCTATTATAAATATGCTTCGTAAGGAGCTCGCCAGTGACAAAGACTTCCATTGGCTTGAAGTTCTCTTCGCATTGCTTCGCCGTTACCACAACACGCCATTGTACCATGGCCTTTCTCCAAATGAAATTGTCTTTGGACGAAAGAAGTGTTGGTGGAACATGCCGTTTAAAAATCCTCGCCCTTGTAAAGATGCTTCGTTGTTTTTGGACGAAATCCAACGAGCAGAAAAAACTGTCTCGAAATTAATTGATAAGCATCAAGCTGACTGGCTTTGGGTCCAGAATCAAGGCCGAAAAAACCCCCACAATTTTGAAGTCGACGATCGAGTTTGGCTTCGAAAATCCGAAACCACCCTGGACGGAGATGATAAGCTTCTTCCCTTGTGGGAGGGGCCATTCGCTGTTACAGCGCGTCTAGGTGAGAACAGGTGGGGGATTCGTGTGGATGTCAGCAGGGAAATTGAAGTTTCGGGCGATCGCCTCAAGAGAGAGATCCCCTCCCCCAAGGATGGGGTTAAACCCCTTTTTTGGACTTCGAAATTTTTGTCCGATCGGGTCATCGAAGGGGGGAAGTACGAACTCAAGAGGTCTTTAGAGGCAAGACGTGACGAAAAGGGCGAATGGGAATTTCTATGTGAGTGGAGGGGCTTTGATTTCAGTCACAACAACTGGGAACCAGCCCATTCTTTTGTCCATGGGTACACCAAGGGGTTCATCGACTTCCTGAAGAAGCACCCCGAAATTGGCGTACTCCTGACAGACTGTCTGTCGAAACCCGACAGACAGGTGGAGAGCGACGGAAAAAGACCTGTGGTGAATCGAGATCCAGCCTTTTACGGCCCCCAGCAGCCACCTTCCAGGGCTGATCCGTCGATCTCCCCTCCTGCGGTCAGGCCAGCCCAGGAGCCAAATGAGGACCAAGCTTCGAGTTCGGCCGCTGATTTACAGCGCCCAAGCCGTACAAGGGCCCCACCAGACAGGTTGGTGGTCACATGTATTCGTGCTTGGCCGAATTGAGGGAGACCCGTCGTGACTTGAGTCGCCGACGCCATAATCTGGGTAACAGTCGTCTATCCAGGGCGTCATGGCACTCGTCGCTAGGGCTCAAGGGTGTAGGTTCGAAACCCTCCTACATGTCCCACTCCTACAAAAGCTCCAGCCTCGCCCCGTCGACCACTTATTCCAATGTGAGTGTTCTGACGACTTGAATAAACCACATTCTGCTCAATCCATTGTTCATTCTTCCTGATTACGACATGATGTGGAGAACTGCGAATGTTTGATAATTTGACGTCAATCAACTTTTCTTTGGTCTTCGTTCGGCAGACAAGGCGTAGATACGCTGCCGAAAGCCACGGAGTGTGCTGCCGTGTCCAGAAAAAACCAAACTCAGGCTTAATTCAGGCAGATCCGGGGTAATCTTGTCTCTGTTAGTCTGTGCATCTTTGGAATTTGGCTACTCGTGCAGATGGAAGCAAATGTACATAGTAAAAATGCTGGCCAGCGACATTCACCCCTACAGGCACCCCCTGTAGTAGAACTCAGATCTTACCTTCATTTGCCGTGATGCTGAAGCCAAAGTCCAGATTCAAATCCAGATTCCTTGAATTTACCTTGAATTCCTCAGGTTTGTCCATCAATCTGCCACTGTTGCGCAAAACCCCGACGTCAATTGTTCAGACAACCTTCATATAGGAGCTCTAGGGACTTCTAACAGCAATCTCTGAGGTCCGTAAGCTTCGGTGTATTTTTGGCACACGCCAATGTGAGCTCAATCCGACCTGAAACTGTCGAAAATGGTGAATCCAAGTGTCTTGTGGGACTCAATCGAAAGATGGGCCTTGTCCAAGTCGATTGACACCGCCGCCACTGTAAATAAAGGACTATTCGGTGTCTCTCAGTTATATACTGTCAGTAAAGCGCCTTCAGCGAACCTTCGGCGCGTTACGTGCCAAGGATCCAGGGCCATTGTGTCCCATCATGATGCATCATCACATGATCCACATTTTCATGGAATCTGTTGGATGCTCGCGAACCAACTTGCCGGAAAGCACAATTCAGCTGAATAAACGACAATATATATTAACTCTAGTCTAAACGAAGGTGTTAGTAGTTTCAGTTCTAGACATTCCGCTTCATTTCACCTTCATCTTAGGGAATTTGCTCATTTTAGGACAGTTTAGGTTGATTTCCTTGTCATCTTCTCTCATTCCTCGAAGATCTGTTTACGGCTTTGCCTAACTTCGTTGACGCTGATGTTTTTCTGTTCACTTAGGGGTTGCAGACTACATTTGTATTTGTTTTCCCTCTCTGTGATTGTTTCATCTCCTTCATCTCTGCTCAAATTGATTCTCAATCTTGCTGAATCTTGTGATCATCCACCAGATGCGCCAAATCTGAGGCACATGCTGCACTTTTCAGAACGAGAAAAGCGGGAGTAACACGATGTAGAGTACGTGGAGGACACCGTAGCGTGCCCGCGACAGCTAAACTGTGCCAGAGCGCCGAGATGTCACTCCATTTTTTGATTCCCCCACTCAATCCACCAATAATCTACCTCATTCTCAACCAAGGCATGTTTTGGTATCGATTCTCGATACGTTTACATGCTTTTTAGCCCTTAACCTAATGTTTTACTGCCCGGAGGACTGTTCGTCACTCCTCATTCTGTCTCATTTCAGGTTCATCCATCCTGATTCAGTGCCAATTCAGCCCAAATCAGGTCAGATCAAGCAGATTTCGCCCCATCGAGGCTACATTTCTATTTTTTTCTGGGACTTACCCGCACTACGTTCTTCGTTGACGTGGTGACACACCCCAGTGTGTTTTTGGAGGGGGAGTGTAAGTGCAGCTAACCCCCATCTGCTCAGATTTTCGCAGATCTGCCCCAGATTGGCTACATTTTGGCCATTTTCTCTGCTTCGGCGGAATCGCCGCCCCGCAGCTCAGTCTCAGGATCAGACCTATATATTTCTGATGTGCCGGATCTGATTCCGCGGTCCATTCATCGAAAATCCGCCGCGTTCCGATCATTTACCCGGAATTGCCAATTGCCGCTGACGCGCGCGCGCGAGCCAAATTGGCCAAATATTTTTTCACAATCGGATTTTTATAAATCTTTTCAGATAGATATGGACACTCAGATGTACTTAGGAATATCCGCATCAATTTTCTTCATAGACTGGGATTTTTTGCCGGATAACAATCAGCATGGATCTTGCCTCCGTTGTCGCCGCTCTTGCCTCCGTTGGTGCCCGTGTATCCGGTTCTGCCCCCAACAGCAGCGTTTGGGTCGACTCCTCGCGTGCCTGCCCCCCTGGTCTTGCCGGCCCTGAGCCCTCCGGCACCATCCACGACCTAGGGCAGCACTTTCATCAATACGCTCGTGTCATGTGACAAAGCGTTTCAGGATCCTTGCCACTCTGAAACAAGGGAACAAAAGTATGTACAGCAACACATCAGGATATGTACACATGGGGTTAAGACTGGACTGGGATAAGGGCATCACGAGACAATAGACACTCAGTCCCAACTCATATCCCAATCCCAGGTCCGACCCTCTCAGTAGCTGGTGGGGGCGGGGGCTCAAACACAACCCATGCCCTGCTCAGTCCGGACCCTGAAACACTGCTCATAGGGGAGGTGTCCCGCCCAGCCACAGGCGAGTTCCTGGAAACCCAAGGCACTCGTAGGCCGACTGACAGTGGTCTCCCATGCTCCTCCAACTACAGGTCCCAACTCCTCTCTGAGTCAGAGATATGGCCCCGCCATTATCTCCTAGGAGCTTGTAGCTGAAAATGGGCTGTTTCAGCCCAAACTGATATTAGCTCAAAAATCTCCAAAATTGACCCCTTGTCTGGACCCGCCAGAGGTAGGGACGAGGCAACTGACCCTATGCCCTTCGAGTACGAACTCTTCGGAGCCCTCACTCAACCTGGTTCCCTCTGAGGTATCGGGATCAGGGCACCACGGGTTCGTCAAGTGGGGTCATGATGCCAAAATCACCAAAATTGGCGTCACTTCCACGCGTGGCCCGCCCGGCCAGGGCAGGGCCAATGATTTACAGGATAGGAGGCAGGACCTAAAACCCATATCTGAGTGTACAACTTCAAATTAGGTCCTGACTCCCCATGGGCAAAGAGATATGGGGCCGCCAATTGACCACACGGGGGGGGTGAAATTGGGGTCCCAAAAGGGGGTCATTTTGGCTGCTCAAAATGAGCCAAAATTGGGGGTATCCCCAATGGTATATCTCCAAGCCGGCTTGGAGACCTGATCCGCCATTCCATATGCCATCCACTGGGAGTCCAACTGAGACTCTCATGTCCTTGACTCTCAAAGATCTCCATGCCACTTGGCGTGGTGACAATCCAAATTGGGTCCACAACTGCCAAAATGGCAAAATCGGTCGTCTCGGTCGACCGTCCAGGGTAGGAAACCTTGGCGATATTGACGCGCCAAGCCTTGATTCACAACCCTTGATATCCCCTATGGTCCCATGCCCTGGGTTATGGCTTGCTGTCACACTGGCTGCTTGCTGTTCATCGAGGGGATGAACAGGCGGATGGGGCAGAAAGCAGCATGCGGTGCAAACGGGGAGATCATGGATCGCACCAAAGGTTGAATAACTCCTGATGAGCCCGAGGAGCAAATTCGACACTCAATGGCATTCAATCCTTGGTCATATGCTACAATATTCACCCCGTCATCCTGGCTAGATCCCGTGCCCCATGGAGATATGGTAATTCCAATATGGCATACAATGGCAAAAACAGCCAAATTTGGCCAAAATGGCCCGCACTCATGATTCCATATCTCCATGGCCACGGCGAGGATCATTTCAACCAAAGATGCTATAGACATTTGGGACTTAGGTCCCAATTTATGCCACTTGCCAACCCTCATGGTCGCCTCTAGGTATTTTTCCCATTGGAGGGAAAGTGATACACAAATGGGGCAGAATGGCAACATACCCCAAATTGGGTGACTCACAACTCTCCCTTCGAGAGGAGAGGCAACATGAGGAAACACCCCATTCGATGCGGGTTTATGTGCCCTCTCCGAATTGCCCTTACCCTTGGTCAAGTGGCGCACGCAACCTCGGGGGCGAAATCAGGGGGAGATGGGGTTTGTGGCCATTCCAGGCAAAACGGCCAAAATTCACCCAAAAGTGGTCCCTCCAAAAATTGTATCTCCGTACCACAAGAGAAAGGAGCCTCGGTCTTTTGCATGGATGCAAACCGAAGCTTTGCTTCCCTTTTGCAACAAGAGTTGAGGTTCAAAGCATAATGGAAACATTTTTAACACCTCAATCCTTGAAGCACACTATTTATGGGAAAAAGTGCATATATCGGCGATATTGGCATGAACATATCTTTGGGACCTTGAGGAACAAAAATATGAGTAAACACTTTCGGAGAAGGCCCATAGTAGGTGCCCTCAAATATGCACACTATGGTTAGATTGTCCCCGCCCACTCGTGTCATTAGTGCTTGCATATGCGCGCGTGTGCAAAGAGGCAGTATGGCACGCGTGCTCACAAGGCGAAATTAGATAAAATAGAAGACCAGGTTGTAAAAGAAAACCAAGCCATTCACGATGTCCTTCGTGGTCTCTACTTTACATATTGCCTTGATTCGAGGCTCAACTCCCCAAAGGCTTCGAGTACGAGCCTCGGGGGTCTGGCCATTTTGGCCTAATTTTTGACCAAAACTTGCCCTCTTTCGAAAATGGAGTTTTGGTACGCATTGAATTGCGTGGAGCCATCGTTGAGTTTGCTCGAAAAACGGAAATCACCTGGGGCTCTTGGTCTTGTGAGCCTCGTGTTCGGTTATTAACGTTCATGCTCACAAGGCCACAAAGTTAGCGTTTGCGCACGCAAACGACTTGGGTTTGCGAAACCCATAGGCTGCCTAAAACATCGCCATTGCCCGCGTCCCTATACAAAGTAATATGCCAACGTGAAAGGGGCATGGATGAAAGTCATAGGGGGGGAATGTAGGGTTCTGTCCGAACTCATGGTCCTTCAGAACCATGAGTTCGAGCGATTGACGGAAAAGCTTGCGCGCTGATTTTCTCGAAGATGCAACGGCGAAAAATTCTGGTGAACACACCAGATGAAAGTACATTAAAAACCCTCTAGTTTCCGCCCTTGAGCTCTCTTAGAACCTCAAGGGTACTCAAGAAAAATCCCTCACAAAACTCGGAACGGAGAAGCGACGAAAGCGCGCAAACAGCCGACATCAGGCGGCGATTTCACGACAATTAGAAATCGCGGTAGAAATCGGGTATTTCACCGATTTCTGACTGAAAATCACCTAAGACAATAAAATTATGGTAATTTTAAATCGATTTATTGGTTAGAAATAGGATTCCAGATTTCGCGGGTTAGAGAACAGGGATATCCCGCTGACAGCCGGTGTCAACGGCTTCCGCACGGGTGTGACGGCTCACAGGCCTCCGGGCCATGGGCCATAGGTTCTGGGTACCGCTTCATCCCCCTCCTTAGAGCAAACCCTGGGGGGGGCTCGATAACACCCAAGCATGGCTGCGGGTACCCAGGACCATCCCCTGAAGGGGGGGGGTGTCACATCCTCACTTCAGGCTGATTTGCAGGTTAGGCTGCCCAAATCCCACAGTAAGACAGGTACGGTGCTGTAGCCCTTCAGCTTCGCCGACAGGCGCTGCTTGGGGTAGCACTCATCCTTGTAGTGCTTCCTCTTTCCACAGAAGGCACAGGTGATAGTACACCTGTAGTGATCCGGCATCTTTGCCTTGGCGCCGGTGTTGGCCTCCTGCTTTTTCCCTTGGACTACGAAGCAGTCTCGCTGCTCGCAGTCAGGGGCGTGCTGCAGGTGGCCCTGCTCGTCTCTGGCATCACACAAGAAGAGCTCCTTGACGTTTTCCATGATGAGGGCGTGTTTGGGGGTAGTCCCCTGCCGAGGTCTGGATCCTTGGTACCCTTTGCCATGGCTTCCAGAGCCTCCGCCTCCAGGACGGTAGTTGTTGGGGTGCTGGTCGCTTTCTTTCCCCAGCGCCAGCTCCAGGAGTAGTACATATAGATCCTCGTAGTGGAGGGCTCTAGCCTTGCGCTCTGCCGTTGAACGGCACTCGTACCACAGCTCTCGAGGGTGCTCAGCCACCAACCAGAAAAGCAGGTCGTCGCTGCTGTAGGAACCGGGCGTCAATCGTCCAGCCCAGTGATCCAGGTCAGCCAATAGCTCAGAGTCCCTGCCAGGTTTGGGGTTGTTGGGCAGCATGGGCAGGTTCTGGATCTGGGCCCTGATGGAGAGGTCGGTTTCATAGGTCGGGTACTGCCTCTCCAAGGCAACCAACACATCGGCAAAGGTGGCGGACTTAGTCACGATCTGTTTGACCTGCTTCTCCAGGTACTTGGTTTTGCAAAACTGCAGGAGCAGATCGCACTTGACCCGCCCACTAGCGTGGGTTTGGCCGGTCAACCTGAGAAACCGGCCAAAGACCTCATCGAACTGGCTGAGGTCCTTGCCTGGGAACTCAGGCAGGTTCACCATGATCTTGGAGGTGGCAATAGCCTTAGCCTCCTGAGACCTGCGTCCCCCAGGGCGTCGGGTCTTCTTCTTCTTCTTCTTCTTCTTCCCACTTGGGTTCTCGGGGTCCTCCGGGTCGTCGTCCTCCGATGGCGAAGCAGAAGTCATCGACGGCGGTTCGTCATCGGAGGGATCTCCGCCTAGGTCACTGGAGCCGTAGGGCTCCACATCCACCATTGCCCTAAGGGCTGTCAGCCCCAGCCGGTCCAGCTCGGCTCTCGTAGGATTCCCCGAGTGACTGTAGGGTGGCTGGGCCGTCCTCGGCAGGAAAGGGCTTCTAGGTATCGCTGCAAGGGTCGGCATCGGTCGGCTCCTCAGGCTCCCCAGGGGGTTTGTCAGCCCTGCCACCAGGTGGGTGGCCTGTACTCAATGTGGTGACATTCCCACCGTGGTAGATGACGCTTGGGGCGTTATCAGGGGCTCTAGTTTATCTCGAATCTTTTGAGTGAGGTCGCTAACAATTTTAGAGGTGGCTCCTCGGAGCACCTCGTTGATCTCCGACCGTGTCAGGGACCTATTGGAGGATCTCCCCGATCCTCCACTCCTGCTCCCGCATGACTCAGGTCCTCTCCTCAACCCACTCAGGGTTGCATACCCAGGAACATCCACATAGGCTCCCGTAGCAGGTAGAGGATGATGATAGTCAGCCGCATACCATCGCGGCGCAGAACTGGAGGTCACCGGCTCACTGGTAGTAGTTGCCTCTGGAAACGCAGTGGTAGGTGGGTTCACATCATAGGCAGGGTAGGTAGGCATACCAGTAAAGCCTATACCCTCAGCCATAGGCGGGTTGGTTATGGGTGTGGATGTTGCAGCGGCTGGGTATGGAGTGTGGTGGTTATAGGAGAGGGTGATGCGTGGAGGCCAGAAGCGCTTGGTGCGCCCTTGAAGGTAGGATCATTCGTCGGGTAGTGCCCTTGGTCTGCTCCTTCGTCTGCTATGCTTTCTCCAGCATCCTTCTCTCTCCCTCTCTTTCTCTTCACAGGATGGGTGTCCACCTCCTCGACTGAGAGGGCCCGGAAGGCCGACTGAAGTCTTTCCATCGAATCCTCCGCCACGTCCACTGGCCCATGTAAGGGCTACGAGCGTACAGGGCTAGGTCCAGGTCCAGGCTCACCAGGTGCTGGCATTGCTGGTGCCTCAGGCGCCGTCTTCACGTCGGTGTCCTCTTTCTTGGTGTCCATATTCGTTCGCCTTTCCTGCTTATATATGAATGATCTCGGCGCATCGGATGTACGGCACGGAGTTGCTGCCAGTACGCAGAGACAGTCTGCCTCCTGCTACCAGAACGTTTTATAGTGATTTCAACACTGTGTGTTTGTTGTGCCTCTCCTGCTGCTTGCTGCTGGTGTAAGGTTTTCTGCTGCTTGTTTTTAATGAGGAAAATGTTTTATTGCTGAAAGACAACCAATCCAGGATATCCCAAGCCAGGGATAAGCAAGTGGAAGATAAACAGGATCAAAGCATGAAGGGCTGCAGTCACAAAGAGTTAGATAAAAACAGCTATCAACAATACAACCACAGCAATTAGCATACATTGCAACTCAGGACGAAATATTTTACATGTTTGAGAAAAACTGATTTGAAAACTGCCCCAAGGGCTCAATATCATCCACAGTGCCATCTTGAGATGTGCAATCTTTGTTTTTGGGTCCCATAGGTGCTGAGGTGGCATGGCATGTGGCGATGAGGTCACTGCCATGTCACATGAGATATTCCTAGTTAGCTAGGCTGACTGGGTATTGAACCCAGGACCTCTCAAAAAGAGGTGCCCCGGCCCCCTAGGGTGCATACCACTAGGATAGCTAAGAATTCATGAGAAAACATAGATAAATTCATGAGCTCTGCCTTCATTATATCAGTGCCTCAGCAACCCAGGAAAAGATGTTTTAGTGCCTATAGCTTAGGGATAAAGGGGTCCACACCACATCCTAATTTAGTGTTTGGTTCCATAGGTCAAAATGTGTTATCACCCCTTTTGGTTGGGCCAATACTAAGATAAAAATGCCTGGGGGCTTAGAGCACCTCTAATACAACTAACGTATACCCTAAAGCATTGGAAAAGCACTTTTTCTTACTGGTATGGTGGACCCTGTAAGGAAGGGTAGAACCCCATGGGCCTGGACCAGTCAGGGGTCCTAACTGTGGGCTCGCTTGTCCCCAAGGGGGGAGGGCACACCTTGCCTCATTACACCTTGCTTGTCATTCCCCCCTGGTGTAGTAAGCCACCATTCTTTGTTGGCTCCCCAAGGTCATTACATCAGGGCAGTCGTCATGCAACACATGGTCAACAAGGCACACACTCGCTGGGTGGCTGCAAACCTGATAAGCGGCCAACTGGTCCACGCTGGAAACCATAGGCATAGGACTGCAGGGCACAGACAGGGTCAGTGCAGTGCTCAGTAAGCAGTGGTCTGTGAAAAGCCAATGGCCTTTGGCCAGGGAGTGCTTGTCACGGGGGACTAACGGTCCTGTCCCGCGATGCAATGCGGGGCAATTGTGATAACTGCTCTTACACCCATACACAGGCATGTCTGCACAAGAGTGCTCACTGCACCTGTAAGGTTAGAACACAGTCAGCAGACTGCCACAAGGAAATTAGTTTTTCTTTTTACGCTGGGACACAGTTACAGCACGGGCTAGTAGCTGCCCCTCGTTGTTCTCAACGAGGTAGGAGCGGAAGATGGGGTTGATACTCCCCTCTGGTTGTATGAAGGCTGACATAGGTTCCCAGGTCGCCTCAGATAACCCATAGCCATCCCACAGGGTTAGGAATTTCCAGCCTTGTCTCTACTCCTGGCGAGCAATACCTACAACCACGTAGTAACCATCGACTGCCATCTCATCGGCAGTCATCCCTCGAGTTCGGCTGCCTCCTCTGGGCTGGCAGCGTTCTCTAGGTCAATACGCTCGACCTCACTGTCGCTGAGGCGCCACTCATCCCAGGACAAATCGTCAGGGGAGTGATAGTGCCTGAACTGTTTAGGTGCACACAGCAGTTCACCAGCTCGATGTGGATTGCACCTGACATGAATCCTGGATCCATCTATCCTGATGATACGATAGGGTCCAAAATAAGGGCCCCGTAGGCAGTTACGTGGCCAGGAGGGTAGACGTGAATGGTGAACCAAAACAAGGTCACCAACCTTGAAGCTGGCAGGTCGCCGTAGGCGGTTCCGCCGGCTCAGTTCACGGTCACAAATGTGTCTCAGGATAGTCCCAGCCTGGTTAGCCATAGACTGCTTGTGTTCCAGCTAATCTCCCACAGGGCTCTTGAAGTCCTCAGGAGAGGGGGTTGTGAAGAACCAAGCAGGTCGTCCTCCGTGGAACACTTCGTGCGGGGTGAGACCCGTAGAAGGGCAGCGCTGTGAGTTCATGGTCAGCACTGGCCAGGGCACTAGGCGTACCCAGTCATTAGTACGCTCCTGTTTCATCAGGATTCTTAGGTTTTGCTCCACCACACGGTTCTGTCTCTGACAAAGAGGGTTAGACGTGTGGGTATAAGGCACACCTGTGGTTACCTCCACGTTGAGGGCATTTAGCACTCAGTTGTACCACCCAGTGTCACTGCAGATGCGTACATCTTGGTCAGAATGCACCTGCTTAGGTGCCCCGTAGGGTTTGAACCATTGTTCGACCAACGTTTTCACAGTCTGCTCACCTGTGATTTTCTTCTTGCAAGGGAACACAAGGGTGAAGCGTGATAGGCAGCAGGTGACCACTAGGCAACTATCATAGCCGCCGAAGCGTGGTAGGCCGTGGATGAAATCCACATACAGAAGAGAGTTAGAACAATAGGGTATGGGCAAGCTGGAAATCAGTCCCCTATCCCTACTGTCGCTCTGCTTGCTGGCATGACTGCCACAAGCATCCACAATGTTCTGCATACCAGACCTCAGTTCAGTCAGGGTTAGACTAGAGTAGAAACACTCACGGAAGACGTCCACTGAGCTATTAGCGCCAGTGTCACCAGAACTGAGATGGGCCCACTGTAGGCATCCATCCAGTCGTCCTTCAGGCACAACAATCCGGTCCTCGTAGAAGAGTAACTGGCTGTTTTTATACCACTGGTGCCCGTCAATGACACAGGGTTCGAGACCAGTGCTGAGGGTTCGGAGAATTTCTTTATACTCTGACTGATAGTCGGTTAGGCTCCAGCCCTCCAGGATTCCAGCAGTGCGCATGGACAGGTCAAGCTGGACATCCATACGCTGAAATGCCTCTTTGGCGAGCGCCTCGGAGCTCTCACCTATAAGCACATCGAAGTTATGGCGCGATATATAGTCAGACAGTTCAATTTTTATACCGGGGATATGATGAACTGTCAGCCTGAATTGGCTGAGGTAAGTCCACCACCGCTTTAGTTTTGCTTTCTCTGGTCGTGGGCCCTTCTGAAAAGACTTCACACGTTCCTGCTCACAGAGCCAGACAATAGGGTTAGATCCCAGGAGTCGGGATTGTGACGAAAGCACCAACACACCGGCCAGGAGTTCCTGGTCATAGGTGCTGTAATTGGAACGCGCTTGGTTCCATTTCCAATTCAAGTGTCCCAGTGGCACCAGCCGCCACTCACTGGTAGGATAGTCATTTTTCAAGGGACCATCACGGTTCAGTCCACTAGTACGATAATGGCAGTTGGTTAGTTCAGCTGGGTTAAGCTCCTGCCATTGGTAGATCCTTCCACCCCCCCCTACATCACTGGCATCAGTGATCAGGACTATCTTGCCCTTAGGGCGGGGCACTCCCAGGCAGTTGGAGGAGGCAATTTTCTTCTTCAACTTCTGGAAACACTCCTCCTCCCTGGCGGCCCACCTCCAGGGAGTGGTTTTCTTGATTAGGTCAGTGAGGGGGGCAGAGGAGTAGGTAAAATCTTTGATGTGACGCCGATAGAAATTACAGGCGCCCACAAAACTCCTCACGTCGTGTAGACCCTTCTCAGGGTCATCGCGAATCTGCATGTCCTGTAGGGGCTGCATCTTAGACGCGGCTGGTTTCCACCAGTCATACCCCACGTCGAAACCCAAGTATTCCATCTCCTCTTTCATAAACTCACATTTTTCGAGTTTGATTCGGAGATGGCTCTCTTGACAAACAATGAAAAATTCACGGAGGAGAAGGACATGGTCCTCTTGGGTATTAGTACCCAAACTCACGTTGTCGATGTGGGCCTCCATTTCTGCACCCCGAGAAATCAACTCCTGTACTAGAGGTCTGCGCCTCAGTATGTAAAAAAGTTTATTCATCAGTTCCTGGAAGGGCGCTGGGACATTAGCCGGCCCGAAAGGCATGACCTTCCACTTAAACACACAACCCTTAGGGGTTAGAAACGCCGGCAGCTCCTGAGCTGCGGCCGTTAGGTCTACCTGCCAGAAACCACTACGTTTGTGCATCTTGGTCTTGTACCTGCACTTGGCAATAGGCTCCAGGGTATTTTTCATGTTAAGAATACTTTCTGAGTGGTTCTGGGTTTTCTTGTTGACCTCACCATAGTCAACAACCAGTCGTAGGGCAGTCCAACCTTGTTTAGCAACCAGGAAACAGGGACTGCAGTGATGGGGGTGGTCCCCCTTCTTATATTCCTCTACGAGGCCAGCATCAATTCATTCCTGGATCTGGCGCTCGATTTCTTCCACCTGTTCCTGTGGAGCAGGATAGGGACGACGCCTCACCCGCGTCTTTTGGAATTCAGGTTTCAGTCTTAGGTCCATCTGGACCAGTTTTTTAAAAAGAGAGGGGGGGCAGCAAGGCGCCGAACACCTCCTCATAGGTTAGCAGCAGTTTCTTTGGTCGGGGGTCAAGGTTAAGACTCTCGATTTTCTGCAGGAAATCCTCCTCAGCATCGAGGTTGCTCTTTCCATGTTCTTTCTTCTTCTGCCGATCAGCAGTTTCAGCAGGTACAGAACCATCGTCCCACTCAGGGGAACATTGCTGCCCATAGTGCAGAGACTACACTAGGGGTATCTCAGGGTCAGGCAGCGTGTAGGAATCATCGTCCTCCTCAGACCAGATGGGGGATTTCCAGGTCTGTCTGAGGTATTGCAGCCACCCTTGGCGCACAATACCTTCAGCCTTCAGGTACAACAGCCGTCGGAGTTCCTGGGTGTCATGCTCAGACAGTGGCATGTTATTAGAAGCAGGCCATGATAGAGCATCAGGGCTCTGGGCCACGGGTTCACTTGTGTGCATAGGCTGCATGTGTAGTACCGGTTTCCCAACAGGGGAAGTGGGTTCTGAGGTTGACTCTAGATCTACCTCCTCCAGCAACAGCTGCACTAGGAAGGCACTGTGCTTTAGATCAACACAGCTAGGATCAACAGGAGGGATAGTGCTGGCGATTTCAGACAGTTGATCGTCAGCATCCTCCTTAGCAGCTGCAGGTTCCACATAGCCATTGACAGATTCACACCCTGTAAGTGTGGCAGATAGATGCTCAGGAGATCGATTTTTGAGATCAGAAAGGGTCAAGCAATGATTTTCGGCCATGACCTCTTTCAGTAGCACCTCGTCTAGGTCACACAGGGGTACAGGATTGAGGGATCCGTCGATAATGGATAAGAAACTGGCCCACTCAGGGGACTGCATAGCTGTGTCTGAGTCCTCAGGCACACAGATGGGACCGTCGGGGAGTTGCACTCTCCCCAGGGTCACTCGTTCTAGCATACGGCGCCAGTAAGCGTGTTCACCAGAGCAGCCCCAGTCAGGGGTGCACATGACAACTCTTCCTCCCTCATAAGCAATTTTGGTTAGAACCTTCGCGAGTAGGGAGGAGGGAGGGTTAGCATACACCAGGCCCATTGGTTTCCAGATTAAACGGAAAGCGTTGTTCAAATGTTTCGAGCAATACAACTGCATGATCTGCTGTTGTTGGCTCGCAAACAATTCCACATGGACTTCATCCAGGTTTACCTGAAGGGCCGCCAGTCCATTTTCAAGATCGTGACGGGCCAATTGGTAGATTTCAGTACGATAGTGAGTCTTGGATGCGTAGCGCAGCCCAGACTCTTTTCGCCCTGACAGCTCCAAAGGGACGGAGAAGAGCCCACTGCCAAAGTCACAGTGTAAAGAATAGGGGCGCTGGAGAGACAGCATTTTTACCTGGGGAATTCGTCGTAGGAAGTCGGTACCAATGACGATGTGAAAGGCGTCGGTGGCCAGCACTCTGCAGTGTTGGGTCACAGTTTCTTCGCCCAGGCATATAGTCACATCGATGCCCCCAAGGGAATGGATGGTACGCCGATCCCCTACTCTTATGGCCAGGTTCTTAGTTTTCTTGAGAGGGTTTCAGCAGGCGCCGAGCCACTATGGAAAGTGTAGAGCCGGTGTCGAGCACCGCTCGAAAAACGTGATCCCCGATTCTCACGAGGATATAGAAAACCAAGTCCTCCTCTTCGGAGCCGCCCCCCTACTCCTCAGCAGGGAACTTGACATCCACCCCTGCAGCCATGAGGGACTTGGCCATCCAGCCCAGTCGCCTCTTCTTGGAGTTATTCCCCTCAGGGGAAGCGTTATCCCCCTGTGGGCGCTTCTTCGGTTCACATTCGGCAGGAGGGGGAGCAGCAGCGGGCGCTGAGGAGCGCCTCTGGGGGTTAGGGGGTCCCCCTTTGCCACCCCCCTTGCCACCTCCTTTACCACCTTTATTCCCATTCTGGGGGTTTCTGGTGTGTGTTTGGTTCTTCAGGCGTTCAGCCTCCTGCTGCTTGAGTTTATCACTCTCTCGTTTCTATATGTGACATTCGTCCTCGTAGTGACGACGTTTGCCACAATAGCCACAGGTGATGGTACACCTGAAATGATCTTGATGGGTCACAGTTTTCCCATCCTGGGAGTGCTGCTGTCGTTTCATCTGCAGCATACAACTACTGCGGTGGTCGCAGTCAGGGGCATGACAAGGTCTCCCCTTGTCATTGACAGGTTTACAGTAGAACAGAGGGGGTATACCTGCATCAGGCTTAACCTCATTCATGGCACTTAGGTTACCCCTTCCTTTACCACCTCCCTGGTTGGCGTTCGTGGGATTTTTAGGCCCTTTCCCTTTGCCATGTTTGGGGGTAGGGGTACCACCTCGACCTAACTGCTTCTTGAGGAATTTCCCCATGTTGGAGTCATTCTTCCTGTCAGGAGCTACCTCGATCAGCAGGTCCACCAGTTCATCGTACGAGTGGGTCCGGCTCTTCCTCTCAGAGGTAGCGCGGCAGTCATCCCGCGTACGTTGGGAGATCTTACTCATGAGCCACAGGTGGGGCTCAGTGGCTCCATAGGAGCCCACATTCATCCGTGAAAACAGATACTATAGGTTGCACACATATTCAGAGACTCGCGCAGCGGATGGAAACTCAGGGAGCATAGGTAGCTCCTCTATCTGTGTGGGCACACTGAGGTCAGTCTCATAGACTTGGAATGTTTTCTCCAGTCTTTGGAGTACCTCTACCAAGGTTGAACAGGTGTTCACAATCTGTTTCACCTGTTTTTGCAAAAGTTTCTTTTTGCAGGGGCGTTTCAGCAGGGAGCATTTGGTGGCCACATCCAAATAGGATTGGCCCTTTAGCAAAAGAAACTCAGCAAATTCTTCTGCCCATTCGGGCAGGTTTTTTGGGTCGAACTCCGGCAACTCCAGCTGGATGTTCGCCTGGGCAATCGCTCTGCCCATCTTCCCACCCCCCGGGGCTAGGCCAGAAAAGGGAGGAGATACGCCGGCAAGAGGTGCCAGGGCTGACAGCCCTCCTTTCTCAGTCTCCGTCAGCGGCACGTCCTGTAATTCAGCAATTGGGACTGTCCTGGCGCGAGGATGAAAAGGGCTGGTGCAAGTGACCTTGGGTAGCAACCTGGACACCCTGGATCTTTTGAGATCATCAGCCAACAAGCTCAATCCAGGTGAAGGTGACAGTAGCGCTGGCTTGGGTAAGGGTTCAGAGATATTCAATTTAGCCTTGACAGCCTCTGACAGAGCTGTGACGTCCGGATCTTCCGATCCGGATAGAAGTTGGGCCAAAGATTCGGCCGTACGATCCAGTGCCCTTAGGTGGGCTATGGGCGAAGAGGATCCAGACTCTTTTCAGGTGCCATTGAAGTTATCAGCAGGTCTGGATGCCATGCTCTCGGGTGCTCAGTATTCTTGGTCGTCTCGGTAGTGATACTGTGTCCGCCATGTCTGTAGATGGCCCCGAATAAAAGAAGGAACCCATCTCAGTTTGGGGCGGCGACCCGAGGACATCAAGAGGTATTTCTCCATCTTATCCTACGGTGGACTTGTGGTACTCTTCGTGGAGCATGAAATCGTCCATCCTCCTTCGTAGGTCCTCTTGTTCTTCAGGACCACCTCCAAAGACAGTAGAAGACGAGGCCAGACAGGCCGACCGGGCGATGGAGGCTTCGACACGCCTGCGGAGCCTTTGCAGGCTGTCCTCACCATGCGCCGCTAAGGTTTCCATGGTTAATGGGGTTGTTCGGGGCGGCTTCAGATTCGCACTTCTGTGCTCTGGATCTTCCCGAGACCCAGATGCTGCTCTGAGTGGCGGTTCACTTTTCCGGTGGGCTACACTGCCAAGTTGTACTTGTACACTTCTTATCGGCCAGGTTCGGGAGGACAGTTGAGTGGACAAGTTTAATGTGCTATTCAGTGTGTTTTTCCTGTGCTTCTGCTCAGAGTCGGTCCGAAAGGTACTCAGGGTTTGCCTCTGCTACCGGAGAGATGTCCTTGATTAGTGCCCTATAGATTGTGATGAAATCCTGCAGGTTCTTGATGGTGAAATCCCAAAACCAAAAGAAGCAAGTAGAGCAAGAACAGGATGTGGATCAAATCAATGAATAGTTTGAAATTCAGTGTAACACAGAAGGGCTGCAGATAGACAAAGCAGCTATAAACACAAAGACTCAATCACAAAGGGATCAAACAAAAGATTTCATGTGAAACCTGGCCTGACTCTAGCCTCCAAGTTAGCATCAAGCACTTCATTTGCACTCTTTTGGATGAGATGGAGCTGGTTAGGAATGTGTGGCATAGGAGGTAGGCCAGACACAGATTATGACTTGGCCAAGCAACTGAATTCGGAAACAGTTAAAACGTAGAACCACAATAAGTGGTAGAAACAATTGAGTATAGGGTTCTTGGGGTGGCAGACCACTAGGCTTAACCTATTTTCTTTCGGTATATCCTCCATGAAGGAAGATACCTCCGCTCAGTTGAGTGGTAGGGGTGAACTCCATGAAGGGCCTGGGTTATAACCCTAGTTACTTTGAGAAAGGGTACTAAAAGCTTCAAAAGAGTAATAAAAATACTTACGTTAGTCTTAGCATCAACAGAAGGGTTTTAAGGGGGGCTTGGCCTGGATCAAGCCCTCCAAGAAAGACATGGCAGTGACTTTTTCTTACGGGGACTGGTGCCGCACACAGCCGGGGATGCCTGGATAAGCAGCAGACTAGACACAGGATACCCGTGTGGTGAACAAGACAGCGAGCGCGGCTGCATCCCCGTGCAGCCCACCTGCGCATGGCCCGTCCGACACGCCGGGCCCTGGGCCGGTGAGGCAATAGCTAAACCGGGATGGGCCAGCCGGGCAACTGCAGGCCAACTGACACGCCCTACGGTTCCCCACCCTGGCTGCAACACAGTAACGCCAACAGTGCACGGGCGCAGCGCCGCCACGTCAGCAGAGTGGCGACCAAGGCGTGGGGCAAAATGCAGATGAGACGTTGGCGGACGATTCTGAGACTGAGGAACCCGATAACACCGTGCCTCCTGCTGCGAACCCCAATCTGGGACTGCCCAGTCCTTTCCCTCAAGGATGAGCCGCCCGCTGAACAGATCGCCCCACAAAACTACGGCACCTCTCAGGGGACCTGCCCGCCTGGCACCATTGCCAACAAGGACAGGGAAACCATGCCCTTCCCGCCCCCCAGACCGCCAGATTTGAGGGACACAGGCGCCCTTGTGCAGGCAGCTTTGGGAAAGGCCTATGACATCTATCAGAACACGCCCCCGCACGCCATGGCAGACACCCTTCAGAGGAAATCCAAGGGACTCCACACCAACAGCCGTTTTGCTGTGACCTCCCTGTCGCATGGTGCCACCAACATCTATGTGGGGGAGGTCGAGACGCTCCTCAGCCCCGAGGCAAGTATCTCGGACAACCTCGTCAACGTGTCGGTCCGGTGGTTGAACCTCCAGCAGCCGACCCAGGAGCAGATGTGGGTCACGCACGTCAGCCAGAGACACACACTCATTGCCCTGCCGGCCAAACACCGACTTGCGCCAACCGCAGGGGGCCGGGAAAAGAGCCGCACCGCAGCTGACGCCAAACACCCTCGACATCCTGCAGTAAAATGACTCTGCGGCATCGAAAAGCAGAATGGCCGGAGAGAGGAAGCGCAACGTCCGGCAAATGTTTGACAAGTATGCGACAGGGCCGGAAGTGTCACACGCGGGACCCTCGCCCGGCGACATTCCCAGCACAGTCCTACTGGTTGTAATGGAGGATCGCCACCCTTGCCATGTAAGGGTCACTCCGCGGCTGGAGTAGCGGAGTTCGGACCTGGAGGCGGTCGACTCCATGCTCCCCTGGGACGCACCTCTGCCAACGGGCCCCACCAACTTGCATCCAGACCAGCCTCGAAACCCCTGACGGCCATTGTCTGATGTGCAGCCGGCAGCTGGGACGCGGGGCACGCCCTCTACTGCCTCTTGCGCTGGGCCCAACGACGTTGGTCACACACCAGGACATGGTCAGCAGAGTGGAGGTTCTACCTGGACAGCATGCAGCAAGCGGAGGCTTTCGCGGCCCAGGAGGGGGGGGACTCCCCCACCACGACAAGCCTGTGCCCCGTCTTTGCCATCCACCAGATTAGAGCGCTGGGGGCAGCTGGACAGATGTTGCCCACCGTCAGAACCACGAGCAGCATATGCGGCACTCGTAAGCGAGTTTTTCAGCGTTTTCCGCAGCGCCCTCAGGCGGCGTCCGGCCGACCCTCTGATGCTGTAACCAGCAAAGGGCCGCACCCAAGAGAGTAAGAAAAAGTGCTTTTCCATTGCTTTGGGACATACTCTAGTTGTATTAGAGATGCACTGAGCATCCAGGCATTTTTATCTTAGTATTGGTCCAGCCAAAAGTGGTGAGAACACATTTTGACCTATGGAACCAAACACCCAATCAGGATATTGAGTGGACCCCTTAATCCCCTTTCAATCAGAAGCAAAACATCTTTTCCTGAGTTGACTGAGCACTGACATACCTAAGGTAGAGCCTATGAATTTATCTATGTTTTTCCATGAATACTTATCTGCCCTAGTGGTATGCACCATAGGGGGTTAGGCACCTCTTTTTGAGAGGTCCTGGGTTCAATTCCTGGTCAGCCTAACTAAGTAGGAAGATCCCATGTGAGTAGGAAGATCCCATGTGACATGGCAGTGACCTCATCGCCACATACCATGCCACCTCAGCACATATGGGACCCAAAACAAAGAGTGCACATCTCCTAAGATGGCACTATGGAGAGAGAGTGATCCTGAGGCAGTTTTCTAACTCTTTTCCCAAAACATTTCAGCTATCTCTGTGAATATGCATTCATTTGTATCCTGAGTTGCAGTTTCTGTGAATATCTAATCATCTTTCACTGTTTACACTGCAGCCCTTCATGCTTTGATCCTGAATTACCTTCTCTTTGCATACTGTTGGCTTGGGCTATCCTGGATTGAGTTGGCTTTACTGTATTTCAACAAACAAAAGCTTTTCATCATCCAAAACCAGCAGCAGGACACCCTACAGCAACAACAAGCAGCAGGAGAAGCAAAAACACAGTGCTGAAAACACTATAAACTTTTCTGGTAGCAAGAGGCAGCCTGTCTCTGTGCACCGGCAGCGACCCCGCGCCGTACAACCAGTGCTCCGAGCAGGCAAACATCAGCAGAAGGGTGGATTAAGATGGATCCAGGAAGAGTGGACGCCGAGGTGAACACAGCGCCAGCGCCAGAGACACCGGCAAGGCCGGCGCCTGACGCTGTACCTTCGGTGGAGCCCTTACATGGGCCAATGGATACGGCGGAGGACTCCTTGGATGGCCTCCAGACGGCCTTTGGGGCCCTGTCGGTGAAGGAAATGGTCTCTCAGCCTCAGCCTGTGAAGAGGAAGAGAGGAAACGAGAGCGAGAAGGATGCTGGAGAAGGAGCAGACGAAGGAGAGGAGCAAGGGCAAGACCCGACGGATGTCCCTACCTTCGAAGGCGCACCAAGCGCTTCTGGCCTCCATGCATCACCCTCTCCCATAACCACCACACTCCCAGCCGCCGCTACATCCACTTCCACAACCAACCAGCCTATGGCAGAGGGCACAGGCTTTACTGGCATGCCTCACTACCCCGCCTATGGCATGGGCCCACCTACCACTGCGCTCCTTGAGGCAACTACTGCCAGTGAGCCGGTGGCTTCCAGCTCTGCGCCGCGTTGGTATGCGGCTGACCATCCCCATCCACTCCACGCCACGGGAACCTACATGGAAGTTCCTGGGTATGCTCCTGGGTGTACACCTGGGTATGCACCCCTGAGTGGGTTCAGGAGAGGACCAGAGTCTCTGAGAGGCAGGAGTAGAGGATCGGGAAGATCCTCCAACAGGTCCCTGACGCGGTCGGAGATCAACGAGGTGCTCCAAGGAGCCACTTCGAAAATCGTGAGCGACCTCACGCAAGAGATCAGGGAGAAACTGCAGCCCCTGATGATCCCGTCCCATGCGTCACCTACGACAGTGGGGATGTCACCCCACCGAGTACAGGCTAACCACCTGGCGGCAGGGTTGACGAATACCCTGGGGAGCCTGAGGAGCCGACCGATGCGGACTCCTGCAGCAGTACCAAGAAGCCCATTCGTCCCGAGGACAGCCCAGCCGCCCTACAGTCACGTGACGAACTCGACGAGGGCCGAGCTGGACCAGCTGGGGCTGACAGCCCTAAGGGCTATGGTGGACGTGGAGCCTTATGGCTCCAGTGATCTAGGCGGAGACCCCTCCGATGATGGGCCGCCTTCTATGACTTCTTCTTCGCCATCGGATGACGAAGAACCTGAGGACCCCGAATACTCCAAGGGTAAGAAGAAGAAGAAGAAGAAGAAGAAGACCCGACGCCCCGAAGGACGCCGAGCTCAGGAGGCGAAGGCTATTGCCACCTCCAAGATAGTGGTGAACCTGCCTGAATTCACAGGCAAGGACCTCAGCGAGTTCGCTGAGAACTTTGGCCGGTTCCTACGACTGACCGGCCAAACCCACGCGAGTGGGCGAGTGAAGTGCGACCTGCTCCTGCAGTGCTGCAAGACGAAGTACCTGGAGAAGCAGGTCAGGCAGATCGTCACCAACTCCGCCACCTTTGCCGACGTGTGCGTTGCCCTGGAGAGGCAGTACCCAACCTACGAGACCGACCTCTCCATCAGGGCCGAGATCCAGAACCTGCCCGTCCTGCCCAACAACCCCAAACCCGGCAGGGTCTCCGAGCTGTTGGCGGACCTGGACCACTGGGCTGGACGACTGACGCCCGGTTCCTACAGCAGCGACGACCTGCTGTTTTGGTTGTGCTCCAAGCTCCCCCGTGAGCTATGGGACGAGTGCCGTCTGACGGCTGAGCGCAAGGCTAGATCCCTCCGCTACGAGGATCTATGCGTGCTGCTCCTGGAGATGGCGCTGGAGAAGGAGAGCGACCAACACCTGAACCACTACCGTCCTGGTGGTGGAGGTTCTGGAGGCAAAGGGTACCAAGGGTCCCGACCTGGGCAGGGGACTACCCCCAAACACGCCCACGCCCGCCTAATGGAGAACGTGAAGGAGCTATTCTGGTGTGATGCCAGAGATGAACAGGGCCACCTGCAGCATGCCTCCGACTGCGAGCAGCGAGACTGCTTTGTTGTCCAGGGGAAGCAGCAGGAAAAGATCACCGGCGCCAAGGTGAAGATGCCGGATCATTACCGCTGCACCATCACGTGTGCATTCTGCGGTAAGCGGAAGCACCATGAGGACGAGTGCTACCATAAGCAACGCCTATCGGCGAAGCTTAAGGGGGAAGATCCTGGCAAAAGCTCAGGCAAAGGTGGAGGCAAGGCCAAAGGCAACGACTCCGGCAAGGGCAAGTCGAAAGGACGTGGTCAAGGTGGTCAAGACAAGGGTCAAGGCGGACGAGGAGGAGGCGCTAATTGCCAGAACGACAACAAGAACAAGGACAAGAACGGAGGTAACCCCAACCCTAATCCAGGGGGGAACTCCGAGCCCTCTGGAGGGCAGTCTGGACCTACCACACGCTCACAGACGCAGGCCCAGCAAGAACAAGGAGCCAAGCGTGAGCATGAAGGTGGTGACGACGGCAACGCCAAGAAGAGAAGCCGTTTCATGAGGATGGCCCGCAAATTGCGGAACAAGGGGTTCGAGGTGACCTGTCCCGCGGAGTTCTGACGGGGACGCTCTGGTGGCACCCAAGACCTGGTGTTTTGGGTACGTATCCGACTAGGGGGACGTGAATACCTGGGGGTACTGGATACTGGAGCCACAATATCGATAGTGGCCAAGAAAATTTTACCTTGTGGGAGCCTGAAGAACACCATGACCACCGCCGCTATACGGATGGGGGATGGACATGTGGTGCACAGCTGCGGGGACTGCGAAGTGGAGGTACCTATGGGCTCCAGGACTATCGCCCATCGGTTCTATGTGATGGACACTGATGCCTTCGACTTTGTACTGGGTACTGACTTCTTCGTGCAGCACTCCCAGATACAATCCCTGACGCTGCAAGCGCCCTACCTCCTGTACGTGGACCACGGCAGTGGCAGAGAGTCTGTGCCACTGGAGCAGTCGGAACATACCTCGAGTTACCTGAGACTATCGAAGGAGGAGCCCTCGAACATGATGGCGGCCTCCAAAACTGAGGACTATCAACTATTGGGGGGAGTCCTAGACCAAGGTCTGAAGGAGTTGGGTTACTCTCGAGAAGACCTAAGTGTGGAACTGTTCGCCAGCGACAAGCAGCATGTACTGGACCTATACTGCAGCAAGGGGAAGAACTGCAGCTACAAATTTTACTGGCCCTCTTTCGGGATGGCCTACGGGAACCCCAGATTCAGTGAACTGGGGAAGGTGCTGACCAAGGTGGCCTTGGAACGTTCCTGTATGGTCCTGTGTTCCCCCGATTGGGGAGCCCATGGGGGCAACGAGTACTGGCGAACCCTCCTTGACAAGCTGACTATCAGCTCTGTGCCCTTACCTGATGAGGCCATCTACGTGCCTCTGGGACGCAAGACGCCCATTGGGAAGCCCGGATGGGGGAGTATGCTCAGCGTGGTGGACGGAAGTCTTACCACCATCCCCTGGGAAGACCTGGACCCTACTCTGGTCCAGGCTATACAACGAGAAAGCGATGGACTCGCCTTGGGTGACTTGAAGGATCGTCTACGACCTCAAGATGCTGTTGAAACTACACCCGGAGGAGATGAGTACGTCGTGACTGACACCAACGCCCCCAACTCTCCCTGTCAGGTACCTGTTCCTGATGGAGTCTCTGAGTGTGGACTATCTGAGCTACCTAGCTCTATCCACTCAGACGACGAAACTGAGCACGACGCCTTCTTCGTGCAGACTGCGGTGGAAGAAGTGGAGAACGCCGAGTACGTCGCCCCACTAAAACCCCTACTCTCCATGAGGGTGGAAGACCCCGTGGATGAAGAGCTGGACCCTCGATCCAGGCTCAGGGAGTATGTGGATTCCAAGAGGAAGTTGGTGGCGAAAAAGCTATGCTACGCGAAGCCTACCCGCAGCTCGTGGCCACTGAAGCAAGGACGTATGGGAGACCTATCCCAACTGAAGGAGGACCTCGAACAGAAGATCACCACCTGGCAAAGGGAGGTAGATCTCAAGCTCATGAACAGCGTATGGGGTGCCCATGTGAGGACCCCAGATGAAGACGACCTCTCGGAGGAATGTGTATGTGAACCCCCTAAAGCGTGCCTATGTTGCCATCGTCCACCGGAGATGGTTGAGCAAGACCTTCTGTATGCCTACCAAGGACTGAAGGATGCTACCGCGGGCGAAGAGTCGGTGGAGGACCACCTCCCGACGTCTATTCAAGGGGCAAGCAACTTACACTCCGACGAGGACATGGAGGACAAGATCAAGGTACTGGACCCGCGGGTGCAAAAGCTGATAAGGACCTATCTGGAGGTGTTCGGAGAACTACCCCCTCCAGCCTCATGCGACAAGCTGGTACAGATGGACCTCAAGCTGAAACCCGAGTTCGTGGGTCACAAGATCCGGAGGAGACCCTATCCAGCTCCTAAAGAGCAGGCCGACGAGATTGAGCGACAGATACAAGAATGTATCGACGCTGGCCTAGTCCTGGAGTACAAGGATGGGGACTACCCCCTACACTGCAGCCCCTGTTTCCTGGTGGCTAAACCTGGGTCTACAGCCAAACGGCTGGTAGTGGACTATGGAGAGCTGAACAAGAAGACGCTGAACCACTCAGGGTCCATTCCCAATATGGAGTCTACCCTGGAGAAGATAGCCTCCTGTCGCTACAAGACCAAGATGGACAAGCGAAGTGGATTCTGGCAAGTGGACCTGACGCCCAACGCGCAGGAACTACTGGCCTTCATCATCCCTCAGGGGAGGGTATTCAAGTGGAAGGTCATGCCATTCGGCGTGGCTAACGCCCCCGCTCTGTTCCAAGAGCTGATGAACAAGATCTTGTCCATCCTACGACGGAGACCTAAGGTGCAGGAGCTCATATCCCGTGGGGCCCAGATGGAGGCTCACATCGACGATGTATGCCTCGGGACCAATACCCAGGAGGATCACCTAATCCTCTTGGGTGAGTTCTTTGCGGTCTGCCAGGAGAACCACACACGGCTCAAGCTGGAGAAGTGTGAGTTCATGCAGGAGACCATGCAGTACCTGGGGTTTGACGTTGGCTATGGGTGGTGGACCCCAGCGGCCTCTAAGGCCAAACCCCTGATGGATGCCAAGGTACGACACGAAGACCCCAAGAAAGGACTTCATGATGTACGCAGTTTCATTGGGGCGTGCAACTTCTATCGCCGCCACATCAAAAACTTCACCTACACCAGCGCGGTACTGACTGACTTGATCAAGAAGAGTACTACTTGGCGCTGGGGCCCACAAGAGCAACAAGCGTTTGACGAGCTCAAAGACAAGGTAGCCAACGCTAAGTGCTTGGGCGTGCCTAGGGCACAAGGGGAGATTATCCTGGTGACCGACGCCAGCAATGTGGGCGGTGGTGGAACGTTGTTCCAGTGGCAAGCACTAGAGAAGGAGGAGTTCGACTCGGCCATTTCCCAATGGGGGACGGAAGGTCTCAACCGAGATGGAACCCTCAAGCACAGCTACCCTGACGACAAGTGGGTCCTAGTACCTCTGGGCCACTGGAACTGGAAGTGGAACCAGGCCAGGGGGAACTACTCCACCTATGAGCAGGAACTGCTCGCGGGTATGCTGGTGCTATCCTCACAAGCACGACTGTTGGGGAGTAACCCTGTGGTCTGGCTATGCGACCAAGAACCGGTCCGCAGTTTCCAGAAGGGCCCCCCACCTGAGAAGGCCAAGCTACGTCGCTGGTGGACCTACCTCAGTCAACTACGGCTGACGTTACACCATATCCAGGGAGTGAAGAACGAGTGTGCCGACTACATCAGCCGCAACAACTTCGACGCCCTGATTGGTGCCCGGTCTGAAGCGCTGGCTAAGGAAGCGTTCAGCCGTATGGACGTACACCTGGACCTGAACATGACCATGATACGCCCGCTGGATGGACTCCAACAATCGGAGTACCTACAGGAGTTTGGGGATATCTACCGGCGCCTGGAGAAACGCCTTGAACCCCTCCTGGTCAACCAAGACCAGTGGAAGCGGGACAAGAGCTACCTCTGGCACGAGGACCGCATCGTGGTGCCTAGTGACCGAGTCCCAGCGCTGCTGAAGTGGACCCATGAGTCCAGTGGTCATGTGGGTGCTGACCGTACCCTGAGGCTGTTCAAGCAGTGGTTCCACACTACGTGGACTGACGACCAGCTGCGGAAGACGCTCCTGCCTATCGTGGACAAGTGCCCGTGCAGGTCCTGTAAACCAAAGGATATCAGGGACAGAGGTCTCTACTCGACCCTGCCCATCCCTCACTGTGCTAACAGTGTTCTATACGTGGACTACACGGAAATGCCGAAGTTCGGGGGCTATGACTTCGCCCTCGTGGTAACCTGTGGGTTGACCAGGTTTACCAGGGTGTTCCCATGTACCAAGCACATTACCGGAGAGGAGACTATCAAGATACTCCTGGAGGAGTGGTTTTGTGTCTATGGGGCGCCCAAGGAGATCAACTCCGATGAGGACGTACGAGTACGCTCAGATACTGGCTGGTACAAGAGGGTCCTGAGGTCCCTCAATGTCCAGGTGTCTACGGGGATTCCCTACTCTCACACGAGCAACCCCCTATGTGAGCGACAGATTCGTGTTCTGAAGGAGAACGTCAGGATATGGTGCAAAACTGAACGCACCAGAGACTGGGTGAGACTACTCCCCGTCATATCCTTGATGATGAACTCCCAAGAGAGTTCAGCTACGGGCTACTCGCCACATGAGCTATTCATGGGGCGCCCGGCGTGGTTCCTACATGCCCCCTATCCAGAGGACACCCATTCTTCTGTGGGTGAATGGGTCCAAGAGCAACAAGCGAAGGTGGACAAGGCCAAGGCTATGCTCCAGAGAGTGAGGGAGCGTCAGTGGAACAAGAAGAACAAACACCGTGTACCGGCCACCTACCAAGAAGGGGACTGGGTGCTGGTGCACCACAGTCGACTACCCGCCTGGCCACGCTCTACCAGCGATGACCCATACTTTGGGCCGTACAAGATCCTATCTGTGGATGGACACCGTATCACCGTGCGGTGTTCTCCCCGTCTAGGGGGGACCCTGGTGTGCGCCGCTCAACACCTGAAGCGCTACCATGATCCTAAAGACCTCTGTGGGGAGGAGTGGGAGCTGAACGACGAGGAAATCGCCGCTCTGGACCTACAAGGGGCTGCCAGCCCTATGGAAGTTGAAGGTGAACTCCCCGACATGAACGCCGAGGAGATGGCTAAGGAGGGCTTCTACCTGGTGAAGTCTGTCCTACGCCACCGCTATCGCCAGGGTTGGCGCTTCCTCACCCTCTGGGAAGGGTTTGGAGTCGAAGAGGCCACCTGGGAGCCCTTCTCTGCATTTGTTCTACCTGAGGGACGCCTAAACTCAGTTCTGGTTGACTACTTGTCCCAGAACAACCTTGGGGAGTTGTTGAGGCTCGCCGAGACGCTTGCCTCCAGGAATAAAGCTAGGGACTGAACCTTACCCTTACCTGCCAAAGCGTATGTGTGAGTGTGCTAGTCCTAAGGTCCTGAGAGCAAGCCGCAGAAGTGGTGTCCTAATTATACCCAAGTCTGCGCCCTTGCTGAACCTGGAGGGTTGGCTTATTGATGCCACGGGGTACGCCCCGGGTCTCCCCTCCCCTATGCGCCCAATTTCTGTGCTGGCGCAAAACCTTGGGGGAATACCCAGAGTGTTAATCCAGGTATTGTTTTCCCTACCTACCTGTCTACTACAGGGAGGGGTGGCCAAAAGCTATGAAGGCATGCAAAACGCCTGTTTGCTATGTGGCCAAAAACACTAGCCTAACCCACTGTCACAGCCCACCAACCCAGCTAAAATTGCAGGAAAAGGGTGGGACAGTGACACGCCCCCTACAGGTCCTACACACCCTACAGTGGCACCATCCTGGTGGGCGAGCGCTGGGCAACTGGCTCTAGCCCCCACGCAGGACTACCACTCCTACACGCACACTCTACTTGGCGTTGCGAAGAGGAAGTTCTCGAGGGTCCTAGCGACCCACCTGTGAAATGACAAGAGAACACAGCGCTACTAAGCAACTGTGGCCTCACAGGGGACGCCACAACGCGTTTCCCCTGCAAGGGCTTGGAGGGAAGGAGTGCTCTCGTGTGCAAGGCGCAGATGTCGATGAAGTCGGACTCCCTGCTCTGCCACAGGCGGAGCGGAGTTACTTGTTTGTGTGATCTGCGCCCCTGTTTAGCAGGGCATAAAAAAAAAATGCTGCTGCACCACTCACCCTACCTGCCCACCTGTAAAACAAAGGCAAATGAAAGGGCGTTTGCGGCGGAGGAACCAAGGCACACTCCAGGTATTATACCCTTCTCAGTGTGCCCTATAATACGCTGTCCGCAAACACGCTGCATGGAGCAGCTACCCTTATCAAGCAAGCAAGCGTTAAGGGACTCCTCAGGTTCTCTTAAAGAACGTACCGAGGAGCCCCTGGGTAGCCTAAACAAGGTTTACCGTGCGCACTTCGCGTGGCCTACCCTTTAATGCGTGTGTGCATGCACGACTATGCACAATCACGTTGGGCAAACCTGCCCATCTCCACAACAATCTTGACTCCACCAGGGGGTGGCCCCGCCTGGGCGTACCTACCTTACCTACCGCTGGGAAGTGAAGCAAGGAGAGAAAACAAAAGGGGCGCACGCGAAGAGAGTTGCTAAGCACTTGTGTGTATGACTAATCACCCTGATCTGACCGCTAATCATCTGCAATCTTTCTAATCAATCCCTCTACCGCGTCCTATCGTGGTTATCGTTGTTAACGCTGCTACACGACTCGTTCACGGAGACACGAGACGAGCAATGTGTATGCGGCATGCAAGACGAGCATACCTGTAGTTTATACCTGATTCATTGAAGTCTTTTCAATTGATTTTCGAATTCTTGAATTTTTGAAGCTTCTATTAGTGTGGGTGGAATCTGTATGTTTGTTTATTAATGTGTGTCTCGTCATTTTCAAGACTACGTGATACATACGTTTATAATTCCATTATTTTTCCATTTTCCGGCGCTTCGCTAGGAGCCGCTCCTGCGCGCCGCCATTTTGTACGTATGAATTTCTGGATTTAAAAAATCCAGAGATGACTATAATTTCTATAAAAATGTGCTGAAGATGCACAATTGGATTCTGCTCAGGTGTGTCGTTTCAGAAAAATTCTGCGCCGTCATTTGACGGATTTTGGTGTCGTCGCTTCGTTTTTGCGTGGATTCGTCCATAATTCTCCCATTCCTGCCTCTGCAGATACCCACGCGCAGCCTCGCTGAGTAGGCCGTGTTCGGGCCGAAACGCAGGTGCCCGGAGAGACTGAGCAGAACCAAGACCCCACCAAGGGGCAAATTAATTTCTTTTCGACTCCCTACGCCCTAAGACAGGTCACAGGTCGCCAGCAGGTTTACGAGAACCCATGCGAGTGTGTATAATGTGTCTTGCGTTTGGGTTGTGTCGACGCTGCGTCTTGGAGGAAGGGATGCATATGCACATGTTTGGCATGCTCCCAATCTAACCCAACCAAGCCACAGGAGCCCCGGCAGCGCCAAGAGCGCTGAGTCTTCTGTAGGAAACTGTACAATCAGAGCAGCAAAAGGACGCCAGCCATGGTGAGCGCCCATTTTTCAGTGTGAGGGAGACTGTAGGTATTTTAAAGTAGATGTGGAAACCAAGGAAAGGCCAAGAAAAATTCCCTTTTTCCTAAAATGCGACAGTGGTGGCCACCACAGCACAAGGGGGGAGTAAGAAAAAGTGCTTTTCCATTGCTTTGGGACATACTCTAGTTGTATTAGAGATGCACTGAGCATCCAGGCATTTTTATCTTAGTATTGGTCCAGCCAAAAGTGGTGAGAACACATTTTGACCTATGGAACCAAACACCCAATCAGGATATTGAGTGGACCCCTTAATCCCCTTTCAATCAGAAGCAAAACATCTTTTCCTGAGTTGACTGAGCACTGACATACCTAAGGTAGAGCCTATGAATTTATCTATGTTTTTCCATGAATACTTATCTGCCCTAGTGGTATGCACCATAGGGGGTTAGGCACCTCTTTTTGAGAGGTCCTGGGTTCAATTCCTGGTCAGCCTAACTAAGTAGGAAGATCCCATGTGAGTAGGAAGATCCCATGTGACATGGCAGTGACCTCATCGCCACATACCATGCCACCTCAGCACATATGGGACCCAAAACAAAGAGTGCACATCTCCTAAGATGGCACTATGGAGAGAGAGTGATCCTGAGGCAGTTTTCTAACTCTTTTCCCAAAACATTTCAGCTATCTCTGTGAATATGCATTCATTTGTATCCTGAGTTGCAGTTTCTGTGAATATCTAATCATCTTTCACTGTTTACACTGCAGCCCTTCATGCTTTGATCCTGAATTACCTTCTCTTTGCATACTGTTGGCTTGGGCTATCCTGGATTGAGTTGGCTTTACTGTATTTCAACAAACAAAAGCTTTTCATCATCCAAAACCAGCAGCAGGACACCCTACAGCAACAACAAGCAGCAGGAGAAGCAAAAACACAGTGCTGAAAACACTATAAACTTTTCTAAGAGACCCCGATGCAAGCAGATTATCGTGGCTCCTGCGACGCAACGGACAACTACCGAACACGGAACTCCCATGCGACACACCACCAATATGGGGCGGCACAACAATACAATCCCCATCCCCACCACCGCCTGGGCCGTCACCGCTAAGGGGATGACTGCTCAGCACGGCACCACCAGAGTGCTGCAACGAAACCAATGCTCCGTTCTGTCTGCAAACACTGGTTAGCCTACCCAGCAAGGGACACCAGAGACGACTCCCAGTGTCGGAACCCCGCCACCAACCGGGCAGATGAGCCACGCCTGCGCTCCTGGAAGCAGCCCCCTTGGCACGGGGTCACCCCGGAGCCCGGCTCGCAGCCACCCGGGGACGTCACATGTACTGCTGGCGAAGTCACTCACGGTAGCGGCAGAGCCAGATGCGACACCAGGCAGCAGACTTCTGACCCGACACAACCGGCAATGCTAATCCCAGGTGAGCACGCCACACTGCAGGCGGTCACCGCCATAAGGGCAGCCAGCCTCGCAGAGCCCGCTATCAGCACCGTGTCTTGTCGGGGACTAGGGGGACGAAGGGCACCCCACTAACCAAAACACCGGACGCACACGCCGAGGGAACGCATACCCAAGTGACCCCGGGAGTGGTCAATTCCTCCGCGAACCCGGGCACTGCTACCGCTGTAAGGCGACGTCAAAGGGAAACGTACGTTACTACGGGCCAAACCAGGGGTGCAAGGAAAAATACCACGTGTTACCACCTACGGTGTACACTGGTTCCCCGGCAAATTCAACGTGCACAGTCAGCGGAATCTTCAACGCACCCTGCAGTGCCCTGATACAACGTCTGGCCAACCCCCTGCCACCTGCATCGAAAACAACCATGGTCGGGGGGCCCCCTCACTGGCAGACCCTCAGGGCTGCCACTAGGGGACAAAATCCTGCGAACTACAGAGCTGCGCCCTGAGCTTCCGTCAACACCCCCATCCTCGAGAATTATTCTTCTCGGGACAGGTGAATGATCTGCCACGGAGGCGAAGGGCACTGTGCTAATTGGAACACCAGGGGATTCAGATGATCCACCCGCCCGCCGGCTCCTCACCCGGCGAAAACAAGAATGCTAAGCCGGGACGAGCACGCCGCGCCGCAGGCAGCCACGGCCCTCCACACACATGGGCTCCGAGAATGTTATTTTCAGGGACACGCTATCGAGAGAAACTTATATCGAGGAGCGCCTAGGGGAACAAGGGGAACCCTGCTAACCACAATGCTGAGTCACTCAACATGGCAATAAATGGCCCAACGACGCGGCGAACGAGACCAGGCATCTGCGGGCTAAAGTACCATTACCGCCCTAAGGTGACAACACACACGGCAGCAAACATAACGTAATCTGCGAGACATACGGCTGCGGGCACCAGAAAGCATGTTATGTTACTGGATGTATATTAGGGTCATCAAAGAGCCTGACCGGGGGGCTGACTTAGGGGCACAAGCACAGGAGGGTGCACCATCAGGCATGCACAACACCTCCGGGCTCCCTTTGGGAGCATGAGCGCGCGCCGTAGCAGGCAACTGACCCGAGGGGCGTTGCCACGGACGGAGTTATACATATTGTGGGACCAAGCAGCACCCAACGAACATCCAGGCCAGTAGACTCCATGAAATGCGAGACGACGGATTGTGCTTGTGGCGGGGACCCAGCGCCAGGGAACGTCAAACCGTTTTTTTTCCTCAGGTAATAGACCACATTTCTGTGAAGGTGACATCGGAACTGGCATCAGCGCCCGGACGGGGAAGCCGATCGCGCGCCAACACAGCAGGCCCGACCATAGAGAGCGGCGAACAACCAACACAGCATACCCGGCCATTCAAGCAGGCCTGACACAAGCACAACATCCCCGACCGTGGAGGCGGCCCACGCGCCAGCACAACACACCCGACCATAGTGGCGGGCTCAAAGCCAGCATAGCACGCCCGACCATGGAGGAGGGCCCAGCATCAGCACAGCACACCTAACCGTGGAGGCGGGCCTAGAACTAGGGGGGCAAGCCCAACCAGGGAGCCGGGTCTCACACCAGCACGGCGCAGCCTGACAATGGAGTCCGACCATGCACCAGCACAGCCATCCGACCATGGAGGCGGGCCCAGCTAAAACACAGCACGCCGCACCATGGAGTCGGCACACGCAGCAGCACAGCACGCACGACCATGGCGGTGGGTCACTCACCAGCACAGCACGCCCAACCATGGCGGCGGGCCTAGACCCGCACAACAGCCCCGACCAGGACAGCGGGCACAAGACAGGCGCTGCACTCCCGGGGATAGCTGCGGCCCAAGCATTGATACAGCAGACCCGACAATTGAGGCCGGTCACGCACCAGAACCGCGCGCCCCACCATGGAGGCGGGCCACGCGCAATCCCCCACGCGCGACCATGGAGGCAAGCCACGTACAAGCACAGCACGCCAGACCAAGGAGGCGGACCTTGCACTAACACAGCACGCCGAACGATTGCGGCGGGCCACGCACCAGCACAGCACGCACGACAATGGCGGCAGGCCCAGCACCAACACAGCACGCCCAACCATGGTGGCGCGTCTCGCACAAGCACCGCACGCCCAACCATTGAGGCGGCTCACACACCAACACCGCACGCGGGACCATGAAGGCGGGCCACGCACAAGCTCACATGCCCGATCATGGAGGCAAGCCACGCAGCGACACAGCACGCCGCACCATGCAGGCAGATGACACACCAGCTCAGCACGTCCATCCGTGGCAGCGGGCCGAGCACCAGCGCAGCACGCGCAACCAAGGAGGCGTGCAACGCAGCAGCGCAGCACGCTCGACCATTACGGTAGGCCCAACACCAACAAAGCACGCTCCACAATGGAGGCGGATCACGCACCAGCACCGCACACCCAACTTTGGCGGTGGGCCACGCACAAGCACACACCCCTGACCATGGAGGCGGGCCACGCACCAGCACAGCACGCCCTCCGAGCGTCAGGCCCAACACCAGCAAAGCACGACTGACCGAAACGGCGGGCGCACCAGCACAGTACGCCCCACCATGGGGGCGGGCTCAGCACCAGCAAAGAGCACCAGACGAAAATGGCGGGTGCGACGGCACAGCACGCCCAACCATGGCGGCGGGTTCATCACCAGCACAGCGCGCCCAACCGTAGGGGCGGACCTGGCAACAGCACTGCACGCAGGTGGCGCACAGCACGTGCTCGCGAGGCCGCCGCCCCCCCCCCCCGGCCAAACACCATCAGAGCAACCAAAATCCACTGAAGCGACGGGCCACGGGCCAACATACCGAACAGCTGGACAAGCGGACCATCAAGCGACAAAGACAAACGCAAACCAAGAAAACCAGCCAAGCATAGTACTGGCGATAACACAACAACCCCAAAACCACAACACGCCGAGCACATGTAGGGCACAGCAAAACACTCCCAATGTGAAACAAGCTGTGTGGAAGAGTACCCACAACAACCCAACGCAGCCAGCGAAGCCCATGCGAGCCACAGCGCAACCCCACACCAGTCGAACAGCTACGGGTAACCAGACAAGCCGACCGAGTGCAACTAAGACGACGGCAAACCAACAGAACGCGCCCGACAAACCCCGGTCGCTGCACAACAAACTCCACACCCAACAGGGTGGTCACAACAAGATCCAGACAAAAAAGACTGCAAGCGGCTGGCCGCGCACACGGGGGCCTTCGCACGATGAACCCAGCTCAGAACACATTGACTATATGGCGGCCGGGGACAGCAGGCAGCCCAACAAAACGGGCGGGATATAGGGCGAGCAGGGCACCACCAGCCAACACCTAGACCGACGGGACGAGTACACGAACAACATCTGGCTGCTCAAGTGCCGGCTGCAGCGCAAAGGCACCAAGTGCAAACAAGCCGGCCATGACATGGCTAACACAAAGGTGCACCAAACAAACCTCTGCAGCAACAGCGGCCCGCCCATAAACAGACGACAAGCAAGCCGGGCAAAATCACATCAGCCAGGCATGTAGGGGTTGAAACGGGAACGGTGCCAATGGGTAGGCGACACCATGGTGTGCCACGCCCGCAAACAACCATGCCCACAAACACAACCGAACACGGCAACTCTACCATTACACAACCGACCAACCAACATCAACAAAATACAGCGAACTGCCTGGCCCCCCAGGAGAACGCAAGCCCGACACGCGATGGCTGCGTGAGCAAGCGTCACGGCATACAAGTCTTGTAGCACATCCTTCTTCAAGTCATCTCACGCCTACTGAAAACCAACCTAGGTCGGGGCTACCAGGACACAGGCGCCCAGTCTCTGGGCCCCGGAATCCGGAGGGTGATGAGGAGGTGCGATGGGACCCTCCCCGACGCATCATCTGCCGGAAGGAGAGGGATGTGAGATTTCAGTCCAACATGGATCAATTCTCTGGGCAGAGCCCGCTGCAGCGTGCTGCTCGCAGCTGTTGCGCCCTCCCCCGACGTTCGGAAGCTGCTTTGTGGGGGCGCATTTTTTAAACACAAAGCAACATTTACGGCCCGGCCAAGGTGGGGGCACATGCAGTAGGGCCTTCAGTGGGTGAGCAAAGGTTCAAGGGTAAGTCCCCTCTAGGGGTGACTACAGTCCTGAGATTACCCACCTACCTACTAGCAACCTTGGTCGGGGCGACATTTCATGTCGTCACTTATATTTTTCCGGCAATGAAGAACTGATGATCAGAAATCGACTGTAGATTTTGAGAAAATTTATTTCGTTCCTTTTGCAAATTTTTGGATCTGTTGAAAGCGTTGTGGAAGAGCAAACACGATTACTTTGCTCCCCAATTCGTACTGATGTCCATTGCAGACTGCATTGCAGGTTGAGTGGTTATGTTCACTATACATTGCATGCCATGATTGTGTCCCTGATAAGTGTTCAACATCTTATCTAACCAAAAGACCCAAGACAACGGTCGCGCGCGCGCTGCCGCCTGCTGACAGGGAGCAACTGAAAGATAAGTAAAACACGCTGAAAAAACTTTCTGAACAGCTGAAAATGAAGCTAATTAGTGTAAAACACGGCTAGGCAAAAAGCTGCCTGCCTAAATGCGTTAAAACGCGGCCGCAAAATTTTTGAGCTCAAATAGGTAAATAACTTGCCGTAAGCGCAGTAAACATAAGACGAACATAACCCCGTGTTGCTTGTCGCTTTTTGTGCCCTGTAGTTAAAGAAGAACGTATTGCGAGCAGCGCGTAAAAGTCGAAAAACTCAAAAAATCTATCTACCTCGTTGCGTCCCTTTACCTCGCTCCCCTTCCCTTTTCTTTTGTTCTCCATGTGCAAACCTCCCCTCCCACGTTTCCAGCCATCTCCCGCTTCCGTCAGTTTAGGCAGCTGGCCCTGGGGGAAAAGGGGTCAACCCCTTGCAAAGAACAGAAGCAACCACCGTTGCCAACAACAACTGCAGACCATCACCAACTGCCGGCAACATATAAGTTGACCTGTTTTCATGGTCTTGCTGCTCGCACATGTGTTTGGTTACCTATAGGTTTAATTTATTTTCGAAAATGAAAAAGACCTTTTTTAGGGGTTTTGCAGAGGTTTCTTAAAGGAAACGAGAACAAAGAGACACCACCAGCAAATCAAAACAGACAGCAGGGCACCACAGGACGGGACCACACAGAAGCAGAGCACCACAGGACACAGCACAGGGGAGCAGGGCATCTCGACAAACCACAGCACACAACAGGGCAGCAAACCACGCGGCGAGACAGGGACACCAGCAACAAAGCACGCAACCTGAAGACAACAGCGTAAAACCACACCTAGCAATGAACACCCACAAACAACACCTAACAACACACGGCACGAGCCAGTGCAAACGAGGCAACAGAGCACCACACAGCAAGAACCGATGCAAACAACAGCACAACGCACCACAGGCGGCACAGCTGAACAACAAAGCACCGCACCCGGGGAGAGAGCACAACAACGGGCCACGACAGAGGACCAGGAAACGCAACAGGCCCGACAACAAGGGCAGCAGCAGGAGGGGGGGGGGCAGAGCAGGACAGCCGCACATAACCAACACAGCGCGGCAGGACGCAGCGGACCAGACGACCAGACAACACAGCGCACCAGGACACCACACAGCACCAAAGAAGACACCTCAACACACAACACCGCAGGACGGCACCACACGCAATGAATCACCGCACAAAACAGCACGGCGCAGCAGGGCACCGCACGAGACCACCAAAAATGGCGCAGCTGACGGCAATGGCAGACAGCCAGCGACACAACCAACAGGACTACATGACAGCACACCAAACAGCAAGGCACCCACATACCAGCACAGCACCGAAAAACACCGCGAACAACAGAAAACAGCCCACACCAGCCCTCGGCACTACATAACAAGAGGCAGGACACCACACAACACCAGGAGCAACCACTGGGGGGGGGGGCACAGCACCAGGACAGAATGCACACACCACACGAAAGGCCGCAACCAGAGAGAGGAAAAAGAAACCCAACCGAACGCCGCCAAGGCCGAGGGCACCGAGGGGCAGGAACCACCAAACAGGGGGAGCCAAATCAAGAGAGAAAAAAGATGGAGAGAAGGGGCGGGGCAGCCACAAACCGCCTAGGCCCAGGGTACCCAGGGCTGAAAACACCCGAAAAGCGGAGACAAGGAGGGCGCAGAAATGAAAAACAGAGGGTGAGGGGGCAACCACAAAGCGCCAAGGCCAAGGGCACCCAGTGAAGCGGTACCCAGAACGTATGGCCCATGGCCCGGAGGCCTGTGAGCCGTCACACCTGTGCGGAAGCCGTTGACACCGGCTGTCAGCGGGATATCCCTGTTCTCTAACCCGTGAAATCTGGAATCTGAATTCTAACCAATAAATCGATTTAGAATTACCATAAGTTTATTGTCTTAGGCGATTTTCAGTCGGAAATCGGTGAAATACCCGATTTCTACAGCGATTTCTAATTGTCGTGAAATCGCCGCGTTGTGTCGCCTGTTCGCGCGCTTTCGTCGCTTCTCAGTGGCGAGTTTTGTGAGGGATTTTTCTCGAGTACCTCTGAGGTTCTAAGAGAACTTAAGGGCTGAATCTAGAGGGTTTTTAATGTACTTTCATCTGGTGTGTTCACCAGAATTTTTTGCCGTTGCGTCTTCGAGAAAATCAGCGCGCAAGCTTTTCCGTCGATCGCTCGAACTCATGGTTCTCAAGGACCATGAGTTCGAACGGAACCCTACATTCCCCCCCTATGCCTTTCATCCATGCCCCTTTCACTCGGGCATATTACTTTGAATAGGGAAGCGGGCAATGGCGATGTTTTAGGCAGCCTATGGGTTTCGCAAACCCAAGTCGTTTGCGTGCGCAAACGCTAACTTTGTGGCCTTGTGAACATGAACGTTAATAACCGAACACGAGGCTCACAAGACCAAAAGCCGCAGGCCCCTTTCGTTTTTCGAGCCAACTCAACGATGGCTCCCCTCAATTCAATGCGTACCAAAACTCCATTTTCGAAAGAGGGCAAGTTTTGGTCGAAAATCAGGCCAAAATGGCCAAACCCCCGAGGCTCGTACTCGAAGCTTTTTGGGAGTTGAGCCTGGAACTAAGACAATATGTAAAGTAGAGACCACGAAGAACATCGTGGATGGCTTGGTTTTTTTTTACAACCTTGTCTTCTTTTTTATATAATTTCGCCTTGTGAGCACGCGTGCCATACTGCCTCTTTGCACAGGCGCTCATATGCAAGCACTAATGACACGAGTCGGCGGAGACAATCTAACCATAGTGTACGTATTTGAAGGCACCTACTATGGACCTACTCAGAACGTGTCTACTCATTTTTTTGTTCCTCAAGGTCCAAAAGATATCTTCATGCCAATATCGCCGATATATGCACTTTTTCCCATAAATAGTGTGCTCCAAGGATTGAGGTGTTAAAAATGTTTCCATTATGCTTTGAACCTCAACCCTTGTTGCAAAAGGGAAGCAAAGCTGCGGTTTGCATCCATGCAAAGGCCCGAGGCTCCTTTCTCTTGTGGTACGGAGATACAAATTTTGGTGGGACCACTTTTGGGTGATTTTTGGCCGTTCTTCCCGGAATGGCCACAAACCCCATCTCCCCCTGATTTTGCCCCCGAAGTTGCGTGCGCCACTTGACCAAGGGTAAGGGCAATTCGGAGAGGGCACATAAACCCGCATCGAATGGGGTGTTTCCTCATGTGGCCTCTCCTCTCGAAGGCAGAGTTGTGAGTCACCCAATTTGGGGTATGTTGCCATTCTGCCCAATTTGTGTATCACTTTCCCTCCAACCGGGAAAATAGCTAGAGGCGACCATGAGGGTTGGCAAGTGGCATATATTGGGACCAAAGTCCCATATGTCTATAGCATCTTTGGTTGAAAGGATCCTCGCCGTGGCCATCAAGATATGGAATCATGAGTGCGGGCCATTTTGGCCAAATTTCGCTGTTTTTGCCATTGTATGCCATATTGGAATGACCATCTCTCCATGGGGCACGGGATCTAGCCGGGAGGGAGTAACGAATATTGTAGCATATGACCGAGGGTTGAACGCCATTGAATTTCGTATTTGCTCCTCTGGCTCATCCGGAGTTATTCAACTTTTGGTGCGATCCATGATATCCCCCTTTGCACCGCATGCTGCTTTCTGCCCCATCCGCGTGTTCATCCTCTCGATGAACAGCAAGCAGCCAGTGTGACAGCAAGCCATAACCCAGGGCATGGGACCAGAGGGGATATCAAGGGTTGTGAATCAAGGCTTGGCGCGTCAATATCGCCAAGGTTTTCTACCCTGGACGGTCGACCGAGACGACCGATTTTGCCAATTTGGCAGTTGTGGACCCAATTTGGATTGTCACCACGCCGAGTGGCATGGAGAACTTTGGGAGCCAAGGACATGAGAGTCTCAGTTGGACTCCCAGTGGATGGCATATGGAATGGCGGATCCGATCTCCAAGCCGGCGTGGAGATATACCATTGGGGATACCCCCGATTTTGGCTCATTTTGAGCAGCCAAAATGACCCCCTTTTGGGACCCCAATTTCACCCCCCCCCCCCCGTGTGGTCAATTGGCGGCCCCATATCTCTATGCCCATGGGGAGTCCGGACCCAATTTCAACTTGTGCACTCAGAAATGAGTTCTACACTCTGCCTTCTATCCTGTGAGCCATTGGCCGTGCCCTGGCTGGGCGAGCCACGCGTGGAGATGACGCCAATTTTGGTTATTTTGGCATCATGACCCCACTTGACGAACCAGTGGTGCCCTGATTCCGGGACCTCAGAGGGAACCAGGTTGGGTGAGGGCTCCATGGCGTTCGTACGCGAAGGGCATAGGGTCAGTTGCCTCGTCCCTACCTCTGCCGGGTCCGGACGAGGGGTCAATTTTGGAGACTTTTGAGCTAATATCAGTTTGGGCTGAAACAGCCCATTTTCAGCTACCAGCTCCTAGGGGATAATGGCGGGGCCAAATCTCTGGTTCAGAGGGGAGCTGAGACCTGCCGTTAGGGGAGCATGGGGAGCCACTGTTGGTCCGCCTTGGAGCTACTTGGTTTGCAGGAACTCGCATGTGGCTGGGCGCAACACCTCCCCTATGGGCAGGGTTTCAGGATCCGGACTGAGCAGGGCATGGGTTGTGTTTGAGCCCCCGCCCCCACCAGCCACTGGAAGGGTCGGACCTGGGATTGGGATATGAGTTGGGACTGAGTGTCTATTGTCTCATGATGCCCTTATCCCAGTCCAGTCTTAACCCCATGTGTACATATCCTGATGTGTTGCTGTACATACTTTTGTTCCCTTGTTTCAGAGTGGCAAGGATCCTGAAACGCTTTGTCACATGACACGAGCGTATTGATGCCCCTGTGAGCGCAGTGCTTTGCCTGCCTGCTTGCTTGTGCGTGTCACGGCAGCGTCCCGTGGCCAGGCTGCCCACGGGAACGCGTCAAAAGCGTTTCACCGCCGCGGGGTTACCCATCCCCCGCGTGCCACTCGGGGCCACCTGTACCCCGAGTACCACGGGCTTTGCAGCGCCGCCCGGACAACAGCGCCGAGTACGTGAAGGAAGTGCAGGGAGCGGAACTCCGACATCAACGAGTTCCTTCGGCCGACCAGCAAGGCCGCACTCCCAGCTTCAGCAACCGCCTCAACAACCACCCCCAGGAGCAGTCCCTCGAGGGGAACGATGGTGAATTGGGATGAGGCGGGCAAGACGTGGCCGCAGCCCCACCCCCATGCGGTGCGCCTACTGCGTGGGTTGCTGTGGGGGCAGCAATACCGCCACAGCAATCCCCAGTGCGAAGGCGGCATGCCCGGGAGCTTCCAGCTCCGCGAGGCCATGGTCGAGGACCGCCTGCGGGCAGTAGAGGAATGGCTGCGGGTGGAAGGGTATGCGTACCGCTTCCGCCGCAAGGGCTGGAGGGTCTGGACCCGCCCAGACAGGCCCGGCGAAGGGCTGCGCCCCGACGGGATTGAGGAGGACGAGAAGCCCAACGAGTACCCTTCGGGCGCCACGATCAACGTCTCCATGGGGGACATGATCGAGAAGGAGTTCCCGGAGCTGGGGAACGCGCGCACGCTGCAGGGCAGCAGCAGCAGCAGTGCCTCTCCTGGGAAGGAGAAGCGTTCCGCCGGGGACAGGAAGCGGGACTGGAAGTGGCGGGAGTACCAGGAATCCCTGGCCGCCAAAGCCGCCCAAGGCGCGACGGGCGGAACCCCAGCCCATAGCCCCCAACGGGCCAGTGGCGGTCACCATCCCGGCCACACCACCCTTGGCGACTTCCTGGAAGTCGCCAAGCAGGCCAAGGCCAAGCCCCGTCCGCTGCTCCTGATGAAGTCAGGTCCCAGCAGCGACGTGGAGTCGGCCCAGCGCGAGAGGATGCCGGCCGACCAGGCCAGCTCCAGCAGCAGCGTCGCTCCCGGCCAAAGGGACGTGGCGCGCGCCTGCGAGCGTACCTGTTGGGTGCCCTGCAACCTTTGGGTTGCCTGGCAACGGGCCACGCAGCGGAACGCTTCCGTCGAGGGCGCCGTCGGCATCGCCGGGGAGGAGGCTGCAGAGTGGGGCAGAGGCATGGCCTTCCACCCCTCGACCGTCGCGGCCATCGCGGCCGGTCTCACGGCTGCAGCCGCCCATGAGGCAGCGACTGCCGAGGTCAAGGGTGAGGTGGCGGCAGCCGCTGAGGAAGCCCGCCTGACCCAGGAGGCTATTGCCCGCAAGGAGGCCGAGGTGAAGGCGCTGGAAGATGCGCTTGCCCAAGAGAGGGCAAGGAAGGAGGCGGAGGAAAGGGCCCACGCCGAAGCAACGGCCAAGGCCCAGGCGGATGCCGCCAGGAAGGACGCCATCGAGGCCGCGCGACGGAAGGTCGCTGAGGAGAGGGCCAAGACGGAGGCAGAGCTGGAAGCCTTTGAGGCGGAGAAGGCTCGGCTGCAGCAGACCCGGGAAGCCGAGGCGGCTCGTGCCCAAGAGGAGGCCGAAGGGCGAGCTGCTGCAGCCACGGCCGCCGCAATGGCGGAGGCAGAGGCCAAGCTCCGCCGCGAGACTCCCCCGGGAGGATCCCGAGTGGAGACCCTTCGAAAGATCACCCTCCTCCCTACCGGAGCTCGGAGTCTTCCGCGTGCGGGACCGAGACGCCCAGGTGGGGCGACATGGACGAGGATGATGACATGGACCCATCCTCGGACCCACCGAGGCGACCCGGCGGAGACCCACCGGGACCCCCTGGCGGAGGACCATCAGGACCCCCTGGAGGACGCCCACCAAGTGGACCCCCTGGAGGCGTCCCACCGGGCGGGGGAGGACCCCCTGGACTCGGCGGACTCGGCAAACCCGGCGGAGGCCCTCCTGGAGGACCCCCTGGGGCCCCCGACAACCCACCAGGGAACGGCGACCCGGCCGCCACCTGGCGGTGGATTGTCCCCTCTGCAGGAGGGTCCAGTCCCTCGAGCGCGAGGTAGACACGGGCAAGGGCGAGATGACTCGCATCGCCAGGGTCGCCGCGGGCGCACAGAAGGAGCTGGACATCGCCAAGATCGAGATGGCCAAGATCACCGAGGTCGCCACTGCCGCGCAGAAGGAGCTGGACATCGCCAGGGGCGAGACCAGGCTGCTGAACAAGGTCATCAACGGCCTGCAGCAGCGGTTGGACGCGCTGGTAGGCCGTGGGAGCGTCGGCAGCGACCACCCACCCCTGGAGTCTGGCTCGTCGGACGTCAGCTGGGGACCTGGACCAGGTCCAGGCAGACCCCACGCCCCCGGCGGAGCCCCCAGGAGTGGCCCCAGCGCCAGTGCCCCCTCTCTCAGCGCCCCCTCTCACCACAGCGCGGGCCGCCGCAACGAGCGCGTGCCGCCCGGCAGTGGCAGTGAGGAGTGGCGTGATGAGTGGCTCAGGGCGGAGTACCACAACCGCCATGCTCCACTGCAGACACCGGTACGCCCCCGATGCCCTGCACCGGCCCCGGAGCCAATCCCAATGGCTGGCGGGCGTTATGGTGGACTCAGAGATGAGGTCCCTGGAGGGGACGTGGAGTGGGATGTCGGCATGGGCGAGGAAGACCTGGAGGAGTTCGGCATTACCCTGCTGCGTGGTGTACGACAGGAGGCCGCTGAACGCAGCCGCCGGCGCCGTGATGAGGAGGCATACATGGAAGGAGTACGGCGTGAACATCTAGGTTCAGCGTACATGGAGGAACCACGGCGCAGCCACCCGGATACCGTGGACGAGATGGAAGTGGCAGCCGTGGGAGTCCGTGGGAGAGGCCGATGGGAACCTCGGTCAACCTCGCGGCCGGCGTTCATGGTTTCTAAGGCCGCGGATGCCGCCGTGTGGGAAGACCTGAAGGACATCAAGCCCCCCATACACGATGGCAACCCCCTCAACCTCGACCGCTTCTTGGAGAAGCTGGACGATTGGGGGGTGACCGTCACTGAAGACATGGATCCCGCAGATGTGGAGAGATATGTCTTCAAACGGTTCAGGTACCGCCTGCTGGAAGTTCACCAAGACGTATACTTCGTGGCGACCAAGGAGGGGAAAATCAAGACCCTCAAGGAAGCCAAGAAGTGGCTCAACGAGCAGGAGCAGGTGGACGCTCCGCAGGTGGCGGCCAAGCGGTGGAAGGCCATCAAGCTTGAGCGTGATGGTTGGGATATCCGCCTACGGAATTGGCGGGACTTCCGGGGGCAATACACCCTCTTCCGCCGCAACGTGGAGGACTGGAATGAGGGTGACGAGCAAGCTCGCCTGCTCTCCATGCTGCCGGAAGCATGGATCAAGAGGGTCACCAAGGAGGAAGCCAAGAGGGCCAAGTCCAACCACACGGTCAAGATGATGCTCCCCAAAGGGTAACATACGAACGTGGTGGCTTGGACAAAGAAGAACGTGGCCCGGGATGTCAAACGGCACTCCCTGTGGAACGCTCTCCTCATCACCGTCTCGGGCGATCGCAAGGAAACCGCGATGTGGCGCCTTGATGAGTGTGACGTGAGCGGCCAGACGATCCGTCTGCAGGCCATCTCGGCGCGGATGAGTTGCGACGAGATCCTGGAGTGGGTTGGAGAGGAGGTGCTCAAGGAGTACCGTAACCTTCACCACACCCGCGGGTTGAGGCCCGGCGACCGTGACATCAACTACGTTGGCAAGGGGCCTGGCGGGGAAGCTGCCATGGACCCAGTGGGAGCCGATGGCGATGTGGCTCTCGACGACGATGACAACGACGATGAGCCCGCCGAGATGGCCGTTTGTGCCTTTGTGGCCAACAACCCGAACGCGGGGAGCAACCTGGGAAGCTGGAAGCCCCTGCAGCAGGGTTGGAAGAAGAAGGAGAAGAAGGACCCTCGCCGCATTGGCAACCCTCCGCTGTCCTTTGGGGAGTTCATACGAGCTCACCTTCAGGGCTGTTTCGTGTGTTATGGGAGGAAGCAAGGCTTCAACCATGACCACCGGACATGCCCCATCCACCAGGCCGACACAGAGGCCTAAAAGAAGGCGCACGGGTCGAAGAAGCGTGCACCCGCGGGTATCCAGGAGGCCAAAGTGGAGGTGGACAAGGACGAGCTCTCCAAGCTGATGTCGGTGGGGACCAAGTTGGCCAAGGAGATCCAGGAGATCAAGAGGAACTGGGTCCCCAGGTCGGACGACAAGAACAAGGAGAACGAGAAGGACAAGGACAAGAAGGGTAGGAAAAGGGGAAAGAAGAAGGGTGTCAACGAGGTTGATGCGGAGGAGAGTACCCCTACTACTTCCACAACCAACGCCGCCTAGCGGAGCCCCTGCAGCCAAGGGCCCCAGCTAGGGCGGTCGCAGGATGGTGTCGTGGGAAGCGCCACACCATCCCAGTCGGGAGACGGTAAGCACAAAGGGATTGCCGCGGGCGGAAGGCCCGGTCCGGCACCCGACAGTCGCGGTGGCGGGGTGAGGGCAAGTGAAGGCACGAACCCTTGCACCCGTCCATCCTTCGCGACCAAGAATGTATTTGATGTGCTTCAAGATCTATCCGAGAGTATCGGAGGATCACCCGGACCGCAGCTGGATGCTGCAGATGGGCAGCCTGAGCCCATTGTCCACGACCTGCACCAGTCGCTTGTTGAGCTTCTGGAACGGCCGGAGATCCTGAGCTTGCACGCCGTGCGCCGAGTGTGGCGTGAGCGGCAGTTGCACCTTAAGGTCCGTGCCTTATGCGGGGAACTGGAGAAGGTCTTCGACGTGTTGGTCGACACGGGAGCTCAGGTCAGCTTGGTCAAGGCTGGCCTACTTCCGCCAGAGTGTTTGACCGACAGTCGGAAGCCTGTCAGGCTGAAGGTGGCGAACGGCCAGTACATGGTGGGAGGCAGGAAGGAAGCGGCCATTGGGCTGCAGTTGGTGAACCACCGTGAGCTGAGCCGCCCGGACCTCGGCAAGAAAATCCTCCTGCAAGGTCGCTTCTACGAGGCCGAGATGGACTGGGACATGATCGTTGGGTACGACTTCATGATGGAGACGGACTCCGGCGTTCTCCCGGCCAAGGCCTCCATGACCCTGTACCAGGACGACCAGCTCTCGTGGCTTTCGTCACCTGAGCACCATGTGGAATGCCAATGGATCCACCCGGAACGCAATCAGCTTGAATTAGCCGCGCTGGGCACTGAGCTAACTGGGCCAGCAAACCAGGAGTACGGCGTAATGCCGGAAGTGGCGAACCTAGTGGTTGCGGACCTGGGAGCTTCGGATCTGGCCCTGGATGCGGAGGCTCGGCTACAGCACAGCACAAGACACATACTGAGCACTACTCAAAACTACCGGTTTACTCCACAAGTGTACTCTATATTCCCCTTTTTTTGGTACACTTGTCCCCTGATTTTGTTTTGCCTATAACTCTACACTGAGGCCATAAACGGGCAAACGGCCTTCACCAATGGCTCCAGCATCCCCAAATTATGGGGGTATAGCCCCTTATAAAAATACTTGCAAATTCATCAATTTTGGGGTTTGAACCCAGGTTCCCCATTTGCAATGCCATGCCTTTAACCACTAAGGCAACTAGCCTGCCAGCTTAACTGCCTGTCATCAGTGTATATAAAAACAAATCAAAATCAGTTCTCACTCACTTACCAACCGCCAATAACTGTCTCCCTATGCTCAAAAAATCCGGTTTGCTTCATGAATTGATATAATTCTGAGCTACTTGTTTTTTGATTTTCTGTTTAAAAAATTTAAAATCACAGAAAACAATTTGGTCAAAATGGATGTACACAACATTGTGGATTTCATCACGAAATTGCCAGAAGCGATGCGGCAAGTTCCAGATTTGCAGACCTTATTGGATGCAATGGAGGACATGGATGCCAATGCACTGACAGAGTGGCAAGCAACCAAGGCGTATTCCAAATTGACGGGTCATAAGACAGTCCGTGTCGCGAAAGATTTCTTGCCTTTATTGCTCAACGCCTTACATATGGTGCACACTGGGAAACCCAAAAAGACAATGTCCGCGGCAATTAGAGAAGACGTCTTCTTGATGTCGTCGGCGCTGGAGGACGCGCTGAAGCGCCCCGAGTCTTCTGATCAGACCTTTGTGTGGCAGGAGAAAACGCACTCGACTCCGTCGATTGTCAAGCGATTGCTCGCAGAGGCGCCAGCGTTGGTGGAGCCTGCAAAAAGAGGCAAGTTCATGCACGAGGTACCGCACTATGAGGAAATAGGGCAAACCCCAGTGTATAACGCGCCAGTGCGTACAGACTACGATGCAGAGAAAGTGCGCTGGGACACACACGTGCGCGAATGTTTGTGTATGCTCACCACGTTGCAACTCGTGTCAGAAGAACCAGAGTCGATGCCAGACATTGATCCAGTGAATATGTTGCATCACACAATTGCGTCGTTAGGGGCGCTGTCTCTTTCCATCACACAGTCGCGACGAGTGGCAGTGGATAAACGACTAGAGGTGGAGAAACCAGGTTCCACACCACTGTTTGCTGAGGCAGAACTAAAGCTATTGAAACACAAGGATACCTTGAATCATAAACTGCGGGGCAGGTCAACGTATTCCAGCTTCCAACATTCCGGCTTCCAACATTCACGTGGTTGTTATGGCAAGGGATACTCGTTTCGTTCTGAGAAAGGAAAAGGCAAAGGTAAAGGGAAGGGCAAAGGCTACGATAAACCCTTCCACAGGGAGCGTCTTGCAGAGAAATGACGTCCCTCAATGATCTTCTGATGTCGGAAGTCATCGTGCGGGGAGTGGACACTTCCATTCCTCCTTACAAGCGGCTACAGGCCGCTTGGCGCGAATGGGATGCACTGGGAGATGCGTATGTTTCTCGCGTAGTGCAGAACGGACTATTATTCGATTGGGTCCCTGGTCCCGATCCGTTACACCCTGAAGACAATTACAGACCTTTTTCTCTGGCTCCACACGCTCGAGACATTTCGGACGAAGACGTCGTCTTACGGCGAGAGGTAGACAAGTTGGTTCTTGCAGGTCATGTCAGCGAAATTGAACCTGAAGAGGCGAAATGTGTTACTTCCATATTCTTAGTCGACAAAAAACCTGACCCAGAGAACCCAGAAGGATCATCCAGGCCGTGCACAAATTTGAAGCCGATGAATCGTTTCATACTCGTGACCTTTTTTACGTTACCGTCGCTACGGGAAATTCTGCCGTACCTGAAGAAGGGATACTACGCATGCAAACTGGATTTGAAATCGGCTTATTTTCACATGCCGATTGCGAAGAGAGATGCATCATGGTTGTGTTTCCGACACAGAGGACGCGTGTTTCGTTGGAATTGTTTACCTTTTGGACTTAATATCGCCCCCAGAAAATGGCAGCGGTTTATGCTACCAGTGGTGAATCACTTACGAAAAAAGGGGGTTTTACTTTGGGTCTACTTAGACGATTTCCTGATTATTGCACCGACAAGGGAGCTCACAGCGAAGCATACCCAATGACTGGCCGATCTTCTGTATAGGCTCGAGATACATATCCACGTCGCCAAGTCCGTACTGAACCCAACTCACGCGCTGGTCTTTCTGGGCTTCTTGCTGGATCTACGCGAGGCAACGGTATGCATACCACCAAACAAGCTCAAGTCACTTCTACACGACGTGAGACGGTTACTGGAGGCGGACACACCGACTTGCAGACGATGCTCGTCAGTTCTGGGTCGCCTTCGGGCACTTCTATTCGCGGCTCCACAAATGCGGTTGTTCACGGATGCACTAGCGCAACACGTGGCGGTACTGAGCAGGAGCGGATGGGAGGCACGAGCAGACCTGCCGGACCAAGTAACTATTCAATTGGAACTGGTTTTGGAAGAGCTACTTCAGTGGAAAGGGCGTCCATTCACGGTCGAACTCAAGAAGACTCACGTGTGGACGGATGCATCCGATCACGGTTGGGGAGCAACCATGCACAATCACGTGGCAACTTACGGTTGGTTCAGCACATCAGAGGGTCACATAGACCTGAAGGAATTCAGGGCAGGCGTCAATGCCATCAAAGCGTACCTACTACGGGACACAGAGCTTCATCTCCACGTGGACAACATGGTGTTCTTCTACTACCTGAAGAAATGGGGGGGTCGCATCCGCAGGTTAAACAGTCTCATGCAAGAATTATGGGATTACTGCCGTCAGATGAACGTGTTCATCGTGCCACATTATGTACCCAGCGCGCTCAACCCAGCGAACGTGTGGAGCCGTCAACAAGTGACATTGACGGAAGCATCACTGGATCCCAGCAGCATGGCAACGATTTGGAAGACATTTTCGTGGATAGATGAGGCAACCGATTGGATGGCGAGTGCGGTGAAGAAGCAATGTCCAAAATTTATTTCAGATTACCCTCAACCGGGGGCGTCAGGGGTGGACATTTTTGTTCAACGAGCACAGAAGATATCACCGGGTTTTTGCAATCCTCCGTGGCATATGATCCCCAAAGTTCTAGCTTATCTGGATGAGGCAACAAAATACCAGGTTCCTCTGGTGGTTCCATACCACCCGCTGAAACCATGGTGGCACAAGTTCCAGTCTTTGGCGCAACGCACGATCACAATCTATCGAGCAACCTACCATCTTCCAGACGAGGTAGCGGTCAGGGCACGTCAACCTATGATCTGCGGGTGGCTCTTCAAGACTATCTCAGACTCGGAGGAAGATCCGCGGAAGAAATCAAAACACACCTGAAGGCGCTGGGAGAACAAACTTTCAAAAGATACAACCGGGCGTGGCTCAAGTTTCAGGCGTTGGCGAGTTCCAAACGATCTTTTGCTTCCATAAGAGATCTGGACTCCATTCCAATTTCTTCGTTGGCTTATTGGCTGATCCAATTCTCTGAGAAGGAGTCGTTAGCGGAGGCGCGTTGCGCGTACGCTGCTTTGCTCCTGTTCTCTGGGGCACAAGCTTTACGATACGAGCCTATTTTGAAAGGTATCAAGAAAAGATGGAACTATTCAGTGCCGCGCTATGTTGTGTATTACGACGTTCCCAAGCTTTTGCAACAGCTACCATACTTGGAAGCAAGGACGGAATCTCAAGTTCGGTTGCGTCTTATTCTGGTATTACGCTTTTTCGCGCTTTTTCGTGGCATCGATCTGGAACGTACGAAACGCACAGGCATCGGGAAGCAGGGCAAAGTTTGGTTTGTCCAAGCCAGGCGTAAAGGACGCCCTGTTTACGAATCAAGTCCAATCCACGAGATGTCGAACAAAACATACTGTCCTCTCTATTGGTTGGGGGTATACCTGGAGATGACCAGCTCTTACGAAGGGAACGAACTCTTCGTGTCGCTCAAGGCTCCCAGGAAGCCCATTGTGGCGGGGACGATCAATTCGTCGACTACGACATTTCTGCGAAGCGTGGGACTGCATGAGTTTACTGCGCACAGTACGAGGCGTTCTGCGGCAACTGCTCTGATTCTATTGGGGGTTGATCCTCATATCGTTTGCGAACTGGGTGATTTGAGAAATTACGACACGTTCAGGCGCTTTTATAACAGAGTGCGGGCGATGATTAATATCGCGCAGTCGCTGGTGCCCAAGGACTCTGAAGATTCGGAGCTTCTGTTGATGGAATAACAGGAAGTTTTAGTGATTTTATAATTTTATTTATTGCATTCTTCTACGGCTTCTGCTATCTGGGCTCAGTATGGGGACTGTGCTGTGCTGTAGCCGAGGCTCCTCGAACTTACCAAAATGTAATGCAGAGGAAGGAAGAGGGGGCGAGGCGAAAGCACAGCACAAGACACATACTGCCCGCCCTCCACGCCCTATGTATGGGGTAAAAGAATGAGGGATATAAAGTGCTATTGGTTTGGAACCATATGTGCTACTTGAAGCCAACCGTTTATTTTGAGCATAGGCAGACAGTTATTGGCGGTTGGTAAGTCAGTGAGAACTGATTTTGATTTGTTTTTATATACACTGATGACAGGCAGTTAAGCTGGCAGGCTAGTTGCCTTAGTGGTTAAAGGCATGGCATTGCAAATGGGGAACCTGGGTTCAAACCCCAAAATTGATGAATTTGCAAGTATTTTTATAAGGGGCTAGGTATACCCCCATAATTTGGGGATGCTGGAGCCATTGGTGAAGGCCGTTTGCCTGTTTATGGCCTCAGTGTAGAGTTAGAGGCAAAACAAAATCAGGGGACAAGTGTACCAAAAAAAGGGGAATATAGAGTACACTTGTGGAGTAAACCGGTAGTTTTGAGTAGTGCTCAGTATGTGTCTTGTGCTGTGCTTTCGCCTCGCCCCCTCTTCCTTCCTCTGCATTACATTTTGGTAAGTTCGAGTTCTCTTCAGGAACCTCCGCCCATCTTCAGGTGTGTGAGAAGTACTGGAGCGCCCAGGACTCCGCGTGGAAGAAGCACTGGGGTCCGCATCAGGAATTGATGTGGATCCATTGCCCCCAATCGGACATTGCAAGGGCGGTAGCGAAGATTCGCAAGGACCGCTCCAAGGCAGTGCTCCTTGTTCCTATGGGATGCACCGAGGAGGAAAGCACCTGACATTGGGTGGTGTCATTGACCAGCATGACCTTAAACAAGGTCGTCCTACCGGCTGGAGAGAGTGTCTATCAGGACGCTAAGGGACAGCCCATGCCACCCCAGAGATGGCCAACGGAATTCCACTATGTGGATGGGGGCCTTGATCAGGCCGACACCACGGACTTCGTGTGTGTCAAGCGCATCATAGCGGAGGCCTGGCGGCAATGCTTTGCGGTTTCCCCTGTTGACATCGGAGAATCGGAGGACCCCCTCACCGAAGAGGAGTTTGATCTGGTTCAGGGGTATATGGATCAGCCCTTTCACGACTGGGGAAGCCAGCGTGAGGGCAAGGGCCAGGACAAAGCCTGATGGGAAGTGGACTCGATCGTCTCTGGTTCCTATGATGGGGATACCTTCGTAAGGAGGGTGCTGGACCACATGTCCAGCCAGGACAAGCCAATCGGCGGAAACCCACCCACCTACGGCGATCTGTTCCGAGGCAAGACCAGAGATGGCCCTTTGGGCCACCTGGGAGGACCGCCTGAGCCGAAACCGAGTGGGGTCGCTACCCCTCAAGTAAGCTCAGTGGTCCAGGTGCCGGAAAAAGCCAAGGCGGAGTCCGATGATTGCCCCAAGATACAGGCATTGAGGGCCAGGCTGAAGCAGAAGTATGGTGAAACCTTCTTCAGCGGAAAACCTGTGTTTCCCCCACCGGTGCGTGGACCGTATGGCGAGGCCAAGATACGACTGAAGCAGGACCCCCGTGTGTATCGACACCGGGAGTTCGCCCTGCGGGACGAGAGGAAGGAGGCCATGGAGAAGATCCTCCGTGACTTCATCGAGAGAGGCTGGCTTGAGCCGTGCCACTCCGAGTGGGCCTCCCCGTGATTCGTCGTCCCCAAGAAGGTGGCCGGTGAGTGGCGGCTCGTGGTCGACTACCGCGGCCTAAACGCCCAAACGCAGCATGACAGCTATACGCTGCCCCTCATTCAGGACATGCTGCAAAAACAACACCGGCGGAGGATCTTCACGGTGATCGACCTGAAACATGGTTATCATCAGATGCCTCTCGCTGAGTAGTCCCGTGCCTGCACAGCCATGAGCACTCCACTTGGACCTCTCCATTGGAAGGTGATGCCCATGGGCGTTACCAACGGCAATGCGGCTTTTCAGCGGATGCTGGAGAACCTGCTTGAGCCGGTGCGTGACTGTGCGGACCCCTTCGTGGACGACGTGATCATCGCGTCCGGGGACGCCAGTATGAGCTACGAGGAGCTCCTGGGGGCACATGAGAGGGACGTCACTCGAGTGCTGGACCTGCTGGTTCGGCACAAACTCACGGGCAGCAGTGACAAGGCCACCATTGCGGTGAGGGAGGTGGTCTTCGCTGGCCACGTAGTCGGGAACGGGCAGCGGAAGCCCATACCTGGCAAGGTAGCTGCGATCGAGCACTCGGAAAAGCCCAAAAAGGTCTCTGAGCTACGGGCGTACTTGGGGTTCTGCAACTATTACTCGGGGTATATCAAGATGTATGCCGAGTATGCAGCCCCCATGACGACCATGCTCAAGGGCAACCGAGAGGAGACCAAGAAGGGGTCCAAGAAGGCTCTGGTCTGGAACGCTGACTCCGACCGTGCCTTTGAGGGGATGAGGCAGGCGCTGCTATCCGCAGTGGGTCTGCACCTCGTGGATCCTGACCGAGGGTTCGTCCTGCGCACGGACGCTTCCGACTACGCCGTTGGCGCTGTGTTGAAACAAGTGCTTGACGATGGGAGGCGCGTGCCAGTGGCCTTCTGGAGCCGAGTCCTGGCGGAAGGCCAGAGACGGACCTCGACGCCCCGAGAAAAGGAGGCGTATGCCATCGTCATGGCTCTCAGGAAATGGGCTGGGAACAAAGCCCTCCATCCCGTCACCGTCTGCACCGACCATCAGAGTCTGCAGTCGTGGCACAAGGAGCACGTGGACACCCTCTCTGGTCCCGCCTCCCGACGGGCAAGATGGCATGAGACCTTGGCCAAGTTCGACCTCACGGTTGTGTATGTTCCTGGTAAGGACAACACCGTGGTGGACTGTCTCAGTAGGTCGGCCTATCCCGCCAGCAAGGGCATGACGGACGTGTCTGCCCATGGCGATGAGGCTGAGACCGCTGAGGCCAAGAGGATCATAGAAATGGAGCGCCTGATGGAGGAGGAGGGTGTTAAATGCTTTGTCGTCATGGCTGCAGATGCCCTCGTCGGAACGAGGATGGGCAGAGCGGTCAGAGTACTCGCCCCTGATGGAGCTGAGTCCGACAAGCACTTCTTCCCTGAATCTTGCCTCCAGGACGACTGGACGGACAACTACGCTAAGTCTGAGGCCTTCGCGGCCGAGTATAGGGCTGTGACCGACCCTGATGACGGGCAGAAGTGGCCAAAGGGGCTGACTGAGGAAGATGGCAAGCTCTACGGGAATGGTAAGCTGCTGGTCCCAGAGTCCCGGGTGCTCGAGCTATGTGAGGCTTGGCACCACCACATGATGCATTCAGGGGTCAAGAAGCAAGCCCTGGACATGCAGCGCCGGTTTGCGATCGACCAGATCGGTCTCTACACCGCCATCAAGAAGGTCAGGAAGGGTTGCTCGCTCTGTCAGGCCTGCAATCCTGATAACCGGAACGTCAAGGGGGAAGCCCAATAGACTCCGGTGCCTGACCAGCCCATGGAGAGCGTGGCCATGGACGTCTTCTCCATGCCCGAAGTTCACATGAGCAAGGAGACCTTTGACTGTGTGGTCCTTTGTGTGGATCGCCACAGCGGCTACGTAGTAGCCGTTCCGGCACGCAAAAAGGGGTTGCTTGCCAAAGAAGTGGCAGGCATGATGATTCGTCATTGGCTGACCGTCTTTGAGATCCCCCGCACCATTTGCAGTGACCAAGGGCCCCAGTTTACTGGTGGCTGGTTCAGGGGCATGTGTTCCCTCATGGGAATACGTCATGCCAAGAGCGTCGCCTATCTCAGCCGGTCTAACGGCCGTGCTGAAGTGGCTGGACGGCAGCTGTTCGAGAGGCTGCGCAAGATTCACATCACCAATCCACGTCGGAACTGGTTTGAGGAGATGTGGCCCGCTCTGAAGGCCAATCATGACACCCCCACTCCGGGTGGTTTGTCCCCTCACCAGATTCTGTTCGGCAGGGACCCCCTTGGTCGGGGACTTCCCTTGTCTGGTAATGGTATGGCCATGGATGCCAAGGAATTCTTTGCGCGGCAAGAGGCAACGGCGCGGGACATCCGCCAGCAGCTCGAGAAGGAGCATGCTGAGCGTCAGAAGTCCGCCCCGAGCTCGACAGCGCAAAAGTTCAGGGTGGGAGACCCGGTGTGGGTGATCAGACCCCGCCCCATGGGCACCCACCGCACCAAAACCTGGTTCACACCCGGAGAGGTGGTCCGCAGGATTGGTGAGGACACCTACCGCATCAAGGTGGGTCACAGACAGTTCCGGGAGCGCCACGAGAGTCAACTACGTGTACGGGAACCCGACCTCTGTGGCCAACATGTGTCCCTGGACTATGCCACACCTGAGGCTGATTCGGACGACGACTATGCTGAGCAGAACGACTATACCGTCGAGAAGATCGTGGCCCAGCGTCCGAACGTCTCGGCACCTGGAGGCCTGGAGTTCAAGGTTTGTTGGCGAGGCTATGGGCCGTCCCACGACACCTGGGAACCCCTCTCCTCGTTTGTGCTGCGGATTAACACCCCCTTCATGGACTACATCCGCAAGCACAAGACCAAGATCCATGTCTCGGACTTGGCAGCACTCACCCGGGCGATTGCAGCCAGGGGCGCCTGATCATCGCCCTGAGCTCTCCCCTGATGCAGTTACAGCGCTTGTTTGGTCGACGGATCGTCCCTTACTTGCTTGCTCTCTTCCATCTTCCGGTGACCTGCCATCAGAGTGCCCATATACCCCCCCCTGCTGAATCCAGGGGAGGATGGCCCCTCTCTTCAACTCCTATTCGTCACTCCCCGCCTGCTGAATCCTTGGGAAACCAGGCAGAGCGACTGACCTTGACATTTCCTGAGCTCTTAGGGCCTTGAAGCCCATACGACGTTGCGCAGCGGATGCCGCCGTCATCGGCATTGCGACCGTTTTGGTGTGTGGTCTGGGCCCATGGCACTTGCGGGATCCAGACCAGTCTACGTGTGTCTGCAGACTATATATGGCCTGAACTCAGGTGCTTACCTGTCCACCCTCCTGCATATGCCTTATCCTAACCAGGGCGTGGTTTGGCGCTCTATCCAGATTGCTTACTTTTCTGCCCCCCCCAGGATATGTGTATCTGTATGTTGCGTATCATCAGCCCATCATTGAAATATGGACTGTTTTTCCCCCCTCGAGTGGATGCGAATCAACATACGAAGGCGCCCTGAGTCGCCGTGTACGTGCTCTTACATAAGGTCCAGCCTGGACCAGTACCTAAGTACAGATTCTTCTGTTTAAGTGCCCGTGATACCGTGTGCCCTAGTGGCTGTGATGTGCTGAGATCCTGATGGCGCCAGGCGGGAAGCCCAGTTGCCCGACTACACTCCCAGCAGTCCGCCACTGTCAGTCCCAGTGTGAGCCTACCGACTCGCAGACGCACTTGCAGTCGGGTGGCGACCTCCGGTGTCCTGACCTCGGTCAGTCTGCCTGGGAAACTGGTGGTTTGAGGAGTCGACGCCTCCGGCCAGACTGCATGAGGACTCCCTCATGCATGGCCTTCGTGGTAATGGGGCGAGGGAAAAAACGGCCTTGATGCCCGATCCCTTATGGAGGAGCTCATTCGGCTATACCACTCTGGACTCGCGTCGTGGATATGGACATGGTGCGCCCAAGGAAGGACCCGTGGGGACTCTCCCCCAGACTGCGGCCTTGGGAAGTCTGGGGTAGCCTGATGGATCTTCTTGGTCGCTTTCGGCCTGTGGGACCACCTCGGTCGTCGTGTGGCGCCTATGTTGGCCGTGTAAGCCACTGCCACTGTGGCAGTGACTGTCGCAGCCGGCACCCGGTGCGCCTGGTATGGGTTAACGGGTCCTTTGGATGCCGAACAATCGCCGCAAGGACCCGGGACTTGATACTTGATACTATACTTGTAGGTACTAAGGATCCTGGCAAAGACTCTGGCAAAGGTGGAGGCAAAGGCAAAGGCAACGACTCTGGCAAGGGCAAGTCGAAAGGACGTGGACAAGGGCAAGACAAAAGTCAAGGTGCACGAGGAGGAGGCGCTAACCGCCAGCCAGACAAGGACAACAAGAACACGGACAAGAACGGAGGCAACCCCAACCCTAGTCCGGGGGGGAACTCCGAGCCCTCTGGAGGGCATTCTGGTCCTACCACACGCTCACAAACACAGGCCCAGCGAGAACAAGAGGCCAAGCGTGAGCACGAAGGTGGTGATGACGGCAACGCTAAGAAGAGAAGCCATTTCATGAGGATGGCCCGGAAAATTGCAGGACAAGGGGTTCGAGGTGACCTGTCCCGCGGAGTTCTGACAGGGACGCTCCGGTGGGGCCCTGGACTTGGTGTTCTGGGTACGTATCGGATTAGAGGGACGCGAATACCTTGGGGTATTGGATACCGGAGCCACCATATCTATAGTGGCCAAGAAGATTTTACCTTGTGGGAGCCTGAAGAACACCCTGACCACCGCGGCTATACGAATGGGGGATGGACATGTGGTGCACAGCTGCGGGGACTGTGAAGTGGAGGTACCTATGGGCTCTCGAACTATCGCCCATCGGTTCTATGTGATGGACACTGAGGCCTTCGACTTTGTATTGGGGACTGACTTCTTCCTGCAGCACTTCCAGATACAATCCCTGACGCTGCAAGCGCCCTACCTCCTCTACGTGGACCACGGCAGTGGCAGAGAGTCTGTGCCACTGGAGCAGTCGGAACATACCTCGGGCTACCTGAGGGTATCAAAGGAGGAGCCCTCGAACATGATTGCGGCCTCCAGAACTGAGGACTATCAACTATTGGGGGAAGTCCTAGACCAAGGTCTGAAGAAGTTGGGTTACTCTAGAGAGCACCTGAGGGTGGGGTGGTTCGCCAGCGACAAGCAGCATGTACTGGACCTTCACTGCAGCAAGGGGAAGAACTGCAGCTAGAAATTATACTGGACCTCTTTCGGGATGGCCTACCGGAACCCCAGGTTTAGGGAACTGGGGAAGGTCTTGACCAAGGTGGCCTTGGAACGTTCCCGTATGGTCCTGTGTTCCCCTGATTGGGGAGCCCATGGGGGCAACGAGTACTGGCGAAACCACGTTGACAGGCTGACTATCAGCTCTGTTCGGTTACCTGATTAGGCCATCTACGTGCCTCTGGGGCGTAAGACGCCTATTGGGAAACCTGGATGGGGGAGTATGCTCAGCGTGGTGGGGAGACGTCTTGCCTCCATCCCCTGGGAGGATCTGGACTCGACTCTGGTCGGGGCTATACAACGAGAAAGCGATGGACTCGCCTTGGGTGACTTGAAGGATCAACTACGACCTCAAGATGCTATTGAGACTATACTCGGAGGAGATGAATACGTCGTGACTAACACCAACGCCCCCAACTCTCCCTGCCATGTACCTGTTCCTGATGGAGTCTCTGAGTGTGGACTATCCGAGCTACCTAGCTCTAGGCACTCAGATGACGAAACTGAGCACGACGCCTTCTCCGTGCAGACCTGTGTGGAGGAAGTGGAGAACGCCGAGTACGTCACCCCACTGAAACTCCTACTCTCCATGAGGGTGGAAAACCCCTGGACGAAGAGCTGGACCCTCGATCCAGGCTAAGGGAGTATGTGGACTCCAAGAGGAAGTTAGTGGCGAAAAAGCTATGCTACGCTAAGCCTACCCGCAGGTCATGGCCACTGAAGCAAGGACGTATGGGAGATCGATCCCAATGGAAGGAGGACCTCGAACAGAAGATCACCACCTGGCAAAGGGATGTAGATCTTAAGCTCATGAAGAGCGTGTGGGGTGCCCATGTGAGGACCCCAGAGGAGGACGACCTCTCGGAGGAATGTGTATGTGAACCCCCTCGAGGGTGCCTATGTTGCCATCGTCCATCGAAGATGGTTGAACGAGACCTACTATATGCCTACCAAGGGTTGAAGGATACTACCAAGCGCGATAAGTTGGTGGAGGATCACCTCCCGACGTCTATTACTCAGGGGGCAAGCAACTTACACTCTGACAAGGACATGGAGGACAAGATCAAGCTATTGGACCCGCGGGTGCAGACGCTTATAAGCACCTATCTGGAGGTGTTCCGAGAACTACCACCTCCAGCCTCATGTCACAAGCTGGTACAGATGGACCTCAAGCTGAAACCCGAGTTCGTTGGTCACAAGATCCGGAGGAGACCCTATCCAGCTCCTAAAGAGCAGGCCGACGAGATTGAGCGACAGATACAAGAATGTATCGACGCTGGCCGAGTCCTGGAGTACAAGGACGGGGACTACCCCCAACACTGCAGCCCCTGTTTCCTGGTGGCTAAACCTGGGTCTACAGCCAAACGGCTGGTAGTGGACTACGGAGAGCTGAACAAGAAAACGCTGAACCACTCGGGGTCCATTCCTAATATGGAGTCTACCCTGGAGAAGATAGCCTCCTGTCGCTACAAGACCAAGATGGACAAGAGGAGCGGATTCTGGCAAGTGGACCTGACGCCCAACGCTCAGGAGCTACTAGCCTTCATCACCCCTCAGGGGAGGGTGTTCAAGTGGAAGGTCATGCCATTTGGCGTGGCCAACGCACCCGCTCTATTCGGAGAGCTGATGAACAAGATCTTGTCCATCCTACGAAGGAGACCTAAGGTGCAGGAACTTATATCCTGTGGGGCCCAGATGGGAGCACACATGGACGATGTATGCCTCGGGACCAATACCCAGGAGGACCACCTAGTCCTCTTGGGTGAGTTCTTTGCAGTCTGCCAAGAGAACCACACACGACTCAAGCTGCAGAAGTGTGAGTTCATGCAGGAGACCATGCAGTACCTGGGGTTTGACGTTGGCTATGGATGGTGGACCCCAGCGGCCTCTGAGGCCAAACCCCTGATTGATGCTAAGGTACGACACCACGACCCCAAGAAAGGACTTCCTGATGTACGCAGTTTCGTTCGGGCGCGCAACTTCTATCGCCGCCATATAAAAAACTACACCTACACCACCCAGACGGATTCGATCAAGAAGAGTACTACTTGGCGCTGGGGCCCACAAGAACAACAAGCGTTTGAGGAGCTCAAAGACAAGGTGGCCAACGCTAAGTGCTTGGGCGTGCCTAGGGCACAAGGGGAGATTATCCTGGTGACCGACGCCAGCAATGTCAGCGCTGGTGGAACGTTGTTCCAATGGCAAGGACTAGAGAAGGAGGAGTTCGACTCGGCCATTTCCCAATGGGGGACGGAAGGTCTCAACCGAGATGGAACTCTCAAGCACAGCTACCCTGACGACAAGTGGGTCCTAGTACCTCTGGGTCACTGGAACTGGAAATGGAACCAGGCCAGGGGGAACTACTCCACCTATGAGCAGGAATTGCTCGCGGGTATGCTAGTGCTATCCTCACAAGCACGACTTTTGGGGAGTAACCCTGTGGTCTGGCTGTGCGACCAAGAGCCGGTCCGCACTTTCCAGAAGGGCCTCCCACCTGAGAAGGCCAAGCTACGGCGCTGGTGGACCTACCTCAGTCAACTACGGCCGACGGTACACCATATCCAGGGAGTGAAGAACGAGTGTGCACACTACATCAGCCGCAACAGCCTCGACGCCCTGATTGGTGCCCGGTCTGAAGCGCTGGCTAAGGAGGCGTTCAGCCGTATGGACATCCACTTGGACCTCAACATGACTATGATACGCCCCCTGGATGGACTCCAACAATCGGTGTACCTGAAGGAGTTTGGGGATATCTACAAGTGGCAGGAGAAACGCCTTGAACCCCTCCTGGTCAACCAAAATCAGTGGAAGAGGGACAAGAGCTACCTCTGGCACGAGGACCGCATCGTGGTACCTAGTGACAGAGTCCCTGCGCTGCTGAAGTGGACCCATGAGTCCAGCGGTCATGTGGGTGCTGACCGTACCATGAGGCTATTCAAGCAGTGGTTCCACACTACGTGGACTGACGACCAACTGCGGAAAACCCTCCAGCCTATCGTGGACAAGTGCCCGTGCAGGTCCTGGCAACCAGGGGATATCAGGGACAGAGGTCTCTACTCGACCCTGCCCATCCCTCACTGTGCTAACAGTGTTCTATACGTGGACTACACGGAGATGCCGAAGTTTGGGGGCTATGACTTCGCCCTCGTGGTAACCTGTGGGTTGACCAGGTTTACCAGGGTGTTCCCATGTACCAAGCACATTACCGGGGAGGAGACTATCAAGATACTCCTGGAGGAGTGTTTTTGTGTCTATGGGGCGCCCAAGGAGATCAACTCCGATGAGGACGTACGAGTACGCTCAGATACCGGCTGGTACCAGAGGGTCCTGAGATCCCTTAATGTCCAGGTGTCTACGGGGATCCCCTACTCGCACACGAGCTACCCCCTATGTGAGCAACAGATCCGTGTCCTCAATGAGAATGTAAGGATATGGTGCAAAACTGAACGCACCAGAGACTGGGAGAGACTACTCCCCGTCATATCTTTGATGATGAACTCCCAAGAGAGTTCAGCTACTGGCTACTCGCCCCATGAGCTATTCCTAGGGCGCCTGGCGTGGTTCCTACATGCCCCCTATCCAGAGGACACCCATTCTTCTGTGGGTAAATGGGTCCAAGAGCAACAAGCGAAGGTGGACAAGGCCAAGGCTATGCTCCAGAGAGTGAGGGAGCGTCAGTGAAATAAGGAGAACAAGCACCGAGTACCGGCCACCTACCAATAGGGGGACTGGGTGCTGGTGCATCACAGCCGTCTACCCGCCTGACCACGCTCTACCAGCGACGACCCATACTTCGGGCCGTACAAGATTCTATCTGTGCATGGACACCGTATCACTGTGCGGTGTTCTCCCCGTCCAGGTTGGACCCTGGTGTGCGCTGCTCAACATCTGAAGCACTACTATGACCCTGAAGACCTCTGTGGGGAAGAGTGGGAGCTTAACGACGAGGAGATCACCGCCCTAGACTTACAAGGGGCTGCCAGCCCTACGGAAGTTGAAGGGGAACTCCCCGACATGAACGCCGAGGAGATGGCTAAGCAGGGCTTCTACCTGGTGAAGTCTGTCCTACGCCACCGCTACCGCCAGGGTTGGCACTTCCTCACCCTCTGGGAAGGGCTTGGAGTCGAAGAGGCCACCTGGGAGCCCTTCTCTGCATTTGTTCTACCTGAGGGACGCCTAAACTCAGTTGTGGTTGACTAATTGTCCCAGAACAACCTTGGTGAGTTGCTGAGACTCGCTGAGATGCTTGCCTCCAAGACTAAAGCTAGGGACTGAACCTTACCCCTAAGTGTGCTACGTATGTCTGTGTGTGTCTCACTTCTCTCCCGGGCGTGGCTCCCGAGTCAACGGGCTTCGCTGATGTCGGACCGAAGGTCCTAGTTAGTTACTAGTACCACTCCTATGGCGCCCAATTTCTGTGCTGGCGCCTATCCATGGGGGAAGACGGCAAAAGCCCTACCTACTAGAGCGGAGGGGCCGCCAAGTGTGCTAAGGGCATACAAAACCCCCATTTTTGCTAAAGGCCAAAAGCTAACGCACTCCCCTGCCCACGTGGAAAAGCACGCGGGACAGGAGACACCATTACCCTACAAGCCCTACCTACAGCGGCACCATCCTGGTTGGCGAGCACTTTTGCAACTGGCTCAAGCCCCCACTCAGGACTACCACTATTACACACACACTCTACTGGGTGGCGTTGAGGATGCAGACAAGAGCCCTAGCGGCTCACCTGTGAGAGTGCAAGAAAACACAGAGCTACTAAGCTTCTGTGGCCTAACAGGGACGCCACAACGCGTTTCCCTGCTAGGGCTTTGAGGGAAGGGGTGCTCTTGATGCGTGCACAGCGTGAATGTTGAAAGGGTCGGGCTACGCTTGCCACTTCTGGCTGAGTCGTAGCTTGATGTTTGTGTGATCAGCGCCGTATATTTTAGCACTGCTCAAGGGACTGCACCAGTTCACCCTGACCTTCCCGCCTGAAGAGCAAAGGCGGATGTAGGAGCGTTTGCAGCGGAGGAACCAAGACCATCTCCACGTATTATACGCTTCTCAGATGGCCCCATAATACGCTGTCCACAAACGCCCCTATCAAGCAAGCAAGCTTGAGGAACTCCACCCGTTCACTTATAGAACGTGGGCTGGAGCCCCTGGGTAACCTAAACAAGGGTTGTACCGAGCGCACCACGCGTGGCCTACCCTTTAATGCGTTTTTGAATCCACGAGCATGCACGAGTTTCAAAGTTACCTGTGTCAATCACTGTTTTTCCTACAAATCTTACCCACAATCACGAACTTCACCAGGGGGTGGCCCCACTTGGGCTTATCCACCATACTCACCGCTGGGGAGTGAAGCAAGGTGAGAGAAAAGGCGTGACACAAGCGAAAAACATCGCTATGCACTTGTGTGTATGTCTAATCACCCTGATCTTGGCTCTAATCATCTGCAATCTCTCTAATCTATTCTCTATCGTGTTCTATTGTGCTACCAGGCTTGAAAACGACGACACATGGCGAGCACTGTGCGTCGGGCAAACAGAACAAGCACACCTGCAGTTTATACCTGATTCATTGAAGTCATTTTCTTATTTTTCAATTTCTTGATTTTTGGTTGATTCTGGCAATGTGGGTGGAATCTTTAATCACCTCTCTTTATGTGTGTCGCGTCATTTTCCTGTCTACGTGAGACATACGTTTATAATCTCATTATTTCTTCATTTTCCGGCGTTTCGCTAGGAGCCGCTCCTGCGCGCCGCCTTTTTCTGCGTAAGAATTTCTTGATTTAAAAAATCAAGAGATGACTACAAATTTTATAAAAATGTGCATCTGATGCACAATTGGATTCTGTCCAGGTGTGTGCCTTCAGAAAGATTCTAGGCCGTCATTTGACGGATTTAGGTGTTGTCGCTTCGCGCTTGTGTGGATTCGTCCCTCATTCTCCCATTCCTCTGTTGTACAGACCTCCTCGCAAAGCCTCGTTGAGTAGGCCGCTGTTCTGGCCGAAAAGCAGCAGCAGGAGACTGAACCAGAATCAAGACCCCTCCAAGGGGCAATTCTAATTAAATCAGCGCAACCTCGCCCCAGTACCAGGACAGGTGTCTCCAACAGGTTCCTTGAGACTTGGGTCGAGCGTCCTATGAGAGTCTGGCTTTGGGTTGTGTTACGCTGCAGCTTGGAGGGAGGGATGCACATGCATATGGTCTTGGCATGCCCTCCTCTAACCCCATCAAGCCACAGGAACCCCGCCAGCGCCAAGAGCGCTGAGTTTTCTGTTGGAGATTGTCATCAACAATGCAGCAAGAGTTGCTGGCCATGGTAAAGCGCTCTTTTCCAGTGTTAGGGAAGCTATAGGTATTTTAAAGTAAATGTGGAAACCAAGGAAAGGAAAAGTAAAAATTCCCTTTTTCCTGATAATGCGACAGTGGTGGCCACCATAGCACATTGGGGGAGTAACAAAAAGTGCTTCTCCCATGCTTTAGGGTATACTTTAGTTGTATTAGAGGTGCTTCAAGCACACAGGCATTCTTATCTTAGTATTGGCCCAACCAAAAGGGGTGATAACACATTTTGACCTATGGAACCAAACACTAAATTAGGATGTGGTGTGGACCCCTTTCTCCCCAGGCTATAGGCACTAAAACATCGTTTCCTGGGTTGCTGAGGCACTGATATAATGGAGGCAGAGCCTATGAATTTATCTATGTTTTCTCATGAATTCTCAGCTATCCTAGTGGTATGCACCTCAGGGGGCTGGGGCACCTCTTTTTGAGAGGTTCCCGGTTCAATACCCAGTCAGCCTAGCTAAGTAAGAATATCCCATGTGACATGGCAGTGACCTCATCGCTACACGCCATGCCACCTCAGCACCTATGGGACCCAAAAACAAAGATTGCACATCTCAAGATGGCACTGTGGATGATATTAGGCCCTTGGGGCAGTTTTCACATCAGTTTTTTTCAAACATGTAAAGTATTTCATCCTGAGTTGCAATGTATGCTAATTGCTGTGGTCTATTGTTGATAGTTGTTTTTATGTAACTCTTTGTGACTGCAGCCCTTCATGCTTTGATCCTGTTTATCTTCTACTTGCTTATCTCTGGCTTGGGATATCCTGGATTGGATGCATTTCAGCAATAAAACATTTTCCTCATGAAAAACAAGCAGCAGGAAACCTTACACCAGCAGCAAGCAGCAGGAGAGGCACAACAAACACACAGTGCCGAAATCACTATAAAACTTTCTATACCCCTAAGTGTGCTACGTATGTCTGTGTGTGTCTCACTTATCCCCCCGGTGTGGCGCCCGGAGACCGGGCTTCGCTGATGTCGGACCGAAGGTCCTGGTCAGTTACTATTACCACTCCTATGGCCCCCCAATTTCTGTGCTGGTGCCTATCCTTGGGGGAAGACGGCAAAAGCCCTACCTACTAGAGGGGAGAGGTCGCCAAGTGTGCTAAGAGCATACAACACGCCCATTTTTGCTAAAGGCCAAATACTAACGCACTCCCCTGCCCACGAGGAAAAGCACACGGGACAGGAGACACCACTACACTACACTCACTAACGCCAGCACCGGCCTTCGAAGGCAGGGTGAGCACTCATCACGTGCACTCAAATCCTGCCAGGCCTGCTGACCCTAACACCTACACACGCTACTTGGAGATGCTGTTGAAGTTGTCACGATTCCTACTGACCCTCCTGTGAGAAAGCAAGAGAACGCAGGGCTACTGGGCGGCTGTGGCCTAACAGGGACGCCACTACGTGTTTCCCTGTCAGGGCTTGGAGGGAGGGAGTGCTCACAGTGCATGCACAGCGTAGATGGCGATGAAGTCAGACCGCACTCACCACTCCTGGTTGAGCTGCCGTTATTTCTTTTTGTGATCCGCGCAGCATATTTTAGCGCTGCCCAGAGGGACTGCACCAATCGCCCTTACCTTCCAACCTGTAAAGCAAAGGCCAATGACTGAGGTTCAAGACTGAGGAACCAAGACAACCTCCACGTGTTATACTCTTCTCAGGCTGCCCTATAATACGCTGTTCCTGAACCTCAGTACAAGCAAGCAAGCTTAAAAAACTCCACCCGTTCTCTTAAAGAACGTTGGTTGAAGCCCCTGGGTAACCTAAACAAGAGTTATACCGTGCGGACTTCGCGTGGCCTACCCTGTAATGCGTCATATGCATGCACAAACATGCACAGGGTTCCCAACTTCTCCTTCTCTTGCCTAATCTTACACAACTTAACCAATCAAAGCGTGACTCAACCAGGACGTGAGCTCCCCCTGGGCTTACCTACCTTACTCACCACACATCATGTGGATGCCGAGGAAAACAACAGCGCAAAACAGCCCTACGCGCTTAAACAAACCTACGGCGAATTATAAACCACCCTAAGCGATTAATGCACTGTGTGTCATGCATTCTTTCCTTGTCTTGTTTCGTGCAGAAAGAGGAGAGAGAGTGGCATACTGCACAGCGCACAACAAGCCTAAGCATTTTAAGCAACCCTACTTTAGCGCTACAGCCACACGAACACAAGCAAGCACTTTCTTTTCTTACCTGTGAAGAAAGAACAAGGGTGAATTCGGGTACACGGAAAGCGCCACAGCGTGTGAATGCCTCAATTAGGCACATGCATCGCGAGCACAGCGCATATTCTAACCCCCCGTGCGCGCTGCGCGCTCCATTCGCATCGCATACCTTTCATTCCTGTTTTGACCGGTGCAGAGCAAGGGAGAGGAGCACCCGAACCCCCAACGAACACAGCGTTGACAACCCCAATGTTTTGACGAAGCAACGAACACGAATGCAATGCATGCGTGTGAAATGACACTGGCATACCCGACAGGTGGGTTGTCCACCTGCTCTGTGGTGTGGGTTGGTTTTGGATACTTTTCCCTAAAGTTTACAAAAATTGTGATGCAACTGTGCAAAAATTTCCTTTAGAACTTTAAAAACTACGTCTCATACCTTCTTTTTCAAGAGCTGTTTGCGCTTGCGCAACCCTGTTTTTGAAGTCTGCTTCTGTTGCGCTTGTCTGCGACTTTAATGTTTGGTGTAAAAATGACGATGTCTCGCGTGATTTTGTCGATTATTTGCAATTTGACTTCTTAAATCGCTACACCTTTCGCTAAACCACAGCATTCACTCCCTGTTGGTTTCATTTTCTATTTTTTTCAACTCCTTGAGATTTGTGTCCTCCATTGGGAGTATTGCTCCGCCCTGGCCCTTGGTCAGGACGTTTACTGAAGTGCTGTTTATGCAGCGATAGCCGTCCGCATTAGAGCATTCGAATGTACCCTGGTGGGCAAGCATATGTGCTCTAGCGAGGGAGTCCAGGGTTCAAACCCCACTACCCCAAAATTTTTACAAAACGTTTTCGTCGCACGCTGGCGACTTTTGAGGAATGCCCCATCGAAGGGACATCATTCACAGTACATTGCACTGTTTTTCAAGGGTACCCACAGTGTGATAGGGTTCTATGAACTGATGAGGATGTTTCTGGTAAGTTTAATGCATTTTCTGAGGTAAGTTTGGGAATATTTGAGCCTTTTTCCTTGGTCCTACTAGCGTGATCAACTAGTATTCCAGGGGGGAGTAAGAAAAAGTCACTGCCATGTCTTTCTTGGGGGGCTTGATCCAGGCCAAGCCCCCCTCAAAACCCTTTTGTTGATGCTAAGACTAACTTAAGTATTTTTATTACTCTTTTGAAGCTTTTAGTACACTTTCTCAAAGTATCTAGGTTTATAACCCAAGCCCCCCATGAAGTTCAACCCTACCACTCAACTGAGCGGAGGTATCTTCCTTCATGGAGGGTATACCGAAATAAAATAGGCATTTTATGCTTTAGGCCTTGGTGGTTAAGCCTAGTGGTCTCAGACCCCAAGACCCCTAACCTCAATTGTTTCTACCACTTATTTTGGTTCTACTGTTTAACTAGTTCTGAATTCAGTTGCTTGGCCAAGTCATAATCTGTGTCTGGCCTACCTCCTATGCCCCGCATTCCTAACTAGCTCCATTTCATCCAAAAGAGTGCACATGAAGTGCGTGATGCTAACTTGGAGGCTAGAGTCAGGCCAGTTTTCACAAAAAATCTTTCGTTTCATCCCTTTGTAATTGAGTCTTTGTGTTTATACCTGCTTTGTCTATCTGCAGCCCTTCTGCGTTACACTGGATTTCAAACTATTCATTGATTCGCTCCACATCCTGTTCTTGCTCTACTTACTCCTTTGGCTTTGGGATTTCACCATCAAAAACCTGCAGGATTTCATCAAAATCTATAGGGCACTAATCAAGGACATCTTTCTCCCCCTGCTGGGGCTCTTGTCCCGCGCTAGAGCCTCTGTAACGGGCGTGGGGCTGGCGCGCCGGCGGTACGTTCTCCAGGGCCGCCACGCACTCGCCTCAGCGCCGCGTACCGGAGGTGTCCTGTTGCACCGGGGTGACACTCTCCGGTCGCGCATGGGTTGGGGCGCCCGATGAGCTGGAAGCAACGTCCCTGCCACCAGCCGCGCTCTTTTGGTCTGCAGGAGACTGGAGGTGATCTGTGGCCGCTCCGTATGGGGCTTCTTCGGCCGGCACTGGGGGTCGGCCGCACGCGACACCGGCCGTTGCTGTCGCCCCTAGAACTTCTGGTGGTCTGCATGTGCGTCATCGCGGAAGACTACTTGACGCGATGCAGGGGGTGTACGACTCTGGCGCCAAGGTCCTGCAGACCCCGGTGCGCTCTGGGGTTGTTCTGGTGTGTGGAAGGCTCTCTGTTCATCTTGCACCTGGGGAGTGTGCGGGCTGCTGCGGTTCCGCCCCGGTTGGGCAAACGGTCTGAGGGAGTTCCGTTGTTGGCCGTGGGGGGACCCCACGCCGGCTAGTAGCCCTTGTTGGTGCCGCAACAGGCTTGGGCGCCCCATTAGCCTCAGAGGCTCCTTGTCCGTTCGGGACTGCGCACCCTGGTGCCCTGTGGCCCTGCCCGCGACGCCCTGCCAACGGGGGTTGGAGGGCTGTATCGTCCAGATGCTGTGCCTGCACATGGCATCCTGGATGCATAGGGCTGCTCTGTGCTGCCATCGACAGTGCAGCCCGTTCGGGTCTTTCGGGCTGTAGGCACCCATGTGTGCCATAAGCCACGTCGGCATACAGCGCCACTGGGTGGGATGTTCCATGGTTGGGAGGGGGGTGTGCTGAGCCGCGCAGTAGCCGAAGATGGCGTCAGCCATGGTGCGGGTACCGTTCGCGATGTGTCCTTGGTTGCAGAGCAGCCACCGGGTCCTGACCGCAAGGATGAGCTGTACGGGGGATCTACGGATCTAGGTTACGGGCCGCGGCATGCTCCGCCTCCGCGCTGGGGTCGCGAGCGTCCCCTGTGGACCACGAGTAGTCCAGGTCCTCCTGCTCCCAGGGCAGAACCAGCGCTGAGGCCGGTTGCTCGGCAGGCCCGTCGGTGGCGGTGGTGCCTGCTGATCTATTGGGCCCCGCAGTTCTGTGTGTCGGGCAAGGGGGACATGCCCGGGGCCTGGCCCGTCGTATCTGTATGTTGCATGTTCGTGTTGCTGCCACCTGTGGTGGCAACGTGGCTGGTGGCTGTCATCCCCAGGGTTGCCGCAAGGGCGCCGTAGTTCTGTTGGAGGTCCGCCCCGCGGGATGCTCAGGCGGGGTCCTGCGGGGTGTCCCTTGTAGGGTTGATTGACCCTCTGTGCGGCGTCACCTGGCTAGGTGCGGGACGCGGTGGCGGGCTTGCCTTGGTAACTCTGTCGCGGCAGGATGCCATGAAGGCGGCAAACGACTCATCGTCTTGTGGTTGTCCGTCCGCCAGTTTTCAGTGGCCACCAGCCGCCTGCCGGCTTGTCAAAGATGAACCCCAGCGCTGCCCCCTGAGCCTGGGGCGGGCATCTGGCGCGTTCTTCCTCGCGTGCCGTGTCCGCAACAGCGCCTGGGCTGACGTGCTCTGTCAGGACCATGGGCTTCCGCCGACCGGCATCGGTGGAGGGCTCGCTGACCCGTTCTCTGAGGGTGGATGCGGGGGGGCTGTTGCCAACCTGCTGGACCCAATGTGCCCCAGGTTCTTGGCGCATTTTTCGGCTTCCGCTTCCTCATGCCCTTGACATGCAGCCGCCTGCTGCTGGCGGCTGGACTGCGGACAGGGCGTCTGGACGGCAGTCTCTGCCGTTGGCGGGAAGGCTGCAGGCGACGCCTGGGACGAGAGACCCGCTGCTGGTATGGGTGCTTTCTCCACCCCATTCATCCTGTGGCCCTGCCCGCGACGCCCTGCCAACGGGGGTTGGAGGGCTGTATCGTCCAAATGCTGTGCCTGCACATGGCATCCTGGATGCATAGGGCTGCTCTGTGCTGCCATCGACAGTGCAGCCCGTTCGGGTCTTTCGGGCTGTAGGCACCCATGTGTGCCATAAGCCACGTGGGCATACAGCGCCACTGGGTGGGATGTTCCATGGTTGGGAGGGGGGTGTGCTGAGCCGCGCAGTAGCCGAAGATGGCGTCAGCCATGGTGCGGGTACCGTTCGCGATGTGTCCTTGGTTGCAGAGCAGCCACCGGGTCCTGACCGCAAGGATGAGCTGTACGGGGGATCTACGGATCTAGGTTACGGGCCGCGGCATGCTCCGCCTCCGCGCTGGGGTGGCGAGCGTCCCCTGTGGACCACGAGTAGTCCAGGTCCTCCTGCTCCCAGGGCAGAACCAGCGCTGAGGCCGGTTGCTCGGCGGGCCCGTCGGTGGCGGTGGTGCCTGCTGATCTATTGGGCCCCGCAGTTCTGTGTGTCGGGCAAGGGGGACATGCCCGGGGCCTGGCCCGTCGTATCTGTATGTTGCATGTTCGTGTTGCTGCCACCTGTGGTGGCAACGTGGCTGGTGGCTGTCATCCCCAGGGTTGCCGCAAGGGCGCCGTAGTTCTGTTGGAGGTCCGCCTCGGGGGATGCTCAGGCGGGGTCCTGCGGGGTGTCCCTTGTAGGGTTGGTTGACCCTCTGTGCGGCGTCACCTGGCTAGCTGCGGGACGCGGTGGCGGGCTTGCCTTGGTAACTCTGTCGCGGCAGGATGCCATGAAGGCGGCAAACGACTCATCGTCTTGTGGTTGTCCGTCCGCCAGTTTTCAGTGGCCACCAGCCGCCTGCCGGCTTGTCAAAGATTAACCCCAGCGCTGCCCCCTGAGCCTGGGGCGGGCATCTGGCGCGTTCTTCCTCGCGTGCCGTGTCCGCAACAGCGCCTGGGCTGACGTGCTCTGTCAGGACCATGGGCTTCCGCCGACCGGCATCGGTGGAGGGCTCGCTGACCCGTTCTCTGAGGGTGGATGCGGGGGGGCTGTTGCCAACCTGCTGGACCCAATGTGCCCCAGGTTCTTGGCGCATTTTTCGGCTTCCGCTTCCTCATGCCCTTGACATGCAGCCGCCTGCTGCTGGCGGCTGGACTGCGGACAGGGCGTCTGGACGGCAGTTTCTGCCGTTGGCGGGAAGGCTGCAGGCGACGCCTGGGACGAGAGACCCGCTGCTGGTATGGGTGCTTTCTCCACCCCATTCATCCTGTGCGGTGCTGCGATGGTCACTGGCGTGACCTTTTGTGGGCGACCTGTCGTCAGTGTTCTTCTCGTTCTTCCTCTCCAGTGGCTGCACCTCCGGTGCTGGCGATGGGTTCCCTCCACTGTGGGCCGGCCGTCTGCATGGGCGGCGGGCCAGCGCTGTCTCTGGCTCGTGTCTCCCGGTCATTGCCAGGGCTGTCCGGCGCCACTGGCCTGTCACCCGCGGGACCGGCTGCCGCCTGCGCCCCGCCGCACACCCACTCAGCAGTCAGCCGCGTCGTGGGTGCCTGGCGTCAGGGACGGGTTGCAGTCTGAGTTTGGGCAAGCGTCGGTCCCTGCTGGTGTGTTGTCTTCCTGGGGGAAGTCGCCACAGCCTGCGGTGGCCCAACCGCCCGGGTGTTGTCGCCCGGGATAGCGGCGTATGCCGGGGCCGGGGTCCTGGCTGGGATTGCGAGGACGCTCGGTTGGGTGCAAGTTACAGCTACGCCCGTTTTTGGCTGGGTTGGTGGGTTGTAATGTCGCTGGGGTGCCGGCTCGGCCTGTGATTGGGTCGAATGCTGATGCGGGTGGGACAACGCGTGGAACACCGTTTGAGCCGTTGTGTCCGGGCTCTTGTTTGGGTGTTGGGTTGCCCTGAGTGAGGGCTGCGTTGTGCCGAGGGGCTCCTCGGGCCCGGCGCCTGTGGTGGCGCCGCTTCTCGTTTCCGTCTGGTGTACAACGCTTCCCCTTGCATTGGGAGTTGTTTGGTGATCATGGCCCGTGGTGACGGCGCCAGCAGGGGGGTGCGCCCGTGGCAGCTTTGCGTTGTTGTGGTGTCAGTGGCTGGTGCCTTGCCACCCGTTTGGCCGCAGAGTCTTGTCGGCGGCTTTGTGCCGGGTCAGTCCTCAATGATCCCGTAGCTCCCGTAGCCCTGGTTTCGTCGGAAAAGGTGGCCTGTGGTCGGGGCTGGGTGCAGATGTCTGTGCGTGGGTTTGAGCTGCACGAGCTGGAGGAGGCAGAAGCTGTGGTGCGTCAGTCCGCCTCGGCCCCTCTGCTGGTCAATGTCGCATTGCCATAGGTGCCGGGTCGCAGCCGGGCGATGAGCGGCTGGTTGGCTCCCTCGACCACGGGCCAAAGGTAGCGGGGAATGGGGAGCTCTCTTCGTGTCCTCCAGGCGGCGATGAGTGTCTCCTTTGCACCGGGGATCAGGCCTCTGGTGCCACAGAGAAACTGTCCCCACTCGTGAGCATTCCCAACGATCCGCATGGCCAACTGGGCATCCCCCACAAACCAGCAAAAGAAGTAGCGGAGGCGGGTTGTGAGGGCGAAGGTAGCCGTCTTGTGGTTGTCAAGGTTCCTTGGATGTACCTCACAGCTAGTCAGCAGAGCGTTTAGGCGGGGCAAGCTGCCTCGCTGCACGGTGTCGAAGGGTCCGGGACCCAGTTGATGGGGTTGTTTCCCGGCGGCAACTGCCATGGTGGAGGGCGCAAGGGGCCGTTGGCCAGCGGCTCCTCCTCTTTGTCCAGCACCTCCAGCCACTCCACCTTCGGCTTTTTGCTGCCATCGATATGGTCGTGAAGGGCCCAGATTTTCTGGAGGGCCCACCTCCGGACCGCCTGCACCGAGAGATCATCCTCCTGGGTTTGTCGGGGGGGCAGGCCGGTGCAGAGGGGATGGAGACATCTACAGAGGGGGCAAGTGTGCATTTTGTCGAGGAACGGGCTGCAGAACCAATGTTTTGCCTCGGCCCTGGTAGTTCTTGGTGCAACAGGTCCGGTTCACGCCGTGTAACCCAGTTTGTTTTTGTCTTAACAGCTCCAGAGGGACAGAGAAAAGGCCATTGCTGAAGTGACAGTGTAGGACATAGGGACGTTACAAAGACATGAGTTCCACGTGGGGGTCGCGGCGCAGAAGATGTTTGCCAATGACAACGTCAAAGGCGTTGGTTTGTTAGGTTACCTGTTTATCGCCAAGATACATGGTCAAACCGGAGCCCCTCCAAGGAGTGGATGGCTCTGCCACTCTCAACGTTTATGGCATAGGTTTTGGTTTTCCGGATTCTGACAGGTTTCAGCAGTGTGGTAGCAGCAATTTACAGCATGGCGCCATGTCCAAGACTGCCTTGTTAACCTGATCACCAGTTTTCACGCTGATCTAAAAAACCAAGTGCTCCAGCTCAAACCCGAGCCCCTACCCCTCTTGACAGAAATTCACTTCCCATCCCGCCGTCATCAGGCACTTACATTGTCAGTTCAACCTTCTCTTCTTGTTGTATTTGCCTTTCTTAGGGCCGCCAGTAGTGGGGTTGGTACTGCGGAAAATTGACAACCCTGCGAAGCCCATGACGGTGATGGTTGAGACTCCTGCATCCTCCAAGTTCAGCGTAAGCAGAAGACAAGAAGGACCAAGCCCACTTCTGCTGCAGGATTACATTGCGAGCACTGTCGGCAGTGGCTGCATTACGAAGACCAATGCACATCAGACGCCCCGAATCCTAAAAATACAACATGGCAGAAGAAGAAAGCAGGAAGCATGGTGGTAAGGGTAACCCTGATGGGGGAGGTTGTAACCCGGGGAGAGCCCATGGTAAGGTAATCCTAGTGAAGGATGGAGGACCTCAGCCCCCTCCGTTAGCACTGGAGGGCATTATAACGCCGCTGTCCGCAATTCGCAGCAGGGTTAGCAGCAGGCTGAGAAATCAGGTGGGATGTCAGTAGAGAAGATTGCGAAACCCTTTAGCAGTTAAAGAACGTCCCTACCAGGACCGGCCCCTGCTGTACCCCTTCCACCATTTCCTGTCACTCCTATGGTCTTGCTTCTCACCAGGTTCTGCATGATCTTGCCCTATCCTGCACAATTTCCCACAAAAAATAGTAAAATATGGCTCCTTCACACAACTCCTGATCCCTTGCAATAACCAACTCCCAAGTACAATAGCTCCAATCCAAATAATCCACACCGAGTGCTTCCAAGGGTGTTTGAGGTCCCGCGTTGACACTCAACAACTCCTTTCAACACCCCGGTTGTCTCACTGTGCACATGGAGAGACGGGCGTTGGGCATGTACATAGAATTGCACCAAAATCAATAAAGAAAAGCCCTGAAATTGGCATATGAACACAAATCAAGCAAATTTGGAGAAAGATGGAAACATACACAACCACAGCCATAGACTCCTCATTCCCTGGACTCAAGACCTTCCCTTGACTCACCAACATGATGCCCTGAACCAAGTCAAATAAGATGGATAAATGCCATGTGTCAAAAGTCACTACACAAACCCCAAAAGTGTGTTCACTCCCAAGCCTCTAAATCCTAGCCCAATAGGGGGAGTGGCGTGTCATGGCCTAGAGTGGCACTCAGGACCATGCCCTACCCTGACATAATTTTGGTTGGACTTGGTGTCGATTGGGCTTGGAGAATTGCGCCATGAAGATGACCTCACAAGGTAGCAAAATTAGGCAAATCACACCATAGTGCCCAAAATTCAATTATATACTCAAAAGTGCATACGGCAACTATTCAAATACTCCATGCATGTGTCAAACCGGAAGGTAATATACAAGGGTGATATAGACCAAACGTCCATGCCCAAGAATATTCCAACATTGGCCTCCAAATGCCTCCGGATATATACATGCCATGCTTCACAAGTCAACTCACGAATTTGAGACCTAATTTTGTGAGGCCTCGTATGCCACACCAAAGTGACCACGTGATCCGGCATATGGTGAGGTGCAACACCGAAGCATATGCCAACATATAAGCAACATACCATAGTTCACAGATCTCTAGGCACCTTACTGTTAGCCGACCAGTTGAGCAAAAAAAATACAACAATGAGCATAAAATGAGGTCAAAAACATGCACATGTTGCTAAATTCAGGATAATCACAATAGTATATCACTTCGCTCACCCATGGTATCAACATATGGTTCAACACACTATTGCCTGGAACCATTTGTGAACAACCCCCCCACTTGGATCCCCGAATGGACGCATGAAGATACCTTCGAACCTCCTCACGATACGCACCATGAAAATGGGAAAATTGATAGTGGCGCTTGTGGGTTGCTCCATGAGCCTTCCCACATGCACTATATGTGCGGTAGACTTAGTCTAGCGCTATGGAGCTCACCATTGCGACATGGGCAAAGCCCTTGCCACGTATGACTCCACATGTCTTCCTACAAACGGAGATATATAACATGGGCGTGAGCAAAGCGAAGCGCATACCATGCATATAACACATACCCTTAAAAGTGGCTCCCACCATGGTATGCCATGCCCCTCCATGGACATAACTTCACGTTACAAATACACAGGAACCCAAGGAAAGTTTCTATGCAACACCAACACTGGTGCGGTACACTCGAAACCCATATTAAAATATTCGGTATCATGGTCCAAGAGTTGTAAAGCACTTTCTACCCTCTTGACCATTATTCTTTGATACCACCTGCAGGTGTGCATAGCAAGGGCGTTTGACGCTTCTCAAATTAAGTTGAGACCAATGCGGTCCCAATCCAAGTCTCCAAATTGGAATCTTTGCAGTGAGCCGGAGATATGATTTTTCAAAAATGCCTCACGAATCAATTTTGTTTCGCCTATATCTCCAAGAAAATGAAGGGGACAACAAAAGAAAGGTTGATTCGTGATCGTTCGAAGATGTAGGACCTCTTGAAATTCATCATATCCAGTGCGGCGGCCTCGGAATCGGGAATCCGATTCAGAATGTCTGAAAAAAATCGGATTGATTTTGCGAGTGTATAACATGAAAATTGCGGAAGCAACGAACCCTTTTCTGATGAAATCTGACCCTTCATCGGGGTTTCCGCTAAAATATCTGGCAATAACAGTTAACCAATCGGTTACGGCGAAATCGCGAGCCAACTGACAGTCGCCCATACATTGACAATCAGAACGGATAGCTGAAACATTACGGAAACATTATGATAACAAAAACCCTGTTGATTCCTGATATTTTGATATATAAATCTCAGCCGGCGGCGCCTCGGTATTCAATATGGCCGCTCATAGCTGGAATGGTCAAGCCTATCACGGTATCACATTAGGTTAGGTCTGGTGGATGGGAGAGTATGATAGCAGCCAATGGCGGCTTGCCGGCCCATAGATACACACCCCAAGTGACCCAAAGATGGCCACGGGGGTCCGAACCGGCTTCACCCCCCTTCTCAGAGCGTTGTATCCGCTCGGAAGTCATTGAAGAGAGGACGGGAGGACCCCAATGGGCTCCAACCCCCCCCCGATATCCCAAGAACACATGGAGGCCCCACATACGGCGTAGGCGTCCCCCATGCCCCAAGGAAGGGCTGAGGACACTCATAATCGGTGCCCTCCGCCATATCCGGTCTCCTCTTGGTCTACAACATGGACCCAGGGGATCAAAGATAGAGAAACGTCGTCGGTTGACCTAAATATGTCTACCACAATGAAATATATATGTGGAGACCGAGTGAAGGGGATATATGGCCAATCAAGGCCCAAAAATCTCCAGATTAACGCCCTCACCCGTCTCCCAAGCACAAAAACAAACTAAAATGCCAAGGGGGATCCATTACGGTGCTGTAGCAGCCACCAAATGGACCAACACGTCCTTGACATCCTAGGAAATGTTCTTTTTCCTTAGATAATCTATCCAGATCGTAGTATACCTCGGCACAAAACTGCTCCGAGGCTCCCATAAAATCCCTGGATGCGGCAAATCCCTTCCAACGGACTTTATAAAGCCTCCACCCAGGCGTCCCCGGGTCTGGCTTGTCCGTCAGGATCTTCTCGGCGGTGAAGTCGTCGTCCTCACCCTCGTCATCCGAGTCCACATCGTCGGCTGTGAACTCGAAGGTGACGGGACGTCCGCTGGGGTCTGGTGCTCGGGGACGATGCTGGATGTGGTCGCGGTCAAGGATTTCGTTATCCCCCACTCGAACCGCATACACATCCTGCGCGACCTTCCGAACGATTACCCCTGGCACATACCAAGACGCCTGCCGATGCTTGGACAGGACATCCTTGTGGTGCCGCGCCACCCATACAGTGTGTCTGAGAGCATATTTCTGGACTTTTCCCTGCTTGAAGTACTTGGCCCTCTTCTCATGCTCATCCTGAAGTGCTTTGCACACCTTGGCCGCCGTGTCGTCCGCCTCAGCCATCATAGCACTCGCATCCAGGGGCACTTTGCCATGGTTCAACCACGGGAAAGTGCGTGACACTCGATCCCGTAGGAACAGGATACGATGGGGCGACAGTCCAGTGGGCCCCAGAAGGTCGTGGTACACCTGGAGTACTCTCCACAGCGAAATATACCAATTCCGGCCCGGTTCGTCAATGTGCAGCTGGCGGAACGTTTCGAACATCTGCCGCCCAGCCTCCTCAGCACGGCCATTTGACCGGCTGTGGTACGCAACGGTCTTGGCGTGCCGAGTCCCCATGTGCTTGCACATCGTCTTGAACCACGTCCCTACAAATTGACTGCCCCGATCGCTGCAGATGACAGCTGGGACATCAAAAATCGTCAGCCAATGCCTGATCATGGCGTTGGCGACGGTCTTGGCCTGCAGACCCACCCCATGCTTGTCCTTCTTGTCCTTCTTGTTGGACTTCTTGCCAGGGGCCGCCACGATATACCCGCTGTGCCTATCCAGCGCCGGGATGACACAGTCGTAGGTCTCTCCTTCCACGGTGACCTCAGGGATGGCGAATACATCCATGGCCACGCACCGCATAGGGGCCTCTGGTATAGCCGTATACACCGGGTTGCCCGCTGCGGAATGGTTGGGGCTTTTGGTGGCCCCACACACGGCGCAGTTGCTGCAGTACTTGTCCAGAATGGCGTAGCATCCCGGTGGGAACTTGAAGCGCCACTCCAGGTCCTGCTGCATCTTGTCCCGACAGGATGCATAGCTGGGCGTTATGCCAGTGGTCAATGAGCTCCTCCATTCGGTTCTCAGGGACCAATAGCTTGTCCTTGAGGAATAATTTATCCCCATCCTCGGTCAAGCCCTCAGGCCATTCGTCGTCCGACAGGGCACTCACGGCATTCCAGTACCGGCTCCAGTGTTCGGATGCCGCATAGTCATCCAACCAGTCTTCTGTCAGCACCGACCTGACTAGCTCTACGGGGGCCACCATCCATTGCTCGAGAGTTTCCTCTTGAATAGCTTGGACTCGGGCTCCCCGGAACTTGGCCAGGTCTGTACGGTTTGCCATCACCACAAAGCACTTGACCCCCTCTTGCTCCATGGCCTCCTCCATCTCGATGATGCGCTTGGCCTCCTCGGTCTCCTCGGCGTCCCCATGGCTGGATATGGCTATCCATGCCTTGCCCGCGGGGTAGGCCCATCGACTGAGGCAATCTGCCACAGTGTTGTCCTTCCCCGGGACGTATACGACGCTGAGGTCGAGCTTGGCGAACGTCTCATGCCATCGGGCCCTCCTTGCCGCCGGTCCCGAGGGGGTATCAACGTGCTCTATGTGCAAGCTCTGTGAGGACTGATGGTCCGCACAAACCACCACCGGTTGTCAGCCGATGTGGCCAGACCACTTCCTGAGCGCACAGACAATGGCGTACGTCTCCTTCTCCCTCGCGGTCCAGGTTCGACGTTGGCCCTCGGCCAGGATCCGGCTCCAAAACGCCACGGGTACGTGCGACCTGTCGTCCTGGACCTGCTCGAGGACTGCCCCTACAGCATAGTCCGAGGCGTCCGTCCGTAGTACGAATCCCTTGTTCGGGTCCACCAGGGATAGCCCCAGCTGCCCGAGGAGTCGCTCCTTCAGGCGGCTGAACGCATCTTCAGCCTCAGGGGTCCAGGCAAGCTTCTTCTTGCTCCCCTTCCGGCCATCGAACTTGCCCACCTGCAGCATCTTGTGCAGCGGGCCCGATAGTTCTGCATACATCGGGACATAGCCCGAATAGTAATTGCAGAACCCCATGAAGGATCGGAGTTCGCTGATGGTCTGGGGCTTCTCCCAGTGGTGCAGGGACACCAGCTTCCCAGGCATGGGACGGCGTTGCCCGTGACCAGCCACGTGACCCGCAAACTCCACTTCCTTCACGAAGAGTGAGGCTTTGGTGGGCTTGCACACCATGTTGTGCTTGTCCAGCTCGCTGAGCACTGGGCGAAGATCCGTCTCATGCGCTTCCATGAGCTCGTCCTCAGTCATGTCCTCCGTGCCGGACCCGATGATGATGTCATCCACAAAGGGGTCGGCACAGTCCCGGACAGGACCGAGTAGGTCCTGCATCATGCGCTCGAAAGCGGCGTTGCCATTCTTGGCGCCCATAGGCACCACTTTCCACTGCATGGGCCCCAGCGGCGTTCACATCGCTGTGCAGGGACTGGAGTCCGGGTGTAGTGGCATCTGGTGATAGCCGTGTTTCAGGTCTAACACCGTGAAGATCCGCTTCTTTTGTTGTTTTTGGAGGATGGTGTCGATCAGGGGAAGTGAGTACGAGTCGTGCTCGGTTTGCTCTTTCAAACCTCTGTAATCAACCACCAACCTCCACTCGCCCTTCTCTTTCTTGGGCACGATAAAGGCTGGGCTGGCCCACTGACTGTCGGAGGGTTCCATCCAGCCCCGCTCAATAAACTCGGCCAACAACTTCTCCATGGCCTCGGCCCGATTGCCCTGAAGTTGGTACTCCCGATGACGAAAGATCTTGAGGTTCGGCTTCAGCTTGATCCTCGCTGTGCCAAACCTCCCACGATCTGGATGGTTCTTGTTGGCCACGCCACTGAATAGCCGCGGATAGGCATTTATCAGCCTCTCCTTCAGCTCGGCGACCTTCAGGTTCTCCTGGGCCTCTTCAGCCGCTTGCTTCGGTATCGATACAACCCACCGCACTGTGGTATAGGCCTCTTCCAGGTCCGAGTCTGACTTCGCCTCGTCCGATATGCCGTCTTCATCGTCGTGGGGCGCGCTTCCCACCGATAATCTTCGGAAATTTGCGGCATCACTGGTGTCACTACCAACCCCCAATCTTGGAAACTCCCATGTCGGCGGGTCCGACCCAACCGGACCATCATATTGGTCCGCGATGTGATCCATGACCCTCGCCAGGAACTCATCCTTCTCGTACTTGCCGGTGACCAACATCTTGTCATCCCACCAATGCGGAGATGTGACCATGGCCCGCCCCTTCTTGGCTGCCACACGGTCGTGCATCCCCATCCGCATGTAGTTGACGACGTGGTCCATCTCGGCGTGGGACAGGACGCCAATGCCATGCATTGGCTGATCCGTCCCCTCCTTGGGCTCAAACATGACCCGCGTGGGCACCGCCTCAACCCTACGGATGAATGCTTCATCACCCGTGGCGTGGGCTTGCGCCCCATCCACCAGGAAAGCCTTGGTACCCCACGCTTGACCCGGGGAGGGCATTGATAAACACTTGGCGTCGATGAACAACTCCTCCTCTGGCCCGAATGACATCTCGTTCAGGGTGATTGAATCAAGCGTCGACTTGAGACCTTCCAGCGGACATGGGGTGGATGCTATGCCGGTTATGACCAGTATCCCCTTCGCCCTATCCGCGAAGATCTTCTTCGCCATACATCTGGTATTTTCCAGGGAGAAATGCCAATACATGGGCCCCCACTCCTTCAAACCCCAATGCCTGTACCAGGCTGAGTCTCCTCGATGCCAATGCCTCCTACACTTCCTCAAAAGTGGGGCATCCCGGGAAGCGAAGACTTCCGTCTCGGGCGCTTCGGCTCCCAGCATCTGAAGCATCCTGGCATACACCTGCAGCGCCATTCCATACTCCGTGAGCTGAACTCCACGGTCTCCTCTGGACTTGGCACCCACAGCTTGCACCGCTTGGACGATCCAATCCTCTTCCTCAGCATTCCATTGGGATGATCCGCGTGCATAGTCCGTGGACAGCCATGTAAGGCATTCCTCATCCTCCCGGACCAGCGTTGCACGATGGGAAAGGGCTCCAATGGCGTTTCTCACCATGAAGTCATACCCCATGATCATATCCCGATCTGTAATGTCGGCCACATAGAAATTCCCGGATAGAGTGCTTCTCTTCGCCAAATCAGGGCGGTTCAAGCGCTCATGCTCCCAGAATTCCATATTGATAGTGGCCTCATCGGTGCCACCACCCATAATCTCTCAATTGGCCACCTTCAGGCGTACCGGTCTACGGCTGGGCTGCAGGGATTCCTCCTTGAACAACCCTCTCCGGACCAGGCTCACCTGGGCACCCGTATCCACCGAAACATCCACCACCAACTCCTCTTGTCCGCACCGTACACGCACCTTCAAGTGCAACTGCCGCTCGTCACCCTGCGGTGTATGGACGACTCTCACGGCATGCAACTCTAGCACAACCGGATGCATCAGGACTTCGAGGGTATGGTCACGGATGGTGTAGATCCTGGGCTGGTCCTGCCGATCCACGGGGCTCTTCGTGGTCGCTCCTTCTTTCTTGCCACGTCCCTTGCCCACATACACCTCCCTTGGCAGGGCGCTCCAGGGGTTGGGAGTGACAAAACTCAGTGGTTTTGGCTCTTCTGGAGCCTTCTTCGGCACCCGATGTGCCTTCCCTTTCTCTAGGATTCCACTGATTTTTGGAGGAGAGGCCTCCGGGGTCCCACTCCCGTGGGGGCTCCTCTAGACGTGGCCTGCCGCGGCTCCCTCCTGCTGCGATCCGCCCAGATTTTGTCCACCACGTTGCTGGGCTTTAAGTTCCTCCAACGTCCTCAACATGTCCTCAGCAACCTCCTCGCTCAACCTCACGCGTCGGTCTGGGCCGGGTCCTCCACCATAGCCTTTTCCTCCGCCTTTCCCTTGGCCCTTCCCTTGGCCTTTTCCACCGTCTCCGCCCTTTGCCTTCCAATGGACAATTTGTTGCTCCTTGGGCCTCTTGTCGGGATGGGCGGCGAAGTAGGTCTTCTTGTCATCCTCATATACCTTGCAATGCCGGTGGTCATGTGCATGGTTGTTCCCCTTGCCGTAGCAGACCCAGCAACCGTCGTACTGTGATCTGTACTCGCGGAACGAGAGCGGCGGGTTCCCGATCCTCTGCGGTTCCTTGCGGTTCTTGTTGAATCTTGGCTCCAGGCGGTTCCACCTGGACCTGTCCTGCCCATTCTCCTTCATATTGTGCGCTACGAACGCGAAGAAGTGGGCTTCCTCCTGATCGCCTCGGGTGGTCGCAGTCCAGAGACCTCCGCGGCTTTCCACTCCCTTCCTCCGCGGTGCCGACCGTGTCTTCGTTGACCTCTCGGTGTTGGCGATCTTCCCGATGACCTCGATGTCAATGGCCCTGTCGATCCTGCACGTGGGCGTCGTTCTTGGCGTTGAGCTTCAGCTCCACCGTGATGTACTTCACGATCTCGTCCAGGCTCATGCGGGCGAGGATGACCTGCATCCTCAGCGGCTCTCCGCGCCTCCACTCCGCGTTGTTGAGGCGCGTCAGCCTTTGCCCCATTGTTTTGCCGATTACCTCCACGTAGACGGCGTTCTTCAACCCCAACATTTCGCTGGGCTCGCCGAGGTTTCGCCGGAAAAACTCCATTATTCCAGCGTGGGTGTCCTCCATTGCCATGATCCGTACAGCCACGCGCTTCTTTGCTCTCTTCTTCTCCTCGTCCTCCACCCTTCTCTTCCAGTGGCCGGGGAGGACTTCCTTGAGCAGGTGTCGGATCTCGCTGGACTCATTCCAGTCCTCCACCAGCTTGAGGCCTCTTCGGTACCTGCGGATGTACCGATTCCATTCCCGGACCCTCAACTCTCCGCGCTCCAGCAACAGCGGAATGGACCACAAATCCTCCAACTTCTGGTTGGGGGCGTCCATTCGCTCCTCGTCCTCCAGCCACTGGAGGCAGGCCTGCTGCGTCTGGATCAATCCCTCGCGGATCTGATCCCTGAGCTCCTCCTTCAGGTCCTGTGCCAGCCTGTCTGGGAATGTCCGACATACCCACTTGTCCCTTGGCGCTCCCTTCATCTCGCCGACGACCTCCTCGGCGAAGTCCTCCCAATCCAGGATGAAGTCATCCAGGTTGGAGGGGTTGCCATCGTAGTAGGGGATTTTTTTTCCCCTGAGGTCGTCAATCCCGATGGCGTCTCCGACGTCCGCAGCCACCACTCCACCGAGACGGATACCACCTGTGGCCAGGGTGTGTGACTACACTCCTCGTACATCCCTCTCCTCCATGGAGTGCGGTCCAGTTGGGCCTGAACCCATGGTGTTTGGGATGCGGGAAGGACTTGCTCCACCGGCTGTCCATATCCCCGTAGTGGGGTCCTTCACCCACAGGTTTTCGCCTGGATGGCCTCGGCCATGTCCGTCGGCCCTTCCCATGGTTTGCCCCTGCATGGTATGGATCTCCTCTTCCGCATAAACTGCATGGGCAGTCGTAGTGGTCGGTGGATCCTGGGGGGCATGGGACATCTGTACCGTCAGGCTCCTCAGGTCCGTGGTTGCGTGCTCTTCCCGCATGGCCCCAGCCGCTGCCGTATGCTCCCCGAGCATTATGGATTCGCTGAACATGGGAACAAACGGCAGCGCATCCGGCTCAACACGCAGAGGCGCGTATGGTGCCTCTGCAGGGCCGCCCATGGGTTTCTCCATGGCGCTCCTGAGGGTCTTAACCCGCTCCACCAGCTCTGCCGTTGCCGGCCTTGCCGGGAGCTCCGGACCCGAGGCGAGGGGTTGTAACTCCTCTAGCCTTTTCAGGCGTCCCGACATGTTCTCCATCAGGTGGAGGAGGCTGTCCACCACTCGCTGCTACTTCTGCAGGGCCATTTGCAGCTTCTACCGGTACCGGTCCTGCTCCGCTCGCAGCTCCGCCATGTCTCTCTCCGCTTCCGACTGGTCATCCAGGATCCCCGCGATGTCCTCCTCTAGGCCGTCCTTCTGGTTGTCCAGGCGGTCAGGGTGCTGCACGATGGCGTCCATCCCCATCTTTGGGTACTTGCCGATGAGGAAGGATACGTGCTCGCAGTGGCACTCAACGTGCTTTCCACCTGATCCGGCGCATCCCACGGTTCCTGGCACCTCGGACTCCTCCGCCATGGGTGTGTCGCCCATGTTATCCCGCTTTGGCTCCGTGTGCCGGGCCACAGGCGCCGTTCTGGCTCTGGTAGGCCTGTCCAACGCCTCGGCGTCATGCTCCAGGCTGGGTTCTGGGGCCGTGTGCGCCCTTGTGGGCGGTATGGCCATCTCCTCGGACTCCGAAGGGAAAGCGGTCCGATAGCCATCGGAATGCCCCTCGGAATCTACAGCTGACCACAGCCTGACCGGGCTGGGATCTGTCTCCATCTCCCTGGCTTCCGCCGCGGGTTTTGGGGACCCGCGCTTCCGGTAACGCCGGGCCCTGCCGCGGCTGCCAGTCTCCTCCAACTCCTCCGCAGCGGAGCGGAGATTGCAAGCCTTGCGGCATTGCCTTTCACACATGGAGGCCAGGTCCTCCATGTCTAGCCCATGTCCTACAAGGGCTGTCCGTCCTGAGCATCTTTGCTCTTCTCGGGCTTCCAAGTCCGGCGTCGACTCCACGGACTCCACGATCTGCACCCGGGGTGTCCTTGGGCAGGGCTCATGAGGGCCCAAGTCCCCGGTGCGGCGTTAGGGGGCAGGTAATTCTCTGCTACCATAAGGAAGGTCCCTACCAGGACCGGCCCCTGCTGTACCCCTTCCACCATTTCCTGTCACTCCTATGGTCTTGCTTCTCACCAGGTTCTGCATGATCTTGCCCTATCCTGCACAATTTCCCACAAAAAATAGTAAAATATGGCTCCTTCACACAAGTCCTGATCCCTTGCAATAACCAACTCCCAAGTACCATCGCTCCAATCCAAATAATCCACACTGGGGGCTTCCAAGGGTGTTTGAGGTCCCGCGTTGACACTCAACAACTCCTGTCAACACGCCAGTCATCTCACGGTGCACACGGGGACACGGGCGTTGGGCATGTACATAGAATTGCACCAAAATCAATAAAGAAGAAAAGCCCTGGACTTGGCATATGAACACAAATCAAGCAAAATTGGGGAGAGATGGAAACATACACAATCACAGCCATAGACCCCTCATTCCCTGGACTCAAGACCTTCCCTTGACTCGCCAACATGATGCCCTGAACCAAGTGAAAAAAGATGGCTAAATGCCATATGTCAAAAGTCACTACACAAACCCCAAAAATGTGTTCACTCCCACGCCTCTAAATCCTAGCCCAATAGGGGAGGTGGCGTGTCATGGCCTAGAGTGACACTCAGGACCATGCCCTACCCTGACATAATTTTGGTTGGACTTGGTGTCGATTGGGCTTGGAGAATTGCCCCATGAAGATGACCTCACAACATAGCAAAATTAGGCAAATCACACCATAGTGCCCAAAATTCAATTATATACCCAACAATGCATACGGCAAGTATTCAAATACTCCATGCATGTGTCAAACCGGAAAGTAATATACAAGGGTGATATAGACCAAACGTCCATGCCCAAGAATATCCCAACATTGGCCCCCAAATCCCTCCGGATATATACATGCCATGCTTCACAAGTCAACTCACAAATTTGAGACCTAATTTTGTGAGGCCTCGTATGCCACACCAAAGTGACCACGTGATCCGGCATATGGTGAGGTGCAACACCGAAGCATATGCCAACATATAAGCAACATACCATAGTTCACGGATCTCTAGGAACTTTACTGTTAGCCGACCAGTTGAGCACATAAAATACAAAAATGAGCACAAAATGAGGTCAAAAACATGCACATGATGCTAAATTCAAGAGGATCACAATAGTATATAACTTCGCTCACCCATGGTATCAACATACGGTTCAACAGACTATTTCTTGGAACCATTTGTGAACAATCCCCCCACTTGGATCTCCAAATGAACGCATGAAGATACCTTTGAACGTCCTCACGATACGCAACTAAAAAATGGGAAAATTGATAGTGGCGCTTGTGGGTCGCTCCGTGAGCCTTCCCACATGCACTATATGTGCGGTAGACTTAGTCTAGCGCTATGGAGCTCACCATTGCGACATGGGCAAAGCCCTTGCCACGTATGACTCCACATATCTTCCTACAAACGGTGATATATAACATGGGCGTGAGCATAGCGAAGCGCATACCATGCATATAAGACATACCCTTAAAAGTCGCTCCCACCATGGTATGCCATGCCCCTCCATGGACATAACTTCACGTTACAAATACACAGGAACCCAAGGAAAGTTTCTATGCAACACCAACACTGGTGCGGTACACTCGAAACCCATATTAAAATATTCGGTATCATGGTCCAAGAGTTGTAAAGCACTTTCTAACCTTTCTGACCATGATTCTTTGATACCACCTGCAGGTGTGCATAGCAAGGGCGTTTGACGCTTAATAAATTAAGTTGAGACCAATGCGGTTCCAACCGAAGTCTCAAAATTGGAATTCTTCGCAGTGAGCCGGAGAGATGATTTTTCAAACTGGCCTCACGAATCAATTTTGTTTCGCCTAACCCGCTCCACCAGCTCTGCCGTTGCCGGCCTTGCCGGGAGCTCCGGACCCGAGGCGAGGGGTTGTAACTCCTCTAGCCTTTTCAGGCGTCCCGACATGTTCTCCATCAGGTGGAGGAGGCTGTCCACCACTCGCTGCTACTTCTGCAGGGCCATTTGCAGCTTCTCCCGGTACCGGTCCTGCTCCGCTCGCAGCTCCGCCATGTCTCTCTCCGCTTCCGACTGGTCATCCAGGATCCCCGCGATGTCCTCCTCTAGGCCGTCCTTCTGGTTGTCCAGGCGGTCGAGGTGCTGCACGATGGCGTCCATCCCCATCTTTGGGTACTTGCCAATGAGGAAGGATACGTGCTCGCAGTGGCACTCAACGTGCTTTCCACCTGATCCGGCGCATCCCACGGTTCCTGGCACCTCGGACTCCTCCGCCATGGGTGTGTCGCCCATGTTATCCCGCTTTGGCTCCGTGTGCCGGGCCACAGGCGCCGTTCTGGCTCTGGTAGGCCTGTCCAACGCCTCGGCGTCATGCTCCAGGCTGGGTTCTGGGGCCGTGTGCGCCCTTGTGGGCGGTATGGCCATCTCCTCGGACTCCGAAGGGAAAGCGGTCCGATAGCCATCGGAATGCCCCTCGGAATCTACAGCTGATCACAGCCTGACCGGGCTGGGATCTGTCTCCATCTCCCTGGCTTCCGCCGCGGGTTTTGGGGACCCGCGCTTCCGGTAACGCCGGGCCCTGCCGCGGCTGCCAGTCTCCTCCAACTCCTCCGCAGCGGAGCGGAGATTGCAAGCCTTGCGGCATTGCCTTTCACACATGGAGGCCAGGTCCTCCATGTCTAGCCCATGTCCTACAAGGGCTGTCCGTCCTGAGCATCTTTGCTCTTCTCGGGCTTCCAAGTCCGGCGTCGACTCCACGGACTCCACGATCTGCACCCGGGGTGTCCTTGGGCAGGGCTCATGAGGGCCCAAGTCCCCGGTGCGGCGTTAGGGGGCAGGTAATTCTCTGCTACCATAAGGAAGGTCCCTACCAGGACCGGCCCCTGCTGTACCCCTTCCACCATTTCCTGTCACTCCTATGGTCTTGCTTCTCACCAGGTTCTGCATGATCTTGCCCTATCCTGCACAATTTCCCACAAAAAATAGTAAAATATGGCTCCTTCACACAAGTCCTGATCCCTTGCAATAACCAACTCCCAAGTACCATCGCTCCAATCCAAATAATCCACACTGGGGGCTTCCAAGGGTGTTTGAGGTCCCGCGTTGACACTCAACAACTCCTGTCAACACGCCAGTCATCTCACGGTGCACACGGGGACACGGGCGTTGGGCATGTACATAGAATTGCACCAAAATCAATAAAGAAGAAAAGCCCTGGACTTGGCATATGAACACAAATCAAGCAAAATTGGGGAAAGATGGAAACATACACAATCACAGCCATAGACCCCTCATTCCCTGGACTCAAGACCTTCCCTTGACTCGCCAACATGATGCCCTGAACCAAGTCAAAAAAGATGGCTAAATGCCATATGTCAAAAGTCACTACACAAACCCCAAAAATGTGTTCGGTCCCACGCCTCTAAATCCTAGCCCAATAGGGGAGGTGGCGTGTCATGGCCTAGAGTGACACTCAGGACCATGCCCTACCCTGACATAATTTTGGTTGGACTTGGTGTCGATTGGGCTTGGAGAATTGCCCCATGAAGATGACCTCACAACATAGCAAAATTAGGCAAATCACACCATAGTGCCCAAAATTCAATTATATACCCAACAATGCATACGGCAAGTATTCAAATACTCCATGCATGTGTCAAACCGGAAAGTAATATACAAGGGTGATATAGACCAAACGTCCATGCCCAAGAATATCCCAACATTGGCCCCCAAATCCCTCCGGATATATACATGCCATGCTTCACAAGTCAACTCACAAATTTGAGACCTAATTTCGTGAGGCCTCGTATGCCACACCAAAGTGACCACGTGATCCGGCATATGGTGAGGTGCAACACCGAAGCATATGCCAACATATAAGCAACATACCATAGTTCACGGATCTCTAGGAACTTTACTGTTAGCCGACCAGTTGAGCACATAAAATACAAAAATGAGCACAAAAGAAGGTCAAAAACATGCACATGATGCTAAATTCAAGATAATCACAATAGTATATAACTTCGCTCACCCATGGTATCAACATACGGTTCAACAGACTATTTCTTGGAACCATTTGTGAACAATCCCCCCACTTGGATCTCCAAATGAACGCATGAAGATACCTTCGAACCTCCTCACGATACGCACCATGAAAATGGGAAAATTGATAGTGGCGCTTGTGGGTCGCTCCGTGAGCCTTCCCACATGCACTATATGTGCGGTAGACTTAGTCTAGCGCTATGGAGCTCACCATTGCGACATGGGCAAAGCCCTTGCCACGTATGACTCCACATATCTTCCTACAAACGGTGATATATAACATGGGCGTGAGCATAGCGAAGCGCATACCATGCATATAAGACATACCCTTAAAAGTCGCTCCCACCATGGTATGCCATGCCCCTCCATGGACATAACTTCACGTTACAAATACACAGGAACCCGAGGAAAGTTTCTATGCAACACCAACACTGGTGCGGTACACTCGAAACCCATATTAAAATATTCGGTATCATGGTCCAAGAGTTGTAAAGCACTTTCTACCCTCTTGACCATGATTCTTTGATACCACCTGCAGGTGTGCATACCAAGGGCGTTTGACGCTTCTTAAATTAAGTTGAGACCAATGCGGTTCCAACCGAAGTCTCAAAATTGGAATTCTTCGCAGTGAGCCGGAGAGATGATTTTTCAAACTGGCCTCACGAATCAATTTTGTTTCGCCTATATCTCCAACCAGAAAAATGAAGGAGAGAACAAAAGGAAGGTTGATTCGTGATCGGGGAAAACTGTAGGACCACTCGAAATTCATCATATCCAGTGCGGCGACCTCGACATCGAAAATCCGATTCTGAATGTCCGAAAAAATCGGATTAGTTTTGCGAGTGTATAACATGAAAATTGCGGAAGCAACGAACCCTTTTCTGATGAAATCTGACCCTTCATCGGGGTTTCCGCTAAAATATCTGGCAATAACAGTTAACCAATCGGTTACGGCAAAATCGCGACCCAACTGACAGTCGCCGATACATTGACAATCAGAACGGATAGCTGAAAAATTACGGAAACATTATGATAACAAAATCCCCTGTTGATTCCTGATATTTTGATATATAAATCTGGGCCAGCGGCGCCTCGGTATTGACTATGGTCGCTCATAGCTGGAATGGTCAAGCCTATCACAGTATCACATCAGGTTAGGTCAGGTGGATGAGAGAGTATGATATCAGCCAATGGCGGCTTGCCGGCCCATAGATACACACCCCAAGTAACCCAAGGATGGCCACGGGGGTCCGAACCGGCTTCACATTGTGGGGAGCTGTCCTGTATATGCTTCAACTGCCCTCCATGACCCTTGTTGTGGTTAGGGTTCCGCTGAGAAGACCTCCCTCGGTCGGCAGGCCTCTCCCTTGGCAACATGTTGCCGCGGGCACTTATCCATATGGAATCACACTTCCTGTCTATGCTTAACTCGATCAAGAGATCGATTACCTCATCTTATGAGGGTGTCCACGATTTTGCTCTCGGACGTTTCCCTGCAACTCTCCCAGCTTTTGGTGGGAATTTTTCCTGCAGCTACACATCTGGCTCTGTAGGTCGGTAGGAGGTGCAGTTCGACCACCCCATCAGCTCCCCATCAGCACCCCATCAGCTCCGTCTGGATCAATCCCTCGCGGATCTGATCCCTGAGCTCCTCCTTCAGGTCCTGTGCCAGCCTGTGTGGGAATGTCCGACATACCCACTTGTCCCTTGGCGCTCCCTTCATCTCGCCGACGACCTCCTCGGCGAAGTCCTCCCAATCCAGGATGAAGTCATCCAGATTGGAAAGGTTGCCATCGTAGTAGGGGATGTTTTTTCCCCTGAGGTCGTCAATCCTGATGGCGTCTCAGACGTCCGCAGCCACCACTCCACCGAGACGGATACCACCTGTGGCCAGGGTGTGTGACTACACTCCTCGTACATCCCTCTCCTCCATGGAGTGCGGTCCAGTTGGGCCTGAACCCATGGTGTTTGGGATGCGGGAAGGACTTGCTCCACCGGCTGTCCATATCCCCGTAGTGGGGTCCTTCACCCACAGGTTTTCGCCTGGATGGCCCCGGCCATGTCCGTCGGCCCTTCCCATGGTTCGCCCCTGCATGGTATGGATCTCCTCTTCCGCATAAACTGCATGGGCAGTCGTAGTGGTCGGTGGATCCTGGGGGGCATGGGACATCTGTACCGTCAGGCTCCTCAGGTCCGTGGTTGCGTGCTCTTCCCGCATGGCCCCAGCCGCTGCCGTATGCTACCCGAAGCATTATGAATTCGCTGAACATGGGAACAAACGGCAGCGCATCCGGCTCAACACGCAGAGGCGCGTATGGTGCCTCTGCAGGGCCGCCCATAAGTTTCTCCATGGCGCTCCTGAGGGTCTTTACCCGCTCCACCAGCTCTGCTGTTGCCGGCCTTGCCGGGAGCTCCGGACCCGAGGCGAGGGGTTGTAACTCCTCTAGCCTTTTCAGGCGTCCCGACATGTTCTCCATCAGGTGGAGGAGGCTGTCCACCACTCGCTGCTACTTCTGCAGGGCCATTTCCAGCTTCTCCCGGTACCGGTCCTGCTCCGCTCGCAGCTCCGCCATGTCTCTCTCCGCTTCCGACTGGTCATCCAGGATCCCCGCGATGTCCTCCTCTAGGCCGTCCTTCTGGTTGTCCAGGCGGTCGAGGTGCTGCACGATGGCGTCCATCCCCATCTTTGGGTACTTGCCGATGAGGAAGGATACGTGCTCGCAGTGGCACTCAACGTGCTTTCCACCTGATCCGGCGCATCCCACGGTTCCTGGCACCTCGGACTCCTCCGCCATGGGTGTGTCGCCCATGTTATCCCGCTTTTGCTCCTTGTGCCGGGCCACAGGCGCCGTTCTGGCTCTGGTAGGCCTCTCCAACGCCTCGGCGTCATGCTCCAGGCTGGGTTCTGGGGCCGTGTGCGCCCTTGTGGGCGGTATGGCCATCTCCTCGGACTCCGAATGGAAAGCGGTCCGATAGCCATCGGAATGCCCCTCGGAATCTACAGCTGACCACAGCCTGACCGGGCTGGGATCCGTCTCCATCGCCCTGGCTTCCGCCGCGGGCCTTTGGGAACCCGCGCTTCCGGTAACGCCGGGCCCTGCCGCGGCTGCCAGTCTCCTCCAACTCCTCCGCAGCGGAGCGGAGATTGCAAGCCTTGCGGCATTGCCTTTCACACATGGAGGCCAGGTCCTCCATGTCTAGCCCATGTCCTACAAGGGCTGTCCGTCCTGAGCATCTTTGCTCTTCTCGGGCTTCCAAGTCCGGCGTCGACTCCACGGACTCCACGATCTGCACCCGGGGTGTCCTTGGGCAGGGCTCATGAGGGCCCAAGTCCCCGGTGCGGCGGTAGGGGGCAGGTAGTTCTCTGCTACCATAAGGAAGGTCCCTACCAGGACCGGCCCCTGCTGTACCCCTTCCACCATTTCCTGTCACTCCTATGGTCTTGCTTCTCACCAGGTTCTGCATGATCTTGCCCTATCCTGCACAATTTCCCACAAAAAATAGTAAAATATGGCTCCTTCACACAAGTCCTGATCCCTTGCAATAACCAACTCCCAAGTACCATCGCTCCAATCCAAATAATCCACACTGGGGGCTTCCAAGGGTGTTTGAGGTCCCGCGTTGACACTCAACAACTCCTGTCAACACGCCGGTCATGTCACGGTGCACACGGGGACACGGGCGTTGGGCATGTACATAGAATTGCACCAAAATGAAGAAAGAAGAAAAGCCCTGAAATTGGCATATGAACACAAATCAAGCAAAATTGGGGAAAGATGGAAACATACACAATCACAGCCATAGACCCCTCATTCCCTTGACTCAAGACCTTCCCTTGACTCGCCAACATCATGCCCTGAACCAAGTCAAAAAAGATGGCTAAATGCCATATGTCAAAAGTCACTACACAAACCCCAAAAATGTGTTCACTCCCAAGCCTCTAAATCCTAGCCCAATAGGGGAGGTGGCGTGTCATGGCCTAGAGTGGCACCCAGGACCATGCCCTACCCTGACATAATTTTGGTTGGACTTGGTGTCGATTGGGCTTGGAGAATTGCCCCATGAAGATGACCTCACAACATAGCAAAATTAGGCAAATCACACCATAGTGCCCAAAATTCAATTATATACCCAACAATGCATACAGCAACTATTCAAATACTCCATGCATGTGTCAAACCGGAGAGTAATATACAAGGGTGATATAGACCAAACGTCCATGCCCAAGAATATCCCAACATTGGCCCCCAAATCCCTCCGGATATATACATGCCATGCTTCACAAGTCAACTCACAAATTTGAGACCTAATTTTGTGAGGCCTCATATGCCACACCAAAGTGACCACGTGATCCGGCAAATGGTGAGGTGCAACACCGAAGCATATGCCAACATATAAGCAACATACCATAGTTCACGGATCTCTAGGAACTTTACTGTTAGCCGACCAGTTGAGCACATAAAATACAAAAATGAGCACAAAATGAGGTCAAAAACATGCACATGATGCTAAATCCAAGATAATCACAATAGTATGTAACTTCGCTCACCCATGGTATCAACATACAGTTCAACAGACTATTTCTTGGAACCATTTGTGAACAATCCCCCCACTTGGATCTCCAAATGAACGCATGAAGATACCTTCGAACCTCCTCACGATACGCACCATGAAAATGGGAAAATTGATAGTGGCGCTTGTGGGTCGCTCCGTGAGCCTTCTCACATGCACTATATGTGCGGTAGACTTAGTCTAGCGCTATGGAGCTCACCATTGCGACATGGGCAAAGCCCTTGCCACGTATGACTCCACATATCTTCCTACAAACGGAGATATATAACATGGGCGTGAGCATAGCGAAGCGCATGCCATGCATATAAGACATACCCTTAAAAGTGGCTCCCACCATGGTATGCCATGCCCCTCCATGGACATAACCTCACGTTACAAATACACAGGAACCCAAGGAAAGTTTCTATGCAACACCAACACTGGTGCGGTACACTCGAAACCCATATTAAAATATTCGGTATCATGGTCCAAGAGTTGTAAAGCACTTTCTACCCTCTTGACCATGATTCTTTGATACCACCTGCAGGTGTGCATACCAAGGGCGTTTGACGCTTCTCAAATTAAGTTCAGACCAATGCGGTTCCAACCAGAGTCTCAAAATTGGAACTCTTCGCAGTGAGCCGGAGAGATGATTTTTCAAAGTGGCCTCACGAATCAATTTTGTTTCGCCTATATCTCCAAGAAAAATGAAGGAGAGAACAAAAGGAAGGTTGATTCGTGATCGGGGAAAACTGTAGGACCACTCGAAATTCATCATATCCAGTGCGGCGACCTCGAAATCGAAAATCCGATTCTGAATGTCTGAAAAAATCGGATTCATTTTGCGAATGTATAACATGAAAATTGCGGAAGCAACGAACCCTTTTCTGATGAAATCTGACCCTTCATCGGGGTTTCCGCTAAAATATCTGGCAATAACAGTTAACCAATCGGTTACGGCAAAATCGCGAGCCAACTGACAGTCGCCGATACATTGACAATCAGAACGGATAGCTGAAAAATTACGGAAACATTATGATAAAAAAACCCCTGTTGATTCCTGATATTTTGATATATAAATCTGGGCCAGCGGCGCCTCGGTATTGACTATGGTCGCTGATAGCTGGAATGGTCAAGCCTATCACAGTATCACATCAGGTTAGGTCAGATGGCGGGGAGAGTATGATATCAGCCAATGGCGGCTTGCCGGCCCATAGATACACACCCCAAGTAACCCAAAGATGGCCACGGGGGTCCGAACCGGCTTCACATTGTGGGGAGCTGTCCTGTATATGCTTCAACTGCCCTCCATGACCCTTGTTGTGGTTAGGGTTCCGCTGAGAAGACCTCCCTCGGTCGGCAGGCCTCTCCCTTGGCAACATGTTGCCGCGGGCACTTATCCATATGGAATCACACTTCCTGTCTATGCTTAACTCGATCAAGAGATCGATTACCTCATCTTATGAGGGTGTCCACGATTTTGCTCTCGGACGTTTCCCTGCAACTCTCCCAGCTTTTGGTGGGAATTTTCTCCTGCAGCTACACATCTGGCTCTGTAGGTCGGTAGGAGGTGCAGTTCGACCACCCCATCAGCTCTTCAAGCTGCGCCAGAAACTCAGAAATGCGGGCACCTATGGGGAACTCGGAGAACGATTACAGCGGCTCAATCTCTGTACGGTCAAGGCGTTTCGTCTCGTAGACGGGATTTATTTGTTCCGGCCTTGTGAGGAAGTCTCTCTAGTTGGCGCTTTTCCTTTGAGCGGTTTTCAATGGCCACTAAAGTAATATTTTTGCACGACTTTTTGATTAGCGTGCCTTTTGTTTTCATGTCAATGTGCTGTTGACGGGTCAGTAGGAGGAATTTAGAGAAAAACTCCGCCCATTCAGGCAGGTTTTTGTTGTAGAACTCCGGGAGTTCGATATGAAGATTCGCTGTGGCAATGGGCTTACTACCCCTTGCGCCATCCTCTTGTAGCAGCTATCGAACCTGTAGTAGGTGAGGGGTGTGTGTTCATTATTGGTGGCAGTCAGACGAGGCCATAGCCTTTCATCCCAGCGTCTGTGTGACGCACATTGCTGAGAGGCACAGTCATCACACGAGGAGATCCGCGGATATCCCAGCAGCACTTTATGTCCCTCGTCACAAGTTGCATGCCAGGAGACAAAGCTGGGCGGAGCTTCTTCAGATAGGCCAAACCCAGTTTCGTTTTGAGTGCGCGTGATACAGCACTGAGGTCTGAGTGCTCTTCACAAGCTCTCAGTGCCCTAATGAGGAGCTCGACAGTGTCGTTGGGACCCCACTTAGGAGTGTTTGTGTGTGGGAGGGGGGCGCGCTTCCCCTTCACAAGGGGTGGCCCCTTTGTCATGGATGGCGTGGGGGCACGTGACTCCTAGTTGGAGAACATCTCCGAGGTGTTGACAGAGTCCTCTTCATTAGCGTAAGGTGACGATAGCTCTAGCTGCCATGTTTTGATCATCCCGACCACTTCCCCAGCACATGAGTACTTTCTCACCTTGGATTGTGTGCTTTTGTCATCTGCAAGAGGGGCAACTGGTGGCAAAGGAAGGGCAATCTGAGCCGGCAACCACGAACGCCATAGCAGCATCTAAGAGGTCCCTACGCCCCAGTATCTTGAGGTTCTTTAGCGTTAAGGTGGACTCATGAACAGGTAGAAAAGTGGCAGGGGGGACGCCAGAATGGTCCCCTTTGGTACTCCCTCTCACCCTTATTGTTATACTATCCTTTCTCAGAAAGCCACCTGCTTTCCCTCCTCCAGTGGTTGATACCCCACTCCGGTTCTCCAAGTGATAGCCCTTTGGTCTGGCAGTATCGGGACTGTTTGCGCACGCACTAAAACGGACACGCTGGACATGTCTCTTTCTTTTTGTCGTGAACTGCGTGCTCCTGAGTTTCAGACACACTTGCTGAAGGTCCTTGAGGTGCTGCGTCTCTGCCTGTAGGAAGATATTCAGGTTTTGCTCTTTAAACCCTTGCTGTTTTTCTGGTATGGTTTTTGATGAAGAAAACAACAATGTTTTTCAAAATAGTCAACGTTCAAGGAGGATAGGCACCAAAACCCCAAGATCAATCAGGATAATGTTGCTTCCAAATGAAAGCATGCTTCCGTCAGTTTAGGCGACTGGCTCTGGGAGAAAAGCGGTCAACCAGAAACAAAACATGAGCGAACACCGTCGCCAACAACAACTGCAGACCATCACCGACGGCCGGCAACATGTAAGTTGACATGTTTTCCAGGTCTTGCTGCTCGCACGTGTTGCCTTGCGTATAGTTTTAATTTATTTTGAAAAATAGAAAACCATTTTTACAGGTTTTTGAGAGGTTTTCAAAGGAAAAGAAAACCACCAAACACCGCCAGCAAGGCAAAACAGACTGCAGGGCACCACCCAGCACCAGCAGAAGAACGTTTTATAGTGTTTTCAGCACTGTGTTTTTGATGTGCCTCTCCTGCTCTTTGCTGCTGGTGCATGTTTCCTGCTGCCTGTTTTTGATGAGGAAAATGTTTTATTGCTGAAATACAACCTATCCAGGATATCCCAAGCCAGGGATAAGCAAGTAGAATATAAACAGGATCAAAGCATGAAGGGCTGCAGTCACAAAGAGTTAGATAAAGACAACTATCCACACTAGACCACAGCAATTTACATTCAATGCAACTCAGGATGAAATATTTTACATGTTTGAGAAAAGCTGATTGAAAAACTGCCCCAAGGGCTCACACTGTTCCATAGTGCCATCTTGAGATGTGCACTCTTTTTTTTTGGGTCCCATAGGTGCTGAGGTGACATGGCTTGTGGCGCTGAGGTCACTGCCATGTCACTTGGGATATTCCTACTTAGCTAGGCTGACTGGGTATTGAACCCAGGACCTCTCAAAAAAAGGTGCCCCAGTCCCCTAGGGTGCATACCACTAGGATAGCTAAGAATTCATGAGAAAACATAGATAAATTCATAGGCTCTACCTTCAGTATATCAGTGCCTCAGTCACCCAGGAAAAGATGTTTTAGTGCATATAGCTTGGGGATTCAGGGGTCCACACAACATCCTGATTTAGTGTTTGGTTCCATAGGTCAAAATGTGATATCACCCATTTTGATTAGGCCAATACTAAGATAAAAATCCAAGAGTGCTTAGAGCATCTCTAATACAACTAACGTATACCCTAAAGCATTGGAGAAGCACTTTTTCTTACTCCCCCCTTGTGCTGTGGTGGCCACCACTGTCGCATTTTCAGGAAAAAGGGATTTTGTCTTGGCCTTTCCTTGGTTTCCACACCTACTTTAAAATAGATATAGCTTCCCTATCACTGGAAAAGAGCGCTTTACCATGGCCAGCGACTCTTGCTGCATTTTTCATGACAATTTCCAACAGACAACTCAGCGCTCTTGGCGCTGCAGGGGTTTCTTTGGCTTGGTGGGGTCAAAATAGGGCATGCAAATACCATATGGCTATGCATACATCCCTCCAAGCTGCAGCGTTACACAACCCAACACCGGACTCTCATAGGACACTCAATCTAAGTCTCATGAAACCTGATAGAGACAACTGTCTTGGTACTGGGACGAGGGGTCAACGATCAAATTAGAATGGCCCCTTGGAGGGGTCTTGGTTCTGGTTCAGTCTCCTGCTGCTGCTTTTCGGCCCGAACAGCTGCCTACTCAGCGAGACGTTGCGAGGATATCTGTACAACAGAGGAATGGAAGGATGAGGGACGAATCCACGCAAATGCGAAGCGACAACACCCAAATCTGTGAAATGACGGCCTAGAATCTTTCTGAAAGCACATACCTGAAGAGAATTCAATTGTGCATCAGATGCATTGTATGAAATTTGTGGTCATCCCTTGATTTTTGAAATCAAGAAATTCCCACGCAGAAAAAGACGGCGCGCAGGAGCGGGTCTTAGCGAAGCGCCAGAAAATAAACAATTATTAAGATTATAAACGTATGTAACGGATAATGACAAAAATGACGAAACTCACATAAAAACATAAACATAACGATTCCACCCACACTGACAGAAAGAATTCAAGATTCAAAAATTCAAAAACCAACAGAAGGACTTCAATGAATCGGGTATAAACCACAGGTGTGCTTGTCTCGTATGCAGCATGCACATTGGTCGTCTCGTGTCTCCGTGAACGTGCCTTGTAGCAGCACTAACAAACGATAGAGGGATAGATTAGAAGATCGCAGATGATTAGAGGTAAGTTCAGGGTTATTGGAAATACACACAAATGCATAGCGTCGTCTCTCCCTTGTGTTTGGCTTTTTCCCTCACCTTGCTTCACTCTCCAGCGGTGAGTAAGGTAGGTAAGCCCAGGTGGGGCCACCTCCTGGTGGAGTTCGTGATTGTGGGTAAGATTTGTAGGAAAAACAGAGATTGACACAGGTAACTTCGAAACTCGTGCATGCTCATGCATTAACACACGCATTAAAGGGTAGGCCACACGTGGTGCGCTCGGTACAACCCTTGTTTAGGTTACCCAGGGGCTCCACTCCACGTTCCAGAAGAGAACGGGTGGAGCTCCTTAAGCTTGCTTGCTTGCACTGGGGTTTGAGGACAGTGTGTTATAGGGCTACCTGAGAAGCGTATAATACGTGGAGGTAGTCTTGGTTCCTCAGCCGCAAACCCCAGTCATCTGCCTTTGCTTTACAGGTGGGAAGGTCAGGGTGATTGGTGCAGCAGCGATTGATTTTTTTCATGCCCTGCTAAACAAGGGCGCTGATCACACAAACAAATAACTCCGCCTCTGCCTGTGGCAGAGCAGGGAGTCTGACTCCATAGACATATGCGCTGTGCATGCCAGAAGAGCACTCCTTCCCTCCAGGCCCTAGCAGGGAAACGCGTTGTGGCGTCCCTGTTAGGCCAGAGACGCTTAGTAGGTCTGTGTTTTCTTGCAATCTCACAGGTGAGCCGCTAGGGCTCGGGACTTCTCCTTCAACGCCACCCAGTAGAGCGTGCGTGTAGGAGTGGTAGTCCTGAGTGGGGGCTTGAGCCAGTTGCAGAAGTGCTCGCCCACCAGGATGGTGCCACTGTAGGGTGTGTAGGACCTGTAGTGCACGTGTCACTGTCCCAGCCGTTTCCTGCAATTTTAGCGGGGTTGGTCGGCAGTGGCAGTGGTTAGGCTAGATTTTCGCCATCGTAGCAAATAGGCGTTTTCAAGCCTTCATAGCTTTTGGCCACACCTCCCCTGTAGTAGGCAGGTAGGTAGGGAAAACAATACCTGGATTAGTATGCTGGGTATTCCCCCAAGGTTTTGCGCCAGCACAGAAATTGGACACTTAGGGGAGGAGAGACCCGGGGCGTACCCCGTGGCACCGGTAAAACATCCTCCAGGTTTAGCAAGCGTGCAGACGTGGGTATAATTAGGACACCATTTCTGCAGCTTGCTCTCAGGACCTTAGGAATAGCACACTCAGACATACGCTTAGGCAGGTAAGGGTAAGGTTCAGTCCCTAGCTTTAGTCTTGGAGGCAAGCGTCTCAGGGAGCCTCAGCAACTCACCAAGGTTGTTCTGGGACAAGTAGTCTACCAGAACTGAGTTTAGGCGTCCCTCAGGTAGTACAAATGCAGAGAAGGGCTCCCAGGTGGCCTCCCCGACTCCAAACCCTTCCCCGAGGGTGAGGAAGTGCCAACCCTGGCAATAGCGGTTGCGTAGGACAGACTTCACAAGGTAGAGGCCGTCCTTAGCCATCTCCTTGGCGTTCATGTTGGGGAGGTCCCCTGCAACTTCCATAGGGCTGGCAGCCCCCTGTACGTCTAGGGCGGCGATCTCCTCGTCGTTCAGCTCCCACTCCTCCCCACATAGGTCTTCAGGATCATAGTAGCGCTTCAGGTGTTGAGCAGCACACACCAGTGTCCCATCTAGACGGAGAAAACACCACACTGTGATACGTTGTCCATCCACAGATAGAATCTTGTAGGGCCCAAAGTAGGTGTCATCGCTGCTAGAGCGTGGCCAGGCGGGTAGTCGTCCGTGGTGCACCAGCACCCAGTCCCCCTCTTGGTAGGAAGCCGGCACTTGGTGCTTGTTCTTTCTGTTCCACTGACGCTCCCTGACTCTCTGGAGCATTGCCTTGTCCTTGTCCACCTTCGCTTGTTGCTCTTGGAACCACCAACCCACAGAAGAATGGGTGTCCTCGGGATAGGGAGCGTGTAGGAACCATGCCGGGCGCCCTAGGAATAGCTCATGTGGCGAGTAGCCAGTCGCCGAACTCTCTTGGGAGTTCATCATCAAGGATATGACGGAAAGTAGTCTCACCCAGTCTCTGGTGCGTTCAGTTTTGCACCATATCCTTACATTCTCCTTGAGGACACGAATCTGTCGCTCACATAGGGGGTGGCTCGTGTGAGAGTAGGGGATCCCCGTAGAAACCTGGACAGTGAGGGATCTCAGGACCCTCTTGTACCAGCCAGTATCGGAGCGTACTCGCACGTCCTCATCGGAGTTGACCTCCTTGGGCGCCCCAGAGACACAAAACCACTCCTCCAGTAGTATCTTGATAGTATCCCCCCCGGTAATGTGCTTGGTACATTGGAACACCCTGGTAAACCTGGTCAACCCACAGGTTACCACGAGGGCGAAGTCATACCCCCCAAACTTCGAAACACAGTGAGGGATGGGCAGGGTTGAGTAGAGACCTCTGTCCCTGATATCCCCAGGTCTGCAGGACCTACACGGGCACTTGTCCACGATAGGCTGGAGGGTCTTTCGCAGTTGGTCATCAGTCCACGTACTGTGGAACCACTGCTTGAATAGCCGCAGGGTACGGTCAGCACCCACATGACCGCTGGACTCATGGGGCAACTTCAGCAGCGCTGGGACCCTGTCACTGGGTACCACGATGCGGTCCTCGTGCCAGAGGTAGCTCTTATCCCTGTTCCACTGTTCTTGGTTGACCAGGAGGGGTTCAAGGCGTTTCTCCGGGTGTTTGTAGATATCCCCAAACTCCTTCAGGTACTCCGCTTGTTGGAGTCCATCTAGGTGGCGTATCATAGTCATGTTGAAGTCCAAGTGTACGTCCATACGGCTGAACGCCTCCTTAGCTAGCGCTTCAGAGCGGGCATCAATCAGGGCGTCGAAGCTGTTGCGGCTGATGTAGTCCGCACACTCGTTCTTCACTCCCTGAATATGGTGTACCGTCAGCCGTAGTTGACTGAGGTAGGTCCACCAGCGCCGTAGCTTGGCCTTCTCAGGTGGGGGACCCTTCTGGAAAGTGCGGACTGGCTCTTGGTCGCACAGCCAGACTACAGAGTTACTCCCCAACAGTCGTGCTTGAGAGGATAACACCAGCATACCCGCGAGCAATTCGTGCTCATACGTGGAGTAGTTCCCCCTCACCTGGTTCCATTTCCAGTTCCAGTGGCCCAGGGGTACTAGGACCCACTTGTCGTCAGGGTAGCTGTGCTTGAGGGTTCCATCTCGGTTGAGACCTTCAGTCCCCCAATGTGAAATAGCCGAGTCGAACTCCTCCTTCTCTAGTGCTTGCCATTGGAGCAACGTTCCACAATCGCCCACATTGGTAGCGTCGGTCACCAGGATAATCTCACCTTTTGCTCTAGGCACGCCCAGCCACTTAGCGTTGGCCACCTTGTCTTTGAGCTCCTCAAACGCTTGTTGCTCTTCTGGGCCCCAGCGCCAAGTAGTACTCTTCTTGATCAGGTCCGTCAGAATGGCGCTGGTGTAGGTGATGTTTTTGATATGGAGGCGATAGAAGTTGCACGCTGCAATGAAACTGCGTAAATCATGGAGTCCTTTCTTGGGGTCTTCATGTCGTACCTTAGCGTCAATCAGGGATTTGGCCTTAGAGGCCGCAGGGGTCCACCACCCGTAGCCAACGTCAAACCCCAGGTACTGCATGGTCTCCTGCATGAACTCACACTTCTCCAGCTTGAGTCGTGTGTGGTTCGCCTGGCAGACCGCAAAGAATTCACCCAAGAGGATTAGGCGATCCTCCTGGGTATTGGTCCCGAGGCATACATCGTCGATGTGCGCCTCCATCTCGGCCCCACAGGATATGAGTTCTTGCACCTTGGGTCTGCGTCGTAGGATGGACAAGGTCTTGTTCCTCAGCTCTTGGAATAGAGCGGGTGCGTTGGGCACGCCAAAGGGCATGACTTTCCACTTGAACACCCTCCCCTGAGGGGTAATGAAGGCTAGTAGCTCCTGAGCGTTGGGCGTCAGGTCCACCTGCCAGAATCCGCTCCTCTTGTCCATCTGGGTCTTGTAGCGACAGGAGGCTATCTTCTCAAGGGTAGACTCCATATTAGGAATGGACCCTGAGTGGTTCAACGTTTTCTTGTTCAGCTCTCCATAATCCACTACCAGCCGTTGGGCTGTAGACCCAGGCTTAGCCACCAGGAAACAGGGGCTGCAGTGTTGGGGCTAGTCCCCGTCCTTGTACCCCAGGAATAGACCAGCGTCGATAAATTCTTGTATCTGTCGCTCAATCTCCTCGGCCTGCTCTTTAGGAGCCGGATAGGGTGTCCTCCAGATCTTGTGACCCACGACCTCGGGTTTCAGCTTGAGGTCCATCTGTACCAGCTTGTCACATGAGCCTTGGGGTGGTAGTTCCCCGAGCACCTCCAGATAGGTCCTGATTAGCTTCTGCACCCGCGGGTCCAATAGCTTGATCTTGTCCTCCATGTCCTCGTCAGAGTGTAAGTTGCTTGCCCCGTGAGTGATAGACTTCGGGAGGTGATCCTCCACTGACTCTTTACGCTTGGTAGTAACCTTCAACCCTTGGTACGCTTACAGTAGGTCTCGTTCAACCATCTCCGGTGGACGATGGCAAAGTAGGCACGGTCGAGGGGGTTCACATACACATTCCTCCGAGAGGTTGTCCTCCTCTGGTGTCCTCACGTGGGCAACCCACACGCTCTTAATGAGCTTAAGATCTACCTCCCTTTGCCAGGTGGTCATCTTCTGTTTGAGGTCCTTGTTCAATTGGGATAGATCTCCCATACGTCCTTGCTTCAGTGGCCATGAGCTGCGGGTAGGCTTAGCGTACCATAGCTTTTTTGCCACCAACCTCCTCTTGGAGTCCACGTACTCTCTTAGCCTGGATCGAGGGTCCAGCTCCTCATCCACGGTGTCTTCCACCCTCATGGAGAGTAGGCGTCTCAGCTGTGCGACGTAATTGGCCTCCTCCACTTCCTCCACGCATGTCTGCACGAAGAAGGCGTCATGCTCAGTTTCGTCATCAGAGTGGATAGAGCTGGGGAGCTCAGATAGGCCACAGTCAGAGACCCCATCAGGAACAGGTACATGGCAGGGAGAGTTGGGGGCATTGGTGTTAGTCAAGACGTATTCATCTCCCCCTGGTATAGTCTCAATAGCATCTTGAGGTCGTAGTCGATCCGTCAAGTCACCAAGGATGAGTCCATCGCTGTCTCGTTCCATAGCCTGGACCAGAGTTGAGTTAAGGTCCTCCCAGGGGATAGAGGTAAGACCCCCGTTGACCACGCTGAGCATAATTCCCCATCCAGGTTTCCTGATGGGCGTCTTCCGCCCCAGAGGCACGTAGATGGCCTCATCAGGTAACCGAACAGAGCTGATTGTCAGCCTGTCCAGGAGGGTTCGCCAGTACTCGTTGCCCACATGGGCTCCCTAATTGGGGGAACACGGGACCATACAGGAACGTCCCAGGGCCACTTTGGTCAAGATCTTCCCCAGTTCACTGAACCTGGGGTTCCCGTAGGCCATCCCCAAAGAGGGCCGGTAACATTTGTAGCTGCAGTTCTTCCCCTTGCTTCAGTAAAGGTCCACGACATGTTGCTTGTCGCTGGCGAACAACTCCACCCTCAGGTCTTCTCTGGAGTAACCCAACTCCTTCAGACCTTGGTCTAGGACTTCCCCCAATAGTTGATAGTCCTCAGCTTTGGAGGCCGCAATCATGTTCGAGGGCTCCTCCTTTGATACCCTCAGGTAGCTCGAGGTATACTCCGACTGCTCCAGTGGCACGGTCTTTTTGCCATTGCCGTGGTCCACGTAGAGGAGGTAGGGCGCTTGCAGCGTCAGGGACTGTATCTGAGAGTGCTGCACAAAGAAGTCAGTCCCCAATACAAAGTCGAAGGCGTCAGTGTCCATCACATAGAACTGATGGGTGATAGTTGGGGAGCCCATTGGTACCTCCACTTCACAGTCCCCGCAGCTGTGCATCACATGTCCATCCCCCATTCGTATAGCCGCGGTGGTCACGGTGTTCTTCAGGCTCCCACAAGGTAGCATTTTGTTGCCCACTATAGATATGGTGGCTCCAGTATCCAGTACCCCCAGGTATTCACGTCCCCCTAGTCGGATACGTACCCAGAACACCAGGTCCAGGGCCCCACCGGAGCGTCCCCGTCAGAACTCTGCAGGACAGGTCACCTCGAACCCCTTGTTCCGCAATTTGCGGGCCATCCTCATGAAACGGGTTCTCTTCTTGGCGTTGCCATCATCACCACCTTCATGCTCACGCTTGGCCCCTTGCTCTCGCTGGGCCTGGGTTTGCGAGCGTGTGGTAGGACCAAACTGCCCTCCAGAGGGCTAGGAGTTCCCCCCTGGATTAGGGTTGGGTTTGCCTCCGTTCTTGTCTCGGTTCTTGTTGTCCTTGTCTGGCTGGCGGTTAGCGCCTCCTCCTCGTCCACCTTGGCTCTTGTCTTGTTCTTTTCCACGTCCTTTCGACTTGCCCTTGCCGGAGTCGTTGCCGTTGCCACTTGCCACCGCCCTTGCCAAGGCCTTTGCCAGGATCCTCGCCCTTCAGCTTCGCCGACAGGCGCTGCTTGTGGTAGGACTCATCCTGGTAGTGCTTCCTCTTCCCACAGAAGGCACAGGTGACAGTACACCTGTAGTGATCCGGCATCTTAGCCTTGGCGCCGGTGTTGGTCTCCTGCTTCTTCCCTTGGACTACGAAGCAGTCTCGTCAGATGCGTGACACACATTGCAGAGAGGCACAGTCATCACACGAGGAGAGCTGCGGATATCCTGGCAGCACTTTATGTCCCACGTCACGAGTTGCATGCCAAGAGACAAAGTTGGGCGGAGCTTCTTCAGATCAGCCAAGCCCAGTTTGGTTTTGAGTGCCGCCGATACGGCACTCAGGTCTGGGTCCTCTTCACTAGCTCTCAGTGGGTTAGTGAGGAGCTCAACAGTGTCATTGAGACCCCGCTTAGGAGTGTCTGCGTGTGGAAGGGGGGCACGCTTCCGCTTCACAAGGTGTGGCTCCCTCGGCAGTGATGGCGTGGGGGCACGTGACTTCTAGTTGGAGAATGTCTCCGAGGTGTTGACGCATTTGTCTTCATTAACGTAAGGTGACACTAGTTCTAGCTGCCATGTCTTGATGATTTGGAGCACTTCTCCACCACGCAAGTACTTTCTCACCTTGGATTGTGCCCTTTTGTCATCTGCAAGTGGGGCAACGGTTGGCAAAGGAAGGGCAATCTGAGCGGGCAACCACGAACGCCATAGCAGCATCGAAGAGGTTCCTACGCCCCAGTATCTCGAGGTTCTTGAGCGTTAAGGTGGACTCATGAACAGGTACACAAGCATCAGGGGGGACGCCAGAATGGTCCTCTTTGGTACTCCTTCTCACCCTTATTGTTATACTATCGTTTCTCAGAAAGCCACTTGCTTTCCCTCTTCCAGTGGTTGATACCATAGTCCGGGTTCTCCAAGTGATAGCCCTCTGGTGTGGCCGTGATGGGGACTGTTCGCGCACTCACTATAACGGACATGTTGGACATGTCCCTTTCTTTTTGTCGTGAACTGCGTGCTCGTGAGTTTGAGAGACACTTGCTCAAGGTCCTTCAGGTGCTGCGTCTCTGCTACTAGAAAGGTATTCTGGTTTTGCCTGGGAAACTCTTGCTGTTTTTCTTGTGTGGTTTTTGATGAAGAAAATGACAATGTTTTTCAAAATAGTCAACGTTCAAGCGGGATGGGCACCAAGACACCAAGATCAATCAGGATACTGTTCCTTCAAAATCAAAGCATGTAACAAAGAGGGGCTACAAAGGATACTGCAGGCTTAAGTACGAAACATCAATTATTTATAAACAAAGCAAATGGTTTTAGTGTAAAAACTGACAACAATTTCACCAAATGGATAGTGATGAGTACTTGATGTGCATCGTTTTGATGCAATGGACTTGGTTAGGAATCCGGGGCAAGTACGTATGACCAAGGATAGGATACGGGTTTGCCAGGTCACGAAAGTAACTCGATTCAGAACAATTTTCAATAAAGGACCACAATAACTCGATGCAACTATTGAGTATTTGTGGCCTTGGAGTACCGCTCCTGCCACTGGCCCAGCAGGTCGGCCCGGTCGCCCCAGTTCGTCCAACCCTTGGGGTGTGGTTTGTTGCGCCCTGTCCCTCTGCCGCCCACGGTGTGTGTGCGCGGTGTCCGGGGCCTCTTGGCGCTTGTTTGTCGGTGCGCGCGGTATGTGTGGCATGCACCTGCCGTGGTGTGCTCGCTTGGTGTGCCGCGCTGTGCGTGCAGTGTCCTGGGCCTCTGGGCTCCTGTTCACGGGTGTGCACGCTTGCTGTGTTGTGTTGCGTGTGCGATGTCCTGGGCCACTTGGCTCCTGTTCACGGTTGTGCACGCTCGGTGTGTTGTGTTGCCTGTGCGGTGTCCTGGGCCACTTGGCTCCTGGTCACCAGTGTGCACCCTCGCTGTTATGTGTTGCGTGTGCGGTGTCCTGGGCCAGTTGGCCCCTGTTCACCAATGTGCACTCGCGGTGTGTTGTGCTGTGTGTGCTGTGTCCTGGGCCACCTGGCTCCTGGTTACCGGTGTGTACGCTCGGTCTGTTGCGTTGCGTGTGCGGTGTCCTGGGCCACTTGGCTCCTGTTCAGCGGTCTGCACGCTCGGTGTGTGGTGTTGTGTGTGCGGTGTCCTGAGCCACTAGGCGCTTCCTCACCGGTGTGCACCGTCGGACTGTTGTGCTGTGTTTGCGGTGTCCTGGGACACTTGGCTCCTGTTCAGCGGTGTGCACGCTGGATGTGTTGTGGTGTGCGTGCCCTGTCCTTGGCCAGTTGGCTCCTGTTCACCGGTCTGCCCGCTCGGTGTGTTGTGTAGCGTGTGCGGTGTCCTGGGCCACTTTGCTCCTGTTCACCCGTGTGCACGCTCGGTTCGTTGTGTTTTGTGTGCGGTGTGCTGGGGCACTTGGCTTCTGTTCGCCGGTGAACACACTCAGTGTGTTGCGTGTGCGGTGTCCTTGGGCACTGGTCTCCTGTTCAGCGGTGTGCACGCTCGGTGTGTTGTGTTGCGTGTGCTGTGTCCTGGGCCACTTGGCTGCTGTTCACCGGTGTGCACGCTCAATGTGTTGTATTGCGTGTACGGTGTCCTGCGCCACTTGGCTCCTGTTCACCAGTATGCACGCTTCGTGTGTTGTGTTGCGCGAGTGGTGTCCTGGGCCACTTGGCTCCTGTTCACCGGTGTGGACGCTCGGTGTGTTCTGTTGCGTATGCGGTGTCCTCGGCCACTTGGCTCCTGTTCATTAGTGTGCACGCTGGGTGTGTTGTATTGCGTGTGCGGTGTCCTGAGCCACCTGGCTCCTGTTCACCGGTGTGCACGCTCGGTGTGTTGTGCTGTGTGTGCGGTGTCCTGGGCCACTTGGCTCCTGTTCACCGGTGTGCACGCTCGGTGTTTTTTGTTGCGCATGCGGTGTCCTGGGGCAGAGACCGGACACGCAACACAACACACCGAGCGTGCACAGCGCTGAAAAGGCGCCAACTGGCCCAGGACAGGTAGGTAGGTAGGTATCTTCGGGAGTTTGTGATGCCTCCTTTGATGATGCAGGAAGAAGGTCTCACCAAGGGGACGTCCTGTCCCTCCCACTGCCCTAGATCAGGTGCCTCTTAAGCCGCTCCCGCAGGTGCTTGGGAAGGCAGTGTCGCTGCCACCCGGTCCAGGTGTCCCAGGTGGGAGGGTATCCCCACGTGTGTCCATGGGTAGGGCCACATGCCCCCTCCTTTGGGCGGCAGCTCTGGGGGCTGCCCAGTCATGCGGAGTATCTCTCACCACAAGGGGTATTGCTCCCGCTAGTCTACGGTACGACCGCCTCACCCTTGTGGCTTGAGTTGCGGGGCCTCTCTGCTTGGCAGGCGACCCCCTCCTGGACTCTGTACCGCCTCACCTGTCACCGGTTGCTTCCATGGCTGCGGATGATGTTTGCCATAGTCCCCCATGCAGCCTGGGCGGGCTCTGACCAGTGGCGTTGTGGTACCCACCCTCCTGCTGGCCTGGTGGGTCCGCTGGGTCGCCCCGGTGCGTCCGACCCATGGGGTGGTGGTTCTTTCCTGTCCCTCGGCCGCCCTTCTTGTGCAGGTGTGTGTGGTGTCCTGGGCCACTTGGCTCCTGTTCACCGGTGTACCCGCTCCGTGTGTTGTGTTGCGTGTGCGGTGTCCTGGGCCACTTGGCTCCTGTTCACCGGTGTGCCCGCTCGGTGTGTTCTGTTGCGTGTGCGTTGTCCTGGGCCACTTGGCTCCTGTTCACCTGTGTGCCCGCCCAGTGCGTTGCTTTGCGTGTGCGGTGTCCTTGGCCACTTGGCTCCTGTTCACTGGTGTGCCCGCCAAGTGCATTGCTTTGCGTGTGCGGTGTCCTGGGCCACTTGGCTCCTGTTCACCGGTGTGCCCGCTTCGTGCGTTGCTTTGCGTGTGCGGTGAGCTGGGCCACTTGGCTTCTGTTCACCGGTCTGCCCGCTCCGTGTGTTGTGTTGCGTGTGCGGTGTCCTGGGCCACTTGGCTCCTGTTCACCGGTGTGCCCTCTCGGTGAGTTGCTTTGGTTGTGCGGTGTCCTGGGCCATTTGGCTCCTGTTCACCGGTGTGCCCGCTCAGTGCGTTGCTTTGCGTGTGTGGTGTCCTGGGCCACGTGGCTCCTGTTCACCGGTCTGCCCGCTCGGTGTGTTGTGTTGCACGTGTGTGTGTTGGTGCTTGTGTTATCGCCTGTCCGGGCGTCGCTGCGGGGCGCGCACTCCTGCATCCAGACAGCGGCTGGTTCGTAGCCGGCAAGGGCTGGGTACGCTGCCGGGCGCTCACTCGGCCATCTGGACGGCGGCTGTTCCGTAGCCGGCAGGGGCTGGGTTCGCTGCCGGGCCCGCACACGTCCGTCCGGACGGCGTCTGTTCCGTAGCCGGCAGGGGCTCGGTGCGCTGCAGGGCAGGCACACGTCCATCCGGACGGCGGCTAGTAGGCTGTGGTCGTGGCTGGGTCGGGCGGGCTGGCGGCCCGGGCGTGTTCTGGTGCGCCGCACCGTTCCTGTTGCCGTTTTGCTCTTCTTTTGGGCCCCTCCGGGCTATGTGCGCCCTTGTTGTGCGTGTGTTCCTTTTTTTCTTTTTTTTTGCGGACGCCCCTTGTGTCCCTCTTGCGTTTTTTCCGGCACTTGGTGCCCTGGGCTTTGGCGCTTTGTGGCTGCCCCGCCCTCGTCTTCCCTCTTTTTGTTCTTTGTTGTTTGCGCCGCCCTTGTGTCCGTCTTTGCGTTGTTTCCGGCCATCGGTGCCCTGGGCCTCAGCGCTTTGTGCCCCCCCCCCTCCTCTTTTGTTCTTTTTTCTGCCCCCCTTGTCTCTGCTTTTACGCTGCTTCCGGCCTTGGGCGCCCTGGGCGGTGGTGCTTTGTGGCTGCCCCCCCCCCCCCCCTCCTCTCTTTTTTTGGTGTCGTGCGCCGCCCTGCTGTGCCGTGCTGTTGTGTGCGGTGTTTCGTCGTGTGTGGTGTCGTGGTGCGTTGTTGTGCGTTGTGGTGTTTTCTTTGGTGTTGTGTAGTGTCCCGGTGCGCTGTGTTAATTGTTGTCTAGTCCGCCACGTCTTGCTGCGTTGTATTGGTTGTGTCGGGTTGTCCTGCTCCCCCTCTTCCCTGCTGCTGCCTTCTTTGTCGGACCTGTTGCTGTTGCGTGGTCTGGTTTCGTGCTCTGTCGTGGGGTGCGGTGCCGTGTGGTTGTGCTGCGCCGCTTGTGCTGCGGTGTGCTGTCGTCTGCATCGTTTCTTGCTGTGTGGTGCTCTGTCGTCTTGGTGCGCAGGCTGGTGCAGTGTGTTGGTGCGTGTTGTTTCTGGGTGCCCGTTGCTGGGCCTGTTTGTCTGTTGTTGTCTTTTGGTGGCGGTTTTTGTCGCTGGTGTCCCTGCCTGGCCGCGTGGCTTGCTGTCCTGTTGTCTGCTGTGGATTGTCGTGGTGCCCTGCTCCCTTGTGCTGTGTCCCATCGTGCTGTGTTTCCGTGCGGTGCTGTGCTGTGGTGCCCTGCTGTCCATTTTGCTTTGCTGGTGGTGTTTGTTCATTCTCTGCCCTGTTTTCGGGCAAGGTGCAGGGTGGCCTTGCTGTGCTGCCTTCGGGGTGTTGTTTGTTGATCCCCGTGCTGTGTTTTGCAGCGCTTTCTTTGCGGCGCTGTGCCGTGCTGTGCTGACGCGCCTGCATTGCTTCCCTTTGCTGTGCTCTGTTGCATTTGTTGTGTTGGTTGGTATCCTGTGGTGCTGCCTATGGATTGTGGTTGCTCGTCACCGGGTCTTGATGTCGGCTGTTTTTTCCTGGCGGCGGATTGCGGCGTCGGCGTCCCTGGTGCTGCCCTGTTGTGTGCTGCGGTGTGCCATGGTGCTCTGCTGCCCCGTGCTGAGTCCTGCGGTTCTGTGCTGCCTTGTGGTGCTGTGTTGTCGGGCTCTGCAGTAAGAAAAAGTGCTTTTGCAATGCTTTAGGGTAAACTTTAGTTGTATTAGAGAGGCTCTAAGCACTCTTGGATTTTTATCTTAGTATTGGCCTACCCAAAATGAGTGATAACACATTTTGACCTATGGAACCAAACACTAAATCAGGATGTTGTGTGGACCCCTTAATCCCCAAGCTATATGCACTAAAACATCTTTTCCTGGGTGACTGAGGCACTGATATACTGAAGGCAGAGCCTATGAAGTAATCTATGTTTTCTCATGAATTCTTAGCTATCCTAGTGGTATGAACCCTAGGGGGCTGGGGCACCTCTTTTTGAGAGGTCCTGGGTTCAATACCCAGTCAGCCTAGCTAAGTAGGAATATCCCATGTGACATGGCAGTGACCTCAGCGCCACAAGCCATGCCACCTCAGCACCTATGGGACCCAAAAACAAAGAGTGCACATCTCAAGATGCCACCATGGAAGAGTGTGAGCCCTTGGGGCAGTTTTTCAATCAGTTTTTCTCAAACATGTAAAATGTTTTCTCCTGAGTTGCAGTGAATGTAAATTGCTGTGGTTGTATTGTTGATAGTTGTCTTTATCTAACTCTTTGTGACTGCAGCCCTTCATGCGTTGATCCTGTTTATCTTCTACTTGCTTATCTCTGGCTTGGAATATCCTGGATAGGTTGTATTTCAACAATAAATCATTTTCGTCATCAAAAACAAGCAGCAGGAAACCCACACCAGCAGCAAGCAGCAGGAGAGGAACATCAAAAACACAGTGCTGAAAACACAATAAAACTTTCTGGTAGCAAGAGGCAGACAGTCTCTGCGTACCGGCAGCAACCCGTGCCGTACATCCAGTGCGCAGAGTACTGTCATAAGCGAGAAGGGCGAATATGGATACAATAAAGGAGGACACCCACGCGAGGACTGCACCTGAGGCACCAGCAATGCCAGCACCTGGTGAACCTGGACCTGGACCTAGCGCTGTACCTTCGGTGCCCTTACATGGGCCAGTGGATGTGGTTGATGACTCGCTGGAGGCACTTCAGTCGGCCTTCAGGGACCTCTCAGTCGAGGAGGTGGTCACCAATCCTGTGAAGAGAAAGAGGGACAGAGAGAAGGATGCTGGAGAGCGCATGGCAGACGAAGGAGTAGGCATGGGCACGACCCGAGGAGTGAGTCAACCTTCGAGGGCGCACCAAGCGCCTCTGGCCTCCACGCATCGCCCTCTCCTACAACCACCACACTCCCAGCTCCAGACCCAGCCGCTGCAACATCCACACCCATAACCACCCCACCTATGGCTGAGGGCACAGGCTTTACTGGTATGCCTACCTACCCTGCCTATGGTGTGGACCCATCTACCACTGCGTTTCCAGAGGCAACTACTGCCAGTGAGCCAGTGGCCTCCAGTTCTGCGCCGCGCTGGTATGCGGCAGACTATCACCATCCTCCACCCGCTACGGGAGCCTGTGTCGATGCTCCTGGGTATGCAACCCTGAGTGGGCTGAGGAGAGGCCCTGAGTCATGCGGGAGCAGGAGTAGAGGATCGGGGAGATCCTCCAACAGGCCCCTGACGCGGTCGGAGATCAATGAGGCACTCCGACGAGCCACCTTCAAAATTGTTGGTGATCTCACTCAAGAGATTCGGGCTAAACTGGAGCCCCTGATTCCACCCTAAGTGTCACCTACCATCGTGGGAGTTTCACCCCACTGAGTGCAGGCCAATCACCTGGTGGCAGGGTTGACAAACACCCTGGGGAGCCTGAGGAGCCGACCGATGCCGACCCCTGCTGTGATACCGAGAAGCCCTTTCATACCAAGAACGGTCCAGCCTCCCTACAGCCACGTGGGGAATTCCATGAGAGCTGAGCTGGACCGGCTGGGGCTGACAGCCCTAAGGGCAATGGTTGACGTGGAGCCCTATGGCTCTAGTGACCTTGGCGGACACCCCTCTGACGATGAGCCGCCGTCCATGACTTCTGCTTCGCCCTCGGAGGACGACGACCCTGAGGACCCCGAGAAGCCGGGTGGGCGGAAGAAGAAAACCAAAGAGGAAGACCAGGTGCCCTGAGGGACGCAGGTCTCAAGAGGCCAAGGCAATTGCCACCTCCAAGATCGTGGTGAACTTGCCTGAGTTCACAGGCAAGGATCTCAGCAAGTTCGCTGAGAACTTTGCCCGGTTCCTCGGAATGACCGGCAAAACCCATGCTAGTGGGCGAGTCAAGTGTGATCTGCTCCTGCAATGCTGCAAGACCAAGTACCTGGAGAAGCAGGTCAAGCAGATCGTGACGAAGTGTGCCACCTTTGCCGACGTGTTGGTTGCCTTGGAGAGGCAGTACCCTACCTACGAAACCGACCTCTCCATCAGGGCCGAGATCCAGAACCTGGCCGTGTTGCCCAACAACCCCAAACCTGCCAGGGTCTCCGAGCTACTGGCGGACCTGGACCACTGGACGGGACGACTGACGCCAGCTTCCTGCAGCAGCGACGATCTTCTTTTTTGGCTGGTGGCTAAGCTTACTCGGAAGCTGTGGGACGAGTGCCGGTCAACGGCAGAGCGCAAGGCTAGAGCCCTCAACTACGAGGATTTGTCTGTGCTACTTCTGGAGCAGGCGCCGGAGAAAGAAAGTGACCAGCACCTGAACGCCTACCGTCCTGGAGGAGGAGGCTCTGGAAGCCAAGGCAAAGGGTACGAAGGACCCGGGCCTGGACAGGGGACTACCCCCAAGCACGCCCGTATCATGGACAATGTCAAGGAGCTCTTCTGGTGTGACGCCAGAGATGAGCATGGCCAGCTGCAGCACGCTGGGATGAAAGGCTATGGCCTCGTCTGACTGCCACCAATAGCGAACACAGACCCCTCACCTACTAAAGACCCCGTAGCTGCTACAAAAGGATGGCGTAAGGGGCAGTAAGCCCATCGCCACAGCGAATCTTCATATCGAACTCACAGAGTTCGATCACAAAAACCTGCCTGGATGGGCGGAGGATTGCTCTAAATTTCTCCTACTAACCCGTCAATAGCACATTGACGTGAGGACAAAATGGACGCTAATCAAAAAGGCGTTCAAAAATATTACTTTAGTGGCAATTGAAAACCGCTCAAAGGAAAAGCGCCAACTCGAGAGACTTCCTCACAAGGCGGGAACAAATGTATCCCGTCTACGAGACGGAACGCCTTGACCGTACAGAGGTTGAGTGCCAACACTGTCCGAGTTCCCCGTAGGTGCCCGCATTTCAGAGTTTGTGGCGAAGCTTGGGGAGCTGATTGGGGTGGCCGAACTGCACCTCCTCCGGACCTACAGTGCCACATTTGTGGCTAGTCGAAAAATTCCTACCAAAAGCTGAGAGAGTTGCAGAGAAACGTCGAGAGCGAATCGTGGACACGCTCATAAGATGAGCTAATCCATCTCTTCATCGAGTTAGGCATGGACAGGAAGTGTGATTTCATATGGATAAGTACCCGCCGCAACATTTTGCGAAGGGAGACGGCTGCCGAGAGGAATCCCGGCGAAAAGTCTTCTCAGCGGAACCCTAACCACGACAAGGGTCATGGAGGGCAGTTGAAGGTAGATAGGTAGGTATCTTCGGGAGCCCGGGACGTCTCCTTTGACAATGCAGGAAGAAGGTCTTATCAAGGGGACGTCCTCCCCCTCCCACTGCCCTAGGTCAGGTGCCTCTTAAGCTGCTCCCGCAGGCGCTTGGGAAGGCAGTGTCGCGGCCACCCGGTCCAAGTGTCCCGGGTAGGAGGGTGTCTGCACACCTGGCCGTGGGTAGGGTCACTGCCCCCTCCTGTGGGCGGCAGCTCTGGGGGCTGCCCAGCCGTGTGGAGTATCTCCCAACATAAGGGGTATTGCTCCCGCGACTCTACGGTACGATCGCCTCACCCCTGTGGCTGAAGTTGCGGGGCCTCGTTGCTTGGCAGGCGAGCCCCTCCTGGGCTGTGTGCCGGCACGCCCGGCACCAGTTGGTGCCATGGCTCCGGGTGACGTTTGCCATGGTCCCAGGTGCAGCCGGGCCGGGCTCGGAACAGGTTGTGAGGTGGGAGACCATTGGGCCTAACCTCCTGAGAAAAAAGGCATTAGGTGCCTATATCATTTTGGGAATATCTCCTTGAAGGAAGATACATCCGCTCCATTGAGTGGTAGGGGTGAACTTCACGGGGGGGTTATTACACTACTTACTTTGAAAAATGTACTTTTATGCTTCAGGAGAATGGTGAAAAAGATTAAATGTTAGTCTTTCATGCTTCGCTAAGGATAGAGGGGGTTTGGCCTGGATCAAGTTTGCTTCCTTTGGTCAGATAGACCATCGTGCACACGGAGACAACCCTCCCTCCCCCCGAAATGGGCGGACGAATTTGACAGAGTTTGCCGATTTGTTGTGCCAATTTGTTGTGTTGTTGTATTTCGTGCATTTTTTGCGCTGATTTGCACGGTTTTTGTAAGTTTGTCGAGTTGTTTTGCCGACTTAAAGTCCGTGCAAGACTGTGTGCATTCATTGTTTTCCGGCAAGCTTTTGTTGTGAAGCCAAAACCAATTTTCTCCTTAAGACAAATAGCAAAAGTGCAAAAAAACATTCAGTCCTAGCAGCAAACCGATTTGTGATGTTTGTGTGATTTGGCCGTTTTGTTGTACCGAGTTGTTGTGGCCTTTGGGATTCGCCGCAACCTGACTGAAAAGGACACTTCAAGATGTGTTGATGTACTTTCGGACAGTGGATAATACCTTTTCTCTCTCTATTGGTTGTTCGCATGGGCACCATGAAGTGTTGTTGCCCACAAAAAGACGTGTTTGTGGTCCTTTGAGATTCATTGTCCCGCGAAGATCACATTTTTGTGTGGAACATGTACCTTGATGCTGGTCAGGGAGCAGTTTGTGACTTGTGTCTCCGCTTTGCACGCCCTAGTGTATTCTTGAGCCACCCCATCGTTAGCCTCCCAAAAAGTAGATTCTCGCCTGTAGGTGCCTTCCGTTGCTCTAGTTGTGTGTGCTGAAGCCACCTGTGTGGCCACAATGTTAGTGGAGAGCCGTATGCATCCATCTGCTTCCAGCAAATTTTGTTTGTGCCGTGAAAACTATTTCTTTTCTTAAGAAAAGTGACAAAAGTGCACAAAACAATTCGTCCTGGAATCGAACGTATTTGTGAAGTTTCTGTGATTCGGCCGTTTTGTTATGCTAACTTGTGGGGACTTTTGGTTTCCAAACCACCGCCGATGAATCTCTAGACACGAGAATATACCACTGGTCCAATGGTTGACAATGACTTTTTGAAAATTGAGAGATAATTTGCGTTCCCACATGACACCAATTATAGAGCACCCGATAAGAAAGTGTGTTTAGAGCCTCGGAGTAAGATCCAGGGCAGTGGGAACATGTTTTGCTGAAAACTTGGTCCGCCAATTTGTTGCACCGATTTGTTAGGATTCCTATGCTAATTTGCCTGAAGGGGGGGGGTTCCAGGCAGGGATGCTGTTTCTGTATCTGTATCCGTCATGTCCAAAAAATCTAGGGCAATCCAGCCCTTGTCCAGAGCGAAGGCGTCTTGGGCATCAGTCGCATGGTTACACGTTCCAACGCCGTCAAGTGGGTTGCATTATCCATCATCCTCACGTAATGTAAAGTGTACCACAACACCACGTTCGGAAAGTGCATCTCGCATCAGGCAACCTTGCTGGTAGTACTGTCATGCCAGATGTCATGTTGTCCCTGGATGCAGCGAGCAGTCCGAATTAGTGTTTTCTATTGCATGCTTCCCATAGGGGCATGGCAAGGACGTGGGATTACCGTTATCCGTTTTTTTTAGATGCGCATTGTTTTTTTAAACGCTGTACTTTTTTTGGATCCCGAACTCTCCTCCTGAAAACTTGATTTTTCTTTTACACTTGCAGTGGATTATTTTTTGCATACTCATCCAAACTTTTACTCATTTTTCACATTTCTTTCAAATATTTTCTATCAAATGTTGGATGTTTAGATTTTTTTGGTAATTTCATTCTTTTTTAGCGCATCTAAGAAATTTTTTGCATGTAACAGAAATTCACCTTCTCCCCCTCAAAGAGCTACATAACATTGGCGATTGAGGAGTCGATATCCTTATCTAAATGGGCCATAGAAAATCATTCATCACTCCATATACTCAACCCCAAAAGCCACGGAATATCTGCCTTTAGAATGCACATCCCCAATTAAAAATGCCACGACAAACTTGTCGATCTGGAGTCCACCTCCCCAACTCAAAAAGCCACACAAATTTGACGATTCATGAGCCCGTATCCCGACCTCAAACAGCCACAGAAGATTGTGCATTCATAACTTGGCATCCTCAACTCAATGGGCAACAAAACATATGTGGTTCTACCATCCATAACCCCAACTTCATGGGCCACAAAAAAATTGGTGAGGTTGGAATCCATAACCCCTACTCAAAAAGCAACAAAGCACTGAATACGTGGGTTTGCAATCCATATCCCCAACCGAAAGGCCACAAAAAAAACCGTCCGTCTGGAGTCCATATTCCAAACTCTAAATACCACAAAATGCTGTAGATTCATCAGCCCACATCCCCAACTCAAAAACCAACACAACTCTCTGCATTCGCCGCTCCTTATTCCGAACTCAAAAAGCACAACATTGTGGATTCATCGATCTATATCCTCAACTCCTTGGACAAGAAAAAACATGTGGGTCTACAATCCATAACCCCAACTTAATGGGCCACGAAAAATTGGTGGGTTGGAATCCATCCAATTCAAAAAGCAACACAACGCTCGAAGGGCCAATCACTATGTGGGTTTGGATATCCCAAAACTCAAAAGCCACAAAAAAATTGTGTGTCTGGAGCCCACATCCCCAACTCCAGGATGAACACAACTTTGTGCATTCATGAATCCATATTCCGAACAAAAAAGACCACACAACTTTGTGGATTTATGAGTCCATATCCCCAACTCAAAGAACTACACAACATTGTCAATCGGTACCCTCGGCTCAAAGGGCCACAGAAAATGTGTGTGTAGGGTCCATCACCCTTACCCAAAGCAGCGCAAAAAAAATGTGCGTTTCGTGTCCATATCTCCAACTCAAAGAGCCACAGAACTTGGTAGATTAATGAGTCCATATCCCCAACTCCGAGAGCGACACAAGATTGTGGATTGAGCAGTGGGTATCGTCAACTCAATGGGCCACAAAAAAATATGTCAGTTTGGAGTCCATAACCCTAAATCAAAAACCAGCACAACGCTATGCATTCATGAGTCCATGTCCCTAAATCAAAAAGCCACAGAACATGAGTGTTTGGAATCCATATCCCAAACTGAAAAGGCCAAAAACAAGTCGTGGGTTTGGAGTCCATATCCCAAACTCAAAGGGCCACACAACTTTGTGGATCCATCAGTTCATAGCTCCAACTCAAACTTGTGGACTAATAATGAGTCGAAATCCTCAACTCAAACGGCCACAGAGGATATGTGGGGTCAGAGTACATACACCCAACTGAGAGCACCACAAAACAATTTTGAGTTTGTAGTCGATATACCCAACTCAAAAAGCCTGGAAATTCTGTGGATTCATGAGTCCACATCCCAAACTCAAAAGGCCACACAACTTTGTGGATCCATCAGCCCATACCTCCAACTCAAACAGGCACACAACATTGTGGATTCATGAGTCTGAAGGCTCAACTCAAACAGGCACAGAAAAGATGTGGCTTTCGAATCCATATACTCAACTCAGAGCACCACAAAAATTGTGGGCCTTCGAGTCCATGTACCCAACTCAAAGGGCCAGAAAACGCTGTGGATTCATGATTCCACATCCCCAACTCAAACGGCCACACAACTTTGTGGATTCATGAGTCCATATCCCCACCTCAAAGAGCCACTCAACGTTGTGCATTCATGACTTGGTATCCTCAACTCAATTGGCAACAAAAAATATGTGGGTCCAAAATCCATAACCCCAACTTAATGAGCCACAAAAAATTGGTGGGGCTCGAGTCCATAACCCCAACTCAAAAAGCAACACAACACTCAAAGGGCCACACAATATGTGGGTTTGGAATCCATATCCCCCACTGAAAAGGCCACAGAAAATTTGTGCGTCTGGAGTACATATCCCAGACTCAAAAGGCTACAGAATGCTGTGGATTCATGAGCCCACATCCACAATGTGGATTTATGAATCCATATCCCCAACTCAAAGAGCCACACAACATTGTGCATTCATGAGTCAGTATCCTCAACTCAAAGGGCCACAAAAAATATGTGGGTCTTGAGACCATACAGTCAACTCAAGGCACCACAAAACAATTATTGGTTTGGAGTCCATATTCCCAACTCAAGGTGCAACAAAACGCTGTGGATTAATGATTCCACATCCCCAACTCGGAGAGCCAAAAAACTTTGTGGATTCATGAGTCTGTATCCTCAACTGAATGGGCCACAGAAATATGTGGGTCTGGAGTCCATAACCCCAACTCAAACGGCAGCACAATGCTGTGCATTCATGAGTCTATATGCTCAAATCAAAGGGCCACCAAATATGCGAGTTTGAAATCCATATCCCCCAATGAAGAAGCGGCAAAAAAAAATTGTGAGTTTGGAGTCCATATAGCCAACCCAAGGTGCCACAACAACACTGTGGGTTTGGAGTCCATATACGCAACCCAAGGGGCCACACAACGCTGTGGATTGATGAGTCCACATCCCTAACTCAAAATGTGGCTTTGGAGTTCATACACCATACTCAAGGCGCCTCAAAGAAATTGTGGGTCTGGTCAAGGGGTGTTGACAACGCTGTGGATTCATGAGTTGACATCCCCAACTCAAAAGGCCACACAACTTTGTGGATTCATGAGTCCATATCCCCAGCTCAGAGAGCCACATAACATTGTGGATTCAGGCGTCGGTATCCTCAACTAAATGGGCCATAGAAAATATGTGGGTCTGGAGTCCATAACCCCAACCCAAAGGACCACAAAAAATTTGTGGGTTTGGAGTCCATAACCCCAAGTCAAAAAACAGCACAACGCTGTGCATTCATCAGTCCATATCCTCAACTCCACGGGCCACAGAATATGTGGGTTTAGAATCCATATCCCCAACTGAAAGGGCCACAAAAAAATTGTGGGTCGGGAGTCCACATCCCCAACTCAAGGGACCACACAACTTTGTGGATTTAAAAGTGCATATCCCAATCTCAAGGGGCCACAGAAAAATTGTGCTTTTGGGGCCCATGGCCAAAATCCAGCGCTCTAAATTGTTTTACAAAAAAAACCGAAATCTCACCAAAAAAAACGCAAACCTGACCAAAAAACCCCCAAAACTCTCCCAAAAAAAAACAACCAAATGATCCCCAATGTTACCAAAGTACCTCCTACTTCTTACCAAAAAACCCCCGGATCTTACAAAAAAAACGCCCCAAATCTGACCAAAAAAAAAAGTCCCAAGCCTTACTGGGGGGTTTTTTGGTAACATTTGAGGTGGGTTTTCTTTTTGGTAAACTTGGTAAGAATTGGGGGGCTTTTTGGCAAAAAAAAAAACAGGGGGGGGCGTGTTCTTTTGGTACGCACCAGACACCCTTGGAGTACACAATGTAGTACACACACTCAGTGTGCAGCACTCGCTTCTTCCCCATCCCAATGCCTTCTATTTCTCTAGTTTCCAAGTCCAATTCACCATTCTAACAACATTTGGCGCTGCAGAGCCCAGAAAGGTCCACAATTTGATTGTAGTCTGCTTCTGCACAAGTTTTTGTTCTCTTTATTTTATCGGAAACAGAGCCACCTTGTAATCGGGTTCAAGATAACGGTCAGTGAGTGTATGGGCTCTGCAGAGCCCAGCGACTTGTGTTTCGTTCACGATAGGCTGTGTACTTCAAGGCAAGGGGTACAAAGTTTCTGACACTGTTTGTTTCCCATCAATCTCTTCGATGGTCAGTTTCCTTACTGCCACTTTTGCAGGGTTGCATGCAGGTTATTGCATTTTCTGGGCTCTGCAGACTTGCGGGTTATGGTGTGAGGCTGACGCTGCTCAGAGACTGGAGGATAGGGATGCACAGATTGGGAGGCGCAGTGCCTCAGTGGGCAATCATTGGGATTCACCCGCCTTCCCAATTTGGAGTATGGCGAACGGTAATGCCATTCGCAGCCTGAAGGTTCTGGCTGCCACCACCAGAGCTTCAATCAACAACTCAGCACCAGGGGGGCCTGCTGACGCCATGAAGGCGGAGAGGGATGTGAATCCTGAAGGAGTGAGGTGTGAAGATTTGGACCAATGCGCGCACAACAGCACCAAAGAAATCAGGAATGATACCCCCTGCCTGTAGTCTCCTTTCAACTGACCCCTTGAGGACCATAGTTCAGAAATGCAGTCAAACAGGGAAGCCATTTCTGGAGAAGCGCAAAGGGTGAGGGTGGGGGGGGGGGGGGGGGGTTAGCATGAAAAGTGTTGGTGAAAACATCTGATTGGTTCATGTGTGTTGTTTTCTTGTCATTGAGGAGGTCCGACCATATGCCCGCTTGGCAGGTGTGTACCGGAAGTCTCAGATCGTGGCAGAAAATGGAGTTTTGTGGATGAGAGTGGGACGGTGGAACCGTTGCTCATGCATGCAACATCTTCCTGCATGGAGTGCACTCTGCTGCAGGGATCGGCGCTTCAATGCGTCTCATTGTGCAGGTGCCGTGATCGGCGTAGCACAGCGCTTGATCCAGTTGCAGGACGTGGGGCATGAAAAGTCCAAGGCCAGTTCATGGGTTTGGCGGCTCAGCTGCCAGTGTCACATTCCCCAGGACCGCAGCTTGTAATAAACAAGGTCATATGTCGGCAAAACGCATGCAGCCACAGGGACGGCTCGAATGATTGTGACATAGTACCCTCGGTAAAAGGCGCGAATGCCCCCTTCCTGATATATCTGCCTGGCAACATCCATTCCACTGAGGCCACTACCCACGGGACCTTAGATAGAGAAGGGATGCGATTGAATGAATGAAGGATGAGGCATGGCAGGAGGGTCATGAAGACTAGAGGACGCGAGCAAGGGGCTTCATGCACACGGGCATGCGCATGGGACAGGGGTGCTCATCAGGCACAAGCCGGGGATTTACAGGGGTTTACAGTGCTTTTGGCCCCCGGCCCCCACCTTGTGTAAATTGGTGGAAATTTTCCCAAAAGTGGCATAAATTTCCTTCAAAAAAGTGTAAGTTTAAGAAAAGGACGGTGTCACTCAACAGCTCAACCAATGTGCAAAACTCATAAAAAAGTAATGTAGAGTTTTGTGATTGGTTGCTTGGCCTTGAGACCCCAAGTGGCGTTTTCCCACCGTTTGCATGGTTCGTTTGGTGTCTGGATTGGAAAACATGTGTATACATACTTATATATACCGGCAGGCAGGGTTTGTTTTAGGTGGGTTTGCCGGGGCGGTAGAGGGGCTTATGAAGGATGGGGAATGCACCATGGACCCAAGCTGTGGTCCAAATTTTGTGTTGCCACAAGGGCAGAAAGATGCTGAAAAATTGAGAAACAAAGGGCAAAATTTTGGTGCACTCTGGGCAGGGGAAGGGGGTTGTTTACACGGGCCGATCCTGGTCGGGACCCGACCCCAAAGGGGGGGGGGGGGACCCTCCCCCTCTACGGACCCCAAAATTGTTACACGGAACAATGTGCTTTGTCGGCGCCACAGGCGCCAGAGATTTTGTTTTAGGGGGAGCGAGAGCGCGCTGGGCGCGCGCCAGGCATCTTTTTTGACCCGTGCCCCACCGGTGGCTTTTTAGGGGGTGCAGCTATTTGGGCGTCTCGCTGCACTAGAGATCCATACTTTGAGATACTAGGCGCATCATTGTGACCCCTAGCATAGGTTTTGACTTCTGATTTTGTCCCCTTTGTCGGGGACACCCGAAAACGGGGTTGGAGATCCTCCTGATCCCCAAGACATTACAGGGAGCTGGAGCACACCTCCGCTTGATCAGGGGCAGTCGGTAGGTTTTTCGGGGCGGGCTTCTGAGAGGACTTTCGGGTCATGGTAATACCACCTAGACGGCATTGATAAAGGTGGGCAGTTTCAGGGTTGTGCCAGTCAATAGGTGGTGGGCCAAACGTGACTGATGCAGGGCTTCTGTGTCCGTGTGAGCCCACTGGGCAATAAGTCTTCAATGAATAATGGGCCCTTGCCTGGAAGAGCCATCCCAAACCCTTAGTGCAGGGCATCCCAAAACCCTCTACTGAAAAGATATGTGCTCGCTGCGCAACTCTTGCTTCCAAGGGCGGCCACCCATGACTCCATTCACCAAGATGAATCACCTGCTTTTGAAAGCAGCGCCAAAAGATGGTTTTGTGGGTTACGTGGTTTCCATGGGGGACCGTCACTATCGGGACTTGGGGATGTGGCCACCTGCAGGATAGCATGGCTTGAGTGAATGAGAACGTAGGGATCAAAATAGGCATGGCTGTGATGGCAGTCTTCATGACGCTTGGCCCGAACAAATCCATCGGCTGGTCTTTAATGGTAGTGATGTTCAAAATGGCATCACCGTAAGGGGCATCCAATAGCACCTGAGTATCCACATGATACTACAAAACATGTGTAGTAATTTTTCAATCGGCTAACTTCCAGACATAACGTTACATTTAACGTGCTACCCCTTTCCTGGACAATGCACAACACACAGGCATGCAATATACACCGTGTTGAGCTCATCCATGCTCTCCATTGGTGTGGTTGGCGCTTCCGGCATCATTGGTGCATTTCTTGGCGGTGAGGCGGCTTCCATTGCTACAGTGAATGCTTCAACAAGGGCCCCTGTACCAACAGCCGCTATGGTAGAGGCGCTAAAAGGACTAGTCGCCATCAATAGATCCCTCATGCCTTTCATGCTCATCCAATCACCCTTGCACCTCATCACTAAATTCTTTGGACGTCAAGTCATGCCACCGGATGTACCCACAAGTGTGTATGGGAATGAGAAGATTCCAAAAAATGTACCCCATGGTTTGGCGGGAGAAGCCACACAAAACGGCGTGGGTTGTGAGTCCCTAACCCCAACTCGAGGAGCCACGCAAAAAAGCATGGAGTGTTAGTCCCTAACCACAATTTGAGGGGCCACGCGACAAAGCATGGATTGTGAGTCGCTAACCCCAACTCAAGGGGCCACGCAACAAAGTGTGGAGTGTGAGTCTCTAACCCCAACTCGAGGGGCAACGCAACAAAGCGTGGATTTTGAGTCCCTAACCCCAGGTCCAGGGGCCACGCAACAAAGCGTGCGTTGTGAGTCCCTAACCCCAATTTTAGGGGCCACGCAATAAACCATAGATTGTGAGTCCCTAACCCCAACTCGAGGGGCCACGGAACAAAGTGTGGAGTGTGAGTCCCTAACCCCACCTCGAGGGGCCACACAGCAAAGCGTAGATTGTGAGTCCCTAACCCCAACTTGAGGGGCCACGCAACAAAGCGTGGATTGTGAGTTCCTAACCCCAACTCGAGGGACGCAGAAAAGCGTGGATTGCGAGTCCCTAACCCCAACTCCACGGGCCACGCAAAAAAGCGTGGATTGTGAGTCCCTAACCCCAACTCGAGGGGCCACGCAGAAAAGCGTGGATTGCGTTTCCTAACCCCAACTCGAGGTCCCACGCAACAAAGCGTGGATTGTGAGTCCCTAACCCCAACTCGAGGGGCCACACAGCAAAGCGTGGATTGTGAGTCCCTAACCCCAACTTGAGGGGCCACGCATCAAAGCGTGGATTGTGCGTCCCTAACCCCAACTCGAGGGGCCACACAACAAAGCGTAGATTGTGAGTCCCTAACCCCAACTCGAGGGGGGAAGCAACAAAGTGCAGTCTGTGAGTCCCTAACCCCAACTCGAGGGGCCACACAACGAACCGTGGATCCTGAAACCCTACCCCCAACTCGAGGGGCCACGCAACAAAGAGTGGATTGTTGTCTGTCCCCTCGAGTTGGGGTTAGGGACTCACAATCTCCGCTTTGTTACGTGGCCCCTCGAGTTGGGGTTGGGGACTCGCAATCCACATGGCCCCTGGACTTGGGGTTAAGGGCTCACAATCCACGCTTTGTTGCGTGGCCCCTCCAATTGGGGTTAGCGACTCACAATCCACGCTTTGTTGTGTGGCCCCTCATGTTGGGGTTGGGGACTTACAATCCACACTTTGCTGTGTGGCCCCTCGGGGTGGGTTTGGGCACTCACAATCCACGCTTTGTTGTGTCGCCCCTCGACTTGGGGTTAGCGACTCACAATCCACACTTTGTTGTGTGGCCCGTCAAGTTGTGGTTGGAGACTTACAATCCACGCTTTGCTGTGTGGAGCCTCGAATAGCGGTTGGGGACTCACGATCCACGCTTTGTCGCGTGGCCCCTCGAGTTGTGGTTAGGGACTCACAACGCACGCTTTGCTGCGTGGCCCCAGGAGGTGGGGTTAGGGACTCAGAATCTACGCTTCGTTATGTGGCCCCTCGAGTTGGGGTTAGGGACTCACAATCCACGCTTTGTTCCATGGCCCCTCAAGTTGGGGTTAGGTACTCACAATCCACGCTTTGTTGCGTGGCCCCTCGAGTTGGGGTTAGCGGCTCAAAATCCACACTTTGTTGCGCGGCCCCTCAAGTTGGGGTTGGGGACTCACAATCAACGCTTTGCTGTGTGGCCCCTCGAGTTGGGGTTAGGGACTCACAATCCACGCTTTGTTGCGTGGCCCCTCAAGTTGGGGTTGGGGACTCACAATCCACGCTTTTTTGCGTGGCCCTTGGAGTTGGGGTTGGGGACTCACAATTAACGTTTTGTTGTGTGGCCCCTCAAGTTGGGGTTAGCGACTCACAATCCACGGTGTGTTGTGTGGCCCCTCGAATTGGGGTTAGAGACTCACAATCCACGCTTTTTTGCCTGACCCCTCCGGTTGGGGTTGGGGACTCACAATCCAAGCTTTGTTGCATGGCCCCTCAAGATGGGGTAGGAGACTCACAATCAACGCTTTGTTGTGTGGCCCATCGAGTTGGGGTTAGGAACTCACAATCCACGCTTTGTTGCGTGGCCCCTCGAGTTGGGGTTAGGGACTCACAAGCCACGCTTTGTTGCATGGCCCCTCGAGTTGGGGTTAGGGACTCACAATCCACGCTTTGTTGTGTGGCGCCTCGAATTGGGGTTAGGAACTCACAATCCACGCTTTGTTGTGTGGCCCTTGGAGTTGGGGTTAGGGACTCACAATCCACGCTTTGTTTCGTGGCCCCTCAAGTTGGGGTTAGGGACTCACAATCCACGCTTTGTTGTGTGGCCCCTCGAGTTGGGGTTAGGGACTCACAATCCACGCTTTGTTGTGTGGCGCCTCGAATTGGGGTTAGGAACTCACCATCCACGCCTTGTTGTGTGGCTCCTCGAGTAGGGGTTAGGGACTCACAATCCAAGCTTTGTTGCATGGCCCCTCAAGTTGGGGTTAGGGACTTACAATCCACGCTTTGCTGTGTGGCCCCTGGAGTTGGGTTAGGGGACTCACAATCCACGCTTTGTTGCATGGCCCCTCAAGTTGTGGTTGGGGACTCACAATCCACGCTTTGCTGTGTGGAGCCTCGAATTGGGGTTGGGGACTCACAATCTACGCTTTGTTGTGTGGCTCCTCGAGTAGGGGTTAGGGACTCACAATCCAAGCTTTGTTGCATGGCCCCTCAAGTTGGGGTTAGGGACTTACAATACACGCTTTGCTGTGTGGCCCCTGGAGTTGGGTTAGGGGACTCACAATCCACGCTTTGTTGCATGGCCCCTCAAGTTGTGGTTGGGGACTCACAATCCACGCTTTGCTGTGTGGAGCCTCGAATTGGGGTTGGGGACTCAAGATCCACGCTTTGTTGCGTGGCCCCACGGGGTGGGGTTAGGGACTCAGAATCTACGCTTCGTTATGTGGCCCCTCGAGTTGGGGTTAGGGACTCACAATCCACGCTTTGTTGCGTGGCCCCTCGATTTGAGGTTAGCGACTCAAAATACACACTTTAGTGCGTGGCCCCTCAAGTTGTGGTCGGGGACTTACAATCCACGCTCTGCTGTGTGGCCCCTCGAGTTGGGGTTAGGGACTCACAATCCACGCTTTGTTGCGTGGACCGTAAGGTTAGGGTTAAGGACTCACAATCCACGCTTTTTTGCGTGGCCCCTGGAGTTGGGGTTGGGGACTCACAATCGACGCTTTGTTGCGTGGCCCCTCGAGTTGGGGTTGGGGACTGACAATCAACGTTTTGTTGTGTGGCCCCCGGAGTTGGGGTTAGCCAGTAAAAATCCACGGTGTCTTTGTTGTGTGGCCCCTCCAATTGGGGTTAGGGACTCACAATGCACGCTTTTTTGCCTGGCCCCTCCGGTTGGGGTTGGGGACTCACAATCAACGCTTTGTTCCGTGCCCCCTCGAGTTGGGGTTGGAGAGTCACAATCAACGCTTTGTTGTGTGGTCCATCGAGTTGGGGTCAGCGACTCAAATTCCATGGTTCGTTGTGTGGCCCCTCGAATTGGGGTTAGGAACTCACAATTCACGCTTTGTTGCGTGGCCCCTCGAGTTGGGGTTAGGGACTCACAATCCAAGCTTTGTTGTATTGCCCCTCGAGTTAGGGTTAGGGGCTCACGATCCACGCTTTGTTGTGTGGCCCCTCAAGTTAAGGTTGGGGACTTACAATCCAGACTTTGCTGTGTGGCCCCTCGAGTTGAGGTAGGGGACTCACAATCCACACTTTGTTGCGTGGCCCCTCAAGTTGGGGTTAGGGACTCACAATCGACGCTTTGTTGCATGGCCCGTCGAGTTGGGGTTAGCGACTTACAATCCACGCTTTCCTGTGTGGAGCCTCGAATTGGGGTTGTGGACGCACAATGCACGCTTTTTTGCATGGCCCCTCCAGTTGGGGTTAGGGACTCACAATCCACGCTTTGTTGCGTGGCCCCTCAAGTTGGGGTGAGGGACTCATAGTCCACGCTTTGTTGTGTGGCCCCTCAAGTTGGGGTTGGGGACTTACAATCCACACTTTGTTGTGTGGCCCCTCGAGTTGGGGTTCGGGACTCACCATCGATGCTTTGTTGCGTCGCCTCTCAAGCTGGGGTTAAGGCTCACAATCCACGCTTTTTTGCGTGGCCCCTCCGGTTGGGGTTGGGGACTCACAATCAACGTTTTGTTGTGTGGCCCCTCGAGTTGGCGTAAGGGACTCACAATCCACGGCTTGTTGTGTGGCCCCTCCAATTGGGGTTAGGAACTCACAATCCACGCTTTGTTGCGTGGCTCCTCGAGTTGGGGTTAGGGACTCACAATCCACGCTTCGTTGTGTAGATCCTCGAGTTGGGGTTAGGAACTCACAATCTTTGCTTTTTTGCGTGGCTCATTGAGTTGGAGTCCGGAACTCACAATCCACGCTTTGTTGCGTGGCCCCTCAAGTTGGGGTTAGGGACTCACAATCCACGCTTCGTTGTGTGGCCCCTCGAGTTGGGGTTAGGGACTCACAATCAACGCTTTGTTGCATGGCCCCTCCAGTTGGAGTTAGCGACTCACAATCCACACTTTGTTGCGTGGCCCCTCAAGTTGGGGTTAGGGACTCATAGTCCACGCTTTGTTGTGTGGCCCCTCGAGTTGGGGTTGGGGACTCACAATCCACGCTTTGTTGCGTGGCCTCTCAAGCTGGGGTTAAGGACTCAGAATCCACGCTTTTTTGCGTGGCCCCTCCGGTTGGGGTTGGGGATTCACAATCAACGTTTTGTTGTGTGGCCCCTCGAGTTGGCGTAAGGGACTCACAATCCACGGCTTGTTGTGTGGCCCCTCCAATTGGGGTTAGGAACTCACAATCCACGCTTTGTTGCGTGGCTCCTCGAGTTGGGGTTAGGGACTCACAATCCAAGCTTTGTTGCTTGGCCCCTCGAGTTGGCATTAGGGACTCACAATCCACGCTTCGTTGTGTAGGCCCTCGAGTTGGGGTTAGGAACTCACAATCTACGCTTTTTTGCGTGGCTCATTGAGTTGGAGTCTGGAACTCACAATCCACGCTTTGTTGCGTGGGCCCTCAAGTTGGGGTTAGGGACTCACAATCCACGCTTCGTTGTGTGGCCCCTCGAGTTGGGGTTAGGGACTCACAATCAACGCTTTGTTGTGTGGCCCCTCGAGTTGGAGTTAGCGACTCACAATCCACACTTTGTTGCGTGGCGCTTCAAGTTGTGGTTGGGGACTCACCATCCACGCTTTGTTGTGTGGCCCCTCCGGTTGGGGTTGAGGACTCACAATCCACGCTTTGTTGTGTGGCCCCTGAGTTAGGGTTAGGGAGTTATATAAACGACGCTTTGTTGCGTGGCCCCTCAGATTGGCGTAAGGGACTTACAATCCACGGCTTGTTGTGTGGCCCCTCCAATCGGGGTTAGGAACTCATAATCCACGCTTTGTTGCTTGGCCCCTCGAGTTGGCATTAGGGACTCACAATCCACGCTTCGTTGTGTGGCCCCTCGGGTGGGGGTTAGGAACTCACAATCTACGCTTTTTTGCGTGGCCCCTCGAGTTGGGGTTAGGGACTCACAATCCACGCTTTGTTGCATGGCCCCTCAAGTTGGGGTTAGGGACTCACAATCCACGCTTTGTTGTGTGGCCCCTCGAGTTGGGGTTAGGGACTCACAATCAACGCTTTGTTGCGTGGCCCCTCCAGTTGGCGTTAGCGAGTCACAATCCACACTTTGTTGTGTGGCCCTTCAAGTTGTGGTTGGGGACTTACAATCTACGCTTTGCTGTGTGGCCCCTCGAGTTGGGGTTGGGTCATCACAATCCACGCTTTGTTGCGTGACCCCTCCAGTTGGGGTTAGGGGCTCAGAATCCACGCTTTGTTGCGTGGCCCCACGAGGTGGGATTAGAAACTCACAATCTACGCTTCGTTATGTGGCCCCTCGAGTTGGGGTTAGGGACTCACAATCAACGCTTTGTTGTGTGGTCCGAAGACGTGGGGTGAGCGACTCACAATCCACACTTTGTTGCGGGGCCCAGGAGTTGAGGTTAGGGACTACAAATCCACGCTTTGTTGCGTGGCCGCTCGAGTTGGGGTTAGCGACCCACAATCCACACTCTGTTGCGTGGCCGCTCAAGTTGCAGACAGGGAGTACAATCCACGCTTTGCTGTGTTGCCCCTCGAGTTGGGGTTAGCGATTCAAAATCCACGGTTTGTTGTGTGCCCCCTCGAGCTGGGGTTAGGGACTTAAAATCGACGCTTTGTTGCGTGGCCCCTCGAGTTGGGGTTGGAGACTCACAATCCACGCTTTGTTGTGTGGCCAATCGAGTTGGGGTTAGCGACGCACAAGCCACGCTTTGTGGAATGCCCCCTCGAGTTGGGGTTAGGGGCTCACAATCCACGCTTTCTTGCGTGGCCCCTCAAGTTAAGGGTGGGGACTCACGATTGACGCTTTGTTGCGTGGCCCCTCAAGTTGGGGTAGGGGGCTCACAATCCACGCTTTGTTGCGTGGCCCCTCAAGTTGGGGTTCGGGACTCACAATCCACGCTTTGTTGTGTGGCCCCGCGAGTTGGGGTTAGGGACTCACAATCAACGCTTTGTTGCGTGGCCCCTCCAATTGGCGTTAGCGACTCACAATCCACACTTTGTTGTGTGGCCCTTCAAGTTGTGGTTGGGGACTTACAATCTACGCTTTGCTGTGTGGCCCCTCGAGTTGGGGTTGGGTCATCACAATCCACGCTTTGTTGCGTGGCCCCTGGATTTGGGGTTAGGGGCTCAGAATCCACGGTTTGTTGCGTGGCCCCACGAGGTGGGGTTAGAAACTCACAATCTACGCTTCGTTATGTGGCCCCTCGAGTTGGGGTTAGGGACTCACAATCAAAGCTTTGTTGTGTGGTCCCACGACGTGGGGTTAGCGACTCACAATCCACACTTTGTTGCGGGGCCCAGGAGTTGAGGTTAGGGACTACAAATCCACGCTTTGTTGCGTGGCCGCTCGAGTTGGGGTTAGCGACCCACAATCCACACACTGTTGCGTGGCCGCTCAAGTTGGGGACAGGAAGTTACAATCCACGCTTTGCTGTGTTGCCCCTCGGGGTGGGGTTAGCGATTCAAAATCCACGGTTTGTTGTGTGCCCCCTCGAGCTGGGGTTAGGGACTTAAAATCGACGCTTTGTTGCGTGGCCCCTCGAGTGAGGTTTGGAGACTCACAATCCACGCTTTGTTGTGTGGCCCATCGAGTTGGGGTTACCGACGCACAAGCCACGCTTTGTGGAATGCCCCCTCGAGTTGGGGTTAGGGGCTCACAATCCACGCTTTGTTGCGTGGCCCCTCAAGTTGGGGTTAGGGACTCACAATCGACGCTTTGTTCCGTGGCCCCTCGAGTTGGGGTTAGCAACTCACAATCCACACTCTGTTGTGTGGGCCCTCGAGTTGAGGTTGGGGACTCACAATGCATGCTTTGTTGCGTGGCCCCTCGAGTTGGGGTTAGGGACTCACAATCCACGCTTCGTTGTGTGGCCCCTCGAGTTGGGGTTAGGGGCTCACAATCCATGCTTTGTTGCCCGGCCCCTCAAGTTGGGGTCGGGGACTTACAATCCACGCTTTGCTGTGTGGCCCCTCGAGTTGGAGTTAGAGACTCACAATCCTTGCTTTGTTGTGTGGCCCTTCCAGTTGGGGTTAGGGACTCACAATCCACGCTTTGCTGTGTGGCCCCTCGAGTTGGGTCAAGGATTCAAAATCCACGCTTTGTTGTGTGGCCCCTGGGTTACTGACTCAGAATCCACGCTTCCTTGTGTGGCCCCTCGAGTTGGGGTTAGGGACTCACAATCCACGCTTTGTTGCGTCGCCCCTCCGGTTGGGGTTAGGGACTCACTATGCACGCTTTGTTGCGTGGCCCCTCGAGTTAAGGTTGGGGACTCACAATCCACGCTTTGTTGTGTGGCCCCTCGAGTTGAGGTCAGGAACTCACAATCCATGCTTTGTTGCGTGGTCGAGTTGGTTTTAGGGACTCACAATCCACGCTTTGTTGCGTCGCCCATCTGGTTGGGGTTAGGGACTCACAATCCACGCTTTGTTGCGTGGCCCCTCAAGTACAGATTAGGGACTCACAATCCACGCTTAGTTGTGTGGCCCCTCGAGTTTGGGTTAGGGACTCACAATCCATGCTTTGTTGCGTGGTCGAGTTGGGTTTAGGGACCCACAATCCACGCTTTGTTGCGTGGCCCCTCAAGTACAGATTAGGGACTCACAATCCACGCTTTGTTGCGTGGCCCCTCAATTACACATTAGGGACTCACAATCCACGGTTTGTTGCGTGGCCCCTGGAGTTGGGGTTGGGGACTAAGAATCCACGCTATGCTGTGTAGCCCCTCGAGTTGGGGTTAGGGACTCAAAATCCACACTTTGTTGGGTGGCCCCTCGAGTTGGGGTTAGGGACTCACAATCCGGGGCTTGTTGCGTGGCCCCTCAAGTCGGGGTTGGGGACTCACAATCCATGCTTTGTTGTGTGGCCCCTCGAGTTGCGGTTAGGCACTCACAATCAACGCTTTGTTGTGTGGCCCCACGAGGTGGGGTTAGGGACTCGCAATCCACACTTTGTTGCGTGGCCACTGGAGTTGGGGTTAGGGAATCAAAATCCACGCTTTGTTGCGTGGCCCCTCGGTTTGCAATTAGCAACTCACAATCCACACTCTGCTGCGTGGTCAAGTTTGGGTTGGGGACTTGCAACCCACGCTTTGCTGTGTGGCCCCTCGAGTTGGGGTTGGGGACTCACAATCCACGCTTTGTTGCGTGGCCCCGCGACGTGGGGTTAGGGACGCACAATTCACGCTTTGTTGCGTGGCCCCTCAAGTCGGGGTTAGGGACTCAAAATCCACGCTTTGTTGTGTGGCCCCTCGAGTTGGGGTTAGGGACTCAGAATCCACACTTTGTTGTGTGGCCCTTCAAGTTGTGGTTGAGGACTTACAATCCACGCTTTGCTCTGTGGCCCCTCGAGTTGGGGTTGGGGAATCACAATCCACGCTTTGTTGCGTGGCCCCTGGAGTTGGGGTTAGGGACTCACGATCCACGCTTTGTTGTGTGGCCCTTGGAGTTGGGGTTAGGGACTCACTATCCACGCTTTGCTCCGTGGCCCCTCGAGGTGGGGTCGGGAGCTCAAAATCCACGCTTTGTTGTGTGGCCCCTCGAGTTGGGGTCAGGGACTCACCATCCATGCTTTGGTGCGTGGCCCCTCGAGTTGGGGTTGCGCACTCAGAATCCACGCTTTGTAATGTGGCCCCCGGAGTGGGGGTTAGGGACTCACAATCAATGCTTTCTTGTGTGGCCCCTCGAGTTGGGGTTAGGGACTCACAATCCACGCTTTGTTGCGTGGCCCCTCGAGTTGGGGTTGGGAACTCACAATCCACGCTTCGGAATGTGACCCCCGAAGTTGGGGTTAGGGACTCACAATCCACGCTTTGTTGTGTGGCCCCTTGAGTTGGGGTTAGGAACTCACAGTCCACACTTTGTTGCGTGGCATCTCGAGTTGGGGTTGGGGACTCACAATCCACACTTTGTTGCGTGGCCCCTCAAGTTGAGGTTAGGGACTCAAAATCCACGCTTCGTTGCGTGGCCCCTAGAGTTGGGGTTAGCGACTCACAATCCACGCTTTGTTGTATGGACCTTGGAGTTAGGGTTAGGGACTCACACTCCACACTTTGTTGCGTGGCCCCTCGAGTTGGGGTTGGGAACTCACAATCCACGCTTTGTTGTGTGGCCCCTCGAATGGGGGTTAGGGACTCACAATCTCCGCTTTGTTGTGTGGCCACTTGAGTTGGGGTTAGGGACTCGCAATCCATGCTTTCTTGTGGAGCCTAGGGACTAACAAATCCACGGTTTATTGCGTGGCCCCTCGAGTTGGCGTTAGGAACTCACAGTCCACGCTTTGTAATGTGGCCCCTGGAGTTGGGGTTAGGGACTCACCATCCACGCTTTGTTGTGTGGCCCCTGGAGTTGGGGTTAGGGACTCACAATCCACAGTTTGTTGCGTGGCCCCTCGAGTTGGGGTTGGGAACTCACAATCCACACTTTGTTGCGTGGCCCCTCGAGTTGAGGTTAGGGACTCAAAATCCACGCTTTGTTGTGTGGCCCCTGGAGTTGGGGGTAGGGACGCACAATCCACGCATTGTTGTGTGGCCCCTCGAGTTGGGGTTGGGGACCGACAATCCACGCTTTGTTGTGTGCCCCTTGCGGTTGGGGTTAGGGACTCACAATCCACGCTTTGCTGTGTGGCCCCTCCGGTTGGGGTTAGGGACTCACGATCCACTCTTTGTTGCGTGACCCCTCGAGCCGGGGTTGGGGCCCCTCGAGTTGGGGTTGGGGCCTCACAATGCACGCTTTGTCGCGGGGCCCCTCAAGTTGGGGTTAGGGACTCACAATGCACGGTTTGTTGCGGGGCCCTTTGAGTTGGGGATAGGGACTCACAATCCACACTTTGTTGCGTGGCCCCTCGAGTTGGGGTTAGGGCCTCACAATGCACGCTTTGTTGTGTGGCCCCTGGAGTGGAGGTTAGGGACTCACAATCCACGCTTTGTTGCGTGGCCCCTCGAGTTGGGGTTAGGGACTCACAATCCACACTTTGTTGCGTGGCCCCTTGAGTTGGGGTTGGGGGTTCACAATCCACACTTTGTTGCGTGGCCCCTCAAGTTGCGGTTAGGAACTCACAATCCATGCTTTGTTGTCTGGCCCCTCGAGTTGGGGTTAGGGACTCACAATCCACGCTTTGCTGTCTGGCCCCTCAAGTTGGGGTTGGGGACCGACATTCCACGCTTTGTTGTGTGCCCCCTGGAGTTGGGGTTAGGGACTCACAATGCACGCTTTTTTGTGTGGCCCCTCCGGTTGGGGTTAGGGACTCACGATCCACGCTTTGTAATGTGGCCCCCGGAGTGGGGGTTAGGGACTCACAATCCATGCTTTCTTGTGTGGCCCCTCGAGTTGGGGTTAGGGACTCACAATCCACGCTTTGTTGCGTGGCCCTTGGAGTTGGGGTTAGGGACTCACAATCCATGCTTTGTAATGTGGCCCCCGGAGTTGGCGTTAGGGACTCACAATCCACGCTTTGTTGTGTGGCCCCTGGAGGTGGGGTTAGGAACTCAAAATCCACACTTTGTTGTGAGGCCCCTCGAGTTGGGGTTAGGGACTCACAATCCACGCTTTGTTGCGTGGCCCCTCGAGTTGGGGTTGGGAACTCACAATCCACGCTTTGTAATGTGGCCCCCCGGAGTTGGGGTTAGGGACTCACAATCCACGCTTTGTTGTGTGGCCCCTGGAGTTGGGGTCAAGAACTCACAATCCACACTTTGTTGTGTGGCCCCTCGAGTTGGGGTTGGGGACTCACAATCCACACTTTGTTGCGTGGCCCCTCCAGTTGAGGTTAGGGACTCAAAATCCACGCTTCGTTGCGTGGCCCCAGGAGTTGGGGTTAGCGACTCACAATCCACGCTTTGTTGTCTGGACCTTGGAGTTAGGGTTGGGGACTCACACTCCACACTTTGTTGCGTGGCCCCTCGGGTTGGGGTTGGGAACTCACAATCCACGCTTTGTTGTGTGGCCACTTGAGTTGGGGTCAGGGACTCACAATCCATGCTTTCTTGTGTGGCCCCTCGAGTTGGGGTTAGGGACTCACAATCCACGCTTTGTTGCGTGGCCCCTCGAGTTGGCATTAGGGACTCACAATCCACGCTTTGTAATGTGGCCCCCGGAGTTGGGGTTAGGGACTCACAATCCAAGCTTTGTTGTGTGGCCCCTCGAGTTGGGGTTGGGGACTCACAATCCACGCTTTGTTGCATGGCCCCTCGAGTTGGGGTTAGGGACTCACAATCCACACTTTGTTGCGTGGCCCCTCGAGTTGGGGTTGGGGACTCACAATACACACTTTGTTGCGTGGCCCCTTGAGTTGAGGTTAGAGACTCAAAATCCACGCTTTGTTGTGTGGCCCCTGGAGTTGGGGTTAGGGACTCACAATCCACGCTTTGTTGTGTGGCCCCTCGAGTTGGGGTTGGGGACCGAAAATCTACGCTTTGTTGTGTGCCCCTTGGAGTTGGGGTTAGGGACTCAGAATCCACGCTTTGTTGTGTGGCCCCTCCGGTTGGGGTTAGGGACTCACTATCCACTCTTTGTTGCGTGACCCCTCGAGCCGGGGTTGGGGCCCCTCGAGTTGGGGTTAGGGACTCACAATCCACACTTTGTTGTGTGGCCCCTGAAGTTGGGGTTAGGGACTCACAATTCACGCTTTGTTGTGTGGCCCCTCAAGTTGGGGTTGGGGACTCACAATCCACACGTTATTGCGTGGCCCCTCGAGTTGGGGTCAGGGCCTCACAATGCACGCTTTGTTGTGTGGCCCCTGGAGTGGAGGTTAGGGAGTCACAATCCACGCTTTGTTGCGTGGCCCCTCGAGTTGGGGTTAGGGACTCACAATCCACACTTTGTTGCGTGGCCCCTTGAGTTGGGGTTGGGGATTCACAATCCACACTTTGTTGCGTGGCCCTCGAGTTGGGGTTAGGGACTCACAATCCACGCTGTGTTGCGTGACCCCTCGAACTGGGGTTGGGGCCCCTCGAGTTGGGGTTAGGGACTCACAATCCACACTTTGTTGCGTGGCCCCTCGAGTTGGGGATAGGGACTCACAATCCACACTTTGTGAGATGGCGCCACGAGGTGGGGCTAGGGACTCACAATCCATGCTTTGTTGTGTGGCCCCTCGAGTTGGGGTTAGGGACTCACAATCAACACTTTGTTGCGTGGCCCCTTGAGTTGGGGTTAGGGACTCACAATCCCCACTTTGTTGCGTGGCCCCTCGAGTTGGGGTCGGGGACTCACAATCCACGCTTTGATGCGTGGCCCCACGAGTTGGGGTGAGGGACTCACAATCCACGCTTTGTTGTGTGGCCCCTGGAGTTGGGGTTAGGGACTCACAATCCACGCTTTGTTGGGTGGCCCCTCGACTTGCGGTTGGGTACTCACAATCCACGCTTTGTTGCGTGGCCCCTCAAGCTTGGGTTGGGGACTCAAAATCCACGCTTTGTTGCGTGGCCCCTTGAGTTGGGGTTAGGGACTCACAATCCACGCTATGTTGTGTGACCCTTGGAAATGGGGTCAGGGACTCACAATCCACGCTTTGTGGCGTGGCGCCTCGAGTTGGGGTTAGGGCCTCACAATCCACACTTTGGGAGGTGGCGCCACAAGGTGGGGTTAGGGACTCACAATCCACACTTTATTGTGTGGCCCCTCAAGTTGGGGTTGGGGACTCAGAATCCACGCTTTGTTGCGTGGCCCCTCGTGTTGGGGTTAGGGACTCACAATCCACGCTTTGTTGTGTGGCCCCTCGAGTTGGGGTTGGGGACTCACAATCCACGCTTTGTTGTGTGGCTCCTGGAGTTGGGGTTAGGAACTCACAATCCACACTTTGTTGCGTCGCCCCTCGAGTTGGGGTTAGGTACTCACAATCCACGCTTTGTTGCGTGGCCCCTCGAGTTGGGGTTGGGGACTCACAATCCACACTTTGTTGCGTGGCCCCTCGAGTTGAGGTTAATGACTCAAAATCCACGCTTTGTTGTGTGGCCCCTGGAATTGGGGTTAGGGACTCACAATCCACGCTTTGTTGCGTGGCCCTTGGAGTTGGGGTTAGGGACTCACAATCCACACTTTGTTGCGTGGCCCCTCGAGTTGGGGTTGGGAGCTCACAATCCACGCTTTGTAGCGTGGCCCCTCGAATTGAGGTTAGGGACTCAAAATCCACGGTTTGTTGTGTGGCCCCTGGAGTTGGGGTTAGGGACTCACAATCCACGCCTTTTTCTGTGGCCCTTGGAGTTGGGGTTAGGGACTCACAATCCACGCTTTGTTGTGAGGCCCCTCGAGTAGGGGTTGGGGACCGACAATCCACGCTTTGTTGTGTGCCCCCTGGAGTTGGGGTTAGGGACTCACAATCCACGCTTTTTTGGGTGGCCCCTCTGGTTGGGGTTAGGGACTCTTGATCCACTCTTTGTTGCGTGACCCCTTGAACTGGGGTTGGGGCCCCTCGAGTTGGGGTTAGGGACTCACAATCCACACTTTGTTGCGTGGCCCCTCCAGTTGGGGTTAGGGCCTCACAATGCACGCTTTGTAGCATGGCCCCTCAAGTTGGGGTGAGGGACTCACAATCCACGGTTCGTTCCGGGGCCCTTTGAGTTGGGGTTAGGGACTCACAATCCACGCTTTGTTGTGTGGCCCCTCAAGTTGGGGTTGGTGACACACAATACACACTTTGTGAGCTGGCGCCACAAGGTGGGGTTAGGGAAGCACAATCCACGCTTTGTTGTGTGGCCCCTAGAGTTGGGGTTAGGGACTCACAATCAACACTTTGTTGCGTGGCCCCTTGAGTTGGGGTTAGGGACTCACAACAGCTATGTGTATAAGGTCTGATGTCTGATGTCTGATAAGGGATGTTGTGTGTGCGGTCTGTCCACGAAGATGTCTGATATTCTTATGTACTGGAGGTGGGTCTAGGGGTCCAATGCCCCCCCCCCCCCGCCATTGTCCACACCAAATTCTTCACAGGAAACCCCCCCAACCCATCCCCCCCCCCCCCACTATCGGGTGCTTTCCAGCCTCCCTCCCCCCCCCCAAGGAGAAAAGGCGCCACAGAAAACACAGACCCCCCTGTTTGGAAAGCAATTGCACACCTGTTGTTGACAGTAGTGTATGTGACAACTTCAATTTGATTCTGATTTTGGTTGTTTGAGCAGACAATTTGTTTGTGTACTTTGGGAAAGGGGAAAGGGGAAAGGGGAAAGGGGAAAGGGGAAAGGGGAAAGGGGAAAGGGGAAAGGGGAAAGGGGAAAGGGGAAAATGTGGGACCAGGAAAAGTGGGAAAATTGAACAACCACCACACGAAAAAGCCAAATGGGAAACATCTCAAGGGATTGCATCATGACCATTGCAACCAGCATCAGTTAAATTCAGATCCACAAATAAAATGGTCGTGGTAATGCCACAGAACATCAAATCAAATGTGCAAACAGGGAAAATGGGAAAAATCTTCGAAGACAGCACACAACAACAAAAGGGCACATGCAAATACGTGGGCATCCTCTCATTCATCGATGAGTCCATCCATGTCATCCACTGGCTGCGAGCAACTGGGCTGGGAGCTGCTTGGTGGTGCCGCAGAACGGGTGACACGGTCCGTGTCCGGCACAAAGGCATCCCATTCTTCCAATAATGGCAACGCATGCTGCGTAGCAAGGTCCCGCAGTTCTTGCCGATCGCTGTTACCTGCCACCTTCACACCAAGCACATCCAGACAGTTCAACAGCGCCCCCTTTGACCAATCACATAGCCTGCCATTCTGCGTGGCCATCACCAATTTCGCCTGCATCCTGGCCACACCACGCCTCTTATTTGGCTTCCGTGGTGTGGCCAATTCGTCTGCACTATTGTTCTCCCCCTCATCACAGACATCATCTACAACATTCACCACCACGTTCCCACAAGGACGTGGACTTGCGCAAAAGCGTGCATGGCACACCAGACATGTATTGCACCAGATGCGAACCTCCTTCTTGCATGTGGCACACTCCATACCTCTGCGAAAAGTGATGAAGTCATGGTTGCCAGCATGCGAGTCAGGGGTCCCATCAGGTGCAACAATGCTGACCACATCTGCCTGGTGCCGTTCTGTACCCTTTCCTGAGGGTGCCGTTGAGCTCAGTGGTGTACCCGGCCCTCCAAAGAAGGGCAGGCTGTCACCATCATCAGCCACTGCTTCATTACCTTGCAGACATTGAAGCATTGCAGCCTCCACAGATTCTCTGTCCCCTACCTTCTTTGAAACCCTTTGTCTTGGGCGCAGATCGAAGCGTGCATGGGCAGCCAGGTGGCGTGCCACTGCAACGCCTTGTCCCTTTGCCCATTGCTATAAAGGCAGCAAGTTGGAATGCAATGCCATGCACATGCTCAGGACATGTGTCTCCACAGTGTCATGCATACTACTGCAGAACCTCCCACGCAAAGAGATGGCACGCTCTACTGCAGCTTCAACGGGGCAATATGTTCGCAATAATGCGAGAACACGCCACACATTCCCCCACTGCGCATGTGCCCTTTCAGGTGCCAGTGCCTCCCACATCTTGGACATTTGCACAGTTGCAAAGTGCTGCACCATGTGCTCCTTAAGGCCTTCCCACTCTACCAAGGCACGGTCACAGTTCACATTGGCTGCACCCAACTCTTCTTGGTGTGAAGTCATGAACTGACGCAACTGCTCCACCCCATATGCAGCACGCTCATTGACCGGGAGGGCAATGAAACGGCCATGGTCCAACAAGACTGCGCACTCCAACACCCCCCTGGGGTCAATGGTTGCCTGCCCCTCCTTGATGCCTGCAAGCAACACATCGGTCACTGCACGCGCCTGAACGCCTGGAAAAGGAGGGGTTGTTGCACACTTCTGCCCACCTGAATCAAACTGGACCAACTGCACACCACGCCACGCACCAGTTACAGTCTGCTCCTTGAATTGCAACCACCCTGGACCCTCCTCGCGAGCCACCCTCTGCAACCGGGCTTCTAGCATACCCGTTGCAGTGGCTAAGTGTGCACCAGTGGGCGCACGTAGTTGTGCCACACTGTTAAAACACCGCAGGCCATGCAGGATGTCCCCGTAGACCACCCCCCATGCAAGCAAACTGGCATCATGGCAGTCCTCCCACACATCCTCCTCCTTGGTAGAATGCTGCACCTTGGAATCCAAGTGTCGTGCCACCCAAGGGACATTGGCCAAAAAAGCAGTGTTGCGCCGTGCATGCGCCTGTGACCACCTGATGCGATGACTTGTGGGGACGAGCTGCAAGCCACTACGTTTATCCTGCACATGCCTTTGCACACACTTTTGCAACTCCTTCCACTGCCGTGCCCCATTGTACAAGCCTCGTTGCCGATTGACGGCCGCCAAGTAATCAACATGGGTTGGGCCAGCAGCCTCCAATGCAAGACCCAACTTGCGCTGCAACACATGGCACGGCTCACCCAAGGGTGTCATCAACACTAACCACTTCCCAATCAAGGCGAACACATTGCTGTCAATGTGTGAGACATCAACAACCTGCCGCGCACTGGCACCCCGCACACCAAGGTTAGAAGCCCCGTCCACTGCAAAGGTCACTACCCTCTTTGCCCACCAATCACGGTCAGGAATCCAGGACATCAAGACGCATTCTAGCTGCGTTGCAACCTCATGCGCATCACCACAGGCCACATCCACCACACCAAGGAACACCTCACACATGCCCCCAGGGCCAGTCCCCGGGAAAATAAGCAGAATGGCATACTCATTGATGCGATGCCTCTGCCTATCCGAGCCGTCAAGCAACACTGCAATGAACGTTGCCAGGAATAGGGCATGCGTTACCTCATCCTGCATGGCATCGTGCATTGCGGCAATAGCCTTCTCAACTATCCACCGCCGTGATGCATGGTGCCCAGGGGCGGATGTCAGAGAACAGTGCAGAAGGATGCGCTCACTTATAGCACGGATGTAAGTGCACATGCGTAACCCTATATACACCTCAACCAAACGTGACAGAATGGCTGCCTCAGCATCCGACACTGCCACACCAATGTCCATGGCTTCCCCCCTGACGAACACAACGGTCGCTCCCACCACCACAGCTGTGGCACCAGCAGTGGGGCACAATGCGCGATACCGCTCTGCACAATGCAGTTTGAAACTGTCCTCAGCCAATCGGTGGTGGTGCCCTGGCCTATGCAGATTCTTTCGGTTTGATGTTGTGCCACGTGATAACCCCAAGTGGCTTTCCAACACCTCCTTCCGCCACGTTTTTGGGCCGGAGGTCTTCATGCGCATCCCTACAGCATGTGTTCCCAATACCAGGGCTTCACTTTTCTTAGGGGGACGCGCCACCCCAGGAATGCCACACACGTTTGCCCACGCACAACACACACACTCAACACCCCCACTTGTCGTGAACTGATACTGCCAATGAGCGGCTACAAACATTTGTAGTGTCTTTGGGCCACTGTCCAGCTGCATGGGAGTGGCCTGCATCAACACGCACAATGCGTCCTTCCCCGATGCGGCCAATGCAACAGACCTCAACCTGTCTTGCTCGACTGATTGTGCCACTGAGGATTGTGACATGCCATGCTCTGCATGCCGCGCATCCCACTCTTTTGCATGCCGTGCTCTCAGTTGCATCTGGTGTGCTTCAACACGCACTCTCAGATGCCTTGCCACTCGCACCTTGCGCTTCTGCAGCAACTGTGCCACTGCCTCAACAAATTCTGAGGACGTCTGTAGCGGCGCCGAGGCAGCCACACACATCTCATTAGGCATGCTCTGGGCATGCGTACTCATGTCGCCTACCCTTGAAGCAGTTGGGGAAGGGGGGGGTGCGCCTTGTGCCAGCGCCATGGCTGGCACAGAGGCGTCCATAGGCACGCTTTGGGCATGCATAGGCCTGTTCCTGATGTACCCCACCCTTGATGCACCCTGTGTTGAAGGAGGGGTGGGGGGGGACGCACCTGGTGCCAGCGCCATGGCCGGCACCGAGGTGTCAGTAGGTACGCTCCGGGCATCCCGTGTCTGACCAGGGGCCGGCGGTCTTGTCCGTTGGGAGGCACGCTGCGACATGTCTAGTGCAACCAAATCTGTCTGTTTCCGCTTGTATAGCAGAAACGTCGCCTTTCGCGGGTCGGGGGGGGGATTCATGGCCTTCACCGTGGTGTCGTTACACAACCACCACATGTCGTTGAAAACGACATGCACCACAAAGTGACCCTCCTCCCTCGTCGCTCCAATGTGCAACACCATGGCATGCAAGGACCATTGCCACCCCAGGCAATCGAGAAACTCATGGTCCACAACCAACTTGTACTCCTGCTGGTTGTGGACATGTAACCCCACGACCTCGTTGTACACCACCGATGTATACATTGGTGCCTCCCTCAGGTCACCCCCACACGGACACGGGGGGGGGTTGTCAGGTAACCCAACCGGTCTCCCCTTCATTCCCTCCTTCACACGCTGGCGCACACTCTGTCCCTGGTTCGTCACATGCAATATCTGCGCTGGCATGGCTGTCTCCCCCCCCTCCCGCAGAACCTTCACCCCACAGGCACCACAGTATTGCCAGAACTGCTCGTACGACAAACAACATGACAGAGCAACCACCCCAGCGGCCGTGAGCTTGGGCACCATGTACTTCCAACACTCGGGCATCTCCGCCTGCCGCATCCATTGGAATTTTGGTGCACGGGCTTTGCACTTGCATCGCCCGCTGCATCGGCACACCGTCTCACACATGGCATCCTCCATTGCCAGCCTCTCAGCAATGTCCTGTGGATTGTATGCACCACCTCCTCCATGTGCCACAACACCCTGCCACAATGGTCCCCAGACACCCTCCTCGTCCAGGCATCCTGCGTGTCCTGCGTGTCCTGCATGTCCCCCCGACGCCACCAACAGACACTGCAGCGTGGTACCCAACCAACACCAGTTGTACCCATGTGGATTCTCCATTCCCCATGGTCGCCGCGGTGCTCCACCAAGTGGCCCACTATGCACCTGCATGTAAGCGGAAAGCGGTCTCATCGAGGAATGCTTGGTCCCGCGGCGGGAGTGTCCACCAGTCACCACGGGAGTACAACACCACCAACCTCCTCTCCCCGTGCCAAGAACAAGTGCCATGCCATGCACCCGTACGCACGAGAACCGGTTGCTGGCATACATCGTACGTGGCGCCAACCCGTGTAACACCATCCAAGCATTCCATACTACATCTCCGTCCACCCCGACCATTACATACACCACCTAACTCCACCCATATGTGTCCCCGTGTGTGCTGGCCGGTGGAAAACACTGCCGACCAAGGGGACGCGTCATGCACATGCTGATGCGGTTTTGTGAACACATTGCAAGACAATTGCATGGTGGTCCATGTGAACCAATCAAGCAACATCTGCCTTGCCTTCTTGTTCACCAGGGTCACTAGTGGCTTGTAGTTGCGTGTCCGTTGCACTAGACGAGTGCGGCGGCAGTCTGTTGCATTGGTGTGGCCCTTCATACCACCAACCCCTAGTTGCAAATGCCAAGCTCTAACCCCCCCAACCGGCCCACGCTTGTATGCCAAGATGCCCATCATCCCGTGCAACGTGCAAAAGGGGGCTACGTGCAGCGAATGGTCAAAGACTGCACCCCGGAAATGACCACCTCCTTTGACACCATCTCGTTCCGCCTCGGCAATAACCACCACCGTCGCCCGGTGGCACTGCTCCTCCATATCCCCACAGTCACGGTAGTGCAGCGGATGCTCCCGTCCAGGCACCCAAACAGTAGCGGATGTCAACGCGCTGTCAATCCCAAACCCTGACGTCACAATGCTGTACCTGTCTGATCGCAGCAACACCACACTACCGTTCACGTGCTTCGCCAAGGCAGCGAAGTGGTCAGCCATTCCCCCTTGGGGCCGGCCACGCCATGTGTCCTTCTCAAGATCCCGGTTCACAGATAGTGAAGACTCTTGAATTGAAAGCCCACACATGTCGCGAAACACGGCGATGGCCCTTGCCCGCAGCGATGCGCCGTCCAACGGGGTGTTGCTGGTGATAGCATGCAGGCTTTGGGCCACGGCATAGTAGAAACATGCCCCGGCAACGTATTGGTCGGGAAGAATGCGAAGCTTCAAGGACCTTGCCGTTGGTAGGACTCTGCCAACCTTGGCCTTGCTGGGCTTTTTGTCCACGTGGTCCAATGCCATAGCATCTGGATCTATCGGCGCTGTCTTTGTGCCTTGCTCTTTCTTGCCACGTTTCACGGCAGCCCCATTACTTGGTGGGGGAACCCCTGGGCGCTTCTTGCTCCGTGGGCTCTGTCCCACAGAACTGGGGTGTGCAACCGGGGTGGTCGCTGACTCTGCACTGGACTGACTGCAAGCCCTCACTGTCGCCAATGAACTAGGGTGTTCAACCGGGGTGTACCCTGAATCCGCACTAGACTGACTGCAGGCCTTCACTGTCGCCACAGTGCCTGTGCTAGAAGGACTGCAGTCCACAGCAGCTGGCTCCTTGGGTTTCTGTGCAAGTGGTACAGGAGACTCCTCCAAGGAACTCGCCACCCCTCCGTCACTAGCCGCCGGTGTCAGACACACAGGGTGGGGGGCCGGGGAGTGTGACTCACCGGCGGGGCAGACCTGGGACCAGGGGTCCGGTGTTCCACGTTCAACACATGCCGCTTTCGCACCACCTGGGGGGGGGGGGGCAGGTGGACTTAACACCTCACCAGTCTCCACCCTAGGTGCACCTGCCGGGGGACCACGCCCTTGTGCCAGGGAGGACGAAGTGGGAGTCACAGACTCATCGCCTGAGGGGTCTCTTGCCATGCGCACCGCCGCTCCACCCTCCTGCGCTACGGCAGAGGACGTGGAGTCACTTGGGTCACCTCGGGGGTGCCCTTCTTGACTTAAAGGTTGGGTGCATGGTCGCTGTACACCGGCCGCCTCCATCTCCTCCATGCGCACCGCCGCTCCAACCCCCTGCGCTACGGCAGAGGACGTGGAGTCACTTGGGTCACCTCGGGGGTGCCCTCCTGGACTTAATCGTTGGGTGTATGCTGGCTGTACACCGGCCGCCTCCATCTCCTCCACTAGTACCTGCAGCATCTCAAGCCCTGCATCATCCCTCCATGCGTTGTCCATAACCCGTACAGCTGCATGTAGACGACCGGGATGACTGTCTGGCACCTCTGGGCTAAAGGGGCTGCAACGCAGCAAGAGCTCGTTGCAGTCTTGCATAGGCACCCGCATGCTGTTCGCGAAGTGGCGGCCCAGCGTGTATGCTGCCACAAGGCTGTCCTCAGTCAATGGTTCTCGGCGCTGCTCTTGCAGCCCTTGGCATGCAATCGTGAGGCAGCGGGCTGCCCCATGGGCGGCTTGCAGCAACGCCTGGTCAAAGCGCTCTTGCCGTGTCTGGGTGACAGTGACACACGCACGTGGGACCGCAGCCTCAGGCAGCAACGAGTTGCGCCGACCGCTAGCACGCGCCTTGGGGCTTGGCAACAGGTCGCTCACCAGTGGTTTGGGCCCACTTGTCGCTTGGGGCCACAGATATGGGCCAGGCGTCACATGGCGAATAGCCTTGTCATAGAAGTAACCCATGGTAGGGGTGGGATACGCCACGTCCCCAGTCCAGAACGGCCACTCGTCGACCAGAGGTAGGGCACGCACCAGTTCACACCAAACGTCCCTTTGCTCTGCTGTCTTCACACTTGACGGCCACCCGGCAATAGCACCGGCCTTACGACTGCCTGGCCGGCCAGTGTTCCGTTTCGCAAGTCGTTCCCACAGGTCTGTGGCAACATCCCGGTAGTGCACGAGGCTCCCCCCATCATGCATGGTGGGCTTGGCAAACCCATGCTCGGTGTACATGAACCGGCACAATGCCCTGCAACCATGCAGATAAACCACATCAAGGTCACACGAGGCCATGCGGTCCCTCAACCGTCGCAATAGGCGCCCGGCCACCTCCGGTGTGGCCTCCCACCCCAATTGTCCTGTGGCCAGCATTAGGCCATACTTCATTCTTGCTGGCTCTAGCAAGTGCTCCGGTGGCCATTCAGCAGGCTGGTCCATTGCTTGGCTCGTGCACCACGACTGTTAGTGGTTTGGGTGACCCTCGAGGCTTGCAGGGTCCACAACCGTGACCACTATGGGGCTCCCACAACTCGGGGGGGCAATCAAGGGCAGGTCCTTGGTACTCAAAGTGCCAGCCGGGCTGGTCCTCAGGCTCACCGGCTGGTCCAGGAGACGCCGTTGCTGGTGGGTTTGTTGTCGAGAGCGCTAGGGCTATGACAACAAACGAAGTGCTGCTGCTCAGAGGCACGCAGTGGCTACGTCAAGGCTTAGTCGCGAAGCGCAATGGCTTGGACTGAAACCGAAAGCTGAGGCTCAAAGGCGCACAGTAGGCGATCAAGGTTCAGTCGCGAAGCGCAATGGCTCGGACCGAGCCGGGTAGCTGTGGCTCAAAGGCGCACAGTAGGCGAACTGGCAGAACGCGAACTCGCACAGGGAAAGGTGTAATGAGGCAAAAACAAACTACAAGGATTAAAAGTACAGATCAGACCACAGAACCTGGACGCGGCGTAACCCCGAAATGTTTTGGAGGTGAGATATTGGACCCCTTCCGTCAAATATTTGGCGGTGTAGACCCTCCAAATATTTGACGGAACCCCTTCCGTCAAATATTTGGGGGGTGTAGACCCACCAAATATTTGACGGAAGGGGTTCCGTCAAATATTTGGGGGCTGTACACCCACCAAATATTTGACGGAACCCCTTCCGTCAAATATTTGGGGGCTGTAGACCCACCAAATATTTGACGGAACCCCTTCCGTCAAATATTTGGGGGGTGTAGACCCTCCAAATATTTGACGGAAGGGGTTCCGTCAAATATTTGGGGGCTGTACACCCACCAAATATTTGACGGAACCCCTTCCGTCAAATATTTGGGGGCTGTAGACCCTCCAAATATTTGACGGAAGGGGTTCCGTCAAATATTTGGGGGCTGTACACCCACCAAATATTTGACGGAACCCCTTCCGTCAAATATTTGGGGGGTGTAGACCCACCAAATATTTGACGGAACCCCTTCCGTCAAATATTTGGGGGCTGTAGACCCTCCAAATATTTGACGGAAGGGGTTCCGTCAAATATTTGGGGGCTGTACACCCACCAAATATTTGACGGAACCCCTTCCGTCAAATATTTGGGGGGTGTAGACCCACCAAATATTTGACGGAACCCCTTCCGTCAAATATTTGGGGGGTGTAGACCCACCAAATATTTGACGGAACCCCTTCCGTCAAATATTTGGGGGCTGTAGACCCTCCAAATATTTGACGGCAGGGGGCCGTCAAATATTTGGGGGCTGTACACCCACCAAATATTTGACGGAACCCCTTCCGTCAAATATTTGGGGGCTGTACACCCACCAAATGTTTGACGGAACCCCTTCCGTCAAATATTTGGGGGGTGTAGACCCACCAAATATTTGACGGAACCCCTTCCGTCAAATATTTGGGGGCTGTAGACCCTCCAAATATTTGACGGAACTCCTTCCGTCAAATATTTGGGGGGTGTAGACCCACCAAATATTTGACGGAACCCCTTCCGTCAAATATTTGGGGGCTGTAGACCCACCAAATGTTTGACGGAACCCCTTCCGTCAAATATTTGGGGGGTGTAGACCCACCCAATATTTGACGGAACCCCTTCCGTCAAATATTTGGGGGCTGTAGACCCTCCAAATATTTGACGGAAGGGGTTCCGTCAAATATTTGGGGGCTGTACACCCACCAAATATTTGACGGAACCCCTTCCGTCAAATATTTGGGGGCTGTACACCCACCAAATGTTTGACGGAACCCCTTCCGTCAAATATTTGGGGGCTGTACACCCACCAAATGTTTGACGGAACCCCTTCCGTCAAATATTTGGGGGGTGTGGACCCACCAAATATTTGACGGAACCCCTTCCGTCAAATATTTGGGGGCTGTAGACCCACCAAATATTTGACGGAACCCCTTCCGTCAAATATTTGGGGGGTGTAGACCCACCAAATATTTGACGGAACCCCTTCCGTCAACTATTTGGGGGCTGTACACCCAACAAATGTTTGACGGAACCCCTTCCGTCAAATATTTGGGGGGTGTAGACCCACCAAATATTTGACGGAACCCCTTCTGTCAAATATTTGGGGGCTGTAGACCCTCCAAATATTTGACGGAACCCCTTCCGTCAAATATTTGGGGGGTGTAGACCCACCAAATATTTGACGGAACCCCTTGCGTCAAATATTTGGGGGCTGTACACCCACCAAATATTTGACGGAACCCCTTCCGTCAAATATTTGGGGGGTGTAGACCCACCAAATATTTGACGGAACCCCTTCCGTCAAATATTTGGGGGCTGTACACCCACCAAATATTTGACGGAACCCCTTCCGTCAAATATTTGGGGGGTGTAGACCCACCAAATATTTGACGGAACCCCTTCCGTCAAATATTTGGGGGCTGTACACCCACCAAATATTTGACGGAACCCCTTCCGTCAAATATTTGGGGGGTGTAGACCCACCAAATATTTGACGGAACCCCTTCCGTCAAATATTTGGGGGCTGTACACCCACCAAATGTTTGACGGAACCCCTTCCGTCAAATATTTGGGGGGTGTAGACCCACCAAATATTTGACGGAACCCCTTCCGTCCAATATTTGGGGGCTGTAGACCCTCCAAATATTTGACGGAACCCCTTCCGTCAAATATTTGGGGGGTGTAGACCCACCAAATTTGACAAGGTGTTTCAGGATGTCCTGGTCCTCGGTCGACAGGGGAGGCATGTCCCTCGGTTCGGCCCGCATGTTTGCCAGTAGTTGGGGCCACGCTTCTCCGTCCTGAATCTCCCTACGCAAGGTCTGAAAGGCACCTGTGTCGGGGACAATCTTACACCAATAGGTGTCAGCGAGATTGGTGCGTGGCTTATTGGCACAGCTGATCCAAACACGCTGTCCTGGGATGCCATCTCCATGCACCCTCGCCTCGAAGTCCGGCTTGTTTTTATCCCAGTGGTGGTTGCTGCAGATCCAGCCACGCACCATGTCACCATCGGACAGCTCATAGTTGCCCCAGACCTCCATTTGGGAGGCCCATTGTGGCGGTGGGGGAGCATTCCCATCCCCATCGCCATCACCGTGGGGCCTCCATTCCTCAAAGGCCAGGCGCCGCTTGGTGCCGTTCTTGTCTGCCCACACCTCAGCGGCCGCCATCTCTTGGACGGTGTACACCTCTGATGCTTTGGTCACGAACTTGTCGCGGTCAAGCCACCGTTGCGTAAACCCTTCGACAAGGTTGTCATCGGGCCCGTAGTCCATGTTGTTCAACGTGGCCGTAGTGGGCAACAGTGTTGGCTGCTGTGGCTGAGCAGCGCATGGTGGTTGTGAAGAGGGTCCAGCTCCTTGTGGCGCACCCGAGTCGACCGGCGCCATGGCCGGGACAGGGGCAGATTGCTGCAGCTCGGGGGCACGCATTACTGGTGCAGAGGGTTGGGTACCCTGTGGCGCGCCCGAGTCAGCCGGCGCCATGGCCGGGACAGGGGCGGATTGCTGCGGCTCGGGGGCACGCATTGCTGGTGCAGAGGGTTGGGCACCCTGTGGCGCGCCCGAGTCAGCCGGCGCCATGGCCGGGACAGGGGCGGATTGCTGCGGCTCGGGGGCACGCATTGCTGGTGCAGAGGGTTGGGCACCCTGTGGCGCGCCCGAGTCCACCAGCGCCATGGCCGGGACAGGGGCGGATTGCTGCGGCTCAGGGGCGCGCAATGATGGTGCAGAGGGTTGGGCACCCTGTGGCGCGCCCGAGTCCACCGGCGCCATGGCCGGGACAGGGGCGGATTGCTGCGGCTCAGGGGCGCGCAATGATGGTGGTTGTGCCGAGGGTTGCGGTGGGATCATGACGAAATCCACACCCCCGGGTGGCGGCTGGGGCGGTGCCTGTGGGGGGGCAGAGGGTCGCGCGCCCCTGTCAGCCGGCGCCAAGGCCGGGACAGGGGCGGAGTACAGCGCCTCTGGGGCGCGCGGTTGAGGTGCCATTGCCTTTGGGGGGGCAGAGTGCGGCGCGCCCTTGTCAGCCGGCGCCAGGGCCGGGACAGGGGCAGACTGTGGCGCCTCTGGGGCGCCCGGTTGAGTTGCCGGTGCCTTTTGGGGGGCACAGTGCGGCGCGCCCCTGTCAGCCGGCGCGCGGGCCGGGACAGGGGCGGAGGCGCGCGCCTCTGGGGCGTGCGATGGTGATGGTGATGGTGATGGTGGTGGTGCCGTTGCCTTCGGCTTCGGCTTTGCACCATACTTGGTCTTGGCGAGCCATTTTGGAGCCATTTGGAAGAGTGCCCTACGAGTAAGAGACGCTCGGCGCACACTGCCCGAAGAGCTGGAAATTCGAACGTCTCGCCGAAGTCTGGGGTCGCTGCAGGGGGGCTTGCGCAGGGAGCAATGACCCAAATTGCGGGGGGGCGGACTGAGACGCACGCCGCTGGAGCAATGAACCGTACTGCGGGGTGGGGCATGGCCGCTTTGGGGCGGGAGCCAGTGGGAGGAGGGAGGTACGGCGGTGCCTGCTATATTGGGTCAGCGTCACGTGATCACTTGGTGGAGGGGGCAGCGGCCGACGCGGCACAGGTGGCGGGGGCTTGGGGATACGGGGGGGTTTTGGGGTGGCACACAGGAATTCAAGTACCACTGCTGCATGCTCCTCGTCCCTGCTGAGGAAATGCGAACGACTAATTCGCATGCCCTCCTGCCACACCCGCAGGGGGTTTTTCTTGGGCTGCTGCACAGCAAACCGGTACATCGCTCGGCGGTTCAGCACCCCGTCTACAAAGTACTGGCCCCCACCCGATTCTCCCGGATGAGCTGCAGTGTTTTGGTACTGTAGGGCCCGTGTACAGTGGGCTTTGGGGGGGTGGGCGGTTCCTTGGGTACATACTTGGGGGGTTGCGGGGGGGATGGCGGTGGCACGGCAGTGCACATCAGGGCCTCCTCCACGGCTTCCAGGGCTACCAGGTATGGGGTTGGGGGGGCAGAGTGCGGCGCGCCCCTGTCAGCCGGCGCCAGGGCCGGGACAGGGGCAGGCTGTGGCGCCTCTGGGGCGCCCGGTTGAGTTAATGTGGTTGGGGTTGGGTTAATGTGGGGTCTGCGTGGAGGACTTACGGGCATTGGAGAGGTTGTTGGTGCACGGCAGGGTGAAGGGGGAGAGGGAGGCGGTGTTGGCAATGGAGGCTGGGGGGAGGCCAGTTCGCTGAGACACTTCTCAGCATCAGAGTCCCACGGTGGTGATGGGGGTTGGTTTCCAAACCGCAAGAGCTCCGGCAGATCCCCCCAACCGCATTCCGGGAACGAAGGGCTGGAGGGGGCGGAAGAGGCCACACTAAGGGGGCTAGACGACATGGCAAAGTGCAGCCCGCAGTGTCTGGGTCAGAGACGCAACGGTCTAGACCCTAGACGCGCTTGCTCGCCTCAAGGGTCAAGGGTCGATAACAAAAGAGTGCCCTATGTGTAGAAGAGGCTCAGCGCACACTTGTCTCCTAGGCAATACACGCATTTCCCTTTGTGTCGAGAGAGACATGCACAACAAGGAACAGATAAGCGTTGAAGGGATATAGGTACCAGGAGCATGTGACATGGGACCCCTTCTCAGTAGCGGGCAGCATGTTCATCATTGAAGGGGTCTATGGTCATAGGCGCCATGGCCTAGACCACGGACGTACTAAACACCTCAAGGGTGTTGTGCATGATCCACCAAATAAAGTAAAATCGAGTGCGATAAAACCAAAACATACCATGAAATCACAACCACATTAAATCAATGGACCACCAGTACCCACATAGCAGAGCCCCTTCTCAGTTTTTTTTTTGGCTGACAGTGCATACGTACATGGCACAATGCATGCTCCATCTAATAAAATAAAATCCATCAAATCCATCAAATCAAACAGAACCAAGACACAAAAGTATTAGCAACGCACACCTCTGTGAATGGTAACCAGAACAGCCAAAGCAGAGCGCCTTCTCATAACATTGTTTTCGGTGGAAGCGTCAGCCTCCGGGCGCCATACGACTATGGGGATGTTTGAAAAATGTCTTGGGGTCTTGGCCGGGACAGGGGCTGCGCCTCGAGGGCTCTTTAGGGATGCTGCTGCTGCGAAGCCGAATCCCTTCCCCCCCGGATGTGGAGTTGGATGGTACTGATTTTCCCATGCTTAGGCAAATGCTGTTTCATGCCCCACTTTCTCAACAGCTCTGCCGACCAAAACAGGGCCTAAGAAAAAAGGTCCCTGCGGGGGTCTGTGCCTCTGCTCTGGGGGAAGCACAGACCCAATGTCGGCAAAGCATCCCCCTGCGTTTGCGCCCTTAGAAAATCATCGAAGGGGATGCGTAACCTCGTTTGTCAAATAGCAAACATGGAAGCAAATACCAGGAAATCAGAACCCCTTCTCAGTTGTCGTCAGCACATTCCTCATCGAAGGGGTCTGTGGTCGTAGGCGACAGGGCCTAGACCATGGACATACCAAACACCTCAATGGGTGTTTTTCAGGAACAAACAGCACACGTTCAAATACACCTTCAAAAGAAATGCAATGCGACACGTGGCACCAAAGTTGCAAATGTTCACGACTTACACCATAACACACCTCTGAGAATTGTAGTCTGTGGGTAATCTGTAGTCTGTGATTTTTTCCATGTTTTTCCACTACACGCAGAACCAATAGAACATCAAACATCACAGACACACACCATGTGATGCTGACACTGAAAGAGGCAAGGCAGGCTTTTCCACACCATTGCGCATGGGGTTGCGTGGGGGGTGTTTTCCGTAAACTATGGATTTCTCTGCATGGTTTTCCAAACTTCCTCAAGAAACACCACGGCAAGACGGAGGACGACAAGACAGAGCACAGGGGTTTTAATGGTCGTCACCAGATCCTGCAATGAACAACAAAGCGTGAGCAGGGCATAGTGCAGCACATTGCAATGAGCCTTCGGGGCTGGGACAGAGGGGCGGTTTAAAACAAGGAAGTCAAATTCGAAATCACTGCAGAGCCCCTTCTCAGATGTATTTTGCTTGGTTTTCAAAATGCTTGCTGGCCATTGGAGGACATGGTGCACATTCTGGTGGACATGGTACACTGACTGCTGGGGGCAGTCCCATTCCTCGGCCGCAAATCCGCAAAGCTCCGTCCGCACAAAACAGGTCCTAAGAAACAGGTCCCTGCGGGGGTCGACACTGAAGACCCACGCGTGACGGAGCAGCACATGTAAATTGTCATGCATCGTCATTGAAGGGGCTCACAGTCAGCAAATTGTAATTGGTTGCAGGAGCAAACGTGCCAGAACCCCTTCTCAGTTGTGATCAACGCGTTCATCATTGAAGGAGTCTCTGGTCCAAGGCGCAAAGGCCTAGACCACAAACAATCAAAAACACCTGAAGGGCGTTGTACAAAAACAAATTGTCTGCTCAAACAACCAAAATCAGAATCAAATTGAAGTTGTCACATACATTGTCAACAACAGGTGTGCAATTGGTTTCCAAACGGGGGGGTTTGTTTTTTCCGTGGCACCTTTTTTCCTTGGGGGGGGGGGGGGTTGAAAGCACCCGATAGTGGGGGGGGGGGGGGGTGGGGGGGTCACGGGGGGGGGGGGTTCCTGCGAAGAGTTTGGTGCCGACAAGGGCGGGGGGGGGGGGGGGGTTGATGTAGTGCATAATCAAGGGGCTGGGGGAGGGGGGTTCATGGTCTGGTAATGATGGTCCATAAAAGTCTGATGTCTGATGTCTGATAGCCGACTAGGTCGCTATACACATAGCTGACTCACAATCCCCACTTTGTTGCATGGCCCCTAGAGTTGGGGTTGGAGACTCACAATCAACGCTTTGTTGTGTGCCCCCTGGAGTTGGGGTGAGGGACTCACAAGCCACGCTTTGTTGTGTGGCCCCTGGAGTTGGGGTTAGGGACTCACAATCCACGCTTTGTTGTGTGGCCCTTGGAGTTGGGGTTAGGGACTCACAATCAACACTTTGTTGCGTGGCCCCTCAAGTTGGGGTTAGGGACTCACAATCCACGCTTGGTTGGGTGGCCCCTCAAGTTGCGGTTGGGGACTCACAGTCCACGCTTTGTTGCGTTGCCCCCGAGTTGGGGTTAGGGACTCACAATCCACACTTTGTTGTGTGGCCCCTGGAGTTGGGGTTAGGGACTTACAATCCACGCTTTGCTGTGTGGCCCCACGAGGTGGGGTTAGGGACTCACAATCCACACTTTGTTGCGTGGCCCCTCGAGCTAAGGTTGGGGACTCACAATCCACGCTTTGTTGCGTGGCCCCTCGAGTTGGGGTTAGGGACTCACAATCCACGCTTTGTTATGTGGCCCTTGGAGTTGGGGTTAGGGACTCACAATCCACGCTTTGTTGTGTGGCCCCTCGAGTTGGGGTTGGGGACTTACGATCCACGCTTTGTTGTGTGGCCCGTCAAGTCGGGGTGAGGGACTCACAATCCACGCTTTGTTGTGTGGCCCCTCGACTTGGGGTTAGGGACTCACAATCCACGCTTTGTTGTGTGGACCTTGGAGTTGGGGTTAGGGATTCACAATCCATGCTTCGTTTCGTGGCCCCTCGAGTTGGGGTTAGGGACTCACCATCCACGCTTTGTTGCGTGGCCCTTGGAGTTGGGGTTAGGGACTCACAAGCCACGCTTTGTTGTGTGGCCCCTTGAGTTGGGGTTAGGGACTCACAATCCACACTCAGTTGCCTGGCCCCTCGAGTTGGGGTTGGGGATTGATAATCCACGCTTTGTTGCGTGGCCATTGGGGTTGGGGTTAGGGACTCACAATCTGCACTTTGTTGTGTGGCCACACAAGGTGGGGTTATGGAGTCACGATCCACGCTTTTTTGGTTTGAGAGTCACAATCCACGCTTTGTTGCGTGGCTCCTTGAGTTGGGGTTGGGGACTCACAATCCACGCCTTGTTGCGTGGCACCTTGAGTTGGGGTTGGGGACTCACAATCCACACTTTGTTATGTGGCCGCTGGAGTTGGGGTTAGGGACTCAAAATCCACGCTTTGTTGTGTGGCCCCACGAGATGGGGTTAGGGACTCACAATCCACACTTTGTTGTGTGGCCCCTCGAGCTGGGGTTAGGGACTCACAATCCACGCTTTGTTGTGTGGCCCCTTGAGTTGGGGTTAGGGACTCACAATCCACGCTTTCTTGTGTGGCCCCCGGAGTTGGGGTTAGGGACTCACAATCCACGCTTTTTTGCGTGGCCCCTCAAGTTGGGGTTAAGGACTCACAATCCACGCTTTGCGGTGTGGCCCCTCGAGTTGGGTTCAGGGACTCGCAATCAACGCTTTGTTAAGTGGCCCCTCAAGTTGCAGTTAGGGACTCACAACGCACGCTTTGTCGCGTGGCCCCTCGAGTTGGGGTGAGGGACTCACAATCCACGCTTTGTAGTCTGGCCCCCGGAGTTGGGGTTAGGGACTGACAATCCACGCTTTGTTGTGTGGCCCCTGGAGTTGGGGTTAGAGATTCACAATCCACGCTTTGTTGTGTGGCCCCTAGAGTTGGAGTTAGGGACTCACAATCCACGCTTTGTTGCGTGGCCACTAGAGTTGGGGTTAGGGACGCAAAATCCACACTTTGTTGCGTGGCGCCGGGAGGTGGGGTTAGGGACTCACAATCCACGCTTTGTTGTGTGGCCCTTGGAGTTGGGGTTAGGGACTCACAATCCACACTTTTTTGCGTGGCCCCTCGAGTTGGGGTTAGGGACTCACAATCCACGCTTTGTTGCGCGGCCACTAGAGTTGGGGTTAGGGACGCACAATCCACGCTTTGTTGTGTGGCCCTTGGAGTTGGGGTTAGGGACTCACAATCCAGGCCTTGTTGCGCGGCCACTAGAGTTGGGGTTAGGGACGCACAATCCACGCTTTGTTGTGTGGCCCTTTGAGTGGGGGTTAGAAACTCACAATCAACGCTTTGTTGCGTGGCCCCTCAAGTTGGGGTTAGGGACTCACAATCCACACTTTGTTGTGTGGCCGCACAAGGTGGGGTTAGGGACTGCGTGGCACCTCGAGTTGGGGTTTGAGAGTCACAATCCACGCTTTGTTGCGTGGCTCCTCGAGTTGGGGTTGAGGACCCACAATCCACTCCTTGTTGCATGGCACCTTGAGTTGGGGTTAGGGACTCACAATCCACACTTTGTTGTGTGGCCCCACGAGGTGGGGTTAGGGACTCACAATCCACACTTTGTTGTTTGGCCCCACAAGGTGGGGTTAGGGACTCACAATCCACGCTTTGTTGTGTGGCCCCACAAAGTGGGGTTAGGGACTCACAATCCACGCTTTGTTGTGTGGCCCCTTGAGTTGGGGTTAGGGACTCACAATGCAAGCTTTGTCATGTGGCCCCTCTAGTTGGGGTGAGGGACGCACAATCAACGGTTTGTTGTGTGGCCCCACGAGATGGGGGTAGGGACTCGCAATCAACGCTTTGTTGTGTCTCCCCTCGAGTTGGGGTCAGCGACACACAATACACCCTTTGTTGCGTGGCCCCTTGAGTTGGGGTTAGGGATTCACGATGCACGCTTTTTTTCGAGGCCCCTCCAGTTGGGGTTAGGGACGCACATTCCACGCTTTGTTTGGTGGCCCCTCGAGTTGGGGTTGGGGACTCACAATCCACGCTTTGTTGCGTGGCCCCTCGACTTGGCGTTAGGGACTCACAATGCACGCCTTTTTTCGAGGCCCCTCCGGTTGGGGTTAGGGATTCACAATTCACACTTTGTTGTGTGGCCCCTCGAGTTGGGGTTAGGGACTCACAACACACGCGTTGTTGTGTGGCCCCTCGAGTTGGGGTTAGGGCTCACAAACCACGGTTTGTTGCGTGGCCCCTCAACTTGGGATTAGCGACTCACAATCCACGCTTTGTTGCGTGGCCCCTCGAGGTGGGGTTAGGGACTCACAATTCACAGTTTGTTGTGTGGCCCCTCGAGTTGGGGTTAGGGACTCACAATCCACGCTTTGTTGCGTGGCCCCTCGAGTTGGGGTTAGGGACTCACAATCTACGCTTTGTTGTGTGGCCCCTCGAGTTGGGGTTAGGGCTCACAATCCACGCTTTGTTGTGTGGCCCTTGGAGGTGGGGTTAGGGACTCACAATCCACGCTTTGTTGCGTGGCCCCTCAAGTTGGGGTTAGGGACTCACGATCCACGCTTTGCTGTGTGGCCCCTTGAGTTGGGGTTAGGGACTCATAATCTACGCTTTGTTGTGTGGCCCCTCGAGTTGGGGTTAGGGCTCACAATGCACGCTTTGTTGTGTGGCCCCTGGAGGTGGGGTTAGGGACTCACAATCCACAGTTTGTTGTGTGGCCCCTCGAATTCGGGTTGGAAGCTGACAGTCCATGCTTTCTTTTGTGGCCCCTCGAGTTGGGGTTAGGGACTCACAATCCACGCTTTGTTGCGTGGCCCCTCAAGTTGGGGTTAGGGACTCACAATCCACGCTTTGCTGTGTGGCCCCTTGAGTTGGGGTTAGGGACTCACAATCTACGCTTTGTTGTGTGGCCCCTGGAGTTGGGGTTAGGGCTCACAATGCACGCTTTTTTGTGTGGCCCCCGGAGGTGGGGTTAGGGACTCACAATCCACAGTTTGTTGTGTGGCCCCTCGAGTTTGGGTTGGAAGCTGACAGTCCATGCTTTCTTTTGTGGCTCCTCCAGTTGGGGTTAGGGACTCACAATCCACGCTTTGTTGCGTGGCCCCTTAAGGAGGGGTTAGGGACTCACAATCCACGCTTTGTTGTGTGGCCCTTGGAGTTGGGGTTAGGGAGTCACAATCCACGCATTTTTGCGTGGCCCCTCCAGTTGGGGTTAGGGACTCACAATCTACGCTTTGTTGTGTGGCCCCTCGAGTTGGGGTTAGGGACTCACAATCCACGCTTTGTTGTGTGGCCCCTCGAGTTGGGGTTAGTGCCTCACCATTCACGCTTTTTTGCGTGGCCCCTTGAGTTGGGGTTAGGGACTAACAGTCCATGCTTTCTTTCGTGGCTCCTCAAGTTGGGCTTAGGGACTAACAATCCATGCTTTCTTGTGTGGCCCCTCCGATTGGGGTTAGGGGCTCACAACCCACGCTTTGTTGCGTGACCCCTCGAGTTTGCATTCGGGACTCACAATTCACGCCTTGTTGCGTGGCCCCTCAAATTGGGGTTAGGCACTAACAATCCGTGCTTTCTTTTGTGGCCCCTCAAGTTGGGCTTAGGGACTTTGTTGTGTGGCCTTTGAAGCTGGGGTTAGGGACTCACAATCCACGCTTTGCTGTGTGGCCCCTTTAGTTTGGATTCGGGCCTCATAATTCACACCTTGTTGTGGGGCCCTCAAATTGGGGTTAGGGACTAACAATCCATGGTTTTTTGTGTGGCCCCTCAAAGTGGGGTTAAGGACTCGCTATCCACGCTTTGCTGTGTGGCCCTTGGAGTTGGGGTTAGGAACTCACAATCCACACTTTGTTGCGTGGCCCCTCGAGTTGGGGTTGGGGACTCACAATCCACACTTTGTTGCGTGGCCCCTCCAGTTGAGGTTAGGGACTCAAAATCCACGCTTCGTTGCGTGGCCCCTGGAGTTGGGGTTAGGGACTCACAATCCACGCTTTGTTGTATGGACCTTGGAGTTAGGGTTAGGGACTCACACTCCACACTTTGTTGCGTGGCCCCTCGAGTTGGGGTTGGGAACTCACAATCCACGCTTTGTTGTGTGGGCCCTTGAGTTGGGTTTAGGGACTCACAATCTCCGCTTTGTTGTGTGGCCACTTGAGTTGGGGATAGGGTCTCACAATCCACGCTTTCTTGTGTGGCCCCTCGAGTTGGGGTTAGGGACTCAAGATCCACGCTTTGTTGTGTGGCCCCTGGTATTGGGGTTAGGGACTCACAATCCACGCTTTGTTGTGTGGCCCCTCGAGTTGGGGTTGGGGACCGACAATCCACGCTTTGTTGTGTGCAGCTTGGAGTTGGGGTTAAGGACTCACAATCCACGCTTTATTGTGTGGCCCCTCCGGTTGGGGTTAGGGACTCACGATCCACTCTTTGTTGCGTGACCCCTCGAGCCGGGTTTGGGGCCCCTCGAGTTGGGGTTAGGGACTCACAATCCACACTTTGTTGCGTGGCCCCTTGAGTTGGGGTTGGGGATTCACAATCCACACTTTGTTGCGTGGCCCCTCAAGTTGGGGTTAGGGACTCACAATCCACGCTTTGTTGTGTGGCCCCTGGGGTTGGGGTTGGGGATTCACAATCCACACTTTGTTGTGTGGCCCTTGGAGTTGGGGTTAGGGAGTCACAATCCACGCATTTTTGCGTGGCCCCTCCAGTTGGGGTTAGGGACTCACAATCTACGCTTTGTTGTGTGGCCCCTCGAGTTGGGGTTAGGGACTCACAATCCACGCTTTGTTGTGTGGCCCCTCGAGTTGGGGTTAGTGCCTCACCATTCACGCTTTTTTGCGTGGCCCCTTGAGTTGGGGTTAGGGACTAACAGTCCATGCTTTCTTTCGTGGCCCCTCAAGTTGGGCTTAGGGACTAACAATCCATGCTTTCTTGTGTGGCCCCTCCGATTGGGGTTAGGGGCTCACAACCCACGCTTTGTTGCGTGACCCCTCCAGTTTGCATTCGGGACTCACAATTCACGCCTTGTTGCGTGGCCCCTCAAGTTGGGCTTAGGGACTTTGTTGTGTGGCCTTTGAAGCTGGGGTTAGGGACTCACAATCCACGCTTTGCTGTGTGGCCCCTTTAGTTTGGATTCGGGCCTCATAATTCACACCTTGTTGTGGGGCCCTCAAATTGGGGTTAGGGACTAACAATCCATGGTTTTTTGTGTGGCCCCTCAAAGTGGGGTTAAGGACTCGCTATCCACGCTTTGCTGTGTGGCCCTTGGAGTTGGGGTTAGGAACTCACAATCCACACTTTGTTGCGTGGCCCCTCGAGTTGGGGTTGGGGACTCACAATTCACACTTTGTTGCGTGGCCCCTCCAGTTGAGGTTAGGGACTCAAAATCCACGCTTCGTTGCGTGGCCCCTGGAGTTGGGGTTAGGGACTCACAATCCACGCTTTGTTGTATGGACCTTGGAGTTAGGGTTAGGGACTCACACTCCACACTTTGTTGCGTGGCCCCTCGAGTTGGGGTTGGGAACTCACAATCCACGCTTTGTTGTGTGGGCCCTTGAGTTGGGTTTAGGGACTCACAATCTCCGCTTTGTTGTGTGGCCACTTGAGTTGGGGATAGGGTCTCACAATCCACGCTTTCTTGTGTGGCCCCTCGAGTTGGGGTTAGGGACTCAAGATCCACGCTTTGTTGTGTGGCCCCTGGTATTGGGGTTAGGGACTCACAATCCACGCTTTGTTGTGTGGCCCCTTGAGTTGGGGTTGGGGACCGACAATCCACGCTTTGTTGTGTGCAGCTTGGAGTTGGGGTTAAGGACTCACAATCCACGCTTTATTGTGTGGCCCCTCCGGTTGGGGTTAGGGACTCACGATCCACTCTTTGTTGCGTGACCCCTCGAGCCGGGTTTGGGGCCCCTCGAGTTGGGGTTAGGGACTCACAATCCACACTTTGTTGCGTGGCCCCTTGAGTTGGGGTTGGGGATTCACAATCCACACTTTGTTGCGTGGCCCCTCAAGTTGGGGTTAGGGACTCACAATCCACGCTTTGTTGTGTGGCCCCTGGAGTTGGGGTTGAGGATTCACAATCCACACTTTGTTGCGTGGCCCCTCGAGTTGGGGTTAGGGACTCACAATCCACGCTGTGTGTGGTAGCCCCTCGCGTTGGGGTTGGGGACCGACAATCCACGCTTTGTTGTGTGCCCCCTGGAGTTGGGGTCACGGACTCACAATCCACGCGTTTTTGGGTGGCCCCTCCGGTTGGGGTTAGGGACTCACGATCCACTCTTTGTTGCGTGACCCCTCGAACTGGGGTTGGGGCCCCTCGAGTTGGGGTTAGGGATTCACAATCCACACTTTGTTGCGTGGCCCCTCGAGTTGGGGTTAGGGACTCACAATGCACGCTTTGTTGCGGCCCCTCAAAGTGGGGTTAGGGACTCACAATCCACGGTTTGTTGCGGGGCCCTTTGAGTTGGGGATAGGGACTCACAATACACACTTTGTGAGGTGGCGCCACAAGGTGGGGCTAGGGACTCACAATCCATGCGTTGTTGTGTGGCCCCTCGAGTTGGGGTTAGCGACTCACAATCAACACTTTGTTGCGTGGCCCCTTGAGTTGGGGTTAGGGACTCACAATCCCCACTTTGTTGCGTGGCCCCTCGAGTTGGGGTCGGGGACTCACAATCCACGCTTTGGTGCGTGGCCCCTCGAGTTGGGGTTAGGGACTCACACTCCACGCTTTGTTGGGTGGCCCCTCGAGTTGCGGTTGGGGACTCACAATCCACGCTTTGTTGCGTGGCCCCTCGAGTTGGGGTTAGGGACTCACAATCCACGCTATGTTGTGTGGCCCTTGGAAATGGGGTCAGGGACTCACAATCCACGCTTTGTTGTGTGGCGCCTCGAGTTGGGGTTGGTGACTCACAATCGAAACTTTGTGAGGTGGCGCCACAAGGTGGGGTTAGGGACTCACGATCCACGCTTTGTTGTGTGGCCCCTCAAGTTGGGGTTAGGGACTCACCATCCACGCTTTGTTGCATGGCCCCTCGAGCTGGGGTTGGGGACTCAGAATCCACGCTTTGTTGCGTGGCCCCTCGAGTTGGGGTTGGGGACTCACAATCCACACTTTGTTGCGTGGCCCCTCGAGTTGAGGTTAGTGACTCACAATCCACGCTTTGTTGCTGGCCCCTCGAGTTGGGGTTGGGGACTCACAATCCACACTTTGTTGCGTGGCCCCTCGAGTTGAGGTTAATGACTCAAAATCAACGCTTTGTTGTGTGGCCCCTGGAGTTGGGGTTAGGGACTCACAATCCACGCTTTGTTGTGTGGCCCTTGCAGTTGGGGTTAGGGACTCACAATCCACACTTTGTTGCGTGGCCCCTCCAGTTGGGGTTAGGGACTCACAATCCACGCTTTGTTGTGTGGCCCTTGCAGTTGGGGTTAGGGACTCACAATCCACGGTTTGTTGTGTGGCCCTTGGAGTTGGGGTTAGGGACTTCACAATCCACACTTTGTGAGCTGGTGCCACAAGGTGGGGTTAGGGACGCACAATCCACGCTTTGTTGTGTGGCCCCTCGAGTTGGGGTCAGGGACTCACAATCCACGCTTTGTTGCGTGGCCCCTTGAGTTGGGGTTAGGGACTCACAGTCCCCACTTTGTTGCATGGCCCCTTGAGTTGGGGTTGGAGACTCACAATCAACGCTTTGTTGTGTGGCCCCTGGAGCTGGGGTTAGGGAGTCACAATCCACGCTTTGTTGGGTGGCCCCTGGAGTTGCGGTTGGGGACTCACGATCCACGCTTTGTTGCGTGGCCCCTCAAGTTGGGGTTAGGGACTCACAATCCACGCTATGTTGTGTGGCCCCTCGAGTTGGGGTTGGGGACTCACAATCCACGCTTTGTTGCGTGGCGCCTCGAGTTGGGGTAGGTGACTCACAATCCACACTTTGTGAGGTGGCGCCTCAAGGTGGGGTTAGGGACTCACACTCCACGCTTTGTTGTGTGGCCCTTGGAGTTGGGGTTAGGGACTCACAATCCACACTTTGTTGCGTGGCCCCTCGAGTTCAGGTTGGGGAGTCACAATCCACGCTTTGTTGTGTGGCCCCTGGAGTTGGGGTTAGGGACTCACAGTCCACGCTTTGTTGCGTTGCCCCTCGAGTTGGGGTTAGGGACTCACAACCCACACTTTGTTGTGTGGCCCCTGGAGTTGGGGTTAGGGACTTACAATCCATGCTTTGCTGTGTGGCCCCACGAGGTGGGGTTAGGGACTCACAATCCACGCTTTGTTGCGTGGCCCCTCAAGCTGGGGTTGGAGACTCACAATCCACGCTTTGTTGCGTGGCCCCTCGAGTTGGGGTTAGGGACTCACAATCCACACTTTGTTGCGTGGCCCTTGGAGTTGGGGTTAGGGACTCACAATCCACGCTGTGTTGTGGGGCCTCATGAGTTGGGGTTAGGGACTCACAATCCACACTTTGTTTCGTGGCCCCTCGAGTTGGGGTAAGGGACTCAAAATCCACGCTTTGTTGCGTGGCCCCTCGAGTTGGGGTTAGGGACTCACAATCCACGCTTTGTTGTGCGGCCCTTGGAGTTGGGGTTAGGGACTCACAATCCACGCTTTGTTGTGTGGCCCTTGGAGTTGGGGTTGGGGACTCACAATCCCCACTTTGTTGCGTGGCCCCTCGAGTTGGGGTTAGGGACTCACAATCCATGCTCTGCTGCGTGGCCCCTCGAGTTGGGGTTAGGGACTCACAATCCACGCTTTGTTCCGTGGCCCCCCCATTTGGGGTTAGGGACTCACAATCCACGCTTTGTTCCGTGGCCCCTCGAGCTGGGGTTAGGGACTCACAATCCACACTTTGTTGCGTGGCCCCTCGACTTGGGGTTAGGGACTCACAATCCACGATTCGTTGCGTGGCCGCTGGAGTTGGGGTTAGGGACGCATAATCCATGCTTTGTTGCGTGGCGCAACAAGGTGGGGTTAGGGACTCACAATCCACGCCTTTTTGCGTGGCCCCTCAAGTTGGGGTTAGGGACTCACATTCCACGCTTTGTTGTGTGGCCCCTCGAGTTGGGGTTAGGGAGTCACAACCCAAGCTTTGTTGTGTGGCCCCTCGAGTTGGGGTTAGGGACTCACAATCCCGGCTTTGTGGCGTGGCCCCTCGAGTTGGGGTTAGGGATTCACAATCCACGCTTCGTTGCGTGGCCCCTCGAGTTGGGGTCAGGGACTCACAATCCACGCTTTGTTGCGTGGCCCTTGGAGTTGGGGTTAGGGACTCACAAGCCACGCTTTGTTGCATGGCCCCTTGAGTTGGGGTTAGGGATTCACAATCCACGCTTTGTTGCGTGGCCATTTGAGTTGGGGTTAGGGACTCACAATCCACGCTTTTTTGGTTTGAGAGTCACAATCTCCTTGAGTTGGGGTTGAGGACTCACAATCCTCGCCTTGTTGCGTGGCCCCTCCAGTTCGGGTTAGGGACTCACAATCCACGCTTTGTTGTGTGGCCCCACGAGGTGGGGTTAGGGACTCACAATCGACGCTTTTTTGCGTGGCCCCTCAAGTTGGGGTTAGGGACTCACAATCCACGCTTTGCGGTGTGGCCCCTCGAGTTGGGGTTAGGGACTCGCAATCCACGCTTTGTTGCGTGGCCCCCCGAGTTGCAGTTAGGGACTCACAATGCACGCTTTGTCGCTCGGCCCCTCGAGTTGAGGTGAGGGACTCAAAATCCACGCTTTGTAGTCTGGCCCCCGCAGTTGGGGTTAGGGACTGACAATCCACGCTTTGCTGTGTGGCTCTTAAAATTGGGGTTAGGGACTCACAATCCACGCTTTGTTGTGTGGCCCTTGGAGTTGGGGTTAGGGACTCACAATCCACGCTTTGTTGCTTGGCCCCACAAGGTGGGGTTAGGGACTCACAATCCACGCTTTGTTGTGTGGCCCCTCGAGTTGGGGTTAGGGACTCACAATCCACGCTTTGTTGTGTGGCCCTTGGAGTTGGGGTTAGGGACTCACCATGCACGCTTTGTTGCGTGGCCCCACAAGGTGGGGTTAGGGATTCACAATCCGCGCTTTAATGTGTGGCCCCTCGAGTTGGGGTTAGGGACTCACAATCCACGCTTTGTTGCGTGGCCACTGGAGTTAGGGTTAGGGACCGACAATCCACGCTTTGTTGCGTGGCGCCGCGACGTGGCATTAGGGAATCACGATCCACGCCTTTTTGCGTGGCCCCTCCAGTTTGGGTTAGGGACTCACAATCCTCGCTTTGTTGTGTAGCCCCTCGCCTTGGGGTTAGGGACTCACATTCCAAGCTTTGTTGCGTGGCCCCTCAAGTTGAGGTTAGGGACTCACAATCCACGCCTTGTTGTGTGGCCCTTCAAGATGGGGTTAGGGACTCACAATCCACGCTTTGTAATGTGGCCCCTCCAATTTGGGGTTAGGGACTGACAATCCACACTTTGTTGTGTGGCCCCTGGAGTTGGGGTTAGAGATTCACAATCAACGCTTTGTTGTGTGGCCCCTCGAGTTGGGGTTAGGGACGCACAATCCACGCTTTGTTGCGTGGCCACTGGAGTTGGGGTTAGGGACGCACAATCCACGCTTTGTTGCGTGGCACCGCGACGTGGCATTAGGGACTCACAATCCTCGCTTTGTTGTGTGGCCCCTCGACTTGGGGTTAGGGACTCACAATCCACGCTTTGTTGTGTGGCCCCTTGAGTTGGGGTTAGGGACTCACAACCCACGCTTTTTTGTGTGGCCCCTCGAGTTGGGGTTAGGGACTCACAATCCACGCTTTGTTGCGTGGCCCCTCGAGCTGGGGTTAGGGACTCACAATCCACGCTTTGTTGTGTGGCCCTTGGAGTTGGGGTTAGGGACTCACAATCCACGCTTTGTTGTGTGGCCCCACAAGGTGGGGTTGGGGACTCACAATCCACGCTTTTTTCGTAGCCCCTGGAGTTGCGGTTAGGGAGTCACAATCCACACTTTCTTGTGTGGCCCGTCAAGTCGGGGCTAGGGACTCACAATCCACGCTGTGTTGTGTGGCCCCTTGAGTTGGGGTTAGGGACTCACAATACAAACTTTGTTGTGTGGCCCCTCGAGTCGGGGTAAGGGACTCAGAATCCACGCTTTGTTGCGTGGCCCCTTGAGCACAATCCACGCTTTGTTGCGTGGCCCCTCAAGTTGGCGTTAGGGACTCACAATCCACGCTTTGTTGTGTGGCCCTTGGAGTTGGGGTTAGGGACTCACAATCCACGCTTTGTTGCGAGGCCCCTCAAGTTGGGGTTAGGGACTCACAATTCATGCTGTGTTGCGTAGCCCCTTGAGTTGGGGTGAGGGATTCACAATCCACGCTTTTTTGTGCAGCCCCTCGAGCTGGGGTTAGGGACTCACAATCCACGCTTTGTTGTGTGGCCCTTGGAGTTGGGGTTAGGGACTCACAATCCACGCTTTGTTGTGTGGCCCTTCGAGTTGGGGTTAGGGACTCACAATCCACGCTCTGTTGCGTGGCCCCTCAAGTTGGGTTAGGGACTCACAATCCACGCTTTGTTGTGTGGCCCCTAGAGTTGGGCTGAGAGACTCACAATCCACGCTTTGTTGTGTGGCCACTGGAGTTGGGGTTAGGGACACACAATCCACGCTTTGTTGCGTGGCGCCGCGAGGTGGGGTTAGGGACTCACAATCGACGCTTTGTTGTGTGGCCCCTTGAGTTGGGGTTAGGGACGCACAATCCACAATTAGTTGCGTGGCCCCTCGACTTGGGGTGGGGGACTCACAACCCACACTGTGTTGCGTACCCCCTCGAGTTGGGGTTAGGGACTCACAATCCACGCTTTGTTGTGTGCCTCTTGGAGTTGGGCTTAGGGACTCACAATCCACACTTTGTTGTGTGGCCCCTCGAGTTGGGGTTTGAGAGTCACAATTCACGCTTTGTTGCGTGGCTCCTCGAGTTGAGGTTGGGGACTCACAATCCACGCCTTGTTGCGTGGCGCCCTGAGTTGAGGTTAGGGACTCACAATCCACACTTTGTTGTGTGGCCCCAGAAGGTGGGGTTAGTGACTCACAGTCCACACTTTGTTGTGCGGCCCCACGAGGTGGAGTTAGGGACTGACAATCCACACTTTGTTGTGTGGCCCCACAATGTGGGGTTAGGGACTCACAATCCACGCTTTGTTGTGTGGCCCCAGAATGAGGGGTTAGGGACTCACAATCCACGCTTTGTTGTGTGGCCCCTTGAGTTGGGGTTAGGGACTCACAATCCACGCTTTTTTGCGTGGCCCCTTAAGTTGGGGCTAGGGACTCACGATCCACGCTTTTGTCCCGTGGCCCCTCGAGGTGGGGCGAGGGACTCACAATCCACGCTTTGTAGTCTTGCCCCGGAGTTCAGGTTACGGACTCAGAATCCACGCTTTGTTGTGTGGCCCCTCAAGTTGGCGTTAGGGACTCACAATCCACGCTTTGTTGTGTGGCGCTTGGAGGTGGGGTTGGAGATTCACAATCCACGCTTTGTTGTGTGGCCCCTCGCGTTGAGGTTAGGGACTCACAATCCACGCTTTGTTGCGTGGCTACTGGCGTTGGGGTTAGGGACTCACAATCCACGCTTTGTTGCGTGGCGCCACAAGGTGGGGTTAGGGACTCAAAATACATGCTTTTTTGCGTGGCCCCTCAAGTTGGGGTTAGGAACTCACAATCCTCGCTTTGTTGTGTGGCCCTCGACTTGGGGTTAAGGACTCACATTCCACGCTTTGTTGCGTGGACCCTCGAGTTGGGGTTAGGGACTCACAATTCACGCTTTGTTGTGTGGCCCTTGGAGTTGGGGTTAGGGACTCACAATCCACACTTTGTTGTGTGGCCGCACAAGGTGGGGTTAGGGACTGCGTGGCACCTGGAGTCGGGGTTTGAGAGTCACAATCCACGCTTTGTTGCGTGGCTCCTCGAGTTGGGGTTGGGGACCCACAATCCACGCCTTGTTGCGTGGCACCTTGAGTTGGGGTTAGGGACTCACAATCCACACTTTGTTGTGTGGCCCCACAGGGTGGGGTTAGGGACTCACAATCCACGCTTTGTTGTGTGGCCCCTCGAGTTGGGGTGAGGGACGCACAATCCACGGTTTGTTGTGTGGCCCGACGAGATGGGGTTAGGGACTCACAATCAACGCTTTGTTGTGTCGCCCCTCGAGTTGGGGTCAGGGACACACAATCCACCCTTCGTTGCGTGGCCCTTGGAGTTGGGGTTAGGGACTCACAATGCACGCTTTTTTTCGTGAACCCTCCAGTTGGGGTTCGGGACTCACAATCCTCGCTTTGTTGTGTGGCCCCTCGTGTTGGGGTTAGGGACGCACATTCCACGCTTTGTTTGATGGCCCCTCAAGTTGGGGCTGGGGACTCCAAATTCACACTTTGTTGTGGGGCCCCTCAAGTCGGGGTTAGGGACTCACAACACACGCTTTGTTGTGTGGCGCCTCAAGTTGGGGTTACGGACTCACAATCCACGCTTTGTTGCGTGGCCCCTTGAGTTGGGGTTAGGGACTCACAATCCACGCTTTGTTGTGTGGCCCCTCGAGTTGGGGTTAGGGAGTCACAATCCACGCTTTGTTGCGTGGCCCCTGGAGCCGGGGTTGGGGACTCACAATCTACGCTTTGTTGTGTGGCCCCTGGAGTTGGGGTTAGGGACTCACACTCCACGCTTTGTTGCGTGGCCCCTTGAGTTGGGTTTAGGGACTCACAATCCACGCTTTGGTGCGTAGCCCCTTAAGTTGGGGTTAGGGACTCGCAATCCACGCTTTGCTGTGTGGCCCCTGGAGTTGGGGTTAGGGACTCACAATCCACGCTTTGTTTCGTGGCCCCTCCAGTTGGGGTTAGGGACTCACAATCCACGGTTTTTTGTGTGAACCCTCGAGTTGGGGCTAGGGACTTTGTTGTGTGGCCCTTGAAGCTGGGGTTAGGGACTCACAATCCACGCTTTGCTATGTGGCCCCTTTGGTTTGGATTCGGGACTCAGAATTCACACCTTGTTGTGGGGCCCTCAAATTGGGGTTAGGGACTAACAATCCATGGTCTTTTGTGTGGCCCCTCAAAGTGGGGTTGGGGACTCACACTCCACGCTTTGGTGCGTAGCCCCTTAAGTGGGGGTTAGGGACTCGATATCCACGCTTTGTTGTGTGGCCCCTCGAGTTGGGGTTAGGGACTCAGAATCCATGCTTTGTTTCATGGCCCCTAAAATTGGGGTTAGGGACTCACAATCCACGGTTTTTTGGGTGGCCCCTCGGATTGGGTTTAGGAACTCAAAATCCACGCTTTGTTGCGTGGCCCCTGGATTTGGGGTTAGGGACTCACAATCCACGCTTTCTTATGTGGCCCCTCAAGTTGGGGGTACGGACTCAGAATCCATGCTTTGATGTGTGGTCCCTCGAGTTGGGGTCGGGGTTGCAGTGGTATTGTGCTTTTGCATGCTTGCTGTGCTAATCCCCATGTTCTCCTTTTGTGCAGGTCCATTCATGCATTAGCAACCATCAGTACGGTTTTCCCGTTTCCCTTGGTTTTCCCTTTTCCCACATTTTCCCCAACGCCCCATTACTCAAGAGGTATGTGTTCTTTTTTGGGCGGGGGGGGGGGGGGGGGGTACTTGTGCCACATTGTTCCTAGAATTGCCTTTTCCGCATTTTCAAACCCCCTTTTTTCCCCAACCCAACCCATCATTTTCTTGAACTGTGTGGTGGTGTGTTTTTTTTTGGGGGGGGGGCCTTGTATCAGACTTTTCCTAGTGTTCCCTTGCCCACATTTTCCATTCCAACCTATTTTCCCTAACGCACCATTTCCCCGAGGTGAAGTATCTGTGTGTCTGTGGGGGGTGGGGTATTGCACTTTTATCCCCATTTTCCTCTGAAGTTGCTATGTGTCTTGGGGGGGGGGGGGGTCTGCACTGCTGTAACCATTTTCTTGAACTCAAGTTCCTGTGTGTGTGGGGGGGCGGGGGGGCACTTGTATCAGACTTTTACTTGGATGTGCTCTAATGGTGGGTCTGCAACACGACATGCCAAATCAGACTTCAGACTTCAGACTTTATACCCATAGCTGGAGTTCCTAACACTGTCATTCATCAATGAGTCCGTCCATGTCATCCACCGGCACTTGGGAACATGGTTGTGAGCTGCTGGGAGGTGCAGCAGAACGGGTAACACGATCCGTTGGAGGGACCCAATCAGAGTCCATCTGGGCTAGCAAAGGCAACACCTGTTGCATAGCAAGTACTCGGGCTCGTCCGCGGGTCTTGCTATTTGGCACCTTCACACCCGTGCTTGCCAAGCAATCACAGATGCGAGCGCGTGTCCAGTCATGCAATGTGCCTGACTTTGCAGCACATACCAACTTGGCCTGTGCACGGGCCAAGGCACGCTTAGGGTCGGACTTCCGTGGTGCCACTGCCTCCTCTTCATTGTTATTTTCAATAGCCTCAGCTGCATCATCCACAACCTGCACCACTGCCTCACCACACGGTCTTGGATCCTTGACAAAGCACGTGTGGCAAACCAGACATGTGTTGCACCACATGCGCACAGACTGCCTGCACACTGCACAGTCCATGCCCCTTCGGAAAGTGAAGAAGTCATGGTTGCCACCATGCTGAGCAGGACTACCATCTGGTTCGACCAAAGTGCCCTCAGTGTGCTCAGACGGGGCTTGTCGGTCAGCGCGTCTGCGTGTTGCGCCTTGACAAGCCAGTGGCACTTCCGACCCCCCAAAAGATGGCAAAATGTCACCATCGTCTGCCACTGCAGCCTCCCCTTTCAGGCACTGCAACATGGCCGCTTCCACTGATGTACGTGGATCAATGCGATGCGAAACCCTATGCCGGGGACGCACATCGAAGCGTGCATTGGCTGTCAGCTTGCTGGCTACCTCGACACCCTGCCCCTTCACCCACTGCCGCAAAGGTGGCAGATTACAATGCAAAGCCATGCACATGCTAAGGACATGTGTGTCCTCCATATCATGCATACTGTTGGCGAACCTCCTACGCAACGAAATGGCACGCTCAACAGCAGCCTCAGTAGGGCAATATGTGCGCAGCAATGCCAAAACACGCCAAACATTCACCCATTGGACATGCTCCCGCTCCGGCGTCAAGGCCTCCCACATCTGGGGCATGGGGGTCTTGGCGAAGGTCCGAACGACATGCTCCTTGAAGGATTCCCACTCTTCCAATGCACGAGCAGCATTAACATGCGCAGCTGCTAGTTCAGCATGGTGTGTGCCCATGAACTGCTTCAGCAGATCCACTCCAAATGTGGCTCGATCAGCCGCTGGTAGAGCGAGCCAACGGCCGTGGTCAAGCAACACAACACACTCAAGAACACCCCGGGGGTCAATGGTCCCCCGTCCCTCCCTGATGCCAGCAAGCAGTGTGTCTGTGACTCCCCGTGCCTCTTTGGCTGGAAAAGGGGGGCTGGTTGTGCACCTCTGGCAATCGGTATCCAACCGGACCAATTCAACGCCATGCCATGCACCTGTCACAGTGTGCTCTTTGAATTGAGTCCACCCTGGCCCCTCCTCCCTCGCCACCTTTTCCACCCGTGCCTGTAACATTTCGGTTGCCTTGGTCAAGTGGGCACCTGTTGGTGCATGCAACTGTGCAACCTTGTTGAAGCTGCGCGTACCGTGTAGTATGTCCCCATATACCACTGCCCATGACAGCAAACCTGCATCATGGCAATCCTCCCACACATCCTCCTCCTTGGTGGTGAGGTGCGTTTTGGAATCCAAATGCCTCGCCACCCATGGCACATTGGCCAAGAACACCTTGTTGCGACGGGCCTTTGCCTCGGACCACCGGATATGTTGACTGGCAGGGATCAAACGCAACCCGCTGCGTGTATCTGGTCTGGTGTTCTCTTGGACACACCTCTCGAGGTCCTTCCACTGGCGCGCACCATTGTACAATGCACGTTGGCGACCCACAGCTGCCAGGTAGTCACCATGCACTTGGCCGGCAGCCTCCAAGGCAAGGCCTAGCTTGCGCTGGACCACATGGCATGGCTCACCGAAGGGGGTTAGCATGGACAGCCACTTCACAAGCATGGCAAACACATTGTGCTCCATGGCCGACACATCAAAAGCTTGCCTTGCAGTGGCACCACGCACACCAAGGTTAGAGGCACCATCCACCGCAAAAGCCACAACCTTCTGAGCCCACCAGGCACGGTCAGGCATCCAGGACAGCAGCACTGCCTCCACCTGTGCCGTCACCTCTTGTGCCTCCGTTGAAGCCACAGCCACCACACCAAGGAACACCTCACACATTCCCCCCGGCCCAGTGCCTGGAAAGAGGAGCAGGATGGCATACTCATTGATGCGATGCCGTTGCCGGTCAGATCCATCCAACAACAAGGCAATGAACAACGCCCTTTATTAGGTCTCTGACACACCATCTTGCATGGCGCCATGCATTGCGACCATGGCCTTCTCAACTATCCATCGCGGGGAGGCATGATGCCCCGGTTTGGAGGTCAACGCACAATGCAGAAGAATGCGTTCACTGATTGCACGGATGGATGTGCACATGCGGAGGCCAATGTACACCTCCACCAAGCGTGACAAAATGGCTGCCACCGCATCGCTCATAGGTACACCGAGGTCCATGCCCTCACCCCTAATGAACACAGTGCTCCTCTCTGCCACATTGACTGCACACGCAGACGCACTGGGGCACAGTGCCCGAAAACGTTTTGCACAATGCACCCGGAAGCTGTCCTCGGCGGCCAAGTGGTGGCGGCCAAGATTATCAATTTTCTTGCGGCTGCTGGTCGTGCCACGTGACACACCACGGTGACCGTCCAAGACATCTTTACGCCATCCCTTTGGTGTAGCGATCATCATACGCATGCCCATGCCATATGTTCCATTCACCAAGGCTGTAGCAGCCTTCGGTGGCCCCTTCACCCCAGGACAGTCCGTTTCAGCCGCCCATGAACAACATATGCACATTACACCCACTTGAACAGCGAACTGCAACTGCCAATGCTCATCCACAAACGCTTGCAGTGTCTTTGGCCCTGCTGTCTGTTGCTTGGGGGCTGCCCCCATCATCACAGAAAAAGCATGGCTCCCCGTTGCTGCCAATGCAGCAGATCGGGCTCTATCCTGTTCTATGGACTCGGAAACAGACCGGTGCGACATGCCCTGACCTGCATGCCTCTCATCCCACTCCTTCTCATGACGTGCCCGGAGATGAGCCTGGTGGGCTTGCACACGGACCTGCAGATGCTGTTTCACCCGTATCCCTTGCTTTTGTACAAGCTTTGCCACAGCTTCAATAAACTCGGTGGTGGGCTGCACATCCCCCACATGTGTGGTATATCCGGGGTCACCGATTGGCAGCGCCATGGCTGGCAACTGCGTATTACTTGGCACGCTCGGGGCATGCCTGTTGACAGTTGGTGCTGCAAACTGTGAGGGGGAGGGTTGTGCGTCCCCAATGTGGTTGGTAGACTCTGGGTCACCCGTTGCCAGCGCCATGGCTGGCAACGGGGTGTTACTTGGCATGCTCCGGACATGCCTGTCGACAGTTGTTGCTGCACACTGAGAGGGGGCATCACGTACACCACGACTGCTTTGTGAACCGCCCTGTGACAGACCCACCATCTCCGTGGGAGTACGCTCATACAATAGGAATGTCACCTTTCGTGAGGTGGCTGGGGGCCGTCCCTTGGTCACTGACGCATCATCACACAACCACCACACATCGCGAACTAAAATGTGACCAATAAAGTGCCCTTGCTCCCTAGTTGGTCCAACATGTAGCACCATGGCCCGCAGGGACCAATGGTACCCATTGACATCCACAAACTCATGGTCCACCGTCAAGCTATGAAGCTGTTGATTGTGGACATGGAGTGGAGCCCACTTGTTGAACACTAGCGACGATAAAACAATGGCCTCCTGGAGATCCCCCCCACAGCCACATGGGGGGGCGTTTGAAGGGCGGCCCAACGAACGGCCCCTCATTCCCTCCCTCGTTCGCACCCGCACGCTCTGGCCCTGGTTAGTAACATGCAACACTTGGGCAGCCATTCCCAACTGACCTCAAGCCCGGTGGACTTTCACGTCACACACTGGGCACCGCTGCCACCATTGCTCATGAGACAAGCAGTCAAACAGAGAACGAACACCAGCACGAACCAGCTTCGGTACCATGTGCTTCCAACACTCAGCCATCTCGGACTGCTGCATCCACTCAAACTTGGGAGCCCTCCTGACACATTGACACCGACCACTACACTGGCACACAGTAACAGTTGGCTGTCCCTCATCCGCCAACAAGCGTGCAACGGCATGTGGACGGTACACAGCACCTGTCATACCCGCCACAATGTCACCCCAACGTGTAGCCCACACCGCCACATCATCTGGGCACTCATCATGGAAGGCCTCCTGTCCACCAGAGGCTAGCAGGAGGCATTGCAACTTTGTACCAAGCCAACACCAATTGTGACTTGGGGGGTTCGCCATGCCACATGGCCGTTGCCGTGCTCCACCTTGCGGACCGCCACTATCCTGCAGGCAGGCGGAAGGCATGTTGCTGCAAGAACTTGCGGTGCGAAGGAGGCAAACTCTGCCAGTCTCCACGGCCGTAAAGCACCACCAGTCGCCTATCCCCTTTCCATGGGCAAGTAGCATGCCATGCCCCAGTGCGGACCACTACAGGTTGCCTATCGACACGGTACCTATGCCCCGGACGGCTAATGCCGTCTGGGCACTTCCTTCTCCCTGGTCTGCCATGCGGACCACTGCCAACGCCTCCCTCCACCCAGATCTCACCACCCACGTGCCGCCCCGTGGAGAACACTGCTGACCATGGGGTACTATCAAAACGATGTTGATGGGGAGTTGTCGTCTCATTGGACGACAGCTGTATTGTAGTCCATGTGAACCACTCTGGCACCAACTCCCTGCAATGCGGTTCACCATCATCACAAGGGGGCCATGCTCTTGTGTCCCTTGCACAAGCCGCGACCGGCGACAATCCCCTTTTGCTGTATGTCCTTTGCTCCCACCGACACCCAACCGCAACCTTCGCAAGGAGAACTGCCCTAACGTCTCTCTAGTGTACAGCAGTGTCCCCATTATGCCATGCAAGACACACAGAGGTGCTACCTGCAACGAGCGGTCGTAGCTGGCGCCCCGGCAATGTCCTCCCGGCCGGTGCCCATCACGTTCGGCCTCACCAACGACGATCACGCATGCTTGTTCACAAGCTTCCTCCATCTCCTGGATTGTATGGTACACTTTGGCTTCTCGCATACCCGGACTCCAGACTGCAGCAGACGTCACAGCATTGTCCGGGCCAAACCTTGAATCCATTATTTTGGGTGTGTTTGTACGCAACAACACAACCTTCCCATCGATGTGGCGGGCGAGATGTCGAAAATGGTCGGGCCTTCCTCCCCAGGGCTTCCCTTCCCAATTATTCTCTTCCAGAGCCCTACAGACACTTAGAGCACTCTCCTTAACCTCTATCCCACACCGTTCCCTGTACATTGTGGTTGCCTGGACTCGCAGGTCCACTCCAGTTAAGGAGGTCTGACTGCGGAGCGCATGGAGGTTGAGGGGAGTTGCATAAAAAAAACATGCACCAGTGACATACTCATCACGTGCGACCCGTAACTTCAGTTACCGGATGGTAGGCAGCTCCCTACCAGCAAGAGCCTTGATTTTATCCACCTCAACCTTCTGGTTAGGATTGTCAGAGTCAATTGCTGCGGCCCCATCCGCCCCTAGCAGCACACGTTTTGCAGCAGGCATGGGGTTGGGATGCCTAGGCATTGCTTTCTTGCCTGAGGGGGGGCTGTTACATGGCTGTGAGCCATTTGTGCTGGACTGACTAGGTGCCACGACAGTGCATGCCGTCCCCAAACTGCTATCCATATTTGGGGATGAGATTTCACTATCTTGTCCACCCATTGAAACCCGTGGTGGGCGCTGTGCTAGGGGCACAGGGGATCCCTGATCAGAGAGTGACTGAGCACCGCAACTGGGGTGTGGCATTAGGCATTCTTCTGCAGCACCTGGCCCTGTGTTCTCCATTACGTCTCGGCCCTGGTTCTCATCGTCAACATGCACACCACGTGCAACTTCGGGTGCACTTGGGGGTCCACATCGCAGCGCACAGGCTTGGACGTTGGACGCACTTCGATCACCTCTGCGGGGATCCTGGTCAGCGGTCATAGGAGTTAAGGCGGGGGGGGGGGGGGTGGGGGGGGGGAATGCTGTGCTTCACCAAGGGTGCCAGCTGTGCCTATGGCCTCCTTTGTGCCCCCTTCCAGGTGCATAGCACACGCATCGTTGGGTGTACCGTTGTCATCAGGGACACCAACAGATGCATCTTGGGATCCGAGTCGCAGCGCACAGGCTGGGACGTCGGACTGGCTTGGATCACCTCTGGGGGGATCCTGGTCAGGTGTCGGGGGTCCTTGGAGGGGGGGGGTTGCACCCCAGCTTCTGCTATGGCTTCCAATAGAAGCTCCATGGCCTCCTCCCCTGCATCATCTGTCCATGCATTGTTCACCACACGGACACCAGCATGGAGGTATCCCAAGTGGTTGTGGGGTACCTCGGGGCTGAAATGGGTGCACCTCAGTATCACGTCGCTACTCTCTTGCATGGGAATCCGCATGGACTCTGCAAAGTGGCGTCCCACCGTATAGGCAGCCACCAAGCTCTCCTCTAACAAGGGCTCCCGCCGTTGCTCCCCCAAGCCTTGCATCGCTATGCGGACACACCGGGCAGTGCCATGGCACGTTGTCATCGGTGCTTGGTCGAACTGTTGCTGTCTGGTCAGCTGCACCGTCATAGGTGCTGGATTGGGTGGGACGCTGGGTTGAGGTCCGGGACTGCAAGTGGACGTTGAGCTTTCGGGCAACAGGGAGCTCCGTCGACTACCCCCAGATCCAGGGGTCCCCTGTCCAGTGAGACCTGTGCCACCGGCTGGCGCTGACACTCTCCGTCGACCACCCCCGGATCCTAGGGTCCCCTGTGCCTTCGATCCCTTCCCGTTGGCCGGCAAAAGTGAGTTTCGGCGGCTCGCAGGTGCCACCAAATCACTTGTGAATGGCCGTGCTGCACTTGCTGCCTGTGGCCAAAAGTACTGCATTGTGCCCAAGGGTACTCTCCGTACAAAAACCACATACATCCTCTCCACAGCGGGTGTGGGGTACTTGGTCTCCCCTCTCCAGAAAGGCCATGAGTCCACAAGTGGCAAGGCATACACAATGTCATTCCATGCCTCTAGCCAAGCAACTTTGCTAACGCTCAAGGGGTGTCCAGCAATGGCCCCTCGTCGACTCCCCACTTTCCCACGGTCCTGCTCATACTTTTTTATCCGGTCCCAGAGGTCTGAGGCTACCTTATGGTACGACACAACAGCACCTCCGTCCTCCCGCGTGCACTTTGGACTGCCCTCTTGGCTGTACATCAGGCGGCACAGTGCTGCAAGTCCATGGGTATGGACGACATCAAGGGGACATGTCGCCATGTGCATTGCCAACTTCCTGTAATAGATGGCCTGGCTTTCTGGTGGGGCATGCCACCCTGCCTTGCCGAGGGCTAGACGGAATCCCATTTTCATCTGGCAGCTTCCATGGTGTCCCTTGGGGGCCATTCCGGATGCTGGGCCATTTGTAGGAGGCTGCCTCACAACGGTTAAAGGTTGTGGCCTCTTGCGTGGTCCACAAGGTGCAGTTCGATGGGCACTTGTTGGTGAACACAACTCAGGAGGACAATCCGGTCCCGGACCCCGATACTTGAAGTGGTAGGCTGCTTCCTCCTTGGGTTCCTGCGCGGGCCCACTTGATGCCACTGCGTGGTATGAACGCAGACCCTGGTCGAAGCGCAACGGCCGGGGACCAAGGGCAAACTTCTGCGCCTCAAGGGCTAGCAGTAGCTGGGTAGGGGTGAGGGATGGACGATGACCGAAGTCGAGGCGCGGCGTCCAGGGACCAAGGGCGAAGTCCTGCGGCTCGGCGGCCTGCAGTGGTTGTGGTGGGGTATGGACGACGACTGAGGTCGAGGCGTGGCGGCCAAGGACCAAGGGCGAACTCGTGCGGCTCGGCGGCCTGCAGTGGTTGTGGTGGGGTATGGACGACGACCGAGGTCGAGGCGCGGCGGCCAAGGACCAATGGCCAACTCCTCCGGCTCGGTGGCCTGCAGTGTGTGGGTGGAGGGACGGCTAATGACCGTGGTCGCGGCGCTGTGGCCAGCGACCAAGGGCCAACTTCTGTGGCTCAAGGGCCAGCAGTGGGTGGGTTGGGGGATGCGGGATGCCCCTGGTCGAGGCGCTACGGCCAGAGAGCAAGGGGCAACTGCTGCAGCTCAGAGGCTAGCAGAGGTGAGGTACAGGTATCTGGGTCGTAGACGCTATGGTCAAAACCACAGACAACGTCTTCACCTAACTGGTGAAGTTAGTGGCAGAAAGGTCGTAACAAAGTCTGCACGAAGAGGCACCACACAACTTGCACAAGTATGGAGTGGACGAATGTATCATGGAGGCATCAAATAATTCACGGATGGGCAGAAATAATTCACGGAGGCATCAAATAATTCACAGAGGGGCACAAATAATTCACGGAGGGGCATAAATAATTCACGGAGGGGTGAAATAATTCACGGAGGTGCAGGAATAATTCACGGAGGAATGAAAAAATTCACGGAGGGGCAGAAACAATTCACGGAGGGGTGAAATAATTCACGGAGGGGCGGAAATAATTGACGGAGGGGTGAAATAATTCTCGGAGGCATGAAATAATTCACGGAGGGGCATAAATAATTCACGGAGGCATCAAATAATTCACGGAGGCATCAAATAATTCACGGAGGGGCGGAAATAATTCACAGAGGCATCAAATAATTCACGGAGGGGCAGAAACAATTCACGGAGGAGCAGAAATAATTCACGGAGGGGTGAAATAATTCACGGAGGGGCAGAAATAATTCACGGAGGCATCAAATAATTCACGGAGGGGCATAAATAATTCACGGAGGTATCAAATAATTCACGGAGGGGCAGAAATAATTCACGGAGGGGCATAAATATTTCACGGAGGAGTGAAATAATTCACGGAGGGGCTGAAATAATTCACGGAGGGGCATCAATAATTCACGGAGGGGCAGAAATAATTCACGGAGGGGCATAAATAATTCACGGAGGGGTGAAATAATTCACGGAGGGGCATAAAGAAATTCACGGAGGCATCAAATAATTCACGGAGGAGCATAAATAATTCACGAAGGCATCAAATAATTCACGGAGGGGCATAAATAATTCACGGAGGGGCATAAATAATTCACGGAGGCATCAAATATTTCACGGAGGGGCAGAAATAATTCACGGAGGCGTCAAATAATTCACGGAGGGGCAGAAATGATTCACGGAGGGGCATAAATAATTCACGGAGGGGTGAAATACCTCACGGAGGGGCAGAAATGATTCACGGAGGGGCATAAATAATTCACGGAGGGGTGAAATAATTCACGGAGGGGAAGAAATAATTCACGGAGGGGCATAAATAATTCACCGAGGGGTGAAATAATTCAGGGAGGGGCAGAAATAATTCACGGAGGCATCAAATAATTCACGGAGGGGCAGAAATAATTCACGGAGGGGCATAAATAATTCACGGAGGCATCAAATAATTCACGGAGGGGCAGAAATAATTCACGGAGGGGTGAAATAATTCACGGAGGGGCATAAATAATTCACGGAGGCATCAAATAATTCACACAGGGGCAGAAATAATTCACGGAGGGGCATAAATATTTCACGGAGAAGCATAAATAATGCACAGAGGGGCATAAGTAATTCACGGAGGGGTGAAAAAATTAACGGAGGGGCAGAAATAATTCACGGAGGGGCATAAATAATTCACGGAGGGGTGAAATAATTCACGGAGGGGCATAAATAATTCACAGAGGCATCAAATAATTCACGGAGGGGAAGAAATAATTCACGGAGGGGCATAAATAATTCACCGAGGGGTGAAATAATTCAGGGAGGGGCACAAATAATTCACGGAGGCATCAAATAATTCACGGAGGGGCAGAAATAATTCACGGAGGGGCATAAATAATTCACGGAGGCATCAAATAATTCACGGAGGGGCAGAAATAATTCACGGAGGGGCATAAATACTTCACGGAGGGGCATAAATAATTCACGGAGGGGCATAAGTAATTCACGGAGGGGTGAAAAAATTCACGGAGGGGCACAAATAATTCACGGAGGGGCATAAATAATTCACGGAGGGGTGAAATAATTCACGGAGGGGCATAATTAATTCACAGAGGGGCATAAATAATTCACGGAGGGGTGAAATAATTCACGGAGGGGCAGAAATAATTCACAGAGGCATCAAACAATTAACGGAGGGGCAAAAATAATTCACGGAGGGGCACAAAAGATTCACGCAGGGGTGAAATAATTCACCGAGGGGCAGAAATAATTCACGGAGGGGCATAAATGATTCACGCAGGGGTGAAATAACTCACGGAGGGGCAGAAATAATTCATGGAGGGGCATAAATAATTCACGGAAGGGTGAAAGAATTCACGGACGAGCAGAAATAATTCACGGAGGGGCATAAGTAATTCACGGAGGAATGAAATAATTCACGGAGGGGCAGAAAGAATTCACGGAGGGGCATAAATAATTCACGGAGGGGTGAAATGATTAATGGAGGGGCAGAAATAATTCACGGAGGCATCAAATAATTCACGGAGGGGCAGAAATAATTCACAGAGGGGCACAAATAATTCACGGAGGCATCAAATAATTCACGGAGGGGCAGAAATAATTCACGGAGGCATCAAATAATTCACGGAGGGGCAGAAACAATTCACGGAGGGGCAGAAATAATTCACGGAGGGGTGAAAAAATTCACGGGGGGGCAGAAATAATTCACGGAGGGGCATAAATAATTCACGGAGGGGTGAAATAATTCACCGAGGGGCATAAATAATTCACGGAGGGGCATAAATAATTCACGGAGGGGTGAAATAATTCACGGAGGGGCAGAAATAATTCACGGAGGCATCAAATAATTCACGGAGGGGCAGAAATAATTCACGGAGGGGCATAAATAATTCACGGAGGGGTGAAATAATTCACGGAGGGGCAGAAATAATTCACGGAGGGGCATAAATAATTCACGGAGGGGCAGAAATAATTCACGGACGGGCATAAATAATTCACGGAGGGCTGGAATAATTCACGGAGGGGCAGAAATAATTCACGGAGGCATCAAATAATTCACGGAGGGGCATAAATAATTCACGGAGGGGCATAAATAATTCACGGAGGGGTGAAATAATTCACGGAGGGGCAGAAATAATTCACGGACGGGCATAAATAATTCACGGAGGGGTGGAATAATTCACGGAGGGGCAGAAATAATTCACGGAGGCATCAGATAATTCACGGAGGGGCATAAACAATTCACGGAGGGGCATAAATAATTCACGGAGGGGTGAAATAATTCACCGAGGGGCATAAATAATTCACCCAGGGGTATAAATAATTCACGGAGGGGTGAAATAATTCACGGAGGGGAAGAAATAATTCACGGAGGGGCATAAATAAGTCATGGAGGGGTGAAATAATTCACGGAGGGGCAGAAATAATTCACGGAGGCATCAAATAATTCACGGGGGGGCAGAAATAATTCACGGAGGGGCATAAATAATTCACGGAGGCATCAAATAATTCACGGAAGGGCACAAATACTTCACGGAGGCATCAAATAATTCACGCAGGGGCAGAAATAATTCACAGAGGGGCATAAATAATTCACGGAGGGGCATAAATACTTCACGGAGGGGCATAAATAATTCACGGAGGGGCATAAGTAATTCACGGAGGGGTGAAAAAATTCACGGAGGGGCACAAATAATTCACGGAGGGGCATAAATAATTCACGGAGGGGTGAAATAATTCACGGAGGGGCATAATTAATTCACAGAGGGGCATAAATAATTCACGGAGGGGTGAAATAATTCACGGAGGGGCAGAAATAATTCACAGAGGCATCAAACAATTAACGGAGGGGCAAAAATAATTCACGGAGGGGCACAAAAGATTCACGCAGGGGTGAAATAATTCACCGAGGGGCAGAAATAATTCACGGAGGGGCATAAATGATTCACGCAGGGGTGAAATAACTCACGGAGGGGCAGAAATAATTCATGGAGGGGCATAAATAATTCACGGAAGGGTGAAAGAATTCACGGACGAGCAGAAATAATTCACGGAGGGGCATAAGTAATTCACGGAGGAATGAAATAATTCACGGAGGGGCAGAAAGAATTCACGGAGGGGCATAAATAATTCACGGAGGGGTGAAATGATTAATGGAGGGGCAGAAATAATTCACGGAGGCATCAAATAATTCACGGAGGGGCAGAAATAATTCACAGAGGGGCACAAATAATTCACGGAGGCATCAAATAATTCACGGAGGGGCAGAAATAATTCACGGAGGCATCAAATAATTCACGGAGGGGCAGAAACAATTCACGGAGGGGCAGAAATAATTCACGGAGGGGTGAAAAAATTCACGGGGGGGCAGAAATAATTCACGGAGGGGCATAAATAATTCACGGAGGGGTGAAATAATTCACCGAGGGGCATAAATAATTCACGGAGGGGCATAAATAATTCACGGAGGGGTGAAATAATTCACGGAGGGGCAGAAATAATTCACGGAGGCATCAAATAATTCACGGAGGGGCAGAAATAATTCACGGAGGGGCATAAATAATTCACGGAGGGGTGAAATAATTCACGGAGGGGCAGAAATAATTCACGGAGGGGCATAAATAATTCACGGAGGGGCAGAAATAATTCACGGACGGGCATAAATAATTCACGGAGGGCTGGAATAATTCACGGAGGGGCAGAAATAATTCACGGAGGCATCAAATAATTCACGGAGGGGCATAAATAATTCACGGAGGGGCATAAATAATTCACGGAGGGGTGAAATAATTCACGGAGGGGCAGAAATAATTCACGGACGGGCATAAATAATTCACGGAGGGGTGGAATAATTCACGGAGGGGCAGAAATAATTCACGGAGGCATCAGATAATTCACGGAGGGGCATAAACAATTCACGGAGGGGCATAAATAATTCACGGAGGGGTGAAATAATTCACCGAGGGGCATAAATAATTCACCCAGGGGTATAAATAATTCACGGAGGGGTGAAATAATTCACGGAGGGGAAGAAATAATTCACGGAGGGGCATAAATAAGTCATGGAGGGGTGAAATAATTCACGGAGGGGCAGAAATAATTCACGGAGGCATCAAATAATTCACGGGGGGGCAGAAATAATTCACGGAGGGGCATAAATAATTCACGGAGGCATCAAATAATTCACGGAAGGGCACAAATACTTCACGGAGGCATCAAATAATTCACGCAGGGGCAGAAATAATTCACAGAGGGGCATAAATAATTCACGAAGGGGTGAAATAATTCACGGAGGGGCAAAAATAATTCACGGGGGGGGCATAAATAATTCACAGAGGGGCAGAAAGAATTCACGGAGGGGCAAAAATAATTCACAGAGGGGTGAAATAATTCACGGAGGGGCAGAAACAATTCACGGAGGGGCATAAATAATTCACGGAGGGGTGAAATAATTCACGGAGGGGCAGAAAAAATTCACGGAGGGGCATAAATAATTCACGGAGGGCTGAAATAATTCACGGAGGGGCAGAAATAATTCACGGAGGGGTCAAATAATTCACGGACGGGCATAAATGATTCACGGAGGGGTGGAGTAATTCACGGAGGGGCAGAAATAATTCATGGAGGCATGAAATAATTCACCGAGGGGCAGAAAGAATTCACGGAGGCATCAGATAATTCATGGAGGGGTGAAATAATTCATCGAGTGATCAAATAACGTTCGTGGAGGTGCAAATTATTCCATGGCGACACCTTGCTGTTCCCTGCACTGCCAAAATGTCCCACACAGTTTGTCATACATTCTAGGGGTGCAAGTCATTGCGCCAAGGCAAGGACATCACACCAACTTGGATCACCTCATGGGCATCCTGGGTACGTCAGGAATCGGGGGAGGGGGGGGGTTTCTGTAGAGCCCCTGATTTTGTTCATGACACCCTAAAGCACGGAAGCAAACACTGCACATAGACGAGAGGCGGACAATAGAGACCCTCAGATTGTGGCCGGCAATCCATGACGTTCCATGCAGACATAGTACCATCCATTCTCAACGTCCGATGTCCCACGCACACCTCCACATGCGCCAGACCGAAGGCTGTCCAATGTTCCACAGAGCCTGTCACCGTCAGGGTCATGTCATGATTTTGGCGGTCCGAACCGAAGACCAATTGATCCTGTAGGCTTCTCTGCCGGTGCGACCATGCCATGGACGTACCGCTTCACACGATCCGGCAATGGCTTCCAACCACAGTGCTGGGCATGTCCACGGTGAACTGCATGTGGGGCACACACATCCCCCCCCCCCCCCTCACACTCTCTCACCCCATGGAGCAAAGACGCCACATACACCCCCAAAGGTGTGCAGAAGTCATCGCCCAGGAAGCCTACCGTGCCCACGTGCCTGTAGGCATCCTGCCACACAGGCAGAGACACAGTGCCGTAGGCAGCTGACCGGGGGGGGGGGGGGTGGGATAGCTTTGGGCGTTGCGGAAGGGCTTGGTGAGCAGAAACTGCACCGGCCTTTGCTCGTGGTCCGCCAAGTCCTGTGTGTGGCACACTCTCTCCAACCCCTCAATGTCATGCCACCCTGCCCAGGCTGTGTCCTCATCCCTGATGAGGATGTAGGGCAATGCCCACTCTGTGAAATCGGGGAGGGTCACCCCGAGGTGCTTTGGTTCTACTTCCCCGGTTTCTAGGCGCAGCCGCATCTCCAATGTCCCAAGCTCTTGTTGGCCATGATCCGCTCCCAGTCCAACAATTGGTCACTCTGGGGGGGGGGAGAATGCCCAAGGGTCAAGGGCTTTTGCATGCTTCCTCCACGGTTTCCAAAGCCACTACCCCACCACCCCCAACCCCCCCGCCTTGAACTTGTAAATGACGCCCACCTGTGGTTTGGCAAGGGTAGGCTGTTGGTACAGAACCCCTGGAAGCCGCACCTTCTGTACGTCCTCTTGGGACGGTGAGTGCCGCAATTCGGCAGCCATCACACTCAGCCCACTCAACCAACCCGCATTGAGGGGGGAGTCCTCCCAACCGAAAAAGGCCCCGAACAGATGCAGCTCAGATTGGGCCCTGCTGGTTAGTGTGTTTGCCCGCACCACGTCCTTCATGATCCCCGGCTCCGAGGAGACCAGGGAGGCAAGGACAACCGGAGCCTGCAGACCCTGGTACCGGTCCAGGGTGGCAATTGTCTGCACACACTCATATGCCTGGTCCCCATGCAGCCGGCGCCGTGCCTCCCACACATAGTGCTGCAGCCATAGCATCTGCGCATAGTGTGTGGTGACGATTGCCACTGACTTGGGGGGGTACACATTTGCACTGTGTGCATGCTCCAGAAAGTGCAGCACCAGCCAGGCCTCCCGCTTGCCTAGGTTCCCCTGGTTGCGCATGGCCTCGTCCATGACTAGGCACTCCCATCCTCTGCCAACCTCTCTTCTCAGTCTGTCCAGCCGGCCGTCCGACATCCCCTACCGTGTCAGCTCCTGTCTCCACTCAGGAATCGTCTGTGCTGACTATGCAGATGTGTTGCCCTCCCAACACCGGGGGGGGGTAATGCTGGGGAGGAGGCGGGGTACCAGCCCAAGGACCCCCCCGTGAACAGCCCACGCACCACCGTTGCCAAAGGCAGGTCCATGCGGAACTGCTGGGTTAGGACACACGCAGTACACCTTGTACGGTACAGGACAAACTGCAACACACTACTTGTGGCGAAGCGCTGCGAGTCACCATACTGCATCCCTGGTCCCTGGTCGAGGTGCACATTGAGGTTAGCAGAATGCTCGGACTGCGGCCATGCAATTTGTTGAGCTGTCACCTTGCCCCCTTTCTCCCCTTTCTCCCCTTTCTGCGATGCAAGAAGAGTGATGGCACTGTATGGGCGCAGTTGACCGGCATCCCCACAAAACATGCACTGTGCCCCAAAAGCCGCCAAGTCCAGACCCACTGGGATGCTATGCCTCCAGGACTCGTCCACGAAGCTGAATGCGAACCGAGTTTGTGGGTCACCCGCAAGCAACAACTTCCGCCGTGTGGCGACCATACCAGCTGTTGCAAAGAGAACCCGGCAGCCGTTGAGGGCACACTGCAATGTGCCATTGCAGTCCGGATGATTGGCCAACGTCTCTTGGACTGCTGTTTGGTTGTACGGCTGCAAGTTTGGGGGGGTCCGGCCCCTTGCAGCTCGGAGCCGCATCCAGGCCACGGGGTGGTCCTTGAGGACCGCCTCTAAGAAGACAAGATCCTCTTCTGCCGATTGCATCACCCGCAGCATCACGTTGTCGACTTGTGCGTTTGTTGGGGCGGTGACCAAGATGCATGCCCGAGGGTGTTTGTCGGAGGATGCCCCCCCCCCTTTCTTGCCAGTGTGTATCGAGTTTGGCGCCTTGGGATTCGGGAGGCATGGGTCGAAGTACCCTTGCTGCCACATCACTGCCTTGATGCAGGCCACCAGGGTCTCAGACTTCCCCGTGCCGGCCCCCCAGTCATGGGGGAGACAACAGCACCCTCATCCAGACATTGCCGGACAGCCAAGGCTTGGGAGGGATTCAGGTTCTGATGCTCCACAAGCTGACGCAGGATCTGCTGGTCCTCGTCACGGAGGCTGGCAGACAGCTGTGGTTCTTGCCGGGTGGCATTGAGCAACGCGTTCCAGGCCTCCCCCGTCCGTATCTCCTCACGCAACGACCGGAACGCTGCCTCGTCAGGCAGGACACAGCACCACCACCTGCGGATGTACAAGACAGGCGGTTTGTTCGCACAAACAATGGTCACCATGTCACCGGAGGTGCCATTACCTTGCACCTTGCCAATCCAGTCCGGGTTTGGTGCCACGTCAAGGGTGTCGACATCTACCCGCTTCATGTCCCATCCATGGATGAGATCCCCATCGGTCAGCTCGTAGTTGCCCCAAACTGCGAGCTCAGCAGCCCATTCTATTACCTTGACCATGTTGCCATGCTTGTCCTCCTTCAGCCCCTCGACCCTCTCAAACCACAGCTCACTCTGGGCACCTTACTCCCATGCCCACCTCCGGGCAGCGGCAATCTCATGCACGGTGTGCACCAAGGATGCCTTGTGGACGTATGCATCGCGATCAGCCCAACTGGTGCGGAATCCCTCGGTTGGGTTCGTGTCGATGTCATAGTCCACGTGGGCAAGGGTTTCCGCAAAGGTCCGGGCCTTGTCTTTGGCTTGCGGCGGGCCTTGGCCTGTGCCTTGTGGGGGGGCCTGACCTTAGCCTTGTGGGGGCCATGGCCTTTGCCTTGTGGATGGGCTTGGCCTTTGCCTGTGCCTTGCTGGGGGCCTTTGCCTTGCGCATGGCCATGCCCTTTGCCTTGCTGTGGGCCTTTGCCTTGCGCAGGGCCATGCCCTTTGCCTTGTCCGGGCCTGTGCCTTGCTGAGGGCCATGGCCTTTGCCTTGCTGAGGGCCTTTGCCTTGCGCAAGGCCATACCCTTTGCCATGCTGTGGGCCTTTGCCTTGCTGTGGGCCTTTGCCTTTGCCGTGCTGAGGGCCTTTGCCTTGCCAATGGCCATGGGGCTGTGTTTGCCCTCCGTTTGGCATGTTGTCTGGGTCGGGGCGCTGTGGCCGGTGACCGAGAGCGAACTCCTGCGGCTCAGAGGCCTGCAGTAGGTGAGTTGGGGGTTGAAAGACGACCCTGGTCGAGGCGCCGTGGCCGGGGACCGAGGGCGAACTCCTGCGGCTCGGCGGCCTGCAGTAGGTGAGTTGGGGGTTGAAAGACGACCCTAGTCGGGGCGCTGTGGCCGGGGACCGAGGGCGAACTCCTGCGGCTCAGCGGCCCGCAGTAGGTGAGTTGGGGGTTGAAAGACGACCCTGGTCGGGGCGCTGTGGCCGGGGACCGAGGGCGAACTCCTGCGGCTCGGCGGCGCGCAGTGGGTGAGAGATGAACGCGTGGGTGTTGGGGCAGGCCCAACTCAGATGTCTGGGTCAGAGACGCGACGGTCTAGACCCAAGACGCACTTCCTCGCCTCAAGGGGGAGGTTGGAAATAAAAGAGTGCCCTATGTGTAAGAGACGCCCGGTGCACACTTGCCGAAGAGCTGGAAATTGGAACGTTTCGCCGAAGTCTGTGAACGTTGCGGGGGGCCTGCGCAGGCAACAATGACCCAAACTGCGGCCTGTCCGGCAGGGGGGCGGACTGAGACGCACGGCGCTGGAGCAATGAACCATACTGCGGGGTGGGGCACGGCCGCTTCGGGGCGGGAGCCAATGGGAGGAGTGAGGAGCGGCGGTGCCTGCTATACTGGGTCAGTGTCACCTGATCACTTGCTGGAGGGGGCAGTGGCTGACGAGGCACAGGTTGTGGGGCCGGCTTGGGGATACGGGGGGGTTTTGGGGTAGCACACAGGATTTCAAGCATCACTGCTGCATGCTCCTCGTCCCTGGAAAGGAAATGCGAACGGCTAATTCGCATGCCCTCCTTCCACACCCGCAAGGGGTTTTTCTTGGGCTGCTGAACCGCAAACCGGTACATCGCTCGGCGGTTCAGCACCCCGTCCACGAAATACTGAACCCCGGCCCCGTGATTCTCCCGGATGAGCTGCAATGTTTTGGCACTGTAGGGCCCGTGATCAGTGGGCTGGGGGGTGGGGGGGTCCTTGGGTACGTACTTGGGGGTTTGTGGGGGGGATGGCGGTGGAACGGCAGTGCACATCAGGGCCTCCTCCACGGCTTCCAGGGCTACCAGGTATGGGGTTGAGGTAACGTGGGGTCTCGGTGGAGGACTTACTGGCGTTGAAGAGGTTGCTGGTGAAGGGGGAGAGGGGGGCGGTGTTGGCAATGGAGGCTCGGGCGAGGCCACTTCGTTGAGACACTTCTCAGCGTCAGAGTCCCAGGGTGGCGAGGGGGGTTGGTCTCCAAACCGCAATAGCTCCGGCAGATCCCCCCAACCACATTCCGGGAACGAAGGGCTGGCGGGGACGGAAGAGGCCACGCTAAGGGGGCTAGACGACATGGCAAACCGCGGCGCGCAGCGGGTGGTGGGGCAGGCCCAACTCCAATGTCTGGGTCAGAGACGTAGTGGTGTACACCCAAGACACACTTCCTCGCCTCAAGGGGGAGGTAGGTAACAAAAGAGCGCCCTATGTGTAGAAGAGGCTCAGTGCACACGCGTCTCCTATGCAATACACGCATTTCCCTTTGTCTCAGTAAGAGGCACAACATGCAACAATTACACATACCAGGAGATCAGGACCAAATTAAATCAAAACGAATTACCTCCAAACTGTCAATCACCAATACCCAAATAGCAGAGCCCCTTCTCAGGTTTTTTTTTGGATGACAGTGGGACTTCTGCATCACCCAACTCAAATGCAGTCCGCCACATTGGACAGTACTACACCCAGCAAAGCACAATGAAAAAGAACCCTTGGGGCCGGAATCTGCGCAATGACCCAGACAAGCTGTCAAGGTAGGGGCTGGCATATGTTGTGCAGCAGTAGGGTGCAGGAGGGCTGAGTGCAGTGGTTTTCGGCAGGTTTGGCAAACATGCAGATCCGTTGCAGTATGGGGACATGCCTGGCTCCATCCAACAAAATAGGGCCTAAAACAGTAGGTCCCCGGACGGATTGTTCCCACATGGCTGACACATCATCGAAGGGGATGCATACCTACAAAGCACAACCTGGGTACACATGTGCATGCACATACCTACAGATCCGGACCATCAAATAAAATAAAAACAAATCAAAACACCAAGCATCAGCAAAGCAGACCATCAAATAAAACAAAAACAAACCAAAACACAAACATCAGCAAAGCAGACCCCCGTCTCAGGATTAGCAAAGTAAGCACAATAGCCAAAGCAGAGCCCCTTCTCATTACATTGTTTTTGGTGGAAGCGTCAGCCTCCCGGCGCCATACGTGGGGATGTTTGAAATCTGTCTCTGGGGCTCCTTAGGGATGCTGCTGCTGCGAAGCTGGATCCCTTCCCGGTGGAACGTAGAGTTGGATGGTACTGATTTTCCCACGCTTAGGCAAATGCTCTTTCACGCCCCACTTTCTCAACAGCTCTGCCAACCCAAACAGGGCCTAAGAAAAAAGGTCCCTGCGGGAGTCGGTGCCTCTGCTATGGGGGAAGCACAGACCCGATGTCGGCGGAGCATCCCCCTGCGTTTGCGCCCTTGGTAACAAAAAATCATCGAAGAAGATGCATAACACCTGTAACACACACTTGGCAACACAACAACAGAGAAGAGCCCCTTCTCAGCTATACCCCTGCATGTGCACTAAGGACCTTGCATTGGATTCATGGTTTTTTGGGGAGCGGTGTACCACAGCGTTGTACCACAGTGTTACATGCTAAGCGTGTCAACTGTTTGCTTGGGGACCCACATCAGGTGCGGTATTAGCTGTACTAGGATGAGGATTTGGGCAGTGGCACTGGCAGTGGCATTTTTAAAAATCCGTGGAACACAAAACATGGCCTAAGAAAAACGTCCCTGCAAGGGTCTGCGCATGGCTCCCTGCTGCATACCAGACCCAAGTTGCACGGAGCAGGCCCGTGCACACACAATGTCGCCATCATCGAAGGGGCTGAAAATGGTTGGAAACTGCACAACCCACATCTACTAACAACAAATCGGGACGGGCTCGCAATACATGGATGCAAATACCAGGAAATCAGAACCCCTTCTCAGTTGTTGTCAGCGCATTCTTCATCGAAGGGGTCTGTGGTCGTAGGCGCCAGGGCCTAGAACAACACAGCTAAAACACCTCAAGGATGTTCTGCATAATGAAATTGTGAGCACATTCTGATCGGATGCAGAAACAAACATGTCAAAACCCCTTCTCAGCTGTTGTCAGCATCATCATTGAAGGGGTATATGGTCGTAGGCGCCAAGGCCTAGACCACACACAACCTGAACACCTCCAGGGTGTTCTACAGAATTACATTGAAACAACAGCAAAATGTCTGTGTCAGTGTGCTAGCTTGAGGTCCTGGAGCAAGCTACACAAATGGTGTCCTAATTATACCCAAGTCTGCACCCTTGCTGAACCCGGCGGATGTCTTACCGGTGCCACGGGGTACGCCCCTGGTCTCTCCGCCCCTAAGTGCCCAATTTCTGTGCTGGCACCAAAAATCCTTGGGGGAATACCCAGCGATAACGCCAAGGTATTGGTTTTTCCTACCTGCCTGCCTACTACAGGGGAGAGGTGGCCAAAAGCTATGAGGCATGAAAACGCCTGTTTGCTATGTGGCCAAAACCTAGGCTACCACTGGCACTGCCCACCGAAAACCCTGTTAAAATTCCAGGAAACTGGCGGGACAGTGACACACACACTGTAGGTCCTACACACCCTACTGTGGACCTAGCCTTCGAAGGATGACGCCATCCAGGCCTTCCACTCCTACACGCACACGCTACTTGGTGCTGCTGTCAACGAGGTTGTAGGCCCTAATGGCCTTCCCGTGAGAAGCGAGCAAAAAACAGAGCTGCTAAGCTGCCGTGGCCTGACAGGGACACCATGACGCGTACCCCTGCCAGGGCTTGGAGGGAAAGAAGTGCACTGCGGCGCAGCGTGAGTACGTGTCGTTCATGGCGGAGTCGTTCATCATCTTCTTCGGTGCTTCCCCATTTCTTTGGTGTGATCTGCGCCCTTTTTGCTGGGCAAAAAATTGCGCTGTCGAAGACAGCAAAGTGCACCAATAACCCTGACCTACACCACCTGAAAGGTTCACATGCAGGCACTGTTTTGGGCTGAGGAACCTAACCACCCTCGCCGTATTATACGGGTCCTCGAGTGGAAAATAATACGCTGTCCCGAAACAGGTCCTTCCAAGAAAGCAAGCTTAAGGAACTCCGCCCGTTCTCTTATAGAACGTAGGGCGGAGCCCCTGGGTAACCTAAACAAGGGTTTGCCGAGCGCACCACGCGTGGCCTACCCTTTAATGCGTCATGTGCATGCACAGGAGACGCGGTCGCAATGACTCTACTAGGGGGTGGCCCCTCCTGGGCTTACTCACCTTACCTACCGCGATGTCAAGCTCAAGCACGATGACTCTACCAGGGGGTGGCCCCTCCTGGGCTTACTCACCTTACCTACCGCTGCAAGCGAAAGGAGAGCAAACAACATGACATGCACACATGCAGGCATATTTTCCCCAACCCACCGTTTTCCTGAAGTGAAGTTCCCGTGTCTCTGTGGGGGTGGGGGTGGGGGTTACTGCCCTTTAATCCCAATTTTCCTGAAGTGAAGTTCCTATGTGTCTGGTGTGGGGGGGGGGGGCTGCACTTTTATGATTCGAAACGGGGAGGGGGTATTATGCTTTCCCCCATGTTGAACGTTTTCCGAGGTTCCATATTTTCCCATTTTCCACCTGTCCACTAGTCTGATATTGGGGGCGGGGGGAGGTCTATCATGGGGGGCTTGGGTGTTGGGGGTTGGGGGGGATGGTCCATAAAAGTCTGAAGTCTGAGATCAGATAGCCCATTGGGTTACTATACCCATAGCCGAGGAACTCACAATCCACGCTTTGCTGGTGGCCCCTTGGTTGGGGTTAGGGACTCACAATCCACGCTACATTGTGTGACCCCTCCATTTGGGGTTAGGGACTCACAATCCACACTTTGTTGCGTGGCCCCTCGAATTGGGGTTAGGGACTCACAATCCACGCTTTGTTGCGAGGCCCCTCGAGTTGGGATTTGGGACTCACAATGCACGCTTTGTTGTGTGGCCCCTGGAGTCAGGGTTAGGGACTCACAATCCAAGCTTTTTTGCTGGCCCCTCTAGTTGGGGATAGGGACTCACAATCCACAGTTTATCGCGTGGCACCTCGAGCTGGGGTTACGGACTCACAGTCCACGCTTTGTTGTGAGGCCCCTCTAGTCGGGGTTAGGGACTCACAATCCAAGCTTCTTTGCGTGACCCCTCGAGTTGGGGTTAGGGACTCAAAGACCACACTTTGTCGCGTGGAACCTAGAGTTGGGGTTAGGGACTCACAATCCACACTTTGTCGCGTGAAACCTAGAGTCGGGGTTAGGGACTGAGAATCCAGACTTTGTCGCGTGAAACCTAGAGTTGGGGTTAGGGACTCACAATCCACGCTTTGTTGTGTGGCCCCTCGAGTCGGGGTTAGGGACTCACAATCCACTCTTTGTTGCGTGGCCCCTCCGGTTGGGGATAGGGACTCAAAATCCACGCTTTGTTGTGTGGTCCCTCCAATTGGGGTTAGCGACTCAAAATTCACACTTTCATGCGTGGCCCCTCAAGTTGGGGTTAGAGACTCACGAACCCATACTTTGTTGTGTGGCCGCTCGAGTTGTGGTTAGGGACTCACAATCCACGCTTTGTTGCGTGACCCTTCGACTTGGGGTTAGGGACTCACAATCCACGCTTTTTGTTAGCCTCTCAAGTTGGGGTTAGGGACTCACAATCCACGCTTTTTTTCTAGCCCCTCTGGTTGGGGATAGGGACTCACGATCCACGCTTTGTTGTGTGGCCCTTCGAGTTGGGGTTAGGGACTCACAATCCAGGCTTTGTTGCGCGACCCCTCGAGTTGGGCTTAGGGACTCACAATCCACGCTTTGTTGCGTAGCCCCTTAAGTTAGGGATAGGGACTCACAATCCACGCTTCGTTGCGTGGCCCCTCGAGTTGGGGTTAGGGACTCACAATCCACGCTTCGTTGCGTGGTCCCTCAAGCTGGGGAGAGGGACTCACAATCCACGTTTTGTTGCGTGACCCCTCGAGTTGGGGTTAGGGACTCACAATCCACGCTTATTTGCGTGGCCCCTGAACTTGGGTTAGGGACTCACAATCCACGCTTTGTTGCGCGGCTCCTCGAGTTGGGGTTAGGGACTCAAAATCCACGCTTTGTTGTGTGGTCCCTCGAGTTGGGGTTAGCGACTCAAAATCCACACTTTCATGCGTGGCCCCTCAAGTTGGGGTTAGAGACTCACGAACCCAAGCTTTGTTGTGTGGCCGCTCGAGTTGTGGTTAGGGACACACAATCCACGCTTTGTTGCGTGACCCTTCGACTTGGGGTTGGGGACTCACAATCCACGCTTTTTGTTAGCCTCTCAAGTTGGGGTTAGGGACTCACAATCCACGCTTTTTTTGTGGCCCCTCTGGTTGGGGATAGGGACTCACGATCCACGCTTTGTTGTGTGGCCCTTCGAGTTGGGGTTAGGGACTCACAATCCAGGCTATGTTGCGTAGCCCCTTAAGTTGGGGATAGGGACTCGCAATCCACGCTTTGTTGCGTGGCCCCTCGAGTTGGGGTTAGGGACTCACAATCCACGCTTCGTTGCGTGGTCCCTCAAGTTGGGGAGAGGGACTCACAATCCACGTTTTGTTGCGTGACCCCTCGAGTTGGGGTTAGGGACTCACAATCCACGCTTATTTGCGTGGCCCCTGAACTTGGGTTAGGGACTCACAATCCACGCTTTGTTGCGCGGCTCCTCGAGTTGGGGTTAGGGACTCAAAATCCACGCTTTGTTGTGTGGTCCCTCGAGTTGGGGTTAGCGACTCAAAATCCACACTTTCATGCGTGACCCCTCAAGTTGGGGTTAGAGACTCACGAACCCAAGCTTTGTTGTGTGGCCGCTCGAGTTGCGGTTAGGGACTCACAATCCACGCTTTGTTGCGTGACCCTTCAACTTGGGGTTAGGGACTCACAATCCACGCTTTTTGTTAGCCTCTCAAGTTGGGGTTAGGGACTCACAATCCACGCTTTTTTTCTAGCCCCTCTGGTTGGGGATAGGGACTCACGATCCACGCTTTGTTGTGTGGCCCTTCGAGTTGGGGTTAGGGACTCACAATCCAGGCTTTGTTGCGTGACCCCTCGAGTTGGGCTTAGGGACTCACAATCCACGCTTTGTTGCGTAGCCCCTTAAGTTAGGGATAGGGACTCGCAATCCACGTTTTGTTGCGTAGCCCCTCGAGTTGGGGTTAGGGACTCACAATCCACGCTTCGTTGCGTGGTCCCTCAAGCTGGGGAGAGGGACTCACAATCCACGTTTTGTTGCGTGACCCCTCGAGTTGGGGTTAGGGACTCACAATCCACGCTTATTTGCGTGGCCCCTGAACTTCGGTTAGGGACTCACAATCCACGCTTTGTTGCGCGGCTCCTCGAGTTGGGGTTAGGGACTCAAAATCCACGCTTTGTTGTGTGGTCCCTCGAGTTGGGGTTAGCGACTCAAAATCCACACTTTCATGCGTGGCCCCTCAAGTTGGGGTTAGAGACTCACGAACCCAAGCTTTGTTGTGTGGCCGCTCGAGTTGTGGTTAGGGACACACAATCCACGCTTTGTTGCGTGACCCTTCGACTTGGGGTTGGGGACTCACAATCCACTTTTTTTCTAGCCCCTCTGGTTGGGGATTGGGGCTTCACGATCCACGCTTTGTTGTGTGGCCCTTCGAGTTGGGGTTAGGGACTCACAATCCAGGCTATGTTGCGTGACCCCTCGAGTTGGGCTTAGGGACTCACAATCCACGCTTTGTTGCGTAGCCCCTTAAGTTGGGGATAGGGACTCGCAATCCACGTTTTGTTGCGTGGCCCCTCGAGTTGGGGTTAGGGACTCACAATCCACGCTGTGTTGCGTGGGCCCTCAAGGTGGGGAGAGGGACTCACAATCCACGTTTTGTTGCGTGACCCCGCAACTTGGGTTAGGGACTCGCAATCCACGCTTTGTTGCGTGGCCCCTCGAGTTGGGGTTAGGGACTCACAATCGACGCTTTTTTGTGTGGCCCCTCGGGTTGCGTTTAGGGACTCACCATGCACGCTTTGTTGCGTGGCCCCTAAGGTTGGGGTCAGGGACTCACAATCCACGCTTTTTTGCTAGCCCCTCTAGTTGGGGTTGTGGGCCTCACAATCCACGCTTTGTTGTGAGGCCCCTGGAGTGTGGCCCTTGGAGTTGGGGTTAGAGACTCACAATCCACGGTTTGTTGCGTGGCCCCTCAAGTTGGGGTTAGGAACACGCAATCCACGCTTTGTTGTCTGGTCCCTTGAGCTAGGGTTAGGGACGCAGAATGCACGTTTTGTTGCGTGGCCCCTTCGGTCGGGGTTAGGCCTCACAATCCGCGCTTTGTTGCGTGGCCCCTTGAGTTGGGGTTAGGGACTCACAATCCACGTTTGTTGTGTGGCCCCTCTAGTTGTGGTTAGGGACTCACAATCCACGCTTGGTTGTGTGGCCCCTCCAGTTGGGGCTACGGACTGAGAATCCACAGTTTGTTGTGTGGCCCCTTGAGTTGGGGTTAGGGACTCACAATCCAGACTTTGTCGCGAGGCCCCTCAAGTTGTGGTTAGGGACTCACAATCTACGCTTTTTTGTGTGGCCCCTCAAGTTGGGGTTAGGAACTCACAGCCCATGCTTTGTGGTGTGGCCCCTTAAGTTGGGGTTGGGGACTCACAATCCACGCTTTGTTGCGTGGCCCCTCAATTTGGGGTTAGGTACTCACAATCCACCTTTTGTTGTGTGGCCGGTCCAGTCGGGGCTAGGGACTCACAATCGACGCTTCTTTGCGTGACCCCTCGAGTTGCGGTTGGGGACTCACAATCCACGCTGTTTTGCTTGGCCCCTCAAGTGAGGGTTAGGGACTCACAGCCCACGCTTTGTTGTGTGGCCCCTGGAGTTGGGGTTAAGGACTCACAATCCACGCTTAGTTGCGTGGCCCATGGAGTTGGGGTTAGGGATTTACAATCCACGCTTTGTTGCGTGGGCCCTCGAGTTGCGGTTAGGCCTCACAATCCACGCTTTGTTGCGTGACCCCTCGAGTTGGGGTTAGGGACTCACAATCCACATTTGTTGTGTGGCCCTTGGAGTTGGGGTTAGGGAGTCACAATCCGCGCTTTGTTGCGTGGCCCCTCGAGTTGCGGTTAGGCCTCAGGATCCACGCTTTGTTGGGCGGCCCCTCGAGTTGGGGTTAGGGACTCACACTCCACGTTTGTTGTGTGGCCCCTCAATTTGGGGTTAGGTACTCACAATCCACCTTTGGTTGTTTGGCCGGTCCAGTCGGGGCTAGGGACTCACAATCGACGCTTCTTTGCGTGACCCCTCGAGATGGGGTTAGGGACTCACAATCCACGCTGTTTTGCGTGGCCCCTCAAGTTGGGGCTAGGGACTCACAGCCCACGCTTTGTTGTGTGGCCCCTGGAGTTGGGGTTAGGACTCACAATCCACGCTTTGTTGCGTGGCCCCTCAATTTGGGGTTAGGTACTCACAATCCACCTTTTGTTGTGTGGCCGGTCCAGTCGGGGCTAGGGATTCACAATCGACACTTCTTTGCGTGACCCCTCGAGTTGGGGTTAGGGACTCACAATCCAAGCTGTTTTGCGTGGCCCCTCAAGTTGGGGCTAGGGACTCACACTCCACGCTTTGTTGCGCGGCCCCTCGAGGTGGGGTTAGGGACGCACAATCCACGTTTGTTGTGTGGCCCCTCAATTTGGGGTTAGGTACTCACAATCCACCTTTGGTTGTGTGGCCGGTCCAGTCGGGGCTAGGGACTCACAATCGACGCTTCTTTGCGTGACCCCTCGAGTTGGGGTTAGGGACTCACAATCCACGCTGTTTTGCGTGGCCTCTCAAGTTGGGGTTAGGGACTCACATCCCACGCTTTGTTGTGTGGCCCCTGGAGTTGGGGTTAGGGACTCACAATCCACGATTTGTTGCGTTGCCCCTGAAGTTGGGGTTAGGGACTCACAATCCACGCTTGGTTGCGTGGCCCCTGGAGTTGCGGTTATGGAATCACAATCCCGGCTTTGTTGTGTGGCCCCTCGAGTTGGGGTTAGGGACTCACAATCCACATTTGTTGTGTGGCCCTTGGAGTTGGGGTTAGGGACTCACAATCCGCGCTTTGTTGCGTGGCCCCTCCAGTTGCGGTTAGGCCTCACAATCCACGCTTTGTTGCGCGGCCCCTCGAGTTGGGGTTAGGGACTCACAATCCACGTTTGTTGTGTGGCCCCTCCAGTTGGGGTTAGGGACTCATGATCCACGCTTTGTTGTGTGGCCCCTCGAATTGGGGTTAGGGACTCATGATCCACGCTTTGTTGTGTGGCCCCCCAGGCTGCGGTTAGGGACTCACAATCGACGCTTAGTGGTGTGGCCCCTCGAGTTGGAGATAGGGACTCACAATCCACGTTTGTTGTGTGGCCCCTCGAGTTGGGGTTAAGGACTCATGATCCACGCTTTGTTGTGTGGCCCCTTGAGTTGGGGCTAGGGACTCACCATCCACGGTTCGTTGTGTGGCCCGTTAAGTTGGGGTTAGGGACTCACAATCCACGCTTTGTTGCGTGGCCCCTCAAGTTGGGGTTAGGGACTCACAATCCACGCTTTGTTGCGTGGTCCCTCGAGTTGGGGTTAGGGACTCACAATCCACACCTTGTTGTGTGGCCCCTCAAGTTGGGGTTAGGGACTCACAATCCACACTTTGTTGCGTGGCCCCTGAAGTTGGGGCTAGGGACTCACTATCCACGGTTTTTTGTGTGGCCCCTTAAGTTGGGGTTAAGGACCCACAATCCACGCTTTCTTGCGTGGCCCCTCATGTTGGAGTTAGGGACTCACAATTTATGCTTTGTTGCGTGGCCCCTCGAGTTGGGGTTAGAGATTCACAATCCACGCTTTGTTGTGTGGCCCCTCAAGTTGGGGTTAGGGACTCATGATCCACGCTTTGTTGTGTGGCCCCTGGAGTTGGGGCTAGGGACTCACAGTCCACGGTCTGTTGTGTGGCCCCTTAAGTTGGGGTTAGGGACTCACAATCCACGCTTTGTTGCGTGGCAGCGGGAGTTGGGTTTGGGGATAGGGACTCACAATCCACGCTCTGTTGCGCAGCCCTGTACCTGCGGCTCACTGGTGGCTAAGTGGAAATGTGAAGTTGGGGCTCATTTGGGGCTCAGTTGTGCATTGCGATGTCTTTGTGCTTGTTTGTTGTGCGTTTTGCATGCTAGGTAATGTGCATTTAATGTTTTTAGAATTTTTGGATACTTACTTGGTCAAGGTTCAAGGGGGGGGGTACTTTTTTTGGCGACGGCTCAGTTGACTGAGCGCCCGACTGAGCCGTCACTGAGCCGTCACTGAGCCGGCTCGCTGAGCGCTCAGTGAGCGCTCAGTGAGCGCGCCAAATGGCTCAGTGAGCGCTTAGTGAGAGCTAATTGGGGGCTCAATCAGAGGATTCCCCCCCCTTTCCGCCTCTCCTCCGCCCCCCTATCCGCCTACCGATCCATTCCTTCTGGCCCCCATAGGTCCTCTCTTTCACACCATGTCTAACGTTGTCCCAGGCCTCGAACCGGCAGCTTCAAAGGCTCTCGCGTCTTTCCTTAGTCGCCCCCGGGTACCTACCGCTTGCACAGAGGCAGCATACCTGGGGGTGCCTTCGACGGACCTAGAGCCCTTGAAGCTGTGGGCCCAGCAGCTCCCTGCCCCTTCCCCAGAAGTGGTCCACATCAACGTGTCCGATGTGACCCTTCTTGGAAACAGCTGGATGCACCGGTGCGTGTGTGGCCCTTGGAGTTGGGGTTAGGGACTCACAATCCACGCTTTGTTGCGTGGCCCCTCGAGTTGGGGTTGGGGACTCACAATCCACGCTTTGTTGCCCGGCCCCTCGAGTTGGGGTTAGGAACCTGCAATCCACGCTTTGTTGTCTAGTCCCTCGAGTTGGGGTTGGGGACTCACAATCCACGCCTTGTTGTGTGGCGCCTTAGGTTGGCGTTAGGGACTCACAATCAACGGTTTGTTGTGTGGCCCCTTACGTTGGGGTTGGGGACTCACAATCCACTTTTTTTGCGCGGCCCCTCGAGTTGGAGTTAGGGACTCACAATCCACACCTTGTTGTGTAGCCCCTCAAGTTGGGGTTAGGGGACTCACAATCCACGCTTTGTTGCGTGCCCCCTGAAGTTGGGGCTAGGGACTCATAATCCACGGTTTGTTGTGTGGCCCCTTAAATTGGGCTTAGGGACTCACAAACCACGCTTTGTTGTGTGGCCCCTCGTGTTGGAGTTAGGGACTCACAATTTACGCTTTGTTGCGTGGCCCCTTGAGTTGGGGTTAGGGACTCACAATCCACACCTTGTTGTGTGGGCCCTCAAGTTGGGGTTAGGGACTCATGATCCACACTTTGTTGTGTGGCCCCTTGAGTTGGGGCTAGGAACTCACAATCCACGGTCTGTTGTGTGGCGCCTTAAGTTGGGGTTAGGGACTCGAAATCCACGCTGTTTTGCGTGGCCCCTCGTGTTGGAGTTAGGGACTCACAATTTACGCTTCTTTGCGTGACCCCTCGAGTCGGGGTTAGGGACTCACAATCCACACCTTGTTGTGTGGCCACTCAACCTGGGGTTAGGGACTCACAATCCACGCTTTTTTGCGTGGCCTCTGCAGTTGGGGTTAGGGACTCACAATCCACGCCTTGTTGTGTGGCGCCTTGAGTTGGCGTTAGGGACGCACAATCCACACTTTGTTGTGTGGCCCCTCCGGTGGGTTAGGGACTCACAATCCACGCTTTGTTGCGTGGCCCCTCGAGCTGGGTTTAGGGACTCACAATCCACGCTCTGCCGCGTGGCCCCTCGGATTGGGGTTAGGGACTGACAATCCTTGCTTTGTTGTGTGGCCCCTGGAGTTGGGGTTGGGGACTCACAATCCACGCTTTGTTGTGTGGCCCCTGGAGTTGGGATTAGGGACTCACAATCCACGCTTTGTCGCGTGGCCCCTCGAGTTGGGGTTAGGGACTCACAATCGACGCTTCGTTGTGTGGCCCCTCAAGTTGGGGTTAGGGACTCACGATCCACGCCTTGTTGCGTGGTCGATTTGGGGTTAGGGACTCACGATCCGCGCTTTGTTGCGCGGCCTCTCGAGTTGGGGTTAGTGCCACTTGCACCGTGACCTTGTTGGGGAGTATTCGGTTGGGGTTGGAGCGGTGCCCCATACGCGCTTTGAAGGACGAGGCCTCCCTTCTTCCTGGGCTGCCCGTGGCCCGCGACCCTGTGGAGAATGGACTCTTCTTTGCCGGATTGTGTGATTGCGTCAAGGAGCAGATTCCATACACCGGCATGCCGAGCGTCATCAACGTCATGAAGCATTTGTCAAACGGGGATTGGCATTTGGCCCGGCATGTCTCCATTTGCGGTGTTGCGCGTCACAGCCGTGAAATGCATGCAATGGTGCCAATCAGTTTCAAATTGACGCGGAACACATTTACGGCTAAGGATGAGGCTCACAGCTTCCGGGCCCTTTTTCCGTATGTGGGAACCTTTGGCTCCGGTTTTTGGGCCAATTGCCACATTGAACGGTGATGGTGATGCCGCCGCATGAAGTGCTTCACCTCCTTCGGCCAGAAACATTTCGACTTTTCTGCCCGTTTGCCTCTCTATGACGTGATTGTAACCCATTTCGGCGCCACCACCAATGCTGATCGCCGCCAAATCGACAAGCGTATTCGTGGTGTGATCACATGCCATGAAGGATGACGATACGGTTATCTCGCACGATTTACTCATGCATTTGGGTTCCAAGGCAAAGGTTGTGGTGACCAAGAGCACGCTCAATCCAAAGGACAAGCAGAACGTGCCTGCAGTTCTTCGGCTTTACTAGGTGCCGCGTCCATGTGTACACGTTGTAGCATCCCGTACAGTCAACGTCTCACGTGTCCTTTTGTTGGTACTTCATTCGCTGTACGGCCGTCTCTTAGGTTGTCAATCGCATTGTGGCTGCTTCCACGGGGCTGGATTTGAACCCGTCAACCATTGTGGCCATGACCGACCTTGGTGCACTAGCGTCATTCTTAGACGCCACATATCAGTACTACTATGTGAACTCCCACAGCTTGCCCAAGAAGCTAGAATACCGTGCCAAGGCCCTTCACCTGCAATTGGCCATCTACCGTTGCAATGGTGCCGACTTCTTGCCGACGCACACGTGCCGGGATAATGCACATGTGGTGTCCATCTTATCGTTTGCGGACGCCCTTGCACACCCACGGAGTGGCATATGAAATACTAAATACTGTGCCCTTTTTCTGTAGGAGATGCAGTGCCAATTCGCCGACGTCCACCTCCAAGGCCACCACTTCCCCGACACCCGAGCACTTTGTTTGTGAACGAGGAAACCAGGGTGCAGAGAATTACATTGGAATTTTGCGCACTGCCTCCCGCAACTTTGTGCCTACGGCTGACAACGTCCTCGGTTGTGCACGAGCTGGGGTCGAGATCACTACCGTTTGGCACGGAAAGCACCCGGATGGGGTTCGCACTTCCTCGGATCAGGATGTTCCCGCTTCGGAGATTGCACGTGAATCGCCAGAAAATGACACCACGTGTGAATATCATGGTTTGTTGCAAGCAGCCGGGGACACTAACCAATTGCTGTTTGTGGCTTTTGAGGGTCGTTGCATCCACGTTCAACAATTATTGAACATTGTCGTGAATTCAGACATGTAAGCCGCAACACAGAATTATCATCGACTTTTATGCAACCAACAACCAGCATCCCCACAAGCCATCCTCACCACCCCCCAGAAAGAGGACTGTGTCCAACCGTTTGATATTTTTTGCACTCTCGTAAACTACAATGATAAGAAGTGGAGCATCGCTTTTTTGTGTGGTAAACGTTATGCATGCAGGAGCCGGACGTTCCCCATCGTTGCGGAATCGGAAGGCAGTCCCTATGAAAACCACTGCCAATTCATGCCCTTTGAGTTTTTGGGCGATGCTGGCGTTGTCCATTGGAAAGGGCCTTTCTTGCAAAAGGTGCACAGTGTTGTGTGCTGCTGATGCACATTTTGTTGCACCAACTGCAACGGTGGAGAGGTTGTAGCAGTTCTCGCAGAATGACGTTGAATAGCTTTCGCGCTTTCTGATGCATGTCCCCTTGCGAAAGGCAGTGCCACTTGTGCTGTATGCGGCGTTGGGTTGTGCTCAATACCGTGAGCAGCGTAGGAATGCTCTAAAAGCAAAACGCATGCCGTGCCCTTTCCAAACTGCGACCGATTTTTCAGGCACGCTTCAATGCATCGCATATTGCTGGGCATTTTTTGCGAGGCCATAGGTGGCCCGGCTAAGAGGGTGTGGATAAAGGCGTGTTTTGCCTGTGGTGTGGCAACACAGATGGCAGGTGCTGCACAAGTGTGCACGGCAAGAAAATTGACGGCAATTGCAATCTCGCGTACCATCGGCTACGGTTAAACAACGCGGCAACCCCAACAGCAATGAACCCTAGCACCAACTTGCCGGTTCGCTGCAGGGTGCTTGATTGCCGAAAATGGCATTGCACCTACGCCATGCCACACCACATGGCACAAGCGCACCCCGGCGTGTCCCATGACTATGCCGGGTGCAGTGAAGAGGAGAAAACAAAGGTGTTGCGAGCCTTTGACAATTTCCGGGTCCCATTGCCAGCGAAGGCGAAGCCTGCTGCGTCGCCCGCCCTGCCCACTGTTCTCCCTGCTCTTCTCTGTGGGCCAAAACAGGGTAGTAGTAGCAGTGGTGGTTGTAGTAGCAGCAGCTCCACCACCAATGCCTCCTCCAGCACGAGTGCATCCTCCAGCACTAGTGCCCCGTCAAGCACTAGCGACTATGTGCCATCGGAAACAATGTTCGATGGGCCGGCAGCTTGCCGGGTCACAAGATCACAAGCAGCCCGGCCAAAGAAGCGTGCTCGCCCCAAGAGTACCGGCAACAGGGCATGGACGACCGGGAGGATGATTCCGATGCCTGAGGCCCCTCCCCTCGCTTCGCTTCTCAATATATATGTCTGCGGTCTGTGACAAGGGGAAGGGACACTATTTGTGGGCCAATGCCTACCGACATAACCCGTTTGCATGCACGGTTACTAAGAGCAGTGCACCGAGCATGCGTCGGTAAACGGGTTCCACAAGAGGGGAGAGAGAGCTGACCCAATATCACAGTGCGTCTTGTTAGCTTTGTCCGTTTGCGCGCTTGGAGGTGCCTGACGGAAAAGGTGCTAGGTTTGGGTCAACAAAGCCACCCCTACAGCCCCCAAAACAGTTGCACACCCCTCGGGGTCACACATTGGCTGGCGGCAGCCCCCGTCGGGGTGTTGCACCTGGGGTGGGGCACATACGTTAGTTTCGTTGTTAGTTTACAGTGTGTGGGAGGGTGAGTGGATACATACACAGGTTACAAACAAGAGTTACACAATTAGTTTTGCAATTTCCTTTGTGGGGGGGGGGGGGGGGCAGACACAGCAGATCAAAAGGTAAGCAGGTTAGTTGGGTATCAGTGCTAACGGAAAGGCTTTTTACAACCTCTATAGGCACACGCAAAACACCAACGGTGCCCCTCACCCCCCACCGTGACAAAGCAATACTCATGGACACCCCGTTTGCATTGTGACCATGAGCTCGTCATGCCACATAGTTTGCCGCGGCAACTACTGCAATACGACGAACCCAATATGTCAACAAAGCTACCGATGGATTGCGTCGTAGTGGGAGGGAAGGCGGCTTGGGACTGTGGGGGTTGCTGTGGCGTGGCGGCGGTAGGGGGCTTCAATGAGAACTCAAAGCCATTGCAGGGCTGGGAATTCTTTGCGGCGTGCTCAATCTGAACTTGCTGCAGAGTTGAGGAGGCACCTTCAGCCTTGACATGGCAGAGGGCGGCAGCGGGAGTAGCGAATTCTTGCCACACGGCCTCCGCTTTTTGCTTGCGCACCAACATCACATGACAAAAAATGCAACAACAAACAGCAATGTACAAGTTGCACTACAGGCAAGCCAATTGCTAAGTATGCAAATCTTAAAACATGCAAAGTACTCGGGTTCGTTAATTAACACGGAAGTTCTTGGGGGACATCCTTGCATTGCACGCGCACTGCGCGCCACTTTTAGACTATGTTCCCCCCAAATTAAAGAGCCCCCAGGCACACCCATCGGAAATGCCCTTAGAATTAGGTGACCCAAACTGCCCCACAAATCCACACGATGTTGCCAAGGCTGTCAATGGCAACCGTAACTTTATATACGCACCCGGCGTATTTAGGATTAAATAGGACGTCACAAAGGATGCCTCCTATGGAAGCAATGGGCATGCTATCCACGTAATGTGTCACAGAATAAGGCAAATGTGGGACGTGGTTCCACTCGGACAATCTTTCCGCCCATCAAATTTCAGGGACAACACCATTCAAGTAAGAACGAACACGATGCACACTTGCCCACCAAGCCTAGAGTACCCCGTTGCTCCAGAGAGGAGATGACCTGTGAGTGTGCTTAAGGAAGAAAAAGAAGCGGAACAAATGTTCGCGTAGAAATATCTCATCATGCCTATACTTACGCTCCCTCCTAGAAAAGAGTGGATGTGGTGGAGATGAGCAAAAAGGTGTGAAAAAAAAGTGGAAGTGGGTGAAAATGGGTGAAAATCCAAAAATGCCATATCCCCAATGTGGAAAAAGAATCAAAACCTACGCCACGGGGCAACAATGATGCCCCTAGTATCTCAAAAGCATGGGTCTCCAGTACGGCCAGACGCCCAAATAGTTGCACTGCACGCGCACTGCGCTTAAGGCGCCCCTTGCAACTCGACTGCTTGCGCACCCACATCGCATGACACCAATACTCCCACTGAATTGTTCCTAGGACCCGTGGGCGGCCCCTGTACCTCCTTGAGTTGTTCCTGGGGTCAGGGGACACCCCCATGCCCCCACAAATTTCCCCCGGGGCCCGTGGGCGGCCCCCAAAACTCCCTAAGCTGGTCCTGGGGTCAGGGGGCACTAAGTGTGTAAATCTTATAACATGCAAAGTACTCCAGTTTGTGAATTAACACTTAAATTCTTGGGACTTGACTGCTTGCACACGCACTGTACACGACAGGGAATCGGTGTCCTCAACGACAGTTGAGGGAGGATAAATGGGCGTAAGACGCACTTGCAAGCACCACACTCGAGCCGGGCTAGCTCTTGAGGGTGGGATCTCCAGCACCTCACAAACGACACTTGTATAGCGCCTCGTCTTGCGGAATTTGGCACTCAAAGCATGGACGGTTTGATGAAAGTACCTAAATCTCTAAAAAGGCTGCCACATCAAAGAAGAATTTACAAAATTCATGTTCAATACTCACAATTCCAGACATCCTACATATCTAAATCTCCATCTAATAACATGCAAAGCACTTGGGTTCCTCAATTTACACCGAATTTACAGAAATTTACAGAAATTTACGCCGCTTCTTGAGCAATTTACAGGAATTTACGTAAACTACAGCGCAAATTGGATTTGCCCCCCCCCCCCTTTCCCCGGCTAGATCAGGCACATCGCTGCCCCACACCTATGAAACCCCTGAAACCTGTCACCCTTCGCCTTGCACCCCACGTGGCTCCGGCACGCGGTGCTAACACAGCCCCCTGTACTCAGCTCACGGCAGCGACAGTAGAAAGCTATAATAACGCAAGAATCAGCGAATAGCCGGAATCGGCAGACAACCACTTTGTTGTCGAACGCTGGCACCTCTGTGGCCCCCAACAAGTTCAAATGTGGTGCTGGGCATTTTTGCCGCTGCGCAGAGTGCCTAGGCGGTCTCCGCTCGTTGGCTTACCATGTTATTGGAACCGGCCCCATTTTATTGGAACCAGCCCTGGGGCTTCCTCGCAGAGAATAGGGGGGGGAGGGTGGAACGGTGTGGGATCCCAACATGCAGAGGGGATACACATATCAACTAAAAAAATAGAATATGCACACTGTCGAAACACACTTGAACGGGGACATCTGCACGCCATACCCCGGGTCCCGAGCCTCCCAACACCATTGCACCGCAGGATGCTGCTTGCGTACCATGACTCCTTTAAAAGTACTGGACCCCAGCGGCACAGGACATGCATCCCAGATCAACCACATGCCAAGGGCAGCAGGGAGCAGCAGCAGCAGCTTTTCCCGGTGCTGATACTCTTTCCCAACCCTATAAACTGCCCAAGTGTATTATGCACAGTACCTCTTGACAACTGTAGGACGCTTGAAGGGGTGCGCTCAAAAGCTTTGAAAAGGGGGCCAGATGAGCCCACTTCTGGTACAGAATCTGTGACACAAGAAACCCCCTCTGGGTTTCTTTATGGTTTCGTGTCCTGAAGCCCCCCCAACCCCCAGCCCACCTGCGCACCTGTACACCTGTGAACCCCCCCTTGATGTATCCCCCACCCGCGGGGCCATGAAACTTGCGTGTTGGGTGTGGTCAATGTGTGGAGGACGCTGTCAGAGGCATGCCAGGTGCTGCGCGGTGCGCACGAGGTGCGTGTTGGGGGTGTGTCGGATATGTGTCAGGTGCAGGGGGTTGTCAGGTATGTTTCGGGCGTGTGTCGGCTGTGTGATGGTTGCGTGCGGGTGCCGTAGGTTGTGCATCGTGCTATCAGGTGAGGGTCGGGAGTCGTCATATGGGTGTCGACTGCGTGCTTGCTGCTGTCAGATGCGTGTCGGGTGCTGTTAGCCGCGTGCTGCGATCTATCAGGTGCATGTCAGGTGCCTGTTGGTCGAGTGTGCTGTTGGGGACGTGTTGGGTGCGTGCCCTGCTATTGGCGGCATGTCGGGCCCTGTCAAGTGCTTGATGTTAAGATGGGCTGTTTGTGTCATTCCTTTCTTGGTACTACAAGTTTCCACTGATGGCACCAAATCACCGGTCAGACCCCCAGACTTCATGACATCTACCTGAGGTCGGGCCCCACACAACTTCCGATTGGGCTGGCATGTTACGTGCATGTTGCTCAACATTTTACTTTGCTTGAGCACCTGAGGCGAGTGTGAAGCAATTGGTTTGCAGTGTTGTGGAGCCGATGTTGATTCAACTCAGGCTGAACGCAGAGCCCAATTGGGCCACACGCTTGGTGGGGTCCGGAAAAGGGGGGGGGGTTCGTTCCCACAGCATGCAAAACCTGCCATAATGCGGCTGCGCAATGTATCCAGGAAGTAAATGCTTGTCCATCCAGCCGTACCACTGAGGCATGCAGCCAAGAGCCGGTGAGGCAGTGTTAGCTCAGCGTCAGTAGAGGCCAATGAAGACTTGATGTAATCGTATGTGCCAAAATAGAACCCCCTTCCAAAAGAATCGCACAGGACGGAGGCTACCAAGGCCTTACCATACATGGCTCTAAGCACCGGCCTTACTCCATGTTGCTGCATCAAGTTGCAGCAGTACTGAAGTGTGCCTGTCCCAAATTTTCCCTGAGTGACAACACGGACAGCGGCTGTGCTCAATGCAAAGGAGTCGAGTTCTTGGCTAAGAGATGAGCAACAATGCGGATTGAGCAAATGCGCTGCTGGGACAGAGAGGGACATGGAAGCATTCACTATGCACTGAAATACTTGCGACACCGTAGCATAGAGGCAGTCTGGAAGGTAATCAGATGCCATTGTTCTCAAGGGCAAACAATGCGCCAAACACCACTGCAGGCTCAGTCTTCAACTGCTTATTTTTTGGGCTCTGGAAACAGCCTTATTGCTGAAAATCACGGGGACAGTGCCTGAGCCCCACCCACCCCGCAAGTCGCACGTGAGGCGCTCAGTGTGTTGAACTTCCCACATGCACTCTGTGCACAAGGCTCATTCAAAGCCCAACAGGTTTGCCCGGCCCATTGCCCACTGTTGTTTGCCCAGGACCTTTGCCTGAATGGAAACAAGGATCTTGGGTGGATGTAGTGTAGTGAAATCAGGGATGCATGGGAAGGGGAGGTAAGCCCCCTCCATTCCTCCCAAGTCTCCCTGGTCCAATTACCACCTTCAACAGCATTTGTAAACGACAGCAACCGCTTGGCCACCTCTGCAACCCCCTGCCCTACCTTCTTTGAAGCCCCCTCAAAGGCGCCTTCCTTCTACTGTATCTGCAATCCCTCCCTCCCCACAAAACCCCAACCCAAGCAGGACCTTCTCGTTCTGCAATTGAACCTTCACATAGTAGCTGGGCAGCGTGAAAAAGCTTGGTATAGCACCAGAGACCAACCCGGCAAGGAATGTTTGGCACTGCACCTTCCCATCCAGCGCATTTTTCATGTGCTGATAAATGGTGAAAGTCGCTGCCTGCACCAGCCCCACACTGAGCAGGGGCGGAAGGATGCCTCGGTAGAGTCCGTGGATCCCTTGCTCTTGAAGGGTGGTGCTCAACACAGCATGCCCTCGTGTAGACCACCCTGCCTGGATCCGAGTTTTCACAGTGTCAAAAGGGTGGCTGATCAAGACTCCAACGGTACCAGCGGTCAGCCCACTGAGGGATGGGACCAAGTCCCACCCCAAACCACTCATGGGGTGCTGCAGAAGGGATCATGTATGGTATGTGGCATATGAAATGCATGTCACAAGCCGCGCTTAGTGCACCAAAGCCCTCACAGTGACAGGCTTCCGCCTTGGTAGTCAAGTGAGACTGCTGGTGTAGTGCGCGAAGGGAGCTCATAAAGTGCACAAACAATACATCTTTTATGCATGCATGGGGTTTGTACACAGTGAATAGTAAGTAAACAGGGAAGGAAATCATATTAAGGAGCAATAGTCCATGGGGCTTCTGCCCATTCCATCACCCAGATTCACCCAAGGGGCAAGTCGTGCGGGTTTCAGGAGAGCTGCTGCCCTGTATGACAAGAGGCTCCTCCCACCGCCCGTTACGTTTGCTCACGGGAAGCCCGTCCATGCCTCATGAGCCCAGCCGTGTGGTTAGTAGACGGGGTATCTGCCTACATGCTGTACAGCATGGTGGAGTGTCGTGCATTGGATTCACGAACCCATCCGTGGCCATGTCGGGCCATGCCTGGCAACTCAGTACAGAGCCGCTGTGCTCCGTGCAAAGGATGTAGGATAGAGGGGTGAGGGGGCCTCATCTCCACTGGGGGTGGGGCAGAGTACTGGACTTTGTATTGGTCCATGTCCTCATCAGATTCACGGTGAGTGCTGTCCTCTCGCGGGGCAGCATCAGACATTGCATCCTCAAAAAGGGTGCCAGCAGGGTGGGGGACAGGTCGGGTGGATCCTGGTCGTGGTCAGACCCCCCCCCAGACGTGCACGCCGGCGACCAATGGTCCGGTGACATATGTCGCACTGAGTGCCAGCTTGAAGTCACCGCCGGCGACCACGCCGGCGATGGCAAGTATTGTCCCGGCCGGCTTAGAACCCGCGGGGGTGGGGTACTGGCTACCGTGAATTGCATGCAGGGGCCGGTGGGTAGGGGTGCAGCACGTGAGGTTAGCGAGCTGGGTCTTGCCTCCCTTTGGGGCGGCAGTGGCTGCGGCCGTGCGTGAGGTGTGCTAATCTGTTGCAACATTCGTGCTATCCCCGGGGGGATGTTGCGGTCCCCCTCGTCAGCAGGCCGCCCCTGGCCCTGGGGCCCAGGTGGCAGGGGGGTGCGTCGCCCCTCTAGGGTGCTGACCACTACAATGCGTGACGCCCGTTCAGGGGTGATAGCTACTGTGAGCCGTAGGTACGAGAGAGCGTGCCTGGACATGGGGAGGGGAGCCCCGGCAGAGTGAATAGTCAGTAAACAGTACATACCCCCCCCCCTTGACAACAGTACCGGTACTCTTAGCTTTTTGCTCCTGGGAAATTTTGCCGTGTCGCATAGATGGGGGGATTTCAACCGTGTCCGTTGTGGGTTAAGAGTGTGTGCCCATTAGTCCCCGTGTACCCTTCGTGAACGGGGACTAAGTGGCCGTTTGAATAATTGCGTGAATTTCACGTGAATTTGACCCATTTTTGGTGTTTTTTTTGAGAAAACCCTACATTTTAGCTTCAATATGACGTATTAGAGGGGGCAGACCTCAAGTTCCATTTTCAGTCCCCATGATTCAGCGCAAGTCCCACCCCAAACGGACCCATCAGGCCCAAACGGCGCCCAAAAAAAATCCCGGAATTATGTCCCGGTACCTTTGGGCCTGAATTTGGGAAATTCGTACGAAATTCGTGCGAATTCGGAAGATTCGTACGAAATTCGTGCGAATGTCGCGCGCGCTGTCTGTGAATTTCACCAGAATCTCCAGATTCGTATGAAATTCGCGCGAATTTCGTACGAAATTTGCGCGAATTTCGTACGAATTTCCAAAAATTTCAAATTTTAGGAAAAAATGGCCCAAATCACGTGAATTTCACGCAAATTCACGCATGCGTGAATTTGGTAAATTCACGTTGCGTTCACGGTGATTTAGCCCAACATTCGCAAGCTACCAACAAGGTTCAACATCAAATTTTAAGACATTTCTAACGACAACGTTTTGGTGAAGATGGCACAAGAAACGCAAGCGATGGCGCCAAGTTACGAGAAAAACAAAGCAAAAATTGGTGAAATTCACGGTACCGTGAATCTTGGATTCAAACGGCCGGTTCACGAAGGGTACACGTGTTCACGAATACCTTCTGTGCCAAGCTGTTACCCATGACTGAAACTGAAAATGACACCGCCAATGTCAGTTTGGAACGATTGGTTGATATCAAGCAACCAACAATGAATTGCACCAGACCTAATGCAGCAAGGAGTATTGCCACGGGCTGTCGAAAAGGGAGACTACTTGGCTGGCCAACGGAAGTACACCATCAAGCTACGCGAGTGGCTAGGTCGTGCAGCATCAATTGAAAGAAGCTAGATACTTGGAGCCCACACCAAGAAGACACAACCATCCTTCCTACAACTAGTGATGGAAAAGGTGTTCTCCAAGAGTGCTTTGGATGACTCTGAGACGTTCTCACGGTTTCTGCAAATGATGTGCACATGTGTTTTGGTGCATGTCTTTGTGCGTGAACAACCGTGTGTCTTGACAACTTTCTCGTCTCCCCAAAGGTGAATCCACCGTGTCACTTATGGAGCTTACCCATGTCACGGCACGTGCCGCGGCACACTTTCCGATGGTCCCCCCTCCCCCCCCCCTCCGTGTCATGGTGCCACGGCCGGCACAAGGCGACACAGGCGACACAAGTGCCGATCACCCTCACACAACACGACATTGCGGCGGCCCCATGTGACATGACACACCCTATGTGGCGGCACCGTGGCACGGCACGGCCCAAGCCCCCCCCCCCCCCCCCCCCCCCCCCGCCGTGGCTGGTAAAGCTCCTATAGAGGGGGAATTGCTTTTACTCTCCATGGTCACCACAAGTGAGGTCATGAAATTCAAAGATCGAAAATGAAGTTGTTTTTTTTTTTGGAACTCAAACTTTAATTTGGTGCATGACCGCAAATAGTACAAACAAATGCGAACTGCAAAGTGGGGGAGCTAGGGGTCGCAGGCGGTCGCAGGCGCTTGAGATGCCCTTTTTTTACCAAACACCCCCCTTTGAGGGCTCTACATGAGCAGACTATGGGTTGTGACCTCTCTACGTACATATTTTCTTGTGCTCTTCGACATGAAAGTACTTTTGGCACCATTTTATTTTTAACCGAAAGTTGTTGCACCTGCTCGCAAACCTGCACAAAAAGAGTTTGGTCGCACAGCATCCATATTCCTTTGGCTACCAGACCGGACGGAGGACCGGTCTGGTCTTGTGGGGAAAATTATCACTTCCTGGCAAAGGATTGGGTCAAGGGTTTTTGAACGTGGCGGAAATGATGGTTTTGGTGGTTTTCTTAGACTCAATAGTATTTTAGAGAAAAACAGTAAGACCAGTTTCAGAGACCGGTGGGACCGGTCTTTGCAAACCGAACGGTCCGGACCACTTCGGTACACTTTGGAGCACTTTGTTACACTTGCCTCCCAAACCTACCTTTGCGCGCTCGTTGCAGCATGCACGCCACCACACACCATGCACAAACCACACACACATACACAGACTTTGCTTCCCATGTACTCTTGGGTGTTTCAACGATGCATGATGGGTGGGATGCACCATTAGCATGAAAATAGATCGGTTCAAACAGTTTCATGCAGACCGGTCAGACCGGTCTTCCGAACCTCGCTCCTGGTCCCCTACTTCCTGCTGCCTTTTCACAGGACCGGTCAGACCGCTCTTCCCTGCTTTGTTGCTTAGTGTTCTTTAATGCCTATTTCAGGCCCCGGCACCAAGATCCCTGGCGTGAAGGATGGTGAGACGCCCGTGCCCACGGCCTTCAAGAAGGTACGGGCCGGAGACCGGGTGGTGCTGCTGCTGAAGGGCTCGCACGGCGGCCGCTACACCGGCACGTGCGAGTCGCAGGCGTCCGGTAAAATGTCCCTATCCGGGACAATCTACTTCACGGAGGACCAGAAGACCGGGGGCTTGAAGCGCAGCATCAGCAAAGGCGAGCTTGACTTCGTCACCGAGGACGTGCTCGGATGTTGGGTGATCGCGGAGGCGAAGACATCTACTCCGGGCCAGAGGATTGCGGCCCGAGCAGCGCAGTCCCGCAAAAGGAAAGTGAACGAGGAGTCCGAAGACGAAGACGAGGACGAGGAAGAAGAGGACGAAGAAGATGAGGAGGAGGAGGAGCGAGAAAGCGTGATGGAGATCCCGGAAGAAGAGGCAAAGGAGGAAGAGAACCGGTTTCAATCATGGTGGAAGGCACTTGGGGGGATGGTGTTAAGGATAGCGGCAACAAATGCATTTACGTCATGCCAAGCGTTGCGCCTTAGTCCGGGGGGTGAAACAATGTTTGACTGGCAATGGAGGTTGATGAGATACATTTTTCCGGCAAGGCAAATTGAGGTGGTGGACAAGCATGTACCAATAGTGGTTGGGAAGCGGGGCTTTTGTGTACATTGTGGGATGGGCACCACTCGATACAAGTGCAAAGCATGTGGGTGCTATCTACACGTCGAATGCTTTGCGGACCATCATGAATGAACCATGAATAGATGTCTTGTGAGGATTGACTCCCATGCATTGCAATGTCTGTGCAAAGGTGTGAACACGCACAACACAGCACACGCACACACACAACACACACATGCGGACACACACATTACACACGCATCACCAAGTGCTCCAAAGTGTGCTAAAGTGTGCTAAAATGGTCAGGTCCGTTCAGTTTGCAAAGACCGGTCGGACCGGTCCGACCGGTCTTCCCGAACTAACCGGTTCGCTACAGAAAGCTAAAGTGGCGCGAAACGGTCTCAACTGAACAGTTGGTGATTTTGCCTAGTCGAAACGGTGAGTTAACGAAGACCGGTGGACCGGTTGTGAAAATATTCGCGTATGGTAGCCAAAGGAATATACAACGACACGCATGCATTCTTCCGTTCTCGTGTGGAGCAGCTGTATGCTATTTTTTGGACTTTTGCCATTGTACGCACTCCTTGGCGTGGACATGGTGAGGCGGGGATGGAAAAGTTGTTCCGGCGAATGAAGGTGCTTGCCAATGCTACTGTTTAGTGCAAGAGACATTTGTGATATGTCCTTGTGCGGCAGGCAGGGGGGGGGGGGGGGGTTTCGGGGTGGGTGATCCGGATCATTTTTGATCCAAACACTAGGCAGTAGGGAGGGGGGGGGGCTTTCGGGGGTGATGATCCGTGGATCACCTTGGATCATTCTTGGACCATTCTGGACCATTTTGCTTATTGCACTTTGAACTTTGTGTCAATGGTCTTGTGGACTTGTGGATCATTTTTTGCAAGTTAAATTGATGGAACAAGTGAATTTCCATTTTTGGTTCTTTTTTTTTATGTTGCTGTGTGATACTTACATTTGGAAGATACATTTTTGGATCATTTTTTGCAACACAAATTGGTCGATCAATATGTTGTTTTGTGCGTGCTCTACGTGATACTTACATTTGGAAGTTACATTTTTGGATCATTTTTTGCAACAAAAATTTGGTCAATCAATATGTTGCTTTGTGCGTGCTCTACGTGATACTTACATTTGGGAGTTGCATTTTCGGATCATTTTTTGCAACACAAATTGATCAATCACTATCTTGTTTTGTGCGTGCTCCGTCTTTGGATCATTTTTGTTGCTTATGATTTGGTGGATCATTTGCCCTTGTGTTCTCTACTTTTTCTACTAGTAGCCTAGTTTGTGTAATGTCCGAGCCATCCCATTTGCAATTGCGTTGGCAATGGTTGCTCGTTGCCGATGAGGCTTGGTGGGTTCAAGCCGCCGGCGGGAAGCTATCAGTAATCCCCAAGGTTGGTTTCAACCTAACGGTGTGCGAGGCCGTGTACTTGAAGTACATGGGCAATGTGCTTGGTCTCAGCCGTGAACTGCTTTGGTTGGTGTTGTACTTTAAGCGTTGCCCTAGGCACACTACCTCACCAACCTAGGGTTTGGGGGACATACTATAGTTAATGTAGGACGAAGTTCCTTTGGCTTTGGGACAACCCATAGGCCCGAAAAACACTTTGTCCTACAATACCTCTGGGTCTGGGTGTCCTTTGGTGGCAGTTTTTGGTGGTTGAGGTGTGGGCCCCTCTTAGGGAAAAAGCCCCCCTGGACATTAGGCGTGTTAACACGGCCGGCCAACACAGAGGTAGAAAGTACCCCCACACCCCCTCCTGTGTTGTGTTAACACGGGCCCAACACGGACCTGAAAAGTACCCCCCAACCCCCTTTGTCCACCCCATGGCAACACAAGAAGCCGAAGATTTTGCGTTGTGTTGTGTTGTGTTGTGTTGTGTTGTGTTGTGTTGGGTTGGTTTGGGTTGGGTTGGGTTGTGTTGTGTTGTGTTGTGTTGTGTTCTGTTGTAACACAACACAACACAACACAACATAACACAACATAACACAACATAACACAAAAGGAAAACAACACAACACAACACAACACAACACAACACAACACAACAACACGTACCACAACACACCACCTATTGGACGTGTTAACACGGCCCCGACACAGGCGGTGAAAGGTACCCCGCCACCCCCTCATGTGTTGTGTTAACACAAGCCCAACACGGACCTGAAAAGTACCCCCCCTCCCCCCCCTCCCCCCCCTGCCTACTGCCCCCTCCATCGGAAATCAAATTTGGAGTAATTGTGAACCACATGGAAGCATTCTACCTTAAAATGACCACAACTGCAGGGCAAAGGAGGAAGAAAACAGGCATGGATACACACATTGAAGCACATGGGCAGACAATGGAGACACAGGAGGGCAGATTTGCAACAATTGAGGCCTGTTCAAGTGACAAAATGGGAAAAAAGCACCAGTTCAGGCCGGCTTTAATGCCCTACACAGTTGGGGCAGCCGACGCCACGAGAATTCTTGTGTTGTTGCGCACATGCACCCAGCGCAAGCAAACTCGAACTGCCATGGCGCGGTCCTTGCAGCAGCGGTAGCGAAGCCACAGCTGATGCCAATCCGCGTGCTGGCTTTCCATTGGCTCCTCGTCAGCAAGGCCACAGAAGCCATGCTGACGAACGAACTCTATGGCCTGTGTGGCCGTGATGTACTCCTTCTGAAGGGGTCGGTGGGAAGGAAAATTCATTGCCATAAAACCAGCATATGAGGCCGTTCGCACGACGGCCACATCTACCAAAATGAGGGTGTTCTACAAAGTCGACACTGGCGCCCATGAGTTGTTGCACATGGCCCCACTTAATAAATCTCTCTCTCCACCTCTGTCGAATTTTATTGGCAGCAAGAAACTCAGGGGTGCGACGGCCTGCTCTATCTCTATCGGAAAAACGGAGGAGAAGAGGAGAGGTAATGGCACTCGCTACAGCAGGAGTGCATAGTAATTTACAATATTTGCCAATATAGGCGTGCCCAAAGTAGGCAGTCCTACTGATGGCTAAGTCGTCTAAGATGGAATGGAGTGCAGAAACATGGTCACCTCTCAACTTCTTCAGATTGGTGCGCGAACACTGCAACCCACTTTGCGCCTTGACAACCTGGGCCGACTGGTCGCGCTCCTTTCTCTGCAACTCATGTAGCTGCGACTGTAACTCTGCAACACCTAACCGCCTTTCCTGAACCCTGCGTGCATGCCTTCGGCGACGGTTCACTGCTGCCCTTGCACGAGAGGGCAGCCAACCAAACCCTAACTCTTCCCTGTGAGCCCTCGCGACACTTGGCTCCTCATCCTCTTGGCACGTCGCTTGAGCAACAAGACTTGTGTGAGGTCCACTCTTCTCTGCCGGCGTGTAACTTTTGGATCTTTGAGCCAAACAATTATTATGGCTGCGATTACTATGGTAGGGGTGGACAAGGCTTGTTAGGAAAGTTGAAACACCCACTTGGGGGGGTGAGGGAGGCTTGTTTGGGCACATATGGATGTAGTAAACACACTTCAATGGTTTTTTTCCGTTGCCCGCCCTTGGATGTGTCGTTTCTAGCCTACACCCGGTTGGTAGTTCTCAGCCAGCCCTGTCTGCCACTGCTAGGGTTAGGGTTGGGGCAAGGCCACACGATAGCACTACACAAAGGCAAGCAATAAGTCATTGGAGCAGCTTCACCATTCAAAATGTTAAGCAACACAATGTTGGATTTACTTAAGCTGGTCCGTATGGGCACAAAGCATCAATCAAGGAGCCGGCGCGGGATTGCGCGGGCCCGACCTGAGCGACCGGGCTGAGCAGACATGTTCACGATAGCCTGTGCTTCAGGAGCAACCACCCTACGCTTAGCCTGGTGAGTTGTGTGCGTGTCCGGTGCCCTCTCCCTTTTCTTGGGTGCTGGCCGTGGTGGCTTTGCTTTGGCCCTCTCTTGCCTTGCCTGTGCTGCCTATGCTTGTGCTTGCTGTTTGGCCCGTTTGGCTTCCTCTTTCTGCCTCTGAGCCTGCAGGATGTCATCCTGCTTACGTTTCGCGAGCTGAATGCGGAAATTCTTTACAAACTTCCCATGCATTTCCTCTACACGGGCAGCTCGGTGAATAAGATGAGGGACATCGTCCTCTAAGACGGGCATGTCAACACTTGCATTTGCACGGCTGATAGCCGTAGCAGTGACACGCCAGGGAGCAGCAGTGGGACCCATCGGTTTCAATTGATTTGATAAGGCCCCAAAGAAACTTTCCTGAAATACAGAAGTGCATGGCGTTGCTTTTAAAGCATACAAGTGGGTAGAAGAGGTAGGATCCAATGCACCACCATTTCTATAAGCAATAGTATACTTCTCCTACCGCTCTGACATGACACGGAAAACGATGCGTAGGCGCCTCAACAAGATCGGCAACAAAGGGTGAGTTTGTACGATTGCCATTCCCTTGCCCTCAAATTGCAAAGCAAGCTTGGGATCCAAGGCCCATGAACGCAATGCCTCTTGGAATTGCAAAACATAAGGGTGGGCAGCGGCAACGGAAACAGTACCACCTGCATGAAACTCTTGGAAGAAAGGCTTCGCCCAGCATGCATGCGTAACCGTACCCATCATGAGAAACAAGCACGTGGAGGGTGCTTGTGCCCAACGGAGAAGAGAAGACCACCAAGGGGAAGAGTCACCATTGCGAACCTTATCTTGCAAAAAAGCAATAATGCGGTTAAGTAAGAGAAGAATGATGCAACTTGCATAGAATGTGCCAAAGAATCGCTCTCCAATGGTCCGCCCCAAAGTGGGGGTGGAGTCACCCAATTCAGCCATGTACACCCGAAAATCACCGGCCGCACCCTTCCCATAGCTACCCTCAAGCAAACCCTTGATGGGCTGCCTTTGAGTGTCCATGTTCTTGAGATAGGTGTCTTCACCGCGAGGTATGTCACGTGTGGAAAAACCATGATGCAGACAACCTGGGCATACATACTGCTTGGGCACGGATTTCAAATTGTTACAAGAAGTATGCACCCACACTTTGCGAAGATCACATTGCACCCAATCGGTTCCGTTGTAAGGAGCAATGGGGCAAGTGACATGTTGACCAAAAAATCCGAGCACAACCAAAGGCGTGCTCTCTTGAGGTTCCATCAAAGGAACAACAACCGGTGGCGACAGCGGGGGAGCAAGAGAAATGATGCATGGCTTGCCCAAAGGTTTTTTTCTTTTACCTTTGATGGCGTGCGCCTCAGGAGGTGGGTCCCATGCACCACAAACACAATCAACACATCCTTCATCGGTGTATGTTGGAAGCACACCATGTCGCGAAGTGGTATGTCCACAATGGGCAAGACAAGGTGCCTGAATCTTGGCTCCTTCGGCACGATTACTAGCCAACTCGTTGGCAGCGGTGTCCGTCACCCTACTTGGAATGTCCTCCTTACCAACAATGCCACGTGAAAGAGTGTGCACCTCGTCAATACCTTGATTTGTCAATTCACTCGAATGAGGAGGGGGTGGCTTCAATGGTAGCTCGGCCGGCGGCGAACGCCATTTGGTCGAAACTACCATGTCGCCATGGACTCAACACCACTTTCTTGCCATTAGTAGTGCTGCAACAAGATGCAAAGATTTGAAGCATGGAATCGTCATAGAATTAATAGTTCTATCATCCTATCAAAAAAAAAACTTGGATCCTGATGCGGCACTATGATTTTACATTCGATTTTGCACTAAAACTGCCCCTTCCGCAGCAGCCGCCGGCCATCGCCAGCTGTCCCGTACCCGTCCATGGCTATTAGGTAGGAATCCACCCCTAATCAGCATTCCTACCTGTAAAAAACCCTCCAAAAAGGGGGTTTCACCAAGGTGGGAGGCGGCCCCGGGCCGAAGCGCACCGGCGCAATCTGCCGCAAGATCCTCACAGCCCTTGTCCACCCCTAACTATGGAATTCAATCAAATGGACCTATAATCCGTTGTTTCTATACTTGAAGATTCATCCGGAGAAAAATTGCCGCCGCCTGGGACCATGTAATTGAGGAGCCACATTCTTGGCTTGAAATTCGAAGGTTGGGTCCTGAACGTTGTGAAGGTTTATTGAAAACTGCTTTGAATTCTTGGATGCCTACTTTGAAGACAAACCAGCTCGCCTTGCTCGTGCACAAACATTCGGGTGTGAGGTAAGCGGACCATTTAATCCCTCTTGACCCGATCAGCCCCAGCTCAAAAAAATCTACGACATGGTCAACAATTACTTTTAAACACAATGGTATCATACAACTTATTACATCTTCTACCAAAATGTCTCGTACCTTTTTCTAGTGGTTCGCAAAAAAGCACCTATTCGTCCAGTGTGGACTATTAGGGCAGGGGGGACTAACTGCTCCGTTTACCTTAGCTATGGTTCATGTGGACCCCAAGATTTATCGTGATACTATTTATACGCCTTTTCATTGGTTTGGGAAGTGGATAGTGTTATTATCCTTAACGAGGTTTTGGCAGCGGCGGCATTTGGGTTAGCAACACGGGCCACTAACACCAAGGCGGTGACTACTCCTATGGCTACTCCCATGGCGGGCAATTCTAGTGATGTTGGAGACGCCGAAGATGATGTGATCGACCTTCCTTATGATGAATCCTCTATTTCGTTACCACCGGGGTTTGCGGAAGCTTGGAATCGTTCAAGAGATCCCGGTGGTGATCGTTTGGATATTAGAAAGGTTTTGGAGAATTTACCTTATCTCGAAGAGGTGCCCAAGCGTCCACAAGACAACAACCGTAACAATGATGGTAAGCAATATTTGGATAAGACGGTTGAATCGTGGCAACAAAAGCTTTTGCATGGTTTGCGCATTATTGGTAACATTTCTGTTGCTGATTCTGATACCCCGGATACATATGAATCCTTGTTGCAGGCATTCCATTCTCTTTCCGACCTTGAACAATCCATTTGTGATTTTAGAAAAACTTCCAGCATCAAATGCTCCGTTGCACATTCTAACCAATTGTTCAATAAGGAAGAACTGGCTAATGCCAATTTAAGTGCGAAGATTAACTGTTTGGGTCGCTCATACAATCCAAAGGGTGGCAAGGGTGGAAAGGGAGGTAGAGGTTACTCCAATTGGGGTTCCAATTTTCGAATTTTCGGAAAAGGTAAGTCCTTCGGTCGTGGCTACAATTCCTACTCTCGATATTCCCAACCCTCCTCCTCCACCTCCGCCCCCCAGGGACCTCGTGGACAAGGGCCTCAATGACTCACAACACCCTTTGTACATGAGGCTTCGCAACGGCATTTCTTGGTGGGAGAAATACGCCACACCACAAGTAGATGGTCTTCCAGCGTGTTGGAAAAAGTCTCTTCCGCGTCCCAGGAAAGTTTTAAACCGTCTAGTTCAGGAAGTGAAAGACGCTCTCGAGATTATGGAAGAATATTTGACGGTGCACGCAGTGAGAGAGTTGCATCAACCCCCAAGTCACCTCATTCCATGGTACCTTGTTTACAAGCCAAAGCCGCGCTTCATTTCCAATTGTGTGCAAAAAAAACATTTGCCTACAGCCACCGCCTTATTTTCGCCTCCCAAATTGCAATGCAATCTTTCCTTATCTTGGGCAAGGCCATTGGGCCATAAAGATCGCTTTAAAACACGTGTACTTTCATTTGGCTTTGTGCCCCGAGCTCCAAAGGCTCTTTAATTTTCAAATAGGCGGTCAATTTTCCCAATGCAGAAGCGCTTGTTTCGGTCTTCACCACATTCCGTATTTGTGGACACAGTTAATGAAAACTTTCCTTTTAAAGTGGAGAAAGGCAGGCATTGTCGTTTTTATTTACCTAGACGACATCATTGTCCTAGGGCCTTCGAAAGAAAGGTTGTATGTTCATCGCCGCACCGTGCGCAGCGATTCGTCGCCTCAGGTTTGACTATAAACTTCATCAACTCCCTTCTTTCCCCCACACACCAGTTCGAAGCTTTGGGGTTAGAGGTAAACGTAAAAGATGGATATCTTATGGTCCAAGCGCAAGGGTTATCCAAAAGAGGCTGGAAAGCTTCTTACCAACGTACACATGACGCCGCGAAAAATGGCCGCCATCTTGGGCCGTTTTCGCAGTTTGCTCCCTGCTTTGCCCGCTCTCAGAGCCTTCACCGATCTTCTAGTTACTTTCGTCGCGAAACATCGGATGGTCGGTTGGGACACCGCGTGCCCAATTCCTTTCAATCTAAAGGAACAGGTGAGAAGTAGGAAAAACCTTCTTTTAAGTTGGCCAGGTCGCCCTTTTTTAGGCAAAGTGCATCAACACACTCGCGCGCTCGCTTCCGATTCAACCCCGTTTGCTTGGGGACGTCTAGACACACAGTCAAAGGTAGTTGTACACAATTTTTGGAGAGTGTCATATGAATCTCAAGGAGCTTCAAGCATCCATTCAAACAACCATGTCTCTTGTCCTGAAGCGGTATGGGGTGCTTCACCCATACCCGCTGCACAGCCTGTGGCGCTCTTCGCCAGGCCAGATCAGGAATTTGACTGCTGATGCTACGGCATCTTGACTTCTGTGGGATTCCTGTAAAATACCCCAGAAATCGTCATTTTACATCTTTTCTGGACTGGCGACGACAGTCGTCGCCTGCGCGACGCAACTCCAGATCGAGAATTTAACTCTCGATTTCTAAAGATTTTAGGCAATTTTATTATTGTTTTATCGTTTTTAGGAATAAAAGATTATAGCGTGACCTTTTTCGCGGCGTTCCGCGAAGGTCCATTTTTGCGAAAAGTGGCGCGTTCACGCATTTTTCAAAAAATGCTGAGGCGATTCCAGGAACCGCCCAGACGCCTATGGCGTAGCCCAACAGTGGGCCTTTTCATATGTAGGTTGAATTGGCACAGAAACGCGTCGCGTCGCTTACGCTACGCGTTGGGGGGAGACGCGCAAAATGAGTGTTTTTGACTCAAAAATCACTTTATTTTGTTGCTTTTCGCCCAAAAACCACTGGTTGGCCCAGTTTGGGCAGGATCTCAGTGGAGATCCTGATGGCGACGCCTCGTAGCCGTCAGAATTTCTGATGGCGGCGACGCCGTCGCCTTCATTTCGTCTTCTTTTTTATGCTATTTTATAGTATAGAATTGTTACTCATACATTGTACATGTCAACGCATTTATTTTGCATATTTATTTTACATATACCTTCTCTTTGTTCATAGACGCCAGATTGTGTCCGCGGACGCTCCCCATGGGGCGAGCAAGGATTCCAAGACCATTTACGCAACTCCAATGGAATCGAAGTTTGGTATAGACTTCATGTAGTACTTGGAGAGGTTGGGGTGATGGGTTGAAGGATTTTCAATTTTTCCAATTTTTCTGTGGACGCACGGACATCACCCCCGCCGAAAATGCTTCAAAATGGTCTTGCCGCTGTCCGCGTGGTTCACTGGAGGACCTGTCGATGAGCTCCCACAACGTCGAGACCGACGCCTGCTGCCTGGTTTTCGACAACTCCCGCAGCGCAACAGACTGCAGCCTAAGGTATTGCACTGGTGGAAATACAGTGCAAGAAGGGACGCCTGGGCCAAGACTGGCCCCCAAGGCAACAGCAGCGACGACGACAGCCCTGAGATCAGCTCCAGGAGCTCCTGCGACGACGACGACGATCCCAGCAGAGGTCCTCAGGAAATCTGGACCCTGCAGCAGCTTGACAAGTGGGATGGATGGTAAATCCCAAGAGCAACGACAGCAGGTCGCGCGGAAAGCGCCCCGCGTCCACCAGTAACCGAAGCAGGCGCGTTAATTCGTCGCCTTGGGTTGGTTGACCCTCCGGGAGGTCCCTTCCTACATAGGCGTGGGGCGCCTTGGGTGAGAAATTACCCTAAATCCCCCAAATCAGGTGCGTTCATTCGTCACCTTGGGTTGGGAATCGACCCTAAAAGGCACGAGGAATTCGTCGCCTTGGGCAGGAAATGGCCCTAAATTCAGGCTCGGTGGAAGGCCTTGCCTTGGGTTTGACCCTAAATAATTTTTTCCGAATTTTCCGAATTTATTGAATTATTGATTTCCATGCCCATGGAGAAAAAGGGCCAATATGTGCACCTAAGTGCCATCAGTCAGGGCGGAAGGCCCTGCAGCGCCCCTGGTCTGGTCACCAGAGGCTACGAGGAGTGCCAGGGACCAGTGTTGTCGCCTGAGGGGCAATTGCCCTATGAATATTTCAAGATCAAAAAAAAAAAAAAATAATTTAATTTTTTTTTTTTTACATGTGTGTGGTGCTCCCCCCCATGTAAATTACTCACGAAGCCCCCCCCCCCCACTGTTCTGATGAATCAATATTGAAACCAGGACACTGCAGGGGTCAGAGCGCCTCCTTGGCCTTGCCTTCCTTTGGATATAGGCAAGGCTTCTAAGGAGGGGGGTGAAGCGGTATGGGGTGCTTCACCCATACCCGCTGCACAGCCTGTGGCGCTCTTCGCCAGGCCAGATCAGGAATTTTCCTGCTGATGCTACGGCATCTTGATTTCTGTGGGATTTCTGTAAAATACCCCAGAAATCGTCATTTTACGTCTTTTCTGGACTGGCGACGACAGTCGTCGCCTGCGCGACGCAGCTCCAGATCGAGAATTTAACTCTCGATTTCTAAAGATTTTAGGCAATTTTATTATTGTTTTATCGTTTTTAGGAATAAAAGATTATAGCGTGACCTTTTTCGCGGCGTTCCGCGAAGGTCCATTTTTGCGAAAAGTGGCGCGTTCACGCATTTTTCAAAAAATGCTGAGGCGATTCCAGGAACCGCCCAGACGCCTATGGCGTAGCCCAACAGTGGGCCTTTTCATATGTAGGTTGAATTGGCACAGAAACGCGTCGCGTCGCTTACGCTACGCGTTGGGGGGAGACGCGCAAAATGAGTGTTTTTGACTCAAAAATCACTTTATTTTGTTGCTTTTCGCCCAAAAACCACTGGTTGGCCCAGTTTGGGCAGGATCTCAGTGGAGATCCTGATGGCGACGCCTCGTAGCCGTCAGAATTTCTGATGGCGGCGACGCCGTCGCCTTCATTTCGTCTTCTTTTTTATGCTATTTTATAGTATAGAATTGTTACTCATACATTGTACATGTCAACGCATTTATTTTGCATATTTATTTTACATATACCTTCTCTTTGTTCATAGACGCCAGATTGTGTCCGCGGACGCTCCCCATGGGGCGAGCAAGGATTCCAAGACCATTTACGCAACTCCAATGGAATCGAAGTTTGGTATAGACTTCATGTAGTACTTGGAGAGGTTGGGGTGATGGGTTGAAGGATTTTCAATTTTTCCAATTTTTCTGTGGACGCACGGACATCACCCCCGCCGAAAATGCTTCAGTCCCGCCAAACAGCCTCGTCCATTTGGACGTCGACAATTCAGTAGCATTCTCCTATCTAACAAAACATGGAGGAAAGATTGGCAAGCTCAATGCCATCCTAAGACCTTTTTTGGTTGTGGAGGAACCGCAAACAAGTCACTTTAGTGCCTCGCCTAGTTCCGTCCAAAGATATGTTGGCGGACGGGATCTCCCGGTGGGGCTTCAACCCAGGGGAATACTCCCTCAATCTACAGGTGTTTGTCACCCCGATGGGAGTTTTTTGTCCCTATTGCACGCCGGACATCGACATGTTCGCGTCGCCGAGCAATGTGCGCCTACCTCTCTTTTGCGCGCGCTAGCCCCATCACCAAGCGCATCTAGTAGATACATTGTCCACAGATTTGACATCTCTCACCCACGTGTACGCACACCCACCGTGGTCCATTATCGACAAGTGCTTGCATCGTCTTTGGGTGCACCCAAATCTAAAGTGCCTCGCAGTCCTTCCCTTATGGGCTTCCAAGTTATGGTGGCCCCTGTTAACAGCCCTGCACGTCCCATCCACTCCACTGGCGAAAATACGACCGAGGTTCGGCCTCTACGAGAGTGCCTCGGGGACACCTATGAGAAAACCTCGCTGGCCCCTGCTTTGCATTCTGTTATCCGCGAGTGCTTATACTCCCGGGGTCTTTCCGAGGTTCAAGTTGCTGAGCATTTGAAAACTGTGAGCTGCTCTAGTTGCTATCAAGCTGCTTTTTCTGTGCTGTATGCAATGGGCTTGCGCGATGAGTTGACCATGCAAAGTTCTCCTGATCTGTTTGCTGGTTCGCTGCTTGAGCTCAATGGCTACTCCGCGTCTACGGCGAGCAATGCTTATGCTGCGCTGCTGCTTATTCCTGGGTTCCAAACCCTCAAGTTTCACCCACTTTTGGCGCCTGTGCGCAACCTTTGGAACAAGAGTGTTCCCAAATATGCTGTTTTTTGGGACCCCATGCCTGTATTTTGTGCTTTTCTCAATACTTCTTACGACATAAATGTCATCAAAGAGGTGCACATTAAAATTCATTCTTCTTTGGCCATTTTTGGGCCTGTTTCGTTCATTTGATCCGTCCATGACATTGAGACAAGTTTCATCGGTGCGAGATCGCCGTTTTGTCGCCGTGCGGTGAAAGAACAAAGACTCTTATCGATGGGAAGAAGTTTTTTTCTTGAATGACTCCTCTTTTTGTCCATGGCATGTCATTTTAACCTACGTTGGGCCTACCAAGCATTTGGTTGTGCCAGGTTCTCCTCTCCTTATTACGTTGCATCGCCCTTTCACACCTTTGACTGCAAACACTATTGGTAGCCTCACTTCACATGAATTGGGAACCAGGTTTGGTGTCGACACTTCCGTTTGGGGAACACATACCACTCGTGGCACTTTTGTTGATTTCTATCGCAAATTAGGTCTTCCAAGCGAGGCGGTCGCGTCTTTGGGACAACGGGAGAACCTAGAGGCTTTCAGCAAGCACTATTTGCGTGTGGGCGCCTCCGGCGCTGCAAAGGACGCGCTGAACGATTTTGTGCACAAAGCCTCAAATGGGTGCTGTGCTCAAGCGACGTGCCGCAAACTCACCGGGAGCCTGCCACGCAGGTGAGAAGGGGGGGATGTGGCACGGAGCATGAGCAACAAGACACGGGTGAGCCCGCCCGTCCCATCCCAAGTCATTTGTCCAGCGCATCTAAGCGGCCACGTGTTGATTTGCTTTTGCCTCCTGCTAAGATACCACGCCTCGATTCTATCTCTTCACGTGGTCGACCGACCACACAGTTTATATTCAATTCTGACAGTGATTGTGACTTTGGTAGTGATGGTGGTGGTGGTGATGTTTCAAGCTCCTCGCGGCAACCACCAACCGCCGTCAAACAAAAGAGTACCAAAGTTACACACCGGCAGTGAAGAGTGGACCTCACCTGTGTCTTGTTGCTCTCGCTCCGTGCCACGTCCTCCCCTTCTCACCTGCGTGGCAGGCTCCTGATGAGTTTGCCACCGTCACTGATGTCTATTGATTCGTTTGCCTCCTTTAACATTTGCGCCACTGTGGCAAGTTCGCCCTGAACCTGATGAAGGGCAGCCGCCTCCTGTTCCACTAGCACCTCTGCTGCCTCTACTGCCTGCTTCACAGCCTCTCTTTTAGTCATGCAGTCCGGAGAGAGAGGTCCGTATCTGTCATCTAAAGCCTGTGGTGCCTCTTCTAAGTCAGTCATGGCCTTGGTCACCACCCCCAAATTGTTGTGGACTGGGGCAGGCATAATGTACTGAGGCCCAAGGTACAACAATGGAGGACGTGTTGCATTATGGGACAAACCTTGCTGGGCAGAGGGGGGAAGGGTAGAGTGAAACACTGCGTCATCGGCGACCTGCCGACAGGTCCTCAGAGAAGGCCGTACCCAATCGATAGCACCTCTGCAGGGAAGCACTGGGGAGGGAAAGCATACTGACAGTCTAAGGGAGCAACATGGTGATATTTGTACAGGATAGTCCCACCAGGGATTCCACGAGGCACCAAGTCCTTCAGAGTGGCAAGGTAGTACACCTGAAAAAACTCACAAGACTGCCCGTTATGCCCTGCCAAGACGGAAGTCATTTTGTGGTCATTGGACTCAAACTGAACAACCTCATGCTCCCTGTCTCCCACTTCAAGTGTGTTATGCTGAGCCTCCATGATCTCCTTAAACAAGTCTTTGCTCTTATACTGTTGGAACTCTCCACAAGCAACCTTCAGGTTGTGATATTTCTCAGATGCCTTGAACACACACAGGGGGTCTATGTTATTTGGGGAGCGGGGGTTGTTGACGTTCATAACCCGCGCTCACACCTTGGTGCTGCCTTGACCTAGATCCGCATGCAGCACGACAGCAACTCTATCTCTACAATCGGGAGGGAAGACGAGTTCACCGTTGCGGAACCTTATGTTCCAGCCACTCTCTATAGCTATGTACACGTGCAAGCAACCGTGCTACAGTCTGCTCTTTGCCTACCTCCATTTCAAGCATTGAAACATACAATGGATACTGCAAGTGCTGTTCTAGAGCTGTAACTCTACGATGATTGTCCAGGCAGCTCCAACCCCACTCACCCAGCAAGCGACGCATAGTCCTCAGTTGCCAGTTTGACAGCACCATCTCGGCTTTCAGCTGCAGGGTGCCCTACATGGGAATTTGTAGGCGAACTGTTCCAGCAGGCTACAAATCTGCACGCTGTTTATCTTGTACATGTGTTATTGCTTCTGAGTCACCAAAACAAATTCATTCGGCTGTGTCCTTGACTGCGGCCAGTCGCCTGCGAACATGCCTTTTACCAACATTTGCCTTGCGAGGTGCCATAGTACGAACATACGTGTGTTGGCCCACCTTCACAGAGCTCAAACGGTGGTGATTCTTTTCCTTGCGATGACAGAGAACATGCAGTGCTTTCATCTCATCCACTAACATGGGGTGACGTGCAGCATGCCTTCTAACAAGGAAGTACTGTTGACGGATGGCACTGATTGTACCACAGAGTGACAGATACTTGGACTTCCAACTATGTAGTCGCCTAACCTTGGCAACATCTGAAAATATTGCAGTTGATTGGGAGGGTGGTTGTGATGAGCACTGAGAGGATGTAGACTGTTGAGGTAGTGGTCGTTGAGCGCAGATCGTCTCAATGACACTTGCAAGGCAGCTCATTGGAGGGTGTAATGCGGTCACTGCGTTCTCAATGACGCGCACATTGCGTGTCCCAACGTGTGTGATCCTTCTGCACATCCTCACCTGCAGCGCTAGCAGAAGCAGCGCAAATTGCTTTGACTTTCTTCACCTTGGCCACGTTTCGAAGTTTCTGACAGAATGCGGCGGTGCGGTCACGGTCCTCAACCTTGCGGGCCAACATGCTGGGGCTCGAAGCCCCGCATGTGACACACACAGCATTGTAGTCATTGAAAGCCAGACCTGGAAAATAGTGTCGAACTTTCATACGACAAATTTACACATTTTCAGATGCCACACATATTGCACTACAGGCTTCTGGGTTCCAAAAAGGGCGGTAGTACTCTACAAAGCCTGACGCGTTGGAATGGGTGCCCACACCACTAGTGATCCCTTATTCAGGGGGGGACTAGGGTTGCGGGGCAGGCTTGTGGGTTCTAAAAAGGCTGGGAGGACTCTACAAAGCCTGACCCGTTGGAATGGATTCCCACACCACCAGTGAGCCCTTATTCAGGGAGAGACTAGGGTTGCAGGACAGGCTTGTGGGCTCCAAAAAGGGCGGTAGGACTCTACAAAGCCCGACCCGTTGGAATGGGTGCCCACACCACTAGTGATCCCTTATTCAGGGAGAGACTAGGGTTGCAAGACAGGCTTGCAGGTTCCATTGCCCATAAATCTCGAAAATTTGGTTTTTCATCGATGATGGGGGAAATCAAACCCATAGGTGAATGCAGACTGTCCCACTCTATACAAATATACCGCCCCGGTACGATTTTTCGTTTCCGTACTCGAGAAAACAGTATGTCCGCCTGGTGCACTACTGGGCAAGGTGCCTACGATGACATTTCATCAACGTGGTGTCACGCGACAGGCGCCGATGGAAAAGGGTCGTGAATTTGAAAGCGCATTTGGCGCCAGACCATAATTTAATTTCTGCTAAATCTGGTGAATCTGTTACTGTTAATTTAAATGTTGTTTTTCATTAGGAATTCAAGTGCTAGCAGCAGAAACCTATAATTTGCCTGTGGTGAACTACCCTTGTTGCACCCTTGTCGCGCCCTTGTTGCGCCCCTTGTCGCGCCCCTTGTCCTGGGATAACACCCCTTATCGCGCCCTTATCGCGCACCCTTGTCGGGCGATGACCCTCTTATCGCACCCCTTGTTGCACCCCCGTGTCGCACCCCCTTTTGTGTTGTATTCGTAGGTTTCCATTGCACTTTTCCCTCTTCCCTTGCTCTGAGACCTTCTCTTCTGTCCGTGGGGACTTGCCGGTGGTCTTTGAGGCTTTGGGTGCAGCCGGAGTGTGCATTTCGGATTGGGTGGAACAACCCAAATGTGTTTTGGGCACACGAAGGGTGGTTGGACCGGGTTTGGTGTTGCAAGCTGCCACCATAAGGGCATCCGATGAGCAGCTAACCTTTGATGCAACCACTACTTTTGCCCACATCCGTGTGACACGACAGGTTTTTCGGGAGGTCACTGGGTTGTGTCTCAGTGACATGATCTACCTCATTATGGACACCAACCCCAACCTTTTGGGTTGCACCCTTGATTTGCTGAATGCAGACACCGGTGCACTGGTGTCTGTTTTTCGAAGCAAGGTGAGCCCGAAGGTTGGAACACGGGTCACCAACTTCATCAGCCCCCTTTTCTAGGACCTTGATGCAGATGGGAAAAGAAAAACCGGATGCCAATTTTCTGCCCCAAGGGCAAAATGGGAAGAGGTCGCCATGATGCATCACGAGGGAGTTTTTCAGGTGAAGGACGGTGCCTCTGTTTTGCCGGTTTTTTCTCTTCCTTCAAATCAGTCCACGTCCTGGGCCGACCCGTACTATGGTTTCACTACCCCGGTTTTTTCATACTGCCGTCACTGTTGTTGCATGGCCATTGCATAGTGCAGATCCACTCTTTGGTTCTGATGACAAACGGATAGAGTGCCCTGAGTGGGAGGGATTCAATGAATCACTCTCAAACCTTGTTCGCTTGGAGCACTGTGTTTTGCGTGCCACTTTGAGTGCAACATTCTTCAAATTACAGATTGAAGTGGCTACCCTCGATCCGCTCCAAGGAACACCAATTTTTAACGAAAAGTTTCCATCCATTGGAAGGAAGTTTGATTCATAACAAGTGGAGGTAGGGCGTTTTCTGCATGACTTGACACCACAGTGGGCAACGTCGGGCGCATCTAATGTCATGGAAGGGTCCTCTGCCCAAAACGGTGGGTTAATACCTTGCGTAACATTTTTGGGCAGGGCAGTGGCAGACAGAAGCATGAAACCCACCCATCGTATGTTCCTTCTCTGTGAGATCTCATCCACCGGCGGCACACCTTCGGGCAAGCCACCACCACCACGAATGGAACACACATTCAACACAAATGTGTCTGCCAAACCAGCATCCATCTCCCAGACAACCCAAGGAACAGGAAAACCCACGAATGAACCATGTATCCACTGGTTTCCATTAAGCTGATAATTCAGAGGGAAAAAAACAGCAAATGCATGATGTCCCTCGGGGATCACCTTGCGGAGAAAGTCCCTTTGCCAATGTTGAGCAGAACCAAGTTCACCAACATAGGCAACAATCTCAATATTCAGGGGCAGGCCTGTTTGGGTCATAATGTCATGGTGCAAATCTGTCGAGAAATTCTCAAGTTGTGGAAAGTCATGAGAATCCTCACCCCATTCATGGATAGGGATGCTATGATGCTTGCCAAAAAACTGCATCGGGTGTAAAAAAAAGGTTTTGTGCCCCACACACAAGACCCAGTTGTGTGCATCAGGTGATGCTCCTATGACTGCCCAGGATGCACCGTCCTCCTCTAGGGATGTCGCAATGGCAGGCAGTAATGGCTCTGTTTCTGTGGATTTCCCATTCACATGTTTTTTCCCTGTGGGCACTACATCTTTTAATCTTATGTGGCACCCTCAGAAGCCAAGGGTGCACTAGGCACGTGATGAGTTAGACTGTCCTTGCTTGGAAGCGATGCATGGAGGTGGAGAAAATGGCACCTCCAGCCCCAAGGACTCTCACGTGATCCGTACTGATACTGGAAGCGTGTTGGTCTTGTGACATGGGAGGTGAGAGGGGTTTGCATTGGGTGGTGACAAGGAGGCCGGTGGCAAAGAGAAAGCGGAGGTGTTTGGTTGGTACATGGTCCCAACGGAACACAAAATGGTGGACATGTCCATCCTGCTGCGCGGCGGTGGAAGGATACAAGCGGTGGACAAGTCGGGGAAGCCTCAGGAGGACATGTACTGGTGCACATGCCATCAGGTTTGTGCTGTGGGGCTTGCAACGTGGTGTTCCTCAATGTGCAACAAGGGGTGCAACAAGGTACCTTGTCGCGCCCCTTATCGCGCCATAAGGGGGCGCAATAAGCTACCTTATCGCGCCCCCTTATCGCGCCATAAGGGGCGCGATAAGGTACCTTATCGCGCCCCCTTATTGCGCCATTAGGGGCGCGACAAGGTACCTTGTTGCGCTTGTTACATTGCGTCATTCCATTTCATTTCATTTCATTCTGCTGTGTCCGGTGGCACCCGTTGCATTCTGCATTCGTTGCTGCTGCACCCATGCTCCCATATTCACCCATCTGCCGTTATCTTCTAAGGTCACTGTAGTCCAATGGCCCGGTTTGGACCTTGTGCAAGCACCTGAAGCACTAGATGTCACTGGGTCCAAGGTTGGACATGTGGCGCCTGCTGCTGAAGCCTTCACTGGAGTGGGGGAGGAGTGGTTCCTGCCAGGCCCCCCAGCACTGTTTGAGGCTGCAGGGTTTCGGAATGAGGTAACCCTCCCCGGGCAGGCCACCACCACAAAGACACATTGGTGTCGGTCATTTAAGCTGAAACTTCGCCAGGGGGGGGTTGGAAACCGTGAAGGCATTCACCCTTCCCTTCGTTTGCAGCCTTTGGACCTCAGATGCAACGACCGATTTTGCGGTGGCTGTGTTGTGCTATGCTTCGTACTATGACGGGGGGCGTAAGAATCAGTTCAAGTGCCTGATCCGCACTGAAGACAGCTTCCGTTGGGTCGGCACCATGCATCGCGCAATTTCCGTGCTTTCGGGGGGGATGCCTTGCCTGCATATGTTAAGGACTAGATGAAGAAATGGGAAACCTCTAGTGCCCCCAGATATGGTCGTGGGATCACGAAAAAGGAGGTTGATGTGGATGGGGACAGTTCAGACAGTGATGCCACCCCCCTTGCCCAGGAAAAACATGGGCAGCCCAGTGACCTCAAGGGTAAGGGCCCAAAAAAGCCAAAGCCCGAGGGCAAAAAAGGTGGAACTTCAGCAGCAGGCAGCGTTCCTGGCAACTGCTGGTCCTGTCACCCTCAATGCCACGAGCGTTCACAATATTGTATGTGCAGATACTGAGGATTTCGCATCCGGGGTGCTTGCGAATGTGAAGGATGCAGTGACACCCCAAACAATATCGGTCGTTGCAGCTGCACTGAGGGAGGGAAGACAGAGAGATGTTGCAGCGCGGTTGAAGAGACAAGAGGAGAAAACAAAAAAAAAGGAGGACAAAGTGGAGTTGGCCCTTGCTGAGCAAGCCAGGCTGCTGGAGGCAAAGGAAAGGGCAGAGGCAACCGCCAAGGAAGCGCAGAACAAATTGACAACAAGTAGTGCTGAGGTTGCACGGCTCAGAAGTGAGAGGGATTCTTTGTGAGAGCGAGTGGAGACTTTGGAGGTAGACAAGGCTAACTTTCAGCATAATTTGAATGCAGCCTTGGGAACCCATAGCCCCCGTGCGACAGCGGCTGAACTGAGCACGTCCCGAAAGCAATCTAGGCCTACAGCTTCCTTGCCTGACAGTCCATCTAAGCCTCCTTCTTCTCAGGAGTGACTCCTCAGGGGTCCTGAGTTGCATGCCACCCCCAGTCAGGAGGAGCTGCTACATTTTGCACGGGCCTTGCAATTGAAGGGAGGGGAGAAGGTTGGTGCCCCAGTCCTCACTGCACAATTCAAATGGGGCCGAATTTGACCGACATGGCAGGAAATCCGCATTCTAAAGGCAACATTCAAGCCAAATGCCATTCATTTTTTGCATTTGGTGCATGCATGCGCTTTGGCCACCCTCCCAAGTTGGTTTTTCATTGTGCACTGTGCAAGTGGCACACTACATGGGTCAGGAGCCCATGGTACCTCATTCACACCCGTGTGATGGGACACCTCTCGGTGCTCTGGTTGAACTTAGCGACTTCCGTGGTGGTGGGTTGTGGATGGAGTGTGGTGGCAAGCTGTGGGCACCCAAATGTAAGACCACTAGAGAAGTGGTACAAGTGGTGAACCACTTGGGCCGAGGGATCCCAGGGGTTGTGTGCTCCGAGCGCAAAGGGTTGGTTTTCAACAGCGGGGCCCTACATAGGCCGTGGGATTGGGAAGGAGACAGGCGGTCGGGTGTTTTGTACAATGGTGCAGATGTTAGCACAGCGTCATTACAGGAGTGTGAGGACCTTATGGCACGTGAATTTGCACCTTGTGGGCACCCTTGCGGCGGGTGACACTGCGGATCAACTGATTGCAACTGATTGCCAGTTGACCTTTGTCTTTGCCCTGTTTGCAATTACCAATGATGCTAATCGGACCTTTTGTGTTCGTGCAACAAGGGGGCGCAACAAGGTACCTTGTCGACCCCCTTATCTCGCCATAAGGGGGCGCGATAAGGTACCTTGTTGCACCACCTTGTTGCGCGATAAGGTGCGCGATAAGGCACCTTGTTGCACCCACTTGTTGCACCAGTGTTACTCCAAATGGTAGCATTTTCAAAATGAAAGTCAAGGCATCAACTGCCATCAAACAGTGCTGTTCAGCCCTCAAAGGCTTACGCATGCAGCAACTCAAGAAAGTCTCCTCCAAGCAACAACAGGTCCGCTTGAAAATGGTTCAGCAGATTCTCAGGTCACTGCCACAAGACGGAGAAGTACAAGCTCGGATGACACATCAAGGAGTTGTACATCTCCCTGGAGGGTGGGCCAGTGTGAAGAAGGGGAGTAATGCCACAGTGGAAGAGAAGCAGGCCTTAAGGGTTGTTCGACAAGTCCGCGAAATGCGTTCAAGTATTAGGCAAATGAATAGGTTGCCAAGGGCTTGTAGGAAAAAAGATTTCGACGCAGCACGACAACAGCACACACCTTATAGGTGTACCACTAGGGCTGCTGTGTCTGAGACACGTGCACCTGGGGCCTCAGCGAGCAACAAGCTGGCTGAGGTTGTCAACCACCAAATTAGTTTGTCGCAAGCTGTCGAAACATTGAAGACCCATGGCCCAGACATCATTGTGGTGTTGTCAGCTGATGCCACCCCTTTATGGAAAGCATCAGCAACACGGTGTGACATGTCTGTCCACTGTTGGCAACAACCAAGTGAAGCAGGGGCCCCTAACCTATGGCGCATTTGGTGGGCCATGTGGGGGGGTGATGACACACATTTCATGCTATCCATGGACAAGGCACATGACCTCAATGGTCAGGTGCGGGATTTGTGTCACAATTATGACATTGTGTGGGAAGGGAAAACGCTAGGGTTCAAGTGTGTCATCCCAGGGGATGGAAAAGATATGCATGCCGGGAACCCCTCCTCCAAATCTAAGTGTTGGATTTGTGAGAAAGATAATGGCCTAGCATTTTTTGTAGGAGACATGAAGGCGGGGATGAGGTGGGGTGCTTACCTCAGGTGCATCCCAACCGGGGGCAGAGTAGGTGACTACGTGTATGCAACTTGTAGAATCCTGTGCATCCTCGTGAAAAGGCTAAGGGGGAAGTTCCACCAAAGAGGGATCCATGTAGGGGTGCGTGAGCTGGATGGGGAGATGCACGAGATCAAAGAAGTTTGCAAGGGGATCCTGGAGGCAGAGAGGATTGCACCAAGACGGGCCAAGGAGGAAAGTTTCGACCTGACAAGTGCCAATGCCTTCATGGCCAACCCCCATTGGGCAGACAACATTGTCACCATTGCCAAAGCACGTATGGGGAATGTGGAGACCCCTACTGGGCGTTTGGTATGGGTGGCCCTTCGGACCCTCTTGCACCAGTTTGCACATATCCATAGCTTTTGGAGGCAAAAAGCATTTTTTACAGATAGTGATGTTGCCATGTACACTAATGCGGTGGACCGCTTCCCTGAGGCATAGGGGGACTTAGGGTGGAAGGTGAGCACGTGGGTCCACTGGACATGCGCTCACTCACCTTTTTTTGCTCAGGCATACAGGAACATATATATATATATATATATATATATATATATATTTTCAAGCATTCCCAGTGAAAAAAGGAATGGCCCTTTCAAGAGGGACCTACACAACAGTTGTAAGGGATGGGCTCTCTTAAAGCCAAGGTTATCTAGGCTTTCCATGGGCCATGTTGTAAATATGAATAACCTGGACATGGAGTTGCTTGCACGGAAGGTACAGGAGGCAGATGAGAGGGACAAAGCAGAAATCCTACTAGGACGTCGCAGGTTGCAATAGACAAGAGATGTCATAAAGTGGTTGTCTTGTGCATGCTTCATAGGGTGCAACAAGAGGTGCAACAAGGGGTGCAACAAGGGGGGTTATCACGCGATAAGGGGGTGCATCAAGGGGTGCAACAAGGGGCAGTTGTTGCGCAACAAGGGGTGCGACAGGGGTGCAACAAGGGGTCTTACCCATTTTGAAAAAGGTTAACAATGGCGTACACGGTTGAGAAGCACAGTCCCTATAGGTCATTTGGGGCCCCTCAGGACACATGGCCCTTTAAAACCCCCCATGAGTACTACAAGACACCTTTTAGGTGTTTACAAGTTTAGGTGCAACAAGGTACCCTTTTCGATCAGATCCCAGTGCACCACACCGCAAAGGTAACGCAAGTACGGTGATAGGTGGGCACGGCACTTGATTCATTGCGGGGTGCAACAGTTGGTGCGTGCCATGGTCGAGATCTCACCCGAACATTTGTTGCACCCATCAAATCACATCCCGCACTTTCCGGGTCAATGTGTCGGGAGTGTTGATACATTTCCGGTGCATACAGCGTGCTGGCCTAGTAGGTACCAACGAAAATATGCCAGAAATGTAGCAAACTTCCAGGTATTCGTGACGCACTTGGGACTATATGCGTACCTTCTGGGCCCGCATCAAGGTGCAATGACTGTTGCCACCTTGGCCCGAATTTATAGTCCTAATTTGGCATTGTATGGGCTTGGCAAGGCATGTTTCCTTGCGGATCTTGCCTACATCTCAATCCCAAGTACTTTGCCACCGTATAAAGGTAGCAATTTGACGTTTTGAGAGAAGGATTTCGCGCGGGTCCACCAATTCTATCGGGCACATGTGGAAAAAAACTTTGCGCAGCTCAACGACCTTGACATTGTGAGTAAGCAGTACCGGGGCTGCAATTTGTTTTGGTTTGGTGACTGCGCGCGGGTGTTGGCGAGCGTGTGCAACTTGCAACGCACGTTGTATTTGCAATATGTGCGATATAGCCCATGTTTGAATTGATGAAGGTGATGACGTGTGGCGCGCCATGTTTGCGTCCGTGCAAGGCGACTACGATGTCGCTCACACGGTTGCGGTGAATTCCGCTTCCGCGAAGGCTGGCGCCCATCTTCGTGTGCAGCCACATGTGCTGCTAGCTATTATCGAATGCTTGCGGCACTCGGGGAACAAGGACACGTTCCAGTGTGATGCTACACGCAAATTGACGGACATGGGCTTGGCAAAGGGGCCGTTCAAGGAGACCAAGAAGGATGTGCGCACACTTTGGCAGCGCTACCTTCAGGAGGTTCAAAAGTGGGATATCAAAGAGAAGGGCAAAGCGGAGGAGGGGGCGGGGGTGGCACAAGCCATGGACGTAGACGTAGAGGAATCCCAACACCCCCAACCCTCCCAATCTCTTTCTGAAGCCATTTCCATTTCCAAATCGCAAATTTCCACTGAATCACTTCCCGATTCGAACGCCCAATCTCTTTCTCAAGCAATTTTAATTTCTGATTCTAATTCCCAATCCCTTTCCCAATCACACTCCGAGTCACAACCACTTTCACAAAAAATTCCGGACCCCAACTCCCTATCCATTCCCCAAGCACCTTCTAATTCCGACTCCCAATCTCAATTCGTCCCCGAATCCTCCCTTTCTGCAATTCTCAGGAAGGAGCCTCTAGTGCCTTGTCCAAATTGTGGTCTATTGTGTGCCCTGAGGAATCTCCAAAAACACATTGACAAAGGGAGTTGCGCCAAAGGTCTTGAGAATGCCAAACGGGTTCAATGTGATATTTGTTTTGGGTGGTTTGGGGTGCATGGGTCTGATGCGCATTATGGGGGTTGCCTCCGCAAGGGACCTCCGGAAGACCGAGGGCAGCCAAAGAAAATCATGAGGACGAGCAACGTTCCAAGCATTGCGTCTTTTTTTCAGAAGGCAAAGCCAGCCGGCCTGCTTGAGAGAGATTTGGTTTTTGGTGAAGACTGCCAGCCTGAACCCGAGCCTAAGCCTGCGCCCGAGCCTGAGCCTGAGCCTAACCCGGAACCTGAACCAGCCGCAGAGTTCGAGGATGCAGAGCTTCCTTTGTTGCCCTCTTTCCATGGTGATAGGGTAGATGCAGGTGTCAAGTGCATGTTCCCTTTCATGCCACCAGCGTTCCCGGTACAAACACCTAACCCATTGCTCAAGGTGACTGAATTGCAATGCACTGGGTCTATGGACTCGGCAGATAAGGATACGGCCAAGCAAGAAGAGTTGCGTGCAGAGTTCATCAATTAATGGAGGGAATGTGGTCCCCTCAACTACACCTATGCTGCTTTGCTGCTCCTCCCCCCAGGGAATCACAGGTGCAGGCCAACCCGCCCTTCTGCAACCCAGAGTACGGGGTCGGCGACAACGATGTCGACCCGTTGCCGCGGCAGAAGGTGGGGAAGCAACCGCGGGTGAACCCCGAGTTTGCCTCGGATGTGGCCGGGCTGCAGGCCAGCAAGTAAGACCACAAGGCCTCAAAGGCCACGTACAGCAAAGTGCCTAGCGACTTCATTCGCACGGCATTGGTCGGCTTATTGGTGGGAACGGATGTGCATATTGGGTTTTCTACCATTGATGCGAAGGTGAATGACACTAAGATTCTTATTAAGAAACTAGTGCTAGATCCCAACATGAATAGGGGAATGGCAGTGGTGGTTGGGAGTAGCAGCAGCAGGCGCAGCAGCAGCAGCAGCAGCAGGTACGCCTCTGCTACCATAAAGAAGGTCCCTACCAGGACCGGCCCCCGCTGTGCCCCTTCCGCCTGTTACCCCTGCTGATTTACTCCGGATCAGCGATTGCATTCTTCAAATTCCAGGGTCCAAAATCCAAAAATATAGAAAATAAAATACAATCCTCCTTCAACCCTGAACAGCAACCAGATCCCACAAATCCAGCAATAATCCAATCCACACTACGGGCTTATCTCGCTGGCCTCGTTCCAGTCTCCCACCAGCTTGAGGCATCTGCGGTACTTCCGCAGATACCGGTTCCACTCCCGGACCCGCAACTCACCGCGGTCCAGCGGCAGCGGGATGGACCACAAGTCCTCCAGCTTCTGGTTCGGAGCGTCCACCCGCTCCTCATCCTCCAACCACTGGAGGCAGGCCTGCTCCGTACAGATGAGTCCTTCCCGGATCTGATCCCGCAGCTCCTCCTTCAGGTCCTGCGCCAGCCGGTGCGGGAATGTCCGGCATACCCAATTGTCCCGCGGCGCTCCCCGCATCTCGCCGACGACCTCCTCGGCGAAGTCCTCCCAGTCCAGGATGAAGTCATCCAGGTTGGAGGGGTTGCCATCGTAGTAGGGGATTTTGATTCCCCTGAGGTCGTCAATCCTGATGGCGTCTCGGACGTCCCCAGCCACTACTCCACCGAGACGGATACCACCTGTGGCCAGGGGGTGTGAGTACACTCCCCGTACATCCCTCTCCTCCATGGAGTGCGGTCCAGTTGGGCCTGAACCCATGGGGTTTGGAATGCGGGAAGGACTTACTCCATCGGCTGTCCATATCCCCGTAGTGGGGTCCTTCGCCCACAGGTTTCCGCTTGGATGGCCTCGACCATGTCCGTCGGCGCTTCCCATGGTTCGCCCCTGCATGGTCTGGTTCTGGATCTCCTCTTCCGCATAAACTGCATAGGTAGTTGTAGTGGGCGGTGGATCCTGGGTGGCATGGGACATCTGTACCGTCAGGCTCCTCGGGTCCGTGGTTGCGTGCCCTTCCCGCATGGACCCAGTCGGCGCCGTTTGTTCCCCGAGCATTGTGGATTCGCTGAACATGGGAACAAAAGGCAGCGCACCCGGGTCAACACGCGGAGGCGCGTAGGGTGCCTCTGCAGGGCCGCCCATGGGTTTATCCATGGCGCTCCTGAGGGTCTTAACCCGCTCAACCAGCTCTGCCGCGGCCGGCTTTGCCGGGAGCTCCGGACCCGAGGCGAGGGGCTGTAGCTCCTCTAGCCTTTTCAGGCGTCCCGACATGTCCTCCAACAGGTGGAGGAGGCTGTCCACCACTCGCTGCTGCTTCTCCAAGGCCGGCTTCAGATTCTCCCGGTACCGGTCCTGTTCCGCTCGCAGCTCCTCCATGTCTTTCTCCGCGGCCGACTGGTCATCCAGGATCCCCGCGACGTCTTCCTCTAGACTGTCCTTCGCGTTGTCCAGGCTGTCTAGGCGATGCACGATGGCGTCCATCCCCATCTTTGGGTACTTGCCCATGAGGAAGGACAAGTGCTCGCAGTGGCACTCAGCCTGCTTTCCGCCTGATCCGGCGCATCCTGCGGTTCCTGGCGCCTCAGACTCATCGCCCATGGGCGTATCGCCTATGGCGTCCGTCTCTGGTCATGTGTGCCGGGGCACAGGTGCCATCCGGGCCCTGGCTGGCCTCTCCAAGCCCTCGGCGTCGTGCTCCAGGCTGGGTTCTGGGGCCGTGTTCGCCCTTGTGGGCGGTCTGGCCGTCTCCTCCGACTCCGAAGGTGGCTCATAGGCTGTCCGATAGCCCTCGGAGTGCCCCTCGGATTCCCACAGCCTGACCGGGCTAGGGTCCGTATCCATAGCCCCGGCGTCCCTTGCCGCGGACTTGGGTGACCCGCGCTTCCGGTAGCGCCAGGCCCGTCCTCCACTGCAGCCTGAATGGCAGGCCTCATCAGAGTCCGCGGCGGCGGAGCGGAGGTTGCATGCCTTTCGGCAGCGACGCTCACACATGGAGACCAGGTCCTCCATGTCACGTCCTCCTCTTTCCTGAATGTCGTACTTTTCTTCGGGCTTCAACTTCCAGAGTTCGCCATGCTCTTGAACGTCTCGGTTCTTCTATGGCTCCAATCTCCGGCGTGGTCTCCACTGAGTCCACAATGCGCACCCAGGGCGTACTTGGGCAGGGCTCATAAGGGCCCAAGTCCCCGGGTCGGCGGTAGGTAGGGCCCCCACCGGCTCAGCCCAAGCAGGCAGCCAAGGGGCGGAGCAGCAAGCCAGTGCCAAAGCGTAGCGCGCAAACAAGATTGGTGTTAAACCAGGTGGTTGACCCTACGGATGTTCCGGTCTATTTCACGAGGTCTGATGACATCACAGTCCCCTTCAGTTGTCTCTTTTACTGGCGATTTGAGTATCGGGAGCACGGGGCTTACATTTTGGTGCCGCCGCGTGTTTGGGCGGAGGTGCTGAAGTACCCATCCCTCTCTCTCCGTAAGGTCTAACCTCTTTACCCATTTCCTAATCCTCTAGGTCATCGGAATCACTTTAGGAGAAGAGTAACGGATCCGGCCAATGCCTGGCTCTAACTCTATGCCCACTTCCTACTCCCCAGCATAAACAATCGAAAGTAACAGTAGGTCATCGGAATCACTTGAGGAAAAACGAATTCGGCGAATGCCTCGCTCTAACCATATACCCGCTTCCCACTCCCCTACAAAAACTCAAAACTAAAATCTACAGTGTATGTACAGTGGATACCTTTTTTCCCATGCCGGTGGCGGGTTTTTCATGCAGGTTATCCAAGATTTCCATTGCTTTGCTTTGCATGTGCCCGCCCTGTTTGTGTTGGCATGATTCCATATGTGTACGCATCACGACCACGGGTTCTTGAGCCCCTATGACTGTCCACGTGTCCGAATTAGTGATCCGAAAAATTGCGGATCATTTTGCTAGGCAGTGGGGGGGGGTTTATGGGGTGGGTGATCCGTGATCCGCGGATCATTCGGTTGGGGGGGGGAGGGGGGGGGGATTTCGACCCCCGCGGACCAGTTATCCGCGGACCGCCTACCACACTTTCCGTCAATGGGTTCATGTGCTGCAGCCTTGTGGGGAAGGAGGGAGCGGGGGAAGAAGGAGGGAAGGCGGGCCCGCGGCAGTGAGGGAGGGAGTGTATGGGTTATGCTAGCGCTAGACAGGTAGGAAAATTTTCTCAATGGTTGCAGGCGGTTGCAGGCGGTGGGCTCCCCCAGTAGACACATACACCAACATGCACAAACATTAATTTGGTTCAAACTCCCCAAGGGCTTGGAGAATGCTGCCCAGAAAGTGAGGCCATGATTGGGTACAAATGATTGAAAATTGACGTGAAAACAACATAGTGACAACAGCCTAAAAGGATTCAAAGTACTTTAGAAAAAGATGACGTTTGAGCCTCCACGCGACTCAAACTCTTCTACATCTCCAAAGTACGCATCGCGTACGTACAAGACAAGCTTTTACTTGAGTTCCGTCGCTGTGATATCTTGGAGCTATCACGGCAAAATTTGAGCACATGAAAAAAAGTGTGCTCAAGTCTAAGTCATTGCATTGCACTTAGCGCTTAACCATCCGCTCAGAGTGCAATCAAATAAGAGAATATCTGCACTTTATACATGCACGAACGTTTATCGCGATGAATTAGCAAAATTGAAGCTGATGGTGTCGCGCACGAAGCTCCCCAAGTGGGTCCATACCATGGCCAAAAATGGCTCTTTTGGGCCATGGGTGGAAGCCCCAACATGGATGGCTTGACCCACCATGGTCATTAGTTGAATTTCAAACGTAAAATTTAATTGACCCAAGATGTGTGATGTCCGTGTGCACCATGGGAAGAGAAGGATACCTTTCGTTTCATGGGGCAATTTATGGCACACCTGGAATCCTATTTTGATGACTCAAGCTAAATAAATCACTCATGACTTCACATGTACTTGCAACTCAGAAGTTCAATTGATATACAATTAAGATAGACACTTATGGCTTTCAGATGCATTTTACTTTAAAGGTTGCGGATGCAGTGGCTTAGAGATATGCCCTGCCGAAGTGACCATATGAAATGCATAAAAATGGCATGCCGTGACTAGTCAAATGGGGGGCAAGGTGAAAGGAAGGCGCCGTAAGGTAACGGCGAGGCCCCTTGACCTCTTTAGCGTCTTATTTTGCCTGCACATGATGTTGATGCCCAGTGTTCGATTTTTATCCTGCTGGGCGTCGCTAGAAGGTGTGCGCAAGAACCCCACCCTTCTAGCGCCCTTTTTGCATGTTAACCCAAGCCACACCACCTTGTGTGGTTGAAAAGTGGTTTGGGGCCAATCACCACATATTTATGCTCCTTTTGGTGGCTTATTTTCAGCTTTGTTCAAAGCGGCCCGTTTGCCGGATTTCCTGCACACACCCCTCTTGCTGGAAGGGGGATTCTAGCACTCTTTCTGCACCCTTTCTGCACCCTTTGTGCGCCCTTTGTGCACGCCCCTTTCTGCAATAGAACCCCCTTTGTGCACCCTTTCTGCACACCCTTTGTGTGCTGGAACCCCCTTCCTGCACCCTTTCTGCGGGGGGGTTTCTGCGCCAAGGTTTTTTGCAAGAAGGGCACGAAAAGCATCCACCGGGTTCAAATTTGGCTTCTCAAGCGTACATGCAATGCCTTTTTCTTCGGTCCCTTGTGGCCTCGCCAAGGGCAAGCCTTTGCCGGGCCGCTCGGTGTCGTAGCCCCACATCAAAGGTATCCATGTTCAATCCATGGGTGAGACCACGCCGTGAAACGCGTTGGCGGCGAAGGCACCGCCCATGCATCCTGGCAGCAAGTTTGAAAGCCTTATACCTGTGTTCCGCTGGTACACTGCTGAACACATAAAGGTTACGATAATTTTGGAGCACCGCTCCACAATGGGCCACGTTCCAGTGGACCCATGGGGTTGACTTCCAACCAAATCGGAGCCATGCCTCACCGATTTTACGGCAGTGAGTTTTGGCCTCTTGCACCTCACCATTGGTCAATGGTGTCTTTTGCCTCCACAGGGCATATAGACTACGCATATTGCGCAGCAACACTTCAACTAGTGTCCACAAGAGACCACCACCAAACATGGTGTTAGGAAAGTTGTTTCTGAGGCCATGCACAATTCCATCATAGTACTTGGGGTCTGTCAAGAACAACATAGAGGTGCTGATATCAAATTGCCCCGCCTTAGTGGTCCTTTGGAAAAGCCTGTCAGCAGGAGCCACATGCTTTACATTTGCTAAAACGGTAGACCATATATCGGCAAACTCACTGGCAATTCGCCGCACGCCAACAACACCCACTGTCAAGGTGGTAATAGTTTCTGTTAGGCGCTTCTTGAAAGCATTGGTTACCCTACAACCTGCGTGTGCATAGTCTCCAATGCGAATACATACACTTCCAAGAAATGCCCCCCATTGATTTTTATTTACCGTGCCCTCTATCAGCACCAACCTGGTGGCATCGGGGCAGCCCCACCAACACCCCCCCCCCCCCCGTTCGTCACCATCATTAGTTTCCCCTCCCTGGTTAGTTTACATTGAAACGCTTTGGTTTCGTTTTTCACACGGAATGTACAATTTTCTTGTAGGTGGATGATTTGAGCATTTAGGCCCACATTGTCACACTACAGTTGCAGGGACAAATCCTAATGCGGGAACCACAGGCTAAGTTCATAACGTGAAGTGACCGTCTCGTTAGAAGGCATTTTTTTCCTCTTAGAAAGCAACTCTAGGGCACAAAAAGCCTCCCTCGGTTTTTGCTAAGTCATCGATATGTCGGAGAAGTTGCAATTTTTTGAAGACCCACGGATTACCCTGTTTTGCGCAGCTGCCCATTCGCGAACGAGGCGGGGGGGGAGGGGGGGGCAGGAGGGTATGTGTGCATTTGAGATAGGTCTTTCACCATGACCCCCCCCCCTATTTTGAGAGTGCCGGATGCAAAAATAAGTACGGCTGGGTTTCATTGACAAATGCCACCTAGACACTTGTAACTTCCCAAGTGACAACCCCTTGATCCCAGAAGCACAACATGCAGCAGAACAGAGGAGTAAGAAAAAGTGCTTTTCTAATGCTTTAGGGTATACTTTAGTTGTATTAGAGGTGCTCTGAGCACACAGGCATTTCTACCTTAGTATTGGCCCAACCAAAAGGGGTGATAACACATTTTGACCTATGGAACCAAACACTAAATTGGGATGTGGTGTGGACCCCTTTATCCCCAAGCTATAGGCACTAAAACATCTTTTCCTTGGTTGCTGAGGCAGTGATATACTGAAGGCAGAGCCTATGGACTTATCTATTTTTTCTCATGAATTCTTAGCTATCCTAGTGGTATGCACCCTAGGGGGCTGGGGCACCTCTTTTTGAGTGGTCCTGGGCTCAATACCCAGTCAGCCTAGCTAAGTAGGAATATCCCATGTGACATGGCAGTGACCTCATCACCACATGCCATGCCACCTCAGCACCTATGGGACCCAAAAACAAAGAGTGCACATCTCAAGATGGCACTGTGGATGAGAGTGAGCCTTTGGGGCAGTTTTCCAATCAGTTTTTCTCAAACATGTAAAATATTTCATCCTGAGTTGCAATGTATGCTAATTGCTGTGGTCGATTATTGATAGTTTTCTTTATCTAACTCTTTGTGACTGCAGCCCTTCATGCTTTGATCCTGATTTTCTTCTACTTGCTTATCTCTGGCTTTGGTTATCCTGGATTGGTTGTATTTCAGCAAATAAAACATTTTCCTCATCAAAAACAAGTAGCAGGAAACCCTACACCAGCAGCAAGCAGCAGGAGAGGCACAACAAACACACAGTGTTGAAATCACTATAAAACCTTCTGGTAGCAAGAGGCAGACTGTCTCTGCGTACCGGCAGCAACCCCGTGCCGTACATCCAGTGCGCCGAGATCAGTCATATATAAGCAAGAAGGGCGAACGAATATGGACACCAAGAAAGAGGACACCGACGTGAAGACGGCGCCTGAGGCACCAGCAATGCCAGCACCTGGTGAACCTGGACCTGGACCTAGCGCTGTACCTTCGGAGCCCTTATATGGGCCAGTGGACGTGGCGGAGGATTCGATGGAAGGACTTCAGTCGGCCTTCCGGGCCCTCTCAGTCGAGGAGGTGGACACCCATCCTGTGAAGAGAAAGAGAGAGAGAGAGAAGGATGTTGGAGAAAGCATAGCAGACGAAGGAGCAGACCAAGGGCACGACCCGACGAATGATCCTACCTTCGAGGGCGCACCAAGCGCTTCTGGCCTCCACGCATCACCCTCTCCTATAACCACAACACTCCCAACTCCAGACCCAGCCGCTGCGACATCCACACCCATAACCAACCCGCCTATGGCTGAGGGCATAGGCTTTACTGGTATGCCTACCTACCCCGCCTATGGTGTGAACCCACCTACCACTGCGTTTCCAGAGGCAACTACTACCAGTGAGCCGGTGACCTCCGGTTCTGCGCCGCGATGGTATGCGGCTGACTATCACCATCCTTTACCCGCTACGGGAGCCTATGTGGATGTTCCTGGGTATGCAACCTTGAGTGGGTTGAGAAGAGGACCTGAGTCATGCGGGAGCAGGAGTAGAGGATCGGGGAGATCCTCCAACAGGTCTCTGACGCGGTCGGAGATCAATGAGGTGCTCCGAGGAGCCACCTCTAAAATTGTTGGCGACCTTACTCAAGAGATTCGAGATAAACTTGAGCCCCGCCGCATACCGCCCCAAGCGTCACCTACCACTGTGGGAATGTCACCCCATCGAGTACAGGCCAACCACCTGGTGGCAGGGCTGACAAACACCCTGGGGAGCCTGAGGAGCCGACCGATGCCGACCCCTGCTGTGATACCTAGAAGCCCTTCCGTGCGGAGGACAACCCAGCCACCCTACAGTCACGTGGCGAATTCTACGAGAGCCGAGCTGGACCGGATGGGGCTGACAGACCTTAGGGCAATGGTGGATGTGGAGCCCTACGGCTCCAGTGACCTAGGCCGAGATCCCTCTGATGATGAACCCCAGAGCACGCAAAGCCAGCTCGCAAGAGCGCGCACAGTGGGGTTGGTGACGGGTTCCCACGCCCGCACCCCCCCGCACCCACAGCCAGTGGGTAGTGGGCCCCGGCAGCCCGCTCAGAGGGCGGGCAGTCGGGGGTGGGAGAGCGCCCGACCCCGGACGCCCCACACCTAGGCAGGAGGCGCCCCCCCCGGGCGCCCTCGTGCCGCCCCCACAGCGCGCAAAGCTAGCTCGCAAGAGCGCGCGCTGTGGGGTTGGTGACGGGTCCCCACGCCCGCACCCCCCTGCACCCACAGCCAGTGGGTAGTGGGCCCCGGCAGCCCGCCCAGAGGGCGGGCAGTCGGGGGTGGGAGAGCGCCCGACCCCGGACGCCCCACACACAGGCAAGAGGCGCCCCCCACAGGCATCCTCAAGCTGCCCCCACAGCACGCAAGAGCGCGCGCTGTTGGGTTGGTGACGGGTCCCCACGCCCGCACCCCCCCGCACCCACAGCGAGTGGGTAGTGGGCCCCGGCAGCCCGCCCAGAGGGCGGGCAGTCGGGGATGGGAGAGCGCCCGACCCCGGACGCCCCACACCCAGGCAGGCGGCGCTCCCCCCGGGCGCCCTCGTGCCGACTCCACAGCGCGCAAAGCCAGCTCGCAAGAGCTCTCGCTGTGGCGTTGGGGACAGGTCCCCACGCCCGCACCCCCCCGCACCCACAGCGAGTGGGTAGTGGGCCCCGGCAGCCCGCCAAGAGGGCGGGCGGTCGGGGGTGGGAGAGCGCCCGACCCCGGACGCCCCACACCCAGGCAGGAGGCGCCCCCCCCGGGCGCCCTCGTGCCGCCCCCACAGCGCGCAAAGCCAGCTCGCAAGAGCGCGCGCTATGGGGTTGGGGACGGGTCCCCACGCCCGCGCCCCCCCGCACCCACAGCCAGTGGGTAGTGGGCCCCGGCAGCCCGCCCAGAGGGGGCGCGGTCGGGGGTGGGAGAGCGCCCGACCCCGGACGCCCCACACCCAGGCACGAGGCGCCCCCCCAGGGCACCCTCAAGCTGCCCCCACAGCACGCAAGAGCGCGAACTGTGGGGGTGGTGAAGGGTCCCCACGCCCGCAGCCCCCCGCACCCACAGCCAGTCGGTAGTGGGCCCCGGCAGCCCGCCCAGAGGGCGGGCAGTCGGGGGTGGGAGAGCGCCCGACCCCGGAGGCCCCACACCCAGGCAGGAGGCGCCCCCCCGGGGCGCCCTCGTGCCGCCCCCACAGCACGCAAAGTCAGCTCGCAAGAGCGCGCGCTGTGGGGTTGGGGACAGGTCCCCACGCCCGCACCCCCCCGCACCCAAAGCCAGTTGGTAGTGGGCCCCGGCAGCCCGCCCAGAGGGCGGGCAGTCGGGGGTGGGAGAGCGCCCCACCCCGGACGCCCCACACCCAGGCAAGAGGCGCCCCTCCCGGGCACCCTCAAGCTGCCCCCACAGCGTGCAAAGCCAGTTCGCAAGAGCGCACGCTGTGGGGTTGGGGACAGGTCCCCACGCCCGCATCCCCCCGCACGCACAGCCAGTCGGTACGGGGCCCCGGCAGCCCGCCCAGAGCGCGGGCAGTCGGGGGTGGGAGAGCGCCCGACCCCGGACGCCCCACACCCAGGCAGGAGGCGCCCCCCCCGGGCGCCCTCGTGCCGCCCCCACAGCACGCCAAGCCAGCTCGCAAGAGCGCGCGCTGTGGAGTTGGGGACGGGTCCCCACGCCCGCACCCCCCCGCACCCAAAGCCAGTGGGTAGTGGGCCCCGGCAGCCCGCCCAGAGGGCGGGCAGCCGGGGGTGGGAGAGCGCCCGACCCCGGACGCCCCACACCCAGGCAGGAGGCGCCCCCCCCGGGCGCCCTCGTGCCGCCCCCACAGCACGCCAAGCCAGCTCGCAAGAGCGCGCGCTGTGGAGTTGGGGACGGGTCCCCACGCCCGCACCCCCCCGCACCCAAAGCCAGTGGGTAGTGGGCCCCGGCAGCCCGCCCAGAGGGCGGGCAGTCGGGGTAGGGAGAGCGCCCGACCCCGGACGCCCCACACCCAGGCAGGAGGCGCCCCCCCCGGGCGCCCTCGTGCCGCCCCCACAGCGCGCAAAGCCAGCTCGCAAGAGCGCGCGCTGTGGGGTTGGTGACGGGTCCCCACGCCCGCACCCCCCCGCATCCACAGCCAGTGGGTAGTGGGCCCCGGCAGCCCGCCCAGAGGGCAGGCTGTCGGGGGTGGGAGAGCGCCCGACCCCGGACGCCCCACACCCAGGCAAGAGGCGCCCCTCCCGCGCAAACTCAAGCTGCCCCCACAGCACGCAAGAGCGCGCGCTGTGGGGTTGGTGACGGGTCCCCACGCCCGAACCCCCCCGCACCCACAGCGAGTGGGTAGTGGGCCCCGGCAGCCCGCCCAGAGGGCGGGCAGTCGGGGGTGGTAGAGCGCCCGACCCCGGACGCCCGGCACCCAGGCAGGAGGCGCCCCCCCCGGGCGCCCTCGTGCCGCGCCCACAGCGCGCAAAGCCAGCTCGCAAGAGCGTTCGCTGTGGGGTTGGTGACGGGTCCCCACGCCCGCACCCCCCCACACCCACAGCCAGTGGGTAGTGGGCCAAGGCAGCCCGCCCAGAGGGCGGGCGGTCGGGGTTGGGAGAGCGCCCGACCCCGGACGCCCCACACCCAGGCAAGAGGCACCCCCCCCCGGGAACCCTCATGCCGCCCCCACAGCGCGCAAAGCCAGCTCGCAAGAGCGCGCGCTGTGGGGTTGGTGACGGGTCCCCACGCCTGCACCCCCCCGCACCACAGCCAGTAGGTAGTGGGCCCCGGCAGCCCGCCCAGAGGGCAGGCAGTCGGGGGTGGGAGAGCGACCGACCCCGGACGCCCCACACCCAGGCAGGAGGCGCCCCCCCCGGGCGCCCCCGTGCCGCCCCCACAGCGCGCAAAGCCAGCTCGCAAGAGCGCGCGCTGTGGGGTTGATGACGGGTCCCCACGCCCGCACCCCTCCGCACCCACAGCCAGTGGGTAGTGGGCCCCGGCAGCCCGCCCAGAGGGCGGGCGGTCGGGGAAGGGAGAGCGCCCAACCCCAGACGCCCCACACCCAGGCAAGAGGCGCCCCCCCAGGGCCCCCTCAAGCTGCCCCCACAGCACGCAAGAGCGCGCGCTGTGGGGTTGGTGACGGGTCCCCTCGCCCGCACCCCCCCGCACCCACTGCCAGTGGGTAGTTGGCCCCGGCAGCCCGCCCAGAGGGCAAGCAGTCGGCGGTGGGAGAGCGCCCAACCCCGGACGCCCCAGACCCAGGCAAGAGGCGCCCCCCCCGGGCACCCTCAAGCCGCCCCGACAGCACGCAAGAGCGCGCGCTGTGGGGTTGGTGACGGGTCCCCACGCCGGCACCCCCCCGCACCCACAGCCACTGGCCAGTGGGACCCCGGCAGCCCACCCAGAGGGCGGGCAGTCGGGGGTGGGAGAGCGCCCGACCCCGGACGCCCCACACGCAGGCAAGAGTCGCCCCCCCCGGGCACCCTCAAGCCGCCCCCACAGCACGCAAGAGCGCGCGCTGTGGGGTTGGTGACGGGTCCCCACGCCCGCACCCCCCCGCACCCACAGCCAGTGGGTAGTGGGCCCCGGCAGCCCGCCCAGAGGGCGGGCAGTCGGGGATGGGAGAGCGCCCGACCCTGGACGCCCCACACCCAGGCAGGAGGCGCCCCCCCCGGGCGCCCTCGTGCCTCCCCCACAGCGCGCAAAGCCAGCTCGCAAGAGCGCGCGCTGTGGGGTTGGTGACGGGTCCCCACACCCGCACCCCCCCGCACCCACAGCCAGTGGGTAGTAGGCCCCGGCAGCCCCCCCAGAGGGCGGGCAGCCGGGGGTGAGAGAGCGCCCAACCCCGGACGCCCCACACCCAGGCAAGAGGCGCCCCCCCCGGGAACCCTCATGCCGCCCCCACAGCGCGCAAAGCCAGCTGGCAAGAGTGCGCGCTGTGGGGTCCGGGATGGGTCCCCACGCCCGCAGCCCCCCGTACCCACAGCCAGTGGGTAGTGGGCCCCAGCAGCCCGCCCACAGGGCGGGCAGTCGGGGTCGGGAGAGCGACCGACCCCGGACGCCCCACACGCAGGCAGGAGCCGCCCCCCCCGGGCGCCCCCGTGCCACCCCCACAGCGCGCAAAGCCAGCTCGCAAGAGCGCGCGCTGTGGGGTTGGTGACGGGTCCCCACGCCCGCACCCCTCCGCACCCACAGCCAGTGGGTAGTGGGCCCCGGCAGCCCGCCCAGAGGGCGGGCGGTCGGGGGTGGGAGAGCGCCCAACCCCGGACGCCCCACACCTAGGCAAGAGGCGCCCCCCCAGGGCACCCTCAAGCCGCCCCCACAGCACGCAAGAGCGCGCGCTGTGGGGTTGGTGACGGGTCCCCACGCCCGCACCCCCCGCACCCACAGCCAGTGGGTAGTGGGCCCCGGCAGCCCGCCCAGAGGGCGGGCAGTCGGCGGTGGGAGAGCGCCCAACCCCGGACGCCCCACACACAGGCAAGAGGCGCCCCCCCCGGGCACCCTCAAGCCGCCCCGACAGCACGCAAGAGCGCGCGCTGTGGGGTTGGTGACGGGTCCCCACGCCCGCAGCCCCCCGCACCCACAGCCAGTGGGTAGTGGGCCCCCGGCAGCCCACCCAGAGGGCGGGCAGTCGGGGGTGGGAGAGCGCCCGAGCCCGGTCGCCCCACACGCAGGCAAGAGTCGCCCCCCCCGGGCACCCTCAAGCCGCCCCCACAGCACGCAAGAGCGCGCGCTGTGGGGTTGGTGACGGGTCCCCATGCCCGCATCCCCCCGCACCCACAGCCGGTGGGTAGTGGGGCCCGGCAGCCCGCTGAGAGGGCGGGCAGTCGGGGATGGGAGAGCGCCCGACCCCGGACGCCCCACAACCAGGCAGGAGGCGCCCCCCCCGGGCGCCCCCGTGCCTCCCCCACAGCGCGCAACGCCAGCTCGCAAGAGCGCGCGCTGTGGGGTTGGTGACGGGTCCCCACGCCCGCACCCCCCCGCACCCACAGCCAGTGGGTAGTAGGCCCCGGCAGCCCCCCCAGAGGGCGGGCAGCCGGGGGTGAGAGAGCGCCCAACCCCGGACGCCCCACACCCAGGCAAGAGGCGCCCCCCCCGGGCACCCTCATGCCGCCCCAAAAGCGCGCAAAGCCAGCTGGCAAGAGCGCGCGCTGTGGGGTCCGGGACGGGTCCACACGCCCGCAGCCCCCCGTACCCACAGCCAGTGGGTAGTGGGCCCCAGCAGCCCGCCCACAGGGCGGGCAGCCGGGGTCGGGAGAGCGTCCGACCCCGGACGCCCCACACGCAGGCAGGAGCCGCCCCCCCCGGGCGCCCTCGTGCCGCCCCAACAGCGCGCAAAGCCAGCTCGCAAGAGCGCGCGCTGTGGGGTTGGTGACGGGTCCCCACGCCCGCACCCCCCCGCACCCACAGCCAGTGGGTAGTGGGCCCCGGCAGCCCGCCCAGAGGGCGGGCAGTCGGGAGTGGGAGAGCGCCCGACCCCAGACGCCCCACACCCAGGCAAGAGGCGCCCCCCCCGGGCACCCTCAAGCCGCCCCCACAGCACGCAAGAGCGCGCGCTGCGAGGTTGGTGACGGGTCCCCACGCCGCACCCCCCCGCACCCACAGCCAGTGGGTAGTGGGCCCCGGCAGCCCGCCCAGAGGGCGGGCAGTCGGGGGTGGGAGAGCGACCGACCCCGGACGCCCCACACCCAGGCAGGAGGCGCCCCCCCCGGGCGCCCCCGTGCCGCCCCCACAGCGCGCAAAGCCAGCTCGGAAGAGCGCGCGCTGTGGGGTTGGTGACGGGTCCCCACGCCCGCACCCCTCCGCACCCACAGCCAGTGGGTAGTGGGCCCCGGCAGCCCGCCCAGAGGGCAAGCGGTTGGCGGTGGGAGAGCGCCCAACCCCGGACGCCCCACACCCAGGCAAGAGGCGCCCCCCCCGGGCACCCTCAAGCCGCCCCGACAGCACGCAAGAGCGCGCGCTGTGGGGTTGGTGACGGGTCCCCACGCCCGCACCCCCCCGCACCCACAGCCAGTGGCTAGTGGGCCCCCGGCAGCCCACCCAGAGGGCGGGCAGTCGGGGGTGGGAGAGCGCCCGACCCCGGACGCCCCACACGCAAGCAAGAGTCGCCCCCCCCGGGCACCCTCAAGCCGCCCCCACAGCAAGCAAGAGCGCGCGCTGTGGGGTTGTTGACGGGTCCCCACGCCCGCACCCCCCCGCACCCACAGCCGGTGGGTAGTGGGCAACGGCAGCCCGCCCAGAGGGCGGGCAGTCGGGGATGGGAGAGCGCCCGACCCCGGACGCCCCACACCCAGGCAGGAGGCGCCCCCCCCGGGCGCCCTCGTGCCTCCCCCACAGCGCGCAAAGCCAGCTCGCAAGAGCGCGCGCTGTGGGGTTGGTGACGGGTCCCCACGCCCGCACCCCCCCGCACCCACAGCCAGTGGGTAGTAGGCCCCGGCAGCCCCCCCAGAGGGCGGGCAGCCGGGGGTGAGAGAGCGCCCAACCCCGGACGCCCCACACCCAGGCAAGAGGCGCCCCCCCCGGGAACCCTCATGCCGCCCCCACAGCGCGCAAAGCCAGCTGGCAAGAGCGCGCGCTGTGGGGTCCGGGACGGGTCCCCACGCCTGCAGCCCCCCGTACCCACAGCCAGTGGGTAGTGGGCCCCAGCAGCCCGCCCACAGGGCGGGCAGTCGGGGTCGGGAGAGCGACCGACCCCGGACGCCCCACACGCAGGCAGGAGCCGCCCCCCCCGGGCGCCCCCGTGCCACCCCCACAGCGCGCAAAGCCAGCTCGCAAGAGCGCGCGCTGTGGGGTTGGTGACGGGTCCCCACGCCCGCACCCCTCCGCACCCACAGCCAGTGGGTAGTGGGCCCCGGCAGCCCACCCAGAGGGCGGGCGGTCGGGGGTGGGAGAGCGCCCAACCCCGGACGCCCCACACACAGGCAAGAGGCGCCCCCCAGGGCACCCTCAAGCCGTCCCCACAGCACGCAAGAGCGCGCGCTGTGGGGTTGGTGACGGGTCCCCACGCCCGCACCCCCCGCACCCACAGCCAGTGGGTAGTGGGCCCCGGCAGCCCGCCCAGAGGGCGGGCAGTCGGCGGTGGGAGAGCGCCCAACCCCGGACGCCCCACACCCAGGCAAGAGGCGCCCCCCCCGGGCACCCTCAAGCCGCCCCGACAGCACGCAAGAGCGCGCGCTGTGGGGTTGGTGACGGGTCCCCACGCCCGCACCCCCGCGCACCCACAGCCAGTGGGTAGTGGGCCCCCGGCAGCCCACCCAGAGGGCGGGCAGTCGGGGGTGGGAGAGCGCCCGAGCCCGGTCGCCCCACACGCAGGCAAGAGTCGCCCCCCCCGGGCACCCTCAAGCCGCCCCCACAGCACGCAAGAGCGCGCGCTGTGGGGTTGGTGACGGGTCCCCATGCCCGCACCCCCCCGCACCCACAGCCGGTGGGTAGTGGGGCCCGGCAGCCTGCTGAGAGGGCGGGCAGTCGGGGATGGGAGAGCGCCCGACCCCGGACGCCCCACACCCAGGCAGGAGGCGCCCCCCCCGGGCGCCCTCGTGCCTCCCCCACAGCGCGCAAAGCCAGCTCGCAAGAGCGCGCGCTGTGGGGTTGGTGACGGGTCCCCACGCCCGCACCCGCCCGCACCCACAGCCAGTGGGTAGTAGGCCCCTGCAGCCCCCCCAGAGGGCGGGCAGCCGGGGGTGAGAGAGCGCCCAACCCGGGACGCCCCACACCCAGGCAAGAGGCGCCCCCCCCGGGCACCCTCATGCCGCCCCCAAAGCGCGCAAAGCCAGCTGGCAAGAGCGCGCGCTGTGGGGTCCGGGACGGGTCCACACGCCCGCAGCCCCCCGTACCCACAGCCAGTGGGTAGTAAGCCCCAGCAGCCCGCCCACAGGGCGGGCAGTCGGAGTCGGGAGAGCGCCCGACCCCGGACGCCCCACACCCAGGCAGGAGGCGCCCCCCCCGGGCGCCCTCGTGCCGCCCCCACAGCGCGCAAAGCCAGCTCGCAAGAGTTCGCGCTGTGGGGTTGGTGACGGGTCCCCACGCCCGCACCCCCCCGCACCCACAGCCACTGGGTAGTGGGCCCCGGCAGCCCGCCCAGAGGGCGGGCAGTCGGGAGTGGGAGAGCGCCCGACCCCAGACGCCCCACACCCAGGCAAGAGGCGCCCCCCCCGGGCACCCTCAAGCCGCCTCCACAGCACGCAAGAGCGCGCGCTGCGAGGTTGGTGACGGGTCCCCACGCCTGCACCCCCCCGCACCCACAGCCAGTGGGTAGTGGGCCCCGGCAGCCCGCCCAGAGGACCGGTAGTCGGGGGTGGGAGAGCGCCCGACCCCGGACGCCCCAAACCCAGGCAGGAGGTGCCCCCCCCGGGCGCCCTCGTGCCGCCCCCACAGCGCGCGAAGCCAGCTCGCAAGAGCGCGCGCTGTGGGGTTGGTGACGGGTCCCCACGCCCGCACCCCCCCGCACCCACAGCCAGTGGGTAGTGGACCCCGGCAGCCCACCCAGAGGGCGGGCAGTCGGGGCTGGGAGAGCGCCCAACCCCGGACGCCCCACACCCAGGCAAGAGGCGCCCCCCCCGGGCACCCTCAAGCCGCCCCCACAGCACGCAGGAGCGCGCGCTGTGGGGTTGGTGACGGGTCCCCACGCCCGCACCCCCCCGCACCCACAGCCAGTGGGTAGTGGGCCCCGGCAGCCCGCCCAGAGGGCGGGCAGTCGGGGATGGGAGAGCAACCGACCCCGGACGCCCTACACCCAGGCAGGAGGCGCCCTCCCCGGGCGCAACCGTGCCGCCGCCACATCGCGCAAAGCCAGCGTGCAAGAGCGCGCGCTGTGGGGTTGGTGAGGGGTCCCCACGCCCGCACCCCCCCGCACCCACAGCCAGTGGGTGGTGGGCCCCGGCAGCCCGCCGAGAGGGCGGGCAGTCGGGGGTGGGAGAGCGCCCGACCCCGGACACCCCACACCTAGGCAAGAGGCGCCCCCCCCGGGCACCCTCAAGCCGCCCCCACAGCACACAAGAGCACCCCCTGTGGGGTTGGTGACGGGTCCCCACGCCCGCACCCCCCCGCACCCACAGCCAGTGGGTAGTGGGCCCAGGCAGCCCGCCCAGAGGGCGGGCAGTCGGGGGTGGGAGAGCGCCCGACCCCGGACGGCCCACACCCAGGCAAGAGGCGCCCCCCTCCGGGCACCATCATGCCGCCTCCACAGCGCGCAAAGCCAGCTCGCAAGAGCGCGCCCTGTTGGGTTGGGGACGGGTCCCCACGCCCGCGACCCCCCGCACCCACAGCCAGTGGGTAGTGGGCCCCGGCAGCCCGCCTAGAGGGCGGGCAGTCGGGGGTCGGAGAGCGCCCGACCCCGGACGCCCCACACCCAGGCAGGAGGCGCCCCCCCCGGGCGCCCTCGTGCCGCCCCCACAGCACGCAAAGCCAGCTCGCAAGAGCGCGCGCTGTGGGGTTGGGGACGGGTCCCCACGCCCGCACCCCCCCGCACCCACAGCGAGTGGGTAGTGGGCCCCGCCCGCCCGCCCAGAGGGCGGGCAGTCGGGGGTGGGAGAGCGCCCCACCCCGGACGCCTCACACCCAGGCAAGAGGCGCCCCCCCCGGTCAACCTCAAGCCGCCCCGATAGCACGCAAGAGCGCGTGCTGTGGGGTTGGTGACGGGTCCCCACGCCCGCTCCCCCGCGCACCCACAGCCAGTGGGTAGTGGGCCCCGGCAGCCCGCCCAGAGGGCGGGCAGTCGGGGGTGGGAGAGCGCCCCAGCCCGGACGCCCCACACCCAGGCAAGAGACGCCCCCCCCGGGCACCCTCAGGCCGCCCCCACAGCACGCAAGAGCGCGCGCTGTGGGGTTGGTAACGGGTCCCCACGCCCGCACCCCCCCGCACCCACAGCCAGTGGGTAGTGGGCCCCGGTAGCCCGCCCAGAGGGCGGGCAGTCGGGGGTGGGAGAGCGCCCGACCCCGGACGCCCCACACCCAGGCAAGAGGCGCCCCCCCCCGGGCGCCCTCGTGCCGCCCCCACAGCGCGCAAAGGCAGCTCGCAAGAGGGCGCGCTGTGGGGTTGGTGACGGGTCTCTACGCCCGCACCCCCCCGCATCCACAGCCAGTGGCTAGTGGGCCCCAGCAGCCCGCCCAGAGGGCGGGCTGTCAGGGGTTGGGAGAGCGCCCGACCCCGGACGCCCCGCACCAAGGCAAGAGCTGCCCCCCCCGGGCACCCTCAAGCCTCTCCCAGAGCACGCAAGAGCGCGTGCCATGGGGTTCAAAGCCAGCTCGCAAAGAGCGCGTGCTGTGGGGTTGGTGACGGGTCCCCACGCCCGCACCCCCCCGCACCCACAGCCAGAGTAAGAAAAAGTGCTTTTCCAATGCTTTGAGGCATACTCCAGTTGTATTAGAGATGCACTGAGCATCCAGGCATTTCTATCTTAGTATTGGCCCCACCCAAAGTGGTGATAACACATTTTGACCTATGGAACCAAACACCCAATCAGGATATGGAGTGGACCCCTAAATCCCCTATCAATGTGAGGCAAATCATCTTTTCCTGAGTTGACTGAGAACTGACATATCCAGGGCAGAGCCTATGAATTTATCTATGTTTTCTCATGAATTCTTAGCTGTCCTAGTGGTATGCACCCTAGGGGGCTGGGCACCTCTTTTTGAGAGGTCCTGGGTTCAATTCCTGGTCAGCCTAGCTAAGTAGGAAGATCCCATGTGACATGGCAGTGACCTCATCGCCACATGCCCTGCCACCTCAGCACATATGGGACCCAAAACAAAGAGTGCACATCTCCCGAGATGGCACTATGGAGATAGAGTGACCATGGGGCAGTTTTCCAACTCTTTTCCAAAACATTTCAGCTATCTTTGTGAATATGCAATCAGATGTGCCTTGAGTTGCAGTTGCTGTGAAAATCCTTTCATCTTTCACTGTTTACACTGCAGCCCTCCATGCTTTGATCCTGATTCTCTTCTACTTGCATACCTCTGGCTTGGGCTATCGTGGATTGATTGTATTTCAGCAAACAAAAGCTTTTCATCTTCAAAAACAAGCAGCAGGAAACCCTACACCAGCAGCAAGCAGCAGGAGTGGCACAAACACAGTGTTGAAACCACTATAAACGTTTCTGGTAGCAGAGGCAGACCGTCTCTGCGTACCGGCAGCAACTCTGTGCCGTACAACCAGTGCGCCGAGATCAGTCACATATAAGCAGAAGGGCGAACGAAGATGGACACAAAGAAGGAGGGCACCGACGTGAAGTCAGCGCCTGAGGCACCAGCAAGGCCAGCACCTGGTGAACCTGGACCTGGACCTAGCGCTGTACCTTCGGAGCCCTTACATGGGCCAGTGGATGTGGCTGAGGACTTCTTGGATGGACTCCAGTTGGCCTTCAGGGCCCTCTCAGTCGAGGAGGTGGTCACTGAGCCTGTGAAGAGGAAGAGAGAGAGCGAGAAGGATGCTGGAGACAAAGCAGACGAAGGAGAGGAGAAAGGGCAAGACCTGACGAATGACCCTACCTTCGAAGGCGCACCAAGCGCTTCTGGCCTCCACGCATCACCCTCTCCTATAACCACCACACTCCCAATTCCAGACCGAGCCGCTGCAACATCCACTCCCATAACCAACCCGCCTATGGCAGAGGGCACAGGCTTTACTGGCATGCCTGCCTACCCTGCCTATGGTTTGGGCCCACCTACCACTGCGCTTCCTGAGGCAACTACTGCCAGTGAGCCGGTGGCTTGCAGTTCTGCGCCGCGATGGTATGCGGCTGACTATCACCATCCTTTACCCGCTACGGGAACCTATGTGGATGTTCCTGGGTATGCACCTTGGTATGCAACCTTGAGTGGGTTGAGGAGAGGACCTGAGTCTCTTGGAGGCAGGAGTAGAGGATCGGGGAGATCCTCCAACAGGTCTCTGACGCGGTCGGAGATCAACGAGGTGCTCCGAGGAGCCACTTCTAAAATCGTGGGCGACCTCACTCAAGAGATCCGAGAGAAACTAGAGCCCCTGATGATACCGCCCCAAGCGTCACCTACCACGGTGGGAATGTCACCCCATTGAGTACAGGCCAACCACCTGGCGGCAGGGCTGACAAACACCCTGGGGAGCCTGAGGAGCCGACCGATGCCGACCCGTGCAGCGATACCGAGAAGTCCTTTCGTACCGAGAACGGCCCAGCCGCCCTACAGCCACGTGACGAACTCTACGAGGGCCGAGCTGGACCGGCTGGGGCTGACAGCCTTGAGGGCAATGGTGGACGTGGAGCATTATGGCTCTAGTGATCTAGGCGGAGACCCCTCCGATGATGAGCCGCCGTCTATGACTTCTGCTTCGCCCTCGGAGGACGATGACCCGGAGGACCCCGAGAACCCAAGTGGGAAGAAGAAGAAGAAGAAGAAGAAGACCCAACGCCCTGAGGGACGCAGGTCTCAGGGGGCGAAGGCTATTGCCACCTCCAAGATCGTGGTGAACCTGCCTGAGTTCACAGGCAAGGACCTCAGCGAGTTCGCTGAGAATTTTGGCCGGTTTCTCCAATTGACCCGCCAAACCCACGCTAGTGGACGAGTCAAGTGCGATCTGCTCCTGCAGTGCTGCAAGACCAAGTACCTGGAGAAGCAGGTCAGGCAGATCGTGACTAACTCCGCCACCTTTGCCGATGTGTTGGTTGCCTTGGAGAGGCAGTACCCGACCTACGAAACCGACCTCTCCATCAGGGCCGAGATCCAGAACCTGCCCGTGCTGCCCAACAACCCCAAACCTGGCAGGGTCTCTGAGCTGTTGGCTGACCTGGATCACTGGGCTGGACGATTGACGCCCGGTTCCTACAGGAGCGATGACCTGCTGTTCTGGTTGGTGGCCAAGCTCCCTCGAGAGCTGTGGGACGAGTGCCGTTCGACGGCGGAGCGCAAGGCTAGATCCCTCCGCTACAAGGATCTATGCGTCCTACTCCTGGAGCTGGCGCTGGAGAAGGAGAGCGACCAGCACCTGAACAACTACCGTCCTGGAGGAGGAGGTTCTGCAGGTCATGGCAAAGGGTACAAAGGGTCCCGACCTGGGCAGGGGACTACCCCCAAACACGCCCACGCCCGTATCATGGAGAACGTTAAGGAGCTCTTCTGGTGTGATGCCAGAGACGAGCAGGGCCACCTGCAGCACGCCCCTGACTGCGAGCAGCGAGACTGCTTCGTAGTCCAGGGGAAACAGCAGGAGAAGAACACCGGCGCCAAAGCGAAGCTGCCGGATCATTACAGGTGCACCATCACGTGTGCCTTATGCGGGAAGCGGAAGCACTACGAGGATGAGTGCTACTATATGCAACGCCTATTGGCGAAGCTTAAGGGTGAAGATCCTGGCAAAGGCTCAGGCAAAGGTGGAGGCAAAGGCAAAGGCAACGACTCCGGCAAGGGCAAGTCGAAAGGACGTGGACAAGGGCAAGACAAGGGTCAAGGTGGATGAGGAGGAGGCGCTAACCGCCAGCCAGACAAGGACAACAAGAACAAGGACAAGAAAGGAGGCAACCCCAACCCTAATCCAGGGGGGAACTCCGAGCCCTCTGGAGGGCAGTCTGGTCCTACCACACGCTCACAAACGCAAGCCCAGCAAGAACAAGGAGCCAAGCGAGAGCATGAAGGTGGTGATGACGGCAACGCTAAGAAGAGAAGCCGTTTCATGAGGATGGCCCGCAAATTGCGGAACAAGGGGTTCGAGGTGACCTGTCCCGCGGAGTTCTGACGGGGACGCTCCGGTGGCACCCAAGACCTGGTGTTTTGGGTACGTATCCGACTAGGGGGACGCGAATACCTGGGGGTATTGGATACTGGCGCCACCATATCTATAGTGGCCAAGAAAACTTTACCTTGTGGGAGCCTGAAGAACACCATGACCACCGCGGCTATACGTATGAGGGATGGACATGTGGTGCAGAGCTGCGGGGACTGTGAAGTGGAGGTACCTATGGGCTCCCGGACTATCGCCCATCGGTTCTATGTGATGGACACTGAGGCCTTCGACTTTGTACTGGGGACTGACTTCTTCCCGCAGCACTCCCAGATACAATCCCTGACGCTGCAAGCGCCCTACCTCCTCTACGTGGACCACGGCAGTGGCAGAGAGTCTGTGCCACTGGAGCAGTCAGAACATACCTCGAGTTACCTGAGGCTATCCAAGGAGGAGCCCTCGAACATGATGGCGGCCTCCAAAACTGAGGACTATCAACTATTGGGGGAAGTCCTAGACCAAGGTCTGAAGGAGTTGGGTTACTCTAGAGAAGACCTGAGATTGGAGTTGTTTGCCAGCGACAAGCAGCATGTACTGGACCTTTACTGCAGCAAGGGGAAGAACTGCAGCTACAAATTTTACTGGCCCTCTTTCGGGATGGCCTACGGGAACCCCAGGTTCAGTGAACTGGGGAAGGTGCTGACCAAGGTGGCCTTGGAACGTTCCCGTACGGTCCTGTGTCCCCCCGATTGGGGAGCCCATGGGGGCAACGAGTACTGGCGAAACCTCCTGGACAGGCTGACTATCAGCTCTCTTCGGTTACCTGATGAGGCCATCTACGTGCCTCTGGGGCGTAAGACGCCTATTGGGAAACCCGGATGGGGGAGTATGCTGAGCGTGGTGGACAGAGGTCTTACCTCCATCCCCTGGGACGATCTGGACCCGACTCTGGTCCAGGCTAAACAACGAGAAAGCGATGGACTCGCCTTGGGTGACTTGAAGGATCGCCTACGACTCCAAGATGCTATTGAGACTACACCCAAAGGGGATGAGTACGTCGTGACTGACACCAACGCCCCCAACTCTCCCTGCCATGTACCTGTTCCTGATGGAGTCTCTGAGTGTGGACTATCTGAGCTACCTAGCTCTATCCACTCAGATGACGAAATTGAGCACGACGCCTTCTTTGTGCAGACCTGTGTGGAGGAAGTGGAGAACGCCGAGTACGTCGCCCCACTGAAACCCCTACTCTCCATGAGGGTGGAAGACCCCGTGGACGAAGAGCTGGACCCTCGATCCAGGCTAAGGGAGTATGTGGATTCCAAGAGGACGTTGGTGGCAAAAGAGCTATGCTACGCGAAGCCTACCCGCAGCTCATGGCCACTGAAGCAAGGACCTATGGGAGATCTATCCCAATTGAAGGAGGACGTCGAACAGAAGATCACCACCTGGCAAAGGGAGGTAGATCTTAAGCTCATGAAGAGTGTGTGGGGCGCCCATGTGAGGACCCCAGAGGAGGACGACCTCTCGGAGGAATGTGTATGTGAACCCCCTCGAGCGTGCCTATGTTGCCATCGTCCACCAGAGATCGTTGAACAAGACCTTCTATATGCCTACCAAGGGCTGAAGGACACTACCACGGGCGAAGAGTCGGTGGAGGACCACCTCCTGACGTCTATTACTCAGGGGGCAAGCAACTCACACTCTGACGGGGACATGGAGGACAAGATCAAGGTATTGGACCCGCGGGTGCAGAAGCTTATAAGGACCTATCTGGAGGAGTTCGGAGAACTACCCCCTCCAGCCTCATGTGACAAGCTGGTACAGATGGACCTCAAGCTGAAACCCGAGTTCGTGGGTCACATAATCCGGAGGAGACCCTATCCAGCTCCTAAAGAGCAGGCCGACGAGATTGAGCGACAGATACAAGAATGTATCGACGCTGGCCTAGTCCTGGGGTACAAGGACGGGGACTACCCCCTACACTGCAGACCCTGTTTCCTGGTGGCTAAACCTGGGTCTACAGCCAAACGGCTGGTAGTGGACTACGGAGAGCTGAACAAGAAGACGTTGAACCACTCAGGGTCCATTCCCAATATGGAGTCTACCCTGGAGAAGATAGCCTCCTGCCGCTACAAGAGCAAGATGGACAAGAGGAGCGGATTCTGGCAAGTGGACCTGACGCCCAACGCACAGGAACTACTGGCCTTCATCACCCCTCAGGGGAGGGTGTTCAAGTGGAAGGTCATGCCGTTTGGAGTGGCCAACGCACCCGCTCTATTCCAAGAGCTGATGAACAAGATGTTGTCCATCCTACGAAGGAGACCTAAGGTGCAGGAGCTTATATCCCGTGGGGCCCAGTCGGAGGCTCACATCGACGATGTATGCCTCGGGACCAATACCCAGGAGGATCACCTAATCCTCTTGGGTGAGTTCTTTGCGGTCTGGCAGGAGAACCACACACGACTCAAGCTGGAGAAGTGTGAGTTCATGCAGGAGACCATGCAGTAGCTGGGGTTTGACGTTGGCGATGGGTGGTGGACCCCAGCGGCCTCTAAGGCCAAACCCCTGATGGATGCTAAAGTACGACACGAAGACCCCAAGAAAGGACTTCATGATGTACGCAGTTTCATTGGGGCGTGCAACTTCGATCGCCGCCATATCAAAATCTTCACCTAAACCAGCGCCATTCTGACGGACTTGATCAAGAAGAGTACTACTTGGCGCTGGGGCCCACAAGAGCAACAAGCGTTTGACGAACTCAAAGACAAGGTGGCCAACGCTAAGTGCTTGGGGGTGCCTAAGGCACAAGGGGAGATTTTCCTGGTGACCGACGCCAGCAAAGTGGGCGGTGGTGCAACGTTGTTCCAATGGCAAGCACTAGAGAAGGAGGAGTTCAACTCGGCCATTTCCCAATGGGGGACGGAAGGTCTCAACCGAGATGGAACCCTCAAGCACAGCTACCCTGACGACAAGTGGGTCCTAGTACCTCTGGGCCACTGGAACTTCGAAGTGTAACCAGGCCAGGGGGAACTACTCCACCTATGAGCAGGAATTGCTCGCGGGTATGCTGGTGCTATCCTCACAAGCACGACTTTACGGGAGTAACCCTGTGGTAGGGCTGTGCGACCAAGAACCGGTCCGCAGTTTCAAGAAGGGCCCCCCACTTGAGAAGGCCAAGCTACGGCGCTGGTTGACCTACCTCAGTCAAGTACGGCTGACAGTACATAATATCCGGCGAGTGAAGAACGAGTGTGCCGACTACATCAGCCGCAACAACTTCGACGCCCTGATTGGTGCCCGGTCTGAAGCGCTGGCTAAGGAGGCGTTCAGCCGTATGGATGTCCACTTGGACCTCAACATGACGATGATACGCCCCCTGGGTGGACTCCAACAATCGGAGTAGCTGAAGGAGTTTGGGGATATCTACAAGCGCCTGGAGAAACACCTTGAACCCCTCCTGGTCAACCAAGACCAGTGGAAGAGGGACAAGAGCTACCTCTGGCACGAGGACCGCATTGTGGTGCCTAGTGACAGAGTCCCAGCGCTGCTGAAGTGGACCCATGAGTCCAGCGGTCATCTGGGTGCTGACCGTACCCACAGGCTGTTCAAGCAGTGGTTCCACACTACGTGGACTGACGACCAACTGCGGAAAACCCTCCAGCCTATCGTGGACAAGTGCCCGTGCAGGTCCTGTAAACCAGGGGATATCAGGGACAGAGGTCCCTACTCGACCCTGCCCATCCCTCACTGTGCTAACAGTGTTCTATACGTGGACTACACGGAGATGCCGAAGTTCGGGGGCTATGACTTCGCCCTCGTGGTAGCCTGTGGGTTGACCAGGTTTACCAGGGTGTTCCCATGTACCAAAAACATTACCGGGGAGGAGACTATCAAGATACTCCTGGAGGAGTGGTTTTGTGTCTATGGGGCGCCCAAGGAGATCAACTCCGATGAGGACCTACGAGTACGCTCAGATACCGGTTGGTACAAGAGGGTCCTGAGATCCCTCAATGTCCAGGTGTCTACGGGGATTCCCTACTCGCACACAAGCAACCCCCTATGTGAGCGACAGATCCGTGTCCTGAAGGAGAATGTACCGATATGGTGCAAAACTGAACGCACCAGAGACTGGGTGAGACTACTCCCCGTCATATCCTTGATGATGAACTCCCAGGAGAGTTCAGCTACTGGCTACTCGCCCCATGAGCTATTCCTAGGGCGCCCGGCGTGGTTCCTACATGCCCCCTATCCAGAGGACACCCATTCTTCTGTGGGTGAATGGGTCCAAGAGCAACAAGCAAAGGTGGACAAGGCCAAGGCTATGCTCCAGAGAGTGAGGGAGCGTCAGTGGAACAAGAAGGATAAGCACCGAGTATCGGCCACCTACCAAGAGGGGGACTGGGTGCTGGTGCACCACAGTCGACTACCTGCCTGGCCACGCTCTACCAGCGATGACCCATACTTCGGGCCTACAAGATTCTATCAGTGGATGGACACCGTATCACCGTGCGGTGTCCTCCCCGTCTAGGGGGGACCCTGGTGTGCGCTGCTCAACACCTGAAGCGCTACTCTGATCCTGAAGACCTCTGTGGGGAGGAGTGGGAGCTGAACGACGAGGAAATCGCCGCTCTGGACCTACAAGGGGCTGCCAGCCCTATGGAAGTTGAAGGTGAACTCCCCGACATGAACGCTGAGGAGATGGCTAAGGAGGGCTTCTACCTGGTGGAGTCTGTCCTACGCCACCGTTATCGCCAGGGTTTGCGCTTCCTCACCCTCTGGGAAGGGTTTGGAGTCGAAGAGGCCACCTGGGAGCCCTTCTCTGCGTTTGTTCTACCAGAGGGACGCCTGGACTCAGTTCTGGTAGACTACTTGTCCCAGAACAACCTTGGTGAGTTGCTGAGGCTCGCTGAGACGCTTGCCTCCAAGACTAAAGCTAGGGAATGAACCTTACCCTTACCTGCCTAAGCGTATGTGTGAGTGTGCTATTCCTAAGGTCCTCAGAGCAAGCCGCAGAAGTGGTGTCCTAATTATACCCAAGTCTGCACGCTTGCTAAACCTGGAGGGTTGGCTTATTGATGCCACGGGGTACGCCTCGGGTCTCCCCTCCCCTAAGCGCCCGATTTCTGTGCTGGCGCAAAACCTTTGGGGAATACCCAGCGTACTAATCCAGGTATTGTTTTCCCCACTCATCTGTCTACTACAGGGAGGGGTGGCCAAAAGCTATGAAGGCATGAAAACGCCGTTTTGCTAATTGGCCACAACACTGACCTAACCACTGCCACAGCCATCCAACCCTGCTATAATTGCAGCAAACGGGTGGGACAGTGACACAAGCACTACAGGTCCTACACACCCTACAGTGGCACCATCATGGTGGGCGAGCACTTCTGCAACTGGCTCAAGCCCGCACTCAGGACTACCACTCCTACACGCACACTCTACTGGGTGTAGTTGAAGAACACGTCGTGGGTTCTAACGACCCTCCTGTGAAGAAGACAAGAGAACACAGCGCTGCTAAGCAACTGTGGCCTAACAGGGGACGCCACAACGCGTTTCCCCTGCTGGGGCTTGGAGGGAAGAGGTGCTCTTTTGGCGTGCACAGCGCAGATGTCGATGGAGTCGGACTCCCTGCTCTGCCACAGGCAGAGGCGGAGTTATTTGTTTTGTGTGATCTGCGCCCTTGTTTAGCAGGGCAAGGAAAAAACAAAAATGGTATGCTGCTGCACCAATCACCCTACCTGCCCACCTGTAAAGCAAAGGCAAATGAAGGGGTGTTTGCGGCAGAGGAACCAAGCCACACACCACGTATTATACGCTTCTCAGTGTGACCTATAATACACTGTCCGCAAACACGCCCTGTCAAGCAAGCAAGCGTTAAGAGACTCCTCAGGTTCTCTTAAAGAACGTACCGAGGAGCCCCTGGGTAACCTAAACAAGGTTTTCCGTGCGCATTTCGCGTGGCCTACCCTTTAATGCGTGTGTGAATGCACGAGCATGCACGAGTGCCTTGGGCAAACGTGCCCATCTGAACCACAATCACGAACTCCACCAGGGGGTGGCCCCACCTGGGCTTACTCACCTTACCTACCGCTGGAGACAGAGAGCAAGTGGGCACGTGAGCGAGGCGCAAGCGAAAAACGTCTCCATGCACTTGTGTGTATGACTAGTCACCCTGATCTGACCTCTAATCATCTGCAATCCTTCTAATCAATCCCTCTATCGCGTTCTATCCTTGTTAGCGCTGCTACAAGACTCGTTCACGGAGACACGAGACGAGCAAGGTGTATGCTGCATACGAGACGAGCACACCTGTGGTTTATACCTGATTCATTGAAGTCTTTTCGTTGCTTTTCGAATTCTTCGATTTTTGATTCTTCTATTAGTGTGGGTGGAATCCGTATGTTTATTTATTAATGTGTGTCTCGTCATTTTCCGAGTTACGTGAGACATACGTTTATAATTCCATTATTTCTGCATTTTCCGGCGCTTCGCTAGGAGCCGCTCCTGCGCGCCGCCTTTTCATGCGTAGAAATTTCTTGATTTAAATAATCTAGAGATGACTAAAATTTTCATAAAAATGTGCTTCTGATGCACAATTGGATTCTGCTCAGGTGTGTTGTCTTAGAAAAATTCTAGGCCGTCATTTGACGGATTTAGGTGTTGTCGCTTCGCGTTTGCGTGGATGCGTCCATAATTCTCCCATTCCTGTCTCTGCAGATATCCTCGCGAAAGCGTCGCTGAGTAGGCCGTGTTCGGGCCGAAAAGCAGCCGCCAGGAGACTGAGCAGAACCCAAGACCCGACCAAGGGGCAATTTAATTTTTTTTTAACAACTCCCTTCGCCCTAAGACAGGTCACAGGTCGCCAGCAGGTTTACGATAACCCATGCGAATGTGTATATTGTGTCTTGCGTTGGGTTTATGTCGCGCTGCGTCTTGGAGGGAGGGTGCACATGCACATGTTTATGGCATGCTCCCAAACTAACCCAGCCAAGCCACAGGAACCCCGGCAGCGCCATGAGCGCTGAGCTTCCTGTAGGAAATGTTACAAACAGAGCAGCAAAAGAGCGCCAGCCATGGTGAGCGCCCATTTTTCTGTGTGAGGGAAACTATAGGTACTTTAAAGTAGATGTGGAAACCAAGGAAAGGCCAAGAAAAAATCCCTTTTTCCTGAAAATGCGACAGTGGTGGCCACCACAGCACAAGGGGGGAGTAAGAAAAAGTGCTTTTAAAATGCTTTGAGGCATACTCTAGTTGTATTAGAGATGCACTGAGCATCCAGGCATTTCTATCTTAGTATTGGCCCCACCAAAAGTGGTGATAACACATTTTGACCTATGGAACCAAACACCCAATCAGGATATGGAGTGGACCCCTTAATCCCCTATCAATGTGAGGCAAATCATCTCTTCCTGAGTTGACTGAGGACTGACATATCCAGGGCAGAGCCTATGAATTTATCCATGTTTTTTCATGAATTCTTAGCTGTCCTAGTGGTATGCACCCTAGGGGGCTGGGCACCTCTTTTTGAGAGGTCCTGGGTTCAATTCCCGGTCAGCCTAGCTAAGTAGGAAGATCCCATGTGACATGGCAGTGACCTCATCGCCACATGCCCTGCCACCTCAGCACATATGGGACCCAAAACAAAGAGTGCACATCTCCTGAGATGGCACTATGGAGATAGAGTGACCATGGGGCAGTTTTCCAACTCTTTTCCAAACAATTTCAGCTATCTTTGTGAATATGCAATCAGATGTGCCTTGAGTTGGAGTTGCTGTGAATATCCTTTCATCTTTCACTGCTTACACTGCAGCCCTTCATGCCTTGATCCTAATTCTCTTCTACTTGCATACCTCTGGCTTGGGCTATCCTGGATTGATTGTATTTCAGCAAACAAAAGCTTTTCATCTTCAAAAACAAGCAGCAGGAAACCCTACACCAGCAGCAAGCAGCAGAAGAGGCACAAACACAGTGTTGAAACCACTATAAACTTTTCTGCCAGTGGGTAGTGGGCCCCGGCAGCCCGCCCAGAGGGCGGGCAGTCTGGGGTGGGAGAGCGCCCGACCCCGGACGCCCCACACGCAGGCAAGAGTCGCCCCCCCCGGGCACCCTCAAGCCGCCCCCACAGCACGCAAGAGCACGCGATATGGGGTTGGTGTTGGGTCCCCACGCCCGCACCCCCCCGCACCCACAGCCAGCAGGTAGTGGGCGCCGGCGGCCCGCCCAGAGGGCAGTTGGTCGGGGGTGGGAGAGCGCCCGACCCCGGACGCCCCACACCCAGGCAGCTGGCGCCCCCCCCGGGCGCCCTCGTGCTGCCCCCGCAGCGCGCAAAGCCAGCTCGCAGGAGAGCGCGCTGTGGGGTTGGGGACGGGTCCCCACGCCCGCATCCCCCCGCACCCACAGCCAGTGAGTAGTGGGCCCCGGCAGCCCGCCCAGAGGGCAGGCAGTCGGGGTTGGGAGAGCGCCCGACTCCGGACGCCCCACACCCAGGCAAGAGGCGCCCCTGCCGGGCACCCTCATGCCACCCCCACAGCGTGCAAAGCCAGCTCGCAAGAGCGCGCGCTGTGGGGTTGGGGACAGGTCCCCACGCCCGCACCCCCCCGCACCCATAGCCAGTGGGTAGTGGGCCCCGGCAGCCCGCCCAGAGGGCGGGCAGTCGGGGGTGGGAGACCGCCCCACCCCGGAGGCCCCACACCCAGGCAAGAGGCGCCCCCCCCGGGCACCCTCAAGCCGCCCCCACAGCACGCAAGAGCACGCGCTGTGGGGTTGGTGACGGGTCCCCACGCCCGCACACCCCCGCACCCACAGCCAGGGTAGTGGGCCCCGGCAGCCCGCCCAGAGGGCGGGCAGTCGGGGGTGGGAGAGTGCGCGACCCCGGACGCCCCACACCCAGGCATGAGGCGCCCCCCCTGGGCGCCCTCGTGCCGCCCCCACAGCACGCAAAGCCAGCTCGCAAGAGTGCGCGCTGTGGGGTTGGGGACGGGTCCCCACGCCCGCATCCCCCCGCACCCACAGCCAGTGGGTAGTGGGCCCCGGCAGCCCGCCCAGAGGGCGGGCAGTCGGAGGTGGGAGAGCACCCCACCCCAGACGCCTCACAGCCAGGCAAGAGGCGCCCCGCCCGGGCAACCTCAAGCCGCCCCCATAGCACGCAAGAGCGCGCACTGTGGGGTTGGTGACGGGTCCCCACGCCCGCACCCCCCCTGGCACCCACAGCCAGTTGGTAGTGGGCCCCCGGCAGCCCGCCCAGAGGCCGGGCAGTCGGGGTTGGGAGAGCGCCCGACCCCGGACGCCCCACACCCAGGCAAGAGACCCCCCCCCCCGGCACCCACAAGCCGCCCCCACAGCACGCAAGAGCGCGCGCTGTGGGGTCGGTGACGGGTCTCCACGCCCGCACGCCCCCGCACCCACAGCCAGTGGGTAGTGGGCCCCGGCAGCCCGCCCAGAGGGCGGGCAGTCGGGGGTGAAAGAGCGCCCGACCCCGGACGCCCCACACCCAGGCAGGAGGCGCCCCCCCCGGGCGCCCTCGTGCCGCCCCCACAGCGCGCAAAGCCAGCTCGCAAGAGCGCGCGCTGTGGGGTTGGTGACGGGTCCTCACGCCCGCACCCCCCCGCACCCACAGCCAGTGGGTAGTGGGCCCCGGCAGCCCGCCCAGAGGGCGGGCTGTCGGGGGTGGGAGAGCGCCCAACCCCGGACGCCCCGCACGAAGGCAAGAGGCGCCCCCCCCTCGGCACCCTCAAGCCGCCCCCACAGCACGCAAGAGCGCGTGCCATGGGGTGTCAAAGCCAGCTCGCAAAGAGCGCGCGCTGTGGGGTTGCTGACGGGTCCCCACGCCCGAACCCCCCCTGCACCCACAGCCAGTGGGTAGTTGGCCCCGGCAGCCCGCCCAGAGGGCGGGCAGTCGGGCGTGGGAGAGCGCCCGACCCCGGACGCCCCACACGCAGGCAAGAGGCGCCCCCCCCGGGCACCCTCAAGCTGCCCCCACAGCACGCAAGAGCGCGCGATGTGGGGTTGGTGACGGGTCCCCACGCCCGCACATCCCCGAACCCACAGCCAGTGGGTAGTGGGCCCCGGCAGCACGGCCAGAGGGCGGGCAGTCGGGGGTTGGAGAGCGCCCGACCCCGGACGCCCCACACCAAGGCAGGAGGTGCCCCCCCCGGGCGCCCTCGTGCTGCCCCCACAGCGCGCAAAGCCAGCTCGCAAGAGCGCGCGCTGTGGGGTTGGTGACGGATCCCCACGCCCGCACATCCCCGAACTCACAGCCAGTGGGTAGTGGGCCCCGGCGGCACGGCCAGAGGGCGGGCAGTCGGGGGTTGGAGAGCGCCCGACCCCGGAGGCCCCACACCCAGGCAAGAGGCGCCCCCCCGGGGCACCCTCATGCCGCCCCCACAGCGCGCAAAGCCAGCCCGCAAGAGCGCGCGCTGTGGGGTTGGGGACGGCTCCCCACGCCCGCACCCCCCCGCACCCATAGCCAGTGGGTAGTGGTCCTGGCAGCCCGCCCAGAGGGCGGGCAGTCGGGGGTGGGAGAGCGCCCGACCTTGGACGCCCCACACTCAGGCAAGAGGCGCCCCCCCCGGGCACCCTCAATCCGCCCCCACAGCGCGCAAAGCCAGCTCGCAAGAGCGCGCGCTGTGGGGTTGGTGACGGGTCCCCACACCCGCACCCCCCCGCACCCACAGCTAGTGGGTAGCGGACCCCAACAGCCCGCCCAGTGGGCAGGCACTCGGGGGAGGGGGAGCGCCTGACCTCAGACGCCCCTCGCAACAACACCCCCAAGCCAGGTAGGGGGGAACAAGGACCGGACCGCTGCCCCCCCAAGCACGCCAGACGGAGCAAGGGAACGGGGCAGGACACGCAGAGGGGCACGGACCACGTGGAACGGCCCTACCAGCGCCCAGTGCCGGGACTGCGCGAGGTGCGCACGCCACACCACCCAGAGGGGGGGGGAGCGGACGCCGCGGGAGCGCGAGCGCACACACACGCAAAGGGCATGCGGGGACTACGAGAATGGCAACCGGACCGAGCTCGCGGAACGCACAGACCGTGTGGAATGGCGTACCAGTGAGCAAGGGTAAGGGACACCCGGACGGGACGGCCCGCCACACGCAGCGCGAGACACGCGGGGCGGGATGGGGGAAACGGGAGAGACACAACACCAGGTACCGGCCCGAGCCCCCCGAACCGGCCGCGAGCGCCGCGCACACACGGACGGGCCACTGCACCCGCCAAGGCAGTAGTGGCGCACTGCGCCACGCCCCAACCCCTAGGCTAGGCAGCCACCGCGCCAGCCCAAGGGGGTGCCACTGGCGACAAGCCAGTAGCACGGGCCCGGCGGCGCCGGCGCCCCGGGCGACCACGCATTAGGGGGGCGACGCGGTGGGTAAGCGCCCGCAGCCACGGCTGCGAATTGATGCACTGACCGGGGAGTGGCGAAACGGGGAAGCCGGGGAGGCACAGGGCTCCGAGCCCTGTGAACCCGGGGGACTCCGCCACCAGGCAGGAGGTGCGTCTTGGAGGGCCCCCCACTAGGACCTGGTGGGGAGGATATCACCTGGCCCGACCAGGTGGCCCCCTGGGGCCGAAAGGCGTCTAGTACCCGCAAAATCAAACCTCAAACCTCAAACCTCTGATGATGAACCGCCGTCGATGACTTCTGCTTCGCCCTCGGAGGACGACGACCCGGAGGACCCCGAGAACCCAAGTGGGAAGAAGAAGAAGAAGAAGAAGAATACCCGACGCCCTGGGGGAGGCAGGTCTCAGGAGGCTAAGGCTATTGCCACCTCCAAGATCGTGGTGAACCTGCCTGAGTTCACAGGCAAGGACCATCAGCGAGTTGGCTGAGAAATTTGACCGGTTATTCCGATTGACCGGCCAAACCCAGCCTAGTGGACGGGTCAAGTGCGATCTGCTCCTGCAGTGTTGCAAGACCAAGTACCTTGAGAAGCAGGTCAAACAGATCGTGACTAAGTTCGCCACCTTTGCCGATGTGTTGGTTGCCTTGCAGAGGCAGTACCCGACCTATGAAACCGACCTCTCCGTCAGAGCCGAGAACCAGAACCTGCCCATGCTGCCCAACAACCCCAAACCTGGCGGGGTCTCTGAGCTATTGGCTGACTTGGATCACTGGGCTTGACGATTGACGCCCGGTTCCTACAGCAGCGATGACCTGCTTTTCTGGTTGGTGGCTAAGCTCCCTCCAGAGCTGTGGGACGAGTGCCGTTCAACGGCAGAGCGCAAGGCTAGAGCCCTCCACTACGAGGATCTATGTGTACTACTACTGGAGCTGGCGCTGGAGGAAGAAAGCGACCAGCACCTGAACAACTACCGTCCTGGAGGTGGAGGCTCTGGAAGCCATCGCAAAGGGTACCAAGGATCCAGACCTGGGCAGGACTACCCCCAAACACGCCCGTATCATGGAAAACGTCAAGGAGCTCTTCTGGTGTGATGCCAGAGACGAGCAGGGCCACCTGCAGCACGCCCCTGACTGAGAGCAGCGAGACTGCTTCCTAGTCCAAGGGAAGCAGCAGGAGACCAACATCGGCGCCAAGGCGAAGCTGCCAGATCACTACAGGTGTACTATCACCTGTGCCTTCTGTGGGAAGAGGAAGCACTACCAGGATGAGTGCTACCACAAGCAGCGCCTGTCGGCGAAGCTGAAGGGTGAGGATCCTGGCAAAAGCTCTTGCAAAGGTGGAGGCAAAGGCAAAGGCAACGACTCCGGCAAGGGCAAGTCGAAAGGACGTGGACAAGGGCAAGACAAAAGTCAAGGTGGACGAGGAGGAGCCGCTAACCGCCAGCCAGACAAGGATAACAAGAACACGGACAACAACGGAGGCAACCCTAACCCTAATACAGGGGGGAACTCCGAGCCCTCTGGAGGGCAGTCTGGTCCCACCACACGCTCGCAGACTCAGGCCCAGCGAGAACAAGGAGCCAAGCGTGACCATGAAGGTGGTGATGACGGCAACGCTGAGAAGAGGAGCCGTTTCATGAGGATGGCCCGCAAATTGCGGAACAAGGGGTTCGAGGTGACCTGTCCCACGGAGTTCTGACAGGGACGCTCCGGTGGGGCCCAGGACCTGGTGTTTTGGGTACGTATCCGAATAGGGGGACGTGAATACCAGGGGGTATTGGATACTGGCGCCACCATAACTATAGTGGCCAAGAAAATTTAGGCAACAAAATGCTACCTTGTGGGAGCCTGAAGAACACCATGACCACCGCGGTCATACGAATGGGGGATGGACATGTCAGCATGTGGTGCACAGCTGCAGGGACTGTGAAGTGGAGGTACCTATGGGCTCCCGGACTATCGCCCATCGGTTCTATGTGATGGACACTGAGGTCTTCGACTTTGTATTGGGGACTGACTTCTTCGTGCAGCACTTGCAGATACAATCCCCGACGCTGCAAGCGCCCTACCTCCTCTACGTGGACCACGGCAGTGGCAGAGAGTCTGTGCCACGGGAGCAGTCGGAACATACCTCGAGCTACCTGAGGGTATCGAAGGAGGAGCCCTCGAACATGATGGCGGCCTCCAAAACTGAGGACTATCAACTATTGGGGGAAGTCCTAGACCAAGGTCTGAAGGAGTTGGGTTACTCTAGAGAAGACCTGAGGGTGGAGTTGTTTCCACTGACAAGCAGCATGTACTGGACCTTTACTGCAGCAAGGGGAAGAACTGCAGCTACAAATTTTACTGGCCCTCTTTCGGGATGGCCTACGGGAACCCCAGGTTCAGTGAACTGGGGAAGGTGCTGACCAAGGTGGCCTTGGAACGTTCCCGTATGGTCCTGTGTTCCCCCGATTGGGGAGCCCATGGAGGCAACGAGTACTGGCAAAACCTACTTGACAGGCTGACTATCAGCTTTGTTTGTTTACCTGATGAGGCCATCTACGTGCCTCTGGGGCGTAAGAAGCCTATTGGGAAACCCAGATGGGGGAGTATGCTCAGCGTGGTGGACGGAGGTCTTACCTCCATCCCCTGGGAGGAACTGGACCCGACTCTGGTCCAGGCTATACAACGAGAAAGCGATGGACTCGCCTTGGGTGACTTGAAGGATCGACTACGACCTCAAGATGCTATTGAGACTACACCCAGAGGAGATGAATACATGGTGACTAACACCAACGCCCCCAACTCTCCCTGCCATGTACCTGTTTCTGCTGGAGTCTCTGAGTGTGGACTATCCGAGCTAACTAGCTCTATCCACTCAGATGACGAAACTGAGCACGACGCCTTCTTCGTGCAGACCTGTGTGGAGGAAGTGGAGAACGCCGAGTACGTCGCCCCACTGAAACCCCTACTCTCCATGAGGGTGGAAGACCCCGTGGACGAAGAGCTGGACCCTCGATCCAGGCTAAGGGAGTATGTGGATTCCAAGAGGACGTTGGTGGCAAAAGAGCTATGCTACGCTAAGCCTACCCGCAGCTCATGGCCACTGAAGCAAGGACGTCTGGGAGACCTATCCCAATTGAAGGAGGACCTCGAACAGAAGATCACCACCTGGCAAAGCAAGGTAGATCTTAAGCTCATGAAGAGTGTGTGGGGCGCCCATGTGAGGACCCCAGAGGAGGACGACCTCTCGGAGGAATGTGTATGTGAACCCCCTCGAGCGTGCCTATGTTGCCATCGTCCATCGGAGATGGTTGAACAAGACCTTCTATATGCTTACCAAGGGTTGAAGGACACTACCAAGGGCGAAGAGTCGGTGGAGGATCACCTCCCGACGTCTATTACTCAGGGGGCAAGCAACTTACACTCTGATGAGGACATGGAGGACAAGATCAAGCTATTGGACCCGCGGGTGCAGAAGCTTATAAGGATCTATCTGGAGGAGTTCGGGGAACTACCCCCTCCAGCTTCATGTGACAAGCTGGTACAGATGGACCTCGAGCTGAAACCCGAGTTCGTGGGTCACAAGATCAGGAGGAAACCCTATCCAGCTCCTAAAGAGCAGGCCGACGAGATTGAGCGACAGATACAAGAATGTATCGACGCTGGCTTAGTCCTGGAGTACAAGGACGGGGACTACCCCCAACACTGCAGCCCCTTTTTCCTGGTGGCTAAACCTGGGTCTACAGCCAAACGGCTGGTAGTGGATTATGGAGAGCTGAACAAGAAAACGTTGAACAACTCAGGGTCCATTCCTAATATGGAGTCTACCCTTGAGAAGATAGCCTCCTGTCGCTACAAGACCAAGATGGACAAGGGGAGCGGATTCTGGCAAGTGGACCTGACGCCCAACGCTCAGCAGCTACTAGCCTTCATCACCCCTCAGGGGAGGGTGTTCAAGTGGAACGTCATGCCCTTTGGCGTGCCCAACGCACCCGCTCTATTCCAAGAGCTGAGGACCAAGACCTTGTCCATTCTACGAAGGAGACGTAAGGTGCAGGAACTCATATCCTGTGGGGCCCAGATGGAAGCGCACATCGACGATGTATGCCTCGGGACCAATACCCAGGAGGATCGCCTAATCCTCTTGGGTTAGTTCTTTGCGGTCTGCCAGGAGAACCACACACCACTCAAGCTGGAGAAGTGTGAGTTCATGCAGGAGACCATGCAGTACCTGGGGTTTGACGTTGGCGATGGGTGGTGGACCCCAGCGGCCCCTAAGGCCAAACCCCTGATGGACGCTAAGGTACAACACGAAGACCCCAAGAAAGGACTTCATGATGTGCGCAGTTTCATTGGGGCGTGCAACTTCTATCGCCGCCATATCAAAAACTTCACTTACACCAGCGCCATTCTGACGGACTTGATCAAGAAGAGTATTACTTGGCGCTGGGGCCCACAAGAGCAACAAGCGTTTGACGAGCTCAAAGACAAGGTGGCCAACGCTATGTGCTTGGCCGTGCCTAGGGCACAAGGGAGATTATCCTCGTGACCGACGCCAGCAATGTGGGCGGTGGTGGAACGTTGTTCCAATGGCAAGCACTAGAGAAGGAGGAGTTCAACTCGGCCATTTCCCAATGGGGGACGGAAGGTCTCAACCGAGATGGAACCCTCAGGCACAGCTACCCTGACGACAAGTGGGTCCTAGTACCTCTGGGCCACTGGAACTGGAAGTTGAACCAGGCCAGGGGGAACTACTCCACCTATGAGGAGGAATTGCTCGCGGGTATGCTAGTGCTATCCTCACAAGCACGACTGTTGGGGAGTAACCCTGTGGTCTGGCTGTGCGACCAAGAGCCGGTCCGCACTTTCCAGAAGGGCCCCCCACCTGAGGAGGCCAAGCTATGGCGTTGTTGGACCTACCTCAGTCAAGTACGGCTGACAGTACACCATATCCAGGGAGTGAAGAAAGAGTGTGCAGACTACATCAGCCGCAACAACTTCGACGCCCTGATTGGTGACTGGTCTGAAGCGCTGGCTAAGGAGGCATTCAGCCGTATGGACGTCCACTTGGACCTCAACATGACTATGATACGCCCCCTAGATGGACTCTAACAATCGGAGTACCTGAGGGAGTTTGGGGATATCTACAAGCGGCTGGAGAAACGCCTCGAACCCCTCCTGGTCAACCAAGATCAGTGGAAGAGGGACAAGAGCTACCTCTGGCACGAGGACCGCATTGTGGTGCCTAGTGACAGAGTCCCAGCGCTGCTGAAGTGGACCCATGAGTCCAGCGGTCATGTGGGTGCTGACCGTACCCTGAGGCTATTCAAGCAGTGGTTCCACACTACGTGGACTGACAACCAACTGCGGAAAACCCTCCAGCCTATCGTGGACAAGTGCCCGTGCAGGTCCTGCAAACCAGGGGATATCAGGGACAGAGGTCTCTACTCGACCCTGCCCATCCCTCACTGTGCTAACAGTGTTCTATACGTGGACTACACGGAGATGCCGAAGTTCGGGGGCTATGACTTCGCCCTCTTGATAACCTTTGGGTTGACCAGGTTTACCAGGGTGTTCCCATGTACCAAAAACATTACCGGGGAGGAGACTATCAAGATACTCCTGGAGGAGTGGTTTTGTGTCTATGGGGCGCCCAAGGAGATCAACTCCGATGAGGACGTACGAGTAAGCTCAGATACCGGCTGGTACAAGAGGGTCCTGAGATCCCTCAATGTCCAGGTGTCTACGGGGATCCCCTACTCGCACACGAGCAACCCCCTATGTGAGCGACAGATCCGTGTCCTCAAGGAGAATGTAAGGATCTGGTGCAAAACTGAACGCACCAGAGACTGGGTGAGACTACTCCCCGTCATATCCTTGATGATGAACCCCCAAGAGAGTTCAGCTACTGGCTACTCGCCCCATGAACTATTCCTAGGGCGCCCGGCGTGGTTCCTACATGCCCCCTATCCAGAGGACACCCATTCTTCTGTGGGTGAATGGGTCCAAGAGCAACAAGCGAAGGTGGACAAGGCCAAGGCTATGCTCCAGAGAGTGAGGGAGCGTCAGTGGAACAAGAAGAACAAGCACCGAGTATCGGCCACCTACCAAGAGGGGGACTGGGTGCTGATGCATCACAGCCGACTACCCGCCTGACCACGCTCTACCAGCGAGGAGCCATACTTTGGGGCCTACAAGATTCTATCTGTGGATGGACAGCATATCACCGTGTGGTGTTCTCCCCGTCTAGGGGGGACCCTGGTGTGCGCTGCTCAACATCTGAAGCGCTACTATGACCCTGAAGACCTCTGTGGGGAAGAGTGGAAGCTTAACGACGGGGAGATCGCCGCCCTAGACTTACAAGGGGCTGCCAGCCCTATGGAAGTTGAAGGTGAACTTCCTGACATGAACGCCCAGGAGATGGCTAAGGAGGGCTTCTACCTGGTGAAGTCTGTCCTACGCCACCGCTACCACCAGGGTTGGCGCTTCCTCACCCTCTCGGAAGGGTTCTGAGTCGAAGAGGCCACCTGGGAGCCCTTCTCTGCGTTTGTTCTACCTGAGGGGCGCCTAAACTCAGTTGTGGTTGACTACTTGTCCCAGAACAACCTCGGTGAGTTGCTGAGGCTCGCTGAGACGCTTGCCTCCAAGACTAAAGCTAGGGACTGAACCTTACCCTTACCTGCCTAAGCGTATGTGTGAGTGTGCTATTCCTAAGGTCCTGAGAGCAAGCCGCAGAAGTGGTGTCCTAATTATACCCAGGTCTGCACGCTTGCTAAACCTGGAGGGTTGTCTTATTGATGCCATGGGGTATGCCCCGGGTCTCCCCTCCCCTAAGCGCCCAATTTCTGTGCTGGCGCAAAACCTTGGGTGAAAAAGCAGCGTACTATTCCAGGTATTGTTTTCCCTACCTATCTGTCTACTACAGGGAGGGGTGGCCAAAAGCTATGAAGGCATGAAAACGCCATTTTGCTAAGTGGCCAAAACGCTGACCTAACCACTGCCACAGCCCACCAACCCTGCTAAAATTGCGGGAAACGGGTGGGACAGTGACACAAGCACTACAGGTTCTACACACCCTACAGTGGCAACATCCCGGTGGGCGAGCGCTACTGCAACTGGCTCAAGCCCCCACTCAGGATTACCACTCCTACACTCACGCTCTACTGGGTGGTGTTGAAGATAAAGTCGTGGGTCCTAATGACCCTCCTGTGAAAGAGACAAGAGAACACAGCGCTGCTAAGCAACTGTGGCCTAACAGGGACGTCACAACGCGTTTCCCTGCTAGGGCTTGGAGGGGAGAGGCGCACAGGTGGCGTGCACAGCGTGGATGTCAATGGAGTCGATCTGCCCTCGCCACTCCTGGCTTAGGCGCAGTTAATTGATTGTGGGATCAGCGCCCTTGGTTAGCAGGGCAAGAACAAAGAAGGGACACTGCTGCACCAATCACCCTACCTACCCACCTGTAAAGCAAAGGCCAATGAATGGGTGTTTGCGGCTGATGAACCAAGCCACACTTCACGTATTAGACGCTTCCCAGTGTGACCTATAGTACGCTGTCCTCAAATACCCCTGTCAAGCAACCAAGTGTTAAGAGACTTCTCAGGTTCTCTTCAAGAACGTACCGAGGAGCCCCTGGGTAACCTAAACAAGGTTTACCGTGCGCATTTTGCGTGGCCTACCCTTTAATGCGTGTGTGAATGCACGAGCATGCAGGAGGGTACTGTCAACATTTCTTTTCCTCCTAATCTTACCAACGATCACGAAATCCACCAGGGGGTGGCCCCACCTGGGCTTACCTACCTTACCCACCGCTGGAGAGTGAAACAAGGTGAGGAGGACAACGAGGGGCAAGCAAAAAACGTCGCTATGCACTTGTGTGTATGTCTAATCACCCTGATCTTACCTCTAATCATCTGCAATCTTTCTAATCTATCCCTCTATCGTGTTCTATCGTGCTACCAGGCTTGAAAACGACGACACATGGCGAGCACTGTGCGTCGGGCAAACAGAACGAGCACACCTGCAGTTTATAGCTGATTCATTGAAGTCATATTCTTATTTTTTCGAATTCTTGATTTTTGGTTGATTCTGGCAATGTGGGTGGAATCTTGTATCACATCTATTTATGTGTGTCTCGTCATTTTCCTGTCCACGTGAGACATACGTTTATAATCTCATTATTTCTTTTTTTTCCGGCGCTTCGCTAGAAGCCGCTCCTGCGCGCCGCCTTTTTCTGCGTAGGAATTTCTAGATATAAAAAAAAGAGAGATGACTACAAATTTTATAAAAATGTGCATCTGATGCACAATTGGATTCTGTCCAGGTGTGTGCCTTCAGAAAAAATCCAGGCCGTCCTTTGACGGATTTAGGTGTTGTCGCTTCGCGCTTGCGTGGATTCGTCCCTCATTCTCCCATCCCTCTGTTGTACAGACCTCCTCGCAAAGCCTCGTTGAGTAGGCCGCTGTTCTGGCCGAAAAGCAGCAGCAGGAGACTGAACCAGAATCAAGACCCCTCCAAGGGGCAATTCTAATTAAATCAGTGCACCCTCGCCCCAGTACCAGGACAGGTGTCTCCAACAGGTTCCATGAGACTTGGGTGGAGCGTCCTATGAGAGTCTGGCGTTGGGTTGTGTTACGCTGCAGCTTGCAGGGAGGGATGCACATGCATATGGTCTTGGCATGCCCTACTCTAACCCCACCAAGCCACAGGAACCCCGGCAGCGCCAAGAGCGCTGAGTTTTCTGTTGGAGTTTGTCATCAACAATGCAGCAAGAGTCGCTGGCCATGGTAAAGCGCTCTTTTCCAGTGTTAGGGAAGCTATAGGTATTTTAAAGTAGATGTGGAAACCAAGGAAAGGCCAAGAATAAATCCCTTTTTCCTGAAAGTGCGACAGTGGTGACGACCGCAGCACAAGGGGGGAGTAAGAAAAAGTGCTTTTCCAATGCTTTAGGGTATACTTTAGTTGTATTAGAGGTGCTCTAAGCAGACAGGCATTTCTATCTTAGTATTGGCCCAACCAAAAGGGGTGATAACACATTTTGACCTATGGAACCAAACACTAAATTAGGATGTGGTGTGGACCCCTTTATCCCCAAGCGATAGGCACTAAAACATCTTTTCCTGGGTTGCTGAGGCACTTATATACTGAAGGCGGAGCCTATGAATTTATCTATGTCTTCTCCTGATCTCTAACTATCCTAGTGGTATGCGCCCTAGGGGGCTGGGGCACCTTTTTTTGAGAGGTCCTGAGTTCAATACCCATTCAGCCTAGCTAAGTAGGAATATTGTAACGTACCACGACTTGACGTTAACCCTGAGATCCCAAATCCCTCAGGCGGCACCATGCAGAACAACTCCGTAATCACAGCTGTCACTGCACAAGTTCGCCACGCCTGTTCAGGGCTGCAACACAAAAGGATAGGAACCAGTAAGGGACTCAATGCTCACCTCACCGCACCAGCAAATGGTGGAGGATCTGAAACTGCGCACTGAGATGCAAGGGTCAAAAACCAAAACAAAGGTGTGTCTCAGTATGAGCCCTGGAGCACAGAAACACTGCGTTTCGTGGGCTAAAAGCCTGTGGCAGTAAACTCATTTTGGACATGCAGCTCATTTTGAGCTGGATCTGTCCCAAAACAGCAAAAGTCCAAGGGAGGGGAAAACAAAACTATTAACCGGGCCTCCTACTGACAGTGACTGCTGTGGAGTGCCACATCCACTGCATATCTGCAAGCGCGCTGACACACGCAAACACACACAACCTTTAAGTTCTGTGGCAGCGCCGTGGTTTACCAGCACTGCTTCATTTCGGCGAACCTGCACGGCGTCGTCCCTGATCCTGGCGAAGCTCACATGCACCACCGGTCGCCCTGGTCACAAAGTCGTCGACACTGAACTTGGTTGGCGCCACTTCTTGCCACCACGAACGCGGCGTTTCACCAAAACATCCTGCACAGGCACTGCGTGAGGCAAAGGCGAGCTCGCGCAGCCCCTTGAACTCGGCGGCTGCAGAGTCGTAGCTATAGAAATTAGCGGTAGTGTTACGCATAATGCTGCCCGTGCCGTAACGCTGTCAGAATCTTGCGTGCAGAACTCAGCCAAACCCTCCTGCAAGAGGTTGTCAAGGTCTTCCAGCAGCGCTCCCGACTCTGCCTGTCTCACCCCGTGTGCCGCACCATCAATGATACCAGCAGGAAGACAAAACTCACCGCAAACAGGCCCATACACAAAGGTCTCCGGCGCCGCCTCCAAGCAGCGCAACATCACCTCAGGCTGCCATCGACGCAGCCGTCTTGCATACTCCTGGCATGGAAGGTCCCACTGCGCCGCACGCCGAAGAACCTCACGAAGCGCTTCCTCTCGTCGCTCGGGCACTGACGAACTGCACAGCCGGCGCACACTGGAACTGTCCAAGCTCTTGATCTCGTCAACCGACTTGATCTTACAGCGGCGGCGCGGCATTTCCGTCCCGTGTCTCAATGCAGCCTAACGAAATCGTTCTGGTCAAGTTTGTTAAATTGTAACGTACCACGACTTGACGTTAACCCTGAGATCCCAAATCCCTCAGGCGGCACCATGCAGAACAACTCCGTAATCACAGCTGATTTAACAAACAGGACATTTGGTGCCTAAAACAAGCGATAATGTTTTATAATAAAACATGCACTATTTACAACACAATGCGATCTCGATTTATCTACAGTGCGCATGCGCAACCTGCGATGCGGGCAGTGCACTGGTCTGCTGCAAATATCCCATGTGACATGGCAGTGACCTCATTGCCACATGCCATGCCACCTCAGCACCTATGGGACCCAAAAAAAAAGACTGCACATCTCAAGATGGCACTGTGGATGAGAGTGAGCCTCTGGGGCAGTTTTCCAATCAGTTTTTCTCAAACATGTAAAATATTTCATCCTGAGTTGCAATGTATCCTAATTGCTGTGGTCTATTGTTGATAGCTTTCTTTATCCAACTCTTTGTGACTGCAGCCCTTCATGCTTTAGTCCTGATTTTCTTCTACTTGCTTATCTCTGGCTTGGGTTATCCTGGATTGGTTGTATTTCAGCAAATAAAACATTTTCGTCATCAAAAACAAGCAGCAGGAAACCCTACACCAGCAGCAAGCAGCGGGGAAGGCACAACAGACACACAGTGTGTGAAATCACTATAAAACTTTCTAGACGTGCATGTACCGCCCTACAAGCTGAAGAATGAGGAGGTATCATTCCCTTTGCGATGCTGAATACTTCCTCTTCCTCATGGGAGGAGCAAATCGCGGACCCCATGCCTCGGATTGTTCAATCGCCATGTACAAATCTTCCCTTGTGCCCTCACCAGATGGGCGCATGCCACTAGTGAACCTCATCTCCAAAGAAGCAAACACCTTCCCCAAAAAAGTGTCCGGATCCAAACCACTTTGTTGGGCAACCACCTCAACTTGGGGTCCCATTGCTTTGTCGGCTTGCCACACGAATGCACCAACACCAACGCCATGAGTCATATGTGCATGCCGTAGCTCACAAGACGGCTCAACATCACACATATGCCAGTAAGGGAACATACTATCAGGGGTTGGCCAAACGAAACGGATGGTGTCAGCGAGGGTTCATGCAAAATCACAAGCAAGTTCCACCTCATCACCACTCAAGCGAAATGCACATAACAAAGGCACCAGGTTGCAAAATGCAGCGACTATGGTCCTAACCTCGTCCGGTAAATCAGGATGGCTAACAATTGAAGGTAATACGTTGCAAAGCTTTGCAACATGCTGGCCCAAGAGCTTCAAGTCACTTACCTGAACTGCATTCAAGCCCACACTATTGAAATGTCTGTAGTGAATGCTTCGTATAGTGAATTAGCAGCCTCAACACCAGCGGCAACACAATATCCTTCGGCGATTCGGATAACATGGATACCAATGTTCGTGAGGAAATGCAAACCAAAACGAACATGGACAGTCATGGGTGCATAAACCGAAAACGTTGATTTGATGAGTTGAAAGACGTCAAGCCACGGAAAGCGAACGAAGCGCTAAATCCGGACATCGAAACAAACACATCGTTATCGGCTGCAGGGGCAAGCACAAAACGTGAAAAGACTGCTCAGATGATCACGAGATCGGTACGAGAGAAGATGCATAAAATCACAGCGTTCAAGGAAAGATCCCTGGCCCTGACACCACAACTGCACGCTGGAAGAGTATACATACATTGACAGGCTGCACTGCATAGTCTACCTGCACCACAATTCCCGTCCTGTGGGCTCCTGCTCTCCCTCTATGCTGTGGCCGTCGGCGCCGCTTGTCTTACCTAACTATTCAAATACGATGCAGGCACAAAAGCTTTTGGATCCTCAGTGTATCAATAGCAGAGCCCGCACACAAGGGATGCCAGAGGTGGGTAAGTAGGTATCTTCGGGAGCTCGGGATGCCTCCTTCGACAATGCAGGAAGAACGTCTTAGCAAGGGGATGTCCTGTCCCTCCCACTGCCCTAGTTCAGGTGCCTCTTAAGCCGCTCCAGCAGGTGCCTGGGAAGGCAGTGTCGCGGCCAACAAGTCCAGTAGTATCGGGTGGGAGGGTGTCCCCACATGTGTCCATGGTTAGGGCCACATGCCCCCTCCTGTGGGCGGCAGCTCTGGGGGCTGCCCAGCCGTGTGGAGTATCACTAACCACAAGGCGTATTGCTCCCGTTAGTGTACGGTACGACCGCCTCACATTTGTGGCTTGAGTTTCGGGGCCTCTCTGCTTGGCAGGCAACCCCCTCCTGGACTGTGTACCGGCTCGCCTGTCACCGGTTGCTTCCATGGCTCCAGGTGACGTTTGCCATGGTCCCTGATGCAGCGGGGCCGGGCTTCGACCAGCGGCCTTGGGGTACCGCCCCTGCTGCTGGCCCGGTGGGTTGGCTGGGTCGCCCCAGTGGGCCCCACCCATGGGGTGTTGGTTCTTTCCCGTCCCTCGGCCGCCCTACGTGTGCACGTGTGTACGGTGTCCTGGGCCACTTGGCTGCTGTTGACCGGTGAGCCCGCTCGGTGCGTTGTGTTGCGTGTGCGGTGTCCTGGGCCACTTGGCTCCTGTTCACCGGTGTGCACACCTGGTGTGTTGTGTCGCATGCTCCATGTCCTGGGCCACTTGGCTCCTGTTCAGCGGTCTGCCCGCTCAGTGCGTTGCCTTGCTTGTGGGGTGTCCTGGGCCACTTGGCTCCTGCTCACCGATGTGCCCACCCGGTGTGTTGTGTTGCGTGTGCCGTGTCCTGGGCCACTTGGCTTCTGTTCACGGGTGTGCCCGCTTGGTGCGTTGTGTTGCGTGTGCGGTGTCCTGGGCCACTTGGCTCATGTTTACCGGTGTGCTCGCTCGGTGCGTTGCGTTCCGTGTGCGGTGTCCTGGGCCACTTGGCTCCTGTTCACCGGTGTGCACACTCGGTGCGTTGTGTCGCGTGCTCGGTGTCCTGGGCCACTTGGCTCCTGTTCAGCGGTGTGCCCGCTCGGTGCTTTGCCTTGCTTGTGCAGTGTCCTGGGCCACTTGGCTCCTGTTCACCAATGTGCTCGCTGGGTGTGTTGTGTTGCGTGTGCGGTGTCCTGGGCCACTTGGCTCCTGTTCACCGGTGTGCTCGCTCTGTGTGTTGTGTTGCACGTGCGGTGTCCTGGGCCAGTTGGCTCCTGCTCACTGGTGCGCCCGCTCTGTGTTTTCTGTTGCGTGTGCCGTGTCCTGGGCCACTTGGCTCCTGTTCACCGGTGTGCACGCATGGTGTGTTCGGTGTGTTCCGTCTGCAGTGTCCTAGGCCTCTTGGCTCCTGTTCACCGGTGTGCCCGCTCGGTGCGTTGCATTGCTTATGCGATGTCCTGGGCCACTTGGCTCCTGTTCACCGGTGTGCCCGCTCGGTGTGTTGCGTTGCGTGTGCGGTGTCCTGGGCCTCTTGACTCCCGTTCGCCGGTGTGTTCGCTCGGTGTGGTGTGTCGCGTTTTCGGTGTCCACGGCCACTTGACTCTTGTTCACCGGTGTGCGTGCATGGTTTGTGTTGTGTGCTCCGTGTGCGGTGTCCTGGGCCACCTGGCTCCTGTTCACCAGTGTGCCCGCTCCGTGCGTTGCATTTCTTGTGCGCTGTCCTGGGCCACTTGGCTTCTGTTCACCGCTGTGCCTGCTCAGTGTGTTGTGTTGCGCGTGCGGTGTCCTTGGCCAGTTGGCTCCTGTTTACCGGTGTGCCCGCTCACTGCGCTGCCTTGCTTGTGCGGTGTCTTCGGCCACTTGGCTCCTGTTCACCGGTGTGCCCGCTCCGTGTGTTGCGTTGCGCGTGCAGTGTCCTGGGCCACTTGGCTCTTGTTCAACGGTGTGCCCGCTCGGTGCGCTGTGTGGCGTGTGCGGTGTCCTCGACCACTTGACTCCTGTTCACCGGTGTGCCCGCTCGGTGCGTTGTGTTGCTTGGGCGTGTCCTGGGGCACTTGGCTCCTGTTCACCGGTGTGCCCGCTCTGTGTGTTGTGTTGCTTGTGCGCTGTTCTGGGCCACTTGGCTCCTGTTCACCGGTGAGCCCGCTTGGTGCGTTGCGTTGCTTGTGCGGTGTCCTGGGCCACTTGGCTTCTGTTCACCGCTGTGCCTGCTCAGTCTGTTGTGTTGCGCGTGCAGTGTCCTGGGCCAGTTGGCTTCCTTTCACCCGTGTGCCCGCTGCGTGCGTTGCCTTGCCTGTGCGGTGTCCTGGGCCACTTGGCTCCTGTTCACCGGTCTGCCCGCTCGGTGTTCTGTGTTGCGCGTGCAATGTCCTGGGCCACTTGGCTCCTGTTCAAGCGTGTGCCCGCTCGGTGCGGTGTGTGGCGTGTGCGGTGTTCTGGGCCACTTGGCTCCTGTTCACCGGTGCGCACGGTAGGCGTGTCTTGTTGCGTGTGCGGTGCCCTGGGCCACTGGGCTCCTGTTCAACGGTGCGGCCGCTCGGTGCGTTGTGTTGCGTGTGCGGTGTCCTGGGCCACTTGGCTCCTGTGCATCGGTGTGGTCGCTCGGTGTGTTGTGCTGTGTGTTGCGTGTGCGGGGCGTTGCTGCGGGGCGCACACTCTTGCATCCGGACGGCGGCTTTTCGTAGTCAGCAGGAGCTGAGTACCCTTCGGGCGCGCACACGTCCTTCCGGATGGCGGCTGTTTCGTAGCCGGCAGGGGCTAGGTACGCTGCAGGGCGTGGACACGTCCATCTGGACGGCGGTTGGTGTTGCTTGGCACCCGTTCTGGTGCTATGGAAATGCAAACCAAAATCAACATGGACATTCATGGGTGCATACACCGAAAACATCGATTTGATGAGTTGAAAAACGTCACACCAAGGAAAGCAGACGAAAGCGCAAAATCCAGACATCGTAATAAACACATCGTTATTGTTACTTCCAGGCGAATTCGTCGCAAAAAACTTCGAGTTCTTGTCACCGCTACCCCACCAAATCAAGGAATCCCGGACAAAAAGTCTAAGTGTGCAGAGATGATGCGGATGGCCCAAGGGACCCTACGGGATGACACAAATGCGATCTCTTCAAACTTGCCTACTGTTAGGGGTGGTATTTCGGGCATAATTGTGACGCATGGCAATGCCAACACCCTGCTCTGTCCAAATCCGTCTGAAATTTCAGAAATTCGCATCATGCGACCAGGTAGGACACAATGTAACGTCCATTTCTTCGATTTAGTGCACATAAATAGGCTGCAGGGCCAAGCACAAAACGTGAAAAGACTACTCAGATGATCACGGGATTGGTACGGGAGAAGATGCATAAAATGACAGCGTTCAAGGAAAGCTCCCTGGCCCTAACACCACAACTGCAAGCTGGAAGAATATACATACATTGACAGGCTGCACTGCATAGTCTACCTGCACCACAATTCCCGTCCTGTGAACTCCGGCTGTCGCTCTATGCTGTGGCCGTCGGCGCCCCTTCTCTTACCTAACTATTCAAATACGATGCAGGCACAAAAGCTTTTGGATCTTCAGTGTATCAATAGCAGAGCCCGCACACAGGGGATGCCAGACAAAACCTGCCAGTGTATACAGAGTGGCATGCAGTGGCACACTTTGGCTTTCACAAAGGACTGACAATTTGTGCCTACTCAACAGGAGGGTCACTTCAGCACGCAATGCAGGCATACAACACATCCTCTGCTAATATAGAGCAAAACCAGCACAAAACCAGCAAAAGGCAAAAATTTCAGGACGGCTGGAGGGCCGCTGCAAGGGGCGCAGCCCTCGCCGGCCGGAATGCTGTCCCAAAGCCCTGCCCTTCCCTATGCACTTGCAAACGCGGTGTGCTGGGATCAAATGCTCCAATTCTGCCCCCACTATGCACTTCCTCAGTGGAGGCCACCACCATCTTCTGTGATATCCTTTGTAGCCACGTCCACGGTGAAGGGATACAATATGTATTTGTCTATGCACGTCATGTAACACATAGGACAGTGCCTTGTCAGACAGCGATGGTAACATGGTGCGCAGCACTGATGATGCACTAGGAGAGGAGGCGTCAGGCCATCTGTCCCAGATGACAAAGTTGGGCAGAGGGCCCAGGCCTATCGGGGTGCTGAAAAGTGACGCCTTTCATTAACAGAGCCAACTCAGGATGTGGCACTACCCGGGCTTCACGTCAATCGTTCATGGGACCGTATGGTTCCCATTTCATTGGTATATGGTACAGGGTGTCTGGAAAAATACACAGAAACATAATAAATGCTTCAAGCCATGCCTGTGGAATACCGCAAAATGCATCATACACATGATCCATGAATCCGCACGTCCGAATAACCGGTTTTTCAGAGTAGTATGGTGGGGGAGGTGGATTGTCAGGCAAGCAACCGTTCATGTATCTTGTCTCACTCCACATGACCTTCTTATTATTTAACAAGGCAAAATGTGTGTTGAGCAGTGGGCGTGCACGCTTGGGGGCAAATTGAATAATATGGCCGAACCTGCCATGTGGATCTGCATCCCACAGCTGTAGCATCTGCAGCTCACAGGTTATGTCATTAATAGTCAAAAAACCGATTGCTTTATTCTGTGGGTCAAACCAGCTCTTCATACCATAAGACTCAAAAAACGTACTGATGCGTTGGACCAGAGGTGGTTGCTGGAAGGTCAACTGAGGGCCTTCACAAAACTGTAAAGGGGGGAGTTTTTCCCTGCCGTTTTTTTTTGGACACTTGTTTGATATGTTTCTGCGTACCTGTTGGGTTCATGATGTTGATCTCCTTGGCGACAGCGTAGAGGACCATCAGTTGTGCCGACAGAAAGCCCCCTATTGGTACACCCCTTTCACTTTGTCGCATCAAGATTTGGTTCACACAAAAATATGTGCTATGATACAGTTCCCAGACTACATACTTGTGAATTGGGTCGTAAGACAGGACAGTGAAATCGGGGTCTGCACTCTTTCCTAGTCTATCTCTGTGTCTGTCATTTGCAATGGCAATGCTGAACCACAGTTCTGTCCTATTCACATCAAGCTGTAAAATCTGCTCTTTGACAGTCTTGAGGGCCATGATCGCTGCATCCTTAGGGATTTCCCAATAACAATTTTCCATGTCACTTTCCCTCACTACCACAGGATATGTGTTCTGATTCAGTTATGCATTGCCATGAACATATCACGCAGCCCAATTAACGACGGTAGTGACATGTATGGGAATGATGCATTGAGAGATTTGATCATGAGTGGTAAACACCTGCCCACAGTGCGGGCCAAAGACTTCAGCAGGTGCTGAGTAAAAGATATTACATTTCGCCACCAGAAGCGATTCATCATTTCGTCAAGCTTCCATTTTGGCAACCCAAAAATGGACGGTGCAGCACATAACCTCGCTTGGACTTTGGGGACTCCAACCCCAGTAGATCAAGGAAAGGGACCACGTCCCAGAGGTCAGCAGGGATGCAATGTTTTGCAACAAAAAGGGTGCGGTACTCCGCGTTCAGGAGTGCTGTATTGAGAGATCCGACCTCGTGTCCTAAACTGAGTACTCCATGCAAGCTGGCAGATCTGAGGATGAGGGAGAGTGCAAATGCCTGACACTGCCAGTTGGAATCGCTTACCCCAAACAGGTCAAATTCTTTTGCAAGCGGAAATTCATTTAGGGTGTGGGACTCAAAAAATGTGGAGCAAAAGGCTCCCAGGCGATGCAATTTCTTATCCCACTGTGTAGCAACCGGTCCCCACGCTTTTAGTTTTCTGTTTGCCCCGTGCAGTGTCTCAGAACCTGAGTGTGGATGCTCAGTTTCGTGATACTGTACAGTTCCCAGTGACTTGTCAAGTGTAGTGTGCTGAATTGATCGGAATGCAGGGTGTGATTCATGCTCATGCTGAGGTAATTCTGGGTTGTTCGTCTGGAGTATAGGTGCAACAGATTCAGCAAATGTGTTCATGCTGGTTTCAAGGTATGCATGTGAGGGGAGCGTGGTGTTTCATGCATTTTGGGTAAACACCCTGTGATCTGTGTGAAACACCGGCCATTGCTCAGAGTGCCGCAGAATGATGTGATTTTGTTGCGCGCTGCAAGGGATTTGGAATAGCGACTTCAGATCAGTGCAAGAACAATGCTGTATCTGCACAGCAGAGCTTTTCTGCAGTTCATGACGTTGCTTTTGCGGTTTTCTGGTAAACAACGTCCCAACATTCAATTTACGAAGGCGAACCAAGGTCCCTTTCTCTGACCCTAACTTCATAGGTATCTCCTCTGTTGTCTTGTGTATGCGTGCACCGCACAGGACGTTGTGTACCTTCCTAGAATTTTGTGGCGTAACTGTAATACAGTCCATCAGTCATACGGTGAGGGGTGATGGTAATCTGCTGCTGGTGAGCAACCGCGCAAAGGAACCAGCAGCAGGTTCCTGTCAAGAATCGGTATCTTGACTGGGATTCTATGAGGAATGTATATGGAGTATCTTGAGAGCAAATGGCCCTGTATTTTCAGAAACAATTTTCACAACAGGGCACACTTGAAAGGGCGCTTAACCTTCAACAGTACAGTGGGCAATTGGGGGACAGAGTACTTTTTACGCAATGCATGCAGTACAATTAATGATCTCAGAGACTAATTATTGTCTAACAATTGTCTCAAGTTTCCTACCGTGTCGAGGTGTAAAGATCCACTCAGCAACCAGTCCACTCTCTGTGGTCCACCGTATGGTGTAACACCATTACAGCAAGGTGCAAGCAACCGTTCAACCTTGTTTTCAACCGAATCAAGTTCAGAAGGTGATGGACCTTCCATGGGGAGCATGGTGGCCCGCGTGTGCCATGCATCGCCAGCAGGCGTGGTAATGAGGATGTCGAGCCCAAGAATGGGTTAGCCTTCCTTTTTCGCACCTTGCCAAAATGATATGCTGCACAGAGTGCTTTTGCTTTCTGGAAATGTCCTCTCAGTAGCTCCATGAACGCGCATTCTCGTTTTTTCGCTCTCGCACCCACCTGTCTGATGTAAGTTCTGAATTGCCCAGGAGCGCATATACAGAACAACTTGGGGTGAGCAGGCTCTGTGTGGAGTTGACTTTCGCAAGCCGTGCTGCACACGCAAAGCGGGGGCATGGACGATTAATAAGCATCTTGCTAGTGGCCAGGTAGTTCACGTCAAGCTGAGTCCAGTCTGCTGGTTTCAACCTTTTCTTCATCAGGATGTGCTTTCGTTTCAGGACCATATCGTCCCAAGCTGACCAGAACTTTTTCAGTCTTGCAGCATGTGACAGAAATGCGGTGTGGTTATGGGGGAGCGGGAACCAACACAATGATCTGTTGGATGGGTGCACATTTTTATACCTAGATGGTCTTGTTTTGCACAGCTTTGACAGCGCGCAGTGGTACGCTGGTGCACTGAACTGTGTACCCACATGGTCATCCCCTTGCTGGATCATCACCACTTCCCATGGACCATGAAGTTGTTGTCACTCAGGGTGTGTTGTATGGTGCATGAACTGGACCATTAAGGAATTCCAAATAGCACATATGTGTGTGCGATGATTTTCTAATTACTGATTCAGCCACTCATTCACTACTCTGCAATGTGCTCTACTGTTAAAAGTCCATGAATGAGCAACAATTTCTCAAAACATTGCTTTCATATGGGGCAATGGCATTAATCTTTATTGGAGTTTGGTCGGGACATTGGGGGAAATTTTATCCATGGAGCTTGATCACTTGCAATATGGTTGAAGGGCTCTTAATGGCTTAAATTTAATTCAAGAGAGAGTTTATGTATTATATTATATGCCATGAGGTTTGGTTTGATATTCCATTGTATCTTCTTTGAACACTATTTTTAACAGAGCTCAACATGGGTGTTGGCCTTCGGTTGCTGTTTTTTTTGGCTATTCTCACTGAGATTGAGCTGTTCAGTAATCTGCATTTTTCTCCGACATTTGGTCGTTCCACAGAGAATGAAGGTCATGTTCAGACTCAGCATAAATTTCTGCATCTATAGAGTGGTCATATGACTACTTGAAAATTTTGACCTATTTTGGCCCGTGAGCGCGCCGCTTCCACTATTGGCGATTCCTACTGAGTTCTGAGGTCATCAGGGCAGTTCCTACTGAGTTCTGTAGACATGAATTAATTTTTTTCTGAGGTACAGAAAATTCCTGGAAGACATTTAAAGTGATTTTGTATCATTTATTATCATGGAGAATCCATTTTTCTTGCGTCTGTTTTACTATCTTTGCAGGACACCTGATTTCTGTGATATACCATTTTTGCCTTGATAAGAAGTCATCATTCACTGTTGCAGCCATTTCCAGAGTGCAGACTGAAGTCGCTTTTAAAATCCTGAGTGATTCGAAAGCATACATGCATACATACACGCAAGTGCAAGGCCAAACATCAACCATTGGCTGTCTGTTCATTGAGCAGCCCAATCAAGCTATTTATTGGTTTTATTGATCCCATTTCTGCTCGTCTTGGAGTCGTGGTCTGGTATCATTTTTGAACGAAATCTTTGTGTACTTGAATGGAGCAGGAACAAACACCATAGCAAGTTTATCCAGAGCATACTGAGAGTATTCAGACAGAGGAACAAGATGCAAAGCGGGAATTTAATAGTGGTAGCAGAGGTATGGATGCGACTGTGCACCATATCGATTCCACACGTCAAACCGTTGACCTCGCGAGTTCTAGCAACGTTGACGACCGACAAGCGTCACTGGGGTCCTTCGTTCACGGCGCACAAGAAGAGGATGGGGCCAATTCAGAAAGACAACCTATGTTTCAATCATATGAAAGTTATCAACCCATGCGAAAACAAGAATTGGATTCGGTTGGTGATCCTTATGCTTTGTTACTGGCTGGTTTGGAAGAACGCGAGCGTGTTTTATGCGTTGAAGAAGGAAGCATGCAGAATTTTCTTGATCTACAAGAGACGCTGGCCTTCAACAAAACCGCGGCTTCACTTCGAGAGCGCTACACGCCCAGACGTTTGATCAGTTCGTTTCGAGATATGAGTTCACCGAGTTTCCTGTCAGGATCTACTACGACACCTGTTCCTTTCAGTCCACCGACCATTATACTGGAACCCATGACGTCACCAAAGGGGAACTGTTCAGACGACGATCACAGAGTACCTGTTTGGATGTCGAGTTCAGAAGTTGGTTACTATATCTCCGAAGGGTCTTATGAATTACCTGAGACAAAATTTGCAAAGGAGCTTTAAAATGACATTGGAGAGTTGACAGAAGAAGAGCACGAAGAGATGAGCGGCTGGCTGGAAGACTATTTATTGAGGAATCTCAAGGAGAAAATGAAGCACAACCCTTGGAACCCGTTTTGCCCACGTATATGGCGGCACTAGTGTGCAACCAGTGTGATGAAGTGTGAAAGAGGCCACTTGCACAACCCTTGCACACCCAACCCAAACCTTCATTTCCCCCACTCTTTTGATGCTTTTTTGGTGCCACCAAATCCCCCATGGCATATTCCATTAGTGTATTATGACACAAACCTCTCACATGCCTCATAAGTGTGTCCCATACCCACATGACACCTCCCCTGCACAATCCCGAATGTTGGGGCAGTGCAACAGCCCCGTTGCACAACCATCCCCTTGGACATGCCATCCTAACCTAAGGGACCTTGCTTTTACGGTTTGCTTGTAATGAATAGGTTGTAGAGAAAAGAGAACCATGTTTTTTGCCATCAAATAGCACAATATTTCAAACGAAAACCGATTTTGATCCACTGCCATTGGTGTGTGCAACCACCCAATTTCACCGGTTGCACTTGTGCAACCGTGTGCAACCGTGTGGAACCAGCATGCTACGCTCTTGGGTGACCGCCGCCACTTTCGGTCCTCCCACTTTTCCTTGAGGTCGCACCACACCGCGTAAGTATAAATACTCCCAATGCAAAAGTAGCTTGAAATTCCTAGCACATTTCGGAGCCATTGGGAGTCACCAGCTAACATGACTCGGGCACGACACCGGTTTTCACGAATGAGGGTCCATCAGGTGTTTATACCACCCTGGATTGCCTCCAAGGTCTTTGAAAAAAGTGCACGTAGAGCATCGATGTCGTGCTCACTTGTGAGGGTGACATTGCTGGTCCAATTGTAAGCTAGGCTGTGCGCCTGTTGACCATGGCTGGCAAACCCAATGGCCAATTGCAACCAAGGGTGAGATCTACAAGGGAATCCATCACCCTGAACGATCACAACATATGGACGTTCCCCGTCCAAAAGCGTGAATGACATTGTATCAAGTATGTCGTCTTGAGTTGAGATATACTTAAGAAACTCATCAAGACCCCAACGGACAACTACCTTCCCATTATAATCGCTTGGGACTAGGATTTGCCTGCTCCCAAGCTCGTGTCAAGCAATCTTGAAGGCCTGAAACGATGGAAAGGGGTGCTCCCAATCTGCGGGGAGGCGCCCCTTCCAATCATTGCGAAGCTTGGATACCCAACGGATAAGGTTCTTGTACCTAGAAAGGCAGGGGCATATAATGGTAGTTGCACAAGTGCAACCGTGTGCAAACGGTGCAATAAACTACTTGCACACATGTTTGCACAAAGCGTAACATTGCCATCATCGCACTATTTTTATCAATGTAGTGTTATACGGTGTCCTAGTGTGCACGTTAGAGTATGTAGGTATGCCGAATGGAGCGAATGACCACATTTGACGATGTATGAGAATGATATGGCTTCGAACGTGTGCAAGTGGTCACTTGCACACCACAAGGAGCGGTTGCACAATGCATCAATAACGCAAAAAAGAGACATAGCAATACACATCACCTTTTATTTGGCATTTCAAGCTCCAAAACAAGGCGGACAGCCTCGGTAGGTGTGTAAACCTGCCGAACGGCGTCCTTTGCACGTTTCTTGTATCTTTTTTGCTGCTTGGTGCGTGCATTGGGCCGATCCTAGAGAGAGGTACCCGGTGTTGTTGAGGTAAATAGTCCCACAAGGTCATCCATCAAGTCCGGGCTGCTAAAACTACCGTAAGTAGTTCTAATGAACTGGGAAAAAGCATTTCCTTGCAAAACCATTGCAAATCTGGCAAATGGCCAGTAAATTTCTCGCGAAATTTAAAATACGGCAGCGACAGTGGCTGTCGCGTTCACGGCGCCAGCGCGGTTGCACAGAGATTGCACTGTGCAACTGCAGTGCAATTCTGTGCAACTGGCAAAAACTTAGTGCAACTGCGTGCAAACATCAATTTTTCTGTGCAACTCTACCTAGGCAAAACGGGTTCCTAGGGAAAGCTACCGAAGTACGAGAGAAGTGTAGGCGTAAGACGCTTAAGCGAAAATCCAAAGTCGAGTTCCACAAGACTCTCTCTGACAGTTCTGACGATGAAATCCTGGAGACAGATGACCCACTTCTTTCGAAGTTGCTCCAGCGTATTGATCGGATGAACGAGAAGATCTCCAAGACGTCCGAGGATCACACCAGCACACACCCACCAGCCACCGGAAACCACACGGGGGATGGAGGGCACACCTACACGGGGAGAACGGGCTACACCCACAGAGGAAGCCGCAGGGAACACCGCCGCGCGGCGCACCACCACGCCCTCACCGCCAGGCGACGACCCCGGCCGCCACAAGGGCCAACTCACAGGCACCGGAAGAGGACAAAGGCACGGCCACAGCAACCAGGGCTAGGGACCGGGACCCCCAGAGGACACGGGACCAAGGCAAAGGCCCCCAGGGAGGGCAACCCCACGGACACCTACCCGACCCACCAGCCCGAGCAGCACGCCCAGGCCCCCACAGCGCGGACCCAGCGAGCCACCCACACCTAACCTCGCCCCCCAGCCACCAGCCAGCCACACTCCGGCCCGCACCCCGCACCACGACACAGGCCAGGCTGACCTCCACTGACCCACCACGGCACAACGCGAGACAGCACGGCACACCGCACCGCAGCGCGCCAGAGTGCAACGCGCCACAGCAGGACGCGACGGGACGCGGCACAGAGCGGCACAACACGGCACGGCTGACCCTAACCTGAAGGACTAACCGAAACAAGCCAATGCACACCCCGGAAGGCGCCGCAGCAGCACGCCACACACCGGCACCGCGGGCCACACGGGGGGCCACCGCGGGCCTGGCAACAACGATGGCGGACCACCCAGAAGGTTAAAACCGGCACCGCGGAGGAGAAAGGACACGGACAACCCCAGCCCCCTAACCCAGAGCCAGCGCGGCCGCCTGGCGCAGCCGCCCAGCCGGCAGAGCCAGGACCTAGCCTGGCAGGAACGGGCGCAGAGCCCAACGTGTACATAGCCCACCCGACCCATGGGGCCGGGACACGGCCAAGCAGAACGCAACCGCCAACAGCAACCCGGAAGACCACACTGAATGCAGGCCAGTGCGTGCGACAGCCCAGGGAAGGCAGAGGGGGGAACAGGCAGACCCCCCCCGAAGAAAAAAAAACAGGGGGGAAGGGGGGGGGGGGGCGAGAGAACGGCCCACAGGCCCCAAACCGCCCGCCAACACCACAAGAGGCGGCCAAACCCCACATCCAGAAGGTACCGACGACAGGAGCCCCAAAGGGGCACAGGGGGACCACCCAGCCAAAACCGGCAACACCGAGCCAGGAACAGCGGCCCACCGGGAAAAGGGGAACCACAACGCGCAGACACACACCACGCGGAAAAAAAAAAGAGCCAGCAACCCAGCCCGAAAGAAAGGGGATGGGGGGACAGGGACCACAAGGCCCAGGACAGGGACAGCTAGCGACCGGCACCACAGAGCCAAAGCAAGACACGCCCAAAAAAAAAAAAAAACCCCGACAAACCAACCAAGAAGGGCGGGGCACAGCCGAGACCCGGGCCCAGCACGCACGCCCACACAACACACCCCAGCCAGGAAAGGCGGGGAACAAGCGGGGCGCGCGCACAAACACGCACCCCCGCACAGCACCCCCAACCAGGAGGTGCGGGAGACCACGCGGGACGGGCGCACGAGCACACACACACCCCAACAACCCCCCAAGGAGAGGCGGGGCGCAGCCCAAGACCCAAACCCCAGCACGCACGCCCACACCGCACACCGGAACCGGAAACAACGGGGGGCAGGCGGAGCGCGCACGCAACCACGCACGTCCCATATGCAGGCCAAAACCTAAGCCCAACCACAAACACCACAAACACCAGCCGGCAAAAGAGGGACAACACCGCAAACCGTACCCAAACACACCCGCCTGAGACCCCAGCCAGGACTGACGGGGTTAACTAAACCCACACACAACCGCAACTCGGACCCAAACACACACGCCACACAACAGTAGGAAACCCAGTGTCCACAGCCCGGGCACTGAGGCAGCCCGTGCCATGCAGCTGACCCGGCCAAACGAGATCCGGAGACCGGGGGTAAGGCTGCATCCTAAGGCCTGCGCTGCTTTGGGACTCGAGGCGGAGTGTGCGACACCCAAGCGGCTCGGAACCCTAGTACCAAGAACGTGCATGCATGCCCTCGGAACGGGATACGCCAGGAAGTCCGGTGAACCTCTAGGATTCCGCCCAAAGGAGGGGACGTGCGCAAGCGCGGGGGCACACCCTCCCGGCAAGACAAGCACGTCACGCTGGCGGCAATCAGCCCTCCCGGTGTTGCCTGGGGCTGCTTTGTTGGGGGCCAACAGTCAGGTCTAGCGGGATGTTAGCCGCCTCCCCTCTTCATGCGCGGAGCCTCCTCCTGTTCGGCACAGGGGCGACCCCAGGGGGAACCATGGGGCGCCTCTCCACGACCGAGTGCACCTACCTACCTACTAGGATTTCCTCGCTCCCAAGCTCGTGCCAAGCAATCCTGAAAGCCTCAAACGATGGAAAGGGGTGCTCCCAATTTGCGGGGAGGCGCCCCTTCCCATCATTGCGAAGCTTAGATACCCAACGGATAAGGTTCTTGTACCTAGAAAGGCAGGGGCATATATTGGTAGTTGCACAAGTGCAACCGTGTGCAGACGGTGCAATAAACTACTTGCACACATGTTTGCACAAAGCGTAACATTGCCATCATCGCACTATTCTTATCAATCTAGTGTTATACGGTGTCCTAGTGTGCACGTTAGAGTATGTAGGTATGCCGAATGGAGCGAATAACCACATTTGACGATGTATGAGAATGATATGGTTTCGAACGTGTGCAAGTGGTCACTTGCACACCACAAGGAGCGGTTGCACAATGCATCAATAACGCAAAAAAGAGACATAGCAATACACATCACCTTTTATTTGGCATTTCAAGCTCCAAAACAAGGCGGACAGCCTCGGTAGGTGTGTAAACCTGCCGAACGGCTTCCTTTGCACGTTTCTTGTATCGTTTTTGCTGCTTGATGCGTGCATTGAGCCGATTTAATAGGGAGGTACCCGGTGCCGTTGAGCCAAGAAGTTCCACCAGGTCATCCATCAAGTCCGGGCTGCTAAAACTACCGTAAGTAGTTCTAATGAACTGGGAAAAAGCATTTCCTTGCAAAACCATTGCAAATCTGGCAAATGGCTAGTAAATTTCTCGTGAAATTTAAAATACGGCAGCGACGGCGGCTGTCGCGTTCACGGCGCCAGCGCGGTTGCACAGAGATTGCACTGTGCAACTGCAGTGCAATTCTGTGCAACTGGCAAAAACTTAGTGCAACTGAGTGCAAACATCAATTTTTCTGTGCAACTCTACCTAGGCAAAACGGGTTCCTAGGGAAAGCTACCGAAGTACGAGGGAAGTGTACGCGTAAGACGCTTAAGCAAAAATCCAAAGTCGAGTTCCACAAGACTCTCTCTGACAGTTCTGACGATGAAATCCTGGAGACGGATGACCCACTTCTTTCGAAGTTGCTCCAGCGTATTGATCGGATGAACGAGAAGATCTCCAAGACATCCGAGGATCCCACCAGCGCACACTCACCAGCCACCAGAAACCACACGGGGGATGGAGGGCACACCTACACGGGGAGAACGGGCTATACCCACAGAGGAAGCCGCAGGGAACACCGCCGCGCGGCACACCACCACGCCCTCACCGCCAGGCGACGGCCCCGGCCGCCACAAGGGCCAACTCACAGGCACCGGAAGAGGACGAAGGCACGGCCACAGCAACCAGGGCTAGGGACCGGGACCCCCAGAGGACACAGGACAGAGGCACAGGCCCCAAGAGAGGGCAACCCCACGAACACCTACCCGACCCACCAGCCCAAGCGGCACGCCCAGGCCCCCACAGCTCGGACCGAGCGAGCCACCCACACCTAACGGCACCCCCCAGCCACCAGCCAGCCACACTCTGGCCCGCACTCCGCACCACGACACAGGCCAGGCTGACCTCCACTGACCCACCACGGCACAACGCGAGACAGCACGGCACACCGCACCGCAGCGCGCCACAGTGCAACGCGCCACAGCACGACGCGACGCGACGCGGCACAGAGCGGCACAACACGGCACGACTGACCCTAACCCGAAGGACTAATCGAAACAAGCCACCGCACAGCCCGGAAGGCGCCGCACCAGCACCCCACACACCGGCACCGCGGGCCACACACGAGGCCACTGCGGGCCTGGCAACAACGGCGGCGGACCACCAAGAAGGTTAAAACCGGCACCGCGGAGGAGAAAGGACACAGACAACCCCAGACCCCTAACCCAGAGCCACACGCAGCTGCCTGGCGCAGCCGCCCAGCCGGCAGAGCCAGGACCTAACCTGGCAGGAAGGGGCGCCGAGCCCAACGTGTACATAGCCCACCCGACCCATGGGGCCGGGACACGGCCAAGCAGAACGCAACCGCCAACAGCAACCCGGAAGACCACACTGAATGCGGGCCAGTGCGTGCGGCAGCCCAGGGAAGGCAGAGGGGGGAACAGGCAGACCCCCCCCGAAAGAAAAAAAAACAGGGGGGGAGGGGGGGGGGTGAGAGAACGGCCCACAGCCACCGAACCGCCTGCCAACACCACAAGAGGCGGCCAAACCCCACACCCAGGAGGCACCGAAGAGAGGAGCCCCGAAGGGGCACAGGGGGACCAACCAGCCAAAACCGGCAACACCGAGCAAGGAACAGCGGCCCGACGGGAAAAGGGGAAACAAAACGCGCAGACACACACCACGCGGAAAAAAAAAAAAGAGCCAGCAACCCAGCCCGAAGAAAAGGGGATGGGGGGACAGGGGCTACATAACCCGGGACAGGGACAGCCAGCGACCAGCACGACAAAGCCAAAGCAAGACACGCCCAAAAAAAAACACACCCCGACAACCCAACCAAGAAGGGCGGGGCACAGCCGAGACCTGGGCCACCACGCACACCCACACAACACACCCCAGCCAGGAAAGGCGGGGAACAAGCGGGGCGCGCGCACAAACACGCACCTCCGCACAGCACCCCCAACCAGGAGGTGCAGGAGACCACACGGGACCAGCGCACGAGCACAGACACACCCCAACACCCCCCCATGGAGAGGCGGGGCGCAGCCCAAGATGCAAACCCCAGCACGCACGCCCACACCGCACACCGGAACCGGAGACGGGGGGGGGGCAGGCGGAGCGCGCACGCAACTACGCACGTCCCATATGCAGGCCGAAACCTAAGCCCAACCACGAACACCACAAACACCAGCCGGCAAAAGAGGGACAACACCGCAAACCGTACCCAAACACACCCGCCCGAGACCCCAGCCAGGACTGACGGGGTTAACTAAACCCACACTCAACGGCAACCCGGACCCAAACACAAACGCCACACAACAGTAGGAAATCCAGTGTCCACAGCCCGGGCACTGAGGCAGCCTGTTCCATGCGGCTGACCCAGCCAAACGAGATCCGGAGACCGGGCGTAAGGCTGCATCCTGGGGCCTGCGCTACTTCGGGACTCGAGGCAGAGCGTGCGACACCCAAGCGCCTTGGAACCCTAGTACCAAGAACGTGCATGCATGCCTTCGGAACGGGATATGCCAGGAAGTCCGGTGAACCTCTAGGGTTCCGCCCAAAGGAGGGGACGTGCGCAAACGCAGGGGCACACCCTCCCGGCAAAACAAGCACGTCACGCCAGCGGCGATCAGCCCTCCCGGTGTTGCCCAGGGGCCGCTTTGTCGGGGGCCAACAGTCAGGTCTAGCGGGATGTAAGCCGCCTCCCCTCTTCATGCGCGGAGCCTCTTCCTGTTCGTCACAGGGGCGACCCCAGGGGGAACCAAGGGGCCCCTCTCCACGACCAAGTGCACCTACCCACCTACTAGGATTTCCGTGCTCCCGAGCTCGTGCCAAGCACTCTTGAAAGCCTCCAAATTTGCGGGGAGGCGCCCCTTGCCATCATTGCGACGCTTAGATACCCAACGGATAAGGTTCTTGTACCTAGAAAGGCAGAGGGCATATATTGGTAGTTGCACAAGTGCAACCGTGTGCAAACGGTGCAATAAACTACTTGCACACATGTTTGCACAAAGCGTAACATTGCCATCATTGCACTATTTTTATCTGTTATACGGCGTCCTAGTGTGCACGTTAGAGTATGTAGGTATGCCGAATGGAGCGAATGACCACATTTGACGATGTATGAGAATGATATCTTTTCGAACGTGTGCAAGTGGTCACTTGCACACCACAAGGAGCGGTTGCACAATGCATCAATAACGCAAAAAAGAGACATGGCAATACACATCACCTTTTCTTTGGCATTTCAAGCTCCAAAACAAGGCAGACAGCCTCGGTAGGTGTGTAAAGCTGCCGAACGGCTTCCTTTGCACGTTTCCTGTATCGTTTTTGCTGCTTGATGCGTGCATTGAGCCGATTTAATAGGGAGGTACCCGGTGCCGTTGAGCCAAATAGTCCGACAAGGTCATCCATCAAGTCCGGGCTGCTAAAACTACCGTAAGTAGTTCTAATGAACTGGGAAATAGCATTTCCTTGCAAAACCATTGCAAATCTGGCAAATGGCTAGTGAATTTCTCGTGAAATTTGAAATACGGCAGCAACGGCGGCTGTCGCGTTCACGGCGCCAGCGCGGTTGCACAGAGATTGCACTGTGCAACTGCAGTGCAATTCTGTGCAACTAGCAAAAACTTAGTGCAACTGAGTGCAAACATCAATTTTTCTGTGCAACTCTACCAAGGCAAAACGGGTTCCTAGGGAAAGCTACCGAAGTACGAGAGAAGTGTACGCGTAAGACGCTTAAGCAAAAATCCAAAGTCGAGTTCCACAAGACTCTCTCTGACAGTTCTGAGGATGAAGTCCTGGAGACGGATGACCCACTCTTTCAAAGTTGCTCCAGCGTATTGATCGGATGAACGAGAAGATCTCCAAGACGTCTGAGGACATTCGGCGTATGCCAACCTCGAGTCGTTCACCACCTACTAAGAAAAGTCCTATTGTTACACGAGAGTCATCGGCTTTTGCCACACTTACAGAAGTGTGTGGAGGTATGAATAAACATGAATGGTCGGATGACAGTGAAGAGGATACGACTCACGCTCTGAAAACCGAAATTCCACCATTCGATGGGCGCCAAGTTGAGAAGCATGCGCAACAATTTGAAAGATACCTGGTGCTCACGGGCAAAGCCAAAGCAAAGGATCGGGTAAAAGCTAATCTCATCGTTCAAGGCATCAAACATCCTGAACTCCAAGAATGAGTCTGCAAATTGCTAAAAAGCCTTTTTGAGCTTTGAGGACTTTTTTAGCAAACTCCAAGATCTCTATCCTACGCTCGAGACGGACCTCCCAATTCTGGGTGAGATTTGGAAGCTGTTCCATTCATCTTATGACCCAAAACCAGAGCAGGTGGTCAAACTATTGGAAACACTGGAACGGCTGTTTGCCAAGTTGAACCCAGGGGTTATTACTGAGGAGTGCAAACTTATGGAGCTTTCTTCGAAGATCCTTGATAAACTATTCGTTGAGTGGCCCAAGGACGATAACCTTTTTGCAAGGATGCACTCTTATGATTCACTGAAGGATCTCATGAAGGAGCGGCCACAGCTTTCTGTTGGTTTCAAACATCTTGCCGCTTCGCGTGGTTCTGCTTTCGGGCGCAATGCTTCGAGTCGATACCAAGAAAAGCCTGTCTCCTGACACCTCTTTCTCTAGTGGACCATCCTCTCGAAGTTCTGCCCACAAGCCAGACATCACCGAAATCCTCTCCCAGTGCCACTCGATGATTGCAGAGCCAAGAGTTTTTGAGAAAGAAGGCAAGGGCGACAAAGGAGGAAAAGGTTCTGGCAAAGGAAAAGGTCGAGGAAGAAGAAAAAGGCAAAGGAGGCCGAGGACACAAAGGACAGTTGGACCCCAACGCATTGATCGCCGAATCTAAGGCAAGCTTTCAGTGTAAGCATTGTGGTAAGACGAACCACTACAGCGATCACTGCTTTGAGATCCAAAGGAAACAGAAAGAGGAAAGACTCTAGGCCTTCCTGATCCAGTCCGGTCTCAGTGAGGAAGCAGCCCACAAGGTGGTGGAAGACACCACCAAGACATGGAAGGACCAGTAGCAAAAGGGAAAAAGATAGGTAAAACAGGACGAAAAATTTTTCTGAATAGCTGAAAATAAAGGTAATTAGCATAAAAAACGCTTAGGCCAAAAAGCGCGCTGCGAAACGCGTAAAAACGCGACGAAAAATTTTTCGACGTGAAATAGGTGAATAGTCAACGCCGTAAGCACCGTAACGCTCGTGGGACCCCAACGCCGTCCTTGCCGTCGTCTAACTCGCTATAGGCCCAAAGAAAAACGCGTCGCGAGCAGCGCGTAAAACTCGAAAATTTTTCATAACTCGCCACGACCCCTCACGTCGCGCCCTGCCGCCTTTTTCCTCTTATTCTCCATGCACCTCCCTCCCCACCCTCGTGTTCATCACTCCCCTTGCCTTGCAGCTCAGGCGGCGGCCCTGGGGGAACGCGGTTAACCCTTAGCAATGGACACCAACACGCTCCGCGACGCCACGCACAAGAACAAGGCCGAGAACATCAAGAACGACGGGTAGCACGTAAGGCACAGCAGCGAACATGGTCTTGCTGCACGCGGGTGTGTTCGGTCGTGTAAAATTTAATTATTTTTTTCAAAAGCCAAAAGAAGAGGAAAAGAATATTTTACGAAATTTTGCAGCGGTTTTTCAAGTAGGTACAACCACACCCACGCAAGAGACAAACCCAGCAAGGCGGCAGGACAGGACACCAAGGCACCACGCGGCAGCACAGCACCACGGGGCACAGCACAGGGAAGCAGGGCACCGAGGGAGAGCGGGCCACACAGCAACACCGCACAGGGCAGAGACGACAAGAAACGCACAACACGACAGCCCAGGACGCACACGGCACAAAGCACAACAGCGAACAACACCACGCAGCGACACACCACAGCAAAACACACACAGCGCGGGGAGACAAGGCAAAACGCGGCGCCAGAAGGCACAGGACCCCAAGACAAAGGACAGCGCCCCAGGACACAGCACGGCGCGCGGCAGCACCAAACGGAGCAAAACGAAACAACACAGAGCACAACAACGCAACGCCAAGCGGCGCAACGCGCAGCAACACGGCGAAGCACAGGACCCGGGGGACACACCACAGCACGCCACCGAGACACGACACCAGGAGCCACCAGGACCCACTGGGAGACAACAGAGGACAGCCAGGCCCAACAGCAAACACACAAACACAACAGGCAACAACACAAAACACCAGCCAGCCCCGCGAGGGCAAGAGAGCACCGAACAGGGAGCAACGGCGCAGGCACACCAGCATAGCACCCCACAGGCAGAGCACAGAAACAGAAACGACCCGGAACTGGCCCGGAGCCCAGAACCACTGGGGAACAACAGGAAACCAGCGCCACCAGCAGGGAGAAAAACAAAAAAAAAAGAAGACAGGGCACCATAGCACAGCACCACACGGCAGCACAGCGCCACAGGACAAAGCACAGGGGAACGGGACACCACAGGGAGGACGCCCAGCGTCGGCCAGACCAGACAAGGGCACCAGAGCCGACACACACCACCAAACGACAACGCCGGGCAACCAGAGCCACCAGCAGACCCCCAACAAAAGGCAGCGACACCAGGAACCAACAACACCAGCCACCAGAAACAGCACAGACGACGCGCACAGCACAACGAACGGGCAGGACAGGGAACACACAGCACGACACCCCAGAACACACAGAGCAGACGCGCAGCAGGACAGGAAAAAAAAAGGGGGGGGGGGGCGCAGAGGCCAAAGGCAACCGGAAAGCAAGAAAAGCCGGAGACAACAGGGAGGGGGGGAGGGCCAAGAAAAAAAAACAAAAAAGGGGGAGGGGGGAGGCAACAGGACGCCAAGGCCCAGGGCACCCCAAGCCGGAAAACACGCAAAGCAGGGGACAACGGGGCGCACAGAGGGGGGGGAGGGAAAGGAAAAAAAAAAGAAAAAAAAACAAGGGGGGGGTGGGACAAGAGGCAAAAAAACCCAACAACAACCACAAACGAGGGCAACCCCAGCCCGGAGGGGGCCGAACAAGCAAAGAGCGAAGCAAGAAAGGCCAAAGGAAAGGTGAGGCGCACCAAAACGCGCCCGGGAGGCCGGTCCGCCCGACCCGGCCAAGCAGGGCACGCACACGCACAGCAGCCCGGCAGCCCGCCCGAAGGGCGGGCAGTTGGGGGTGGGAGAGCGCCCGACCCCCGACGCCCCACACCGGCCCGGGCAGCCCGCCCAAAGGGCGGGCAGTCGGGGGTGGGAGAGCGTCCGACCCCGGACGCCCCACACCGGCCCCGGCAGCCCGCCCAGAGGGCGGGCAGTCGGGAGTGGGAGAGCGCCCGACCCCGGACGCCCCACACTGGCCCCGGCAGCCCGCCCAGAGGGCGGGCAGTCGGGGGTGGGAGAGCGCCTGACCCCGGACGCCCCACACCGGCCCCGGCAGCCCGCCCAGAGGGCGGGCAGTCGGGGGTGGGGGAGCGCCCGACCCGGGACGCCCCACACCGGCCCCGGTAGCCCGCCCAGAGGGCGAGCAGTCGGGGGTGAGAGAGCGTCCGACCCCGGACGCCCCACACCGGCCCCGGCAGCCCGCCCAGAGGGCGGGCAGTCGGGGTTGGGAGAGCGTCCGACCCCGGACGCCCCACACCGGCCCCGGCAGCCCGCCCAGAGGGCGAGCAGTCGGGGGTGGGAGAGCGCCCGACCCCGGACGCCCCACACCGGCCCCAGCAGCCCCCCCGGAGGGCGGGCAGTTGGGGGTGGGAGAGCGCCCGGCCCCGGACGCCCCACACCGGCACCGGCAGCCCGCCCAGAGGGCGAGCAGTCGGGGTTGGGAGAGCGCCCGACCCCGGACGCCCCACACCGGCCTGGCAGCCCGCCCAGAGGGCGAGCAGTCGGGGGTGGGAGAGCGTCCGACCCCGGACGCCCCACTACGGCCCTGGCAGCGCGCCCAGAGGGCGGGCAGTCGGGAGTGGGAGAGCGTCCGACCCCGGACGCCCCACACCGGCCCCAGCAGCCCGCCCAGAGGGCGGGCAGTCGGGGGTTGGAGAGCGTCTGACCCTGGACGCCCCACACCGGCCCCGGCAGCCCGCCCAGAGGGCGGGCAGACGGGGGTGGGAGAGCGTCCGGCCCCGGACGCCCCACACCGCCCCGGCAGCCCGCCCAGAGGGCGGGCAGTCGAGGTTGGGAGAGCGTTCGACCCCAGACGCCCCACACCGGCCCCGGCAGCCCGCCCAGAGGGCGAGCAGTCGGGGGTGGGAGAGCGCCCGACCCCGGACGCCCCACACAGGCCCCGGCAGCCCGCCCAGAGGGCGAGCAGTCGGGGGTGGGAGAGCGCCCGACCCCGGACGCCCCACACCGGCCCCGGCAGCCCGCCCAGAGGGCGGGCAGTCGGGAGTGGGAGAGCGTCTGACCCTGGACGCCCCACAACGGCACCGGCAGCCCGCCCAGAGGGCGAGCAGTCGGGAGTGGGAGAGCGCCCGACCCGGGACGCCCCACACCGGCCCCGGCAGCCCGCCCAGAGGGCGAGCAGTCGGGGGTGGGAGAGCGCCCGGGCCCGGACACCCCACACCGGCACCGGCAGCCCGCCCAGAGGGCGGGCAGTCGGGGATGGGAGAGCGTCCGACCCGGAACGCCCCACACCGGCCCCGGCAGCCCGCCCAGAGGGCGGGCAGTCGGGGGTCAGAGAGCGCCTGACCCAGGACGCCCCACACCGGCCCCGGCAGCCCGCCCAGAGGGCGGGCAGTCGGGGGTGGGAGAGCGTCCGACCCCGGACGCCCCACACCGGCCCCGGCAGCCCGCCCAGAGGGCGGGCAGTCGGGGGTGGGAGAGCGTCCGACCCCGGACGCCCCACACCGGCCCCGGCAGCCCGCCCAGAGGGCGTGCGGTCGGGGGTGGGAGAGCGCCTGACCCCGGACGCCCCTCACCGGCCCCGGCAGCCCGCCCAGAGGGCGGTAGTCGGGGGTGGGAGAGCCTCCGACCGCGGAGGCCCCACACCGGCGTCGGCAGCCCGCCCAGAGGGCGGGCAGTCGGGGGTGGGAGAGCGCCCGACCCCGGAAGCCCAACACCGGCCCCGGCAGCCCGCCCAGAGGGCGGGCAGTGGGGGGTGGGAGAGCGTCCGACCCCGGACGCCCCACACCGGCCCCGGCAGCCCGCCCAGAGGGCGGGCAGTCGGGGGAGGGAGAGCGTCCGACCTCGGACGCCCCACACCGACCCCGGCAGCCCGCCCAGAGGGCGTGCAGGCCGGGGTCGGAGAGCGCCTGACCCCGGACGCCCCACACCGGCTTCAGCAGCCCGCCCAGAGGGCGGGCAGTCGGCGGTGGGAGAGCATCCGACCCCGGACGCCCAACACCGGCCCCGGCAGCCGGCACAGAGGGCTGACCTAACCTGATGTGATAGTGTGATAGGCTTCGCCATTCCAGCTATGAGCGGCCATATTCAATACGGAGGCGCCGCCGGCTGAGATTTATATATCAGAATATCAGGAATCAACAGGGTTCTTTTATCATAATGTTTCTGTAATTTTTCAGATATCCGTTCTGATTGTCAATGTTTCGGCAACTGTCAGTTGGCTCGCGATTTTGCGGTAACCGATTGGTTAACTGTTATTTCCAGATATCTTAGCGGAAACCCCGACGAAGGGTCAGATTTCATCAGAAAAGGGTTCCTTGCTTCGGCAGTTTTCACGTTATACAGTCGCAAAATTAATCCAATTTTTTCAGACATTGAGAATCGGATTTTTAGATTTCGAGGTCGCCGCACTTGATATGATGAATTTCGAGTGGTCCTACATGTTTCCCGGATCACGAATCAACCTTTGTTTTGTTGTCTCCTTCATTTTTCTTGGAGATATAGGCGAAACAAAATTGATTCGTGAGGCCACTTTGAATAGTCATATCTCCTGCTCACTGCGAGGAGTTACAATTTTGAGATATGGCCTTGGATCGCCTTGGTCTCAACTTAATTGAGAAAGCGTCGAACGCTTTTGATGTGTGCACATGCTGGGTATGGCAACAGATATTGGTCAAGAGGGTAGAAAATGATTTATAACTCTTGGACCATGCAACCGAATATTTTAATGCGACTTTCGAGTGTACTGCATGAGTGTTGGTGTTGCGTAAAAACTTTCCTTGGGTTTCTACGCATTTTTAACGTGAGGTTATGTCCATGGAGGGGCATGGCATACCATGGTGGGAGCCACTTTTTGAGGGTATGCGTTCTATGCATGGTATGTGCTTCGCTATGCTCACGCCCGTGTTATATATCTCCGTTTGTAGGAAGATATGTGGAGTCATACGTGGCAAGGGTGTCGCCCATGTCACAACGATGTGCCCCATAGCGCTAGACTAGGTCTACCGCACATATAGTGCATGTGGGAAGGCTTACGGAGCGACCCACAAGCGCCACTACCAATTTTCCAATTTTCATGCTGCGTGTCGGGAGGAGGTTCGAAGGTGTCCCTATGCGTCCATGTGGGGATCCAAGTGGGGGGATTGTTTGCAAATGGTCCCAAGCCATTGTGTTTTGCACCATCACCTAGGATTTTATGAGGTCCAATTATCCCCTAACTCATTGACACACAAGTTGAGGGTCTCAATGTGTGTCTCAACTTAACCACAACCTCAGTTTGACAATTTGAGGAGCACCTTGACTATAAGAAACTGGGCTGATGCGCAGTAACGCTGCCATAGACTGTCAAAATCAATTCAAATCTCAAATTCCAATTTTTCGCGTGTCATCTTGGCCCAATCAGCATGGTTTGTGTTTCATTTCACGTTAATTCGGGACAGCAACCAACCGCCGGCACTGGTAGCGTCGCCAGATTTCGCCGCCGGCACCTGGAGAAATGAAGATTGAGACTCCAATGGAGTCTTATTTCGCCTTTTGAAACATGTCAAAAAGAAAAGTATGTTTGTAATAATTTTTCCTTCGCAACTGGCATTTTCCGTACGGTCATTTTCGCTGCATTCGACTCATCCCAGCGACCTGACAGTGACAATGACAGTGTGCTGGACAATTCCGAGCGTGAACAGAGTCAGAGTCTAGGCCGGGTCATGGCCGAAGGTGTGGGAGTGAACGGACATGCGCTCTGTTGTGAACGGTGGCAGTCACAAATATATTGGATGTAGGTAAGTCTCCATGCAAGTCAAGCGCATCACATTCATCAACAAGCCCGCCGCAAGCAAGGAAGCAAGCGAGCCGCAAGCAAGGGCCACCCCGCAAGCAAGGAAGCAAGCGAGCGCCGAGCGGCAAGACATGGGATGACAACGACAGCGACAGCGACAGCGATGACAGCGAAGTTGCCGTTGGCGAAAGTCCAGTACAAGCTGAAAGTGTGTTGAAAGTGTGTTGACAGTGTGTTCACCATTGACGCGCACGTTGTGCCTCTCAATTTGTGTCTCAATGCCAACAGTGATTATTACTGTGACAGACAGCGATCAGCGAACAGTGCGCAGTTAACAGGGAACAGTGAATGGACAGTGTATCAAAGGGAGGGGCAACAGCGTTCAACAAGACCAGCGAGCGTACCGAAAGTGAGTTGAAAGTGTGTTGAAAGTTGACGTGCAATTGGTGCCTCTCAATTTGCGTCTCTATCTCCACTGTGATTCTTACTGTGAATCTCTGTCACTTACTCCTGCAGGTCCAACGTTTGCGAACAGTGATGGGGAGGTGTCATCAGAGGATGAAGACTCAACGCAGAAGAAGCGAGTGCAGTTCACTTGAACACGAGAACGGGCAGAAGAACTAGTCTCTTCCCTGTGCGGGATAATTTGGAAACAAACAGGTCACTCCTGGTCAGAAGTGTGCACTGGTGTTGCTGCATTGACAAGAAAAGATGGCAAAAAAATCCGTGAGGCAATAGAAGCGCTGGCGGCCGTGATAAAAGTACACTCGCAACTCCCAACGAACGGAAAGTACATCTATCGCATTGAAGAGGGGGGTGCTCGCCTTGGCTTTCAGAGTGAGGCAGACACCTCCCACCTGGTTCCAATGATTGCAGTAGGCCCGAAAAAACCACTGACCTTTCACTCTTATGCCACTGGTACCAAGGGTACAAAGGTTCCTGAGGGCCACTACCTCTTTCAAACCATGCGGCCGTTTGATACATTCCAGTGCATCCCGAATGCCAGAGGGCACATATACCTGTTCTTCTTTGACTGTGAAAGGAATATGAAGCTTGTATGCCACACAAACACTTTCAGGGACTCTTTGAACCCAAGTGACCGCGGTCCAACTTTGGATGCGCTCAGGCGAGTTGAGCGCAAGCTGGGCGCTATAATGGAGCACCTGGGTATTGAACAGTGAAGTGAACAGTGAGCAGAGTGGTGCCCGCATGCATTTGCTTTGAGGATACATTTTTGAAACGCATCTTTTTCTGAGGTTAAGTTGAGAGACACGTTGAGACACTCAACTTGTGTCTTAATGTTTGGGCAAGATTCACTGCAAAACATTGGAATTTGAGCTCGAAATCGATTTTGACAGTCTATGGCAGGGTTACTGCACATCACACCACTTTTCTTTCAATACTTATAGTCAGGGTGCACCACAAATTGTCAAAACTCAAGTTGTGGTTAAGTTGAGACACACATTGAGACACTCAACTTGTGTCTCAATGAGTTTCGGGATAATTGAACCCCATTAAGTCCTAGGTGTATGTTGATACCATAGGTGAGCGAAGTTATATACTATTGTGATTACTTTGAATTTGGCAATATTTGCATGTTTTTGACCTCATTTTATGCTCATTTTTGTTTTTTATGTGCTCAACTGGTCGGCTAACAGTAAAGTGCCTAGTAATGAGTGAACTATGGTATGTTGCGTATATGTTGGCATATGCTTCGGTGTCGCACCTCACCATATGCCAGATCACGGGGTCACTTTGGCGTGGCACACAGGGGCTCACAAAATTAGGTCTCAAATTCATGAGTTGACTTGTGAAGCATGGCATGTATATATCTGGAGGGGTTTGGGAGCCAATGTTGGGATATTCTTGGGCATGGACCTTTGGTTCATATCACCCTTGTATATTACTTTCCGGTTTGACACATGCATGGAGCATTTGAATACTTGCCGTATGCATTTTTGAGTGTATAATTGAATTTTGGGCACTATGGTGTGATTTGCCTAATTTTGCTATGTTGTGAGGTCATCTTCATGGGGCAATTCTCCAAGCCCAATCGATTCCAAGTCCAACCAAGTTTATGTCAGGGTAGGGCATAGTCCTGAGTGCCACCCTAGGTCATGACAAGCCACCTCCCCCATTGGGCTAGGATTTAGAGGATTGGGAGTGAACACATTTTTGGGGTTTGTGTAGTGACCTTTGACACATGGCATTTAGCCATCTTATTTGACTTGGTTCAGGGCATCATGTTGGCGAGTCAAGAGAAGGTCCTGAGTCCAGGGAATGAGGGGTCTATGGCTGTGATTGTGTATGTTTCCATCGTTTCCCAATTGTGCTTTATTTGTGTTTATATGCCAATTTCAGGGCTTCTTTTTCCATTATTCTATAGGTGCAATTCTATGTACATGCCCAACGCCCGTGTCTCCGTTTGCACCGTCAGACGACCGGCGTGTTGAAAGGAGCTGTTGAGTGTCAACGCAGGACCTCAAACATCCTTGGAAGCACTCAGTGCGGATTATCTGGATTGGAGCTATGGTACTTGGGAGTTGGTTATTGCAAGGGATCAGAATTTGATTGAAAGAGCCATATTTTACTTTTTTTTGTGGGAAATTGTGCAGGATAGGGCAGGATCATGCAGAACCTGGTGAGAAGCAAGACCATAGGAGTGACAGGAAATAGTAGAAGGGGTACAGCAGGGGCCGGTCCTGGTAGGGACCTTTCTTATGCCAGCAGAGGAGTACCTGCCCCCTACCGCCGAAACGGGGACTTGGGCCCTCATGAGCCCTGCCCAAGGACGCCCCGGGTGCAGATCGTGGAGTCCGTCGAGTCGACGCCGGAATTGGAAGCCCGAGAAGAGCGAAGATGCTCAGAACGGAGACCCCTTGCAGGACATGGGCTAGACATGGAGCACCTGGCCTCCATGTGTGAAAGGCAATGCGGCAAGGCTTGCAATCTCCACTCCGCTCCGGAGGAGTTGGAAGAGACTGGCAGCAACGGCAGGGCCCGGCGTTACCGGAAGCGCGGGTCCCCAAAACCCGCGGCGGAAGCCAGGGCGATGGAGACGGATCCCAGCCTGGTCAGGCTGTGGTCAGCTGCGGATTCCGAGGGACATTCCGAAGGCTATCGGACCGCTTTCCCTTCGGATTCGGAGGAGATGGCCATACCGCCCACAAGGGCGAACACGCCCCCCGAACCCAGCCTGGAGCATGACGCCGAGGCGTTGGAGAGGCCTACCAGAGCCAGAACGGCGCCTGTGGCCCGGCACATGGAGCCAACGCGGGATAACATGGGCGACACGCCCATGGCGGAGGAGTCCGAGGTGCCGGGAACCGTGGGATGCGCCCAATCAGGTGGAAGGTAGGGGCAGCAGGTACGCCTCTGCTACCATAAAGAAGGTCCCTACCAGGACCGGCCCCCGCTGTGCCCCTTCCGCCTGTTACCCCTGCTGATTTACTCCGGATCAGCGATTGCATTCTTCAAATTCCAGGGTCCAAAATCCAAAAATATAGAAAATAAAATACAATCCTCCTTCAACCCTGAACAGCAACCAGATCCCACAAATCCAGCAATAATCCAATCCACACTACGGCCTTCCGTTCAGCACACCAGTCGTCCCACGGTGGCGGGCATGTACAAGAGTTGCACCAAGGAAGAAAGCCCTGAAATTGGCATATGAACACAAATAAAGCAAAGTTGGGGAAAGAGGTAAACATACACATTCACAGCCATAAATCCCTCATTCCCTGGACCCAAGAGCTTCCATTGACTCACCCACATATTGCCCTGAACCAGGTCCATTGAGATGGCTGAATGCCATGTGTCACAAGTCATTGCATAAACGCCAAAAATGTGTTCACTCCCAAGCCTCTAAATCCTAGCCCAATAGGGGAGGTGGCGTGTCATGGCCTAGAGTGGTACGCAGGACCATACCCTACCCTGACATAAACTTGGTTGGACCTGGAGTTGAATGGGCTTGGAGAACTGCCCCATGAAGATGACCTCACAACATGGCAAAATCAGGCAAACACACCATACTGCCCAAAATTCAATTCTATACTCAAAAATGCATACGGCAAATATTCAAATGCTCCATGCATGTGTCAAACCGGGAGGTAGTATACAAGGGTGATATAGAACCAAGGTGCATGCCCAAGAATATCCCATCATTGGCTCCGAAACCTCTCCGGTTATGTACATGGCATGCTTCACAAGTCAGCTCATGAGTTTGAGACTTAATTTTGTGAGGCCTCGTGTGCCAAGCCAAAGTGACCATGTGATCCGGCATATGGTGAGGTACAACACCGAAGCATATGCTGACATATAAGCAACATACCATAGTTCACAGATCTCTAGGCACTTTACTGTTAGCCGACCAGTTGAGCACATAAAACACAAAAATGAGCATAAAATGAGGTCAAAAACATGAAAATATGTCCAAATACAAAGTTGTCATGATAGTATATCTCTATGCTCACCCATGATATCCGCTCATGGTTCAATACACAAATGATTCCAACCATTTACAAACAATTCCCCCACTTGGATCTCCAATCAGGTGCATGGAGATACCTCCGCCACTCATATCTTCATGCCCCATGAAAATGGGAGTGCACCCATGGATCTCTTTGCTAAACATACCATGAGCAATGCATACGCGGTAGACTTAGTCTAGCGCTTTGAAATACACAATTGGGACATGGGCAAAGCCCTTGTCACGTGTCGCTCCCCATCTCTTCGGCCACAAAAAGATATATAACATGGGCGTGAGCATATCGAAGCACATACCATGCATATAAGACATACCCTCAAAAGTGGCTCCCACCATGGTATGCCCTGCCCCTCGTTGGACATAACTTCACGTTAAGAATACGTGGGAACCCAAGAAAAGTATCTATGCAACCCCAACACTCATGCAGTACACTCGAAAGTCGCAAAAAAATATTCCGTTGCACGGTCGAAGAGTTATATATCACTTTCTACCCTCTTGACCATTATCCCTTGCTACACCGGGCATGTGTACACACCAAAGGCGTTTGATGCTTTCTCAATTAAGTTGAGAGTAAGGCGCTTGCAACCCAACCTTTCTTATTCGCTTTCCTCACACTCGCGCGTAGATATGGCCCTTCAAAGTGGTCCCATGATTCACTTTCGTTTCCCTTATATCTCGAAGTCAAATGGGTGGCAAGTATAAGGGGAACCTGATTCGGGCATAGGGAAAGGAGTATGACCACTCGAAGAAGACCAAATCAAGTGCGGCGATGTGGAAGTCGAAAATCCGATTTCGACATCGCGAAAAATTCAGATTAAAATTTCGAGTGCATATTTAGAAAATTGTGGAAGCAACGAACCCTTTACTGATGAAATCTGACCCTTCATCGGGGTTTCCGCCAAAATATCTGGAAATAACAGTTAACCAATCGGTTAACGCAAAATCGCGAGCCAACTGACAGTCGCCGATACATTGACCATCAGAACGAAAGGCTGAAAAATTACGGAAACATTATGATAATAAAACCCTGTTGATTCCTGTTATTTCGATATATAAATCCCCGCTGGCGGCGCCTCGGTACTGAATATGGCCGCTCATAGCCGGAATGGCCAAACCTATCACACTCTCACATCAGGTTAGGTCAGGTGGATGGCAGAGTATGATATCAGCCAATGGCGGCTTGCCGGCACATAGATACACACCCCAAGTGACCCAAAGACGGCCACGGGGGTCCGAACCGGCTTCACCCCCCTTCTCAGAGCGTTGTTACTGCTCGGAACTCATTGAAGAGAGGACGGGAGGACCCCAATGGACTCCAAGCCCCCCCCCCCATGTCCCAAGGACACATGGAGGCCCCACACACGTCGTAGGCGTCCCCCACGCCCCAAGGGGGGTTGAGGACACTGATACTCAGCGCCCTACGCCATATCCGGTCTCCTCTTGATCTACAACATGGACCAAGGGGATCAAAGATAGAGAAACGTCGTCCGTCGACCTAAATAAGTATACCACAATGAAATATATATGTGGAGATCGAGTGAAGGGGGTAGATGGGCAATCAAGGCCCAAAAATCCCCGGATGAACGCCCTCACCCGTCTCCCAAGCACAGAAACAAACAAAAATGCCAAGGGAGATCCATTACGGTGCCACAGCAGCAACCAAATGGACCAACACGTCCTTGACATCCAAAGAAATATTCTTTTTCTTCAGGTAGTCCATCCACACCGTGGTGTACCTTGGCACAAAACTGCTCGGAGGCTCCCACGAGTCCCTGGATGCGGCGAATCCCTTCCAACGGACTTTATAAAGCCTCCCCCCAGGCGTCCCCGGGTCCGGCTTGTCCGCCAGGATCTTCTCGGCGGTGAAGTCGTCGTCCTCACCCTCGTCGTCCGAGTCCACATCGCCGGCCGTGAACTCGAAGGTGACGGGACGTCCGCTGGGGTCTGGTGCTCGGGGACGAAGCTGGGTATGGTCGCGGTCCAGGATCTTGTTATCCCCCACACGAACGGCATACACATCCTGCCCGACCTTCCGCACGATTACCCCCGGCACATACCAAGATGCCTGCCGATGCCTGGACAGGACATCCTTGTGGTGCCGCTCCACCCACACGGTGTCTTGGAGAGCATACTTCTGGACTTTTCCCTGCTTGAAGTACTTGGCCCTCTTGTCATGCTCGTCCTGAAGTGCCTTGCACACCTTGGCCGCCGTGTCGTCCGCCTCAGCCATCATGGCGTTCACATCCCGGGCCACTTTGCCATGGTTCAACCACGGGAGAGTGCGTGACACTCGATCCCGTAGGAACAGGATGCGATGGGGCGACAGTCCAGTGGGCCCCTGGAAGGTCGTGATACGCTTGGAGTACCCTCCACAGCGAATTGTACCAATTCCGGCCCGGTTCGTCGATGTGCAGCTGGCGGAACTTCTCGAACATCTGCCACGCGGCCACCTCAGCCCGGCCATTCGACCGGCTGTGGTATGCCACGGTCTTGGCGTGCCGAATCCCCATGTGCTTGCACATCGTCTTGAACCACGTCCCCACGAATTGACTGCCCCGATCGCAGCAGATGACAGCTGGGACATCGAAAATTGTCAGCCAATGCCTGATCATGGCATTAGCAACGGTCTTGGCCTGCAGCCCCACTCCATGCTTGTCCTTTTTGTCCTTCTTCTTGGACTTCTTGCCAGGGACCGCCACGATATACCCACTGTGCCTATCTACCGCCAGGATGACATAGTCGTAGGTCTCACCTTCCACGTCGACCTCAGGCATGGCGAATACATCCATGGCCACGGACCGCATAGGGGCCTCCGGTATAGCCGTATACACTGGGTTGCCCGCTGTGGAGTGGTTGGGGCTCTTCGTGGCCCGACACACGGCACAGTCGCTGCAGTACCTATCCAGGATGGCGTAGTACCCCGGAGGGAACTTGAAACGCCACTCCAGGTCCTGCTGCATCTTGTCTCGGCCAGGGTGCATGAGCTGGGCGTTGTGCCAATGGTCAATGTGCTCCTCTACTCGTTTCTCGGGCACCAGCAGCTTGCCCTTGAGGAACAGCTTGTCCCCATCCTCGGTCAAGCCCTCAGGCCACTCATCGTCTGACGGGGCGCTCACGGCATTCCATTACTTGCTCCAGTGCTCGGATGCCGCGTAGTCATCCGACCAGTCCTCTGTGAGCACCGACCTGACTAGCTCTACAGGGGCCACCATCCACTGCTCGAGGGTTTCCTCTCGAATAGCTTGGACGCGGGCACCCCGGAACTTGGCCAGGTCCGTACGGTTTGCCATCACCACAAAGCACTTGACCCCCTCTTGCTCCATGGCCTTCTCCATCTCGATGATGCGCTTGGCCTCCTCGGTTTCCTCGGCGTCCCCATGGCTGGATATGTCCATCCAAGCCTTGCCCGCGGGGTAGGCCCATCGACTGAGGCAATCTGCCACAGTGTTGTCCTTCCCCGGGACGTATACGACGCCATCGGGCCCTCCTTGCTGCCGGTCCCGAGGGGGTGTCGACGTGCTCCTTGTGCCAGCTCTGCAAGGACTGCTGGTCCGTGCAAACCACCACTGGTTGCAATTCGATGTGGCCAGACCACTTCCTGAGCGCACATACAATGGCGTACGTCTCCTTCTCCCTCGCGGTCCAGGTGCGGCGTTGGCCCTCGGCCAGGATCCGGCTCCAGAACGCCACGGGTACATGTGACCCGTCGTCTCGGATCTGCTCGAGGACCGCCCCCACAGCATAGTCCGAGGCGTCCGTCCGTAGCACGAATCCCTTGTCTGGATCCACCAGGAATAGCCCCAGTTGCCCCAGGAGTCGCTCCTTCAGGCGGCTGAACGCTTCTTCGGCCTCAGGGGTCCAAGCAAGCTTCTTCTTGCTCCCCTTCTGCCCATCGAACTTGCCCACTTGCAGCATCTTGTGCAGCGGCCCCAACAGTTCTGCATACATCCGGACATAGCCCGAATAGTAGTTGCAGAACCCCATGAAGGACCGGAGTTTGCTGATGGTCTGGGGCTTCTCCCAGTGGTGCAGGGACGCCAGTTTCCCAGGCATGGGACGGCGTTGCCCGTGACCAACCACGTGACCCGCGAACTCCACTTCCTTCACGAAGAGTGAGGCTTTGGTGGGCTTGCACACCATGTTGTGCTTGTCCAACTCGCTGAGCACTCGGTGCAGATCCTCCTCATGCGCGTCGATGAGCTCGTCCTCAGTCATGTTCTCCGTGCCGGACCCGATGATGATGTCATCCACGAAGGGGTCGGCACAGTCCCGGACAGGACCGAGGAACTCCTCCATCATGCGCTGCAAAGCGGCGTTGCCATTCTTGGCGCCCATAGGCACCACATTCCACTGCATGGGCCCCAGCGGCGTCGACATCGCTGTGTGTAGCGGCATCTGGTGATAACCGTGTTTCAGGTCCAGCACCGTGAAGATCCGCTTTTTCTGTTGTTTTTGGAGGTTGGAGTCGATCAGGGGGAGCGAGTACGAGTCGTGCTCGGTCTGCTCGTTCAAACCTCTGTAATCAACCACCAACCTCCACTCGCCCTTCTCCTTCTTGGGCACGATGAAGGCTGGGCTGGCCCACTCACTGTCGGAGGGTTCGATCCATCCCCGCTCAATGAACTCGGCCAACAGCTTCTTCATGGCCTCGGCCCGATCGTCCTGAAGTTGGTACTCCCGATGACGATAGATCTTCGGGTTCGGCTTCAGCTTGATCCTCGCTGTGCCAAACCTCCCACTATCTGGAGGGTTCTTGTTGGCGACGCCACTGAATAGCCGCGGATAGGCTTTGATCAGCCTCTCCTTCAGCTCGGCGACGTTCGGGTTCTCCTGGGCCTCTTCAGCCGCTTGCTTCGGTATCGATACAACCGAGCACACTGCGGTATAGGCCTCTTCCGGGTCCGAATCCGACTTCTCCTCGTCCGATATGCCGTCTTCATCGTCGTGGGGTGCACTTCCCACCGATAATCTTCGAAAATTTGCGGCGTCGGGCTGGTTATTGTCGCTATCGGCCCCCATTCTTGGAAAATCCCACGTTGGCGGGTCCGACCCAACCGGACCATCGTATTGGTCCGCGATGTGATCCATGACCCCCGCCACGAACTCTTCCTTCTCGTACTTGCCGGTGACCAACATCTTGTCATCCCACCAATGCGGAGATGTGACCATGGCCCGCCTCTTCTTGGCTGCCACACGGTCGTGCATCCCCATCCGCATGTAGTTGACGACGTTGTCGATCTCGGCGTGGGACAGGACGTCAATGCCATCGATTGGCTGATCCGTCCCCTCCTTGGGCTCAAACATGACCTTCATGGGCACCGCCTCCACCCTACGAATGAATGCTTCATCACCCGTGGGCTGGGCTTGCGCCCCATCCACCAGGAAAGCCTTGGTACCCCACGCTTGACCCGGGGAGGGCATTGATACACTCTTGGCGTCGATGGACAACTCCTCCTCTGGGCCGAATGACATCTCGTTCAGGGTGATGGAGTCCAGCGTCGACTTGAGACCCTCCAGCAGACATGGGGTGGATCCTATGCCGGTTATGACCAGGATCCCCTTTGCCCTATCCGCGACGATCCTCTCCTCCGTTCGTCTGGTGTTATCCAGGGAGCCATGCCAATACATGGGCCCCCACTCCTTCAAACCCCAATGCCTGTGCCAGGCTGAGTCTCCTCGTTGCCAATGCCTCCTACACTTTCGCAGAAATGGGGCATCCCGGGAAGCGAAGACGTCCGTCTCGGGCGCTTCAGCTCCCAGCGTCTGAATCATCCTGGCGTACACCTGCGGTGCCATTCCATACTCCGTGAGCTGAACTCCACGGTCTCCTCTGGACTTGGCACCCACAGCTTGCACCGCTTGGACGATCCGATCCTCCTCCTCAGCATTCCATTGGGATGACCCGCATGCATAGTCCGTGGACAGCCATGTTAGGCATTCATCATCCTCCCGGACCAGCGTTGCACGATGGGGAAGAGCTCCAATGGCATTTGCCACCATGAAGTCATACCCCATGATCATATCCCAATCGGTAATGTCGGCCACATAGAAGTTCCCGGATAGAGTGCTTCTCTTCGCCTGATCAGGGCGGTTCAAGCGCTCATGCTCCCAGAATTCCATACTGCTGGTGGCCTCATGGGTGCCGCCACCCATAATCTCTCCGTTGGCGACCTTCAGGCGGACCGGTCTCCGGCTAGGCTGCAGGAGCTCCTCCTTGAACAACCCTCTCCGGACCAGTCTCACCTGGGCACCCGTATCCACTAACACATCCACCACCTTCTCCTCTCGTCCGCACCGTGCTCGCACTTTCAAGTGCAACTGCCGCTCGTCGCCATGAGGTGTATGGACGACTCTTACGGCATGCAACTCTAGCACATCCGGGTGCATCAGGACTTCAAGGGTATGGTCACGGATGGTGTAGATCTTGGGTTGGTCCTGCCCTTCCACGGGGCTCTCCGTAGTCGCTCCTTCCTTCTTGCCATGTCCCGTACCCGCATGTACTTCCCTTGGCAGGGCGCTCCAGGGGTTGGGAGTGGCGAAACTCAGTGGTTTTGGCTCTTCCGGAGCCTTCTTCGGCACCCGATGTGCCTTTGCTTTCTCAGGGATTCCACTGATTTTCGGAGGAGAGACCTCCGAGGTCCCACTCCCGTGGGGGCTCCTCTAGACTTGGCTTCCCGCAGCCCCTTCCGGCTGCGATCCGCCAGGACTTTGTCCACCACGTTGCTGGGCTTTGAGTTCCTCCAACGTCCTCAACATGTCCTCAGCAACCTCCTCGATCGACCTCACTCGTCGGTCTTGGCCAGGTCCACCACCATAGCCTCTTCCCCCGCCTTTTCCTTGGCCTTTGCCTTGGCCTTTTCCCCCGTCTCCGCCCTTCGCCTTCCAATCGGAAATCCGCTGCTCCTTGGGCTCCTTCTCGGGGTGGGCGGCGAAGTAGGCCCTCTTGTCCGCCTCATACACCTTGCACTGACGGTGGTGGTGTGCATGGTTGTTTCCCTTGCCATAACGGACCCAGCACCCGTCGTGCCGGGACCTGTACTCTCGGAACGAGAGAGGTGGGTTCCCGATCCTCCTTGGCTCTCTGCTCTTCTTGGGTCCCATCCGGTTCCATCGGGACCGATCCTGCCCATGTTCTCTCACGTTGTGCGCCACAAACGCGAAGAAGTGGGCCTCCTCGTGATCCTCCCGGGACTCGGTCCAGTGGTCTTGGTCACTTCCACTACCATCCTCCGCGGAGTTGGCCGTGTCCTCCTGGATCTCCCGATGATGGCGGTCTTCTCGGTGGCCTCGTTGTCCATGACCATGTCGATCCTGCACGTGGGCCTCGTTCTTCGCATTGAGGTTCAACTCCACCGTGATGTACTTCACGATCTCGTCCAGGCTCATGCGGGCGAAGATGACTTGCATCCTCAGCGGCTCCCCGCGCCTCCACTCCACATTGTTGAGGCGCATCAGCCTTTGCCCCATGGAGTCTCCAAAGACCTCCACGTACACGGCGTTCTTCAGTCCCAACATCCGGTTGGGCTCGCCTAGTGAAGCGTTTGGGGGGAGGGCAACCTCCAAGCCTCCCTTGGCATGCGCAACCCCAAACCCACGAAATCCAAGACGCGAACTCGAATTTGGGTATCTCCAAAGTTTTCTGGAATCCTTGCCTCGGCCATGACACAATCTGGCGTCCTGGGCAAGAGATGAAGGTATATGTAGACAATAATAAACATGTAGACAAGTAATATGTATATGTAACAATTCTATACTATAAAATAGCATAAAAAAGAAGACGAAATGAAGGCGTACGCGTCGTCGCCATCAGAAAATCTGACGGCTACGAGGCGTCGCCATCAGGATCTCCACTGAGATCCTGCCCAAACTGGGCCAAACAGTGGTTTTTGGGCGAAAAACAATGAAATATAGTGATTTTTGAGCCAAAAACACTCATTCCACGCGTCTCCCCCCAACGCGTCGCGTAGCCGACACGACGCGTTTCTGCGCCAATTCAAACTACATATGAAAAGGCCCACTTCTGGGCCACACCATGGGCGCCTGGGCGATTCCTGGGATCGCCTCAGGATTTTTTGAAAAATGCGTGCACGTGACTTTTTTCGCAAAAATTGACCTTCGCGGAACGCCGCGAAAAAGGTCACGCTATAATCTTTTACTTCTAAAAACGATAAAACAATAAGAAAATTGCCTAAAATCTTTAGAAATCGAGAAATAAATCCTCGATCTGGAGCTGCGTCGCGCAGGCAACGACTGTCGTCGCCAGCCCAAAAATGACGTAAAATGTCGATTTTCGGGGTATTTTACAGAAATCCCACAGAAATCGAGATGCCGTAGCATCAACAGGAAAATTCCTGATCCAGCCTGGCGAAGAGCGCCACAGGCTGTGCAGCGGGTATGGGTGAAGCACCCCATACCGCTTCACTAGGTTCCTCCTGAAGAACTCCATGATACCCGCATGGGTATCCTCCGCCGCCATGATCCTCACCGCCACCCGCTTCTTGGCGCGCTTCTTCTCTTCGTCCTCCACTCGCCTCTTCCAGTGGCCGGGGAGGACGTCCTTCAGGAGGTGGCGGTTCAGCACACCGGTCGTCCCAGGGGGGCGGGCATGTACAAGAATTGCACCAAGGAAGAAAGCCCTGAAATTGGCATATGAACACAAATAAAGCAAAGTTGGGGAAAGAGGTAAACATACACATTCACAGCCATAAACCCCTCATTCCCTGGACTCAAGACCTTCCCTTGACTCACCCACATATTACCCTGAACCAGGTCCATTGAGATGGCTGAATGCCATGTGTCACAAGTCATTACATAAACCCCAAAAATGTGTTCACGCCCAAGCCTCCAAATCCTAGCCCAATGAGGGAGGTGGCGTGTCATGGCATAGAGTGGCACTCAGGACCATACCCTACCCTGACATAACCTTGGTTGGACTTGGAGTCGAATGGGCTTGGAGAACTACCCCATGAAGATGACCTCACAACATGGCAAAATCAGGCAAATCACACCATACTGCCCAAAATTCAATTCTATACTCAAAAATGCATACGGCAAATATTCAAATGCTCCATGCATGTGTCAAACCGGAAAGTAGTATACAAGGGTGATATAGAACCAAGGTGCATGCCCAAGAATATCACATCATTGGCTCCGAAACCTCTCCGGTTATGTACATGACATGCTTCACAAGTCAGCTCATGAGTTTGAGACTTAATTTTGTGAGGCCTCGTGTGCCAAGCCAAAGTGACCATGTGATCCGGCATATGGTGAGGTACAACACCGAAGCATATGCCAACATATAAGCAACATACCATAGTTCACGGATCTCTAGGCACTTTACTGCTAGCCGACCAGTTGAGCACATAAAAGACAAAAATGAGCATAAAATGAGGTCAAAAACATGAAAATATGTCCAAATACAAAGTTGTCATGATAGTATATCTCTATGCTCACCCATGATATCCGCTCATGGTTCAATACACAAATGATTCGAACCATTTACAAACAATTCCCCCACTTGGATCCCCAATCGGGCGCATGGAGATACCTTCGCCACTCATATCCTCATGCCCCATGAAAATGGGAGTGCACCCATGGATCTCTTTGCTAAACATACCATGAGCAATACATACGTGGTAGACTTAGTCTAGCGCTTTGAATTACACAATTGGGACATGGGCAAGGCCCTTGTCACGTGTCGCTCCCCATCTCTTCGGCTACACAAAGATATATAACATGGGCGTGAGCATATCGAAGCACATACCATGCATATAACACATACCCTCAAAAGTGGCTCCCACCATGGTATGCCCTGCCCCTCCATGGACATAACTTCAGGTTAAAAATACGTGGGAACCCAAAGAAAAGTATCTATGCAACCCCAACACTCATGCGGTACACTCGAAAGTCGTAATAAAATATTCGGTTGCACGGTCCAAGAGTTATATATCACTTTCTACCCTCTTGATCATTATCCCTTGCTACACCGGGCATGTGTACACACCAAAGGCGTTTGATGCTTTTCAAATTCAGTTGAGAGTACGGCGCTTGCAACACAACCTTCCTTATTCGCTTTCCTCACATTCGCGCGTAGATATGGCCCTCCAAAGTGGTCCCATGATCCACTTTCGTTTCCCTTATATCTCCAAGTCAAATGGGTGGCAAGTATAAGGGAAACCTGATTCGGGCATAGAGAAAGGAGTATGACCACTCGAAGAAGACCAAATGAAGTGCGGCGATGTCGAAATCGAAAATCCGATTTTGACATCGCGAAAAATTCAGATTAAAATTTCGAGTGCATATTTAGAAAATTGTGGAAGCAACGAACCCTTTACTGATGAAATCTGACCCTTCATCGGGGTTTCCGCCAAAATATCTGGAAATAACAGTTAACTAATCGGTTAACGCAAAATCGCGAGCCAACTGACACTCGCCGATACATTGACCATCAGAACGAAAGGCTGAAAAATTACGGAAACATTATGATAATAAAACCCTGTTGATTCCTGATATTCCGATATATAAATCCCCGCTGGCGGCGCCTCGGTACTGAATATGGCCGCTCATAGCCGGAATGGCCAAACCTATCACACTATCACATCGGGTTAGGTCAGGTGGATGGGAGAGTATGATATCAGCCAATGGCGGCTTGCCGGCACATAGATACACACCCCAAGTGACCCAAGGATGGCCACGGGGGTCCGAACCGGCTTCAGTGGAAAGCACCTTGAGTGCCACTGCGAGCACGTATCCTTCCTCATCGGCATATACCCAAAGATGGGGATGGACGCCATCGTGCGGCATTCGAGCGCCTGGACAACCAGAAGGACGGCCTAGAGGAAGACATCGCTGGGATCCTGGATGACCAGTCGGAAGCGGAGAGAGACATGGCGGAGCTGCGAGCGGAGCAGGACCGGTACCGGGAGAAGCTGGAGATGGCCCTGCAGAAGCAGCAGCGAGTGGTGGACAGCCTCCTCCACCCGGTGGAGGACATGTCGGGACGCCTGAAAAGGGTAAAGGAGTTACCACCCCTCGCCTCGGGTCCCGAGGTCCCGGCAACGCCGGCAACGGCAGAGCTGGTGGAGCGGGTTAAGACCCTCAGGATCACCACAGAGAAACCCATGGGCGGCCCTGCAGAGGCACCTTACGCGCCTCCGCGTGTTGACCCGGGTGCGCTGCCGTTTGTTCCCATGTTCAGCGAATCCATAAAGCTCGGGGAGCATACGGCACCGGCTGGGTCCATGCGGGAAGAGCACGCAACCACGGACCTGAGGAGCCAGACGCTACAGATGTCCCATGCCGCCCAGGATCCACCGACCACTAGGACTGCCCAGGCAGTTCATGCGGAAGAGGAGATCCAGACCATGCAGGGGCGAACCATGGGAAGGGCCGACGGACATGGTCGAGGCCATCCAGGCGGAACCCTGTGGGTGAAGCACCCCACTACGGGGATATGGACAGCCGGTGGAGCAAGTCCTTCCCGCGTCCCAAACCCCGTGGGTTCAGGCCCAACTGGGCCGCACTCCATGGAGGAGAGGGACGTACGGGGAGTGTACTCACACCCCCCGGCCACAGGTGGTATCCGTCTCGGTGGAGTGGTGGCTGCGGACGTCGGAGACTCCATCAGGATTGACGACCTCAGGGGAATCAAAATCCCCTACTACGATGGCAACCCCTCCAACCTGGATGCCTTCATCCTGGATTGGGGGGACTTCGCCGAGGAGGTCGTCGGCGAGATGAAGGGAGCGCCAAGGGACAAGTGGGTATGTCGGACATTCCCACACTGGCTGGCGCAGGACCTGAAGGAGGAGGTCAGGGATCAGATCCGCGAGGGATCGATCCAGACGAAGCAGGCCTGCCTCCAGTGGCTGGAGGACGAGGAGCGAGTGGACGCCCCCCAACCAGAAGTTGGAGGATTTGTGGTCCATTCCGCTGCCGCTGGAGGGCGGGGAGTTGAGGGTCCGGGAATGGAATCGGTACACCCGCAAGTACCGAAGAAGCCTCAAGCTGGTTGAGGACTGGAACGAGTCCAGCGAGATCCGACACCTGCTGAAGGACGTCCTCCCCGGCCACTGGAAGAGGTGAGTGGAGGACGAGGAGAAGAGGAGAGCAAAGAAGCACGTGGTCGTACGGATCATGGCATCAGAGGACACCCACGCCGGAATAATGGAGTTTTTCCGGCAAAACCTCGGCGAGCCCAGCCGAATGTTGGGGTTGAAGAACGCCGTCTACGTGGAGGTATTCGGCGACACCATGGGGCAAAGGCTGATACGCCTCAACAACGCGGAGTAGAGGCGCGGAGAGCCGCTGAGGATTCAGGTCATCTTCGCCCGCATGAGCCTGGACGAGATAGTGAAGTACATCACGGTGGAGCTGAAGCTCAACGCCAAGAATGAGGCCCACGTGCAGGATGCACAGGGCCATGGAGATCGAGGTGATCGGGAAAATCGCCAACACCGAGAGGTCAAGGAGGACACGGTCGGCACCGCGGAGTAAGGGAGTGGAAGCGGCCAAAACCTCTGGACCGAGACCACCTGAGAGGATCAGGAAGAAGCCCACTTCTTCGCGTTCGTAGCGCACAAGATGAAGGAGCATGGGCAGGACAGGTCCAGGTGGAACCGCCTGGACCCGAGGACCAAGAACCGCAAGGAACCGCGGAGGATCGGGAACCCGCCGCTCTCGTTCCGCGAGTACAGATCACAGCACGACGGTTGCTGGGTCTGCCACGGCAAGGGGAACAACCGTGCACAGGACCACCGGCATTGCAAGGTATATGAGAAAGACAAGAAGACCTACTTCGCCGCCCATCCCGACAAGAAGCCCAAGGAGCAACGAATTGCTGATTGGAAGGCAAAGGGCGGAGACGGTTGAAAAGGCCAAGGAAAGGGCCAAGGGAAAGGCGGAGGAAAAGGCTATGGTGGAGGACCCGGCCCAGACCAACCCGTGAGGTCTATCGAGGAAGTTGCTGAGGACATGTTGAGGACATTGGAGGAACTCAAAGCCCAGCAACAGGGTGGACAAAGTCTGAGCGGATCGCAGCAGGAGGGAGCTGCGGCAGGCCACGTCTAGAGGAGCCCCCACGGGAGTGGGACCCCGGAGGCCTCTCCTCCAAAAATCAGTGGAATCCAATGGAAAACAAAGGCACATCGAGTGCCGAAGAAGGCTCCAGAAGAGCCAAAACCACTGAGTTTTGCCACCCCGAAACCCCTGGAGCGCCCTGCCAAGGGAAGTGTATGTGGGCAAGGGACGTGGCAAGAAAGAAGGAGCGACCACGGAGAGCCACGTGGATGGGCAGGACCAGCCCAAGATCTACACCATCTGTGACCATACCCTCGAAGTCCTGATGCACCCGGATGTGCTAGAGTTGCATGCCGTGAGAGTCGTCCATACACCGCAGGGTGACGAGCGGCAGTTGCACTTGAAGGTGCGTGTACGGTGCGGACAAGAGGAGTTGGTGGTGGATGTTTTGGTGGATACGGGTGCCCAGGTGAGCCTGGTCCGCAGAGGGTTGTTCAAGGAGGAATCCCTGCAGCCCAGCTGTAGACCGGTACGCCTGAAGGTGGCCAATGGAGAGATTATGGGTGGTGGCACCCATGAGGCCACTATCAGTATGGAAATCTGGGAGCATGAGCGCTTGAACCGCCCTTCTTTGGCGAAGAGAAGCACTCTATCCGGGATCTTCTATGTGGCGGACATTACAGATTGGGATATGATCATCGGGTATGACTTCATGGGGGGAAACGCCATTGCAGCCCTTCCCCATAGTGCAACGCTGGTCTGGGAGGATAATGAATGCCTTACATGGCTGTCCACGGACTTTGCATGCGGATCATCCCAATGGAATGCTGAGGAAGAGGATCGGATCGTCCAAGCGGTGCAAGCTGTGGGTGCCAAGTCCAGAGGAGACTGCGCCGTTCAGCTCACGGAGTATGGAATGGCGCCGCAGGTGTATGCCAGGACGATTCAGACGCTTGGAGCCGAAGCGCCCGAGACAGACGTCTTCGCTTCCCGGGATGCCCCACTTTTGAGGAATCGTAGGAGGCATTGGCATCGAGGAGACTCAGCCTGGCACAGGCATTGGGGTTTGAAGGAGTGGGGGCCCATGTATTGGCATGGCTCCCTGGAAAATACCAGACGTACGTTCGAGAAGATCGTCGCGGATAGGGCGAAGGGGATCCTGGTCATAACCGGCATAGGATCCACCCCATGTCCGCTGGAGGGTCTCAAGTCGACGCTGGATTCCATCACCCTGAACAAGGTGTCATTCGGGCCAGAGGGGGAGTTGTTCATCGACGCCAAGGGTTTATCAATGCCCTCCCCGGGTCAAGCGTGGGGTACCAAGGCTTTCATGGTGAATGGGGCGCAAGCCCAGCCTACAGGTGATGAAGCATTCATCCGTAGGGTTGAGGCGGTGCCCATGCGGGTCATGTTTGAACCTAACGAGGGGACGGATCAGCCAATGGATGGCATTGACGTCCTGTCCCACGCCGAGATCGACCAGGTCGTCAACTACATGCGGATGGGGATGCACGACCGTGTGGCAGCCAAGAAGAGGCAGGCCATGGTCACATCTCCGCATTGGTGGGATGACAAGATGTTGGTCACCGGCAAGTACGAGAAGGATGGATTCGTGGCGAGGGTCATGGATCACATCGCAGACCAATATGATGGTCCGGTTGGGTCGGACCCGCCGACATTGGACTTTCCAAGAACGGGGGCCGGTAGCGACAAGAACCAGGCCGATGCCGCAAATTTTCGAGGATTATCGGTGGGAAGAGCTCCCCACGACGATGAAGACGGCATATCTGACGAGGAGAAGTCGGACTCGGACCCGGAAGAGGCCTATACCGCAGTGCGGTCGGTTGTATCGATACCAAAGCAAGCGGCTGAAGAGGCCCAGAAGAACCCGAAGGTCGCCGAGCTGAAGGAGAGGCTGATAAATGCCTATCCGCGGCTATTCGGTGGTGTCGCCAACAAGAACCCTCCAGATCGTGGGAGGTTTGGCACAGCCAGGATCAAGCTGAAGCCGAACCCCAAGATCTATCGTCATCGGGAGTATCAACTTCAGGGCGATCGGGCCGAGGCCATGAAGAAGTTGTTGGCCTAGTTTATTGAGCGGGGCTGCATCGAACCCTCCGACAGTGAGTGGGCCAGCCCAGCCTTCATCGTGCCCAAGAAAGAGAAGGGCGAGTGGAGGTTGGTGGTTGATTACAGAGGTTTGCACGAGCAAACCGAGCACCACTCGTACTCGCTTCCTCTGATCGACACCATCCTCCAAAAACAACAAAAAGGCGGATCTTCACGGTGTTAGACCTGAAACACGGCTATCACCAGATGCCGCTACACCCAGACTCCAGGCCCTGCACAGCGATGTCGACGCCGCTGGGGCCCATACAGTGGAGTGTGGTGCCTATGGGCGCCAAAAATGGCAACGCCACTTTCCAGCGCATGATGGAGGACCTACTCGGTCCTGTCCGGGACTGTGCGGACCCCTTTGTGGATGACATCATCATCGGGTCTGGCACGGAAGACATGACTGAGGACGAGCTCATCGAAGCGCATGAGAAGGATCTGCGCTGAGTGCTCAGCGAGCTGGACAAGCACAACATGGTGTGCAAGCCCACCAAAGCCTCACTCTTCGTGAAGGAAGTGGAGTTTGCGGGTCACGTGGTTGGTCACGGGCAACGCCGTCCCATGCCTGGGAGGCTGGCGTCCCTGCACCACTGGGAGAAGCCCCAGACCATCAGCGAACCGATCCTTCATGGGGTTCTGCAGTTACTATTCGGGCTATGTTCCGATGTATGCGGAACTATCGGGCCTGCTGCACAAGATGCTGCAAGTGGGCAAGTTCAATGGCCGGAAGGGTAGCAAAAAGAAGCTTGCCTGGACCCCTGAGGCCGAGGATGCGTTCAGCCGCCTGAAAGAAGCGACTCCTGGGGCAGCTGGGGCTATTCCTGGTGGACCCGAACAAAGGATTCGTGCTACGGACGGACGCCTCGGACTATGCTGTCGGGGCAGTCCTCGAGCAGGTCCGGGACAACGGGTTGCACGTACCCGTGGCGTTTTGGAGCCGGATCCTGGCCGAGGGCCAACGTCGAACCTGGACCGCGAGGGAGAAGGAGACGTACGCCATTGTTTGTGCGCTCAGGAAGTGGTCCGGCCACATCGGATTACAACTGGTGGTGGTTTGTACGGACCATCAGTCCTTACAGAGCTGGCACAAGGAGCACGTCGACACCCCCTCGGGACCGGCGACAAGGAGGGCCCGATGGCATGAGACATTCGCCAAGTTCGACCTCAGCGTCGTATACGTCCCAGGGAAGGACAACACTGTGGCAGACTGCCTCAGGCGATGGGCCTACCCCGCGGGCAAGGCATGGATGGACATATCCAGCGATGGGGACGCCGAGGAGACCGAGGAGGCCAAGCGCATCGTCGAGATGGAGAAGGCCATGGGGCAAGAGGGGGTCAAGTGCTTTGTGGTGATGGCAAACGGTACAGACCTGGCCAAGTTCGGGGGCGCCCGAGTCCAAGCTATTCGAGAGGAAACCCTCAAGCAATGGATGGTGGCCCCCGTAGAGCTAGTCAGGTCGGTGCTGACACAAGACTGGTCGGATGACTATGCGGCATCAGAACACTGGAGCAGGTACTGGAATGCCGTGAGCGCCCCGTCGGACGACGAATGGCCTGAGGGCTTGGGCAAGGATGGGGATAAATGTTTCCTCAAGGACAAGCTATTGGTCCCTGACAACCGAATGGAGGAGCTCATTGACCACTGGCATAACGCCCAGCTCATGCATCCTGGTCGGGACAAGATGCAGCAGGACCTGGAGTGGCGCTTCAAGTTCCCACCGGGGTACTACGCCATCCTGGACAAGTACTGCAGCGACTGCGCCATGTGTCGGGCCATGAAGAGCCCCAACCACTCCACGGCGGGCAACCCGGTGTACACGGCTATACCGGAGGCCCCTATGCTGTGCGTGGCCATGGATGTATTCGCCATGCCTGAGGTCACCGTGGAAGGAGAGACCTACCACTGTGTCATCCAGGCGGTGGATAGGCACAGCAGGTATATCGTGGCGCTCCCTGGCAAGAAGTCCAAGAAGAAGGACAAGAAGGACAAGCATGGAGTGGGTCTGCAGGCCAAGACCGTCGCTAATGCCATGATCAGGCATTGGCTGACAATTTTTAATGACCCAGCTGTCATCTGCAGCGATCGGGGCAGTCAATTTGTGGGGAGGTGGTTCAAGACGATGTGCAAGCACATGGGGATTCGGGCGCCAAGACCGTGGGGTACCACAGCCGGTCGAATGGCCGGGCTGAGGTGGCCGGGCGGCAGATGTTAGAAACGTTCCGCCAGCTGCACATTGACGAACCGGGCCGGAATTGGTACAATTCGCTGTGGAGAGTACTCCAGGCGTACCACGACCTTCTGGGGCCCACCGGACTGTCGACCCATCGTATCCTGTTCCTACGGGATCGAGTGTCACGCACTCTCTCGTGGTTGAACCATGGCAAGGTAGCCCGGGATGGGAGTGCTATGATGGCTGAGGCGGACGACACGGCGGCCAAGGTGTGCAAAGCACTCAAGGACGAGCATGAGAAGAGGGCCAAGTACTTCAAGCAGGGAAACGTCCAGAAATATGCTCTCAGAGACACCGCGTGGGTAGAGCGGCACCACAAGTAGTCCTGTCCAGGCATCGGCAGGCGTCTTGGTATGTGCCGGGGGTAATTTTTCGGAAGGTCGGGCAGGATGTGTATGCGTTACGTGTGGGGGAAAACGAGATCCTGGACCGCGACCATACCCAGCTTGGTCCCCGAGAACCAGACCCCAGCGGACGTCCTGGCACCTTCGAGTTCACAGCCGGAGATCTGGACTCTGATGACGAGGGGGAGGACAACGACTTCACCGCCGAGAGGATCCTGACGGACAAGCCAGACCCGGGGACGCCTGGGGGGAGGCTTTACAAAGTCCGTTGGAAGGGATTTGCTGCATCCAGAGATTCGTGGGAACCTCGGAGCAGTTTCGTGCCGAGGTATACCACAGTCTGGATGGAGTATCTAAGGAAAAAGAACATTTCCTTGGATGTCAAGGACGTGTTGGTCCATTTGGTAGCTGCAGCAGCACCGTAATGGATCCCCCTTGGCATTTATGTTTGTCTTTGTGCTTGGGAGATGGGCGAGGGCGTTCATCCGGGGACTTTTGGGCCTTGATTGGCCACATACCCGCCTCACTCGGTCTCCACATATATATTTCATTGTGGTATACGGAGTTAGGTCGACCGACGACGTTTCTCTATCTTTGATCCCCTTGGTCCATGTTGTTGATCAAGAGGAGACCGGATATGGCGGAGGGCACCGATTATGAGTGTCCACAGCCCTCCCTTGGGCCATGGGGGAAGCCTACGCCGTATGTGGGGCCTCCATGTGTCCTTGGGACATGGGGGGGGGGGGCTTGGAGCCCATTGGGGTCCTCTCGTCCCCTCTTCAATGACTTCTGAGCGGATACAACACTCTGAGAAGGGGGGTGAAGCCTGTTCGGACCCCCGTGGCCATCCTTGGGTCACTTGGGGTGTGTATCTATGTGCCGGCAAGCCGCCATTGGCTGATATCATACTCTCCCATCCACCTGACCTAACCTGATGTGATAGTGTGATAGGCTTGGCCATTCCAGCTGTGAGCGGCCATATTCAAAACCGAGGCGCCGCCGGCTGAGATTTACATATCAGAATATCAGGAATCAACAGGGTTCTTTTATCATAATGTTTCTGTAATTCTTCAGATATCCGTTCTGATTGTCAATGTTTCGGCGACTGTCAGTTGGCTCGCGATTTTGCGGTAACCGAATGGTTAACTGTTATCTCCAGATATTTTAGCGAAACCCCGATGAAGGGTCAGATTTCATCAGAAAAGGGTTCATTGCTTCTGCAATTTTCATGTTATACACTCGCAAAGCTAATCCGATTTTTTCAGACATTCAGAATCGGATTTTCGATTTTGAGGTCGCCACACTTGATATGATGAATTTCCAGTGGTCCTACGTGTTTCCCCGATCACGAATCAACCTTCTTTTTGTTGTCTCCTTCATCATTCTTGGAGATATAGGCGAAACAAAATTGTTTCGTGAGGCCACTTTGAATAGTCATATCTGAAACTCACTGCGAGGAGTTACAATTTTGAAATATGGGCTGGAATTGTCTTGGACTCAACTTAATTTGGGAAGCGTCGAACGCCTTTGATGTGTACACATGCCCGGTGTAGCAAGGGATAAACATCAAGAGGGTAGAAAGTGATTTATAACTCTTGGACCATGCAATCGAACATTTTAATGCGACTTTCCAGTGTACTGCATGAGTGTTGGTGTTGCATAGAAACTTTCCTTGGGTTCCTACGTATTTTTAACGTGAGGTTATGTCCATGGAGGGGCATGGCATACCATGGTGGGAGCCACGTTTTGGGGGTATATGTTATATGCATGGTATGTGCTTCGCTATGCTCACGCCCATGTTATATATCTCCGTTTGTAGGAAGATATGTGGAGTCATACGTGGCAAGGGCGTCGCCCATGTCACAATTGTGTGCTCCATAGCGCTAGACTAGGTTTACTGCACATATAGTGCATGTGGGAAGGCTTGCGGAGCAACCCACAAGCGCCACTACCAATTTTCCCATTTTCATGGTGCGTGTCGGGAGGAGGTTTGAAGGTGTCCATGTGCGTTCATGTGAGGATCCAAGTGGGGAGATTGTCTGCAAATGGTCCCAAGCAATTGTGTTTTGCACCATATGTTGATACCATGGGTGAGCGAAGTTATATACTATTGTGATTACTTTGAATTTCGCAACATTTGCATGTTTTTGACCTCAGTTTATGCTCATTTTTGTATTTCATGTGCTCAACTGGTCGGCTAACAGTAAAGTGCCTAGTAATCTGTGAACTATGGTATGTTGATTATATGTTGGCATATTCTTCGGTGTTGCACCTCACCATATGCCGGCTCACGTGGTCACTTTGGTGTAGCACACGAGGCCTCACAAAATTAGGTCTCAAATTCCTGAGTTGACTTGTGAAGCATGGTATGTATATATCTGGAGGGGTTTGGGAGCCAATGTTGGGATATTCTTGGGCATGGACCTTTGGTCTATATCAGCCTTGTATATTACGTTCCGGTTTGACACATGCATGGAGCATTTGAATACTTGCAGTATGGATTTTTGAGTATATAATTGAATTTTGGGCACTATGGCGTGATTCGCCTGATTTTGCTATGTTGTGAGGTCATCCTCATGGGGCAATTCTCCAAGCCCAATCGATTCCAAGTCCAACCAAGTTTATGTCAGGTTAGGGCATGGTCTTGAGTGCCACTCTACGTCATGACACGCCACCTTCCCTATCGGGCTAGGATTTAGAGGCTTGGGAGTGAACACATTTTTAGGGTTAGTGTACTGACTTTTGACACATGGCATTTAGCCATCTGATTTGACTTGGTTCAGGGCATCATGTTGGCGAGTCAAGGGAAGGTCCTGAGTCCAGGGAATGAGGGGTGTGGTGCTGGAGCCCCCTCAATCGAGACCAAACCGATGCAGGAGGACACTGAGAGTCAAGCCAAGAAGAGGAAGAGAGATGTTGCATTTTCAGAAGTTGAGAAAATTGTGGACCTGCTTCGAGCAGCTGTCAAGGACGGTCTCACGTTGTGACTACCCGCGGCTGTGGAGGAGGAGATGTGTGATGCTGCTTTGGATACTGGTGCAACCGATTCCATTGTAGCTCCATCATTGGTGTGAGATCGGAATCGCAGAGGTTACTGTGCAGTCAAGGTGGGAGATGGGCACTACACGTACAGTGAAGGAGAGAAATCTGTGGATGTGTGTGTCTGCCTCATGTTTGTATCGTTATGGAGAGTTCCGCTTTTCAGTTTTGCCTAGGCATGAATTTTATCCGTCAAAACGCCAAGGCGATTCCGGGTTTTATTTTCACTCCATCGAGACTCATTGTCCAAAATTCAGAGACTGATGAATTATCCTTGGTATCGCTATCTGAAAAGTGCTGTCTGAAGGGAGAAGGAAACGGATTGCCACCTGCTCAAGCATCTTTGAGAACCTCCCGGAGAGGAGCCTGCAGTTTGTTACCTTCACTAGATTCGGACCACCTCGCCCTTCTGTCGCCATCCTGTTGCCTCCCTGTTGCCTCCCTGTCGCTGTTTTGGCACTTTCAGCCCCCTGTCGCTCCCCTGTCGCTTCCCTGTCGCTTCCCTGTCGCTGTCCTGTTGCTCCCTTGTCGCTCCCCCGTCGCTTCCCTGTCGCCTTCCTGGCGCCCTCCCGTCGCTATCCTGTCGCTTCCTGTCGCTTCCTGTCGCTTCCTGTCACCATGCTACTTTTTGCCTGGCGCCTTCCTGTCGCTCTCCTGTCGCTCTCCTGTCGTTCCCTCCTGTCGGTCTCCTGTCGCTATTTCCTGTTGCCTCCCTGTCGCCCTCCTGTCGCTTGCCTGTCGTCTTCCTGCCGCCTTCCTGTCGCCTCCCTGTCGCCTCTCCGTCGCCTCCCTGTCGCCCAACGTGGTAACCTGTCGCTCTCCTGTCGCTTGCCTGTTGCTTGCCTGTCGCTTGCCTGTCGTCTTCCTGTCGCCTCCCTGTCGCCTCCCTGTCGCCTCCCTGTCGCCTCCCTGTCGCCCAACGTGGTAACCTGTTGCTCTCCTGTCGCTTGCCTGATGCTTGCCTGTCGCTTGCCTGTCGCCTTCCTGTCGCCTCCCTGTCGCCTCCCTGTCGCCTCCTCGTCGCCCAATGTGTTACCCTATAGATGAAAAGCCATAGATACCTCAAACAGGCAGTTCGATAGCAATAAAGATGTTTTTTGTTCATGCCAAATTGTGACATCTCACCTTAGCAAACCTCCCCAAACGTGTGCATAGCAATGATGCAAATGGTAGATCGATGGTTCAATCATTTGCATTGTTTGACAATCCTAAATTCTTAACACTCTTGGTGATCTACTATGCACATTTGCATGGCCGCTCAGCTGTAGGCTCGCAACCATTTTGCAAATCAAACTGAATTTCACAATTATGTAGTACACACGCCACCAAGAAGAAGTAGGTCAACTGAAGTATCTGCTGATTGGTGCTGTGCTGTGCCGTGCGGTGCTAAATCGTGCTGTGCTGTGCCGTGCGGTGCTGAGTTGTGCTGTGCTGTGCCGTGCGGTGCTGAATGGTGCTGTGCTGTGCAGTGCGGTACTGACTGGTGCTGTGCTGTGCTGTGCTGTGCGGTGCTGAATGGTGCTGTGCTGTGCTGTGCGGGAGAGCTCAGAGAGGGTCCTGGGAAACAGGGCAGAGACGTTGTCTGTTCCTGCGGTCGTGAACGCATTGTTGCTGGGCTCCTCCGGAATCCTCGGATAGGCAATAGATCAGTGCAAGGAAACCTGTGAGGAAAAATAGGTCCTCATCTTCAGGATAGAACTGGGTCCTATCACTGCGGCACACTGATCGAGCAGCTAAGTTGTACACACACAAGGACCTTTTCTTTCTTGCTCTTATTTATTTCTGACTGTGTTATTTTTGTCCTCTTCTTGCCACATTTTCTGTTTATTGTTTATGGTGAGTTCTCGTGAGTTCTTGCTGTCGGGACGAGTTCTTGTTTTCGGGATGTCGGGACCATTTATGATCGGGACAGTTTGCAGTTGAAACTTTTCTTTATCTTTATCATTTGTTTTTCAGTTTCAGGTGAAATCTACCTGCTGAATGTAGTGATTCCAAAAAAGATCAAAATTCACCAAATGGTAAAAGTTTATCCATGTAACAGTGCAATGACATCTTCATAAGAATCCCAATAAATCTAAAACATTGGTTCTCATTTTCTTTACATATATCCACCTATATAAAAAACCATGTACTATTTTGTCTCACTTGTTGTCCTCCACAAGCCTGTCGCTCTCCTGTTGCATCCCTGTCGCCTTCCTGTCGCCTTCCTGTCGCCTTCCTGTCGCAAAAAAACACCCTGTCGCTCTCCTGTCGCCCTCCAGTCGCTCTCCTGTCGCTCTCCTGTCACTTTCTCCTGTATCTCCCTTGTCGCTTCCCTGTCGCCGCTAGCCCTGTTGCCCTCCTGTCGTCTTCTTTTTGCTTTCCTGTCGCTTATCCTGTCGCTATGTCTTGTTTCCTGTCGCTTCCCTGTCGTCTCCCTGTCGCCACCCTGTCGCCGCCCTGTCGCCCTCCTGTCGCCCTCCTGTCGCAGCTCTCCTGTCGCCTTCCTGTCGCCTGCCTGTCACTTCCTGTCGCTTTCCTGCTGCTTTCCTGCTGCTTTCCTGTCGTCTTCCTGTCGGCACCCTGTCGTCTTCCTGTCGCCACCCTGTCGCCTTCCTGTCGCTCCCTGCCGCATTTCACCGTCGGCTGCCTCGCGTGGCCCGAATCTACTGAGGGAGCAAGTCCTCATCGACCTTAGCGATTTGAGAACCACCGTGGACTTGTACGCCAACCCCAAAAATCATACGGAACCGTTGTATTGCACCCCCCTCAATTCATGTTATGCCTACAACTGGCACAACGTTCACGTATGCTGGGCCAACCCCCCGTGGTGACACCTCAAGAAGATGGTTCCCATGGCCGTGCTCAACCGGGCGCAAGTCGTGGTTATTTGTTCTGATTGGGGCCCAACCGGGGAAGCTGCTGCATGGGGACCATTTTTGGACCGCATAACTAAGGTTCGTGTACCTATTCCAGATGTACCCCTCTATCTCCGAGATGGAGCGACCAGCCCGTTACCAGCCCCACGCTGGGGAAGCATTGGACCTCTCATCGATGGCAAATAATTGTGGTATTTCGTTGGATGAACTGAATCCCCCAGTGGTCAAGTTTCTCCATCGAGTGAACCTTGGTTTAGCCTGGTCTGATCTACTGAAGCGATACAGGCACGATACACCTGCAGTAACACCGAAGGACGAGTCTGAAGTCCAAGAAATTCACCCTCCAACGGAATCAGATGAAGAACAGGACGCTGGCGCTCGAGATGCTGAAGTTGACAAGCTCGACATTCAGTGGGAAGAGGTCAGTGAGGAACCTGCGGAAGTGCAATGGGATGAAGTCAGTGAAGACCGCCATCTGGCGGATCTCAATCTCGCTTAGCCCCTGAAGTACGAACCATCTCTAAGCATCCACGAAGATTATTGGGACTGAATCGGGGATTTACTGAGTGAAGTCGATGTCGAAGATTCAGTTATTGGAGGTGTACAACGTTTTACCATGTCGTGTCTGGCCTTACATGCTATGCAAGAGTATGGTGTCACCATGCAAGTCGTGGAGGACAAGGCAAGAATTGCGAGCCTACGTGGATGGCCGGTCTCCAAGAAATACTTACGCTCTTTGAAGGATGATATTGAGCTCCGAATCTTCCAGATATCTGAGGAACAACAAAGGCTAGAGCTCAAGGACAGATGGAAGAGCCATTACAACGAGTTCACAAGCAGGAGCATTCACGGAGACGAAACAGATTTGCTCTATCAATATCTGGATGACGACCGCTTTTTTTTTGATGGCGATTATGTTTACCTGGACGTCACGGCTCTACTCAGTGACTGTTCATCCGTATCCAGGTACGAGTATGGGAAATCAAATTTGGCAGCCGCAGATGACTTCGAGGAGAACATCAAAAATTTGCCATCCAAAATTCAGGAAGTCCTACGCCGGAGGAAGGTTACTTTTGGACTGCTGATGGCTCATGCTTCATGTGAGAAGTTGGTTGTTATGCACTTGGAATTGTTGGATGAACATTAAAATACTACAGTGCGTTCAAAGCCATTTCCAGCCAGCAAGGCCGACAGTGGGGAAATAATGCGTCAGATGTACGAATGAATTGCAGCAGACCTGGCTGAGAAATATGAGCAAGCAGAGTATCCAAAGCACTGCTCTCCCTGTTTCTTGGTTGACAAACCAGGGAGCAACGCCAAAAGGTTGGTTGTCAACTACGGGAAGCTGAACAAGCTCACCAAGAAACATTCAGGAAGTCTACCAAGTTTGGAACAAGCGCTGGAAAGAGCCGCTCATTGCCGTTACAAATCAAAATTGGATAAGCGCAGTGGTTTCCCGCAAGTTGAGTTAACAAAGCCAGCGCAGGATCTATCAGCATTTATTGCTCCTAATGGTCAAGTGTTCAAATGGAAAGTCATACCGTTTGGGTTGACCAACGCTCCGGCAACTTTCCAGGAGCTCATGAACCAGGACTTGGCCCGTATGAAGCTAAAATCGACAATTCAAGCACTGCAGAAAAGGAGCGCAGTCATCGAAGTCTATATAGGCGATGTTTTACTGGAGACCGATGACGCTGATGATCACTTACATTTAGTGGAAGTGTTTTTGCGCACTTGTGGGGAATGCAATACCCGCGTGAAGTTGAAAAAATGCGAGTTCATGCAGGAGGAAATTGAATATTTGGGTTTCCAAGTTGACTGGAGATGGTGGAGACCTGTGAAGGATAAAGGTGCCCCGATTTTGAAGGCAACCATCCGTGATGACAAGACCCGTGGCGTCAAAGACATCAGAGCTTTCCTGCGATCCTGTAATTTTTACGGGAGACACATCCTCACTTTCACATACACCTGCCATCTCCTCACGGACTTGACCAAGAAGACTGTACCTTGGAAGTGGACTCCAGAGCATGAAGCTCAGCTTCAGGACAGCAAGGAAAAACTGAGTTCTTTGACCTGCACCTGACGGCGAGTTCGTGGTCAGCACTGATGCGTCTCTGGTGGAAGGCGGTGGTACTCTTCTGCAGTGGCAACGAATTCCAGGAGCAGCTGCAAAAAGAATAGCGGATGAAGTGCGGACAGTCGGAGTCAATGGACACGGTTCACTCAAGCACAAGTAGGCCCTGCAGGAATTCCATCTCGTACCCATTGGCCACTGGAACTGGACATTGTCCTCAACCCGAGCAAACTACAGCACGTATGAGCCTGAGTTGCTCTGAGCAATTTTGCTTTTTTCTGCACAAAGCCGACTATTTGGCAGCAGTTCCGTGGTGTGGTTATGTGATCAGGAGTGCAAGGAGACGTTTCCCAAGAGAGCTTCTCCTGAAAAACAAAATGTCAGGCGTTGGTGGACGTTTCTCGCGCAGCTGAACCTCAATATCTACAGGGTACTGGGTCTGAAAAATGAGTTATCTGACTGGCTATCATGTGAGAATTTGGACGAGAAAATTTCTGCAAGCTCTGAGTCTGTCTCTCGAGAGGCTTTTCAGAAGATGGACGTCCATTTGGACCTCACGATGAGCAAAGCTGAATTACTCAGTTCTCTACGGAAGTCTGACTATTGGAGGAGTATGGAGATATTTTGAAAGCCCTTGGTGATGGATTCTATGCACTGGTAGACAAGGAGCTTTCGTCGTTATCTTCAAGTGGGATTTTGGGGAAGGAGGTACAAACATGCATACCCAAGAAGGCGTTGGGCACAGCGTTGCAGTGGACTCACGATGTTGTCGGTCATCCGGGACCGGATTCCTGGCTCTGGGCCTTCGAGAAGATGTTCTACACTCTTGTACCTGACACAGAGTTGACAGGGAAGTTTGAGGACATGCACAGGACATGCAAGGAGTGTCTCACGAGTAAGCGGAACCGGCCCAGCGACCGAGGCTTACTTGGTGTGTTGCCACTTCCAAACATGGTCAATGCACCGCTGTATGTGGACTTCATTGACAGACCAAAGTGCCATAACTACGACTCCGAGTTGATGATTGTGGACGCTCTGAGTGCTTTCTGTCAAGCTGTACCTTGCAATTGAAGGAGTAGGTGTGTTGTAACTCATCAAACACCATTGGATTTGTTTCTATGGCCCCCCTGTTTGCATCCACAGTGACAAGGATATTCGCTTTAAGGGAGACTATGGCTGGTACCGCACTGTATTTGCCGCAATGGGCGTGGAAGTTTCTTTCTCACAACCTTACCGCCCTCAATGAAACTGACTATGCGAGCGTATGAATGATGAGTACCAGGAAGAGCTTTGTATCCCGAGGCAGAGTATCAAAACCAGCAATTGGGTCCAGTTGAACGACTACATGGTCATATGTATGAACCATAAGCGGAGGGGAATATCTGGCTTTTCTCGAGGTAATGTTTTCCATGGGAGGCCTACACTACGTTTGGACCTACCCTTCTCACATGAAGGCAACGTGCAAGTGCAAGACTGGGTCAAAGAACAAAACAAAATTGCATAAGTAGTGCAAGCCCATTCGAGGAGAGGAAGAGCGAGTTGGTTTGAGCGCAGCGATAGAAGGAGGAAACCTGCAGTTTTCAACGTGGGCGACTACGTGCTGGTGAGCAGAAAGAGGTTCAAGCAATTGGAGGAACGGAAGGGTGCCACGAAGGATGTTATGTGGTATTGTCCTTACCTTTTTACTGGAGTCAGCAGTGGCGGTATTACGGCGCGTTGTAGCCCTACTTCCGGCGGCGAAGTACCTGTTTCCTTTGAGTTCATGAAGCGCTTCCCATTTGAGCTGGTGGATGACTATGGTGAAGACACGATCGAAGAAGGAGACACAGACATGCTCAATGATGACGAACGAGCGGCGTTGGCTGATGAGCAGGACATCGTGGCGAATGAGCAGGATATACCATTCTACAATCAGACTGAGATGGAGAGAATTGGTGCTTATCACGTCGAACAGATCCTGAGGGGGCAATGTTGGCAAGGCTGGTGCTTTTTGACGCAGTGGGAAGGCTATGGCACAAGCGAGAGCACTTGGGAACCAGTTGGTGCATTCGTGCATGACGATGGAAACCTTAATCATGTTTTCGTGGGTTAGGGTTTGGCACACGCACCTCGCTTTGACACAGCGCTAAGGCAGGCTCGGCCGATCAGCAGCACTTTGAAGAAGAAGTCCAGCGCGGAGGAACCCAGCGAAGACACTGACATGGACAACAAGAAACAAGGAGAGGTCAGTTCCAAAAGGGTTTCACAGCAGCGCGGAGGCAAACGGCGACGTACAGGAGAACCTACAGTTGGTGGTATGGCAGAAGACTGGTTACCTTGAGTAAGTTCCTAGAGACTGAGGAGGAGAGAGTACCTTGAACTTTGTTTTCATGCCCTTATGCTTCCGCTGGTGTACCAAGTTGAAAACCTGCAGAACTTCAGTTCATTCTGCAGAGCAATCATTGAAGTTCAGAAAATACTCAGAAAAGCACGGTTTAAGACATGGAAAGTCTTCCACACCTTATTTGGTCCCTATTGGTCCACGTGGATATTTCGGAGGGACTGCCGGCTTTCTGCGCTCTGAGTCGCTCGCCTCGCGGGAAAGGTCAGCAAAACAATCTGGAGACCAGAAAGAAGGGAGTTTGAAGAAGTTTCAAGCTCATTTATTGAACAGTTTTGAAAGGCGGATATGGCTGGCATAACAGCACGTTCTGGAGTTACGAAAGATTCTTGAGGGAGTTGGGTTGGAGGGAGCCAAGTATCACGGAACCTGGGGGTATTGAGGTTCCCAAAATCCTTTGGTTCATTCATGGTTGGAAAGTACTTTGAACATTACTTGGTCCTGGTTTTACTTCACAGCACCTATGGTCAATTTGAAGCCAAGTTTGAGTAACTACAAGTTGAGTCTTGGGGTTTTGGAAGGAGATATTCACAGGGCACCAACCCGAACTGAACCAGTGGTATACATGTTGAGGTGAACACGTAAAGCAACGCGTTTGAAGTCTGGACGCGCCGTTGTACACGTGCAGCGACGAGCTGAGTCCTCGTGCCCTGGCAGTTGTGTTATGACAGCCTGATTCATGCCGCTGGATTGGGGCATCCTGGGGTTTGAGGTTTGAGGTTTGGGTTTGCGGGTACTAGACGCCTTTCGTCCCCGGGGGGCCACCTGGTCGGGCCAGGTGATATACTTCCCACTTGGTCCTAGTGGGGGGCCCCTCAAGACGCACCTCCTGCCTGGTGGCGGAGTCCCCCGGGTTCACAGGGCTCGGAGCCCCGTCCCTTCCCGGCTTCCCCGCTTCGCCAGTCCCCGGTCAGTGCATCAATTTGCAGCCCTGGCTGCGGGCACTTACCCACCGCGTCGCCCCCCTAATGCGTGGTCGCCCAGGGCGCCGGCGCCGCCGGGCCCGTGCTACTGGCTTGTTAGCAGTGGGACCCCCTTGGGCCGGCGCGGAGGCTGCCTTGCCCAGGGGTTCGGGCATGGCGCAGTGCGCCACTACTGCCTTGGCAGGTGAAGTGCCCCGTCCGTGTGTGCGCGGCGCTCGCGGCCGGTTTGGGGGGCTCGGGCCGGTACCTGGTATTGTGTCTCTCCCATTTACCCCTTCCCGCCCCGCGTGTTCTGCGTTGCGTGTGGCGGGCCGTCCCGTCCGGGTGTTTCCTACCCTTGCTCGCTGGTACGCCATTCCACGCAGTCTGTGCGTTCCACGAGCTCGGTCCGGTTGCCCTTCTGGTAGTCCCCGCGTGCCCTTTGCGTGTGTGTGCGCTTGCGCTCCCGCAATGTCCGCTCCTCCCCCCCCTGGGTGGTGTGGCGTGCGCACCTCGCGCGGTCCCGGCACTGGGCGCTGGTAGGGCCGTTCCACGTGGTCCGTGCCCCTCCGCGTGTCCTGCCCCGGTCCCTTGCTCCGTCTGGCGGGCTCGGGGGGGGGGCGGTCCGGTCCCCGTTCCTCTCTACCTGGCATGGCCTGCACGCCCCGTGGGGGCTGCGTGCTGCGGGGGTGGTTGGGGGCCTTCCCCGGGGGGGGGTGGCCTGTCACTGTTTTGAGGGGCGTCTGGCGTCAGGCGCTGTCCCTCCCCAGACCGCTCGTCCTCTGGGGCGGGCAGCCGGGCTACCGCGACCCGTGTGTTCCGGGTGCGGTTGGTGCGCGCGTGGGGACCCAGCACCGGCCCCACAGCGTGCGCCCTTGCGGGCCGGCGTTGCTCGCTGTGGGGCTGGCAGAAGGGCGTTCCCGGGGGGGCTGTCTTCCACCGTTGTGGGGGCGTCTGAGGTCGGGCGCTGCCCCTCCCGCCGACTGCCGAGCCACTGGGCGGGCTGTTGGGGTCCGTCACCCAAATGCTGTGGGCGCGGGCGTGTGGGTGTGGGGGCCCATCACCGCCCCTTTGCCCTGCATGCCCTGTGGGGGCTGCGTGCCGCGGGGGGGGCGGGGAGCCGTCCCCGGGGGGCCGGCCTGCCACCGTTGTGAGGGGCGTCTGGTGCCAGGCGCTGTCCCTCCCCCTGCCGCCCGTCCTCTGGGGCGGGCGGCCGGGGTCCCGCGACCAGTGTGTCCCAGGTGCGGTCGGTGCGGGCGTGGGGACCCAGCACCGGCCCCACAGCGTGCGCCCTTGCGGGCCGGCATTGCTCGCTGTGGGGGTGGCAGAAGGGCGTGCCCGGGGGGGGGGGGGGGGTGCCTTCCACTGTCCCGAGGGGCGTCTGAGGTCAGGCACTCCCCCTCCCCCGACTGCCCGCCTACTGGGCGGGCTGTTGGGGTCCGCTACCCAGTTGCTGTGGGTGCGGGCGTGTGGGTGTGGGGTCCCAACACTGTCCCCTTGGCCTGCACGCCCTGTGGGGGCTGCGTGCCGCGGGGGTGGTGGGGGGCCGTCCCCGGGGGGGGCTGGCCTGCCACCGTTGTGAGGGACGTCTTGTGTCAGGCACTGTCCCTCCCCCGACCGCCCGTCTTCTGGGGCGGGCAGCCGGGGTACCGCGACCCGTGTGTTCCGGGTGCGGTCGGTGCGGGCGTGGGGACCCAGCACCGGCCCCACAGCGTGCGCCCTTGCGGGCCGGCGTTGCTCGCTGTGGGGGTGGCGGAAGGGCGTTCCCGGGAGGGTACTCTCCATCGTTGTGAGGGGCGTCTGTGGTCAGGCGCTCCCCCCCCCTGAACTGCCCGCCCACTGGGCCCTGAACTGCCCGCCCACTGGGTGAGCTGTTGGGGTCCGCCACCCACATGCTGTGGGCGCGGGCGTGTGGGTGTGGGGGCCCAACACTGTCCCCTCGGCCTGCATGCCCTGTGGGGGCTGCGTGCCGTGGGGGTGGTGGGGGGCCGTCCCCGGGGGGGCTGGCCTGCCACCGTTGTGAGGGGCGTCTGGTGTCAGGCGCTGTCCCTCTCCCAGCCGCCCGCCCTCTGGGGCGGTTGGCCGGGGTTCTGCGACCCGTGTGTCCCGGGTGCGGTCGATGCGGGCGTGGGGACCCAGCACCGGCCCCACAGCGTGCACCCTTGCGAGCTGGCGTTGCTCGCTGTGGGGGTGGCGGAGGGGCGTCCCCGGGGGTGTGCCTTCCACCAATGTGAGGGGCATCTGGTGTCAGGCGCTGTCCCTCCCCCGGCCGCCCGTCCTCTGGAGCGGGCAGCCAGGGTTCCGCGACCCGTGTGTCCCGGGTGCGGTCGGTGCGGGCGTGGGGACCCAGCACTGGCCCCACAGCCTGCGCCCTTGCGGGCCGGCGTTGCTCGCTGTGGGGGTGGCAGAGGGGCGTCCCCGCGGGGGGTGCCTTCCACCATTGTGAGGGGCGTCTGAGGTCAGGCGCTGTCCCTCCCCCGACTGCCCGCCCACTGGATGGGCTGTTGGGGCCCGCCACCCACGTGCTGTCGGCGCGGGTGTGTGGGTGTGGGGGCCCAACACTGTCCCCTTGGCTTGTATGCCCTGTGAAGGCTGCGTGCCGCGGGGGTTGGGGGGGGGGGCGTCCTCGGGGGGGGTGGCCTGCCACCGTTGTGAGGGGCGTCTGGTGTCAGAGGCTGTCCCTCCCGCGGCCGCCTGTCCTCTGGAGCGGGCAGCCAGGGTTCCGCGACCCATGTATTCCGGGTGCAGTCGGTGCGGGCGTGGGGACCCAGCCCCGGCCCCACAGCGTGCGCCCTTGCGGGCCAGCGTTGCTCGCTGTAGGGGTGGCGGAAGGGCGTCCCCGGGGGGCTGCCTTCCAGCATTGTGAGGGGCGTCTGAGGTCAGGCGCTGTCCCTCCCCCGACTGCCCGCCCACTGGGCGGGCTGTTGGGGTCCGCCACCCACGTGCTGTGGGCGCGGGTGTGTGGGTGTGGAAGCCCAACACTGTCCCCTTGGCCTGCATGCCCTCTGGGGGTTGCGTGCCGCGGGGATGGTGGGGGGCCGTCCCCGGGGGGGGGTGGCCTGCCACCGTTGTGAGGGGCGTCTGGTGTCAGGCGCTGTCCCCCCCCGGCCGCCCGTCCTCTGGAGCAGGCAGACGGGTTTCCGCGACCCCTGTGTCCCGGGTGCGGTCGGTGCGGGCGTGGGGACCCAGCACCGGCCCCTCAGCGTGCGCCCTTGCGGGCCGGCGTTGCTCGCTGTGGGGATGGCGGGAGGGCGTCCCCGGGGGGGGTGCCTTCCACCATTGTGAGGGGCGTCTGAGGTCAGGCGCTGTCCGTCCCCCGACTGCCCGCCCACTGGGCGGGCTGTTGGGGTCCGCCACCCACGTGCTGTGGGCGCAGGTGTGTGGTGGTGGGGACCCAACACTGTCCCCTTGGCCTGCATGCCCTGTGGGGGCTGCGTGCCGCGGGGTTGGTGGGGGGCCATCCCCGGGGGGGGTGGCCTGCCACCGTTGCGAGGGGCGTCTGGTGTCAGGCGCTGTCCCTCCCCCGGCCGCCCGTCCTCTGGAGCGGGCAGCCCTGGTTCCGCGACCCGTGTGTCCAGGGTGCGGTCGGTGCGGGCCTGGGGACCCAGCGCCTGCCCCACAGCGTGCGCCCTTGCGGGCCGGCATTGCTCGCTGTGGGGGTGGCAGAAGGGCGTCCCCGGGAGGGGTGCCTTCCACCATTGTGAGGGGCGTCTGAGGTCAGGTGCTGTCCCTCCCCCGACTGCCCGCCCACTGGGCGGGCTGTTGGGGTCCACCACCCACGTCCTGTGGGCGCGGGTGTGTGGGTGTGGGGGCCCAATACTGTCTCCTTCGCCTGCATGCCCCCTGGGGGCTGCCTGCCGCGGGGGTGGTGGGGGCCGTCCCCGGGGGGGATGGCCTGCCAGCGTTGTGCGGGGCGTCTGGTGTCAGGCGCTGTCCCTCCCCCGGCCGCCCGTCCTCTGGAGCGGGCAGCCGGGGTTCCGCGACCCGTGTGTCCCGGGTGCGGTCGGTGCGGGCGCAGGGACCCAGCACCGGCCCCACAGTGTGCGCCCTTGCGGGCCGGCGTTGCTCGCTGTGGGGGTGGCGGAAGGGCGTCCCCGGGGGGGGTGCCTTCAACCATTGTGAGGGGCGTCTGAGGTCAGGCGCTGTCCCTCCCCCGACTGCCCGCCCACTGGGCGGGCTGTTGGGGTCCGCCACCCACCTGCTGTGGGCGCGGGTGTGTGGGTGTGGGGGCCCAACACTGTCCCCTTGGCCTGCATGATCTGTGAGGGCTGCGTGCCGCGGGGGTGGTGAGGGGCCGTCCCCAGGGGGGGTGGCCTGCCACGGTTGTGGGGAGCGTCTGGTGTTAGGCGCTGTCCCTCCCCCGGCCGCCCGTCCTCGGGAGCGGGCATCCAGGGTTCCGCGACCCCTGTGTCCCGGATGCGGTCGGTGCCGGCGTGGGGACCCAGCACCGGCCCCACAGCGTGCGCTCTTGCGGGCCGGCGTCGCTCGCTGTGGGGGTGGCCGAAGGGCCTCCCCGGGCGGGGTTCCTTCCACCATTGTGAGGGGCGTCTGAGGTCAGGCGCTGTCCCTCCCCCGACTGCCCGCCCACTGGGCGGGCTGTTGGGGTCCGCCACCCATGTGTTGTGGGCGCGGGTGTGTGGGTGTGGGGGCCCAACACTTTCCCCTTGGCCTGCATGCCCTGTGGGGGCTGCGTGCCGCGGGGGTGGTGGGGGGCCGTCCTCGGGGGGGCTGGCCCGCCAGCGTTGCGAGGGGCGTCTGGTGTCAGGCGCTGTCCCTCCCCCGGCCACCCGTCCTCTGGAGCGGGCAGCCGGGGTTCCGCGACCCGTGTGTCCCGGGTGCGGTCGGTGCGGGCGCAGGGACCCAGCACCGGCCCCACAGCGTGCGCCCTTGCGGGCCAGCTTTGCTCGCTGTGGGGGTGGCGGAAGGGCGTCCCCGGGGGGGGTGCCTTCAACCATTGTCAGGGGCGTCTGGGGTCAGGCGCTGTCCCTCCCCCGACTGCCGGCCCACTAGGCGGGCTGTTGGGGTCCGCCACCCACGTGCTGTGGGCGCGGGTGTGTGGGTGTGGGGGCCCAACACTGTCCCCTTGGCCTGCATGCCCTGTGGGGGCTGCGTGCCGCGGGGGTGGTGGGGGGCTGTACCCGGGGCGGGTGGCCTGCCACCGTTGTGAAAGGGCGTCTGGTGTCAGGCGCTGTCCCTCCCCCGGCCGCCCGTCCTCTGGAGCGGGCAGCCGGGGTTTCGCGACACGTGTGTCCCGGGTGCGGTCGGTGCGGGCGTGGGGACCAAGCACTGGCCCCACAGCGTGCGCCCCTGCGGGCCGGCATTGCTCGCTGTGGGGGTGGCGGAAGGGCGTCCCCGGAGGGGGTGCCTTCCACCATTGTGAGGGGCGTCTGAGGTCAGGCGCTGTCCCTCCCCCGACTGCCCGCCCACTGGGCGGGCTGTTGGGGTCCGCCACCCATGTGCTGTGGGCGCGGGTGTGTGGGTGTCTGGGGGCCCAACACTTTCCCCTTGGCCTGCATGCCCTGTGGGGGCTGCGTGCCGCGGGGGTGGTGGGGGGCCGTCCTCGGGGGGGCTGGCCTGCCACCGTTGGGAGGGGCGTCTGGTGTCAGGCGCTGTCCCTCCCCCGGCCACCCGTCCTCTGGAGCGGGCAGCCGGGGTTCCGCGACCCGTGTGTCCCGGATGCGGTCGATGCGGGCGTGGGGACCCAGCTCCGGCCCCACAGCGTGCGCCCCTGCGGCCTGGCGTTGCTCGCTGTGGGGGTGGCAGAAGGGTGTCCCCGGGGGGGGTGCCCTCAACCATTGTGAGGGGCGTCTGAGGTCAGGCGCTGTCCCTCCCCCGAACTGCCCGCCCACTGGGCGGGCTGTTGGGGTCCGCCACCCACGTGCTGTGGGCGCGGGTGTGTGGGTGTGGGGGCCCAACACTGTCCCCTTGGCCTGCATGATCTGTGAGGGCTGCGTGCCGCTGGGGTGGTGAGGGGCCGTCCCCAGGGGGGCTGGCCTGCCACGGTTGTGAGGGGCGTCTGGTGTCAGGCGCTGTCCCTCCCCCGGCCGCCCGTCCTCGGGAGCGGGCAGCCAGGGTTCCGCGACCCCTGTGTCCCGGATGCGGTCGGTGCCGGCGTGGGGACCCAGCACCGGCCCCACAGCGTGCGCTCTTGCGGGCCGGCGTTGCTCGCTGTGGGAGTGGCCAAAGGGCCTCCCCGGGCGGGGTTCCTTCCACCATTGTGAGGGGCGTCTGAGGTCAGGCGCTGTCCCTCCCCCGACTGCCCGCCCACTGGGCGGGCTGTTCGGGTCCGCCACCCATGTGTTGTGGGCGCGGGTGTGTGGGTGTGGGGGCGCAACACTTTCCCCTTGGCCTGCATGCCCTGTGGGGGCTGCGTGCCGCGGGGGTGGTGGGGGGCCGTCCTCGGGGGGGCTGGCCCGCCAGCGTTGCGAGGGGCGTCTGGTGTCAGGCGCTGTCCCTCCCCCGGCCACCCATCCTCTGGAGCGGGCAGCCGGGGTTCCGCGACCTGTGTGTCACGGGTGCGGTCGGTGCGGGCGCAGGGACCCAGCACCGGCCCCACAGCGTGCGCCCTTGCGGGCCGGCGTTGCTCGCTGCGGGGGTGGCGGAAGGGCGTCCCCGGGGGGGGTGCCTTCAACCATTGTGAGGGGCGTCTGAGGTCAGGCGCTGTCCCTCCCCCGACTGCCCGCCCACTGGGCGGGCTGTTGGGGTCCGCCACCCACGTGCTGTGGGCGCGGGTGTGTGGGTGTGGGGGCCCAACACTGTCCCCTTGGCCTGCATGCCCTGTGGGGGCTGCGTGCCGCGGGGGTCCTCGGGGGCTGTCCCCGGGGCGGGTGGCCTGCCACCGTTGTGAAGGGGCGTCTGGTGTCAGGCGCTGTCCCTCCCCCGGCCGCCCGTCATCTGGAGCGGGCAGCCGGGGTTTCGCGACACGTGTGTCCAGGGTGCGGTCGGTGCGGGCGTGGGGACCAAGCACTGGCCCCACAGCGTGCGCCCATGCGGGCCGGCATTGCTCGCTGTGTGGGTGGCGGAAGGGCGTCCCCGGGGGGGGTGCCTTCCACCATTGTGAGGGGCGTCTGAGGTCAGGCGCTGTCCCTCCCCCGACTGCCCGCCCACTGGGCGGGCTGTTGGGGTCCGCCACCCATGTGCTGTGGGCGCGGGTGTGTGGGTGTGGGGGCCCAACACTTTCCCCTTGGCCTGCATGCCCTGTGGGGGCTGCGTGCCGCGGGGGTGGTGGGGGACCGTCCTCGGGGGGGCTGGCCTGCCACCGTTGCGAGGGGCGTCTGGTGTCAGGCGCTGTCCCTCCCCCGGCCACCCGTCCTCTGGAGCGGGCAGCCGGGGCTCCGCGACCCGTGTGTCCCGGGTGCGGTCGATGCGGGCGTGGGGACCCAGCTCCGGCCCCACAGCGTGCGCCCCTGCGGGCCGGCGTTGCTCGCTGTGGGGGTGGCGGAAGGGTGTCACCGGGGGGGGTGCCCTCCTGCCGTTGTGAGGGGCGTCTGTGGTCAGGTGCTTCCCCTCCCCCGACTGCCCGCCCTCTGGGCGTGCTGTTGGGGTCCGTCACCCACATGCCGTGGGCGCGGGTGTGTGGGTGTGGGGGCCCACGCACTACAGGTCCTACACACCCTACAGTGGCACCATCCTGGTGGGCAAGCGCTACTGATGGATACACACACACTCCCAGACATAGACGCATCAATCCCTGGACTCAAGACCTTCCCTTGACTCGCCAACATGATGCCCTGAACCCAGTCAAATAAGATTGCTAAATGCCATGTGTCAAAAGTCACTACACAAACCCCAAAAATGTGTTCCCCCCCAAGCCTCTAAATCCTAGCCCAATAGGGGGGGTGGCGTGTCATGACCTAGGGTGGCACTCAGGACCATGCCCTACCCTTACATAACTTTGGTTGGACTTGGAATCGATTGGTCTTGGAGAATTGCCCCATGAAGATGACCTCACAACATAGCAAAATCAGGCAAATCACACCATAGTGCCCAAAATTCAATTATATACTCAAAAATGCATACGGCCAGTATTCAAATGCTCCATGCATGTGTCAAACAGGAATATCCCGACATTGGCTCCCAAAACCCTCCAGATATACGCATGCCATGCTTCACAAGTCAACTCATGAATTTGAGACCTAATATTGTGAGGCCTCGTGTGCCACGCCAAAGTGACCACGTGATCCGGCATATGGTGAGGTGCAACACGGAAGCATATGCCAACATATAATCAACATACCATAGTTCACGGATTTCTAGGCACTTTACTGTTGGCCGACCAGTTGAGCACATAAAATACATAAATGAGCATAATATGAGGTCAAAAACATGCAAATATTGCCAAATTCAAAGTAATCACAATAGTATATATCTTCGCTCCCCCTTGGTATCAACATATGGTTCAAAACACAATTGCTTAGGACCATTTGCAAACAATCCTCCCACTTGGATCCCCACATGGACGCATGGGGAGACCTTCGAACCTCCTCCCAACACGCACCATGAAAATGGGAAAATTGATAGTGGCGCTTGTGGGTCGCCCTGTAAACCTTCCCACATGCACTATATGTGCGGTAGACTTAGTCTAGCGCTATGGAGCTCACCATTGGGACATGGGCGAAGCCCTTGCCACGTATGACTCCACATACCTTCCTACAACCGGAGATATATAACATGGGCGTGAGCATAGCGAAGCACATACCATCCATATAACACATACCCTTAAACGTGGCTCCCACCATGATATGCCATGCCCCTCCATGGACATAACTTCACGTTAAAAATACGTAGCAACCCAAGAAAAGCTTCTATGCGGTACACTCGAAAGTCGCATTCAAATATTCGGTTGCACGGTCCAAGAGTTATATATCACTTTCTACCATTTTGACCATTGTCCCTTGCTACAGCGGGCATGTGTACACATCAAAGGCGTTTGACACTTTCCAAATTAGGTTGAGACTGAGGCAACTCTAGCCCATATCTCAAAATTGTAACTCCTCGCCGTGAGCCGGAGATATGACCTTTCAAAGTGGCCTCACGAATCAATTTTGTTTCGCCTATATCTCCAAGAAAAATGAAGGAGACAACAAAAGGAAGGTTGTTTTGTGATGGTGGAAAGATGTAGGACCAATCGAAATTCATCATATCAAGTGCGGCGATCTCATGTCGAGAATCCGATTCTGAAAGTCTGAAAAAATCGGATTAATTTTGCGAGTGTATAACATGAAAATTGCGGAAGCAACAAACCCTTTACTGATTAAAACTGACCCTTCATCGGGATTTCCGCCAAAATATCTGGAAATAACAGTTAACCAATCGGTTACCGCGAAATCGCGAGCCAACGATACATTGACAATCAGAACGGATAGCCGAAAAATTACGGAAACATTATGATAAAACAACCCTGTTGATTCCTGATATTCTGATATGTAAATCTCAGCCGGCGGCGCCTCGGTTTTGAATATGGCCGCTAAAAGCTGGAATGGCCAAGCCTATCACACTATCACATCAGGTTAGGTCAGGTGGATGAGAGAGTATGATATCAGCCAATGGCGGCTTGCCGGCACATAGATACACACCCCAAGTGACCCAAGGATGGCCACGGGGGTCCGAACCGGCTTCACCCCCCTTCTCAGAGCGTTGTATCCGCTGGGAAGTCATTGAAAGAGAGGACGGAAGGACCCCAATGGGCTCCAACCCCCCCCCCCTTGTCCCAAGGACACATGGAGGCCCCACACACGTCGTAAGCGTCCCCCATGCCCCAAGGGAGGGGTGAGGACACTCATAATCGGTGCTCTACGCCATATCCGGTCTCCTCGTGATCTACAACATGGACCAAGCGGATCAAAGATAGAGAAACGTCGTCGGTCGACCTAAATAAGTATACCACAATGAAATATATATGTGGAGATCGAGTGAAGATGTTAAATGGCCAATCAAGGCCCAAAAGTCCCCGGATGAACACCCTCACCCGTCTCCCAATCACAGAGACAAACATAAATGCCAAGCAGGATCCATTTCGCTGCTACTGCAGCCACCAAATGCACCAACACATCCTTGACATCCAAAGAGATGTTTTTCCTCCTTAGATACTGCATCCAGACCGTGGTATACCTCGGCACAAAGCTGCTCGGAGGCTCCCACAAATCCCTGGATGCGGCGAATCCCTTCCAACGGACTTTATAAAGCCTCCCCCCAGGCGTCCCGTGGTTCGGCTTGTCCGTCAGGATCCTCTTGGCGGTGAAGTCGTCGTCCTCACCCTCGTCGTCCGAGTCCACATCGCCGGCTGTGAACTCGAAGGTGACGGGACGTCCGCTGGGGTCTGGTGCTTGGGGACGAAGCCGGGTATGGTCACGGTCCAGGATCTTGTTATCCCCCACACGAACTGCATGCACATCCTGCCCGACCTCCCGCACGATTACCCCCGGCACATACCCAGACGCCGCCCGATGCCTGGACAGGACGTCCTTGTGGTGCCGCTCCACCCATACGGTGTCTTGGAGAGCATATTTCTGGACTTTTCCCTGCTTGAAGTACTTGGCCCTCTTTTCATGCTCGTCCTGAAGTGCTTTGCACACCTTGGCCGCCTTGTTGTCCGCCTCAGCCATCATAGCGTTCGCATCCCGGGCCACTTTGCCATGGTTCAACCACGGGAGAGTGCGTGACACTCGATCCCGTAGGAACAGGATACGATGGGGCGACAGTCCAGGGGGCCCCGAAAGGTCATGATACGCCTGGAGTACCCTCCACAGCGAATTGTACCAATTCCGGCCCGGTTCGTCGATGTGCCGCTGGCGGAACGTTTCGAACATCTGCCGCCCGGCCACGTCAGCCCGGCCATTTGACCAGCTGTGGTACGCCACGGTCTTGGCGTGCTGAATCCCCATGCGCTTGCACATTGTCTTGAACCACGTCCCCACAAATTGACTGCCCCGATCGCTGCAGATGACAACTGAGACATCAAGAATCGTCAACCAATGCCTGATCATGGCATTAGCGACGGTCTTGGCCTGCAGACCCACTCCATGCTTGTCCTTCTTGTCCTTCTTCTTGGACTTCTTGCCAGGGACCGCCACGATATACCCGCTGTGCCTATCCACCGCCAAGACGACACAGTCGTAAGTCTCTCCTTCCACGGTGACCCTCCGGCATGGCGAATACATCCATGGCCACGGACCTCATAGGGGCCTCCGGTATAGCCGTATACACCGGGTTGCCAGCCGTGGAGTGGTTGGGGCTCTTCGTGGCCCGACACACGGCGCAGTCACTGCAGTACTTGTCCAGGAGGGCGTAGTACCCCGGTGGGAACCTGAAGCGCCACTCCAGGTCCTGCTGCATCTTGTCCCGACCAGGATGCATGAGCTGGGCGTGATGTCAGTGGTCAATGAGCGCTTCCATGCGGTTCTCAGGGACCAATAGCTTGTCCTTGAGGAACAGTTTATCCCCATCCTTGGCCAAGCCCTCAGGCCATTCGTCGTCCGACGGGGCGCTCACGGCATTCCAGTACCTGCTCCAGTGGTCGGATGCGGCATAGTCATCCGACCAGTCCTCGTTGAGCACCGACCTGACTAGCTCTACGGGGGCCACCATCCATTGCTCGAGGGTTTCCTCACGAATAGCTTGGACTCGCGCTCCCCAGAACTTGGCTAGGTCTGTACGGTTTGCCATCACCACAAAGCACTTGACCCCCTTGACGCCTTGCCCGCGGGGTAGGCCCATCGACTGAGGCAATCTGCCACAGTGTTGTCCTTCCCCCGGACATACACGACGCTGAGGTTGAACTTGGCGAACGTCTCGTGCCACCGGGCCCCCCTTGCCGCCGGTCCCGAGGGGGTGTCGACGTGCTCCTTGTGCCTGCTCTGTAAGGACTGATGGTCCGTACAAACCACCACCCGTTGCAATGCGATGTGGCCAGACCACTTCCTGAGCGCACAAACAATGGCGTACGTCTCCTTCTCCCTCGCCGTCCAGGTTCGACGTTGGCCCTCGGCCAGGATCCGACTCCAAAACGCCACGGGTACGTGCGACCTGTCGTCCCGGACCTGCTCGGGGACTGCCCCTACAGCATAGTCCGAGGCGTCCGTTCGTAGCACGAATCCCTTGTCCGGGTCCACCAGGAATAGCCCCAGCTGCCCCAGGAGTCGCTCTTTCAGGCGGCTGAATGCATCTTCAGCCTCAGGGGTCCGGGCAAGCTTCTTCTTGCTCCCCTTCCGGCCATCGAACTTGCCCACCTGCAGCATCTTGTGCAGCGGCCCCGACAGTCCTGCATACATTCGGACATAGCCCAAATAGTAGTTGCAGAACCTCATGAAGGATCTGAGTTCGCTGATGGTCTCGGGTCTTTCCCAGTGGTGCAGGGACGCCAGCTTCCCAGGCATGGGACGGCGCTGCCCGTGATCAACCACGTGACCCGCGAACTCCACTTCCTTCATGAAGAGCGAGGTTTTTGTGGGCTTGCACACCATGTTGTGCTTGTCCAGCTCCCTGAGCACTTTGCGCAGATCCTTCTCATGCGCTTCGATGAGCTCGTCCTCCGTCATGTCTTCCGTGCCGGACCCGATGATGATGTGATCCACAAAGGGGTCCGCACAGTCCCGGACAGGACCGAGCAGGTCCTCCATCATGCGCTGGAAAGCGGCGTTGCCATTCTTGGTGCCCATAGGCACCACTTTCCACTGCATGGGCCCCAGCGGCATCGACATCGTTGTGCAGGGCCTGGAGTCCGTGTGTAGTGGCATCTGGTGACAGCCGTGTTTCAGGTCTAACACCGTGAAGATCTGCTTTTTTTGTTGTTTTTGGAGGATGGTGTCGATCAGAGGGAGTGAGTACGAGTCGTGCTTGGTTTGCTCGTTCAAACCTCTGTAATCAACCACCAACCTCCACTCGCCCTTCTCTTTCTTGGGCACCATAGAGGCTGGGCTGGCCCACTCACTGTCCGAGGGTTCGATCCAGCCCCGCTCAATAAACTAGGCCAACAACTTCTTCATGGCCTCGGCCCGATCGCCCTGAAGTTGGTACTCCCGATGACGATAGATCTTGGCGTTCGGCTTCAGCTTGATTCTCGCTGTGCCAAACCTCCCACGATCTTGAGGGTTCTTGTTGGCGACGCCACTGAATAGCTGCGGATAGGCATTTATCAGCCTCTCCTTCAGCTCGGCGACCCTCGGATTCTCCTGGGCCCCTTCAGCTGCTTGCTTCCGTATCGATACAACCAACCGCACTGCGGTATAGGCCTCTTCCGGGTCCGAGTCCGACTTCTCTTTGTCCTATATGCCGTCTTCATCGTCGTGGGGTGCACTTCCCCCACGGCATCGGCCAGGTTCTTGTCGCTACCGGCCCCCATTCTTGGAAAATCCCACGTCGGCGGGTCCGACCCAACCAGACCATCATATTGGTCCGCGATGTGACTCATGACCCTCGCCACGAACTCATTCTTCTCGTACTTGCCGGTGACCAGCATCTTGTCATCCCACCAATGCGGAGATGTGACCATGGCCCGCCCCTTCTTGGCTGCCACACGGTCGTGCATCCCCATCCGCATGTAGTTAATGACGTGGTCGATCTCGGCGTGGGACAGAACGTCAATGCCATTCACTGGCTGATCCATCCCCTCCTTGGGCTCAAACATGACCCGCATCGGCAGCGCCTCAACCCTACGGATGAATGCTTCCTCACCCGTGGGCTGGGCTTGCGCCCCATCCACCAGGAAAGCCTTGGTACCCCACACCTGACCCGGGGAGGGCATTGATAAGCCCTTGTTGTCGATGAACAACCCCTCGTCTGGCCAGAATGACATCTCGTTCAGGGTGATGGAATCCGGCGTCGATTTGAGACCTTCCAGCGGACATGGGGTGGATCCTATGCCGGTTATCACCAGGATCCCCTTCGTCCTATCCGCGACGATCTTCTCCACCGTACGTCTGGTATTTCCAGGGAGCCAAGCCAATACATGGGCCCCCACTCCTTAAAACCCCAATGCCTGTGCTAGGCTCAGTCTCCTCGATGCAAATGCCTCCTACACTTCCTCAAAAGTCGGGCATCCCGGGAAGCGAAGACATCTGTCTCGGGCGCTTCGCCTTCAAGCGTCTGAATCATCCTGGTATACACCTGCGGCGCCATTCCATACTCTGTGAGCTGAGCTCCGCGGTCTCCTCTGGACTTGGCACCCAAAGCTTGCAGCGCTTGGACGATCTGATCCTCTTCCTCACCATTCCATTGGGATGATCCGCATGCATAGTCCGTGGACAGCCATGTAAGGCATTCATTACCCTCCCGGACCAACGTTGCACGATGGGGAAGGGCTCCAATGGCGTTTCTCACCATGAAGTCATACCCCATGATCATATCCCAATCTGTAATGTCGGCCACATAGAAGATCCCGGATAGCGTGCTTCTCTTCGCCAAATCAGGGCGGTTCAAGCGCTCATGCTCCCATAACTCCATACTGATCGTGGCCTCATGGGTGCCACCACCCATAATCTCTCCGTTGGCCACCTTCAGGCGTACCGGTCTACGGCTGGGCTGCAGGGATTCCTCCTTGAAAAGCCCTCTCCGGACCAGGCTCACCTGGGCACTCATATCCACCAGAACATCCACCAGCAACTCCTCTTGTCCGCACCGTACACGCACCTTCAAGTGCAACTGCCGCTCGTCACCCTGCGGTGTATGGACGACTCTCACGGCATGCAACTCTAGCACATCCGCGTGCAACAGGACTTCGAGGGTATGGTCACGGATGGTGTAGATCTTGGGCTGGTCCTGCCCGTCCACGGGGCTCTCCGTGGTCGCTCCTTCTTTCTTGCCACGTCCCTTGCCCACATACACTTCCCTTGGCAGGGCGCTCCAGGGGTTGGGAGTGGCAAACCTCAGTGGTTTTGGCTCTTCTGGAGCCTTCTTTGGCACCCAATGTGCCTTCGCTTTCTCTCGGATTCCACTGATTTTCGGAGGAGAGACCTCCGGGGTTCCACTCCCGTCGGGGCTCCTCTAGACATGGCCTGCCGCAGCTCCCCCCTGCTGCGATCCGCTCAGACTTTGTCCACCACCTTGCTGGGCTTTGAGTTCCTCCAATGTCCTCAACATGTCCTCAGCAACCTCCTCGATCGTTCTCACTGGTCGGTCTGGGCCGGGTCCTCGACCATAGCTTTTTCCTCTGCCTTTCCCTTGCCCCCCTCCTTGGCCTTTTCCACCATCTCCGCCCTTTGCCTTCCAATCAGCAATTCGTTGCTCCTTGGGCTCTTGTCGGGATGGGCGGCGAAGTAGGTCTCCTTGTCCTCCTCATATACCTTGCAATTACGGTGGTCATGTGCATGGTTGTTCCCCTTGCTGTAGCAGACTCAGCAACCGGTGTGCTGTGATCTGTACTCGCGGAACGAGAGCGACGGGTTCCCGATCCTCCGCGGTTCTCTGCGGTTCTTGGTCCTCGGGTCCAGGCGGTTCCACCTGGACCTGTCCTGCCCATTCTCCTTCATATTGTGCGCTACGAACGCGAAGAAGTGGGCTTCTTCATGATCCTCCGGGGTGGTCGCGGTCCAGATATCTTGGCCGCTTCCACTCCCTTTCTCCGTAGTGCCGACCGTGTCCGCCTTGACCTCTCGGTGGTGGCGATCTTCTCGATGACCTCGATGTCCTTGGCCTTGTCCATCCTGCACGTGGGCCTCGTTTTTGGCGTTGAGCTTCAGCTCCACCGTGATGTAATTCACGATCTCGTCCAGGCTCATGCGAGCGAAGATGACCTGCATCCTCAGCGGCTCTCCGCGCCTCCACTCCACGTTGTTGACACGCATCAGCCTTTGCCCCATGGTGTCGCCAAATGCCTCCACGTAGACGGCATTCTTCAACCCCAACGTTCGGCTGGGCTCGCCGAGGTTTCGCCGAAAAAACTCCATTATTCTGGCGTGGGTGTCCTCTGATGCCACGATCCGTACGGCCACGCGCTTTTTTGCTCTCTTCTTCTCCTCATCCTCCACTCTTCTCTTCCAGTGGCCGGGGAGGACGTCCTGCAGCAGGTGGCGGATCTCGCTGGCCTCGTTCCAGTCCTCCACCAGCTTGAGGCTTCTTCGGTACTTGCGGATGTACCGATTCCATTCCCGGACCCTCAATTCTCGCGCTCCAGCGGCAACGAAATGGACCACAAATCCTCCAACTTCTGGTTGGGAGCGTCCACTCGCTCCTTGTCCTCCAGCCACTGGAGGCAGGCCTGCTCTGTCTGGATCACTCCCTCGCGGATCTGATCCCTGAGCTCCTCCTTCAGGTCCTGCGCCAGCCTGTGTGGGAATGTCCGACATACCCACTTGTCCCTTGGCGCTCCCTTCATCTCGCCGACGACCTCCTCGGCAAAGTCCTCCCAATCCAGGATGAAATCATCCAGGTTGGAGGGGTTGCCATCGTAATAGGGGATTTTGATTCCCCTGAGGTCGTCGATCCTGATGGCGTCTCCGACATCCGCAGCCACCACTCCACCAAGACGGATACCACCTGTGGCCTGGGGTTGTGAGTACACTCCTCGTACATCCCTGTCCTCGATGGAGTGCGGTCCAGTTGGGCCTGAACCCATGTGGTTTGGGATGCAGGAAGGACTTGCTCCACTGGCTGTCCATATCCCCGTAGTGGGGTCCTTCACCTCCAGGCTTCCGCCTGGATGACCTCGACCATGTCCGTCGGCTCTTCCTATGGTCCGCCCTTGCATGGTCAGGTGTTGGATCTCCTCTTCCGCATAAACTGCATGGGCAGTCGTAGTGGTCGGTGGATCCTTGGCGGCATGGGACATCTGTACCATCAGGCTCCTCAGGTCCGTGGTTGCGCGCTCTTCCCGCATGGACCCAGCCGGTGCCGTCTGGTCCCCGAGCATTATGGATTCGCTGAACATGGGAACAAACGGCAACGCACCCGGGTCAACACGCGGAGGCGCGTAAGGTGCCTCTGTAGGGCCGCCCATGGGTTTCTCCATGGCGCTCCTGAGGGTCTAGACCCGCTCCACCAGCTCTGCCGCTGCCAGCTTTGCCGGGAGCTCCGGACCCGAGGCGAGGGGTTGTAACTCCTCTAGCTTTTTCAGGCGTCCCGACATGTCCTCCACCGGGTGGAGGAGGCTGTCCACCACTCGCTGCTGCTTCTGCAAGGCCATCTCCAGCTTCTCCCGGTACCGGTCCTGCTCCGCTCGCAGCTCTGCCATGTCTCCCTCCGCTGCCGACTGGTCATCCAGGTCTCCGCGACGTCCTCCTCTAGGCCGTCCTTCGCGTTGTCCAGGCGGTCGAGGTGCTAGACAATGCCTTCCATCCCCATGTTAAGGTACTTGCCGATGAGGAAGGATACCTGCTCGCAGTGGCACTCAGCGTGCTTTCGACCTGATCCGGCGCATCCCACGGTTCCCGGCGCCTCGGACTCCTCTGCCATGGGTGTGTCGCCCATGCTATCCCGCGTTGGCTCCGTGTGCCGGGCCACAGGCGCCGTTCTGGCTCTGGCAGGCCTCTCCAACGCCTCGGCGTCATGCTCCAGGCTGGGTTCGGGGGCCGTGTTTGCCCTTGTGGGCGGTCTGGCCATCTCCTCCGACTCCGAAGGGTAAGCTGTCCGATAGCCCTCGGAGTGCCCCTCAGAATCTGCAGCTGACCACAGCCTGACCAGGCTGGGATCCGTCTCCATCGCCCTGGCCTCTGCCGCGGGTTTTGGGGACCCGCGCTTCCGGTAACGCCGGGCTCTGCCATTGCTGCCAGTCTCCTCCAACTCCTCCCCAGCGGAGCGGAGATGGCAAGCCTTGCGGCATTGCCTTTCACACATGGAGGCCAGGTCCTCCATGTCTAGCCCATGTCCTGCAAGGGCTCTCTGTTCTGAGCATCTTTGCTCTTCTCGGGCTTCCCAGTCCGGCGTCGACTCCACGGACTCGACGATCTGCACCCGGGGCATCCTTGGGCAGGGCTCATGAGGGCCCAAGTCCCCGGTGCGGCGGTAGGGGGCAGGTAGTCCTCTGCTACAATAAAGAAGGTCCCTACCAGGACCGGCACCTGCTGTACCCCTTCCACCATTTCCCGTCACTCCTATAATCTTGCTTCTCACCAGGTTCTGCATGATCTTGCCCTATCCTGCACAGTTTCCCACAACTGATAGTAAAATATGGCTCCTTCACACAAATCCTGATCCCTTGCAATAACCAATCCCAAGTAAAATAACCCAATCCAGATAATCCACACTGAGGGCTTCCAAGGGTGTTTGAGGTCCCACGTTGACACTCAACAGCTCCTTTCAGCACGCCGGTTGTCTCACGGTGCACACGGAGACACGGGCGTTGGGCATGTACATAGAGTTGCACCAATAAGGACCCCCTGAAATTGGCATATGAACAGAAATAAAGCAAAGTTGGGGAGAGATGGAAACACACACACTCCCAGCCATAGACCCCTCATTCCCTGGACTCAAGACCTCTTCTTGACTCGCCAACATGATGCCCTGAACCCAATCAAATAAGATGGCTAAATGCCATGTGTCACAAGTCACTACACAAACCCCAAAAATGCGTTCCCTCCGAACCCTCTAAATCCTAGCCCAAGAGGGGAGGTGGCGTGTCATGGCCTAGAGTGGCACTCAGGACCATGGCCTACCCTGACATAATCTTGATTGGACTTGCAGTTGATTGGGCTTGGAGAATTGCCCCATGAAGATGACCTCACAACATAGCAAAATCAGGCAAATCACACCATAGTGCCCAAAATTCAATTATATACTCAAAAATGCATACGGCAAATATTCAAATGCCCCATGCATGTGTCAAACGAGAGAGTAATATACAAGGGTAGTATAGACCAAAGGTCGATGCCCAAGAATATCCCAACATTGGCACCCAAACCCCTCCGGATATATGCATGCCATGCTTCACAAGTCAACTCATGAATTTGAGACCTAATATTGTGAGGCCTCGTGTGCCACGCCAAAGTGACCACGTGATCCGGCATATGGTAAGGTGCAACACGGAAGCATATGCCAAGATATAATCAACATACCATAGTTCACAGATCTCTAGGCACTTTACTGTTAGCCGACCAGGTGAGCACATAAAATACAAAAATGAGCATAATATGAGGTCAGAAAAATTCAAATATTGACAAATTCAAAGTAATCACAATAGTATATATCTTCGCTCACCCATTGTTTCAACATATGGTGCAAAACACGATTGCTACGGACCATTTGGAAACAATCCCCCCACTTGGATCCCCACATAGACGCATGGGGACACCTTCAAACCTCCTTCCAACGAGCACCATGAAAATAGGAAAATTGATAGTGGCGCTTGTGGGTCGCTCTGTAAACCTTCCCACATGCACTATATGTGCGGTAGACTTAGTCTAGCGCCATGGAGCTCACCATTGGGACATGGGCGAAGCCCTTGCCACGTATGACTCCACATACCTTCCTACAACCGGAGATATATAACATGGGCGTGAGCATAGCGAAGCACATACCATCCATATAACACATACCCTTAAACGTGGCTCCCACCATGATATGCCATGCCCCTCCATGGACATAACTTCACGTTAAAAATACGTAGGAACCAAAGAAACGTTTCCATGCAACCCGAAGACTCATGCGGTACACTCGAAAGTCGCATTCAAATATTCGGTTGCACGGTCCAAGAGTTATATATTACTTTCTACCCTCTTGACCATTATCCCTTGCTACAGCGGGCATGTGTACACATCAGAGGCGGTTCACACTTTCCAAATTAGGTTGCGACCATGGCGATTCTAGCCCATATCTCAAAATCGTAACTCCTCGCAGTGAGCCGGAGATATGACCTTTGAAAGTGGCCTCACGAATCAATTTTGTGTCGCCTATATCTCCAAGAAAAACGAAGGAGACAAGAAAAGGAAGGTTGATTCGTGATCGGGGAAAGATGTAGGACCACTCAAAATTCGTCATATCAAGTGCGGCGATCTCGAAGTCGAAAATCCGATTCTGAATGTCTGAAAAAATCAGGTTAATTTTGCGAGTGTATAACATGAAAATTGCGGAAGCAACGAACCCTTTACTGATGAAATCTGACCCTTCATCGGGATTTCCGCCAAAATATCTGGAAATAACAGTTAACCAATCGGTTACCGCGAAATCGCAAGCCACCTGACAGTCGCCGATACATTGACAATCAGAACGGATAGCAGAAAAATTACGGGACCATTATGATAAAAAGACCCTGTTGATCTCTGACATTTCGATATATGAATCTCAGCTGGCGGCGCCTCGGTATTGAATATGGCCGCTAATACCTGGAATGGCCAAGCCTATAACACTATCACATCAGCTTAGGTCAGGTGGATGGGAGAGTATGATATCAGCCAATGGCGGCTTGCCGGCACATAGATACACACCCCAAGTGACCCAAGAATGGCCACGGGGGTCCGAACCAGCTTCACTGGCTCAAGCCCCCACGCAGGACTACCACTCCTACACGCACGCTCTACTGGGTGGTGTTGAAGATAAAGTCGTGGGTCCTAATGACCCTCCTGTGAAGAAGACAAAAGAACACAGCGCTGCTAAGCTACTCTGGCCTAACAGGGACGTCACAACACGTTTCCCTGCTAGGGCTTGGAGGGGAAGGGCGCACAGGTGGCGTGCACAGCGCGGATGTCGATGGAGTCAAACTGCCCTCGCAACTCCTAGCCGAGGCGCAAGGAATTGATTGTGTGCGTCATGCTCCAGGCTGGGTTCGGGGGCCGTGTTTGCCCTTGTGGGCGGTCTGGCCATCTCCTCCGACTCCGAAGGGTAAGCTGTCCGATAGCCCTCGGAGTGCCCCTCAGAATCTGCAGCTGACCACAGCCTGACCAGGCTGGGATCCGTCTCCATTGCCCTGGCCTCTGCCGCGGGTTTTGGGGACCCGCGCTTCCGGTAACGCCAGGCTCTGCCATTGCTGCCAGTCTCCTCCAACTCCTCCCCAGCGGAGCGCAGATGGCAAGCCTTGCGGCATTGCCTTTCACACATGGAGGCCAGGTCCTCCATGTCTAGCCCATGTCCTGCAAGGGCTCTCTGTTCTGAGCATCTTTGCTTTTCTCGGGCTTCCCAGTCCGGCGTCGACTCCACGGACTCGACAATCTGCACCCGGGGCATCCTTGGGCAGGGCTCATGAGGGCCCAAGTCCCCGGTGCGGCGGTAGGGGGCAGGTACTCCTCTGCTACCATAAAGAAGGTCCCTACCAGGACCGGCCCCTGCTGTACCCCTTCCACCATTTCCCGTCACTCCTATGGTCTTGCTTCTCACCAGGTTCTGCATGATCTTGCCCCATCCTGCACAGTTTCCCACAACTAATAGTAAAATATGGCTCCTTCACACAAATCCTGATCCCTTGCAATAACCAACCTGGACTCAAGACCTCTTCTTGACTCGCCAACATGATGCCCTGAACCCAGTCAAATAAGATGGCTAAATGCCATGTGTCAAAAGTCACTACACAAACCCCAAAAATGCGTTCTCTCCCAACCCTCTAAATCCTAGCCCAAGAGGGGAGGTGGCGTGTCATGGCCTAGAGTGGCACTCAGGACCATGCTCTACCCTGACATAACTTTGGTTGGACTTGCGGTCGATTGGGCTCGGAGAATTGCCCCATGAGGATGACCTCACAACATAGCAAAATCAGGCAAATCACACCATAGTGCCCAAAATTCAATTATATACTCAAAAATGCATACGGCAAATATTCAAATGCTCCATGCATGTGTCAAACGAGAGAGTAATATACAAGGGTAGTATAGATCAAAGGTCGATGCCCAAGAATATCCCAACAGTGGCACCCAAACCCCTCCGGATATATACATGCCATGCTTCACAAGTCAACTCATGAATTTGAGACCTAATATTGTGAGGCCTCGTGTGCCACGCCAAAGTGACCACGTGATCCGGCATATGGTAAGGTGCAACACCGAAGCATATGCCAAGATACAATCAACATACCATAGTTCACAGATCTCTAGGCACGTTACTGTTAGCCGACCAGGTGAGCACATAAAATACAAAATTGAGCATAATATGAGGTCAGAAAAATTCAAATATTGACAAATTCAAATTAATCGCAATAGTATATATCTTCGCTCACCCATTGTTTCAACATATGGTGCAAAACACAATTGCTTGGGACCATTTGGAAACATTCCCCCCACTTGGATCCCCACATGGACGCATGGGGACACCTTCAAACCTCCTTCCAACGAGCACCATGAAAATGGGAAAATTGATAGTGGCGCTTGTGGCTCGCTCTGTAAACCTTCCCACATGCACTATATGTGCGGTAGACTTAGTCTAGCGCCATGGAGCTCACCATTGTGACATGGGTGAAGCCCTTGCCACGTATGGCTCCACATATCTTCCTACAACCGGAGATATATAACATGGGCGTGAGCATAGCGAAGCACATACCATCCATATAACACATACCCTTAAACGTGGCTCCCACCATGATATGCCATGCCCCTCCATGGACATAACTTCACGTTAAAAATACGTAGGAACCCAAGAAACATTTCCATGCAACCCGAAGACTCATGCGGTACACTCGAAAGTCGCATTCAAATATTCGGTTGCACGGTCCAAGAGTTATATATTACTTTCTACCCTCTTGACCATTAACCCTTGCTACAGCAAGCATGTGTACACATCAAAGGCGGTTTACACTTTCCAAATTAGGTTGCGACCATGGCGATTCTAGCCCATATCTCCTCGCAGTGAGCCGGAGATATGACCTTTCAAAGTGGCCTCACGAATCAATTTTGTGTCGCCTATATCTCCAAGAAAAACGAAGGGGACAACAAAAGGAAGGTTGATTCGTGATCGGTGAAAGATGTAGGACCACTCGAAATTCGTCATATCAAGTGCGGCGATCTCGGAGTCGAATATCCGATTCTGAATGTCTGAAAAAATCAGGTGAATTTTGCGAGTGTATAACATAAAAATTGCGGAAGCAATGAACCCTTTACTGATGAAATCTGACCCTTCATCGGGATTTCCGCCAAAATATCTGGAAATAACAGTTAACCAATCGGTTACCGCGAAATCGCGAGCCAACTGACAGTCGCCGATACATTGACAATCAGAACAGATAGCAGAAAAATTACGGGAACATTATGATAAAAAAGCCCTGTTGATCTCTGACATTTCGATATAGAAATCTCAGCTGGCGGCGCCTCGGTATTGAATATGGCCGCTAATACCTGGAATGGCCAAGCCTATAACACTATCACATCAGGTTAGGTCAGGTGGATGGGAGAGTATGATATCAGCCAATGGCGGCTTGCCGGCACATAGATACACACCCCAAGTGACCCAAGGATGGCCACGGGGGTCCGAACCGGCTTCACTGGCTCAAGCCCCCACGCAGGACTACCACTCCTACACGCACGCTCTACTGGTAGGTGTTGAAGATAAAGTCGTGGGTCCTAATGACCCTCCTGTGAAGAAGACAAAAGAACACAGCGCTGCTAAGCTACTCTGGCCTGACAGGGACGTCACAACACGTTTCCCTGCTAGGGCTTGGAGGGGGAGGGCGCACAGGTGGCGTGCACAGCGCGGATGTCGATGGAGTCGAACTGCCCTCGCCACTCCTGGCTGAGGCGCAAGGAATTGATTGTGTGATCAGCGCCGTATGTTTCAGCACAGCTCGAGAACTGCACCAGTTCACCCTGACCCTCCGACCTGTACAACAGAGGCCAATGGACTGGGTTCAAGACGGAGGAACCAAGACACACTCCGAGTATTATACGCTTCTTAGTGTGCCCTATAATACACTGTTCCTGAACCAAGTTGCAAGCAAGCAAGCTTAAAGACTTCAGCCGTTCCCTTATGGAACGTAGGGTGAAGCCCTGGGTAACCTGGCAAGGGTTCATACCGCGTGCACAGCGCGTGGCCTACTGTCCAATCCCTTTAATGCATCGTGTGCACACATGCAGGGAAGGGAGGAACAAAACAAAATTGCACAAGTAGTGCAAGCCCATTCGAGGAGAGGAAGAGCGAGTTGGTTTGAGCTCAGCAATAGAAGGAGGAAACCTGCAGTTCTCAACGTGGGCAACTACGTGCCGGTGAGCAGAAAGAGGTTCAAGCAATTGGAGGAACCTAAGGGTGCCACGAAGGATGTTATGTGGTATTGTCCTTACCTTGTTCACCTCCCCCCCCATGGGGCGCTTTTAATTAGGGCGCCGGGGAATGGGGCCCCGCCCCCCTCTAAAAGCAGTCCTTATGCCATTATATACAATCCGCGCGCCGAAACGAAACATACCTCAAAAGTGTACGATGCAGCCCCTCTAAATGACAGCCTCGGAGAGCTGATTGGCGCGGTCATATTTGTTCTGATGAATCATGGCTGTTTCACAAAGTTAGGACCTTTACCAGGTTTGAATTTCTTTACCAGCATCCCCTAATTCCATATAAGCTAGGGATGCGATTTAAAAGTGCACTAGCAAAGTTGAGGTGCCGAACAACACTATCAAGAAGCCACAGGCCCCAAAACGCAAGAAATCTATTTGCTATATTATTTATTTGCTGTGCACGCGTGCATTTCGCAGTCGCCAGCATTTGCGATCTTTCATTTTGACTGTCCAAAGTGAAATCGGGCTACAGTGCACGAAATTTCGATCTAAGACCAATCTTATAAATGATTCTAGAAGCCGCATCTTGCTGTTTAATTGGAAAACCGCCGTCATTTTGTGTTCGCACCGCTTTTCAATTTCACGGTTCTCAGCGCACGCAGACGCCTTTTTGAGCTCAAGAATGAAAACAACACTCCCGAATTGACCAAAATTGCCTGTATTTTTCTCAAAATCCGATACAATGGGCCCGAGTTATGAATATGTCAAATGTATACTATTTGCACCCTGTGTCGCTAATCTTGCCCAATGCACCCTCCCTGTCCTTGCGCTGCTAGCTTAAACATAAGGCAAAGGTGTGTTTTTCCATTTCCGACATGGAAAGGTGACCCGAAAATGGCTAGAAATGTAATAAGGCTTTTCTTTTGATGGTGCTTCGCACCAGCAAAGGAAAAGCCAGACCAAGGACAAAACACAAAGGATTCATTTAATCCTACTTTTCCACATCCTCCACAACATATCATGTATCATTGCTTCATTGAAATTTCCTCAAAATGCTCATCGTTCTTTGTTATAAATACTTGATCATGCACGTGAATATCGTGCAATCTGACTTCCACGTCCGACACATTCCCTTCAGAGGCATCACAGCCCGCACACCGCCCTTCCCCATCTCGTGGAGCCCCCCTCCGATTGTTACAGAGTCAGCAGTGGCGGTATTACGGCGCGTTGTAGCCCTACTTTGGGCGGCGAAGTACCTGTTTCCTTTGAGTTCATGAAGCGCTTCCCATTTGAGCTGGTGGATGACTATGGTGAAAACACGATCGAAGAAGGAGACATAGACATGCTCAATGATGACGAATGAGCGGCGTTGGCTGATGAGCGGGACATGGTGGCGAATGAGCAGGATATACCATTCTACAATCAGACTGAGATGGAGAGAATTGGTGCTTATCACGTTGAACAGATCCTGAGGGGGCAATATTGGCAAGGCTGGTGCTTTTTGACGATGTGGGAAGGCTATGGCACAAGCGAGAGCACTTGGGAACGAGTTGGTGCATTCGTGCATGACGATGGAAAGCTTAATCATGTCTTCGTGGGTTAGGGTTTGGCACACGCACCTCGCTTTGACACAGCGCTAAGGCAGGCTCGGCCGATCAGCAGCACTTTGAAGAAGAAGTCCAGCGCGGAGGAACTCAGCGAAGACACTGACATGGACAACAAGGAACAAGGAGAGGTCAGTTCCAAAAGGGTTTCACAGCAGCGCGGAGGCAAACGGCGACGTACAGAAGAACCTACAGTTGATGGTATGGCAGAAGACTGGTTACCTTGAGTAAGTTCCTAGAGACTGAGGAGGAGAGAGTACCTTGAACTTTGTTTTCATGCCATTATGCTTCCGCTGGTGTACCAAGTTGAAAACCTGCAGAACTTCACTTCATTCTGCAGAGCAATCATTGAAGTTCGGAAAATACTCAGAAAAGCACAGTTTAAGACATGGAAAGTATTGCACACCTTATTTGGTCCCTATTGGTCCACGTGGATATTTCGGAGGGACTGCCGGCTTTCTGCGCTCTGAGTCGCTCGCCTTGCCAGAAAGGTCAGCAAAACAATCTGGAGACCAGAAGGAAGGGAGTTTGAAGAAGTTTTAAGGTCATTTATTGAACAGTTTTAAAAGGCGCATATGGCTGGCATAACAGCCAGTACTGGAGTTACAAAAGGTTCTTGAGGGAGCTGGGTTGGAGGGAGCCAAGTTTAATGGAACCTGGGGGTATTGAGGTTCCCAAAATCTTTTCGTTGATTCATGGTTGGAAAGTACTTTGAACATTACTTGGTCCTGGTTTTACTTCACAGCACCTATGGTCAATTTGAAGCCAAGTTTGAGTAACTACAAGTTGAGCCTTGGGGATTTGCAGGGAGTTATTCCCAGGGCACCAACCCGAACTGAACCAGTGGTATACATGTTGAGGTGAACACGTAAAGCAACGCGTTAGAAGTCTGGACGCGCCGTTGTACAAGGGCAGCGACGAGCTGAGTCCTCATGCCCTGGCAGTTGTGTTATGACAGCCTGATTCATGTGGCTGGACTGGGGCATCCTGGTACATTTATGATTTGGGATCTGAAGCTCTAGTTCATATGCTGGAGATTCATGGCTGTGAGTGCAGGCCCAAAGCGACAGCTATGACCACCTGACAGCTGAGGTACTGGCCAGATATCGGCAGTGCCTACCTCACTGTTTACATGGCTGAATTACTGTGTTCATCTGCCCAGATTGATTGGATTTGTTGACATTGATTGGGTCAAAGCCCTGGATCAGAGGTTGTTTTCTGACTACTTCAACCAGGAACGTCGTTCACAACTACGAGAGCATACGAGGAGGACAGTGGAGTATCCAGAGACCATTTGAAGGACTCACCTTAGTCTACATTTGGTCCTTTATGGTTGGTTCAACTCTCAATTTTTAGTAAGATTGGAGCCCATCGACGCCGGATTGAGGTATTTTCTGTTGGTTATTTGGAACATGGGAGTCATTCTTGGACAACACCTTCACACACAGCGTGCATTCAGACTGGAAGGGGTGCTAAAAGTCCATGAACGGGCAACAATTTCTCAAAACATTGGTTTCATATGGAGCAATGGTATTAATCTTTATTGGAGGTTGGTTGGGACATTGGGGGAAATTTTGTCCATGGAGCATGATCACTTCCAATATGGTTGAAAACCACTTAAAGGCTTGACTTTAATTCAAAAGAGGGTTTATCTATCGTATTATGTGCCATGAGCTTTTGTTTGATCATCCATTGCTTTTTCTTTGAACACTACTTGTAACATGGCTCAACATGGGTGTTGGCCTTTGGCTTATCCAATCTATTGGCTAGTCTCACTGAGATTGAGCTGTTCAGTAATCTGCACTTTTCTCCAACATATTGTCGTTTCACAGAACATGAATGTCATTTTGCGACTCAGCATAACATTCCGCACCTATAGAGTGGTCATTTGAGTACTTCCAATTTTTGTCGTCTTCTGGCCCGTGAGCGCGCCCCTTCCACTATTTGGGATTCCTACTGAGTTCTGAGGTCATCAGGGCAGTTCCTACCGAGTTCTGCAGACCTGAATTCATTTTTTTCTTGGCTACAGAAAATTCTCAGAGGACATTTAAAGTGATTTTGTATCATTTTTTATCCTGGAGACTCCATTTTTCTTGCGTCTGTTTTACCATCTTTGCAGGACACCTGATTTCTGTCATATACCATTTTTGCCCTGATCTGAAGTCACTATTCACTGTTGCAGCCATTTCCAGAGTGCAGACTGAAGACGCGTTTTAATTGCTGAGTGGTTCCGAAGCATACATGCATACATACACGCAAGTGCAGGGCCAAATATCACCCATTGTTTGTCCGTTCTTTGTGCAGCCCGATCACGTTCTTTATTGGTTTTGTTGATCCCATTTCTGCTCCTCTTGGAGTCTTGGTTTGGTTTTATTTTTCATCGAAATCTTTGTGTACCTGAACTGGAGCAGAAACAAACACCAAAGCAAGTTCATCCAGAGGATACTGAGACTATTCAAACAGAGGAACAAGATGCAAAGCGGTTATTTAACATCTACAATACAACAAACAAAACAGTACCACAGTAAATGGCTTTGGGCTGGCAGGGACAGGGAACTTCAGTTTTCTATCAAGCAATGACAGGACTGCCATCAGTGTTTGTTTCTGGACACCGTCTGGTCGCAGCAACAGTGTGTGTGGGTTTGTGTTCGGTGTTAACAGATCCTCTAAGGGTAGGTGTGTGGACCCCAAAGGGGTGCAATGGGGCGAGGCGGGCACGTATGCCATGCCCTGCGGGGTCATCAGTGCAGAGGTGCCAATAGCAATGTTACAGCCTAGCACTTGCACCACGAACTGTTCAAACCCACCAGTAAGTTGATAGCGCAGTGGTGTCATCTCTGGAAGGTACTTATCCAGTAAACATGCCTCATGGTAGAAGGACAAGAAATCGTTGTGATGAACATGTGACCAGCTGGTAACATTGTTGTACAGCGCAGAGACGAGCCAGAGTCTTCTAAACACCGTTGAAGACCGTATTGTCAAAAACAATTTCCGGCATTCCTGTGGCCAATGCTCAGGCAGTTTTGTCCATGTGAACGACACAGCTAGTATCATTGGTCTGCGAGTGTGGGGGAGGTTTACATACTTAAGGCATTTGTGGTGATTGGGAGGGGAACAGATTGCTGGTACCACTAAAATCAATGGTGCCTGATGATCAAGAACTCCAGGACCCCCTTCAATGTGTCAGAAACGGAGACATTGCACTCGCCACGCTCTGGTCTTCATCGTATTTTTCAGAGGAAAGCGCTGATGAAGCTAAGTTAGAGAATTTCGGAGATTGGTCTTTGTGCTCGATCTCTGTACGCAATCGGAACAATTGTTGGAGCATTTCTTTGGGTACTTTTCTTTGTTGGCGGTAGATATATTCCACTGGGGCTCGATCACCTGGGGCACCTCAGTGGGCAGGGCTCGGGCAATGTGGGATTGAAGCGGCATCTAGTCTGCTAGTTAGTGCTTGGTGTCTCCTCTGCGGTGTTTATGTTGGGAAACCAAATCTTGCAGAGACTTGAGCGCATCTTGGCGTGTACGGAACACAGATTGCAGGCCGACTTCAACCCCCATGTTCTCCTTCCATGGTGGCAAGGACCACTAAATTAGTTGGCTTGCTGTCAGCAGGTCTCCCAATGACACATCCTTCCGTTGTGAAGCCGCACGCAACTGGCACAGGGCAGACGACAGAATTTTCATCAACGAGCTGGGGCTGCATTTTTGCTTGCTTTGCTACATCTTTATGTAGAGCCACGAACAACCCCGTGTCATATACTTGACCCAGAACCCAGATCAGCTCTGCTAGAGCACGCAGTTTCAGAACTTGGACTGCAACTTGAGGGTATCGCGCGCAGGCTTCTGACCTCAGTTCATCCACCTTCAATTCGCAAGCACTGATGGGGTCACACTTATCATCTGTCCACTTTTGCTTTTGACTGTGGCACTCAGGTGTCACTGTCTTCATCATAGCGATCACGGTCCATGAGATCCTCATCACTGTCACTACGTTGCAGTGCAGATTCCAGTACGCTTTCAGCAACTCAGTTTTGCCTTGCCATTATCATCATGAGTCGCAGAGACGCAGATTGCTTGTCGTGCAGGCTACCGACCTTGCTGTCCAGGCTGGTGAGTCCTGAATCGACTGAATTTTTCCATTCTTTCGTGAACTCGAGGGCCAGCGACCGCCGTCATGGTCTTTCGTCTCCCCTGGCACCGCTTTGGCGAGACGCAGTGGGCTGTGTCAGGTCATCTTCAGGGTCGTCGTGGACTTGTGGAGAGCGCACCTCGTCGGGTGTGATGATGTCTCCGCCCCTGATGTACGTTCCAATTTTATTCCAGGGGAGCCAGGAATCGAGGCCTTTTTTGAGAGAGATGACAATCATCATGCCGCGCTTCTGACCAATATTGCTGACGTCCCAGCCAGATAGGTCCACTCCAACATCCTTCGCCACATCCTAGTATGGGCGGATCAATTTCATCGAACTCATCTTCTGCGAGGCGGCTGCACACGCCATGCCATTTCTTTCCAAGGTTGTACCTTTTCTCATGGTCTGCAGAGAGTGGCCATGTGAGATCGTGGTCAGACCTAATGTGACCGTACGCGTGACAGAGGTAGCAAGTTGCAACTCGTGCCCATGTTTGCTTCCCGGGTGAAGTTCTGTTGCCTCTTTCTTTTCCACTACCACGACCAGGCCCCAGTTTTTGTTCCATTGGGCCCCTGACTCTGGTCGTTGTGGTTGACGTCGCTCATTTCTGGTGAAGCACGCAGACCGTTGGCTAGCAATCTTTGACCCCAAGCAATCTATCTTTGTGTCCGAGATGCTCACCGACAATGTAGACAATTGTGACGGGGGGTTGCACATGCTGTTCTTCGCAATTCTTGTAGGGCGCTAAAGCAGCGGGATTGACAAACGCTTCTGTGAATACCAGTGTCTCGATAAACTATCCAAATACGATGCAGGCACAGGAGCACTGGATGCTCGGTGTATCAATGGCAGAGCCTGCACACAGGGGATGCCAGACAAAACCTGCAAGTGTATACAGAGTGGCATGCATTGGCACACTTTGGCTTTCACACAGGACTCAAAGGTTGTGCCTACTCAACAAGAGGGTCAATGCAGGCATACAACACATTCTCTGCTCACATGCAGCAAAACCAGCAAAAAAACAGCCAAACACCAGCAAAAGGGAAAATTTCCGGGTCGGCTGGAGGGCCGGTTCGAGGGGCCTTTGGTCTCTTCACTAAGCTTACCTGAATTATGTTGCTCAACTCATGCACGGCACACACACAGAAAGCACCAATGTGCAACAGTGTCCACTCCCGAGCTCTGCGCGTAACCTCGCTTGCCCTCCTGAACCTACGTGGCCACCGACCCCAGGCAAATCCCCAGGAATCATCCAATGTCTTTCAACCATTGTAATCACATGGGTAGTCCAATTTGCCCCCTACAAGTGTGTCCTTAGGGTTATGGTTAGGGTCACCGAGCTGGTGGAACCAGTCTTGGTATTATAACCCTTTCTAGTGTCTAGGGTGGACCTACCTCGTTTAGCAGCAGCAAGCAGCAAGCAGCAGCAGGCGCGAAATGGGCAACAATCGGGATCCCGTTCTGGTGTTTCAGATTCGGATGAAATTTGAGTGAATCATACCTGAAGGTGAGAGGTACAGTCACACAAAGTGTGAGCAAGAAATTCAACGCTGGAGGCCGCGAACGGGATTCCGAAGTGGCGGCCCTCAGTTTCAAAAATTGCAGTTTGAGGCAAAAAACAGCCAAATTTTTGGGCCAGAAAAGCCCTGGGACACATTCAGAAGGGCCCGATGAAGGGAAACCCTGGCTACACCTCACGTGCGGCTTGACTTTCCTGTGTCAACGAGCTCTTGGCGGCCCTCTAACTCCATGATATGTCCCGGAAACAGCCCAAAACGTCCCCCAGAAGCTCCAAATGCCGACAGCCACAAACTGTAATGGGATAGCATTATTGAACAGAATCCCATACACAGGATTTGTCATCCATTGACAGATCCGCATGCGCACCTCCAGGCAGTTTTATTGGTTTTCACGAACAGTAATGTAATTAGCATTCTTGCGGAGTTCACACAATGCGGTTTAACCTTGCATGTATTCCTGATTTCAGGGCCTTGCATGACTTTCATATAATGCCTGGGATCAGAGCATGAAAGTCGATTCCACTGACATCGCCAAATCTGTTGAGCTCTGCAAAGGATCTATTGATTGATCAGATTGTGTGTGCCCTCGCCCTCATACACTGTTTGAACTCTGCCGGAGGTTTTACCAAAAACTCGAAAATTTTTGCCTTTTTCGGAATCAAGATCAACATTGGAAATGGAGCAATACGGGATATTGGAAAGCCATAAACATGGTAGCGTTGTCAAAGAACAATTTAAAGGCTACGATCCGAATGAGGACGATGGCATGCCATTGAAGCCATTTCTCTTCCCTCAGGTGGATGGTACACATGATGAACATGGAGTGCATGAGGTTAATGACATGGGTTATGGTTATGATGCACTCCATGTCGGGTATTCACAGGGTCAACCAAGTGGTCCAAATCCCTCAACCGAGCTTGAAGGTGATCCATTCGACAACTATAAATCACGTGAGCTCATGCGGGAGTTCGAGAGGACGCCATCGAGAGGTTATGTACCACATGAGATCCCATATGACTCGCAAGGGAAATACGGTCAATCTCAACGTGAGCCACAAGAACGACTGTCTTTTGGTATGTCATATCATCTGGTTGAAGCACACGAAACACCAAGTCACACTAGTGAAGATCTTCATCAACTGAAGTTTGGAAATTGAGTCATTGCAAAGGTTGCACAAACGAACTCGATCCAAATGTGCGGATAGGAATAAGACATCTCAAGGTCAAAGTGAAGACATGCCGCACGCATCCACCGCATGGAGCAAGAAGGTGCCTCGGCGGCTGCCGTCTCCAAGAGTATTCACGAGGTGTATGACATTTTGGCCAAGATGGAGAATGGTGCCAAGGCCGCCCATCGTGCTCTGGAAGTCAATGCAGGTATTCAAGAATTGATGAAGGCTTTTGTCACCGTAGGTGATTTACATGTTGTGGAGGACACGATTTATGAGTTTAGCAAGAAACAAACTTTCTCCTGCAGAACGTCAATGAGGCGGTGGCAGCGAATGACCACCGTTTCAATTATGTTGAGAATGATATTTTCAATGTTTCACATGCATTTTTGTCCCGCCAAGAGTTTTTTGATTTGTTGAACTCATTTGTCAGTGGCCACTATTATTATGAAGGGTTACAAATCACGGCGGATGAATTTAAGGCACTTCTTGAGGAAATGCAACACTACAATAAGGAAGCTCTTCAAGCCCTTCCGGGAAATGTTGAAGGTGTTGCAAACGAGACGCGTCAATCGTTGCACACAATTGAAGATCCTCTTGGTGAATTGTCTCATCGTGTTTCTCAATGTGTTTTGTCCGAGCTTTTGCATGAATTGCAATCGAAATTGGTTGCATTGATTGGTAAGCGAAAGTCTGATTATATATCTATCTCAGCCTTTCAAGGATGGCGTGAGAGACATGATCACGAAATGGGAGACATGAACAAACATATAGGTAAGTTAAAGGAAGACTTGCAATGTCGTGTCGCCGATGGTGTCCATAAGGGGATGGGTCCAGGTGTTGATTTCAATGCACAGGTGAAGGACATGATTCAAAGCTTGGACTCAATGCACACTGGGTTGATGAAACCTCAACAAGAAATTGAAGGTATGCATGAACTACATGACCAGCGAATAGTGCAAGTTGACGCTCGTGCATAGGCAGCTAAAACATTGTGTGATAATATCGAGTGTCACTTGAATTCGGTGCATGACTCCCATTAAACGCAATTGATTGCATTCAAAAGGGAGGTCGAAAAACAAAACGTTCGCATGGGACAACGTGTTGACACTCACAGCCGTACCCATGATTCATTGTTACAACATGTTGACTCGGTGCAAAGGACTATGTCAAAGCTTGAGACACGAGTTGAATCGGTGGAGAATTCAATGAAGATGGTACCCCGACAGCCCAGCCAGGAGGGCAGGGCGCAGCTGAAGCTAGGGCCGCAGCACACCCACCCACAGCGCACACCCTGGCCAGGAGTGGCGGGGTACAAGCCGAGCGCGCACACAAACACACGCAGAGCCCAACACCCCAGCCAGGAGTGGCGCGGCGCAGCCGCAACCCGAAGCCAGGCACACACACCCACACCGCGCAGCCAAGCCAGGATTGGCGGGGTACCAGCGGAGCGCGTACACAAACACACACACCCCCCAACACCCCAGCCAGGAGTGGCGGGCTGCAGCCCAAAAGCCGAGCCCAAGCACACACACCCACGCCGCACAACCCGGCCAGGAGTGGCGGGTCACAAGCGGAGCGCGCACACAAGCACACAGAGGCCCCGAGACCCAGCAAGGAGTGACGGGGCACAGCCGAACCCCGAGCACAAGCACACACACCCACGCCGCACACCCCAACACCCAAGTCAGGAGGGGTGGAGCGCAGCCGAAACCCGAGCCCAAGCACAACCCAGACCCAAACACAACCGCCACACAACAGTAGGAAAGCGAGTGTCCATAGCCCGGGCTCTGGGGCAGCCCGCAAATGCAGGTGACCCGGCAAAACGAGATCCGGAGACCGGGGGTAAGGCCGCATCCTAAGGCCTGCGCTGCTTTGGGACTCGAGGCGGAGCTTGCGACACCCAGGCGCCTGGGGACCCCAGTATCAAGAACATGCATGCATGCCTAGGGAAGAGGATACACCAGGAATTCCAGTGAACCCCTAAGGTTCCGCCCAAAGGAGGGGACCTGCGCAAGCACAGGGGCACATCCTCCTGGCAATGACAAGTACGTCATGTTGGTGGCGATCAGCCCTCCTGGTGTTGCCCGGGGCTGCTTTGTTGGGGGCCACCAGTCACGGCTTGCAGGATGTAAGTCGCCTCCCCTCTTCAAGCGTGGAGCCTCTTCCTGTTCTTCGGAGCGGCAATGCCAGCGGGAACCATGCAGAACCTCTCCAGGACTGAGTGCAGCTACCTACCTACCTCGGGGGGTAGGGGTCGGGAAGGTGTTCGGGGCTCGTGCACCCCCCTGTCCCCGCGGGGGCGACGGGGAGCAGGCATTCCCAGTGGAGTACGGGGTTAGGTTGGCTGCTTCAAGGTTACAATAGATGCGGTTTTCCAACAACCAATGCAACACAACGTATGCCGTAAGCTAAGGGCGATGCGAAAATTCGGTAAGAAAAAGTTACTATCACGTCTTCTTTCGGGGACGTGATCAAGCCAAAGCCCCGCGTGGAGGAGTCGATCCAGGACAAGCGCCCTCCATTCCTTGGGAAGTATTGAAGACTGACACTTGATCGTTTTGTCACTCCTTTGAAGCATAGAGTACATTTGTCAAGGAACCCGGGCTATAGCCCTAGACCCCCATGAATTTCACCCCTACAACTGAACTCAGCGAGGAATCTTTCTTCATGCAGGTTATACCGAAATAAAAATTTCATGCCCTTTCCCTCAAGGCTTAAGCCTAGTTGTCTTCCTCCTCGGGACCTAGATAATCAGGTGTTTCACCCAATATTCTTGTGGTTCTACCTTTTAACTGATTCTGAATTCAGTTGCTTGGCCAACCTGGCAAAGCTACATCCTGTGTATGCACCAGCCTACTTGTTCCTGGTCCGTAACCAACTCTATAGTATTTCAATCTGAGCACATGAAGTACTCCGGACTATACATGCTGCCAAATGTATGCCAGTTTTGACATAAAACTATATGCTTTGTTTATAAAAGGCTGAAGACTTGTACGTCGACCTGCGTTGTTGTCTCTGCAGCCCCTCTTTTGCTACATATGCTTCGGATCGGAAGCATATTTACCTGACTTTGATTCAATCTGATATTTGGGTTGCCTTGAATCACTGCTTTGTCATTTTGCACTTGGGAAAAGTCTATTGAGGATTTCATCTCCAAAAGCACCAAACAAGAAGGAACACAAGCACAACGAAGGCAAACCAGAATACTTATCTGGTAGCAGAGGCTGACGCACGTGCAGGCTGAAGAAAACGGGAAGAAATCTGATTCCATCATGTTCGTTGCACTCAGTCCCCAAAACCCTACCCCGACCTATGGCGGAAGCTCAAGCTGGACCGTCCAGCGCATTGTCCCTAAGTGGATTACGTACAAATGAAATCATACCTGGCCGTCGTGGCCCTCCTGGTGAGCTTTGAGCAAGAGAGGTTGAAGAAAATGAAGAACATATAGAACCTGGGGTCTGCTCAGAAGTCGAGGCCCCGTTCTTAACGCTGGAGAATATCAAACCACTGGAGGGCAAAGACCCATTGGGTGCCTTAGCTTCCGTGGTCACCTGGTCTAACAAGTCCTCCCTTCCTTGTTCCGAACCCCGTCCTGATCCTAAGCAACAGAAATTGGCAAAGGCTGAACAGAAAGCATGGTGAGAAGGGGGGGGGAAGGAGATGGGCGGAACACCGGGAACGATGTGGGGAGAAGATTTTGAAATACCTTACGGCTAACACACTGCTTTTGTCCGCTTGTCAGAGTTATTTGCCGATTACGAATCCAGAGTTCCCACACCGTCGCAGACGCCTGTGTGCGTGGAGGGAGTTTCTTCCCCCATGCAATGTAGCTCTTATATTAGGTCTCCATGAGACCGTTGAGCTACTCACAAGGGTCATGGGTGCCAGCTAAGAAAACGCGGACCTGAGTGCATTGTCAGCAGCACTAAAGACGAAACTGGGGCTCTCTGATCTGCAAAGGCCCCGCTCTAGCATGTCCCCTGGCGTGGAACTACTGTCGAGAGACCTGAAAAGCTGCAGAGGCATCAGCAGCCCCCCCATGGACATGTGTCCAAGCCCTTTCCACCCCCTTATCAGTAATGTGCCTGTCTGTAATGTAGGCAACACCTATGAGGCTGAGAAGAGGAGCTATAGCCTGGCTGCACTGGCGCCCTTGGCCATTACACACCCCTCACCCCCTTCAGGTGGAACAGATGACACAGGGTTGCCGAATAGAGGAAAGAAGTGCATTGCCACGGCGAATCCTCAGATCGAACATCCAGAGTTTAATCTGAAAATTCTGCCTGAGTCGGATGAGGAGGTTTCTGAGGTTTTACTCCTCACTCGTCAGCAGCATGCTGACATTAAGACAAAGTGCACGCGTAACAAGAAGTCGTGCAAAAAGAAGCCACAGGCTAAGACGGCTGTCTTGAGGAGCTCCAACTGAAGGGACCGGCTGAAGAGACTCTTGGAAGTTTATCCAGTCTCCGAGACAGACCTAAGTGTCCGTACCAAAATTGATGCGCTCCCTTCTCTCCCCGAACCTTTTTCAGCTGCCCATATCTCAGATATGGTGGCGCAGCTGGAGGAGTTCATTGGGCGTATGAACCCCACCTCGGATGGTCCTACTGAGCCTCACCTTTGGCTAGTAGGTAACATTCCTCCCAACACTTGGGAGCACTGCCGGGAGACATTCCGAGGGGAGAGGTCGGACGCACTCTTATCATGATCTCATCAATCTTGTGATGGAGCTGGCCATGGATAGGGAGAATGACCCTCACATGGAAAAGTACCTGCGCAAACAAATGTGAAGAGAGATCCCTGTTAAGAGGAAACCTAGAGGGACGCCGTCTCAACCCCACTCTAACCCTGGTAAGGGCCAAGCTGGACAGTTGAAACACATGCATGAGACCACCCCCTCCACTGACAAAGGACCGCTAATCTTTTCTACTGTCGTCCTACAGACAATAAAGGTGGGCCTTGCTAAGCACCTGACTGTGATGGGCGAAGGTCCTCTCTGCTCCAGCTGCAGCGCAAGCAGAAAACAAGGTATGTTCAAGAGGTGAAACACCAAGACCTGTGCCGCTGCACATTTGCGTGCAGATTTTGCGGCAAGCGTCAGCAATAGCGGATGAATGCCATGTAAAACGTTGCGAATGGGAGCAACATAACACAGCGGAAGAAGAAAAACGGTGCCGAGCTGGAAAGGGTACCCCTGATGGGGGAGGCTGTAACCCGGGCAGATCCCCTCGTAAGGGTAACCCTAGTGGATGACGCATGTCCGCAGCTACTGTCCGTGGCAGAACAGGAGACCCTAACCCTGCCGCCAAGGGTCAGCAGCAAGGGCACAAGCAAACTGCAACCCCCCGTCCCTCCGCCAGGACTGGCGGCGCCAAGGAGGCAAGGAACACCGAGAAGCGAAGGCTCAACTGGCACAATAAGTGCCTGCAGGCTGTTAGAGTGGAGGTGAAGTTCCCTAAAGAGGGATAGGGTTGCGGCTCTGAGGAAGATGATTTTGTATTCTGGATCACCGCTAAAGCAGATAATCAGGTTTATAAAGCGATCTCCAACACGGCTGCCACGCTCTCAATCGTGCCCCGCTGATTGCTAAAGGAAGCCAAGTGCCGGAAAACCAAAACCCTGGCCATAAGGGTTGGGGATGGTACAACCATCCATTCCCTGAGACCCGTTGATGTGACTGTGTGTGCGGGCGATGAAGAGCTGAGCCAGCACTCCAGAGTGCTGAACACTGATGTCTTTGACATTGTCATTGGCACAGATTTTCTGGGCCGTAACGCCCAGGTGGAACTGTTGTCACTGGAACGTACCTATGCCCTACACTGCAACTTCAGCATCGGCCCTTCTCTCACCCTCTGGAGCTGTCAAGATGAAAAGACTCCGGTTTAGGCTACACGAACCAGTCTTATACAACTGAGAACTATCAGTAGGTGCGGCCTCTCTTGGCAAACAGACTGGCCGTCCTGCAGGTAGACTTAAATGAAGATCACGTGGAATTGTTTGCGAGTAAAGATCAGCCTATGATGCAGCTCTTTTGTTGGCAATACCTGAATAATGCCTAGCGCTTCTACGGCAGATGGATGGGGTTGTGCTATGCCAACCCCCCAATCTCCCAACTAGCTAAGGTGTTGACCAAAAGTGCCCTTGAAGGCGCGAGGGTTGTACTGTGCACCCCCGAAAGGATGCTTCTACTGGACCTGCTGACAGTGGACAGAACTAAACTCCCCACCAGTCCCATCTACGTTCCTGCAGATTCTGAGAAGACCATGCCTGTCCTGAATTGGGCAGTTCCTTGTCAGTCGTTGATGGCTCTCTAAACCCCCTGCTGCAGTGTGACCTTGACCAGGGAGTGCTCAAGGAGTTGATTGCCCGAAATCAAGGCCTTACGCTCCTGAATCTCAAGAAGACATCCAAGTATTCTTCGGTCACCACTATGAGTGGTCAGTGCTACGTTGAGCAGGAGAGTCCAGCAGTCCCTACTCCTGTGCCCCATGGTGACGACCATCTAAGTGAGGTTACTAGCTCAATACCACCAGTGGTGTTCATCCTGAAACAGACGGCCTTCCGGGCACTACTGCTTATGGAAGACGTGGATTTTGGTGACTCTAGCCCTGATGCGTCTCTTGAGCACGCTGTCTTCTCCATGCAGACCTCAAAGGGCCCTACAGGTCAGGTACCTGGCGCTGAACCCTCAGCCAACAACATGCCTGTCTCTGAGCACCATGTGCATACCCTTCAACAGGTCGTGTGGGCTAAAGCTGAGGGTATCCAGCCATGGACCCACGTGGACCTCCCAATACCCACCTGAAAACACCTCTATATGGCGCAAGGAAGATGATGACGAGATGACTGTCCCTGAGCTTGACACATCCTAGGGTATAGTCCCTTCCCTCTGCCCAGCAGGATCAGCAGGACTGGTTGGATGAGCTGCCACCTGAGACGATGGTGCGCATCGAGAAGCAGGGAAAAAAAACAACCTCCACGCGGAGGAGGGTTTTTCTTCCAAACAGAGGGCATCAACCCTGATTCTTGCTCAGTAGGGTCATTCAGAAATACCCGGAGGTTTTTGAAGTGTTGCTCCCAGCCCTCGCTTGCAAAATGCTGGTCGAGATGGACTTCAAACTCAAACGAGAGTTTGATGGGACTCTGGTAAGACGGCATCCATACCCTGCCCGAGAAGACCAAATCGACGAGATCGAACGCCAGATCCAAGAATGAAGAAAGGATGATAAGGAGATGACTGTCCCTGAGCTTGACACATCCTAGGTATACTCCCTTCCCTATGCCCAGCAGGATGACCACGACTGGTTGGATCAGCTGCCACGTCAAACGATGGTGCGCATCCAGAAGCATGAAAAAGGGAAGAGCAACCACCACGCTGAGGGAGATTTTTCCTCGAAAAGGGGGAGCATCAACCTTGATTCCTGTCTCAGTAAGCTCATCCAGAAATACCCGGAGGTTATTTGAGCGTTGCACCACGCCCTCGGTTGCAAAATACTGGTCCAGATTGGCTTCACACCCAAACCAGAGTTTGATGGGTCTGTGGTAAGACGGCATCCATACTCCGCCCGACAAGACCGAATCGACAAGATCGAACGCAAGATCCAAGAATGTATAGATGCTCCACTCGTCGATGCATATGAACACCAGGACTATCCCCGCCATTGTAGCCCTCGCTTCCTTTTGGCTAAACCTGGCTCCACTGCTATGTCCTTGGTCCTTGACTATGGTAAGGTCAACAAAAAGACGGAAAACCACTCAGCGAGTATCCTGAACATGCAAAACACCCTGGATGGAAACGCCAAGTGTCGATTCAAGATCAAGATGGATAAGCGCAGTGGCTTCTGGCAGGTGGACCTAACAAGAGCAGCCCAGGGAACTGCTCGCCTTTGTAAACCCTAATTGCTGTGTCTTCCGCTCGAAGGTCATGCCCTTCGGGGTAGTGAATGCCCCTGCACCCTTTCAGGAGCTGATTAACAAAATCCTATATATCCTGAGATGCAGACCTCTTGTAAAGAAACACCTTCCCCGCCAAGCTGAGACGGAAGCAAACATGGACAACGTGAGCCTGGGTACTAATGCCCAGGAAGATCATTTCCTCCTGCTACAAGAAGTTTTCGCTGTCTGTCAGAAAAACCATCTCCTCATCAAACTCGACAAATGTGAGCTCATGGGTGAGGAGATCAAATGTCTAGGTTTCAGCGTTGGGGTCAAGATTCCAGCCCTGCAATACACACAGATAAGTGATGACCGCAACAAGGGTCCACACCATGTTCAAAAGCTTATTGGCGCTTGAAAATGTTACGGGTGCCACATTCACAATTTTAGGTATCCATCAGTCCCCGTGACTGAGCTTTTAACAAAGACCAAATCTCGGGTGGTGAACCGACAAGGAGCAGGCCTGGTTTCAGCAGTAGAAGACAAAAATCTCCTCTACGAACTGCCCCGCGGATACCTAGCCCTAAGGCAGGGTTGGTAGAAGACAGTACGTGTAATGTATCGGATCCCTTCAATCAGTACATGCATTGTATCCCTTTGGAGGCTTGCGTGGATTCCATGCCTTGTTGATGCACTGGTTTCTTAATGATAACCTTGCACCAATGCTCACCCTTTATCGAAAAAGAATCTTCCAAAACATCTCATAATTTCTTAACCAAGTCCCGCTTGCTGACGGAAGTTATCTGCCTTTTGTTTGCAGCTATCTTCTTTTAGTTCAGAAACTGCAATTGTTTGCAAAAATAGTTCCCTGCCTTGAACACCTTTTCCTGATACCCTTTGTTCAATATTTGTTCAGCAGGGCTGATGATTTCATCAGTGATGTCACTGATAATCTCAGCAGTGATGTCATTGATGATGTCATAGGGCATGACTTCATCAGTTATGTATACCATCAGCCTGCACGGGAAACAAATGTTTCACATTAACATCCTCAGGGCCGGGCCACCCGGATCCAGACTGCTGTGCACACTTGGTGGCTTAACAAACTCACCTATAGGCAGCATGCCAGCGGGGGCGGTCTGTTTGGGTTTTCAGGACACCATTCGGATGTTTTTGTCCTCTGAACATTTGAGGATTTTAAAAAGGGCACCGAGCGGTACTGGCCTGCTTGAGACGCATTTCACACTTAACCTTGTTACCAAAACCAGCAAGGCTGGGCAGGACTATAACTGCAACTGCTGTGGATATTACGGCAAGGGCCGGCAAGGACTTGCAAAGGCTCCTGCCCATTTTTCTGGTGAAAAGGGACATGATGTGGCTGCCTGCCCAAAATTGTCCGAGAATTGGAAGGACAAACCGCGGAAGGAGGCAGGGGAGAGGCTGAAGCAAAGAGAACAGAAACGAAACAAAAAGAGGATTTTCTTGAGCAAGCAAAACCCTCACAAGCTTGCAGGACGAGCTCCCAAGAAGCAAGCACCACTGGACTCCCTGCAGGACAAGACTGCGTCGGATGTTTGCTTTGCTGAAGTCTTGTACCACGCCAGGGTTCCATTTCACATTTCTGAGGATGTGATGCTGCGCCGGTATGTGTGCCAGGGCCGGTCTGCAGCTGAAACCAGATCGAGGGGCTAGGAGCAGAGGCCGCAGTGGCATGGGCAGCAACATTGCTTGGCATAGAAGACATATTGATTGTGAAAGCTTTATAGTATCCTACAAACAGATATGATACACATGTTCAAAGTGTTTTGGGTCAATCTTTGCAAGAAACAATGTTAAACCTTTCTGATGACGTCTTGAAAAGCGATCATATTTCTGGATATGCTTCGCGATAGAGCAGAAGAATTTCATTTTATGTGATTTAGGTTGGCAACAATGACACATCTCGAGTTTTTTTGGCTTTTAGGTCAAAATTCTTTTTCAAAAAAATGCTTTTTTCAGAAGCATTTTTTTCTAATTTTTTTATTAATTTTCTCCCTGTTTTTTGTGGCGCATAAAATCATAGGTGACATAGCCAATGAATAAACTGATATGCACATGTGTAATATGCACCCTATCATCCACTAATTCATCTAACTCTACAAGATCCTTATCTCTCCCGCATTATATGTTCCTAACAAGGAATGGAATATAAAATATAATAGTCCCATTTTTAGGGTCATATAATGATCCCTAATGGGCAATATGCTAGCGTAGGGTTGTGACCTGCTTGAACCCCCGGCTCAAAACGACTGCCAGGGGCAGGAAGTACATACCCAAGAGGAACGTAGCAGTCAGAAAGCTACAGAGAAGAGCAAATGTCGGGTTAGCACAAGGTCCCCCCCATAGAGATTGGGACCTCCGCTGCCAATCTGGGAGCCGGCCGCAGGGCCGCTGAATTACCTCCGATGGGTTGGAATTAAACCACCGTCAGAATCTGGAAATTCAATAACAGGATCCCGCAGATCCCGAAATACGGAGTAGGCGGAATCGCGAGCTGTTGCGCGCAGAGTCTGGCCCCTGCGTGTCGCAAAAGGCATTGCGCGGTCCAGCAGGTAGTATTGGTATTGGTATTGGTATTGGTAAAAGCAAAGTGAAATCACACTTTTTTGAAGGTAATGGTACCTGCAAAACGGCGCAACCCAACAGTGCGAAAATTTTACTTTTAGGAAAAACTGCGTGCGCCAGTAACGGTAGAGTGTGCCCATAGCTTAGGACCGTGCCTGCAACAGGGAACAAGTGAAAAAGTAAGGACAGAGGTCAGAAAAACACTGATGATCGAAACCTCAAACCTTGATGGCCTGTGGCCAGGGAACTGTTGCCATGGGGGGCTAACGGTCCTGTCCTGCAATGCAACGGGGGGCAACCGTGGCAACGGTCCTGACAGCCACCAAAGTCATTTTTCACACAAACTTGAACACTGACACACTGCGATTGATGGCTTTTGCTGTGCTATTGTCTGCAATGCGCCACTGTCTCGTGCCCGCATTTCCCCTGTGCCACGCTTAGGCCACTAAGAAAGCATGGCCACAATGGCTCCACCGTGCGCGCAAAATCTCACTGAAAAGAGGAAAGAGGTCACGGTCGCCTCAGGTTAAATGATCGAAACACACACTTTGGCACGATGGAAAACACCGGTACGATGCGCACACCTGTCACCCACGTGCTTTAGACAATTTGTGAGCGCTTCATGTGCTTGATGCCCTTGATGACGTGCCGCTAAAGCTTTTAGTAACGAGTGAGCTCTTGCTTGTAAGATGTAAGCTTGCTTGATCACTTGCTTGAAAAGAAGAAAACATGGCCTAGCCCAAGGCCGACTTGAGGAAACTGAACCGCCACACAGGAAGATGTGATTGTCAAGCAGCGGAAACGCCGCTACGGGTGCTGACTAGAGAGTGTTCTGCACCGCCGTGGGGACAGCTCCGCCGAGGGCTGTTTTCCTTAATACTAGCATGTGTGTCACACGTGACTGGCCACCTACAGGGCAAAGGAGGAGGTATCGTGTGGGATGAGGGTGTGAGGCGACACACTTGAATAGACCCACCTCTTAACCATAAAATAATAACCTGACCTCAGCTGCTAACCCAGCGCCTAGGAGCCATGGTACGTATATATATCACATATATAAGTAATAGAGCGATGCACTCCAACAAACGCAAGACATACTTGTGTGCGCACATGCAATGGCAGGCCTGCAGGTACACACGCGCGCGAGAGGGCGTCACAGAGTGTGGGCCTCGCGGTGGCGGCCTTGGAGCACGTGGTATTACACGCCCACACAAACAAGAGCTCCCACAAACCACTCATGTACATACAACACACGGTAAACATATTTTCAAAAGCACACGTGTATAGATATGCCACCTTGTTGCTTGGCGTTCGTGTGTGTCTTGGGGGCGTGCGTACAGAAACCTAGGTTAGCTTGTGTGTTACCTTTGTCGGTGGGTGTGTCACCAGCGGGCGGTAAAGCAGGGTGTAACCTTCATGCACCAACTTGGTGAGGTAGCCCATACCGTCCCGCCGGTGTATCAGCCAACGCAGCTCCCCGGGGGCCTGATGACAACCGACTGAAGGAGCATTACTCCCCTCACCCCATTACACCGTGTATGATGGTGCATGTTTACAATTCTGTGTGTAAAGCAAAACAACACACCGAGCGGGCGCACCGGTGAACAGGAGCCAGGAGGGCCAGGACACCGCACACGCAACACAACACACCGAGCGGGCGCACCGGTGAACAGGAGCCAGGAGGCCCAGGACACCGCACACGCAAAACAACACACTGAGCGGGCGCACCGGTGAACAGGAGCCAGGAGGCCCAGGACACCGCACATGCAAAACAACACACCGAGTGGGCGCACCGGTGAACAGGAGCCAAGTTGCCCAGGACACCGCACACAGAGCACAACACACCGAGCGGGCACACCGGTGAACAGGAGCGGGGAGGTCCAGGACACCGCACATGCAAAACAACACACCGGGCGGGCGCACCGGTGAACACGAGCCAGGAGGCCCAGGACACCGCACACACAAAACAACACACCGAGCAGGCACACCGGTGAACAGGAGCCAGGAGGCCCAGGACACCGCACACGCAAAACAACACACCGAGCGGGCGCACGGGTGAACAGGAGCCAGGAGGCCCAGGACACCGCACACACAACACAACACACCGAGCGGGCACACCGGTGAACAGGAGCCAAGTGGCCCAGGACACCGCACACGCAACACAACACACCGAGCAGGCACACCGGTGAACAAGAGCCAAGTGGCCCAGGACACCGCACACGCAACACAACACACCGAGCAGGCACACCGGTGAACATGAGCCAAGTGGCCCAGGACACTGCACACACGTAGGGCGGCCGAGGGACAGGGAAGAACCAACACCCCATGGGTCGGACACACAGGGGCGACCCAGCCGACCCACCGGGCCAGTGGCAGGAGCGGTACTCCACGACCACTGTTCCGAGCCCGGCCAGGCTGCATCGGGGACCATGGCAAACGTCACCCGGAGCCATGGAAGCAACCGGTGACAGGCGAGCCGGTACACAGTCCAGGAGGGGGTCGCCTGCCAAGCGGAGCGGCCCCGCAACTCAAGCGACAAGGGTGAGGCGGTCGTACCGTAGACAAGCGGGAGCAATACCCCTTGTGGTGAGAGATACTCCACACGGCTGGGCAGCCCCCAGAGCTGCCGCCCAAAGGAGGAAGCATGTGGCCCTACTCATGGACACATGTGGGGACACCCTCCCACCTGGGACACATGGACCGGGTGGCCGCGACAATGCCTTCCCAAGCACATGCGGGAGCGGACTCAAGAGGCACATGACATAGGGCAGTGGGAGGGACAGGACGTCCCCTTGGTAAGACCTTCTTTCTGCATTGTCAAAGGAGGCATCCCGAGCTCCCGAAGATACCTACCTACCTACCTACCTCAGTGTGTAAACTTGCTACGGTGTACACTGTTACAAAACTCAAAGGAAAATATAGGTCTTGCTTGATCCGAGGGCGGGTGATAACCCACGTAATACGTAACCATCTACTCGTGTAATTAAAATAACGGCATGCACACACATGCACGCAATCAATGGACATGGGACATACCCGGTGTTGGTATATCAAGGAGAGAGAGGTCCATGCGTGTTCTTGAAATCCAAGCCCACCAACGCACCTCTACCAAAATATGCCATTCCCATATCACATAGGATTCTACGATGTCGCCGGATCCCAAAATTCTGTTGCCGCACTATCTCAAAAACCGCCGCGGTCGCAATTTTGCCGCTGTCGCAATCATTTTTGGCTCCTTTTGCATAATTTGTGGCAATTCTGTCTGCAGTAAAGCCGATTTAAGCGGCGCAATCCGCCAATCGCAATCAGATCCCGCTCCTGTAAGCAAATGACGGTCATCCCATCAAACTTTAGGGAGATATTCCCAAAATACCGCCTTTTTGGGGCCTTTTTTGGCACTTTTTCACGAAGAAAGTGGCATCAGTGGATTTCGGGGAGGTCTCGTGATATTTCAAGTTGGTCAAAGTTCTCCAGAAGGTTAGTCTGGCCTCAAGAAACCACCATATGTGACCCTAAATGGTGGTGCATCAAGATAATTGAGTGGCGGGTGCCAAAATTGCCCCAAAACAGCCATATTTGCCCGATTTAACTTGTAATTCTCACATAAGTGGATTTAGGGGAGGTATCATGAGATTTCCAATTGCTCACGCTTGTTGCTAAGGTTAGTTTGGCCTTGGGAAAATACGATATGTGACCCTACATGCTCTTGCATCATATATATATCATATATATATGTGACCATCCCAACGTACCTTGAAAATAAGTCTCTTGCGGTGAGTAGCGTGCCTCAAAATTGTTTCACATCATAAGTGTCCTCCTCAAATTGGGAGGGCACTCTAGCAACCTCCTCTGTGTGATTTAGAGGCACGGGGGAACGGGGGAGGGTGACCATTTTCATTGGACATTCAACGTGGGCGCCAACGAGTCTCTGTTGGTCCACTTGAATAACATAGAGGTCATTAGCCTTCTTGGCCACCAACTCATGGGGTCCATCCGAATAGGGGCAAGTCTTATTGTCAAGCTTTTGACGTTGGCGGGAGGACCTGTACGCGGTCCCCTTTTGAGAAACTCGAGGACATCCTCCTCCTCTTGTTATACTTCTGAGCCATTGTCTCTTGCACGTCTAGCTCTACTTGCAAGGGCAATAAGCTACTCACGCCGCTAGAAGTAGTGCGCGGCGTCTTCGGCAACCCCCCTAGGCTCTGCAAGAGGGGGACCCTTAGTACGGTTGTGTGTACCAAACACAATCTCTCTGGGCGTATAACCTGAAGGACCTCTAGTCTCATGCCACCCTCGTACAACGGCGGGCAAAACCTCTACCCAATTAGTGCCCTTGTTCAAGGTAAGGGCTTTAGCAACGGCACGCTTTAGCTGGTTGCCAGTATATTCGGCCTTGCGGTTACCTTGGTGTCTACCCGCGAGACATATAGTTCAGGGGGCACCAATCTTAGAACAAAGGGTTTCGAAATATTGGCTCACAAACTGCAGCCCACGGTCGGAGCATATCACGCGAGTGCCTTCGAACGTATCAACCCAGCGTTTCATTACCAAAAGGGCTGCTCTTTTCCCCGTTAGCCCTTCATCCTTGTTTTCATGACGAGGTTTAGGAATAGGGATCACAAAGAGGTAGCCTGAAAGCCGTCAAACGCATTGGAGCATCGGGTCATACTCCTCTCCGTCGTGAGAAGTGGAGGGGTAATGAAACACATCAAGCGCTATGACGTCCATGGGCTCCATAGGTATAGGCATAGGGGTCATGTTCCCCTAGTTGCGCTTGGTGTCATGCGTATGAATGGCACATGAGGGACTCATTGGCTTTGCAATTCAACTGCCTTGTACAATTGCTCACCTTCCACGCCATGGTTCATTTTATTCCAGTGTTTTTGCACACTGGAGGTAGTTAAGTGAAGTGCATCGTGGTATTTGCTCACCAAATGACGCACTAGCGGCGTAGGAACACACCAGCGTCCATCACGGACGAGCTTATTATCCACCGACCTGACTCAGTCTTGAAAGTTTACATTCAAGGCATCCCTCCACATTTTTTTGTAGTGTTCACAATTTGGCTAGTTTTCAGCCAAATGAATCCCGAAAACATTCAGATCATTGTCCCCATGTATAGATGTGGCCTTCTTGTGGGACTTTCAAGACCTTTTGCGGTTGGCAGTCTGGTCCGGTTTTCGAAGCTTTTTCCTTTGCTTCGTCCCCCGCCCGCAACTTGAGCCAAACCCAGAGCTGGTGGATCACACGCGGGCGCCCCCTCAGCCCGGGGCGCCGCGGTACAGCGAGATCTAGTAACAACGGGCGCCACAACCGCTCGAAATGCAAGGGGGCGGGCGAGGAGCTCCTCCTTCTCGGCCACCATCATGTCCTGCACATCCCCGTTCGCTTGGGTCGTCCCATGTATGGACACATCGCCTGACGCTGAGTTAGTAGGGTAAGCCCAACGGGACAAGAAATCACCCACGGCATTTACGGGCCCCGGGGTGTAAACCACATGGAGGTCAAATTTACAGAACAATTCATGCCAACGTGCTTGGCGTGGACAGAAACCCCCCGCGGTTTTAAGGTCCTCAGTTGCCAAATTTTCACGGCTACTGTGCTCCACTTGCTTCTTCCCCCCCCAAGCATGCCAATTGAGAAGTGCGAAGAAGGCGTAGCACTCTTTTTCTCGCGGGCTCCAATTTAATTTGCTGCCTGACAATATACGGGACAGAAAGGCAAGGGGGCAAAGAGCACCTTCAGGACCGTCCTGTTGTAGGGCCGCCCCCAGCACCCAATTACTAGCGTCCGGGATGAGGACAAAGTCCTTATCCCAACCGGTTAGTTGGAGGGGAACAATATCCGTGATAGCACCTTGGGCTTCAAAAAGGCCTCATTCACCGAAGAATTTGACGTTACGCCTATTTTGTTCCCATTCTTATGCTTAGGCACATTTTTCAACATTTCAATCAAAGGGGTAGCTATGGAGGCGTAGTTTTCGACAAAACCCAAATAATAGTTGGCGAGCCCGAAGAACCCTCGGAGCTCCCAAACGTTATCAGGTGTTTTACCTAGCTCAAGCGCCAATATTTTCCCCCGCGCCGGCTGACATGTGCCATTTTCGGACACATGGCCACTAAACTCAATCAAACGTACAAAGAAAACGTTTTTGGTAAACGAAGCAACCAACTCCTCCTTCCGTAGCCTATCCAACGCGGCACGCGCGTCGCAGTCATGGCTAGCCAATGGCTCCTCATCCGTATCACCGGATGAACCATTAAAAATATCATCCATATATACTTCGCACAATCCAAACCCTGTAAATGTACCATGACTCTTTGATAAATAGACGGCCCATTCTTGATACCCATAGGCATAACACGCAATTGGTATCGCTTACGCGTCAAATTCATGGAGGATTTAGCCCGGGACTCAGGGTGAGCGGGATTTTGACGGAACCATTTGCTCAAGTCCACAATAGTGAAATTCCTGTGTTTTGATTCCCTTTCCAACATATTTCTAATGAGAGGGAGGGGCTGCGCGTCGCCCAACATAGCCTCATTAGGTTGGGGGTAGTCCACCACTAGGCGCCATTTACCTTTCTCTTTCTTGGGCTCAGCGAAACTGTTCGACGCGCACTCAGAGGCAGGATACAGCTCAATGAAACCACAAGCCAGAAAATTCTGCACTATCTCTTGCTCCGCCCCGGCAAGCTCCCCTACCAATCTTATAGACTTCACTGACTTGCGTTCAGCGGTTGGTTAGAGATCAAGCTTAGCAAGCCCCAACCGCTCCGTACCAGGGACCTCAGGATGTTCCTGGCCCGGACGGAGACGAACCTCCCCACTAAAAACATCCCGCTCATACTCCGCGAGGATGCGTTTCCTCATGAGCTCCGACCCTGGAGACACAATAGGTTCTCTGGTAGTGACAACGCCACCAACACAAGAAGCCGCCAACAACCACTTGGCGCCGTTAGTTTTTCGATAGCGCTTCGCGGTAGTGCCCGCCCCCCCCAATACCTCTTTTTCAATTTTTGTTATGCGTGAACGCACACATTCTTGCGCCTCCAAGTCTTCCGGAGTGGGGTCAAGAGTAACGGGTGCGAGGAGGTTTTTGTGAGTTGTTTGATATGTGAGGGTGCGCAGCGAAACGAAATGGTTCGGCACCCTTTCATCATCCGACTCCTCCTCCGGAGGTCATGCCCGGCTCGTCATCCGTATCAGGGTTAGGGACGGCCGGTGCCAAACCGGAGGCAACATGACATTTAATGGCGGTCAAAATTTCCGCCGCAATACCACCGTCCACGTATAGTGCCACCTTGGGTGAACCCCGTTGAGGGAGGGGTGTGACATGGTCATCTTGATAGGGCAGGCCTTGGTCCCCGGCCCAGGAAGATGGTACCCCTGCAAAGTATTTTTTGTTAGGGGCTTTCACCACTCCCTATGAGTCCAGATTGGCCCTACGACAATGGCTGATAGTTTCTGTTGCCGAATTTTCCGGACACAATCGGGAAACTGATGATAGGGAGGGCACATCCAATACAATTTGGATGGGTCCCCGGGAGTGGGAAAGAAATCATCGAGTGGCGAAACCCAACTGATGGACTGAGCTATACCCAGGACCCTATTGAGGGCGTGAACGTCGGGGTTTTGGCGACATTGCTCTTTAACAGGCGCGGCACAATACGGCGTAATGCCATTGTCAGACTGCTTCCACATGGACCCGTCACGCAGTTTAGGTAGAACCTCACGGGGAAGGGTTCAACGAGCTCCAACGCACAAGCCCGATCCTGCACCGGGGCCAAGGAGGAAGTGGTCAGGGCATGGGATATGTGTTCTTCGGCCTCAGCACGGTTAGGTGCTTTGCCACCAGGGGGCGTAACCACAATTGCCGGGGCTGGGTGCATCAGAGTGATCGCTCCAATGATTAGAACGGTTATGCCCCACACAGATTGACTTTACACTTTACCATGAATGGGTGTTACCAAAAATGGTTTGCCGGTTCGTGGAGCTTCACCGAAGTCTTCAATCCAAAAGCCGGGGTGCACCGGGCGGTGAGAGTATAAACAATTGACAGGGGCAAACTGGCTCACACAATGGTCATAAACCCATTAATGCCCCACAACCCAATCCAAGGTAAATTCGGGACAAGGTATGGGGACACGCCATATTGGGCAGCACGAGGAAGTGAAACACTACCATTCAAAACCCCCGTAAATTGAATTTGGACGTCTATTTGCTCGTCCCCCCCCCGCAGAGGCGTCTGGATGCTGGCTTGGAGTAGACGCCTCTGTTGGGGCATCTCATTTTCTCCGGAGATTTGGTCTCCAAAAACATTGGGGTTAGCCAAAGCGTCTGCTTGGCACCCAAAACTTCCACCAAAACACGGAGCGCCTCAAATTCTCCATTGGGCTAAACAACCTGAAGAGAAAATTCGGCTTGAACCTCACTAGTCACAATATGCCCCTTCATGACTCTCCAAGGAACGAGAGCCACCGTAGTGTCACGGGGGTGCCCGAGGGTTACTTCTTTTCAAGGGGGCTTGTCAGCGCACTCCTACCAACGTCCGCGCCCATATGGCGCTTTTCTTCCCCCTCTATCGCCCTTACCACCACCTCCATTCTTATCGCCACCACCGCCTTTACCGCCCCAACCACCCTCATCGCCACCACCATCGATTTGTAGGTGGTGGTTTAGGTAGGTAGGTTTTCTTCGCCGAGGGTTTAGGTTGACCCACGGCTTTGGCCGAAGTGTCCGTGGGCTCGACAGTGTTCGGGTCCGCTGTAGGTTCCGCATTACCTGCATTCACCGCGATTTTTTGGGGGGAGGGGGTATGGGTGTAGGTCACCGTCGTCTTGTCTCCTTGATTGACACGATCGAGAGCTTCTCTCTCAGAGAGGTGTTTATGGGCTAGGGCATAGATATCCTTAGGCTACAATTGCGGCCAGCGCTGCTCCACTTTCATAGTGTAGCCATTTGTGTCAGGTCTGTTGTTGAGTTGCTAGACCCATTCCTGTGGACATGGGTCTTTGTAATCAACTATCAACCCCAGCCCCGCATAGGAAACAATCTCAGGAACCCCGGTGCAACTTTGAGCGCTATAGTTCCTTATTTGTTTTTCAACTAGCGCGCGACCCGGCGATGGGTCGAGGCCACTAAAATCCACCACATAACTACCCTGTTATTGGGCTCTTTTATCCTCCTCTTCTCTTTGATCCACAGGAGTCTGCTTAGGAGCTGCTCCCGGATCACGTGGGGCCGAGTCTCATTAGTCAAACGCAAAAAACGTTGCCAACTGGTACAGAACTCCTCCAAGTTAATGATGGACACTTGCCCTCTAACCACCCTGGGGGTGAGGGCTCATCATCGTTCATCGGCCCTTCAGGGGTCGTACTCATGGAAGCGGTGCTTGAAAAAGTCGCAACAATTTTTCAGGGTAATAGCCGTACGTGTGTTGAGTGGCCTCGGCGACTCGAGTGTAGATGATCCCCTTTAGCCACGGGGCCAGGTAGTCAAAATCATACGCGCCTCGTTAGCTTTTCTGTATGTGGGGGCACACCCCCCCAACCATGGTTGCAGCTTCTCCAACCAGTCGTCGTAGTCCTCTACTTACCCATTAAAATGCGGTTGGATCATATCACTATTCTCCATCGCTTTGGTGTAACTATTTTGCACCATAGGCATTTGGTACAGTTTGTACGCGGATGAAGCCATGGTTCGGGGTGCACTTGGTGCAACCTTGACTCTAGAAACTGTACACGGGTATGTAGGATGAGAGGGCGTATACGAAGGTTTCCCAAGGTAAGTCAAAACATTTTTCGTGGGGGGATTGATGTTCCCCAACATAAATGGGTTCTCCTCCGCACTGATCCATGGGGCCGTAGGCCCCGGAGGGGTATCCCTCTCTTTCCACTCTTAGGCACCGCCCTCCACTCGGCGATAGCCAGCTCCTTCTGTTTTTTGGTGGGTTCCCTCCGGGAAGTGGGTTCCTCGAGATAGATGTGTTCGTGATGTTCCTCCCCCCCCTTTGGCCACCCCGAGTCCAGACAAGCGTTCGGCTGGTAGATGCAATCGTGGCATTGGTGGTCGGAGAGAGGAAGAACACAACCACCACGAGATGAGCCGGAGAGCGCGCCCATGGGCGCCATAATCGCCGCTGGTTCATGTTCAGGAAGGAGTTGGGCCGTCAATGGCGGGTGGGGCCAACCAGAACGAGTTCCGTAGAAGTGGTGTATGATTAATCCCACACATCGATCCTAGATGCAACGGTGGCATAACGAGTAGCGACTGTTTCCACCGCGCTAATGCGATTCGCCATGGTGCTGTTGAAGGTTTTAAGATGATCCGACACACTGGCCGCCACCGCCCTAGAATGCTGCTGGTAGCTCTGAACGACCGCGTCGTACTTAGCCAATGTAGACAAGATTTTGGTCATATGATCTCGGTAGGACTGACTGATGCCAGCGGCAGCCCATACAGCGTGAGAAAGCTCTTGATAGGATTGCTGCATCGTTTGGGTTTGAGTCCGCAGGTCCTGCACCTGAGCCATCAGGGATGGGATGCACGTTTCATAGTGTACCATACACCTGGGACAGTAACAGTAGTGCTTCAAGTCAGCCTCCCCCTGTGTTTGAGCGGGCCCCCTAGAATGTCGAAACGAGGGAAATCCACCCCCGCCAGGAAGAGATTACCCGCCACCGCCTCGACCAGCAGCCCCTCCAGCAACGGAGGGACCAGACGCTCCCCCCTCCGCAGGGCAAAACAGGTGTGTTGGGCGCGCAGCAACAGGTGCAGGCGCGCCCCACTAGAAGAATGTCCCGCCCCTCGAATCCCCACCAGCGGAAGGCCGAATCAGGTACGGGATTCTGTTCATGTGCTGTATCTAGGCCCCCAGGCGGGGTGATAGAGGCAGGGAGATAGGACCAACACGGTTCGCCTGCGGGGGTGGCGTCGGGGATTACTCCACCACAATATATTACGGCGCCCCATGAACCACCGTACGTGATTGAATCAGCCAATGGGAAGCAACAACAGGCTCCGAGCCCGTTGCAACATCTGGATCCCCCCCGAGTTGGGCAGTACACGCAGTTGGGGGTCCTTCATGGGAAATGTAGTTGAGCAGGGAGAGACCAAATTTATTGGGAGGGTTACTGAACCGCCCTCCACCAGATTCTCTCTCCCCCAGCACAGATTGTTAACCTTTGGCACCGCCGTGGTATCAGCAGCTAGGGATGGACGATCTTTCGTGCCACTGATAGGCACCAAAGACGTAGTACTGGCTCGGTCCTCTGTAGGTTCGGGAGATTCAACGACAAGACATGCGGGGTTTATGACGCCGCTCGGTGGCATCAGGGATTCAACCAGAACAGTACACTGAGGGGCCGGAGAGTCCTCCACGATGATGTAGTTGGGCGCCGGGGACTTGTCCACAAGCATGGGGCAATTTCTTGTCACGGACATAGGTTCGGGCAGTGCAGGCGATGAGGCAACAGAAATTGGGGAATGATGAAGAGGCCTATGTTCCAGCACTCCAATCTCCTCCTCCTCGTCGTTGCTCCCCTGTTCGAATGCCAGGGGGAACCACCGGTCACTTGGTAACATCTTCTTCCTGCATTGTCAAAGGAGGCATCCTGGGCTGCCGAAAATACCGAACTGCCTACCTGCTGCTTGCTTGCTACTGCTGCTAAGCCTAGTGTGACCACCCTAGACACTAAAGAGGGCTCTAAAACGAAGAATGGTTCCGCCAGCTCGGTGACCCTAACCCTAACACCAAGAAATTACGCTTTCACCATAACAGGAATCAAGCACAGATGGAACCCAAAAAGGCACACAATTACCCCAACCTTAACCCTAACAGTAAAGGTAACACTAAACGTCAGCTGAACCCTACCCCAGGCCCTGACCCCGACCCTAACCCTAGCCCCCACCCTAACCCTGATCATAACCACCAAAAGCATATGCTGCGTCTGGACGCTTCACCCCCGATTCCCTTTTCCTTTCCAGCTAGCACTGCGCACTCCGCACTTTCAAGACTAACCCAAGCCCTGTATACATTACCCTAAAGTGGTGGTTATTTCGGAAAGGATGGATCATGCCATGCCGTAATACAGTGCGGCCGAATCCCATGGCAACCAAATGATATTTCACGTTCGCAGACACAATCATGCAGTTGCACGCTTTTGCGTTTCCAATTCCCCTTGTTCACTTCGCCCCGCAGTGCCTCGCTATTCATCTGGTCACGTGGAGGAGAGGCCTCAACACAACGCAGCAACCGAATCCCGAAACCGCAGCAATCTGTGATGCTCTGCTATTCATGATTAGCGAGAACCCCGAAAATGTTTTCGGTCTTTTTCGGGTTGTCGGGATATTGGGAACGGCAGAATATGGTTTTGTATCCGGTACAGATTACGGTTTGACACTCTTGCATCTCTGTCGAATCTATTCTGGGTACGGTGAGGGGCGCTTAAACATCTTCAGGATTCGGAGTACACCACAGCCTTGAAGCTGATTGCACATATTGTTGATCCTGATGTGACGTTGATTGATTACAGCAACAGTCGACGTTGGAATGGAATCCAGCTTCATGTGAATTTGAGCATTGTGCTGATAATGTCAAACCCCGGCAGAGACACCCCAGCCCCGCCTGTCGGCCTACCGACGGGCCGACCGAGGGATCATTCGCCCCTTCCGCGGGTGGGTGCCACCCTGCGCTCGCCCATACAGCCACAATTGCCCGGGCCAACGTTATTCTCTAACGGCTGTCCGACCGGAAATTTCCGCATATGGGCTTCTATGGTGACCCATGATCTGGGGGCCACTGACAGGTGGCTGACCTCGACCGTGTGTGATGCATTGCAACTCGCCCGTGGGAGATTCAGCTGACTGAATCTCCCAGGACCCACCGCAGGTGACCTGTGATTCGACAACCCTCACACTGAATACACCACACCTGACACCATGAACTGGGCTGACAATGCCTGTGGCAGAGCACATCTGCACAATACTGTCTGCCGACATGTGGGATAACTTGTCCCCACAGGCGTCCTTGATGAACGTGCATAACCTGCACAAAACCAAGAGTCACAAATTGGGTCAATGGAGAGTTCAGTGAATGCTAAATTTCGAACTTACAATTTTCGATGTGACAAGTTCAATTCCAAAGTAGATGGCGTTGCAAATGGAAGAGTTGCGTGCGGAGAATGCTCTTTTTTGTGCGACAGGAGTAGCAACTACGTCGCCGTTGCCTCCCCAACCCCCTCCTCCCCCAACTCCACAATTTCGCTCCATTTCTCTGCAGAGTGAGCTTGACCGACTAATGGAGGAGCGCTTGCGAGAGATGGACTCACAATTGATGGAGCGTGTTGGATGGGACGATCGACGTATGGATCGTTTTGAGCATTGTGTTAGGGTGTTGGCTGAGTCAAAGGGTTCCTCTGAGGTGGAGAGACCCATTGGTGCACATTTGAAAAAAGCTGGGCTTGATGTGATTCACATTAACCTAGAGGAAAAAATTCGTGAATCTCATCAAGATGTGGAGAAACAAATTTGAGAGTATAATCGAAGATGTGGAAAAAGAGATTCGGAAGTGTGCCCACGATGTGGAGAAAGAAATTCGGGAATGTACTCACGAAGTGGAGAAGAAAGTCACGAGCGTAATCACGAAGTGGAGAAAAAAATTCGGGCATGGCATTACGAAGTGGAAACAAAAAGCGGAGATATGCATCTCTCTCACAGGCGAATGGACTCTAAGTCGCTTGGCACTTATGATTCCGTTGAAAAAAACTGTCATGAAGTGCACACACGGTTGAATGCATTTGAAGAGACACAAGGGGTTACAGGCGTGCAAGGCCCAAGGCCTGTTGTTGATCCTTTGCCGTCTCATGTCATGACACGTGTATCCGAAATTATGGGCGAACAGGAAAAAAAATGGTGTACTCAATTTCAAGAATTGCAAACATCCATGGTTGCTGTGCCGGATCAGTTGGAGTTCATTGTTCCTCGGTGCATTTTGGAGAGTTTAGACGAGGTGTATGCATTCATGAATGCGAGATTTGAGGAGTTTGATGGTCAGGCTGTGCAACAAATTAGGGATGAGTGTGGTTATCGTGTTTCGAAAGTAATGACACAATTCAACTCCCATGCAACAGTGGAGCATTCCGAGCAGAATTCCAATGGTGATAATAAGGAGAATGATGCTGCAGTAGATTCCTCAGATGTACAACGACCGATTGGTGTTGACGTGTCCAGTGCTGTGCCGTCGCCACAACCGGTTGTTGCGCCCGTGTTGCCCCTGCTTCATTTGTCCATAACCCGTATGGAGTGTATGGGTCTTCGTTGCCTCAACAAGGGGCTACACAATCGCGGCAGTTGCCTAATTCAACCATCCATAGTCAGTTGTCTTGGTTGTTGGCGGAGGATGGCGTGGCGAAGCCGTCGAGGGCGCTTGTTCCTGCGCAGGCACGATCAACAGTGGTGCCTACAGGTGTCCTTGATGGTATTGTATTTGCAGAGGTTCGTACCACTGCAGTTACTTTTGAGCCTAAATTTCCCGAGCAGGGTGAATCCCGCAGTCTAGGTGTATTTGGCAGTAGGCCTGAGAAATGGCTTGACCCTGCAATTCTGCCATCGCTGCAAGAGAAGTACAAGGTTCCGGTGTGCAGTGAGGAGGACCCTTTTGTAGAGACGGAAGTTTGGTACGTAGATTGGTATGAGTTCTGTGGTTTCCGGTTTGAAGAGCCGGTCCAAAAACGCATCCTCATTTCTACACAACTCGAAGATAGGCGCACTTTTCTCATCAAGAGATTACTGCCAGAAAAATGTGAATTTTCAGGAACTGTGAGACCTCATTACTGCGTACGGATTAAGGATTACCAGCCCGTATAGGGCCAAAGCTGTTTTTGCTAAGATCCCGTTGCGCGGTGAGATTGGTCCTGAGGAGTGGTACCGTTTCTTTACATGGTATTTGCGTCATGGTAAACGTGTGAGAGGTGGAGTGACTAACTGGAAAGCCCATACTTACCTGTCACAGGTAATAGTGGCATATTCTGACAAGAAACCAGTGGGACATTATTAGCATAGGATTATTGACGAGATTCATGAGTTTCAGGCGGCATATGGGACCGAGTTTAGTTATTTGGAGCTTTATGCTTTTGTCATGCCTCCCTTGTTAGTGGTAAGACAAAGCACTTGGGCACAGCAAAATCTGTTGGAGACAGTATAACAGGGTAGTCTGGCTGAGTTCGTTAGCTATATGACTACACAGAGCAAGGGTGGCCATGACGGTCGCCAACGAGACAGTAGTCGTGGTCCGGATTCTAACCGCAAGCGGGACTACAGCCGTGGGCGTGATCGAGAACATAGTCCCGGCCGTACACGGCATCCTGACGGTGATTCCAAGCGTGGCCGTGGCAATGACAGGTCACGTAGTGGGAGTCAGGGCAATAGCCGTGATGACCGACGCACCCACGAAGATTGCAAGGGTCGTAGGCGTGGCTCTAATCCTTTTTACTCTGAATCTTCCATGTCTGGTGCTGAAGAGCGTGGTCGGTCAAGGGATCGTAAATGGGTCTCACGCCAGTATAACTCATCTGGTTGTAGTACGAGTCTTGACCCTTCTTATGAGTCTAGTGGTGGCCGCAGTGGAAACCGTCCTCCAGAGTACAGGGGTCACAGGGACACGGATCGTTGATCTAGCACAGATAGTAGTCATAGTCGGCACTCTGAGCGACGCAGTGATTTCAGTTGCACCAGAAATGATCGCAACCGGAGCCGGGACGTAAACGTCGGCATGTCAAACGCCATGATACACGAGCTCCAAGCCCCAAGCGAGAGGATCCCAAGCTGAACCCAGATTCGAGGGACAAGCAAATTCAGGAAGTTGAATTTGTGGTGTCTGAGAAAGAAGGTCCATACCAGGACCAGCCCCTGCTCTACCCCTTCCACCATTTCCTGTTACTCCTATGGTCTTGCTTCTCACCAGGTTCCGCATGATCGTGCCCTATCCTGCACAATTTTCCACAAAAAATAGTAAAATATGGCTCCTTCACACAAATCCTGATCCCTTGCAATGACCAACTCCCAGGTACAATAGCTCAAATCCAAATAATCCACACTGAGGGCTTCCAAGGGTGTTTGAGGTCCCGCGTTGACACTCAACAACTCCTTTCAACACGCCGGTCGTCTCACGGTGCACACAGAGACACGGGCGTTGGGCATGTACATAAAATTCCACCAATAGAATAATGAAACAGCCCTGAAATTGGCATATGAACACCAATCAAGCCAATTTGGGGAAAGAGGTAAACATACACAGTCACAGCCATAGACCCCCCATTCCCTGGACACAAGACCTTTCCTTGACTCACCAACATATTGCCCCGAACCAGGTCGAATAAGATGACTAAATGCCATGTGCCAAAAGTCACTACACAAACCCCAAAAATATATTCACTCCCCAGTCTCTAAATCCTAGCCCAAAGGGGGAGGTGGCTTGTCATGGCCCAGAGTGGCACTCAAGACCATGCCCTACCCTGACATAAATTTGGTTGGACGTGGTGCTGATTGGGCTTGGAGAACTGCCCCATGCAAGTGACCTCACAACATAGCAAAATTAGGCAAATCACACCATAGTGCCCAAAATTCTATTATATACTCAAAAATGCATACGGCAAATAATCAAATGCTCCATGCATGTGTCAAACCGGAGAGTAATATACAAGGGTGATATAGACCACAGATCAATGCCCAGGAATATTCCAACATTGGCTCCCAAACCCCTCCAGATATATACATGCCATGCTTCACAAGTCAACTCAAGAATTTGAGACCTAATTTTGTGAGGCCTCGTGTGCCACGCCAAAGTGACCACGTGATCTGGCATATGGGGAGGTGCAACACCGGAGAATGTGCCAACATATAAGCAACATACCATAGTTCACAGATCTCTAGGCACTTTACTGTTAGCCGACCAGTTGAGCACATAAAACACAAAAATGAGCATAAAATGAGGTCAAAAACATGCAAATGTTGCTAAATTCAAGATAATCACAATAGTATATAACTTCGCTCACCCATGGTATCAACATATGGTTCAAGACACAATTTCTTGGGACCATTTGTGAACAATCCTCCCACTTGGGTCCCCACATGGACGCATAGGGACACCTTCGAACCTCCTCAAGCCAAGCACCATGAAAATGGGAAAATTGATAATGGCGCTTGTGGGTTGCTCTGTAAGCCTTCCCACATGCACTATATGTGCGGTAGACTTAGTCTAGCGCTATGGAGCACAGCATTAGGACATGGGCAAAGCCTTTGCCACGTGCGACTCCATGTATCTTCCTACAACCGGAGATATATAAAATGAGCGTGAGCATAGCGAAGAACATACCATGCATATAACACATACCCTCAAAAATGGCTCCCACCATGGTATGCCATGCCCCTCCATGGCCATAACTTCACGTTAAAAATACGTGGGAACCCAAGGAAAGTTTCTATGCAACACCAACATTCATGCAGTACACTCGAAAGTTGCATGAAAATATTCGGTTGCATGGTCCAAGAGTTCTAAATCACTTTCTACCACGTTGATCATTATCCCTTGCTATACCCGGCATGTGTACACATCAAAGGCGTTTGACACTTTCCAAACTAAGTTGAGACCAAGGCAATTCCAGCCCATATCTCAAAATTGGAGTTCCTCGCACTGAGCCGCAGATATGACTATTCAAAGTGTCCTGAAGCAGGTCACAACCCTACCCTGGCATTTTACCCCTAAGGGAGCATTATATGGCCCTATATATGGGATATATGTGGGATAGGGTATATCATATTCCATTTCCTTGTTAGGAACATAGGATGTGGGATGGATAAGGCATTCTTGGATGTTTAGTAGTTATATCAATTACTGGATGATAGGGTGGATTTCTCATATGTGCATATCAGGTATTTCATTGGCTATGTGTACCATATCTGTTTGCAGGATACTATTCAGTCAACACAATCGTTATGTCTTCTATGCCAAGCAATGTTGCTGCCCATGCCACTGCGACCTCTGCTCCTGACCACCCGGTCTGGTTTCATGGTAGCAGAGGCGAAAATTTTTCGTCCCTGTTGGGCGCTTGGCATCGCGGAAAGCGATCGGTCCGCGAAATCGTGGACCAAATCCAAGAAAAAATCTCTTCCCCGGGAGGGATAGCTGAGGGTGTCCAGGTCCCCACTCTCAGGACCTCCTCGGCCCTGACCCCATCGACCGGGCAGGGGCCGCAAAAACGGGCCAAGCCCCAAGTGGCTACGAATCCTAAGTTTCCGAAATTCCCGAATGTTCCCATCGGGGCCCCCCATCCTCGAAATCCAGCTGGTGTACCTGGGATGGTTGGGGGGGAAATAGACGGCCACCCTCAGGGAGCGATAAGAGGACCACAATCGCCTATTATGGGCTCGGGAACCGTTACTAGCGCCGAGAATCGGGCAGTAATCGACCAATCTACTGGGGTGATCGAGCGTACGAACGCTGCGCCCTCACGCGCTGCCGACTGGGGTACGATGGCTTCGCCAATGGGGCCTATCGTGGTCGACTCTGGCACTCCTCCGTCGCTAGGGGGGTTGCCAGAGCCTCAGGTCAGAAAGAACCTGTTTGCGGCAGGGCCCATCAGCCCCATTGTTGACCAACTCGACGCTGAAAACCGTCGAGTCCTCGCGCGCACGCCTGATCCCCATGGCCATCTGGATCCGGCTCGAGATGCCGTGGCCCTGATCCAGCAAGCCCTGTCGGGGACTAGGCAGAACCCCACTGTGGTGGAATCGTCGCCCACTCCAATGAGTGGATCGCGGCGGTTTCCCTCCCTGGTGGAGGAATCTCCTGCCTTGGGAGCGTATCCCAATCCCCCGAGCGGATCCAGGCTGAATCCTACAATCATCGAGGAATCCCCCACGCAAATCGAGGAGGATGAGTGTGACCAGTGGTTCCCCCTGGCGGTGGAGCAGTGGAATGACGATGAGGAGGAGGAGATTGGAGTGTTGGAACGTCATGAACTCCATCATTCCCCTATTTCCGTTGCCTCGTCGCCTGCACCTCCTGAACCTATGTCAGGGACCAGGGATCGCCCCATGCTGGTGGAAGCATCCCCGGCCCCCCACTACATCACGGTGGAGGACTCTCCGGCCCCTCAGTTCATTGTTGTGGAAGAGTCCCCGGTGCCTATGAGCGGCGTCAACAACCGCCCCTGTCTTGTCGTGGAATCTCCGGAGCCTACGGAGGACCGGGCCGGTACTACATCTCCAGTGCCTATGAGTGGCACGAAAGATCGTCCATCCCTAGTGGATGATTCTCCGGCAATGCCGAAGGTCAACAATCTGAGCTGGGGGGGAGGGAATCAGGTGGAGGGAGGTTCAGCAACCCTCCCAATAAATTTGGTCTCTCCCCCCGCAAATACATCCCCTACGGAGGACCCCCGACTGCCCAATTGGGGGGGGGATCCAGAGGTTGCAACGGGATCGGAGCCTGTTTTTGCTTCCCATCCGAGAACTCGATCACCTATGGTGGTTCATGAGTCACCACAGTATATTGTGGTGGACGATTCCCCATCCCCACCGCCGCGACCGAATACTGTTGGTCATGTTCCCCCTCCGCCGTCACCCCGCCACCGCCAGGTGGCTTACATCGAGCACGTGCAAGGAATCCCGCACCTGGTTCGGCCATCTAATGGTGGGGGTTCGGGGGGGGGACATCCCTCTAGTGGGGGGGCGCCAGCGCCTGTTGCTGCGCGCCCCACACCCCCTTCTCGCCCTGCGGGGGGGGCCTCTGGTCCCTCCGTGGCAGGGGGGGCTGCTGGGGGGGGCGGTGGTGGGTCATCTCCTCCTCGTGGAGGGGGGGGTCCATCTTTTCGACATTCTGGGGGCCCCACTCCTACACGGGGGGAGGACGACCTACAGCACACCTGTGACTGTCCCCGGTGTGTCGTGCACTACGAAACGTGCATCCAATCTCTGATGGCACAGGTGAGGGACCTGCGAAATCAGAATCTGGAGTTGCAGCGATCCCATCAGGAACTTTCTCAGGCAGTAGCCTCTACTGTGGGCATCAGTCAGTCCTACGGGGACCGGATGACCCAAATCTTGTCTACATTGGCTAAGTTTGACGCGGTGGTTCAGGCATACCAACGGGATTCTAAGGTGGTGGAGGCTAGCGTGGCAGATCATCTTAAGATGTCCAACGGCAACACGGCTAAGTGCTTTAGCGCAGTGGAGTCGCTCGCTACACGTTACGCCGCCGTTGCATCTAGGATCGATGCGTGGGACCACTGGTACTCCACGCCTGCGGAACCCGTTACGGTGGTCACACCCCCGCCATCGGCGCCTCCGCCCGTTCCTGATCCTACACCGGCGGCGCCTACGGCGCCCATGGGCGCGCCATCCGGTTCATCCGGTGGTGGGTGTGTCCTTCCTTTCTCCGTCCACCCATCCCACGATTGCATCTACCATCCGAACGCTTGTCCGGAATCGGGGTGGCCAAGGGGGGGGGAAGAACACCACGAACACCCCCACCCCCAAGAACCTACATCGTGGAGGGGAATCGCCGAAAAGCAGAAGGAACGTGCTGTTCCCGAGTGGAGGGCGACGCCTAAGGGCGAAGAACACCCCACGGAGCCTACGGCCCCGTGGGCCAATGAAGAGGAGAACACCTCTTCGTTGGGGAACATTAATCCCCTCACGAAAAATGTTTTCACTTCCCCTGGGAAACCTTCGTACACGCCCTCTCATCCTACGGATACGTGTACAGTCTCTCCAGTGAAAGTTGCACCAAGTGCAAGTGGAGGTGCACCCCCAACCATGGCTCCCCCTGCTTACCACCCGTACCAAATGCCTATGGTGCAAAATAGTTACACCAAAGCGGTGGAGGATAGTGATATGCCTAAACCGCAATTTAATGGGCAGCTAGAGTGCTACGACGAGTGGGTGGAGAAGCTTCAACAATGGTTGGGGGGGTGTGATACCATGTACCGAAAGGCCAACGAGGCAAAAATGATTTTGAGTACCTTGCCCCCATGGCTAAAGGCGATCATCAACGCCCGGGTTGCCGAGGCCACCCACCACACACGCACGGCCCCCACCCTCAAAGAGTTGTGGGACTTTTTGGAACAACGTTTCCACGAGTATGACCCCTCAAGGGCTGATGAAAGATGGCGAGCCCTCACCCCCAGGGTGGTTAGAGGGCAAGTGACCCTCATCGACCTTGAAGATTTCTATGCTCGTTGGCAACGTTTGTTGCCTCTGAGCAATGAGACTCGTCCCCACGTGATCCGGGAGCAGCTCCTAAGCAAGCTCCCGTGGATCAAGGAGAAGGTCGTCAAGCAAGAGGCTAAGAATAGCCCAGACAGCTATGTGGTGGATTTTAGTGGCCTTGACCCTTCGCCGGGTCGCGCCCCATTCGAAAAAGAACTCAGGAAATATAGCGCTCAAGCTTGCACTACGATTCCTGAGATTGTTTCCTATTCGGGGCCGGGGGTGATAGTTGACTGCAAAGACCCGGCTCTCCAGGAGTGGATCTTGAAGCTCAACAACACACCTCACACACGCGGCTACACTATGAAAGTGGAGCAACGTAGGCCTCGTTTGAAGCCTGCGGAAATCTACGCCCTTGCCCATAAAAGCGTGTCGGAGAGGGAAGCTCTCGAACGCCTCAATAAAGGAGACAAGACGACGGTGACGTACACTCATCGCCCTTCTCACAATAAAACCGCGGTGCATGCGGTTAATGCGGAGGCTACGGCGGACCCTGACACCTCCGAACCCGCTGACACCTCCGTCAACGCTGTGGGTCACTCTAAACCTCCGGCGAAGAAACCCGTCGACCCCGGGGCTAAACCGCCACCTACCTTTTGGGTTCCGTGTTCCAAACATTGGAAAACACGTAAACAAACGGATATGGACATGTCTTGGATTGATTGGGGTGCCACCAATACCACCCTTTGGACGTGTAAGCCTAATTCTCCGTGCAATGACACTCATTGGAACATTGCGGGTAAGTCTAAAGGTGGTAAGCCTAAGGGTGGCGATAAGGGTGGCGGTGGTGATAAGGGTGGTGGTGGTTATAAGGGTGGCGGCGGCAAGGGCGATAAAGGAGGCAAGGGAGCGCCGAACGGGCGCGGACGTTGGTAGAGGTGCCCAGAGGCGCCCCCTTCGAAAGAAGAAAACCTCGGGCACCCCTGTGACACTACCGTGGCTCTCGTTCCATCGAGAGTCATGAAGGGGCATATAGTGACTAGTGAGATTCAAACCGAACTTTCCGTTCAGGTTGTTTTGCGCAATGGAGAAAGCAAGGCCCTCCGTGTTTTGGTGGATTTTGCGTGCCAAGCGGTCGCTTTGGCCAACCCCAATGTTTTTGGAGACCAACTCTCCGAAAAATATGAATCCCCCCAACGGAGGCCCCTACTCCAAGCAGATAATGAGACGCCTTTGCCAGGGGGGGACGAGCAAATAGACGTCAAAATTCAATTTACGGGGGTTGTGGATGGTAGTGTTTCACTTCCTCGTGTTGCCCAGTATGGCGTGTCCCCGTACCTTGTCCCGAATTTACCTTGGGATATGGTTTTGGGGCACCCATGGGGTTACGAACATTGTGTGAGCCATTTTGCCCGTTTCAATTGTTTGTACTCTCACCATCCAGTGCACTCCCGTTTTTGGATTGAGGACTTCCGTGAAGCTCCACGAACCGGCAAACCATTTTTGGTGAAACCCATTCATGGTAAGGTGTCACGTCAGTCCGTGTGGGGCCTAACCGTTCCAGTCATTGGAGCGGTCGCTCCTACGCACCCTGCCCCGGCCATTGTGGTTACGCCCCCTGGTGGCGAACCGCCTAACCGTGTTGAGGCCGAGAAACACATATCCTATGCCTTGACCGCTTCCTCCGTGGCCCCCGTACAGGACCGGGCTTGTGCTTTGGAGCTCGTTGAATTTGCTCCCGAAGCCCTTGCCCGTGATATTCTACCTACGCGGCGTGATGGGTCCATGTGGACCCAGTCTGACTATGGCCTCACGCCATATTGGGCCGCACGTGTCAAAAAACAATTTGGCAAAAACCCCGACGTGGACGCCTTCAATAGGGTCCCGGGTATGGCTCAGGCTACCCGTTGGGTTTCGCCGCTTGAAGATTTCTTTTCCACTCCCGCGGACCCCTCCAAATTGTATTGGATGTGCCCTCCCTATCATCGGTTTTCCGATTGTGTTCGGAAAATTCGGCAAGAAAAACTACGAGCCATCGTCGTAGGGCCGAAGTGGACACATAGGGAGTGGTGGAAACCCCTTATGGAAATTACTTTGCAAGGGTACCACCTTCCTGGGCCAGAGACTAAAGCCTGTCTCTATCAGAATGACCACCTCACGCCCCTTCCTCAACGGGGTTGGTCCACGGTGGCGCTATACGTGGACGGTGGTATTGCGGAGGAAAATTTGGCGGCCACTAAATGTCATGTGGCCTCCGTTTTGGCACCGGCCGTCTCTAACCCCGACACGGATGGCGAGCCGGGCATGACCTCGGAGGAAGAGTCGGAGGATGAAAGGGTGCCTAACCATTTGGCTTCGGTGCGCACCCTCACGTATCAGGCGACCCATAAAAAACTCCTCGCACCCGTTACTCTTGATCCTACCCCCGAAGATTTGGAGGCGCAAGAATGCGTGCGTTCACGCATTGCGAAAATTGAACGAGAGTTATTGGGTGGGGGGGCCACTACCGTTAAACGTTACCGAAAACGTAAAGGCGCCACACGATTGTTGGCGGCTTCTCGTGTGGGTGGCGTTGTCACCACCCAAGAGCCTATTGTGTCTCCGGAGGTGGAGCTCATGAGGAAACGCATTCTCGCGGACTACGAGCGGGATGTTTTTAGTGGGGAGGTTCCTCTCCGTCCGGACCAGGAACACCCTAAGGTCCGTGGTACGGAGCGGTTGGGGTTTGCTAAACTTGACCTATACCCGAACGCCAAACCCAAGTCCGTAAAACCTATACGGTTGGTGGGGGAGCGTGCCGCGGCGGAGCAAGAAATAGTGGAGGACTTTTTGGCTCGTGGCTGGATTGAGCCGTGCCCTGCCTCCGAATGGGCGTCCAACGGTTTCGTTGTGCCCAAGAAAGAGAAAGGAAAATGGCGCCTCGTGGTGGACTACCGCCAACTTAATGAGGCTACCTTGCCCGACGCACACCCCCTCCCCCTCATAGAAAACATGTTGGAAAATCAATCCAAACACAAGATTTTCACTATTGTGGACTTGAGTAAAGGGTTTCATCAAATTCCCCTTCACCCTGAATCCCGGGCTAAGACCGCCATGAATTTGGCGGGTAAGCGATACCAATGGCGTGTTATGCCTATGGGTATCAAGAATGGGCCCGCTATTTTTGAACGGGTCATGGACCATGTTTTGCAGGGTTTGGATTGTGCGGACGTATATATTGATGATATTATTATTGGTTCCTCCGGTGCGACGGAGGAGGAGCTATTGGCTAACCACGACCGCGACGTGCGTGCCGTGTTGGATAGGCTACGAAAAGAGGAGTTGGTTGCTTCGGTTAGCAAAACCGATTTCTTTGTTCGTTCGGTTGAGTTTTGTGGCCATGTGTTGGAAAATGGCACACGTCGGCCGGCGCCAGGGAAAATGTTGGCGCTTGAGCGTTGGGACAAACCGGATAATGTTCGGGAGCTCCGGGGGTTCTTGGGGCTCGCCAACTATTATTCGGGCTATGTCCAACACTACGCCTCCATAGCTACCCCTTTGATTAATATGTTGAAGGATTTGCCTAAGCATAAGAATGGCAAAAAGATAGGCCTAACGTGGAATGCTTCGGCTAACGAGGCCTTTTTGAAGCTCAAGCGTGCTATTACGGATATTGTTCCCCTTCAACTAGCCGATTGGGATAAGGACTTTGTCCTCACCCCGGACGCTAGTAATTGGGCGGTGGGGGCGGCCCTACAGCAGGAAGGTCCCGATGGTGCCCTACGCCCCCTTGCCTTTTTCTCCCGCAAATTGTCAGGCAGCCAATTGAATTGGAGCCCTCGGGAGAAAGAATGCTACGCCATAGTGGCGGCGCTCTTAAAATGGCATGGTTGGGTGGGGAACAAGCGCGTGGAGGTCCGTACGGACCACCGTAGCCTTGAAAATTGGGCTACGGAGGACCTCAAAACCGTGGGGGGTCCCTCTCCACGCCAAGCACGTTGGCATGAATTGTTCTCTAAATTCGACCTCCATGTGGTTTACACTCCGGGGCCAGTGAACCCCGTGGGTGATTTCTTGTCCCGTTGGGCTTACCCTGCTAACCCGGCGTTGGGTGATGTGTCCATACATGGAACGGCCCAAGCGGCCGGGGATGTGCGGGACATGATGGCGGCCGAGAAGGAGGAACTTCTCGCCCGCCCCCTTGTATTTAGGGCGGTTGTGGCGCCCGTTGTTACTAGGTCTAAGGCGGCGCCTCGGGCTCAAGGGGCACCCGCGTGTGATCCACCCCCTCTGGCTTCGCCTCCAGTGGGGGGGGGGACGAAGCAAAAGAGAAAGCTTCGGAGACTGGAGCGAATTGTCAAGATAAAAAAATCTTGGAAGTCCCACAAAAAAGCAACTCCTATACATGGGGAGGATGCTCCCAATGTTTTTGAGATAAATTGGGCTAAACACTACCCAAATTGTCAACGCTACAAACAAATGTGGCAAGATGCCTTGAACGGGAGCTTCCAAGATGGAGTGAGGTTGGTGGATAACAAGCTCGTCCGTAATGGACGGTGGTGTGTTCCTACGCCGCTAGTGCATCGTTTGGTAGCCGAATACCATGATGCATTTCACTTAACTACCTCCAGTGTGGAAAAACACTGGAAGGAAATTAACCATGGCGTGGAAGGTGAGGGGTTGTACAAAGCAGTGGAACTGCAATGTCAAACGTGTCCCTCATGTGCCATTCACACGCATGACACCAAGCGCAAGCAAGGGTACATGACCCCTATGCCTATACCTATGGAGCCCATGGACTCCATAGCGCTTGATGTGTTTCACTACCCTTCCACCTCCCACGATGGAGAGGTGTATGACCGAATGCTCCTATGTGTATGCCGGCTTTCCGGCTACCTCATCGCGATCCCTATTCCTAAACCCCGTCATGGAGACAAGGATGAAGGGCTAACGGGGAGAAGAGCGGCCCATTTGGTAATGGAGCGCTGGGTGGATAGGTTCGGAGCCCCTCGTGAAATATGCTCCGACCGTGGGCCACAATTTGTGAGCCAATATTTCCAAACCCTTTGTTCTAAGATTGGTGCCCGCTCGACTATGTGTCTCGCGGGTAGGCACCAAGGTAATGGCAAGGCCGAAAATACTGGCAAGCAGCTAAGGCGTGCCGTTGCTAAAGCCATTACCTTGAAGAAGAAGAAAACTAATTGGGTAGAGGTTTTGCCCGCCGTTGTACGAGCGTGGCATGAGACTACAGGTCCTTCAGGTTATACACCTAATGAGATTGTGTTTGGTAAACACAACCGTACTAAGGGGCCTCCTCTTGCTGAGCCTAAGGGGGTGGCCCAAGACGCCGCTCACTACTTCCAACGGCGTGAGGAGCTTATTGCTCTTGCACGGAGGGCTATGATTCAAGTGCAAGAGACAATGGCTCGTAAGTATAATAAGAGTAGGAGGATGTCCCCCAATTTCTCAAAAGGGGACCGCGTATGGGTCCGTCGCCAACGCAAAAATCTTGGCGATAAGACTTGTCCCTATTGGGATGGGCCCTATGAGGTTGTGGCCAAGAAGGCGCACGACCTCTATGTTATTCAAGTGGACCAACGGAGGTTAGTTGACGTCCACGTTGATTGTTTAATGAAAACGGTCAACTCCCCTCGCTCCCCCGTGCCTCTAAATTACACGGAGGAGGTTGCTAGGGTGCCCTCCCAGTTTGAGGAGGACACCTATAATGTCAAGAAGATATTAAGTCACCGTACTTACCGCAAGAGACTTCTCTTCAAGGTGCGGTGGGAGGGTTATACCAAAGATTGGGATACCGAGGAACCCGTTGAAACCTTCTTACCGTCCTACAACAAAGTTTGGAGAGAGTACTTGCAGAAACAGAATCTCACCCAAACCGTTGACATCCTTGCCCACCTTGGTGGACCGCTCTCATGAGCGTGCCACGAAAAGAAAACCCTAACCAATATGGATATATTATTGTCTGGGGAAGGGAGGAGAGAGCGAGAAGCGGTGGGAGACAGGAAAGAAGATGTGCATGCACGGCGCGCTCCTCGGTTACAAAAATCCCCACCGGAGCAGGGCGGTGGGTACCGCAGGTTTACCCCACCGTCTACCTCTCTCACCGCTAAAGGCTTGAGAGTCCTTGGGGTGGGGTGGCGTGGCATATAGCCTGGGGCGGAAGTGGGACGTGTTCTTTCGGGGGTCTTAATGCCATTCAAACCCCTATCCTTGGGTCTTACTGGAGCACTCCTACCACCACCAGGACTACTGCCGTCAGTCCTGCCCACGATGACGCCCCCTGTCAAGGGTGCTAACAACGTGGCAAGCACTTCCCGAAGACTCTGCCGGGTTGTGCGCATGGTGGTGTTTGCAAGGTTTCGGAGTGCCGCCCCGTACCGAAACCACGACCCCACGACCGTCCCTGACCCGTGACCCAAGCCCACGAGCTAAATCATTTGCTCAAAATGGCGAAGGCTTGAAAACTTCGTTGGGTTGGCGGGTACAACCCATTTTCCCTTTTTGTGTTGGGCGTGATGGTTTTCCACCGATTTGCCCTTGTCCACACGAGGGTAGGTATACAAGGTACGAAGTACTCGTGTGGCTCACATTACGTGGAAAAAATTTCGTGGCGTGCAAAATTGCCACTACATACGGCGAGGACTTAAGCCTAGAGGGAGGGGTCGTCCTCTACAACACAAGTATTCTAATATGAATTGCAATGGGTGCCTTTGCCCCGTCACTCTATGAGTGGGTGGGGTCTTCAAAGGCAAGGAGTGGCGTTGCGGATTTGGGCCGTCTCCGCCGCCTGGGTATTCGTCCCCGGTCGCTATGCGTGCCCGGGTTGGGAGTGGGTACCCTCCATTGCCATTGCATGGGGCCGCATGCTGGCTGGGTGTGCTCTTCATGTCCTTGATGAATTTCGCGGGGGAATTCCTGCCTGCAACGAGAGGGAACAAACAATATGATGCAAAGGGCGAGTGTGCACATGCATATGTTTATGAGAGAATATGTATATTAATGTTTTCTCTAGAGTTCCCCACGAGTGGACTTGGATTTCCACAACACCCGAGGGGTCCTCTATCCCAACACCCAACCAAACGGGTTGGGATATGGGCGTGGCATTTTTCTTTATAGAGACCCGTGCGTGGACTTGGATTTCCACAACACACACGAGTCTCTCTGTCCGAGACACACCAAAACCGGGTGTGCCCGTGGCCCATGGTGGCGTGTGTGTGCGCATGCCATTAATTTAGTTACGGGATTATATGGTTGCCTATTACGTTGGTTATCACCCGCCCCCCGAGCAAGCAAGACCTAGGTTGACACCTACCTTTGGGGTTTTGTAGCCGTGTACACCGGCCCAAGTTTACACACGGAGGTGTAAACATGAATCCGTCATACACGGTGTAGAGGGGTTGGGGGAGTAAAACTCCTTCGGGGCGTGTCATCGTGCCCCCGGGGAGTAGGGTGGGCTGATTCACCAGCGGGACCGTACGGGCGACCTCCCCAATTTGCGACCTGGAGGTGACCCCCTGCGCTACGGCCCACCGGTTGCACACCCACCGACAAAGGTAACACGCAAGCTAACCTAAGTGTTTATACGCACGCCCCCAAGACACACACGAACACCAAGCAACAAGGTGGCGTATCTATACACGTGTTCTATTGTGGATATGCTTACTGTTTGTTGTGTGTACGTGGGTAGTTTGTGGAAACTCTTGCACGTGCCGTATGTGTGGAGTGCCACCATCACGTGCCCCAAGGCCGCCACCGCGAGACCCACACTCTGTGATGCCCTCCGGGCGAGTGTGTGCCCCCGGGCCCTGCCAATGGGTGTGCGCGCACAAGTGTGTCTTGTGTTTGTCGCTGTGCATCGCTCTATTATGTGTATATATGATATATATACGTAGTATGGCTCCTAGGTGAGGGGTTAGCAGTGAGGTCAGGTTATTATTACATGGTTATGAGGTTTGTCTATTTAAGTGTGTCTACTCACACCCTCATCCCATCTCCGTACCTCCTCCTTTACCCTCTACGTGGTGCATCACGTGTGACACACATGCTAAATTAAGCATCCACACGGACACGGCCCTTGGCTGAGCCGTGCCCGTAGCATTTAGCCACAGCCGTGGCTGGTTTCCGGCATCCACAGAAGAGGCACACCGGCCTCCGTTTCATCTTTCTTGTGTGTCGGTTCAGTTTGCAAGTGGGCCTTTGGCTAGGCCTTGTCTGGGAATTTACAAGCAAGTGAGCAAGCAAGCTTACATCTTACAAGCAAGAACTCACTCGTTAATGCAAGTGTTAAATCAAGCACATCAAGCAACATCAAGCACATACAAGCTCTCATAAACTGTCTAAAGCACGAAAGTGGAAGGTGTGGGCATCGTACCCGTGTTTCTCATTGTGCCTAGTGTTTGCAGCGGTTCTTTTACCCTGAGGCCATCGTGACCTCTTTCCTCTAATTAGTGAGCTACCGCGCGCACGGTGGGCCATCGTGGCCGTGTTTGTTAAGTGGCCTAAGCATGCACAAGACAGTGGCGAGCACAAGTCATTCATGCATCCCTGACCTCTACCTTTGTTTCCCCACGTGCTCCCTTGTGCAGGCACAGTCCTACGTTACTGTTGGACATTCCCGTCAATACTCCTGGCAGTTTTTCTTTTTCAACATGTGAAATTTTTGCACTTTCGCGTCGCACCGCTTCGCATGTACCATTACCTTCAGTTTTGTTTAAAAGTGTGATTTCACTTTGCCTTTAGTTTTAATTCTTTGAAAAACTACCTGCCCTTACCTGCTGGACCCCACATGCCTCATGCGACACGCAGGGACCAGACTCTACGCGCCGCAGCTCGCGATTTCGCCTACTACTTATTGCGGGACCTGCGGGATCCCGTTGGTCAATTTGTGTATTTTGGCGGTGGTTCGATACCCGCCGATCGGTGCTACTTCAGCGGTCATGCGGCCGGCTCCGAGATTGCCTGCGTAGGTTCGATTCCCTGTGGGAGGGAATCTGCTAACCTGAAATTTGCCGCTGTTTGTGACTGCTACGTTCCTCTTGGGCATGTACTTCCTGCCCGTGGCAGTCGTTTTAAGTGGGGGGGTGAAGCAGGTCACAACCCTACCCTGGCATTTTACCCCTAAGGGAGCATTATATGGCCCTATATATGGGATATATGTGGGATAGGGTATATCATATTCCATTTCCTTGTTAGGAACATAGGATGTGGGATGGATAAGGCATTCTTGGATGTTTAGTAGTTATATCAATTACTGGATGATAGGGTGGATTTCTCATATGTGCATATCAGGTATTTCATTGGCTATGTGTACCATATCTGTTTGCAGGATACTATTCAGTCAACACAATCGTTATGTCTTCTATGCCAAGCAATGTTGCTGCCCATGCCACTGCGACCTCTGCTCCTGACCACCCGGTCTGGTTTCAACGAATCAGTTTTGTTTCGCCTATATCTCCAAGAAAAATGAAGGAGACAACAAAAGGAAGGTTGATTCGTGATCGGGGAAAAATGTAGGACCACTCGAAATTCGTCATATCAAGTGCGGCGACCTCGAAATGGAAAATCCGATTCTGAATGTCTGAAGAAAACAGGCGAATTTGGCGAGTGTATAACATGAAAATTGCGGAGGCAACGAACCCTTTTCTGATGAAATTTGACCCTTCATCGGGGTTTCCGCCAAAATATCTGGAAATAACAGTTAACCATTCGGTTACCGCAAACTCGCGAGCCAACTGCCAGTCGCCGATACATTGACAATCAGAACGGATAGCTGAAAAATTACCGAAACATTATGATAAAAAAACCCTGTTGATGCCTGATATTTTGATATATAAATCTCAGCTGGCGGCGCCTCGGTATTGAATATGGCCGCTCATAGCTGGAATGGCCAAGTCTATCACACTATCACATCAGGTTAGGTCAGGTGGATGGAGAAGTATAATATCAGCCAATGGCGGCTTGCCGGCCCAGAGATACACACCCCAAGTGACCGAAAGATGGCCACGGGGGTCCGAACCGGCTTCACCCTCCTTCTCAGAGCGTTGTATCCGCTCAGAAGTCATTGATGAGAGGACAAGAGGACCCCAATGGGCTCCAAACCCCCCCCCCTCATGTCCCAAGGACACATGGAGGCCCCACATACAGCGTAGGCGTTCCCCATGACCCAAGAGAGGGGTGAGAACACTCATAACCGGTGCCCTCAGCCATGTCCGGTCTCCTCTTGATCTACAACATGGACCAATGGGATCAAAGATAGAGAAACGTCGTCGATCGATCTAAAAACGTATACCACAATGAAATATGTATGTGGAGACCGAGTGAAGAGGATATATGGCCAATCAAGGCCCAAAAATCTCCAAATTAACGCCCTCACGCGTCTCCCAAGCACACAAACAAACAAAAATGCGAAGGTGGATCCATCACGGTGCTGCTGCAGCCACCAAATGGACCAACACGTCCTTGACATCCGAAGAAATGTTCTTTTTCCTTAGATAATCCATCCAGACCGTAGCAAGGCAGTCGCTTCCTGGGACTGGAGTCCGGCCGCCGCCGCGTCCCGTTGCCACAGCTCATGGGCGCGCCAGGCCAGGGCCTGCTAATCCGAGAGGACCTGGGCCAGAGACGCCTCCGTCTCCGCCTGCCCGTACGGGTACTGCGGGTCAACGCCCGATGGCATGGGCACTCCCGTGACCCTGGACACCTCATCACGGAAGGCGTAGAGCAGGTCAAAGACCGCCTGCACCTCTGACGTGCCCATGGTGGCAGTGTCCTGGTCCGACGAGAGCCACGCCTGCAGCCGCCGATCCCCGCAGGCCTTCTGCAGTACTGCCGCCGCCGCCTCACGAACCCCCGGGGAGTCCGGGCGTATGGCATGCAGCCTGCCTTGGGCGTGCGAGTAGGCCATCCTGGTGACCCTCTCTTTGCCGGCCACCGCCAGCGGGAGGTCCAGGACCACAGGGCCATGATCCGACCCCAGCGACGTTGGAGACCGCCCTGGCGCGAGGTGTGGGCACTCACGCGCCGCCCAAGGGACCAGAGGCCAGATCAGAAGGAAGGAGTCCAGTCGGTGCCCTGCCGTCGCCGGCCTCCCATCCTCCTCCCGTCCCGGGCCTGCCCTGCGGAAACCACACTGTTCCCACAGGGCTTGGAACCTCCTTGTGGTGGGGTGCCACGGGGACTCCAGCCACACGTTGAAGTCCCCTCCGAGGAGCACGGCCCTGGTGCCACCCGCGCTCTTGGCTGCCGCGTACATGGCCACGGCAGCCCAGAAGAACTCCTTAGACGCCCAGGAGTCGCCGCTGCTGCCCGGGCCGTGCATGTTGATGACCGTGAGGGTGCCACCTGCGGTCACCACATCGAGGGCCATGGCCTTGCCCGGCACGATGTCCAGGACGTCTTGAACTTCCTCCGCGGCGAATACGTCCGCCCGAAGGGCAATCAAGAGCCCGCCGCGCACCGCTGCCGCCGACGCCGCCTGGGCATCCACCCCTGGGTACGCATGATACCCGTGGTGACGCCACTTATTCTCCAAGTGCACCACACCCTGAGGGTCCTGCAGGCCGGTCTCCTGGAAGAGGGCCAGGATGGCACCCTCGGCCTTCATGACGCCCGCAACCACCACCTCACCGTCGAGCATACCTGGGGCCACTGGTACGCCGTCCCCCCGCATCGAGCCCTGGATGTTCCTGGACACCGCCGCTCGGGTGTCGGAGGCGGGGCCCCTTCATGGCTGCACGTGCGGACCGGAGCCCCCCGCCGGATCCGGATCACTGGACGGGGGGGGACCACCAGCAGGTCCAGGGGGAGCACCCGCACCCGGCGCGGGTGGCTGGCGAGGTGGCCCCTGTCCCCGTGGGCCTCCGCCCGAGGCGGCCGTTGTCTGCTGAGACCCGGCAGATGCGGCGGGCTCCCCCTCTGCCTGTCCGCCGGATGTACTTGCCGCCGTACTCACCGTAGAAATCACCGCCCCACGCCGTGCTGCAGACCCAATCGCTCCAGATCACGCTGCCGACGGCGACGCCCCGCGCTCTGCCGCAGGGCGGGCACCCGTGGACAGCATGAGCGCTATGGACCTCGCCGGGGCCGACGTGAAAGGCCCCGCCTGGCCCCTCGGCATAACGCCAGCCAGCATGGCCAGCGCCTGGTCCCGTTGCGCCGGATCAGCCGCATGGTCCCGCTGGATGTGGTCCAGCAGGTCCTTTGGGTGGAGGTGGGTGGGCCGGCAGTGCTTGCCAGCTCTCCATGTGCAGTGACCAGCCCCATCCAGCCGAGACCAGGGGCAGACCTTGATCGTCTTCGACCCACCTTGCTCCGTGGCCAAGTCACCGCCGAAGTGCTGCAGCACGTACCGAATGTTGGCATAGGCGCCATACTGAGGCGGGGGGCTCCTCTTGGGCGGCGGCTTGGGCGCTGCTTTCGGGGCCGGCCTCGCTGCCGCGGACGGGGATGCCACAGGCTGTACCGGCGGCACGCTTGGTGGCTGCGGCAGGTGCAGCATTCCCCCCACGGGAAACTGCTCCTCCACCCAGCGGCGCCACGCGTCGGCGAACATCTCCCGGTCGCCCTCGACCTTCCACTTGGACGTGGAGAACGCCCGGAGCCACGGCCCCATGTTCTCCGCCATTACCAGGCGAAGGTCATCTTCTCCGCTCTGCTGGCGGAAGCGTCTCGCGGCCGCGCCTGCCACAGTCCCTTGGAGGTACAGCGCTCCGCCCCCGTCGCCACTCAGTGCACTAAGGTGCAGGGCCTCCAGGTCGGCGGGGCGGACTGTGAGCACCGCGCCCTCTCCGCGATCGTACAGGCGCAGTGCCGAGGAGTGGGGCTCCAATGCCGCCACAACCCAGCACCACGCCCGCAACACGCTATGCAGCAGTGCCAGCGAGGCTGCCGGCCTGTTGCTCGAGGACTGCGCTGCCAGGGCCCTTGGGAGGGCCGCTGCGTGACCCTGCAGCGCCCTGCACATGACAGCTGCATGCTCAGCCTTCCACATGGTGCTCGGGGCTATGGGCCAGACGTCCTGCCCCTGGATCGCAGGCGGTCGCGTGACCTCCACGAAGACCGCCGGTGCCGGCAGGTTGACCTCAGCCGTGCACCTGTGTGCCCTGCGCACCGGCCCCAGCTCCCCGAGGCACTCCCGGAACACCCTGTAGCAGGCTGGGCCCCTGGACTGCTGCCTCCTGAGCCGGCACGTGGTGACGACAACCCACTCCAGTCCCCCTGTTTCCACCCAAACACAGGCCCAATACTCCGCCCCTTCCAACACCACCAGCCGCCCCATATCCGCCACACCCACCGTATGGGTGGGAGGCACGCTCTCCCCCCGCAGCCACCGCTTTCTTCCCACGGCTGGGGGGCATGCATCCGCTGCTGCTGCATCGCGTCCTGCATGTGCTGCAGGGACACTGTCATCAGCATGGACATCCCCCTGTCCGCTGCCGCCGCCATACACAGCAGGGCATGTTGCATGCGCGCCCCGGCAACCCCACGCTGTGCTGGACGTCCGCCACGTCCAAGGGTGTGCGGGGCGCCAGCAGGGCATCCATCACCGCTGCGAGCAGCTCCCCCAGGGACGGCAGACGCGCGATGGACCCCATGTCCCTGTTGAGGACCACCGCCGCCACCCTGCGCCTGTCCAGCGCGGACAGGAGGTTGCCCGGTCTTGGCACCCAAAGAAGGGTGCCGACGGTGGACATGAGGGCGCACACGCCACAGTCCTTGTTGTTGCCGGCTGGCTGCTGCACCTGTGCCGCCCTGGCCGTCGCCAGCAGATGCTCCGCGCCCGGCCACCCCGCCCTCTGGCCCCTGGGTGCGAAGCGCTTCGTCCGAACTGCCATGTCCCATGTGTGTGGCCACTGGGGCTGGGCTCCAGACACCGCAGGCTGGCGTAACGGGTCCACGGTCAACTGCGTGGCAGGGGCCAGGAGGTGGTGAGACATCCAGTGCCGCATGCTCGGCGTCTCCGACTGGTCGAGGTACACCGCCTCTTACCCCCCCAGTTCGACGTACCTCGCAATGAGCAGGGCAGCCGGGGTTTGGTCGTGCCGCTGGCCCTCCGGCCCCTCCCTCGGGAGCATCATGGCGTGGGGGGCCAGGCACTGCACCACGTCGGCTGCCAGGGCGACCACGTCGTCGCTGAGCTCCACCCTATGGTCCGCGGCCACCAGGAAGTGGTGCCGGGGCTTGGAGTACAGGTGCTCCAGGGCGCCCCGCAACTCATCTGGCGGGGGAGAGGCGTTTCTGCAGTCCCGCAGCCAGGGGAGTGCGCCCTGGAGATGCCGCCCTGCTCCTCCTGGCCAGACGGCGGCCCTAAGGACCGGCAGGTCGCGCCAGACAGCCCCAGTGACCGGATCGCGCCAGGGCTGTGGCCTGTCGGCTCCCCATTGGAGGACAGCCACCACCACATGCGTGGTCAGGGGCTCTGCCGCGAGCTGCAACGCTGTCCCCCCGTCCGTCTCGATCACCGTGCCCCGTGGGGCAGTGAAGACGTGGCCACCGGTCCCACGGACCGCCACCCATCCCCACAAGACCGCCACTGGCCCACAGCTCGGGTCGCTGGTTCTCCTGGGCAGGACCACTACCGGCGGGCACGGGCTTTTGGTGGCCCACACGCGCCATTCCACTTCCACCAGACGCTCGTGACCAGGGGGCCGGAACACCTGGGCACATGCGTCTGGGAGACGGCGATGGACGGCGGTCCACACATCTGTCAGTCCGCGTGAACTGGAGTCCTTCCAGGATGTCCCTGTCCACAGGGCTGGGGAGGCGGGCAGTGCGAAACCCTGGCCCCTCTCGGTCTCCCAGCAGCAAGACCTCCGGGTCTGTGGCCGCAAGGCGAGCCGCCACCGTGGGGAGATGCAGGGAGACAGTCCACGGCTGGACTGAGACAGGCTCGCGCGGGAGGTCAGGGCAGGCCGCCACAGCACTGCCATCCCTCGCCCAGCTGAGCGCTCTGTCCCAGCACTGCGCCCACGCACCCGGCGCTGCCGCCAACGACCAGGACAGGTACGTCATGACCGCCTTAGCCTGCCACTCGCGAAGGTCCATGCCGGCAGGATGTGTGTGCCACGTGCACACCCACCCCAGGTTGGCCTCCTGGACGGTGACCATGTCCCTCCACGGGACCATCGGGAACAGAGTGAGCAGGGCCACCATGCCACATGGCAACGCCATCGCCCACTCGGTCAGGCCCCCACTCTCCACCGCATCCCCACCGCTGGGCGTCCTCCTCCTTGCGCCTTTACCACCACTCCCCGCAGCAACGTTCCGTGGTCCCGGCCGTGGCCCTGGCTGCGGTCCAGGCTGAGGGCCCCCACACGGGCCATGGCCTGGAGGATTAGAAGCAATTCCTGGGGCCCAGTGCCTGCAGGTTTCCACCTCCCCCGTCTTCCGCCACGCCTTCTCCGCCACTCCCAGCCCCCGTGGGCCCACTTGACGCTGCACTTCCCGCGTCCCCATGAACTCCGGCTCCTCGTCCCGCTCCATGGCGACCTGCGCCTCTTCACTCCTCCTGCGTTGGTCCTTCTCCTCGAGTGCCTCTGTCGTCGGCGGCGGGCTCGCTGCAGCCGTGAACCTCGTCAGGGCCGCCGCCACAATGGCTTGCACATCCACCTCCTCCCCGGCCACCTATACATACATATATATACATACATATATATACATATATATGTATATATACATATACATATGTATATATACATATATACACACACACACACACATATATATATATACATATATACATATATATATATATATATACATCAATATATGTATATATATATACATATTGTTGGGCCAGTTGGGCCCTTGATCAGTATGATCTGTTGCACATGTTTTCTTGTTGCATGTTGCACATTGTGCCCAGAACAGGAGAACGCAGGGCAAGCAGGGCAAGCAGGGTGCAGGGTGCAGTGAACAGGTGACGCCAGGGGAGCAATGGAGACATGGTTGTTGGGCCAGTTGGGCCTTTGATCTAGTTTGATCTGTTCCACATGTTCACTGGTTGGCGATTATGCGAGGTGCACAGTGTGCACGGCGAGGGGTCAGCAGGACACATTGCGCGGAGAGCGCACAGAGAACACAGCTCAGGGCACAGGGCACAGGGTCCAGGGTCCAGGGTCCAGAGTCCAGGGTCCAGAATCCAACAGAAGAGCACCCAAAGCATTAGCATTGACAACCCAGGTCGAGCACGAGCGCAAAGAAAATTGATGGTACACACACACACACACACACACACACACACACACACACACACACACACACACACACACACACACACACACATATATATATATATATATATATATATATATATATATATACATATATATATATATATATATATATATATATATATATATCTATATATATATATATATCTATATATATATATATATATATATATCTATATATATATATATATATATATATATATATATATATATATATATATATATATGTATGTATATATATATATGTATATATATATATATATGTATATATCCTCCAATCTACACCCCTCTCCCCAACTCTGGATGGCTCCACCATACGGCTCTAACGTACGTGCGAAGGCCACAAACTGCTGCATACATGTGCTGGAAGGGGTTAAACTCAGTCAAAACGGGCTCAAAATAGGCTAAAAACACTTGTTTGAGCATCCCAAATGGTCCGGGATCACTTTTGGAACAACGCCTTTTTGACCCATTTTTGACCCATTTTTGGTCCCAAAAGGACCCATTTTCAAGGCACTTCGGGGTTCCCCAAGGGGCAAAACACGTCACCACGGGCTCAAAATGGGCTAGAAACACTTGTTTGATCATCCCAAATGGTCCAGGATCACTTTTGGAAAAACACATTTTTGACCCATTTTCGACCCATTTTTGGTCTTGAAACGGCCCATTTTCAAGGCATTTTGGGACTTTCCATGGCCCAAAACGCGGCCCCATAGGCTCAAAACGGCCAAAAAACACTTGTTTGACCATTGCAAGTGGTCTAGGAAGAACTTTGGAAAAAATGATCTTTTTCGCCCCGGGGACCCTGGTGCACCTACCGTTGGCCCCCGCCGTGCGCGGTCTGTGCTGCGCTCCGGCTGCACGAAGTGACCACTGGTACGGGGTCTAGGCGTCCGTTTGGGCGTTTCCAAGGCTTGGAAACCACAGAGAGTGGCGGGTTGCTCGGTGGACTAGGTGCCCCCGGAATCGGATTTTGAGCCACGTAGCCCAAGATACGGCCCGTGCTTGGTTTCGGGGTGTTGGTGCACATTGCGCAGATTTTGGGGCTTTTTGGCGCCTTTTTGGGCCGTTTCTCGGACATATCGTGGAGTTGAGGGGCACTAGGGGGCTCTTTGACACGGTGATATCAAGCCGCATGTGCAGAGTAGCCACTTTCTGACGCGGTTTCGGGGCCGTTTCGGGCCAAAAGAGGCTCTTTTGGGGCAGAAAATGCGCACTTTTGGGAGGGCACCCCCGACTTGGCGCCTCCGCCCCGGGGCGCCAGCGGTGAGTTCTCAGCTGACAACTTGGATTTGGCAGGGGCATCACCTAGGCCCCAGGATGCGTAGAGTAGAGTAGAGCCCGAAGCGATGCGGCGAAGCAATGGCTAAAACGGAAGGGAGAAGTGGTTGTTGCTTGCTTGTTGCTTGCTTGTTGCTTGCTTGCTTGCTTGTTAGCTAGATTTAAGGGGAGAGGGGTGTAGTAATATATATTTTGACTCATCTTTGGTCCTGAAACGGCCCATTTACAAGGCATTTTGGGATTTTCCATGGCCCATAACGCGCCACCACTTGCTCAAAACGGGCTAAAAACACTTGTTTGAGCATCCCAGGTGGTCTAGGAAAAACTTTGAAAAAAATGATTTTTTTCGCCCCGGGGACCCTGGTGGACCCACCGTTGGCCCCAACCGTGCGTGGGCTGTGCTACATTCCGGCTCCACGAAGTGACCACTGGTACGGGGCTCTAGGTGGCTAGTTGGGCGAACTGAGGCTTGCAAACCACAAAACGTGGGAGGTTGCGGGTGGACTACGTGCCCTCAGAATCGGATTTTGAGCAACGTAGCCCGAGATACGGCCTGTTCTTGGTTTCGGGCTGTTGGTGGACATGGCGCAGATCTTGGGGCTTTTTGGCCCCTTTTTGGGCCGTTTCTCGGACATATCGTGGAGTTGAAGGGCACTAGAGGGCTCTTTGACACGGTGGGGTCGAGGGCACCTGCAGTGTAGCCATCGTCTGCTTTGTTTTGCCGTTTTGACTAGGTTTGGGGGCCGTTTTGGGCCAAAGAACGCTGTTTTTGGGGCACAAAATGCGCAGTTTTGGGGGGGAACCTCCCGACCTGGCGCACCAGCCCGGGGCCGCCACCGGTGATTTTCTGACTGAAACTTTGGATTTGGCAAGGGCAACACCTAGGCTCTAGGATGGCGAGGGTGGAGTAGAGCCCAGAGCGATGAAGGGGAGCAATGGCCAAAACAAAAAGGAGAAGTGCTTGTTGCTTGTTGTTGCTTGCTTGTTGCTTGCTTGCTTGCTTGTTAGCTAGATTTAAGGGGAGAGGGGTGTAGTAGTATATATATATATATATATATATATATATATATGCATACAGATATATATATATATATATATAATATATATATATATATACCGGCGAGCGGGGGCTCAGGACGTGGCGTGTTGCCGCAGCCGCTAGGCAGCCTGCCCCCGGAGGTATCGTGTGCGGTACAAAATGCGTGCGACTTGCCAGGAGCTCAGGACACCAGGGGGCAGCAAGGAAGAGAGGGAGTGGGAGGGTTGCCTCGCACATTGCTCTGCACGGTGCACGCCGAGGGGATAGAGGGAGGAAGGGGACAGAGAGAAAGGAGGCCAGAGACCCTGCAACCAGGGACGAGGGGCAGGGCAAGGTGAGAGAGGGCGAGCAGAGAGGGGGCAGGACAGGGCCAGGGGGCCGGGGCAGAGAGGGGGATCAGAGAGGGAGCGCTGCCTCGCGAATTGCTCCGCACCCTGCTCGCTCTGGCCAGAGGGCAGAGGATCAGAGATGGCAGGGCAGGGAAGAGGGCGTGCTGCTCGCGGACCAGCATATGCGCATTGTATGCCAGGGCGGCTTGAAAGAGCGAACATGGGACAGGAGCAAAAAGGTGCCCCACAACCGAGAGAGCCGCCGGCAGCGCGTGGGGACACTGGTCAAGGCGGGGCGCCGCGGCGTGCTGCCACAAGGCAGCCCGCCCCCAAAAGGTGCAGTGTGCTGCGTGCCTGCGTAGTGTCATGCAACGAGGGCCGGCAAGGACGAGAGGAGAGGGCACGGGCAGGGCAAAAGAGGTAGGACACTTAGGAGGCGAGCAAAGGCCGGACCGCCGGAGCAGAGAGAGGGAGGGACGAGGGAGACAGGGGAGGGACTGCGCTTTGCTCTGCACCATGCGCGCAAAGAGGGCGAGGGAGGGAGCAGAGGGGGCAGGGTAGGGGATAGTTGCCATGCGCCGTGCCGTGCGCCATGCGCGTCCTGAAACCGGCTCTGACCTCATTCATGCATGTGGCACGTATGCACATTGTATGCCCCGGCGGCTTGAAAGAGCGAACATGGGACAGGAGCAAAAAGGTGCCCCACAACCGAGAGAGCCGCCCGCAGCGCGCGGGGACACTGGACAAGGCGGGGCGCCGCGGCGTGCTGCCACAAGGCAGCCCGCCCCCAGAGGTGCAGTGTGCTGGGTGCCTGCGTAGTGTCATGCAACGAGGGCCGGCAAGGACGAGAGAAGAGGGCACGGGCAGGGCAAAAGAGGTAGGACACTTAGGAGGCGAGCAAAGGCCGGACCGCCGGAGCAGAGAGAGGGAGGGACGAGGGGGACAGGGGAGGGACTGCGCTTTGCTCTGCACCATGCGCGCAAAGAGGGCGAGGGAGGGAGCAGAGGGGGCAGGGTAGGGGATAGTTGCCATGCGCCGTGCCGTGCGCCATGCGCGTCCTGAAACCGGCTCTGACCTCATTCATGCATGTGGCACGTATGCACATTGTATGCCCCGGCGGCTTGAAAGAGCGAACATGGGACAGGAGCAAAAAGGTGCCCCACAACCGAGAGAGCCGCCCGCAGCGCGCGGGGACACTGGACAAGGCGGGGCGCCGCGGCGTGCTGCCACAAGGCAGCCCGCCCCAAGAGGTGCAGTGTGCTGGGTGCCTGCGTAGTGTCATGCAACGAGGGCCGGCAAGGACGAGGGAAGAGGGCACGGGTAGGGCGAAAGAGGTAGGACACTTAGGAGGCGAGCAAGGGCCGGACAGCCGGAGCAGAGAGAGGGAGGGACGAGGGAGACAGGGGAGGGACTGCGCTTTGCTCTGCACCATGCGCGCAAAGAGGGCGGGGGAGGGAGCAGAGGGGGCAGGGTAGGGGATAGTTGCCATGCGCCGTGCCGTGCGCCGTGCGCGTCCTGAAACCGGCTCTGACCTCATTCATGCATGTGTCATGTCAAGTCAACCAAGCCTGGCGCCGGAAACGGGAAGTGGCACGGGGGGGTGGGCACCTGCGGCGCCATCCGTAGGGCCTCCCGTGCAGTGACCCAACTTGTGGCGCAGAGGGGACACGCGCCAGTGGCGCCATCCACTGGACCCCCTGCGCCTGTTGCAGTTATTGTGGCGCAGAGGGGACGGGCACCAGCGGCGCCATCCGGTGGGCCCCCTGCGGCGGCGATTATGCAGATTAACCAGATGGCCAGGGAATGCCACAAATGAATCCCCCGCCCGTCTCCCCGCGTCTCTGCCATAGGACCTCAGGGGCCTCCATCGCGCTCGGGGGTGGCAGAGACCCGGGGGACGAGAGCGCCCGGCCGCTTTGTAGCCGCCACTTCCAGCGGACTGATACCACGGCACCGGTATCAGGCCGCTCGGAAGTTGATACACAGGCACCAGGGAGGGGATGGGCAGTCAGCCCCCCCCCGGGCTGTTGGGTGCCGAAACAGGGGCCCGCCCCTCGACCAGGGCGGCGGATGGCGCGACAGAAGCCTTCGAGGCGTACAGTAAGTCCTCCCCGCTGCTCGCACTTCCTCATCTTCCGTCTCCAGCCGGGTACGTACCTCCACCAGTAAGTATGGGCACAGGAGGGAGCAGGCACGGGACACTGAGCACCTTGCGGAGATGTGGCGACTACCGCCAAGGGGCAACAGCGGTTGGAGATCCTCAGGTGCGGAGCCTATACCATGGAGAAGGACGGGAAGGCCCCAAGAGAAAATCCCCCCCCAACCCCCACTGCCTCACCTCGTGCCTTCGTCGTGCTTGCCACGTGCCTGCGACATGCGTGCTACGAAGGGAAGACGACAAGGGCGCCCCCCCCCCCCACACACCTCTGCCCCCCCAGGGGTAGGGGATGAAGGTAGGGGGGGGCGAAAAGCGGACCCCCCCGAGGACAAAGCGGCAGGGTGGGGAGGCAGCGGAGAGAGGGTGCGGGACGGACCACACGACCGTGCCCGAAGGGAGCACGCGCCGTACAAGCCCCAACGGGGGGACCACCGGAGTTGCGAACGCAGGGTAGGAAGGGCGACGACGGGAGCCACAAGGCAAGCCCCCCCCCCTGCAGAGGGACAAGTGCCGCGCCTCGTGCCTACACCCTGCTCGCGACGTGCTTACGCCGGAGGGCAGACAGCGAGGACGCCCCCCCCCCCACCCCCTTCTCCCCCACCTGCCCAGGAAAGGGGCGAGGACAGCGAGGAGACACCAAGGGGACAGGGGGGGGGGGGCAGAGAACGGACCGAAACGCCGGGGGGAGAGAAGGGCGGCGAGCGGAGGAGACGCCAGGCAGCCGGAGCCCAAATAAAAAAAAACATAGCAAACCAACGGGCGAGAGCAGGGACAGACAGCAGAGACGGACGGGACACGGCAGGAACCAGGGAGTGCGGCAAGGGGCGCGGGAAAGGGGGACAGCCCTAGGGAAGAAAGCGGGGAGGCAGGGACCAACACCGCAGCGGACGTCGGGGGGGCCGGGGTGACAGGAGCCCGCGAGGGACGCTGGTGAGGTACCCGACCTTAGGGGTTGGGGGGCCCCCCCGGTGTCAGTATCGGCCCCAGCTGAGCGCAGGCAATAAGGTGGGTTACGCCCGGGACCGTTGGCCAGCGGCCCGAGGTGGCACCGGGCTGGGGGGGTGGCCAATGGGCCTGACCTGGAGCACTCCCCACGGCACGTACTGCGGTCCTATGAGGGGCTGCGGGTAGGGCACACCGTCCATCTGGGTAGGCAAGAGACGCGCCTATCCCGCAAGGACTCCCCTGAGACCCACAGTGTACCCGACCCCAGTTTGGGGAAGGGCTGATGTACCTGGTTCCGACGCAGGTCCATTTGTACGGAAAGGGTACAAATGGACGGCCCGTACAACAGAGTTACACCCTGACGGGGAGTGCATGCATTGGCCCCCCCCTGAGAAAACTCCCGGAAAGAGGGACGCGAGCCAGCGTCGGGCGCCCCCCCCCCCCCACAGCTGGGTACAACCAAGGAGCACACCTAGGGGGCGAAACCGGAGGCAAAAAAGCACGAAAAGGAAGGGGGGCAAGGCGCACAAGAGGGGTGGGCAACAGTGTCCTGCAATGTGTCGTGCATCATAAGGCCAGCAGCGGGCGGGACGGGCCACTGAGTCCACCTGTTCTCCCATGTCCAAAGCTCACACAGCCTTCGATAGCTAAATGTCGCTATCTGTCCCAACCAATCCTGCAGAGTTGTCGGCCTTCTGGCGACGTGCCCAGCGCCTGGTAGACACGGTGTGTGATCTCGTCAGACACGGGCCGCACACGTATCCGGCGTTCCAGGCGTGCGTTGATGCGGACCGTCCGACCAGGGCAACGGATGGGACCACTTCATTGACGTCTGAATGCGGCAGGTGTTGGCCCGCGATCCCGAACCGTACAATGCGCCTGACATTCAGGCGCGGTTCGCAGCAGGCACGGTGCCGTTCGGGGTGCACCTGCTCAACCGACTACTCCAACGTCTACATGATCTCGGGCAGCTCGAGGACGCGCAGCGCGGGCGGCACAAAATAAGACCGATGGCGCGGTGGCCGGGGTATGCGGCGCTGGATGCGTTTCCCATGCCGCCGCCCCCGGGCCTCGGGCCCCCGCCCTTCCCGCCCTTTGGGGCTCACCACCACCACCAACGCCATCTCGATCACCTACTTCACGACCCCGTCGGGTTCCCCATGATGCAGCATCACTTCCCACACCAACACGTACACCCGGCGGCTGTGCCACAGCTTCCCGTCCACGTTAACCATCACGATCACCCGGCGGCTGTGCCACAGCTCCCCGTCCACCTTCACCATCACCATCACCATCACCGTCCGCACCAGCATGTGGTGTACCCGCATCCCCTGCCCCAGCAGCACCCTCGGCCGCCTCAGCATGCGGTACCGGTGCCGGTACCGGTACCGGTGCCTGCGCCGGGGCGGGGCGCCCGGCAGCTGGGGTTGTCGCAAGGGGAGGCACATGGTGTGCCCCCAGGCGAGGCGGGGAGAACGGGGGCGCCAGCGGCTGCGCGACTCCTGGCGGTGCCCCAGCCGGGGCATACGACGGCGGGGTCTCCACTGCGGACGGTGCCGGTGCCGGATCCAGCGGTGCCGCGCGGGGCCCTGCCCGTGGTGCCGACAGGGCCTGAGCCGGTGGTGCCGGGTGATGGTCCACCCCCGACGCATGGGCTGCAGGGCGCAGCCCCCATGGGGAGGCCTACGGCAGGGGAACAGGCGGAGGCAGCGGCGGCCGGCCCGCGAGACATCAGCGAGCTGCTTGCGCAGGCCCTGAACGCGTACCGGCGGACAGCCGCGGGGGGCGATGGAGCCGCGCCGGAGGCACCGGGGAGGCGGGCTGACGCCGGCGAGCTGATCGCGCAGACGCTCGCGGCTGTCGCCCCGAGGGCGGGAGGGGCCAGGGAGAAGCCGTCGGAGGTGGTTGCTCCGGGGGGGCAGGACGCGGGGCGAGGTGTGCCAGAGGCGCAGGCACCGGAGGTGGGCGGTGGGATCGTGGAGCCTAGTGGGAGGCGTGCCAATGCAGATGGAGTTGAGGACTGGATGTGGGAGTGGCGGGAGTGGCGCCAGGTGGCGCCTGGTGAGCTGTGCCCGGCGGGGCCGGCGTACAGCATGGACCTCCATGCGGGCACCAGCTGGGCCCGGCTGCCCGACAACCTGCGGGCACGGCTGGACGCGGCGGAGGCGGCAAGGAGCGGAGGCGCTGACGAGTGGCCTCTGGCGCCCTTCCCGCCGCGACTGGACAGGCCGCTGGTGACTGTTGCGGCTGGGGAAGTGGCGGAGGAAAAGCAGGAGGCGGAGGACGAGGAATACGGAGAGGCGTACGGGCCTGGCGAGTCGGCGCTGGCCCTCATGTATGAGGACGACGCCGGGCCCGACGTCTACGGCGGCATGGACGTGGACCCGGCCAACGCGCCGCTGCGGCCCATGCCCACTGCGGTGCCGCCCCCTCCCCTGGGGAGCTATGAGCAGCAGCACTGCAGGTACCATGCGGCCGAGGGTGCCCACAGGCACGGCCTCATGGGTACGGGGCAGCGGGGGGCAGGGATGCTGGCGAGCGCCCTGGAGCGCTACGAGCTCCAGCGCCCAGGGCAGGTCGCCCGGGAGATGGCCTTGGGGGCCGCGGCCCCTGGACAACGGCCAGGTCCGCTTTGTCCAGCTGGGGGACGCGGTGGTCCTGGGTCACCACCCTGGTGATGTCCGGGCAGCCGAGCCCGAGGAAGGCCTCCCCATGTCGGTGCGCCTGTCCGTGGGACGCCTGCCGGTCGAGGCAGGGCTGGAGGATGTGCGGCGGGACGAAGGCCTGTACGTGGCCTTTTGGCGGGCCGGGGCTGACGCTTGGCGTCGCGAGCAGGCCGTGCGGCCCCTCACGCCCCAGGCGCTGGGATCCCATGCGCTCCTGGTGGCGGTGCACCCCGAGGGTGGAGAGGTCGTGTTCGCCGCAGACCGCCTGCTGCTGTACGTCCCAACCTCCAGCAGCTACTGCCTTGAGAGCCGCGGCGGTCACCTCACGCTGGTGGTGGTGGTGGGCATGCGCCTCGACGAGAGCGCTGCCCCCCAGGGGTCCGAACACGCGGTCCCGGTGGGGAGTGATGAGGAGGCAGGCCGCGACGGTGACGAGGTGGGCCAGGAGCAGCCCACGGGGGAGGAGCAGCAGCAGGGTCAGACGGAGGTGGCCGGGGAGGAGGTGGATGTGCAAGCCATAGTGGCGGCGGCCCTGGCGAGGTTCACGGCTGCAGCGAGCCCGCCGCCGATGACGGAGGCACTGGAGGAGGAGGACCAACGCAGGAGGAGTGAAGAGGCGCAAGTCGCCATGGAGCAGGACGAGGAGCCGGAGTTCATGGGGACGCAAGAAGCGCTGTGTGAGGTGGGCCCACGGGGGCCGGGGGTGGCGGACAAGGCTGGGCTGAAGACGGGGGAGGTGGAAACCTGCAGGCACTGGGCCAAGGGGTGGTGCATGCGGGCAGATGCTTGCCGGCTCGCCCACCCCAGCCGCCGGTGCCGCGGGGAGTACCCCGGGAATTGCTCCTGATCCTCCAGGCCATGGCCCGTGTGGGGGCCCTCAGCCTGGACCGCAGCCGGAGCCACGGCCGGGGCCACGAAACGTTGCTGCGGGAGGTGGTGGTAAAGGTGCAAGGAGGAGGACTCCCAGCGGTGGGATATGCGGTGGAGAGTTGGGGCCTGACCGAGTGGGCGGTGGCGTTGCCATGTGGCATGGCGGCCCTGCTCACTCCGTTCCCGGTGGTCCAGTGGAGGGACATGGTCACCGTCCAGGAGGCCAACCTGAGGTGGCTGTGCACGTGGCACACGCATTCTGCCGGCATGGACCCTCGCGAGTGGCAGGCCAGAGCGGTCATGACGTACCTGTCCTGGTCGTTGCCGGCAGCGCTGGGTGCATGGGCGCAGTGGTGGAACAGAGCGCTCCGCTGTGCGAGGGATGGCAGTGCTGTGGCGGCCTCCCCTGACCTCCCGCGCGAGCCCGTCTCAGTCCAGCCGTGGACTGTCTCCCTGCATCTGCCCATGGTGGCGGCTCGCCTTGCGGCCACAGACCCGGAGGTCTTGCTGCTGGGGGACCGGGAGGGGCCAGGGCTTCGCCTGGGCCGGGGGCTTGAGGTTCGCACTGCCGGCCTCCACAGCCCTGTGGACAGGGACATCCTGGAGGGACTCCAGTTCACGCGGGCTGACGGGGCAGATGTGTGGACCGCCGTCCATCGCCGGCTCCCGGACGCATGGCCAAAGGTGTTCTGGCCCCTTGGTCACGAGCGTCCAGTGGGATTGGAATGGCGCGTGTGGACCGCCAACAGCCCATGCCCGCCAGTGGTGGTCCTGCGCTGGAGAACCAGCCACCCAAGCTGGGAGACTGTGGCCGTCTTGTGGGGATGGGTGGCGGTCCGTGGGACCTGTGGCCCCGTCTTCACTGCCCCACGGGCCACGGTGATCGCCACTGACGGGGGGACAGCGTCGCAGCTCACGGCAGAGCCCCTGACCACGCATGTCGTGGTGGCCGTCCTCCAGTGGGGGGCCGACAAGCCACAGCCCTGGCGCGATCCGGTCGCTAGGGCTGTTTGGCGCAACCTGCCGGTCCTTAGGGCAGCCGTCTGGCCACAGGGAGCAGGGTGGCATCTCCCGGGCGCACTCCCCTGGCTGCGGGATTGCGGAGACGCCTCTCCCCCACCGGCTGAGTTGCGGGGCGCCCTGGAGCACCTGTACTCCAAGCCCAGGCACCACTTCCTGGTGCCCACGGACCATGGGGTGGAGCTCAGCGACGATGTGGTCGCACTGGCAGCCGACATGGTGCAGTGCCTGGCCCCCCACGCCATGTTGCTCCCGAGGGAGGGGTGAGAGGGCCAGCGGCACGACCAAACCCCGGCTGCCCTCCTCATTGCGAGGTACGTCGAGCTGGGCGGCTCAGAGGCGGTGTACCTCGACAGGTCGGAGACGCCGAGCATGCGGCACTGGACGGCTCACCACCTCCTGGCCCCTGCCACGCAGTTGACGGTGGACCTGCTAGGCCAGCCTGCGGTGTTTGGAGCCTAGCCCCAGTGGCCACACACATGGGACATGGCAGTCCGGACCATGCGCTTGGCACCCAGGGGCAAGAGGGCGGGGTGGCCGGGCGCGGAGCATCTGCTGGCGGTCGCGCGGGCGGCACAGGTGTAGCAGCCTGACGGCAACAACAAGGACTATGGCGTGTGCGCCCTCATGTCCACTGTCGGTACCCTTCTCCGGGTGCCAAGACCGGGCAACATCCTGTCCGCGCTGGACAGGCGGTGGGTGGCGGCAGTGGTCCTCAACAGGGACATGGGGCCCATCGCGTGTCTGCCATCCCTGGGGGAGCTGCCCGCAGTGGTGCTGGATGCCCTGCCGGCGCCCCGCATACCCTTGGACGTGGCGGACGTCCAGCACAGCGTGGGGTTGGCCGGGGCGCGCATGCAACATGCCCTGCTGTGTATGGCGGCGGCAGCGGACGGGGGGATGTGCATGCTGATGACAGTGTCCCTGCAGCACGTGCAGGACGCGATGCAGCAGCAGCGGATGCATGCCCCCCAGCCGTGGGAAGAGAGCGCCAAGCGATGGCTGCGGGTGGAGAGCGTCCCTCTCACCCATACGATGGGCGTGGCGGATATGGGGCGGCTGGTGGTGTTGGAAGGGGCGGAGTATTGGGCCTGTGTTCGGGTGGAATCGGGGGGACTGGAGTGGGACGTCGTCACCGCGTGCCGGCTCAGGGGCCCAGCCTGCTACAGGGTGTTCCGGGAGTGCCTCAGGGAGCTGGGCCCGGTGCGCAGGGCACACAGGTGCACGGCCGAGGACATCCTGCCGGCGCCGGCGGTCTTCGTGGAGGTAACGCGACCGCTGACGGTCCGGGGGCAGGACGTCTGGCCCGTAGCCCCGAGCAACATGTGGCAGGCTCAGCATGCAGCTGTCATGTGCAAGGCGCTGCAGGGTCAGGCGGCGGCCCTCCCCAGGGCCCCGGCAGCGCAGTCCTCCAGCAACAGGCCGGCAGCCTCGCTAGCGCTGCTGCACGGTGTGTCGCGGGCGTGGTGCTGAGTCATGGTGGCATTGGAGCCCCACTCCTCGGCACTGCGCCTGTATCATCGCGGGGAGGGCACGGTGCTGAAGGTCCGCCCCGCCGACCTGGAGGGCCTGCACCTTAGTGCACTGAGTGGCGACGGGGGCGCGGCGCTGTACCTCCAAGGGACCGTGGCAGGCGCGGCCGCGAGACGCTTCCGCCAGCAGAGCGGAGGAGATGCCCTCCGTCTGGTCATGGCGGGGAACATGGGGCCGTGGCTCCGGGCGTTCTCCATGTCCAGGTGGAAGGTCGAGGGCGACCGGGAGAAGTTCGTCGACGCTTGGCACCGCTGGGTGGAGGAGCAGTTTCCCGTGGGGGGGATGCTGCAGCTGCCACAGCCACCAAGCGTGCCGCCGGTTCGGCCTGCGGCACCCCTGGCCGCTGCGGCGAAGCCGGCCCAAAAGGCAGCGCCCAAGCCGCCACCCAAGAGGAGCCCCCCACCTGAGTATGGTGCCTATGCCAACATTTGGTACGTGCTGCAGCACTTAGGCGGCGACTTGGCCACGGAGCATCGTGGGTGGAAGGCGACCAAGGTCTGCCCCTGGTTTCGGCTGGATGGGGCTGGTCACTGCACGTGGAGAGCCGGCAAGCACTGCCGGCCCGCCCACCTCCACCCGGAAGACCTGCTGGACCACCTCCAGCGGGACCAGGCGGCTGATCCGGCACAACGGGACTAGGCGCTGGCCATGCTGGCTGGCGGTATGGCGGGGGGGCCAGGCGGGGCCGTTCGCATCGGCCCAGGCGAGGTCCAGAGCGCTCATGCTGCCCACGGGTGCCCGCCCTGCGGAGGAGCAAGGAGCATCGCAGTCGGCGGCGCAACCTGGGGCAATTAAGCCTGCAGCACGGCGCGGGGCGGTGACTTCTGCGGGGGGTACAGCGGCAAGTACGTCCGGCGGACAGGCGGAGGGGGTGCCCGCCGCATCTGCCGAGTCCCAGCCGGCAACGGCTGCCTTGAACGGGGGCCCACGGGGACAGGGACCACCTCGCCAGCCACCCGCACCGGGCGCAGGTGGTCCACATGGACCTGCTGGTGGCCCCCCTTCGTCCAGTGATCCAGATTTGGCAGGGGGCCCTGGTCTGCACGTGCAGCCGTGAAGGAGCCCCGCCTCCGACAGCCGAGGGGCGGTGTCCTGGAACATCCAGGGCTTGATGCGGGGGGACGGCGTACCAGTGGCCCGGGATATGCTCGACGGTGAGGCGGTGGCGGCGGGCATCATGAAAGCCGAGGGTGCCATCCTGGGCCTCTTCCAGGAGACCGGCCTGCAGGACCCTCAAGCTGTGGTACACTCGGAGAATCAGTGGCGTCACCACGGGTATCATGCGTACCCGGGGGTGGATACCTAGGCGGCGTCGGCGGCAGCGGTGCGCGGCGGGCTCTTGATTGCCCTTCGGGCGGACGTATTCGCCGCGGAGGAAGTTCAAGACGTCGTGGACATCGTGCCGGGCAAGGCCATGAGGCTCGATGTGGTGACCGCAGGTGGCACCCTCACGGTCATCAACGTCCACGGCCTGGGCAGCGGCGGCGACTCCTGGGCGTCTAAGGCGTCCTTCAGAGCTGACGTGGCCATGTACGCGGCAACCAAGAGCGCGGGAGGCAGCAGGGCCGTGCTCCTCGGGGGGGACTTCAACGTGTTTTAACCTGCCGATGATTTTGCACCCAGGAAACCTTGAGGATCTCAACAATGTGCAAAGCGGGGTATATGGCGCCAAATCACAAATTCAAATAAATCAAATGAACATGTTTCGGGTTAGTCGCCCCTCGTCAGCTGTAAGAGTACAGAAAGACAAACCACTGCAGGGCATCCCATTGAAGTAATGGGAATGACAGAAAAAATACATACAGTGAACAACAATCGAAACACGAATTAAATATCGTGAGCACAGGCCTTCCTCAGCGCGCGCATGCGCCACACTTGGCGCCGGGGCGGTCTCCAGCGTCGCTGGGGTCGGATCATGGCCCTGTGGTCCTGGACATCCCGCCGGCGGTGGCCGGCAAAGAGAGGGTCACCAGGATGGCCTACTCGCACGCCCAAGGCAGGCTGCATGCCATACGCCCGGACTCCCCGGGGGTTCGTGAGGCGGCGGCGGCAGTACTGCAGAAGGCCTGCGGGGATCCGCGGCTGCAGGCGTGGCTCTCGTCGGACCCGGACACTGCCACCATGGGCACGTCGGAGGTGCAGGTGGTCTTTGACCTGCTCTACGCCTTCCGGGATGACGTGTCCAGGGTCACGGGAGTGCGCATGCCGTCGGGCATGGACCAGCAGTACCCGTACGGGCAGGCGGATACAGAGGCGTCTCTGGCCCAGGTCCTCTCGGATCAGCAGGCCCTGGCCAGGCGCTCCCATGAGCTGTGACAACGGGACGCGGCGGCGGCCGGAATCCACTCCCAGGAAGCGACTGCCTTGCTACAGCACCTCCGGCGGGTGGACCCCGACCTGTCCCCCGCTTCGGTAGAGGACCTACGTGCCGCGTTGGACCAACAGCTGCACCAGCTAGAGACGCGCGTGGAGGAGCTGTGGGGTGTCCTCAGGAGCAACAGGCGCCGGTCCATCAAGGACTATTAGCGGGGCAGGGTTCCGGATCTGCAACTCTGATGGACGGCGATACGGGGGACCATCAACGTGGTGAACTATGCGCCCTCGGGCCTGTGGTCCGTACGCGTCTGCGAGTCGGAGAAGGTGCTCTTGGAGGCCGCGGACGTCGTTGGCGAGGTCCACAGGTATTGGGAGGCGCTGTACGCCAAGCAGCCTGTGAACCTGCCGGCCTTCGAGCGGCTGGTCCGGGCCCACATCCCCCGAGGGCTGCCTGAGGAATGGAGGTCGGTGCGAGACTACACCCTTCAGAACCTTAAAGACGCCGTGAGGTAGGCCGTGGCGGACGACAAAGCTCCGGGGTCCAACCGGGTCACAGCTGCCCTCAAAGCAAAGCTGCCTGAACTGGTGCAGGGAGTCGTGGTGCACGCGTACAGGGCTATCCTACGGGGTGCAGACGTCCCAGAATCCTGGCACGAGGCCATTATCTGGCTGGTGCCCAAGGGCACAGCCACGGGCAACCTGGACGAGTACAGACCAATAGCGCTGGGGCAGCAAGACATGCGAATGCTCATGACTCCCCTCATGCGGAGGTTCACAGCTGTCCTGGCACGCAAGGGACTGGCTGCGGACTGGCAGTTCGGAGCCATGCCGGGCTCCACGGCAGCTGCCCTGGTGTTCCTAGCCCAGCGCACGCTGCAGCGTGGGCAGGAGGAAAACAACGTCCTGGCCTTCGATGTGTCAAAGGCTTTTGACACAGCGATGCATGGGGCGCTGGCGCTCCTCCTACGCCACATGGGTTGTCCCGGGAGAGCTCATCAGGCTCTTCCACAACCTCAGTCGCGGGTCCCTTGTGCGCATCGTCACAGCGCACGGCCCAACGCCAAGCATTCGGCTCCACAGGAGCCTGCGGCAGGGCAGTGCGGAGAGCACTGTGCTCTACCTCCTCCTCTTAGAACCTCTCCTGCGGAGCCTTGCCTGCAAGGCACGGGGAGATGCTCGCCACGCGGTGCCGCCCCTGGTGCAGGCATACTCTGATGCCCTCCTGTTAATAGTGCACTCCCTGCCGCAGTTCCTGGAGTATGCAGCGGCGATAGCGCAGTACCTCACGGACATGGGCATGTCCCTCAACGTGGGAAAGTGCGCCTATGCCAATACTGCTCGCATCCATTCGATCATGGTGTGCCTGAGCCCAGGGAACACGGCGGCCCCGTGGGTATGCTTACGCGCCAAGGGCACGGTGCCATACTTGGGCCTGCGCCTCGACCCCAGGGGGGTGGCAACCATGAAGGAGAAACATGTACTACGGTGTGAAGCTCTGCTGGGCTGGTGCAAGAACACGTTGGGGCCGGCGCCCGTGCCTCATGAGGTGATGGCGGCTGTGGTTGGAGGCATCGTGCGGTACGCGGCGCCCTACCTGTCCGACACGGCGGAGGCGGTGATCAAGCTGAGTACTGCCATCAATGCTGCAGCCCTGCAATTCGCGAAGCTGCCCAAGGACCTGTCCAACGTAGCAGTGCGGTCGGGTCATGGGTTACGATTGGCGGATGTCGAGGTTATCTGCCGCGACTCCGTCGTAGCGACCATGGCTCAACTCACACACCACAGGTCGACGACAGTCCGGGATGAGCTGCGGGCCATGCTCCGGGACATACACACGCAATACTGGGTGTGCGGGCAGTTCATGGTGCCCTCTGCGCCATTCGCCACGCACGCTGGCAATACGTGGGTGGACAGGGTTCTCTGGGCGATGGGGACGTTGCGCGTAGGACTTTTCATGCCATCGTCAGTGTACTCGTGTGTACACGCCCATCTGCCGCAGGTGCAGTGGGCAGGGCGGAAGTGGGTGTCCGAGTCCTACACCTTCAAGGGTAGGGACATCTGCGTTCTCTCGGGGCCCCGCACAGGTGCGGCGGTACAGCCCCTGACTGATCCCGCAAATGACCTCCCGCATGCGCGGCTCCCCTGTCCTGCGCCTGGGCACTGGGCTGTCCAGCTCCGGGAGTCTCATGAGGACCACCTGCACCTTCCGCACGCAGGAGTTGGGCCCCATCAGCTGGACCACGTGTGCTTCACGGGGCTCTGCGACGTCTTCCGGCTGCAGCTGCCTAGTCCGTTGACTCACCGTCTAGTTCACCCGGTGCGCCGCAAGAAGGCCAGCAAACACAATAGACAGTGCACTGCGGGGGATGTGTATGTGGTGGGCAGATACGGGGAGGAAGGATGGGACCCGGCGAACCCAGGGGTTGTCCATGCCGTTTGTCCCGCTAGCCGCCCTCCTGTTTCTGCTGGGGGACGTCTTTGAGGGTTACCAGCAGTAAGACGATCCAGCGTCCGTCCCCCTACTCACTCCACACGCCGGGGGTGGTATATACCCGTCACCACTGTGGGTTGTGCACGGGCGGCCAGCGTTTTCCAGGGCATGCGCGGCGGTGCACGGGTGCGACGAGTGGGCAATTGTCCTCCTGCTGCCAGCAGGCCCTGTCCCGGACCCTGATGAGTGCTCGGTCCCGGAAGTGGTTCGGATGTCCAATGTGCCGCACGATCCGCACGTCGCCGTCACGTCATTGCGTGATGGCGGCGCGGTGGATCGGGGATCTGTGCTGGTGTACCAGCCCTCCTGCTCCGCAACGGTTTGGGGGGCGGAGTATACCACGGCCCTTGAAGCCATCAAGTCAGTCTGCGGATGTGACCTGGCCTGGAGACCACATGCGGTATATCGGCCGAAAGTAGTTCTGTCCCCGGAGCTCACGGCCTCCAGCGCGGCGTCCATTGGAAGAGTCGTGCAGAGCACCCACTCCGACGTGGCATGGCTGGAACCACACCGGTACTGCTGGGTGCTAGTGGCGACTAAAGTCACATCGTCTGACGCGTCGCCCCAGGGAGACAACGCGACCAACGTGGCGGTGGCAAGCCACGGGAGCCCCACGTGGACGGGTGCCATCTACGGCACGGTCCCGGAGGCGGAGATCATCGGCGCGGCGGCGTACCTGTTGCACACGCCCCCGTCAGCGTGCACGGTACACGTGGTGGACGCGTCCATCATAGGAGCGCATCTCCGCAGGGCACAGGAGGCCCTTTACCGTGGCATCAAGGGGCCGACATCACATCTGGTCAACCAGCACGCGCTGAACTGGATAGTACAGGGGCTACGGCGACTGCCACGCCAAGTTGGGGGGTCACACCACTGGGTGGTGAGGCAGAGCTCGCACTTGGCGGCGGTCCCGCTCGAGGCGCCGGACACTGCCGCGGCCTGTGCAATGGTCCCGCCTTTTCATCTCCTTCTACCGAAGGAGCACGCCATCCTGTTGGTGCCGGGGGATGATGGAGAGCTCCAGCTGCGTGTGCCGTCCATGCAAGCCCTTCAGCACGTCCGGGAGACAGGCTGGCGCTTGCTTGCGGCGCGCACCAGTGCCCACATGCCGCTGGCTGGCGCCTGTGAGGCGGTACCCCTGAGAGCTGTCCACCACGGCCCCACGGAAAGGAATATGCTGCGGGCACGTGACGGTCGCTTGTCCACCATCAGGTCATGCGACAGTGGAGGCAGAAGCTCACGCGTGTGACAATACCGGTCCACCCCTGCATCTTCTGTGGGGGACCGGAAGAGGACATTGGCCACATGCGCTTGCTGTGTGCGCGGGACGAGGAGGTGGCAGGGCTCCTGTGCAGGCGTGTGGAGGAGTTCACAGAGGAGCTACCCCTGACGGACAGGACGCTGGAGTTTGTGGCGTGGAGGGAGCACGGCTGCAGGTGGACGGAATCTCTGCTGGCAGGTGTCGTCCCCGGGGATCTGAAGCGGCAGTTCGCTGCAGTGCGGGCTGCGTCGTCCCGGGGCCCGGCGAAGCCCAAGCTCTTTGTGGAGGACGTGGTCCAGGTTGGAGAAGATGTGTATGCCCGCAAGAACCATCTGCTCGCCCAGATCATGCAGCTGCCGATGCAAGATCAGAGGAGGGCGGTATATGCGTTCCTTCGGGGTGAAACGCCCTTCTGCCCGCTGGCAGGGAGAATCCAACGGCAGCCGCTGTGGAACCCGTTTGCCGGCCTCCCCGGCGACCTGCAGGTGACCTTTCAGAGGGCACCGCTACACGCGCTGCTGGTGCCGCGGTCGTACATTGCGCACGAGGGAGCCATGTCCTTGTTCCCTCACTGGATGGCTGCGGTGGCGCAGGCCTTCAGCCAGTTGATCGGTTCCTGGGTAGCTCGGGACATCCCGGCATTTAGGGAGTGGTCCCGCGTGGTGTCCGCGCAATCGTGGGCCACAGCGCGTGGTACCGTGGTGAAAGACCCTGACGGCCAGAATGATTTTTGGCTCCAGGTGTACACCAACTATCCGGCTGTAGGGAACGTCGTGGGGTGGCCTCGTGAAGTGCTGCCAGTCTTTCAGCAGCCTCTGTGCGGTCTCCCAATCCTGGCGGTAGCAGTCGTGCTTGACGTGGGGACGTTCTGGCCGTATGACCGGCAGCTGCGGCGAGCCACACCGGCGGTCACGGGGCGGCGGTCCATGGCCGTGTTGGTGGGCTCCAAGCAGCTGGCACAGATACAGGGCGACGACGCGCAGGGGCACGTCACGGAAACCATGTTCTCTCTGCCAGAAGGGGACAAACACGTGGCTGCCGATGCCCGACACACCCTTGGCACCCTAGGCCCGGGCAGGAGGACAACGCTTAGTTCTCGCGTCCGCCGAGGGCCCGGGGCGAGACGGGGTCAATGTCATCGGGGAGGTCTTGCGGGACTATGGTATGGAGCTCCTGACGCATGGCACACGCAGCCCCAAAGTTGCGCGGTGGCCCCAGCTGCTTGAGAGCCTGCCGATGCTGTCCGACGGGCGACCGATACTCCGCCCGGTGTCTACGTGGGAGGATGCGAGGCGCAGCCTGCTCAGTTGTGCCATGGCACGCACGCTGGCAGGTGCTTTGCTCGGTATCAAGGAAGCGTGCTGCGATATATCACGTGACCTGTGGGCGCAGTGTTGTGATGGTAGCTGCGTTCGGTCGCGATCTGTGCTTCCGCAGCGATGCCACGGGTGCGGGGAGACAGCGTCGGTTTGGGTTCATCAGTGTGCCTCCGCCCCCCTATGCGGGACATGTGGGGAGCGTGCCGATAGGGGGTGGCTCAAGGCGAGGTGGGCACTGCGACACTCTGGGCAGATGTCCTCGAGTGCCTGGAGGACAATCCACGGTGACCTGAAGAGCGTCCTAGTGGAAAGGGTACGGTGCCCCGATGCGCCGTCGGCAGCCCTGCCCCTGCTGCTATGGTGGGCGGCTTTGGAGGGCGACTCGCGGGTACTCTGGTTGTGGCATCACAGAGGAAATTGTGATGGTGTGGTGGGGACCGGGGGTGATGCGGATTGACAGGGCATGGGAAATGTGGGTGCACCTGCCACCGACCCTACGCTGGACGCAGCGGAGGGGGTGGCGCCTGAGAAGCAGTGCCCTTGTGGCCTGATTGTGCGGTTCTGGCAGGCGGAGTATGACAGCCAACGCGATGTGGGAGGTAGTGCCGGCCTGATGGTGAGCCGTTCTGCCTCCGTGCATGAGGGTCGGACAGGGATGCTTCACCCGCCTGCCCTGGGTCCCCGCATACACCAGTGAGGTGTCATGGGTCGTCCCGACCAGGGTAATAAGGCCCAAATCCCTGTAGGGGATTCCCACGGCACCGGGGTCTCTACTGGCGGCCTGGCTACGGCAGTGCTGGGTGTGGTTGCTCGGGATACACCGGGGGTTTACGGATTTGTGTGGGGGCGGGCGACATCGTTGCTGGCGCTACGGTGCACGCGTTGCGGCGCCCCCAGGGAGTGTTACACGGGGTTGCGGGGACAGCCAGCAGACCCCGGGAGCGGCGACGAAGCGATAATGTGTGCGTAGAGGAATGTGACGGCGTGGTTGTCAGGTGGATCGTATGGCGGGCGTACTTGAGACGGCATGGCGGTCTGGGAGAAGCACTCACGAGGGGTATGCGGAGTTCCAGATGACGGTGTACTGGCGTCGTGGGGGTATGCGCGGCGGTACTGAGGACCGTATGGTGGGAGTACGCGGCGGTATTGGAGGGCCGTATTGTGGGGGCGCTACGGGGTTGCATGGTGGTACTGGGGTGTCCCCCAGACCCCTCTAACAACTCAGGGGGCGCGTTGTGGCATCTCCGGGCCCCGTTAACAAACTAGAGGGACCGTGCCTGCGGGCATGTACATAGTCTAACCTCTGACCATGGCCTTGCAGTTGCGGTGGTGCGTGTGGTGGCGGCTCGCAGGTGGCATCGGCGTGGTAACAGCGGTACTGCGCGGAGTCGTAGCGAAAAGTATGCGGTCGCCTCATCATTTGTAGCGACTTACTCCAGGGGGGCGCCAGTGCCGTCAGCTAGAGGCGGGGAGAGACGAGGAGCGGCATGCTGAGTGCTCTGGGGGGTGACGCGCGGGCCAATGCTATAAGTAGGCTCGCCATGTCGTCGGTGGGGGCCGAACCTGCGGCTTGGCCGCTGCTGTGGCGGAAGTGGCGCAACCACGGGAGCCGGCCAATCAGTGCAGGTAAGGGTCAAGGATAGGCGCCAGGGCAATGTATGTGGGCCAGATGAGGTGCACCTAGTTACCACGGCCCGGGGCGAGCCTCTGGTGGGTACCCCTACAGGCAGTCAATAACCAAGCTACGGCACCCACCAGCCCGAGTCCCAGCCAGCGATATTCACGGGTTGCGCCACTTCCGTCGCGTAGCGGCCGGCGTCCCCCTGGTAGACCCTCAAGTTATATTATACATGGGCAAGTGATTGCCTCGAAGCTGATTGGGTACTGGCTCCTGACATGGAGTGCCGGCATGGTATATATCTGGGGTGTGGGTGCAGCTCAGGGCCACGGGGACGTGGAGTTGGAGCCGTGTTTCTGTACTTTACTAGGGGACTGATGCGGTGGGTCGGCGGCGTACATTGTGGGGACATGGGGGCGATGAAAGCTGAGGGCCAGGCTAGGCTGGAGCCTCCCAGAAACCCTGGCTAAGCATATACGGGTTATTTTGACTGCTGGCAGTGGGGTACGTGGAGACAGGGGTGGTGGGCATTTACGAGTACGCAGCGGGCAAAGGATTACGTGGGGTCACGGGTGGTGGACGTCGCCACAGTGGCGGGGGTACGCGAACAACGGAGAGTCCGCTCCTGCTTCGCCGCATGCGTGCTGCTTTGTTCCTTGGTTGCCGCTTTGCGCTGGATGGAGAAGTTCTTGCTTTCTGCTTGTTGCGTTGCTGCTGCGTTGCTGTCCCTTGCCCCCATACCCCCGGTGAACAAACGGGCAAGCGTCCGTCGCCGTTGCTAATGCTAACGCTTTGCAGATGCCACTGCCCCCAAAGCCTGGTCGACCGGTATCCCCGGTCCTCTGGGTCCTCTCTCATGCTGTGGGCCACCTCAGGCAGCCCTGGGACCCACGGGATCGAGCGAGGCAGGAACCACCTGTTGGCGCGAGATGCCCGGTAACTCCAGTAGACGGCATAATAAGTGGTTATGACTATGACTATGACTATATATATATAATATATATATATATATATACATATATATATATATATATGTATATACATATATATATATATATATACATATATATATATATATATGTATACATATATATATATATATATACATACATACATATATATATATATATATATATATATATATATATATATATATATATATATATATATATATATATATATATATATATATATATATATATATATACCTGTATGGTTCAAGGCTGGTGCTCACATCTTCCCTGGGGGCGGTCTGGGCTACCTTGGCAGCTCCAACCTGGTGCACGCCCAGTCCATCCTTGCTATCGCGGCCCGCCAGTTTGTCCTGATGGGTGCCTTTGAGGCCTACTGTGTGAAGGGTGGTCCTCTGCGTGTGGATCCGTATCTGCTCCACCCTGGTGAAGCCTTCAACCCTCTGGTTTCCGCTGACGACCCTGACACTTTCGCTGAGCTGAAGTTGAAGGAGATCAAGAACGGCCGTTTGGCTGTATTTTCTGTGTTCGGCTACTACGTGCAGGCCATCGCGACTGGTGAGGGTCCTGTTGATAGCTGGGCCTCCCACATTGCTGACCCATTTGCCGGAAAAGGTATGACTAGCGCCAATGTCTCCCTGTTCGCTCCTACCCCTGTGGCCATGTACGCCACCGCTGCCTGGTATGGCCCGGAGCGCAACAAGTAGAAAGATGTCCTTGATTTATGCCCTAGATATTTTGATGATGTCCTGCAGGTTTTGTAGTTGAAAACCCAAACCAAAGCAGCAAGTAGAGCAGGAACAGGATGTGGATCGAATCAATGATTGGTTTTGGAATCCAGTGTAACACAGAAGGGCTGCAGATAGACAAAGCAGTTTATACAGATACATTCAATCACAAATGGATAATACAAAAGATTTTATATGAAAATTGGTCTGAATCTTGCCTCAGAGGCTGCTTTAGGCACTTCATGTGCACTCTTTTGGGTGAAATGGTGCTGGTTAGGAATGTGGGACATAGATGTCAGGATCACACAGAAAATGACTTGGCCAAGCAACTGAATTCAGAAACAGTTACAAAGTAGGACCACAATAAGTTGTAGAAACAATTGAGTATAGGGGTCTTGGGGTGGGAGACCACTAGGCTTAACCTCCAAGGCCTAAAGCATGAAATGCCTGTTTTTTTTCGGTATATCCTCCATGAAGGAAGGTACCTCCGCTCAGTTGAGTGGTAGGGGTGAACTTCATGGGGGGCTAGGGTCACAACCCTAGTTACTTTGAGAAAGTGTACTTTAGGCAACAAAAGAGAGATAAAAACACTTAAGTTTGTCTTAGCATCAACAAAAGGGTTTTAAGGGGGGCTTGGCCTGGATCAAGCCCTCCAAGAAAGACATGGCAGTGACTTTTTCTTACTCCCCCCTGGAGTACTAGTTAGCTAAGCTAGTAGGACCAAGGAAAAAGGCTCAAATATTCCCACAATTACCTCAGAAAATGCAGTCAAACTTACCAAAAACATCCTCATCACTTCATAGACGCCTATCACACTGTAGGTACCCTTGAAAAACAGTGTAATGTACCGTGAATTATGTCCCTTCAATGGGGCATTCCTCAAAAGTCGCCGGCGTGCGACGAAAACCTTTTGAAAAGGTTTGGGGGTAGTGGGGTTTAAACCCAGGACTCCCTCCCTAGAGCACATATGCGTGCCCACTAGGGTACAGTCGACCGCTCTAATGCGGACCGCCATTGCTGTATAAACAGCGTCTTAGTATACGTCCTGACCCAATGGAGGACACAAACCTCCAAGAGCTGGAAAAAATAGAAAATGTAACCAGCAGGGAGTGATTCCTGCGGTTTAGCGGAAGGGGTTGCAATTTAGCAAGTGAGATCGTTAAAAATCGACGAAACCACGCGGGAAATCGTCATTTTTACACATAACTCAAAGTCGCAGACAAGCGCAAAGGAAGCGGACTCCAAGAAAAGGGTTGCGCAAGCGTAAACGCCTTTTGAAAGAGAAGGTATGAGCCGTACTTTTTAAAGTTCTAAAGGAAATTTTTGCACAGTTGCGTCAAAATTTTTATATAAACTTTAGAGAAAAGTCTTCAAATTCAACCCACACCACAGAGCAGGTCAACAACCCACCTCTCAGGTATGTCAGTGTCATCTCACACGCATGCATTGCGTTCGTGTTGGTTGTTTCGTCAAAACGTTAAGGCTGTCAACGCTGTGTTCGTTGGGGGGTCGGGTGTTCCTCCTCGTGCTCTGCACAGGTCTGCACAGGAATGAAAGGTATGCGATGCGAATGGAGGGCGCAGCGCGCACGTAGGGTTAGTATATGCGCTGTGCTCGCAATGCATGTGCCTAATCGTGGCATTCACACGCTGTGACGCTTTACCTGTACCCAAAATTCACCCTTGTTTTCTTCTCCACAGGTAAGTAAAGAAAGTGTTTGTTCGTGTGTGGCCGTGGCGTTAAAGTAGGGTTGCTTAAAACGCTTCGGCTTGTTTTGTGTCCGCTTCATTCGGCATTCACAGGATGCATGGTGAGTAAGGTAGGTTAGCCCAGGAGGAGCTCACCTCCTGGTTGAGTCAGTGTGGATATGGTCAAGCCTCCCTTCCCTGCGTGCACATGATGCATTAAAGGGTAGGCCACGCGAATTGCGCACGGTAAACCTTGTTTAGGTTACCCAGAGGCTCCTCGGTACGTTCTTTAAGAGAACCTGAGGAGTCTCTTAACGCTTGCTTGCTTGACAGGGGAGCTGATCCTTCAGCGTGTTTGCGGATAGTGTATTATAGGTCACACTGAGAAGCGTATAATACGTGGAGTGTGGCTTGGTTCCTCTGCCGCGAACACCCCTTCATTTGCCTCTGTTGTACAGGTGGGAGAGGTTCAGGGTGATTGGTGCACGCAGCAGCTGCCTTCGGCGGCTATCCATTTTTCTGCCCCAGCAGAACAGGGGCGCTGATCACAAATCAATTGACTGTGCCTCAGCCAGGACTGGCGAGGGCAGTTCAACTTCAACGACATCCGCGCTGTGCACGCAACGAGAGCACCCCTTCCCTCCAAGCCCTAGCAGGGGAAACGCGTTGTGGCGTCCCCTGTTAGGCCACAGTTGCTTAGCAGCGCTGTGTTCTCTTGCCTTCTTCACAGGAGGGTCATTAGGACCTGAGTGATCTTCGACAGCAGCACCCAGTAGCGTGTGTAGGGGTTAGGGTCAGCAGGCCTGGCAGGAGTTGAGTGCAAGTGATGAGTGCTCACCCTGCCTTCGAAGGCCGGTGCTGGCGTTAGTGAGTGTAGTGTAGTGGTGTCTCCTGTCCCGCGTGCTTTTCCTCGTGGGCAGGGGAATGCGTTAGCTTTTGGCCTGTAGCAAAAATGGGCGTTTTGTATGCCCTTAGCACACTTGGCCACCCCTCCCCTCTAGTAGGTAGGGCTTTTGCCGTCTTACCCCAAGGATAGGCGCCAGCACAGAAATTGGGCGCCATGGGAGTGGTAATAGTACCTGATTGGGACCTTCGGTCCGACGTCAGCGAAGCCCGGTCTCCGGGAGCCACGCTGGGGAGAGAAGTGAGACACACACAGACATACGTAGCACACATAGGGGTTTGGTAAACCCTGTAAGGAAGGGTAGAACCCCATGAGTCTGGACCAGTCAGGGGTCCTAACTGTGGGCTCGCTTGTCCCCAAGGAGGGAAGACACACCTTGCCTCATAACACCTTGCTTGTCATTCCCCCCTGGTGTAGTAAGCCACCGTTCTTTGTTGGCTCTCCAAGGTCATTACATTAAGGCAGTACCCATGCAACACAAGGTCAACAAGGCACACACTCGTTGGGTGGCTCCAATCCTGATAAACGGCCAGCTGGCTCACGCTGGAAACCATAGGCATGGGTCTGCAGCGCACAGACAGGGTCAGTGCAGTGCTCAGTAAGCAGTAGTCTGTGAAAAAAACCAATGGCCTTCGGCCAGGGTGTGGTTGTCACGGGGGGCTAACGGTCCTGTCCTGCGATGCAATGCGGGGCAACTGTGACAACTGCTCTTACACCCATACACAGGCACGTCTGCAGAAGAGTGCTCACTGCACCTGTCAGTAGACTGACAGAGGGAGATTAGTTTCGCTTCTTACGCTGGGACATAGTCTCAGCACGGGTCAGGAGCTGCCCCTCGTTGTTCTCAACGAGGTAAGTGCGGAAGATGGGGTTTATACTCCCATCTGGTTGTATGAAGGCTGACATAGGTTCCCAGGTCGCCTCAGATAACCCATAGTCATCCCACAGGGTTAGGAATTTCCATCCCTGTTTATACTCGTGGCGAGCAATACCTGCAACCACGTAGTAACCATCGACTGCCATCTCATCGGCAGTCATCTCTTTGAGTTCGTCTGCCTCCTCTGGACTGGCAGCGCTCTCTAGGTCTATACGCTCAACCTCACTGTCGCTGAGGCGCCACTCATCCGAAGACAAGTCGTCAGGGGAGTGATAGTGCCTCAACTGCTTAGGTGCACACAGCAGTTCGCCACCTAGACGCGGGCTACACCTGACATGGATCCTGGATCCATCTATCCTGATGATACAATAGGGTCCAAAGTAAGGGTCCTGTAGGCAGTTACGTGGCCAGGAGGGTAGGCGTGAATGGTGTACCAAAACAAGGTCACCAGCCCTGAAGCTGGCAGGTCGCCGTAGGCGGTTCCATCAGCTCTGTTCACGGTCACGAATGTGTCTCAGGTTAGTACCAGCCTGGTTAGCCAGAGACTGCCTGTGTTCCAGCCAATCTCACACAGGGCTCTTGAAGTCCTCAGGAAAGGGGGTTTTGAAGAACCAAGCAGGTCGTCCTCCATGGAACAGTTCGTGGGGGGTGAAACCCGTAGAAGAGCTATGCTGTGAGTTCATGGACAGCACTGCCCAGGGCACTAGGCGTATCCAGTCCTTGGTGCGCTCCTGTTTCATCAGGATTCTTAAGTTTTGCTCCACCACACGGTTCTGTCTCTCACAGAGAGGGTTAGACGTGTGGGTATAGGCACACCTGTGGTTACCTCCACGTTGAGGGCATTTAGCACTCGTTCGTACCACCCAGTGTCACTGCGGATGCGTACATCCTCATCAGAGTGCACCTGCTTAGGTGCTCCATAGGGTTCGAACCATTGTTCGACTAACATTTTCACAGTCTGCTCACCTGTGATTTTCTTATTGCAAGGGAACACACGGGTGAAGCGAGATAGACCACAGGTGACCACGAGGCAACTATTATAGCCGCCAAAGCGTGGTAGGCCGTGGATGAAATCCACGTAGAGAAGAGAGTTAGCACAATAGGGTATGGGTAAGCTGGAGATCAGGCCCTTATCCCTACTGTCGCTCTGCTTGCTGGCATGACAGCCACAAGCATCCACAATGGTCTGCATACGCGACCTCAGTTGAGTCAAAGTTAGACTAGAGTAGAAACACTCACGGAAGAAGTCCACTGAGCGATGAGCGCCAGTGTGACCAGAACTGAGATGGGACCACTGTAGGCACCCATCCAGTCGTGCCTCAGGCACCACAATTCGGTCCTCGTAGAAGAGGTACTGATTGTTTTTATACCACTGGTGCCCGTCAATGACATGGGGTTCGAGACCAGTGCTGAGGGCTTGGAGAATTTCTTCATACTCTGACTGATAGTCGGTTAGACTCCAACCCTCCAGGATTCCAGCAGTGCGCATGGACAGGTCAAGCTGAACATCCATACGCTGGAAAGCCTCTTTGGCGAGCGCCTCAGAGCTCTCACCAATAAGCGCATCGAAGTTGTTGCGCGATATATAGTCAGACAGTTCATTCTTAATCCCGGGGATATGATGCACTGTCAGCCCGAACTGGCTCAGGTAAGTCCACCACCGTTTTAGCTTTGCTTTTTCTGGTGGTGGGCCCTTCTGAAAAGACTTCACAGGCTCCTGGTCACACAGCCAGACAATAGGGTTAGATCCCCGGAGTCGGGATTGTGACGATAGCACCAACATACCGGCCAGGAGTTCCTGGTCATAGGTTCTGTAGTTTGAACGCGCTTGGTTCCATTTCCAATTCCAGTGTCCTAGTGGTACCAGTCGCCACTCACTGGTAGGATAGTCATGTTTCAACGAAACATCACGGTTCAGTCCAGTAGTACGATAATGGCAGTGGGTTAGTTCAGCGGGGTTAAGCTCCTGCCATTGGTAGATCGTACCACCCCCCCCTACATCACTGGCATCAGTGATCAGAACTATCTCGCCCTCAGGGCGGGGCACTCCCAGGCAGTTGGAGGAGGCAATCTTCTTCTTCAACTCCTGAAAACACTCTCCTCCTCTGGAGGTCCACCTCCAGGGAGGAGTGTTCTTGATCAGGTCAGTGAGGGGTGCAGAGGAGTAAGTAAAATTGTGGATGTGACGCCGATAGAAATTACAGGCGCCCACAAAACTCCTCACAACGTGTAGACCCTTCTTAGGGTCATCGCGAATCTGCATGTCCTGTAGGGGCTGCATCTTAGACGCGGCGGGCTTCCACCAGCCATACCCCACATCGAAACCCAAATACTCCATCTCCTCTTTCATAAACTCACATTTTTCGAGTTTGATTCGGAGATAGTTTTCTTGACAGACAATGAAAAATTCACGGAGGAGAAGGACGTGGTCCTCTTTGGTATTAGTACCCAAACTCACGTCATCGATGTGAGCCTCCATTTCTGCACCCCGAGAAATCAACTCTTGTACTAGAGGCCTGCGCCTCAGTATGTACAAAAATTTCTTCATAAGCTCCTGGAAGAGCGCCGGGGCATTAGCCACCCCGAAGGGCATAACCTTCCACTTGAAGACACGACCCTTAGGGGTTATAAAGGCCAATAGCTCCTGAGCTGCGGCGGTTAGGTCCACCTGCCAGAAACCAGAGCGTTTGTCCATTTGGGTCTTATACCTGCATTTGGCAATAGGCTCCAGGGTGTTTTCCATGTTAGGAATACTCCCTGAGTGGTTCTGGGTTTTCTTGTTGACCTCACGGTAGTCTACAACAAGACGTAGGGCAGTTGACCCTGGTTTGGCAACAAGAAAACAGGGACTGCAGTGATCGGGATAGTCCCCGTGTTTATACTCTTCAACGAGGCCAGCATCAATGCATTCTTGGATCTGGCGCTCGATTTCTTCAACCTGTTCCTGTGGAGCGGGATAGGGACGACGCCTCGCTCGCGTCTTTTCAAATTCTGGTTTCAATTTCAGGTCCATCTGGACCAGTTTTTTACAAGAAAGGGGAGGCGGCAAGGCGCCGAACACCTCCTCATAGGTTATCAGCAGTTTCTTCAGGCGGGGGTCAAGGTTAAGACTCTCGAGTTTCTGAAGGAAATCCTCCTCAGCATGGAGGTTGCTTTTTCCATGTTCTTTCTTTTTCTGCCGATCAGCAGTTTCGGCAGGCACAGTACCATCGTCCCACTCAGGGGGACATTGCTGCCCATAGTGTAGAGAATACACTAGAGGTATCTCAGGATCAGGCAGCGCATAGGACTCATCGTCCTCCTCAGACCAGATGGAGGATTTCCAGGTCTGTCTCAGGTATTGCAGCCGCTCTTGGCGCTCAATACCTTCCGCCTTCAGGTACAACAGCCGCCGGAGTTCTTGAGTGTCATGCTCAGACAATGGCATGTTATTAGCAGCAGGCCGCGCCAGGGCATCAGCACTCCGGGCCACGGGTTCACCTGTGTTCACAGGCTGCATGTGTAGCACTGGCTTCCCAACAGGGGAAGCGGGTTCAGAGGTGGACTCCAGATCTACCTCCTCTAGCAACAGCTTGGCTAGGAAAGCACTGTGTTTTCGGTCAACACAGCTGGGATCAACAGAGGGAATAGTGCTGGCGATCTCAGACAGTTGGTCGTCAGCATCCTCTTTTACAGCTGCAGGTTCCAGATAGTCATCAGGAGACTCACACCCTGTAAGTGTGGCAGATAGGTGCTCAGGAGATCGATTTTTGAGATCATAAAGGGTCAGGCCACGATTTTCGGCCATGACCTCTTTCAGTAGCACCTGGTCTAGGTCACACAGGGGTACATGATTGAGAGATCCATCGACGATGGACAGGAAACTGGCCCACTCAGGGGCCTGCATAGCTGTTCCTGAGTCCTCAGGCACACAGATGGGGCCGTCAGGGAGTTGCACTCTTCCCACGGTCATTCGATCTAGCATACGGCGCCAGTAAGCATGTTCACCAGAGCAACCCCAGTCAGGGGTGCACATAACAACCCTTCCTCCCTCATAAGCGATTTTGGTTAGAACCTTCGCGAGCAGGGAGAAGGGAGGGTTAGCATACGCTAGGCCCATTGCTTTCCAGAAGAAACGGAAAGCATTGTTCAGTTGTTTCGAGCAGTACAACTGCATGATGTGCTGTTGTTGGCTCGCAAACAATTCCACCTGGATCTCATCCAGGTTTACCTGAAGGGCCGCCAGTTTATTTTCAAGAACGTGACGGGCCAATTGGTAGTTTTCAGTACGATAGTTCGTCTTGGCTGCGTAGCGCAGCCCAGACTCTTTTCGTCCTGACAGCTCCAAAGGTACGGAGAATAGCCCACTGCCAAAGTCGCAGTGCAAAGAATAGGGACGCTGTAGGGACAGCATTTTTACCTGGGGGTTTCTTCGTAGAAAGTCGGTGCCAATGACGATGTCAAAGGCGTCAGTGTCCAACACTCTGCAGTGTCCGGTCATAGTCTCGTCGCCCAGAAATATAGTCACATCGACCCCCCCCAAGGAATGGATGGTACGCCCATTCCCTACTCTTATGGCCACGGTCTTAGTTTTCTTGAAAGTCTTAAGCAGCCGCCGGGCCACCGGTATCAAGCACTGCTCGAAAAACCTGATCCCCTATTTTCACGAGGATCCAGAAAACCAAGTCCTCCTCTTCGGAGCCGCCCCCCTATTCCTCATCAGGGAACTTCACATCCACCCCTGCAGCCATGAGGGACTTGGCCATCCAGGCCAAGCGCCTCTCCTTGGAATTATTCCCCTCAGGGGTGAGGTTATCCCCTTGGGGGCGTTCCTTGGGGTCACCTGCGGCAGGAGCGGGTGTAGCAGCAGGAGTGGGTGTAGCAACGGGCGCTGATGAGCGCCTCTGGGGGTTAGGGGGTCCAGTTTTGCCACCCCCCTTGCCACCTCCTTTATCACCTTTATCCCAAGTCGGGGGATTTCTGGCGTGCGTCTGGGTCTTCTGGCGTTCCGCCTCCTGACGCTTGAGTTTGTCACTCTCGCGTTTCTTGATGTGGCATTCGTCCTCGTAGTGAGGACGTTTGCAACAGTAACCACAGGTGATGGTACACCTGAAATGGTCCTGATGGGTCACGGTTTTCCCATCTTTGGTATGCTGCTGACGTTTCATCTGCAGCATACAGCCACTGCGGAGATCGCAGTCAGAGGCATGACAAGGTCCCCCCTTGTCATTGACAGGTCTGCAGTAGAACAGGGGGGTGTACCTGCATCAGGTTTAACCTCATTCATGGCATGTAGGTTACCCCTCCCTTTACCACCTCCCTGGTTAGTGTTAGTGGGATTTTTATGCCCTTTCCCTTCGCCACGTTCGGGGGTAGGGGTACCACCTCCTCCCAAATGCTTCTTGAGGAATTTCTCCATGTGGGAGTCATTCTCTCTCTCAAGAGCTAGCTCAATCAAGAGATCCACCAGTTCATCGTACGAGTGGGTTCTGCTCTTTCTCTCAGAGGTGGAGCGGCAATCATCCCACGTACGTTGGGGGATCTTACTCATGAGCCACAGGTGAGGCTCAGTGGCTCCGTAGGAGCCCACGTTCATCCTCAAAAACAAGTACCCCAAGTCGCACACATATTCAGAAATTCGCGCAGCGGATGGAAACTCAGGGAGCATAGGTAGCTCCTCGATCTGTGTGCGTACGCTGAGGTCAGTCTCATAGACTGGGAATGTTTTCTCCAACCTCAGGAGTACCTCTGCCCAGGTAGAACAGGTTTTCACAATCTGTTTCACCTGTTTTTGCAAAAAATTCTTTTTGCATGAGCGTTTTAGCAGTGAACATTTGGTGGCCACATCCACATCGGATTGGCCAGTCAACAAAAGGAACTCTGCAAATTCTTCTGCCCATTCGGGCAGATTTTTGGGGTCGAATTCCGGCAGTTCCAGCTGGATGTTCGCCTGGGCAATTGGTCTGCCTGTCTTCCCACCCTCCGGAGTTAGGCCTGAAGGCGACACGCCGGCAAGATGTGCCAGGGCTGACAGCCCTCTTCTCTCAATCTCTGTGACGGGCACGTCCTGTAGATCAGCCAAAGGCACTGTCCTGGCAGGGGGGTGAAAGAGCTGGGGCAGGTGACCTTAGGCAACAGCCTTGAGACCCTTGATCTCTTGAGATCTTCGGCCAGGGTACTCAGTCCTGGAGAGAGAGAGGGCAACTCTGGCTTGGGTAAGGGTTCTGCAAGACCCAGTTTAGCCCTGATGGCCTCCGATAGGGCCGTCACATCTGGATCTTCTAATCCAGACAGGAGTTTGGCCAACAGCTCGGCCGTATGATCCAGGGCACCGTAGGTTGGCCTTGGATGATGTTGTTCTTCGACTCGAGTCGGGCCCACTTCGGGAGCCCTCGGGGTTGGACAACTTGGTCTTGGATACTCAGGTCTTGGTCGTCTTGGCAGGGATGCAGTCTCCGCTCTGTCGGACGGCGGACCAGAGTGCGCGTAGGACCCTAGGTCTGTACGTGGTCTGGATCCATGTACAGCCAATGGCTCCTCTCCATCTTCCCCACGAATGGATTTGTAGTACTCCTCATGTAGGATGTACTCATCCATCTTCTTCCTCAGTTCCTCACACTCTTCAGGGCCTTCAATCGCTGATGATGAAGCCGGACAGTTGGATCTGGATACTGAGGCAGCTACACGTCTGTTGAGGTGACTGAAGCTGTCTCCACCGTGTGCTGCTAAGGCCTCGGTGGTAAGGCCTTATTCTTCTTCCGCCCTTCTGCGTTCCGGATCTCCTTGGGACCCAGATCCGCCACTGAGATGTTGTGGAGCTCGGTAAGGTGGTTCACTCATAGGGTGGGCCATGCTGCCCATTTGCACTTGGACAGTTCTGATGGGCCAGGTTCTGACGCTTGGCGTGGACATGATGAACTTGTTGTTGAGCTTTTGTGCTGCACTTGATTTATGCCCCAGATATATTGATGATGTCCTGCAGGTTTTGTAGTTGAAAACCCAAACCAAAGCAGCAAGTAGAGCAAGAACAGGATGTGGATCGAATCAATGATTGGTTTTGGAATCCAGTCTAACACAGAAGGGCTGCAGATAGACAAAGCAGGTTTATACACACAGATTCAATCACAAATGGATAATACAAAAGATTTTATATGAACATTGGTCTGACTCTTGCCTCAGAGGTTGCTTTAGGCAATTCATGTGCACTCCTTTGAATGAAATGGTGCTGGTTAGGAATGTTGAGCATAGATGTCAGGATCACACAGAGATTGACTTGGCCAAGCAACTGAATTCAGAAACAGTTACAAAGTAGGACCACAATAAGTGGTAGAAACAATTGAGTATAGGGGTCTTGGGGTGGGAGACCCCTAGGCCTAACCTCCAAGGCCTAAAGCATGAAATGCCTGTTTGACTTCGGTATATCCTCCATGAAGGAAGGTACCTCCGCTCAGTTGAGTGGTAGGGGTGAACTTCATGGGGGGCTAGGGTCACAACCCTAGTTACTTTGACAAGTGTACTTTAGGCAACAAAAGAGAGATAAAAACACTTAAGTTTGTCTTAGCATCAACAAAAGGGTTTTAAGGGGGGCTTGGCCTGGATCAAGCCCTCCAAGAAAGACATGGCAGTGACTATTTCTTACTCAAGTGGTAGGGCCCAATCTCTGATGCCTCCACCCCTGACTACCTATTGGTGAGTACCCTGGTGACAATAGTTGGGACTTCGCCGCACACCGTGAGGCCGAGTTGATCCCCGCATGATGGGCTATCCTTGGCACTTTGGGCTGCTTGTCCCCTTCGATGCGTCTGCGTGGTTTCAGGCCTCCTGAGTGTTTAACAGTGTTTCACAGGTGGCCAAGGTGCCTGTCGTGCAACGTGCTTCGCAACCTGTCATGCATCGTGCTTTGCATAGTGCGCGAGAACCACCGGAGGGGGCAGAAGCAGGGCAACCAGAAGGCAGGAGAAGGTGAGGGCAATAGCAACATAGGTGCCCAAACAACCGGCGCGGGAAGGGAGAAGGAGGGGCGAGGGGACGGGTTCAGCTACGCACATTGCTTGCACAGTACGTGCGCAGACAGAGGAGGCATGGGAAGGACGGAGGGGCAGGGACAGAGCGCGAGGAGGTAGGACGCCGCACGGCCGGGTGCAGGCGTGAAGGGTGGGGCAGGGCAGGGTGTGCCTCGTATGGTGTCACGCGTAGTGCCTGTAGTAATGAACTGGCCTGAGGTGCTACACGGCCGCTGGGCTATGTTGGGTACACACTGGTGCCAGACCTCCGAGCTGCTGCAGAAGTACAGTGCCATCGGCAATGGAGCCAGCAAAGGTGTGTGGTTCAAGGCTGGTGCCTCCAACCCTGACTACCCTACTGGTGAGTACCCTGGTGACTTCGGTTGGGACGCAGCCAGTTTGGCCGCAGACCCAACCACCTTCGCCGCATACCGTGAGGCCGAGTAGATCCACGCTCGTTGGGCTATGTAGCGCACTATGGGCTGCTTGACCCCAGAGCTGTTGGCCAAGTACGCTTGTGTGCAATTTGCAGGGTCTGCGTGGCTCTAGGCTTTCAAGGTGTTTGACAGGTGGCCAAGGTGCGTGTCGTGCGACGTGCTTCGCAACTTGTCATGCATAGTGCTTCGCGTAATGCGCGAGAACCACCGGAGGGGGCAGAAGCAGGGCAACCAGAAGGCAGGAGAAGGTGAGGGCAACAACAACACAGGTGCCCAAACAACGGGCGCGGTGAGGGAGAGGGAGGGGCGAGGGGAGGGTTTGCAACGCACATTGCACGCACAGTGCGTGCACAGACAGAGGGGGCAGGAGAAGGACGGAGGGGCGGGGATAGAGTGACGCAGAATCGGTATTCCTCCCTGCTGGCCACCAAATGGCTGTTCGAGAGGCTCGGCAACAGACAGGCAGGCCGCGCGCAAGCGCCGCAAAAGGGGACGCGCAATCCTCGTGCCAGCGTCAGAGCAGAAGAAAAGAGGGACGCGCCAATACCGCCCAGTTGACAGTGCAGTATAAATACCTTGTGTGTTTTTATGCATTTTAGTATTACATTCTGTCCTCCCTGTATTTTGCAGCTCAGAATGTGTCAGGGTGGACAAGGCCCGTACAAGAATTTGTGCAACACTGAGCCAAATCTGCTTCAAAAGGTCTTCATGTCCCGTGTCTTATGCTGATGGAGGACAGCGTTGGAGGGTTTTCAAGAAAACTGGACTGGTTCACGAGTTTTGGAGAAAATGCAAAAGGAGTATTTGGTCAAAAATCGACATCCCAAAGGCGAAGGGTTTTCGATCAGTTGACTGAAAGCAGCAGAGCTCGGGCAAAAGGCAACAAGGCCGGCGGTGTCAGGGAGGGTGTCTAGCGTGACCCCCAGCAATCCGCTTTAAAATTCTTGTACTCCGACGTCCGCTCCCACCAGCCCTCACGTGGAAATATACCGAGACGATCAGTGTCAGCGTGCGTCCGAGGAGAAACACGCAGCGGTTTGCGGCATATCTCGACAGCGCCAGCGAAGGTCCCAGTCAGGCGCCAAGGTCGACAACCAGCACTTGCCAGCGTTGGCAGTGCTGTAGCAAGATGTGCGAAGTCCCAGCAAGTTCGGCAGCGCGACAGCGTCAAGTACGACGCAGCACGATCAATCTCAAGTCTTAGCGAGGGGCACCAAGTTGTTGGAGCCGCGCAAAGGCACAGAGGAAGGACTGGACGTGGGACTCCAGTTGAATGCCACAGAGCGTGCCGCCGATGTCAAGACCTGGGGTCTACGCTTCGGTACGACGGAGTACGATGGATGTACGGTTACGACAGAGTACGATGGCCGAAGACACAGAGGAAGGACCAGTGTATCGGGGGACTGGTTGAGACTCGCACGGAGAATGGGCTGGGAGATAAGATCTGTTAAGGTTTTTTTAGCATCTGTGCGTGTATGGCCCAGATGGGCGCATATATAGCTGGGCTGATTTTATTAGCGCCCTGGCTGCCAGGAGATGGCTTGAGTGACACCTTGGCTCTGCACAGTGCCGCTGGGCTTCTGTACTCGTGCTTTTTGCATACTGGGCATGGTGGTTAGCCGTGTACCTTCAGGTCATGGGGTATCACGTCGAATTTTTCTTTCATACAGGTCGAGCATCAGCAGTGGGCCTCGCCTCTTCCTGGAGCTATGTGTGTTTGTATAGCACCACACAAAGCTATTAAGGAGGGGGGTGACGCAGAATCGGTATTCCTCCCTTCTGGCCACCAAATGGCTGTTCGAGAGGCTCGGCAACAGACAGGCAGGCCGCGCGCAAGCGCCGCAAAAGGGGACGCGCAATCCCCGTGCAAGCGTCAGAGCAGAGGAAAATAGGGACGCGCCAATACCGCCCGTTGACAGTGCAGTGTAAATACCTTGTGTGTTTTTATGCATTTTATTATTACATTCTGTCCTCCCTGTATTTTGCAGCTCAGAATGTGTCAGGGTGGACAAGGCCCGTACAAGAATTTGTGCAACACTGAGCCAAATCTGCTTCAAAAGGTCTTCATGCTCCGTGTCCTATGCTGATGGAGGACAGCGTTGGAAGGTTTTCAAGAAAACTGGACTGGTTCACGAGTTTTGAAGAGAAAATGCAAAAAGAGTTTTTGGTCAAAAGTCGACATCGCAAAGGCGAAGGGTTTTTGATCAGTTGACTGAAAGCAGCAGAGCTCGGGCAAAAGGCAACAAGGCCGGCGGTGTCAAGGAGGGTATCTAGCGTGACCCCCAGCAATCCGCTTCATTACCACAGAACGGTACATTTTTACACTTCTTATAAATAGGGTCGGGTAATGCACACCTTTGGTACCAACATGGGTACCGGCGCCGTTGCACCTTCCCTATCTTGTTGATTGACTGCGAAGCAAAGTATTTTGTGCAGTCTACAACCGTGGAAGTGGGTGGCAAAGGTGGGAAGGGGTTTTTGCCCTTGACCTCCAAAAAACGGTATTCGCAAAAAGTCGCGTACTTCCCACGCAAAGGTTTGCTTTTTGTTACTCGGCATAGGTGCTGCACACATTCTGATGGGCTGGGTACACCCTCAAGGCCGGACATCCAATTTCCCAACATCTTTTTCATTCCTGCACCCAGCCCATCGCATGTGACCTTTCCATGCCCAGGCATATCAAAGCACCAGCTGGCAGGCAGGGCCAGCAGTTTTTCATGCATGCTGACAAAATAAAGCAGGTTGTGATTGCTGAACTCTGCCCTGCACCTGTCAGAAATAGAAATGACCTTGGAGACACCACCTTTGCCTTTGGCCCAGGTTACTGCATCCTTAATGGCCTCAAGGATGAGGTCCAGGTCTTTGGACAGGGGCCCAGCACCTACATAGCAACAGCAATGGTGTTTGACCTCACCACCAACAAGGCGCTGTGTCAGTGCAAGCACCAGAAACACCAGTTTCTCTTTTTTGTACTCCTGCACATTGATACGTGCACGTTGCAGGAGCTCCTGCCTTTCAGGAAAATTGATTCGAATAAAAAGAGTTCCAGCTGGTATGTTTGCCTGCAGGTGGCCTGTCATATATATATATAATATATATATATATATATATATATATATATAGTCATAGTCATTGTCATAACCACTTATCATGCCGTCTACTGGAGTTATCGGGCATCTCGCACCGACAGGTGGTTCCTGCCTTGCTCGATCCCGTGGGTCCCAGGGCTGCCTGAGGTGGCCCACAGCATGACGGAAGACCCAGAGGACCGCAGATACCAGCCAACCATGCTTTGGGGGCAGTGGCAACTGCAGAGCATTAGCATCAGCAACGGCGACGGACGCTGGTCCGTTTGTTCGCCGGGGGTAAGGGGCAATGCATGGCAGAGCAGCAGCACTGCAACGAGCAAGCACAATGCCTAGGGGGGCAGCACTGCAGCAACCAAGAAACAAAGCAGCAACAACGGGGCACAAGACGAGATTGAAGATGGTGATGCAACAAACGTGCTGGCCCGTATGTCTTGGGGCCTGCTGCAGGCCCAGCGCTGTCCCTACCGTAGTCACCAGGGTACTCACCGATCAAGTAATCAAAAACATAGCTGTCCGCAATGTTGGGGCCGAACCACTTCTTGCAGTCAGGGCCATACCAGCCAGACAAATCCACCTTTGGGGGCGGCCTCCTGCTACTTCCCAGCTGGGAACAAGGCAACTGATGGCGTGGACTGCATGGCAACCTCAAGGGCCAACCTGTTCACCGCAAATGGATCAGCAATGTGGGAGGACCTGTCCTCAACAGGCCCCGGCCGGTGACGGCAGCCTGCACATAGTAGCCTGACTTGGAGAGCATCGCCAAACGGCCGCTCATGATCTCCTTCACCTTCAGTTCGGCAGCCACATCAGGGTCCTTGTCCAAACCCAGAGAGTTGAATCACTTGCCGCTAGGGTACACCAGATCAAGGTCTCGTCCACCGAATGGACCACCGATCACACGGTAAGCCTCAATGGCACCCATCAGGACAAGCTGGCAGGCCAACACGGCAAGGATGGACTAGGCGCGCACCAACGCGTAGGCACCCATGTAGTTGAAGCCAGAAGACTCGAAGATCACGGCAGCAGCCTTGAAGCACACACCTTTGCTGGGACCATTGTCGATAGCAGTGTACTTCTGTAGCAGCTCGCGGGTCAGGCACCAGAGAGTACCCAACATAGCCGAGCGATCGTGCAGCACCTCAGCCTTGCGGAGGCGCTTGATGGCATTGGGGTCTGCTGCAGGCCCCGCGCTGTCCCAACCGCAGCCACCAGGGTACTCACCGGTCAAGTGGTCTGGGACGCTGCTGCCTGCAGTGTTGGGGCCCAACCACTTATTGCAGTCAGGGTCATACGAGCCAGACAAATCCACCTTGGGGCAGCCTCCTGCTACTTCCCAGCAGCTGCAAACACGGCAACAGATGGCGTGTACAAGGTGGCAATCGCAAGGGTCAACCTGTTCACCGCAAATGGATCAGCAATGTGGGAGGCCCTGTTCTCAACAGGGCCCTGGCTGGTGACGGCAGCCTGCACATAGTAGCCGAACTTGGTGAGCATCGCCAAACGGCCGCTCCTGATCTCCTTCACCTTCAGCTCGGCAGCCACATCAGGACCCTCGGCCAAACCTAAAGGGTTAAATCACTTGCCGCTAGGGTACACCAGATCAAGGTCTCGTCCACCGAATGGACCACCGATCACACGCTAAGCCTCGATGGCACCCATCAGGACAAGCTGGCAGGCCAACACGGCAAGGATGGACTAGGCGCGCACCAACGCGTAGGCACCCATGTAGTTCAAGCCATAAGACTCGAAGATCACGGCAGCAGCCTTGAACCACACACCTTTACTGGCACCATTGTCGATAGCAGTGTACTTCTGTAGCAGCTCGCGGGTCAGGCACCAGAGAGTACCCAACATAGCCCAGCGATCGTGCAGCACTTCAGCCTTGCGGAGGCGCTTGATGGCATTGGGGTCTGCTGCAGGCCCAGCACTGTCCCAACCGCAGCCACCAGGGTACTCACCGGTCCAGTGGTACGGGACGCTGCTGCCTGCAGTGTTGGGGCCCAACCATTTTTTGCAGTCAGGGCCATACCAGCCAGACAAATCCACCTTTGGGCGGCCTCCTGCTACTTCCCAGCAGCTGCAAACATGGCAACAGATGGCGTGTACAGGGTGGCAACCTCAAGGGTCAACCTGTTCACCGCAAATGGATCAGCAATGTGGGAGGCCCTGTTCTTAACAGGGCCCTGGCCGCTGACGGCAGCCTGCACATAGTAGCCGAACTTGGAGAGCATCGCCAAGCGGCCGCTCCTGATCTCCTTCACCTTCAGCTCGGCAGCCACATCAGGGTCGTCGGCCAAACCCAGAAGGTTAAATCACTTGCCACTAGGGTACACCAGATCAAGGTCTCGTCCACCGAATGGACCACCGATCACACGGTAAGCCTCGATGGCACCCATCAGGACAAGCTGGCAGGCCAACACGGCAAGGAAGGACTAGGCGCCCACCAACGCGGGGGCACCCATGTAGTTCAAGCCATAAGACTCGAAGATCACGGCAGCAGCCTTGAACCACACACCTTTACTGGCACCATTGCGATAGCAGTGTACTTCTGTAGCAGCTCGCGGGTCAGGCACCAGAGAGTACCCAACATAGGCCAGCGATCGTGAAGCACCTCAGCCTTGCGGAGGCGCTTGATGGCATTGGGGTCTGCTGCAGGCCCAGCGCTGTCCCAACCGCAGCGACCAGGGTACTCACCGGTCAAGTGGTCTGGGACGCTGCTGCCTCCAGTGTTAGGGCCCAACCACTTCTTGCAGTCAGGGCCATACCAGCCAGACAAATCCACCTTGGGGCGGCCTCCTGCTACTTCCCAACAGCTGCAAACATGGCAACAGATGGCGTGTACAGGGTGGCAATCTCAAGGGTCAACCTGTTCACCGCAAATGGATCAGCAATGTGGGAGGCCCTGTTCTCAACAGGGCCCTCGCCGGTGACGGCAGCCTGCACATAGTAGCCGAACTTGGAGAGCATCGCCAAGCGGCCGCTCCTGATCTCCTTCACCTTCAGCTCGGCAGCCGCATCACGGTCCTTGTCCAAACCCAGAGGGTTAAATCACTTGCCACTAGGGTACACCAGATCAAGGTCTCCTCCACCGAATGGACCACCGATCACACGGTAAGCCTCGATGGCACCCATCAGGACAAGCTGGGAGGCCAACACGGCAAGGAAGGACTAGGCGTGCACCAACGCCGGGGCACCCATGTAGTTCAAGCCATAAGACTCGAAGATCACGGCAGCAGCCTTGAACCACACACCTTTGCTGGGACCATTGTCGATAGCAGTGTACTTCTGTAGCAGCTCGCGGGTCAGGCACCAGAGAGTACCCAACATAGCCCAGCGATCGTGCAGCACTTCAGCCTTGCGGAGGCGCTTGATGGCATTGGGGTCTGCTGCAGGCCCAGCACTGTACCAACCGCAGCCACCAGGGTACTCACCGGTCAAGTGGTCCGGGACGCTGCTGCCTGCAGTGTTGGGGCCCAACCATTTTTTGCAGTCAGGGCCATACCAGCCAGACAAATCCACCTTGGGGCGGCCTCCTGCTACTTCCCAGCAGCTGCAAACATGGCAACAGATGGCGTGTACAGGGTGGCAACCTCAAGGGTCAACCTGTTCACCGCAAATGGATCAGCAATGTGGGAGGCCCTTTTCTCAACAGGGCCCTGGCCGCTGACGGCAGCCTGCACATAGTAACCGAACTTGGTGAGCATCGCCAAACGGCCGCTCCTGATCTCCTTCACCTTCAGCTCGGCAGCCACATCAGGGTCGTCGGCCAAACCCAGAAAGTTAAATCACTTGCCACTAGGGTACACCAGATCAAGGTCTCGTCCACCGAATGGACCACCGATCACACGGTAAGCCTCGATGGCACCCATCAGGACAAGCTGGCAGGCCAACACGGCAAGAATGGACTAGGCGCGCACCAACGCGGGGGCACCCATGTAATTCAAGCCATAAGACTCGAAGATCACGGCAGCAGCCTTGAACCACACACCTTTACTGGCACCATTGTCGATAGCAGTGTAATTCTGTAGCAGCTCGCGGGTCAGGCACCAGAGAGTACCCAACATAGGCCAGCGATCGTGCAGCACCTCAGCCTTGCGGAGGCGCTTGATGGCATTGGGGTCTGCTGCAGGCCCAGCGCTGTCCCAACCGCAGCGACCAGGGTACTCACCGGTCAAGTGGTCTGGGACGCTGCTGCCTCCAGTGTTAGGGCCCAACCACTTCTTGCAGTCAGGGCCATACCAGCCAGACAAATCCACCTTGGGGCGGCCTCCTGCTACTTTCCAACAGCTGCAAGCATGGCAACAGATGGCGTGTACAGGGTGGCAATCTCAAGGGTCACCCTGTTCACCGCAAATGGATCAGCAATGTGGGAGGCCCTGTTCTCAACAGGGCCCTGGCCGGTGACGGCAGCCTGCACAACTCAGCCGAACTTGGAGAGCATCGCCAAGCGGCCGCTCCTGATCTCCTTCACCTTCAGCTCGGCAGCCACATCAGGGTCCTCGGCCAAACCCAGAGGGTTAAATCACTTGCCACCCGGGTACACCAGATCAAGGTCTCGTCCACCGAATGGACCACGGATCACACGGTAAGCCTCGATGGCACCCATCAGGACAAGCTGGCAGGCCAACACGGCATGGATGGACTAGGCGCGCACCAACGCATAGGCACCCATGTAGTTCAAGCCAGAAGACTCCAAGATCACGGCAGCAGCTTTGAACCACACACTTTTGCTGGGACCATTGTCGATAGAAGTGTACTTCTGTAGCAGCTCGCGGGTCAGGCACCAGAGAGTACCCAACATAGCCCAGCGATCGTGCAGCACCTCAGCCTTGCGGAGGCGCTTGATGGCATTGGGGTCTGCTGCAGGCCCAGCGCTGTCCCAACCGCAGCAACCAGGGTACTCACCGGTCAAGTGGTCTGGGACGCTGCTGCCTGCAGTGTTAGGGCCCAACCACTTCTTGCAGTCAGGGCCATACCAGCCAGACAAATGCACCTTGGGGCGGCCTCCTGCTACTTCCCAGCAGCTGCAAACATGGCAACAGATGGCGTGTACAGGGTGGCAATCTCAAGGGTCAACCTGTTCACCGCAAATGGATCAGCAATTTGGGACCCCCTGTTCTCAAGGGGGCCCTGGCTGGTGACGGCAGCCTGCACATAGTAGCCGAACTTGGTGAGCATCGCCAAGCGGCCGCTCCTGATCTCCTTCACCTTCAGCTCGGCAGCCACATCAGGGTCGTCGGCCAAACCCAGAAGGTTAAATCACTTTCCACTAGGGTACACCAGATCAAGGTCTCGTCCACCGAATGGACCACCGATCACACGGTAAGACTCGATGGCACCCGTCAGGACAAGCTGGCAGGCCAACACGGCAAGGATGGACTGGGCGCGCACCAACGCGGGGGCACCCATGTAGTTCAAGCCAGAAGACACGAAGATCACGGCAGCAGCCTTGAACCACACACCTTTGCTGGCACCTTTGTCGATAGCAGTGTACTTCTGTAGCAGCTCGCGGGTCAGGCACGGGAGAGTACCAAACATAGCCCAGCGATCGTGCGGCACCTCAGCCTTGCGGAGGCGCTTGATGGCATTGGGGTCTGCTGCAGGCCCAGCGCTGTCCCAACCGCAGCGACCAGGGTACTCACCGGTCAAGTGGTCTGGGACGCTGCTGCCTGCAGTGTTAGGGCCCAACCACTTCTTGCAGTCAGGGCCATACCAGCCAGACAAATCCACCTTCGGGCGGCCTCCTGCTACTTCCCAACAGCTGCAAACATGGCAACAGATGGCGTGTACAGGGTGGCAACCACAAGGGTCAACCTGTTCACCGCAAATGGATCAGCAATGTGGGAGGCCCTGTTCTCAACAGGGCCCTGGCCGGTGACGGCAGCCTGCACATAGTAGCCGAACTTGGAGAGCATCGCCAAACGGCCGCTCCTGATCTCCTTCACCTTCAGCTCAGCAGCCACATCAGGGTCGTCGGCCAAACCCAGAAGGTTAAATCACTTGCCACTAGGGTACACCAGATCAAGGTCTCGTCAGCCGAATGGACCACCGATCACACGCTAAGCCTCGATGGCACCCATCAGGACAAGCTGGCAGGCCAACACGGCTAGGATGGACTGGGCGCGCACCAACACGGGGGGACCCATGTAGTTCAAGCCATAAAACTCGAAGACCATGGCACCAGCCTTGAACGACACACCTTTTCTGGCACCATTGTTGATAGCAGTGTACTTCTGCAGCAGCTCAGGGGTCAGGCACTAGAGTATGCCTGACGGCCGTGCAGCACCTCAGGCCAGTTTATTACTACAGGCACTACGCGTGACACTATACGAGGCACACCCTGGTCTGCCCCACTCGTCACCCCTGCACCTGGCCGTGCGGTGTCCTACCTCCTGGCACTCTTGAAGCGGTATGCGGTGCCTCACCCATACCCGCTGCCCAGAGTGTGGCGCTCTTCTCATCAGGAATTTTCCTGGGCTGATTCCCAGCCTTCGATTTCTGTGGAATTTCTGTAAAATACCCGAGAAATCGTCATTTTTCGTCATTTTTGGGCTGGCGACGACCTTCGTCGCCTGCGCGACGCAGCCCCAGATCGAAGTTTTATTTCACGATTTCTGAAGATTTTAATCAATTTTATTATTGATTTATCGTTTTTAGAAATATAGGAATATAACGTGACCTTTTTCGCGGCATTCCGCGAAGGTCAATTTTTGCGAAATCAGTCACGTTCACAATTTTTTTAAAAAATCCTGAGGCGATCCCAGGAATCAGCCAGGCGCCCATGGTGTTGCTCAACAGTGGCCCCTTTCATATATAGTTTGAATAGGGACAGAAACGCGTGGTGTCGGCTACGCGACGCGTTGGGAGGAGACACGCGAAATGAGTGTTTATGGCTCAAAAATCACTATATTTCACTGTTTTTCACCGAAAAACCACTGTTTGGCCCAGTTTGGGCAGGATCTCAGTGGAGATCCTGATGGCGACGACTCGAAGCCATCAGATTTTCTCATTGGCGGCGACGCCGCCGCCTACATTTCGTCCTCTTTTCTAAGCTATTTTATAGTATAGAAGTGTTACATATACATATTAGTTGTCTACATGCTTATATTGTCTACATATACCTTCATCTCTTGCCTAGGACGCCAGATTGTGTCATGGCCGAGGCAAGGATCACGGAATTCTTTGGACAAACCCAAACTGATGGAAGATCAGTAAGAATTTCATGAGGAAGTCTTGGATTTTCATGGGATTGGGGTCGTGCATGCCAAGGGAAGCTTGGAGGTTGCCCTCCGCCGAACCTCTTCAAAGGAATTCTGCCGACGCCAAGGCCACCAAGGCGGTGTGACGGCCTGCGGACGGCGACGACGCCCAGACTGCAGGAGAATTGTTGACGACGTCGACATCTGCAGGAGCTAAGGTCCAGGGCATCAACATGATGAAGGAGGAACTCCTCGACTCCTACGATGGGTGGAAGACCCTATGGAGCCCCCAAGTCTATCCTGGGTCCTAGGCGACGACCACAGCGACGACGACGCCATCTGCGAACCGCCACAAGCAGGCGCGTTAATTCGTCGCCTTGGGTTGGCTACCAACCCCAAACAGGCGTGGGGCGCCTTGGGTAGGAAATGACCCTGATTGCCCCAAATCAGGCGCGTTAATTCGTCGCCTTGGGTTGGGAATCGACCCTAAACAGGCACGGGGAATTCTTCGCCTTGGGTAGGAAATGACCCTAAATTCAGGCACGAGAAATTCGTTACCTTGGGTTTGACCCTAAATAATTTTTTTTTCCGCATTTGACAAATTATTGAATTACTATGTTTCCATGCCCATGGAGAAAAAGGGCCAATATGTGCGCCTCAGCGCCATCAGTCAGGTCAGAAGGACCTGCAGCGCCCCTGGTTTGGTCACCAGAGGCTATAGGGAGTGCCAGCGACCAGTGTGGTCGCCTGGGGGGCAATTGTCCTATGAATATATCAAAACAAAAAGACCTACATGTGAGTGGCATGGAAATTACTTACGAAGCCCCCCCCCCCCACTGTCCTGCTGAATTAGTATTGAAACCAGGGCAGTGCAGGGGTCAGAGCGCCTCCTTGGCCTTGCCTTCCTTTGCATATAGGCAAGGCTTCTGAGGGGGGGGTGAAGCGGTATGGGGTGCCTCACCCATACCTGCTGCCCAGCCTGTGGCGCTATTCTCATCAGGAATTTTCCTCGGCTGATTCCCAGCCTTCGATTTCTGTGGAATTTTTGTAAAACACCCCAGAAATCGTCATTTTTCGTCATTTTTGGGCTGGCGACAACCTTCGTCGCCTGCGCGACGCAGCCCCAGATCGAAGTTTTATTTCTCGATTTCTGAAGATTTTAATCAATTTTATTATTGATTTATCGTTTTTAGAAATATAGGAATATAACGTGACCTTTTCCGCGGCGTTCCGCGAAGGTCAATTTTTGTGAAATCAGTCACGTTCACGATTTTCTTCAAAAATCCTGAGGCGATCCCAGGAATCAGCTAGGCGCCCATGGTGTGGCCCAACAGTGGCCCTTTTCATATATAGTTTGAATTGGGACCGAAACGTGTCATGTCGGCTACGCGACGCGTTGGGGGGAGACATGCGAAATGAGTGTTTTTGGCTCAAAAATCACTATATTTCACTGTTTTTTCGCCCAAAAACCACTGTTCGGCACAGTTTGGGCAGGATCTCAGTGGAGATCCCGATGAAGACGGCTCGTAGCCGTCAGATTTTCCAATGGCGGCGACGCCGCCGCCTACATTTCGTCCTCTTTTCTAAGCTATTTTTTACTATAGAAGTGTTACATATACATATTACTTGTCTACATGTTTATATTGTCTACATATACCTTCATCTCTTGCCTAGGACGCCACATTGTGTCATGGCCGAGGCAAGGATCACAGAATTCTTTGGAGAAACCCAAACTGATGGAAGAGCAGTTAAAATTTTATGAGGAAGTCTTGGATTTCATGGGATTCGGGTTGTGCATGCCAAGGGAAGCTTGGAGGTTGCCCTCCCCCCAACCTCTTCAGTAACTGGGAAGATACCAGCATCCCACTACAATAAACATTCTCTTCGACGAACATGGATTCCGTTGTTTTGTGGTGTGTTGTGTTGGTCAAGGGATGGGAATAACCCAACCCCTGCCCCCCCCCCACCCCACATCTTCTTCCCCGGTCATCATCGGGTGCAAGCAAGAAAACACATGTGAAAGCCTTGCACCTTGAAACGAAAGGATGAAAAATCACCTCGAAGAGAGGTTGTTAGATCAAGTGCAGGCGCGGGCGGCATATACGCCCCTTTTTTGGGTCATTCGCGTAGCATACCCCAAGGCATGATATTGCATGTCCAACCCCTTGTAAAATCATTATTTTGCCCAAAAAGAGCATCCCTCAATGGATTTTTTGATTTTGGGGCCTCTACCCCCTAAAACTGGAAATCACTTTTTTGAGGGGGGGGGTGGGGTGGGGGTGGGGGGTGGGGTCAAAAGTTTTTGCTTAATAGGCTACAAGCAATGGGGACGCACACTTTCGGTAACACCGTCAGCGGTCCAATGGTAACGCAGCCGGCCGCAGATCTGTGGGCGTCGGTTCGAAACCTGGTCGGCAGACTTTTAGCGCCGCCGCCGGCGGCGCGAAAGTGGGAACACTGGGGTTCGAACCGCCGACCACAAAAATGGCGGCCGGCTGCATTACCGCTCTGTCACTGCTTGGATTGCAGGGAAGTGCCTCCTGCTGCTTGGGGCCGCATCTGCCACTGACAAAAAACCCAAACTGTGTGTATCTGTCTGACTGCCTGCTTGATGGCTCAGGGACTGATTGGCTGACTGTCAACCTCTCTTCGAGTTGCACTGCCGAAGGCAATAGAATTTTAGTTTTGCAGGGTGACAGCCAGACAGTTTTTGGTAAATTTCTCTAACATATCGGTGAGTTACAACATGAGATCAACACCAATGGATTCGGCATGAAGAATTGCTCCTTTCCCAACTAGCAATATCTGAGAAAGTCACAATATGATGGAGAAGGAACCCTCGCACCATTTTTGGGTACCCGCGCAGGCTGCAAGCAGAACAGCTAAAACTGGCCTCTGGAACCGAAGCGTTTTTTTCGTCCGGCCCGGCAATTTGACATATCAATGAGTTAGACCCCAACCTAAAATTGAATTAGGAAGCCCTCCTCATGCACTTCTCAAATAGGTAGTACATGCCAATGTGATTCGACATCCAATTTTCTGAAATCAGCCGGCACCGGGACCTACTCCGGGAGAACACCCAAAACAGCCTGTTTACCCCCCCCCCTGTCAAACACCCATATATATATATATATATATATACATATATATATATACACACACACACACACACATATATATATATATATATATATATATATACACCTCCAATCTACACCCCTCTCCCAACTCTAGGTGGCTCCACCACACGGCTCTGAGGTATATGCGAAGGGCACGAAGTGGTGCATACATACGGTGCAAGGGGCTAAACCCTGTGAGCACGTGCTCAAAAAGGCCTAAAAACAATTGTTTGAGCATCCCAAGTGGTCTAGGACCACCTTTGGAAAAAATGATTTTTTTAGCCCTGGGGACCCTGGTGGACCCACCGGTGGCCCCCACTGTGCGTCGGCTGGCCGGCCCTCCGGTTGCGGCACGTGACCACTAGTAGGGGGGTCTACGTTTCTCGTTGGGCGAATCTGGGGCTTGGAAAAAAAAGGAGTGGGGGGTTGCGGGTGGACTAGGTGCCCTCGGAATTCGTTTTTGAGCCACGTAGCCCAAGATACGGCCCGTTCTTGGTTTCGGGGTGTTGGTGCACATTGCGCAGATTTTGGGACTTTTTGGCGCCTTTTTCGGCCGTTTCTCGGACATATCGTGGAGTTAGAGGGCACCAAGGGTCCCTTGGCCACGAGGAAGTGAAGCCGCATGTAGAATGTAGTAGCCGTTTGCCTTCGTTTTGCGTTTTTTGAACCCTTACTAGGGCCTTTTTTGGCGAAAAATGGCTGTTTTTCCGCCCAAAACTGCGCAGATTTGGGAGGGCACCTCCCGACTTGGCACCACCGCCCTGGGCCGCCACCGGTGAGTTTGTCGCTCAAAACTTCGATTTGGCAAGGCTGGGCTCTGATACAGCCACATGGGCAAAATATCCGAGGCGTTGGGACGGGGCAATAGCCAAAACAGCACGGAGAAGTGCTTGTTGCTTGTTGTTGCTTGTTGTTGCTTGTTAGCTAAATTTAAGGGGAGAGGGGTGTAGTAATATATGACTAGATATATTCATTATATATGGATTATACGCAGGTGCACTATGGGGCAGGGTTAGGGACTCCCCCCCTATTTTGGGGTGGGGAAACACAAAAAGCCATGTGAATGAAGTGAATTGGATGATTACTAGTGGGTATTTGCCCCTATAAAGCGATAAAATGGCTAAAATTAGGGTATGACATCACTATTGGTAGGATCCTAACCAGAGTAGTAAACATAGGTACAATTATGGTCCGAACCCCTAATATTGCCACCAAATACCCCCAATAATAGTTTGAGGGACATTCAAAGTGGACAAGAGTATGTTAAAAATGCGGAATTCCTATGTTATTCGGTGTATATAGGGGTGGTGTGGTTTGTTTTTAGGATTTGGTGGTTATTTTTAGTACGTTGGTTAGCATCGTAACAGCAGTGATGTCATACCCTATTTTTAGCCCAAAAGCCCTGTACTGCTGTATACAGCCCTCCCACTGTCCCATCCGACCCCGAAACCCATTTTTTTTGTGTTTTCGGACCTCAAAATAGGGGGGAGGGGTCCCTAGTCCTGCCCGAAGTCGCACACTAGGGTCCAGGGTGGTGGTGGGGGGTACAATCCATATATATTACTACACCCCTCTCCCCTTAGATTTAGCTAACAAGCATCAACAACACGTCACCATTCTGTTTTTGCCACTGCACCTTCCCATCGCCTTGAGCCTGACTCTACCTTAGCCATCCTAGAGTCTAGGTGGTGGCCTCGCCAAATCCAAGTTTTGAGTCAAAAACTCACCAGTGGCGGCCCGGGGCGGTGGCGCCAAGTCGGGAGGTGCCCTCCCAAATCCGCGCAATCGGATATTTTGCCCATGTGGCCATCTTGGAGCCTAGGTGATGGCCTTGCCAAATCCAAGTTTTGAGCCACAAACTCACCGGTGGCCGCCCAGGGCGGTGGTGCCAAGTCGGGAGGTGCCCTCCCAAATCTGCGCAGTTTTGGGCGGAAAAACAGCCATTTTTCGCCCAAAAAGGCCCTAGTAAGGGTTCAAAAAAGCCAACTGAAGGCAAACCACTGCTACATTCCACATGCTGCTTCACTTTCTCGTGACCAAGGGACCTTTGGTGCTCTCTAACTCCACGATATGTCCGAGAAAAGGCCGAAGAAGGCGCCAAAAAGTCCCAAAATCTGCGCAACGTGCACCAACACCCCGAAACCAAGAACGGGCCGTATCTTGGGCTACGTGGCTCAAAAACGAATTCCGAGGGCACCTAGTCCACCCGCAACCCCCCACTTTTTTTTTTCAAGCCTCAGAATCGCCCAACGAGAAACGTAGACCCCAGTACCAGGGGCCACTCGGTGCAGCCGGAGGGCCGGCCAGCCCACGCACAGTGGGGGCCACCGGTGGGTCCACCAGGGTCCCCGGGGCAAAAAAAAGATTTCTTCCAAAGTTGTTCCTAGACCACTTGGGATGCTCAAACAAGTGATTTTCGGCCATTTTGAGCCCGTGGTGGCGCGTTTTGGGCCATGGAAAATCCCAAAATGCCTTGAAAATGGGCCGTTTTGGGACCAAAAATGGGTCAAAAATGGGTCAAAAACGCGTTTTTCCAAAAATGATTTTGGACCATTTATGATGCTCAAACAAGTGGTTTTAGCCCATTTTGAGCCCGTGGCGACGGGTTTTTGCATCTGCAAACCCCCAAAATGCCTTGAAAATGGGCCATTTCCGGACCAAATATGGGTCAAAAATGGGTCAAAACGCGTTTTTCCTAAAGTGATCCCGGACCATTTGGGATGCTCAAACAAGTGTTTTTAGCCCGGTCAGAGCCCGTTTTGACCGAGTTTAGGCCCTTCCACCACATATATGCACCACTTTGTGCCCTTCGCACGTACCTTAGAGCCGTGTGGTGGAGCCACCTAGAGTTGGGAGAGGGGTGTAGATTGGAGGATATATATATATATATATATATATATATATATACATGTATATATATATATATATATTACTACACCCCTCTCCCCTTAAATTTAGCTAACAAGCAACAAGCAACAACAACAACAACACGTCAGAATTCTGTTTTGGCCACTGCACCCTCCCATTGCCTCGAGCCTGACCTCACCTTAGCCATCTGGAAGCCCTCGTGGTGGGCTTGCCAGATCCAGGTTCTGAGCCAAAAACTCACCGGTGGCGGCCCAGGGCAGGGGCGCCAAGTCGGTAGGTGCCTTCCCATATCTGCGCAGTTTTGGGCCAAAAACAGCCATTTTTCGCCCAAAACGGCCCTAGTGAGGGCTCAAAACAGCCAAACGAAGGCAAACAGCTGCAACACTCACGTGCGGCGTGCCTTTCTCGTGACGAAGGTACTCTTGGTGCCCTCTAACTCCACGATATTTCCGAGAAATGGCCCAAAAAGGCGCCAAAAAGCCCCAAAATCTGCGCAATGTGCACCAGCACCCCGAAACCAAGAACGGGCCGTATCTTGGGCTACGTGACTCAAAAACGAATTCCGCGGGCACCTAGTCCACCCGCAACCCCCCACCTTTTATGGGTTCCAAGCCTCAGAACCGCCCAGCGAGCCGCCTAGACCCCCGTACTAGTGGTCACTTGGTGTAGCCGGAGGGCCGGCTAGCCCACGCACAGTGGGAGCAAGCGGAGCAAGCAAAAGTGATCCTGGACCATTTATGATGCTCAAACAAGTGGTTTTAGCCCATTTTGAGCCCGTGGCGAAGAGTTTGGGCTCATGGAAAATCCCAAAATGCCTTGAAAATGGGCCATTTTGGGACCAAAAATGGGTCAAAAATGGGTCAAAAACGCGTTTTTCCAAAAGTGATGCCTTACCATTTGGGATGCTCAAACAAGTGTTTTTAGCCCGTTTTGAGCCCGGTTTGACCGAGTTTAGCCCCTCCCACCACATGTATGCACCACTTTGTGCCCTTCGCCCGTGTGTTGGGGCCACCTGGAGTTGGGAGAGAGGTGTAGATTAGAGGATATATATATATATATATATATATATATATATATGTATATATATTACTACACCCCTCTCCCCTTAAATTTAGCTAACAAGCAACAACAAGCAAGCAAGCACGTCACCATTTCGTTTTGGCCATTGCACCTTCCCAACGCCTCGGTCTTGACTTCATCTGTGCCATCCTGAAGCCCAGGTGGTGGCCTTGCTAAATCCGAATTATCAACCAAAAACTCACCGGTGGCGGCCCGGGATGGTGGCGCCAAGTCGGGAGGTGCCCTCCCAAATCTGCGCAGTTTGGGGCCAAAAACAGCCGTTTTTCGCCCAAAATAGCCCCCGAACCCGGATGAAACGCCCAAACGAAGGACAACACTGGCTGGGCCCACGTGCAGCTCGACTCCACTGTGTCAAACAGCCGTCTAGTGCCTTTCAACTCCACGATATGTCTGAGAAATGGCCCAAAATAGCGCCAAAAAGCCCTTAAATGGGCGCAATCTGCACCAACACCCCGAAACCCAGCACGGGCCGTACCTTGGGCTACGTGGCTCAAAACCGGAGTTTGACGGCACCTACTCCACCCGCGAACCCCTACTTTTCGTGGTTCTCAAGCCTCAGAATCGCCCAACGAGACGCATAGACCCCCGTACCTGTGGTCACTTGGTGCAGCCGGATGGCAGCCCAGCCCGCGCACAGTGGGGGCCAACGATGGGTCCACCAGGATCCACGGGGCGAAAAAAAAGATTTTTTCCAAAGTTGTTCCTAGACCACTTGGGATGCTGAAAGAGGTGTTTTTGCGCCGTTTTGAGCCCGTAGTGACGTGTTTTGGCCCACTGAAAATCCCAAAATGCCTTGAAAATGGGCCGTTTTGGGACCAAACATGGGTCAAAAATGGGTCAAAATTGCGTTTTTCCAAAAGTGATCCCGGGCCATTCAGGAGGCTCAAGGAAGTGGTTTGAGCCCATTTTGAGCCTCTGGTGACGCGTTTTGACCCTTGGAGAATCCCATAATGCCTTGAAATTGGGCTGTTTTGGGACCAAAAATGGGTCAAAAATGGGTCAAAAACGTGTTTTTTCAAAAGTGATCTTGAACCATTTGGGATGCTCAAACAAGTGTTTTGGGCCCATTTTGAGCCTGTTTTGATGGAGTTTGGCCACTCTACCACATGTATGCACCACGTACCTTAGAAGCGTATGGTGGAGCCACCTAGAGTTGGGGAGAGGGGTGTAGATTGGAGGATATATATATATATATATGTATATATATATATATATATGTCCCAAAACCTTTGGGGGCGGTTCATTGATGGTTTTTATGTTCCAAAACCTTGGGGGGGGGTTCGTTGATGGTTTTGATGGATTTTTGCCAGTGTTGGCCTTTTTCCCGTTGCTACGTGTCTTGTAGGGGGGCATATGTTTGCCTTTTTGAAATGGCCTTGAAGAGGGCTTTTCGGAGATGTCTGGGTTTGGGGGGGGGGTAGGTGACCATATTTTTGAGAAAAATGGCCGGAACCATCAAAGATTTCGCTCTGGAGGGCAGTACAACAGTACGACAGTATAGACAGGGCACGTGGACGGTGGTAGCAGATTTATGCAAAACACGAATCGTCCGACATGTCCGACAAATCGGATGCCTTCGAAGCACATTCGGAGTCTTGGGATGCATTGGATGCCTTTTCGCGAACCTTACAAGAATCCCACGGCCCAGAAATTGGGGCATTTTTGCATGCATCCCAATCTCGCGTGACACACTTGCTACAAAAGCAGGGCAACCGGCAACGCATGCTTCGGTTTTCGTCGGCGGCCACACCTCCCTGAATAGAACTTGGTTATCCCGGTCACTGTTTTACCCGGGGCCACCAGATCAACATCGCCCGGATTCACGCAGTGGAATACATATTGCGTAAACACGGAATATTTTCCCTTGATGGGGCGACCTTGAGTCTTGGACTGCAGAGCCTGACATACATCAAATGGGGTGCGCAGCACCAATCCTCCTTTTATGGGCTGTCTTTAACAGAGTTCGAATGACACCACCCAGAGCATCGTTGGGCCCTTTACCCTCATGCTCCATGGAGTATACATGCTCTGCATCCAATTGATGTTCCTGAAAGTGCTTCGCAAGCATCAGCTGAAATGTGCCGTTGCTTAATTCAGCCTGGCAACGATCAGAACTATGGACAACTTTGGTGACACCACCACGTCTGGCTGCCCATTTCATGACAATTGCCATGCGATGGAAAATATATGCAGGGTTTATCTTCATGTACCCTGGGGTAACATAGAAACGGGCATGGTTCTCAACCTTGCTGTCAACTGTTTTGCAGCTCATGGCTGCCACCAGCACCAGAATTGTTTCATGACTGTAAAAGTCCTCTGAGACCTCACCTTTGCGTTCCACTTGAAATTTCTGGGGAAAATCCTAGCGGACCACCAGCCGACCCACAGGAGGATCTTTCGTAACTGCAGTCATCATTTTTTCGATCCAGATATCCAAAAAGTGGTGTCGCTTAAACTCGTTCAGACCCTCCTGCATGTTGATCAGGAGGTTCGAAACCTTGTTTGTCACCAAAACCAACTCTGTTTTGCGATACGTGTTTCCATTTTTGGTGGGCAGGTCACTTCTGGTGTATTCCTCATACTGCAGACCGTCATCTGGCAGTGGGCCGCCGGGACACGGTGGAGAAATGTTGTTCCACCCACAAATATAACCATCTCCGAGGACACAATTCATGTTGGGCCAGTGTTGGCTCAACAGATCTAGGCTTGCAGCAGGCCGCAGGCTGTAAATACTGCAGACTGAGGCCTGCAACATCTTCCTCAGGGACGGATGCTCGTCACGCCCATTGCACATGTCACAGGCTCAAAATCTGCGGGATATACACCCAGGGAATTCCATTGGAGGCGCCAACTGTGATGCACAATACAGAGGCCTGTAAACAGCCTGTCATCCTCCTTAACCAGAGGGTGCATATATTTTTTGATACTGCGGCTAGGATTGTCGTGGAATCCTGTGATATTCCGAATGACATCGCAGGCCTACTCCAAACTGCCATTCAATAACTGGTGCGGCGTCCTTTTGTTTTTCTTTTGGCTGGCAAACTTTGCACAGGCCGGCGGATGTGAAACGGCGTCGTCAAGGCTTGCATCTGCGATCGCCTGCTGCATGTCCGGGCTGATCGCCTTGGCATTGGTGGGAGCCGGTTGGACGCTGCCAAGCCACGGCATTCCACTCTGCCAATTCAGATGGCGCCGTTTTGCTGACAAAAAAAAAGGGGGGATGGACAGGCTGCAGTGGACAGGAATGCGACGCGAAAATCGAAATCAGAAAACAAAACGACTGTCCACGGTATGAAAAAAAATACCTGCATACAGGGATTTTTCTGAGACCCCCAGATGGTTCGCAACGGCTGCCAATGTGATTGCACTCCGTCCCCCAGATCAATTTCCTGCCCGGTTCTTCTGTTTCCTTGTCGCATCCGTGTCCAACACCGACGCAAGAAGGCTCGGTCTCAGGGTGGCCGCATCAGGGTGTCGATCCTTGTTGAGGTCACCCAGAAATTGGGTCATTCTGCTGCAGAGCTTACTGTCCAGGGAGTTGTTGTTCCGGCCAAGTTTTGCCCCCAGGGCTGCAAAATACCCCACTGCCAGCTCAGGGTTGCCCCTTGCCACTTTCAGAAAACCAACATCTAGGGCCCTCAAATGCCTGGAATCCAAATGGGGGATACCGGGAGAGGACAGGGCAGAAATACTCGTGATGAGGGAGTCGAAGTCGTTGGCAATGTCCGCCACTGACATGGACTCGCTGATGGTCCGAAGGTTGACCCCCATTGCCACCTGTTCGCGTTTGGGGAGGGTGGAGGGGCCTCTGGCTGTGCGTTTTGACATTGTGGTGGTCACTTGAAAACAAAATGTGCAAAGGAAATGGGGAGGGGCAAAAAGGCAACATGGGGCCGGGTGCACGACAAAACAGTGCAGCGTAGCGCAGGTACCAGAGGTGAAAAACACGAAGTAAACACGGTCTCAGACCCATTCCTCTGCAATACCGTTGAGTTCGAACCTGAAACCATCACCAAATTGAAATCATCCACGAGGGCTTTCGAAAAAGTATACACATACCCGCCCCTATCGAACGATATTTTTGCGCCTGGGACCCGAAACCATCAAAACCACCGAAAAGGGCCAATCAACCCCCCCCCCAGGTTTTCGGACACACACACACATATATATATATATCTATATTTTTCGACTCTTGCAGGAATTTTTGATGGATCCCCCCCGGCGACCAGGCGCCGCGGGGGGTGCAGTGAAACCCTGGCCGGAAGGCATCCGGTTCCCGCCAGGGCAGCGCCCCCCGCGACATTGGAATGGCCACCCGCGGCAGCGGCTCCTGTGGGGGCTGTGACAGCGGCGGGCGGCCGCAGCGTGCTGCCCCCGGGAAGCAGCGCGTCACGAGGCACCCTAACTGGTGCAGTTTGTGAGGCGGCCCAAAAGTTCCACAGGCGAAATGGGTGGACGAGGTGCGTGTCATGCACAGTGCTTGCAAATTGTCGTGCATCTTGCTTTCCATAGTGTGCGTGAACCGCCGGAGGGGGCAGTTGCAGGGTGACTGGAGGGAGGAGGTGAAACCAACAGCAAACAAGCCCATAGAACGGGCGCGGCAAGGGAGAAGGAGCAGTGGGGACGGGTTGCGTCCCAAAATGCACAGCACAGTGCGTGCACGGGCAGAGGGGGCAGGAGGAGGACGGGGGGATGGGGTCAGGGCGCCAGGAGGCAGGACCCTGAGCAAGCGGGCACAGAGGTAGAAAGGTGAAGGCTGGGGCAGGGCAGAGTATGCCTCGTATGGTGTTGTGCACAGTATCCTTGCATAGTGTTGTGCATTTTGCGGATCTGCTGGAACTGCTCCACCCTGGTGAAGCCTTCGACCCTCTGGTTTTGGTTGACGACCCTTACACGTTCGCTGAGCTGAAGGTGAATGAGATCAAGAACTGCCGTGTGGCTATAGCTATGTTCGGCTACTACGTGCAGGCCATCGCGACTGGTCAGGGTCCAGTAGAGAGCTGGACCTCCCACATCGCCGACCCGTTCGCCGTGAAAGGTATGCCCAACGCCTATGTTACCCAGTTCTCGCCTTCCCCTGTGGGCAAGTTCGCCACCGCTGGGCCCATTCTCTGATGCCTCCTCCCTTGGCTACCTCACTGGTGATTGCCTTGGTGACTACGATTGGGAAGCCGCCGGTTTGGCTGCTGACCCTATCACCCCCGCCGCGTACCGTGAGGCTGAGTTGACCCACGCTCGTTGGGCTATGTTGGGCACTTTGCGCTGCTTGACCCCTGAGTTGTTGGCCAAGTACGCTGCTGTGCAGATCAATGAGCCTGTGTGGTTCAAGGCGCGCGCCCCTATCTTCCCTGAGGGCAGTCTGGGCTACCTTGGCAGCTCCAACCTGGTGCACGCCCAGACCATCCTTGCTTTCGCGGCCTAGCTATCGCGAGCCCTTTATAGGGGCAGACACCCACAATAGCCATCCCATTCACTTCCAAAACGTATATTTTGTGTTTCTCAACCCCGAATTAGGGGGTGGCGGGGTACTTCCCTCCCAAAGCCTGTCCGATAGGGCCACGGCAGTTCGCTAAACTTGTCCCACACACACACACACACACACACACATACATTGTATGGGCATATGCCAGGGGGGCATATGGGTGTTTTCCCAGAGTTCGCGATGGTCCAAGGCCGCTTCCGGAATATCGATGTAAATTCGCCCTTGCTGGTCATGCCTTTTTGCGAAGTGCATGGAAAAGGCTTTTCAATGAATTTTCATTTGGGGTGTAACTTATTGATATGTTATAATGGCGGCCTGGAAGAAAAAGACGTTTGGGTTCCAAAGGCCTCGTTTAGCTATCCTATGTGCACACTATAACGGTAGCCCCGGAATGCTCCCGGCGATATTGCTCAGACACATTGTCACTTCCGCCAATTTCGCCAAGGGATAAAAACATGTAAATTTTCATGCCGTAGACGGGGCGTAATGTCGACCAAGATTGCCCTTACATTGGCACACATCATTGAGTTGTGCCTGAGCCGGTGGCTCTTTGAAAAGCCCTTTTTATGCCAATTCCAAACGTTATACATGCCCCCGCTCCTTCTGACGGCGCTTGACCATGAACCTCATGGCAGAACCGATTTGCATGGCCTAAGTTGAGTTTGCCGCAATAGCATTGTCACAAGTAGCAAACAATTGGCCCAGATGTTCTTGTTGTTCCGGCTGTTGCCCTTGAGCCACCGTGAGCTTCCCCACTACTGAACTTTTGAGAAACCATTGCGGGACAACGCCATTCATGTGCCCCCACATGTGGCCGTGGCGCGGCCTAGGAAAACGTGTCATGGTGCTACACAAATAGTGGGGGTGTGCCCCTCCATCCAGCTGTTGCAAGGCTTAGGACGACGCCTCCTGACGCTGCACGAATAGCAGGAGGGGGAGCAAGCTCTATTGGTGTGGATTGGCCGAACTCCTGAAGGTCTAGCCCAGCCCCATAGTTTGGCGCCACACTGGGTGCCTAAGGTACGCAAAAATTGCACCAGAGCGGGGGGGGGCGTAGAAAAGCTCTGATCAATGCCCCGACCCGCCCCGTCTCTATGGTAATCTAGTCAATGCACAGTGTGGATCAAGCCCGCCTTTGGGGTGCCCTCCCCCCAACTTCTCTGTCGCTTCCTTATGGGGGACGGCCTCCAATACAGCAGCGGTTACGGCAGTCACCTCCTTTGCAGCAACCTCCACTGCCCACCTCACGATAACTGGAGCCGCAGCCTTCGGCACGCTGTCGGCGCCACTAGCTTGGCGAGATCTTGTGCATGTGGATGCATCCCTGTCACCAACCTGTAGCCCGAATCAGTCGGCTGCAGAGGGCTCCTTGCTGTGCTCCTAGGTCCCGTTGGTAGAGGTGCCATTGAGCCCTTGCAGCATGTCCCACAGTTTGTCGGCCCACAGACCCCAGGGGTCTCCATGGGCAGGCAGTGTCCGCCAAAAGGTTCTCGTGCCTAGGGTCAACCAAAGTTAAACAAGTCCTCCGCCTTGCTCCTGTCGCATCCCATGGGTAGGTAACAGCAGTTACATGCTCAGTGCACATTCAGGTCCTCGTAGTAGACCTCTGAGGCGGCACACCAATCGACAAACGGGCTGCAACACACACAAGGTGGCTGAACCCCTTGGCAACGATATTCCTCTGGTACCCCGAGCGGAGTGGGCACATGATAGTACAAGTGCATCCTCCAAATCCCACAATGAGGGCATACCTTAGCCCGGTCGCAGTGCTCGAAGGCCACCACCTTCACGACCCTGGCAATCGTTGCGCCGGCTGTCGTGATCGCCATTGTAGGGAGCCGTGCCGTGCTTGCAGCGGGTGGCCTCTTCCAAGCATCGCAACGGCGTCCCCAGCCATAGTGTGAGGGCGCAGTGGCAGGCAATGCCGCTGCCGCCGACAGAATAGAGGCCACTGCCTCTTGGATTGCTCCCAAGGAGCCTCCCCGCAATCTTGGAGGCCCCCCTTGATGGAGGCATGGCCGCGGCTTGGCTAGGGTAGCCTCGCCACGTGGAGGCGCGCTACAAAGAGCCCAAACAATAGCAATTTCAGGGCTTTCGTGGGACCCACTGCCCGGGCCACATGGGCCTAGCGGCCTCTACATGTGGCCCAATGAGTGGTCCAAAAAGTCCCTTTTTCAAAAATTGTTGGGCCCCACTGAAAAGCCCCAACAACGGCCATGGGGGGCTTTTGGTAGGTCGATGGCCCACACCATAAGGGTGGATCAGCCATTTTGTGGGTCTCCATGGGTTCGTGAGTACCAATACTGTCATGAATAGACCACCCAAACCCGTACCACTGGAAACAAAGGTAGTTCGGAAGCTGTCAAAATTTCAAAAAAAAACTAGGTGCCACTAAAGAGCCCAAACAAAAAAAAGTTTGGGTACGAGTTCCGTTAATCGTCCATATGCCTATGTGTGTACAGAGGTAGAGGGGCGGGAGGAGGGGGTCGGTGAGAGTTTGGGTGCCCCCTCCACCCATGGAGGCCCCCCACCTATTGAGCATGGCGGCCAAAAGGGACGAGCTGGTCGAGGCTACTTCCCATCCGTGCTTGCCGTACCATGGAGCCGACGCGGTTGGCCTCCACTATGCATAGCCCTCCCTGTGCACGAAGACCTGGTCAGTCTCAGGGCCAACAAACTGGCTTGCCTCCCCGCGTTGACAAACGGGGATTGGCTCAGCTACCGACGTGTCGTTGATACTGCTGCCGATGATGAGGAGGGGGATGAGGATGATTAAAAAGTCTACCCCTGCCTTGGGGGGGGGCGTGCAAGCCACAATGGGAGTGGGTGCCCCCCCCGATCGAGTCCCGGACAGTGCCCTTGACCTACTCGAGACAACTCCAAGCACGGACGGCTTCCCTCAACTAGCGCCTCGGGGGGGGGGGGGTTGGCTGGCTCTAATAGCCTGTGGCGGCGCCTTTTGGCCTATGACAAGCAGGCATCCGTACTACTGCGGGCATCCGCACTGCCGCGGGCATCCACCTTTCTGGGTGGGAATCCAGGATGTACTTTCTGCCCATGGCGTCCTTCCCTGACGGTGTCATTAGTGCCCGGTATGCGGTCATAACGAGAACCCCAAGCTAGGAGGTGCTCATCACAACGAGCATCGTGAATGGCACACAAGGCCATGGGTGCTAACTCACCAACGTGTGACTTGCTGGTAGTGCCGTGCAGAAATATGTTCTGGTCTCTTCGCCATTCATGGCGAGCACGTTGCAAAAATATCTTTGCTCAAAGTACTCGCATGCTGTCCTTGGAGGGGCCCTCTAGAGAGGGCTTGCTCCTAGCGACGAGGCCACCGCAGTGCCGGCCCCGAGGAGGGGGGGGGTGTCGGCCGGGCAAGGAGCCAGGTGGTGAGGGGATGCCTGCCGCTATTGCAGCTGGAGGGGGGGGGGGTAGAAGGATGCTGCATTACCAGCAGCGGGGCCCCTGGGGGATAGGGGTGGAGCACTTGCTGAAGTCCCCCCTCCCCCCCCGCGGGCTTGGCTCGCTCGTATTTACACTCTCGATGTTTGAACGGCTGGTTGTCGCGCGCGGGCGGCCCAACAGGCCGCCTTCCCGGCGGTCGGAGCGCCAATGTGGATAGTCCCAACCGGGGACGTGTTGGGGGGACGGGGGGGGGGGAGGGTAGAACCTCCGATGACATGCGCCTGCTTGGCAGAACTGTTTTTCTGCGTGTGCTGGACCGGTTGCAGGCGGAGCAGGAGGTACGCCATTGCATCAACCAGCATGGGCTGGCTGAGATGGACCTCAAAAGGCCCCGTATCATTTCTTCGTCGGTTTCAAGAGTGCTTGCGAGAGTTGGACGGTTGGTGGTGATTGGAGGTTTGGTAAAGGGCTAGGGCATGAGGGCCTATCTAAAGACCAATCTCTCCCCAACCCATTTGTTTGGCATTTGTTTAGCGCATAGTTCAGCATCAACAGTGTGCATGTGGTCTGCATAGCAAATCCAAAAGTCGGCCGACAACAGTTGCCCGGTTTAAGAATTGATTGAGAACAAATCGAGAACCATCGCTGACAGTCTGCAACACTTTCCAACCCGCTGCAACCCTTCCAGAACCCTTTGCTGAGTGAAAACAAAAAATAAAGTGATATAACGGAACGGTAAGCACATCCGTAGCACCGACATGTTGAAACACCCAAGACACACACACATAGGATCACCAGCTAACCCAACCAAGTTGAGCATAAGTCTTGCAACCACTATGTCTGGGGGTGAGCTGCGTCACCAAATTGAGTAGGCTGTGGAGGCGGACTTGCTGCTGCGAGTACCACCAGCCATGGCTGCCCCATTACACACACAACACATGGGGCAACATTGAGGGGGGCGGGGGCGGGCATTCAAATTCTCAACAGGGGGCATAGTTTGGCCAAACTATCCCTTTTCTTTCGATAGGGCTGAAAAATTAGGTTAGATCTGTTTCACGCATTTCACCAATGTTGATTTCTACCCACACTAGGCACCCAAGAACGCGCAGGTTATGTAGCAAACAATTCACAGCCCTTGCCTCTGTTCATTCTGTTGATCTCTTCACAGCACTGTACTGAGCTTTTATCATGCCACAACAACATTCTAAGCGGGCCGGTCCAAGCATTTGTTCGGATTAGCTGCAGAGTGATGCCAAAGGGGAATTCTGTGATGCCTGCACATCAGAATACAAGTTAAAATTACTGGTATGACAGCAAGGGCTGCATGGTGCAGGAATTTGGACTCTAGGGCCTGTGGCAAGCATAAAACTAAAATTCTTAAATTCCTAGTATGACAGCAAGGGCCACAGGGTGCAGAAATTGGGACTCTGGAAGGTATGGCAAGCATCAGACTGAAAAAAAAAATTCTTAGTAGTCAGCAAGAGTCACAACTTGCTATTTCAACCCATTTCTGGGTCAACAGTGAAAACTGACCTTTTTTTCGAATTCGAATGCCCCCCTGGCACCATGACGATGACAGGCTCTTTGAACTAATACAGTGGAGCTTGCCCGATGGAAGCCAAGGAGCCACCACCCCACTTCCAGGGTGGTCCTGGGGCAGAAAGCCAGGTCTCGGCCCAAGTGCATAAGCGCACTGGTTGAGGGGGACAGGTGGACACACGCCTGGCCCAGCAGGGCCAGCACCAAAGGGGTGCGACCCAGCCCAAGGATGCCAGTGCGGCCATACAGGTGTGTCTGGAGAACTACCTGGTCAAATGATGCACCCAAACCCAGACACAGACACACACACACACACACACACACACACACAAACACCGACACACACGCCAACGCCACACCACATGGTCCAGTACACAGTGTGTTTTGGTGAATGTATCCCACATGCAGTGCATGTTGCGACTGTTGCTTGAATATTTGATCGTGTGCACTACTTGTCGCAGTGACCAGGCAAGCAGCATCTGTTGCAGCAAATGTCTCTGCAGCTTTCTGCTGCTGCCTCTCTACTTCTGTACAGGGGACCAAACGTGGCATTGAAATCTGGCAACAGCTTGCTGCAGAACACTTGGCCAAGGGACCACCACAGAAGACATTAACCAAGTATCAGGTCCAGGCATTGGGTGACCGGCTGCACAAATCCTGATTTAATGGTGGACCAATTCCGTCCCGCTCCCTGTTCTTCTTTCACCGTTGCCAAACTATCGGCGCGGGTATTGGGATATAACATTGTTAGGACAAAGATTTCTCCTCTTTCTGCTGAGAAGGAGCAGCACATTCTGTTACAGACACGACGCAGCAGTACACAATACAGCACAATTCTGCACAGTAGTAGCCCCCAGCACAACACTGCACCGCAACACACCACAACACGCTCAGTCACCATGCTATGCAACGCCTCCACAGCACGCCATACCACATCCACTGCAACACACCACATGCCACCACATCACAGTACACTGCACCTCACATCTGCGCATAATGTGGACAACGCTGGCCAGTGTGGGAGCAGGGTCTGCAAGGCTTCAACACTCATGTTGCACCGACCTAGAGTTACCCTGGCCCCAGCACACCAAAGAGAGGGAATGCACAGTGCAAAAAGACATAACCGACCCCCCCCCCCCAATTCGGCGGCCGAATTTGGCCAATTTTGCCGAATTGGTTTGCCGAATTGTTGGGTTCCTGAATCTCGCCGATTCGTTTTGCCGAAATACTAGGTTTCTGGGACTTTGCCGCCTCGTTTTGCCGACATGTCGGGGTTTCTGGGTTCTGGGTCACCTGAGTTGGAGGCGTCACTTACTTTGGGACACTGCATAATACCTTTTCTTTGTACATTGGTTGTTCAGATTGGCACCATGAAGTGTTTTTACTGTCCACAAAAAGACGTGTCTTTGGTCCCCTGGGATTCGTTGTCCTCCGCTGATCAAGCTTTTTCTCGGGACAAGTATCCTGATGCCGGTGAGGAGGCAGTTTGCGAATTTTGTGTTCGCTCTGCACGGCCCAGTGGGTTCTTCAGCCGCTGTTCTTTGGGCAGCTCATCATCAGGCCCCCAGTCAGTGGATTCTGGGCTACTGGTGCCTGCAGTAGATTCTGTAGCTGTGTCTGGGGGGTGCGAGGTTGCCGAGTATTCCACTTCTGCAAAGGAGTCAGGTGCCCAGAAAGTGCCTGCAAAGCCTTCACGTCCAGAGACCTTAAAACAAGAACCTCCCGTGACGGTGATGGCGACAATGCTTTTTCATTATCATCACTGCCGTTGCCAATACTGGTGCGCAGTCATGTGCATTTGGGTTTTGAGGTTTATGGTGTCAGGCCAGGGACGGACGGATGTATTGTATGGTCCTTGTTTTGGGTGTGGAGAAAAGCCGATGGGAGGGTGATTTCAGTTAGCACTCCTCTTTGCAGCGGTGCAAATAGTCAGATTCCGGGGTCTGGAGATGGTTGCAGTCAGGCAGAGGCATCGTGCAGAGGCCTTCCAGGCCCCGTTACCTGTACGCAGACCCAATTAGCATGACCCCACAACCTCGACCCCATCCCCACGTTCAGTGGGAGGGGAGGGACAGAATTTAATGTCAAAGCAATGGTTTGGGGCCACGCACTGCTTGAGAGCCCCGTATGCATCTGGGATGGTACCTGCTCATCCCTCTCTGCACCCTTCTTTATTGCTGATTCATATTGCTTTGTGCCACTGTTCCTCTCAATTCATCTTCATCAATCCCATTTTTTATTTTCGACTGCAGTAAACTACCACCCAAAGAGAGCGAACAGATGGGCAAGTCCAGTGCACCAGGAAATTGCGAGGGTTGACCAAAAATACCGGAGCAGAGCTCCATGACAGGACCGATGCATTGTCGTGCAGGGGGTGTGGGGAGGGTTTTGATGCTCAGGGGTAGTAGTGTGCATCGGTCTGTAATAGTTTTTCCTGCACGCCGCCCAAAAAAACGTCACACTTATAGAGAATGACCCCCCTCCCCTCCAGGCATGCAATCCCCTCTGGGAGCATGCAATCCCGCCAGAACCCACAGCAGTGTGCGCATATGTGTTCCACCTGCATTTTCGCAGTCCAAAATGCGTCGTGGACCTGCCCCTTTTGACCAGAGCCCAAAGCGAAACTCAGGCAACAGCAGCGCACCAGTTGCTTTTCTGACACGCAAAGCACACCAAAGCTGAGTAAGAGAGGACCACTCACTGCGGAATTATGTGCCCGGGAAAACGAGGAGTGCACAGCACTGGAACACCACACAGCATTACAATACACACAAAATGTAATGCACAATGCTACAACACACAATACCTTCGTGCCAGGTGAGGCCGTTCGGCCACGCAATTCATGCACTGGAAGCTTCGTGACGAACGATCATGAATCTTCCGGACGGTCATAGGGCTTTTCCATGCTCTGAGGCAAGATGCATGGTGTTCACTCTGGTCTCCACCAGTGAGGTCATCCTTCACTGTTTAACAAAGCTGGCCGGTGGGCTTTGGAAAATGCAGTAGAGACAGTGAATCAACTCCATGCTTTCCTGCCAATTGGGTACTTCTGAAGAAACATGAACATACACTAATTAATTAAGCTAGCCCATCAACAATTTATTCTCTTGGTGCAAAGTCCACGTAAAAATTGAATACTGCAGATGCGCTGCCGCATCGTCTGCTGAATTTCACATTTACCCAACAAAAGGCACCCATGCAACCTGCCCTCTTGAGCTGGTAGGGCAGCAGCTGCGCAAGTATTTCCCTGGTGGTACAGATCTGGCTGGGGCTGAGATGCAAATGGGGCTCGGTGGTGGGAATTGAGGTAGAGTCCGCATCGAAATTCAGGTCACATCAGGTCCAAACAGGTCAGGCAGAATCCGCCCCAGAGGCAGTAGGCTGATTCCACCAAAAGGCCCTGAAAGCGTCTACATCCCAAGTTACAGATAAAGCCCCAAATGTAGACACATTTCTGCCTCCCGCTAGTGCTCAGGTTGGGTCTGGGGACGGTCAGTCTCTCAGCAGCCCGGAGTGTGATGTCGTTTTGGAGCTGGAATTGAGGTGCACTTTTCTCCACCTTGCATTGGGACTGGGGCATACATTTTTTTTCTCTGCATCTGCATGCGTTCGCCACCTGACTCATTGTCACAGCCATCACTTTCAATGCGGTACTCCAACGCAGGCCACTCTCTCGTGGTACTAGAATTGTTTTTCAGTACCCTCCTCATTCTGGTCGGCTAGCATTTTTTCTGTCTCAAGGAATCTTTAATTTTGGCATTATCCTAACCTGGAATCTCTATACCTCCCTGATTCTGTATGTCATTTTACTTTGACCACAAATTTATTTTGCTTCTATTGCTGTTTGCAGCACCCCTGTCCCCTCATATTCACGGGATATCACCTTCACACCTTTATATACAGTAGTTTTCACTGCAATTTGTTCAGTTGGCGGCCGAGACCAAAATTTGGGAAAAAGCTGACCCTCCACCTTCTGTCTTGCCTTTTCCCACCTCCAAATGAACGGACATTGCCAATATGATTGCAGATTCACATATTGCATGTAAAGAGAAGCTACAGATATTACCGATACCTGTATGATTCAATTGGTTTGTTTTTGGTTTCTGATGAGCACTCTGTGTCCTCTCTTGTTGTTTCTCTTCCATCTCTTCTGTATGTCCTGGTTTCATTGGTTCTTTGTTTTTGGTGACTGCCAGGGCTGGCAACCAATTGGCAGTGCTTGAGAATCTGCGCCCGAAAGTCGGCAATTAGTTGGCGGCGGTTGATGCATTTCATTGACTCATGTCTCAGTGCTCTGCAACGAGGCTTCCTAACCGTTGGGGTTTGGCAATGCATGTGATGTCATCTGCACATCACTTTCACAATGAAGCTTTGTGTCATCTAGTTCAGTGTGGCGGAAATAACGACCGCTGCATCTTCTGTTGATGGAGTGAAGCGTTGTAAATAGTTGTTGTTTCGTTTGCTGGTGTTACTATTTACATATGACCGCATTCTAAGAGAACTGTGATCCCAGACTGTTCATTAAACAGCAACATTTCAATGTGCTTGATGTCTTTCCGCCGAGTTTAGTTAGTCCTCTTTCTCAGGGTATCAGCAGTGAGTACCTTTGAGGGTACTTTTTCCTTCCCGTTTTAGTGCTGGTTGCATTGGGGGAACATTTTTTTTGGTGGCCTGGAAACCTTTTGACATGACGGACATATTTTCATGACCCCCGGCATATGGTAGCTTCGATGGTTTTCCAATTTTACATTTGCCACTATGTCTAGAAGCATCGTCTCGATTGTGGTGGTGAAGGGTAGTGCCACAAAAAACTGTTTGTACGATGATTATTAGAATTTTCTTATCCCCAGTTTGCGGCGCCCTCGCGCGAAACATTAGCAAAGATTGCGCGAGAAAGGTGTAGCCACTACAGAATCAACCACAAGTGGCCAGCGCGGGTCTACAATTGTGTTCCGAGCTGCCATAGGCTATGGTTGGGATGGTGTAACATGAACCATGGAAATGATCTTGATGTTGCCTCTCAAGTATTGCATTCATCTTGCACAAGCAATGTCCAAGCCCTAAGTCTGCGAATCATGAAGTAAGTGATTTGAAAGTTACATTGATACATACCTAGGAGGCTCGACTCCGGCATAGCACAATCCCCATACTGAGCACTGCTCTTCCAACCGGTTCCTCCATCAGTGTACTCTCTTCTTGTTGTACACTAGTCCCTTATATTTTAACATGCATTTATACCCTGTTTCAACATTTCAAATTGCCATATAAACCTCAAAACTGAGTCTGGCGACGTCCAAAGAGGGTATATAGTGTCTATATAGTACAAATCAATTTTTTCCCAAAATGGGAATTGAACCCATCCAACCAAATTTTATCCTTTTGCATTACCATTAAGCTATCTAGTCACTGTCGCCTGACGCCAGAAACACCATACAAGGTGCATTTTGAAATAAATCGAATCACTTTGAAACCTGCCTTAACTGCCTATAACTGCCTTTTCATGCTCAAAAACCGGTTGCTCCATGAATTTTGATATAATTTTCTGGACACCTGTTTGAGTCATTGAATTAATTATCATTGAAAAGGTTTCATTGATTTCACTGAAAAATGGACACTATTGAAGTTGTGCAATTGATTATGGGTTTGCCAAAATCGTTGTCAACTTCAACAAATTTGGAATCTGTACTCTGGATGAATCTCGCGGTCACAAGTTTATCTGACTGGCAAGCATCCAAGGCATATGCAACACTGACGAGCCCAGAAAACAATGTGCACTTCAAAGGAGTTCATTCCGTTAGTCCACAACGCGCTGTCGTTGGTTCATGCAGCCAAGCTGGCAAAGCCAATTTGGGCGTCCGCGAAGGAAGATATGTACATGATCTCGTAGTATTTAGACGACTTAACAAAGAGCCCCGCGACTACCGAGCATTCCTTCGTGTGGCAAGAGCGTCGCTAGGCAACGCCCTCGATCGTCAAGCGTCTCCTTGCTGAGGCGTCGTAGTTGGCGGCCCCTGCAAAGTGTAGAAAAATGATTCAGGACGTGCCCATTTACGATGAAATTGGTCGCACGCCGGTTTACAATGCACCCTTCTGTCATGAGCAGGACGTGGAGAAAGCGAGATGGGGTACACACGTACGTGATTGCTTGGGCCTAGTTATGACGTTACAATTAGCCTCCGAAGATAAACAAAGAACATTTTTTAACGATCCGGTAGAGTTGTTACACCACGCGATCGTGTCACTGGCGGCACTCTCATGGTCAATAACACATTTGGGGCGTGTGGCCATTGACCGTAGATTAGACGCTAAAAACTCCGGAACTCAACCACCCCTGGCGGAGACTGAGTTGAAGCCGTTGAAAAACAAAGACACCTTACAGCAGATGTTGCGCAACCGATCAACTATATCGTCGTACTACCAACAGAGTTTCTTCGAGACCTCATATCGATGGCCTGAGAATGGTAAAGGCAAACGGAGAGGCAAAAGTCGTCCAGACGAAAATTTTGTTTCGAGAGATCGCCGGCATGAGAAATGAGCACTGTGTCAGAGGTGCTGGATATGGGAGTGAAGTTGCGTTGGGTAGAGGTAGTACCCCTCCATATCAGCGAGTTCAAAGCGTCGCACACGAGTGGGCAAAACTGGGTGATGCGTAAGTAACAAACGTCGTGCAACTGGGTACCGGGCTTTGATCCTGACGATCTAGCGGACAATTACAAACCTTTCTCACTCTCCCCATATGGCAGGTCATGTTGAGACCACGATCCTGTTCTTCGCTTGGAGGTAGAGAAGGTCGTTCCGGCTGGTCACGTGTCGGAAATTGCACCTGCAGAGGCAAAGTGTGTGTGTTCAATTTTCTGGTGGAGAAAAATCCGGTTCGAGACAACCCGCAAGGCTCCAATCGGCCTTGCACAAACTTGAAATCCGTCAATCGGTTTGTGAGCGTCACATACTTCACATTACCAGGTCTACGGGAGATTTCGCCTTATTTGGGGAGTGATTACTATGCGTGTAAGGTTTACCTCAAGTCCGCGTATTTTCGGAGGCCGGTTTCAACGCAGGACGCGGCGTGGTTGGTTTTTAGATTTAGCGGACAGCTATACAAGTGTACTTGCCTTTTTTTTGGTTTAAATGTGGCTCCACGGGAATGGCAAGGGATGATGCTTCCTATCATCGATGTTCTAAGAGCTCATGGCGCCTTGGTGTGGGTATATCTCAATGACTTCTTAGTCGTCGCTTCATCAGCGGACATATGCAGGATGCATACCCAGATGGTTTTTGATTTGCTTTTCAAGCTGGGAATCCAAGTACATATCGCAAAGTCCGTGCTGACACCCACGAAGTCTCTCATATTTCTCGGTTTCTGGCTGGATCTGCCAAAAGCAAGGGTGATGATACCACCGGTAAAGATGCAATCAGTGATAAATGACGTGAATCGTGTGCTACACGCCGATCTTCCAACTTGCAGGCAGTATTCCACAATATTCGGACGTGCAAGGTCGTTGCTTGTCGCGGCACCACGAATGCGAATTTTCATGGACGCATTGGCCATACATGTGGCGGTTCTCATTCAGAAAGGTCAGGAGGCCACGGCGGCGCGACCAGAGGCAGTCACCATTCAACTGGAGCTGATTCTAGAAGAGTTGTAGATCTGGGAAGGAAGGCCGTTCACTATCCATTTACCGCACACCCATCTGTGGACACACACATTGGACTTCGGTTGGGGTGCAACAATGCACTAACAAATAGCCACACACGAGTGGTTCACGACAACCGAATGGCATATCGAGAGGACGGAAATTCGAGCGGTGATTTATGCAATCCAGGCTTATCCGATTCAAGAGACGGAGGTTCATGTACGCGTGGACAACATGGTGTTCTTCCATTACCTGCAAAAGTGGGGCGGCAAGGTGAGGCGTCTGAACAGTCTCATTTGCGAACTTTCGGATTATTGCCAACGAATGAACGTACACGTTGTAACTCATTACGTGCCAAGCAAGGAGAACCCAGCGGATGTTCCGGGCAGAAAAAACATTATTCTGGCGCAGGCATCCATGGACCCACCCATTATGGCAATTCTCTGCAGGAAATTTTCGTGGATAGGTTGTACAAAAGGGTGGATGGCGAATGCGGCGAACGCGCAATGTCCAAGGTACATTTCAGATTCCCATGGAGAGTGGACCTGTTCACACATTGCCCACGCAAGATATCTCTGAAACATTGCAATCCAACATGGCGGCTCATCTGTCGCGTATTCACATACCTTGAACAGGCAGAGAGGTACGAGTTTATGCTGGTGGTACCCATGCACCCGTATTGGCCTTCGTGGCACCAGTTCCAGGCAATGGCGAATCCGCACTTCCCGTTGTACAACGTGGTCCTTTATGTCCCACATTCGTTCAAGATCACGGCGAGGCATCCTATGGTTTGCGCCTGGCTTTACAAGACCACCTGCGAGCGCATGGATGTCAAAACGAAGAGGCTAAAACACATCTGCGTGCAGGAGGCGTGGAGATACCTTCAAGCAATACAACAACTCCTGGTTAAAGCTTCTGCTCTTCGTCCAGTCCAAGAGAGAGTTCCACGCCATCATGGATTTGGATTCAGTGCCTGTGCATACAATGGCATACTGATTATTGGACTTTGTCAACGAGACTTCCCCGACACATTGAGGAAAAACGTACTCTGCATTGTTGATGTTCCGTGGAGCGCAGTCTCTATATTTTGAACCCCGCCTACGCACTGTGACGCGTCAATGGAATTACTCTGTTCCCAACTACGAGGTTTAATACCACGTACCTAAATTGTTGGAGCGCGTAGCAAACCTACCAGCTACCCCCGAAATGGAGGTCAGGTTGTGCCTGCCATTCCTCTCCCTTTTCAGGGACGCGGATCTCCAACACACCAGGCGCACACTTGAAACAGAGGGGTGATGTCTGCTTTATTTGGGCGCAGCGTAAGGGTAGACCAGCTTCCGAGCGCTATTCTCTACATCCTATGCAGCGACGCGAGTTCTGTCCTCAGTTTTGGATTCGGCGCTATATTAGTTTGCCGGCTGATTATGAAGGCACGCAACTGCTGGTTTCTGTGTCTAAACCTCGTAAACCCATTCTGGCATCCGCAGTGAGTTCTTTGACAACGCGCGTTTTACAAGCAGCTGGTCTGCCTCATTTTTCTTCACACTCTACACAGGGTGCGGCGGCAACAGCGATAGTTATCTTTGGACCGGATCCGCATATTGTCAGAAAAGTTTATAGTGCTTTCAACACTGTGTTTGTGCCTCTCCTGCTGCTTGCTGTTGGTGTAGGGTTTCCTGCTGCTTGTTTTTGAAGATGAAAAGCTTTTGTTTGCTGAAATACAGTCAATCCAGGATAGCCCAAGCCAGAGGTATGCAAGGAGAAGAGAATCAGGATCAAAGCATGAAGGGCTGCGTGTAAACAGTGAAAGATGAAAGGATATTCACAGAAACTGCAACTCAGGTCAAATCGGATTGCATATTCACAAAGATAGCTGAAACGTTTCGGAAAAGAGTTGGAAAACTGCCCCATCGTCTCTCTATCTCCATAGTGCCATCTCAGGAGATGTGCACTCTTTGTTTTGGGTCCCATATGTGCTGGGGTGGCAGGGCATGTGGCGATGACGTCACTGCCTTGTCACATGGGATCTTCCTACTTAGCTAGGCTGACCGGGAATTGAACCCAGGACCTCTCAAAAAGAGGTGCCCAGCCCCCTAGGGTGCATACCACTAGGACAGCTGAGAATTCATGGAAAAACATAGATAAATTCATAGGCTCTGCCCTGGATATGTCAGTTCTCAGTCAGCTCAGGAAAAGATGATTTGCCTCACATTGAAAGGGGATTAAGGGGTCCACTCCATATCCTGATTGGGTGTTTGGTTCCATATGTCAAAATGTGTTATCACCACTTTTGGTGGGACCAATACTAAGATAGAAATGCCTGGATGCTCAGTGCATCGCTAATACAACTACAGTATGCCTCAAAGCATTGAAAAAGCACTTTTTCTTACTCCCCCTTTGTGCTGTGGTGGCCACCACTGTTGCATTTTAGGAAAAAGGGATTTTTTTCTTGGCCTTTCCTTGGTTTCCACATCTACTTTAAAATACCTTAGTTTCCCTCACACAGAAAAATGAGCGCTCACCATGGCTGGCACTCTTTTGCTGCTCTGCTTGTAACATTTCCTACAGGAGACTCAGCGCTCATGGCGCTGCCGGGGCTCCTGTGGCTTGGTTGGGTTAGTTTGGGAGCATGCCAAAACATGTGCATGTGCATCCCTCCCTCCAAGACGCAGCGCGACACAAACGCAACGCAAGACACAATATACACACTCGCATGGGTTCTCGTAGACCTGCTGGCGACCTGTGACCTGTCTCAGGGCGAGGGGAGTCGTAAAAAAAATTAAATTGCCCCTTGGTGGGGTCTTGGGTTCTGCTCAGTCTCTCCAAGCTGCTGCGTTTCGGCCCGAACACGGCCTACTGAGCGAGGCTGCGCGTGGGTATCTGCAAAGGCAGGAATGGGAGAATTATGGACGAATCCACGCAAAAGCGAAGCGACGACACCAAAATCCGTCAAATGACGGCCTAGAATTTTTCTAAGACAACACACCTGAGCAGAATCCAATTGTGCATCAGAAGCACATTTTTATAAAAATCATAGTCATCTCCAGATTTTTTAAATCAAGAAATTCCTACGCATAGGAAGGCGGCGCGCAGGAGCGGCTATTAGCGAAGCGCCAGAAAATGCAGAAATAATGGCATTATAAACGTATCTCTCACGTGGTCTTGAAAATGACGAGACACACATTAATAAATAAACATACAGATTCCACCCACACTAATAGAAGTATCAAAAATCCGAGAATTCCAAAATCAACGAAAAGACTTCAATGAATCAGGTATAAACTACAGGTATGCTCGTCTCGTATGCAGCATACACATTGCTCGTCTCGTGTCTCCGTGAACGAGTTTTGTAGCAGCGCTAACAACGATAGGACGCGATAGAGGGATTGATTAGAAAGATTGCAGATGATTAGAGGTCAGATCAGGGTGATTAGACATACACACAAGTGCATAGCGACGTTCTTCGCTTGCGCCCCTCACGTGCCCACATGCTCTCTCTCTCCGGCGGTAGGTAAGGTGAGTAAGCCCAGGTGGGGCCACCCCCTGGTGGAGTTCGTGATTCAGGTTCAGATGGGCAGGTTTGCCCAAGATATTCGTGCATGCTCGCGCATTCACACACGCATTAAAGGGTAGGCCACGCGAAGTGCGCACAGTAAACCTTGTTTAGGCTACCCAGGGGCTCCTCGGTACGTTCTTTAAGAGAACCTGAGGAGTCCCTTAACGCTTGCTTGCTTGACAGGGGAGCTGATCCTTCAGCGTGTTTGCGGACAGTGTATTATAGGTCACACTGAGAAGCGTATAATACGTGGAGTGTGGCTTGGTTCCTCCGCCGCAAACACCCCTTCATTTGCCTTTGCTTTACAGGTGGGCAGGTAGGGCGATTGGTGCAGCAGCATACCATTTTTTTTAATGCCCTGCTAAACAAGGGCGCAGATCACACAAACAAATAACTCCCCCTCTGCCTGTGGCAGAGCAGGGAGTCCGACTCCATCGACATCTGCGCCGTGCACGCCAAAAGAGCACCTCTTCCCTCCAAGCCCTAGCAGGGGAAACACGTTGTGGCGTCCCCTGTTAGGCCACAGTTGCTTAGCAGCGCTGTGGTCTCTTGTCTTCTTCACAGGAGGGTCGCTAGGACCCACGACATGTTCTTCAACGACACCCAGTAGAGTGTGCGTGTAGGGGTGGTAGTCCTGAGTTGGGGCTTGAGCCAGTTGCAGCAGTGCTCGCCGGCCAGGATGGTGCCACTGTAGGGTGTGTAGGAACTGTAGTGCGTGTGTCACTGTCCCACCCGTTTCCTGGAATTTTAGCAGGGTTAGTGGGCTTGGGCAGTTGTTAGGTCAGTGTTTTGGCCACTTAGCAAAACGGCGTTTTCATGCCTGCATAGCTTTTGGCCACCCCTCCCTGTAGTAGACAGATAGGTAGGGAAAACAATACCTGGATTAGTATGCTGGGTATTCCCCAAAGGTTTTGCGCCAGCACAGAAATTGGGCGCTTAGGGGAGGGGAGACCCAGGGGGTAACCCGTGGCATCAATAAGCCAACCCTCCAGGTTTAGCAAGCGTGCAGACTTGGGTATAACTAGGACACCACTTCTGCGGCTTGCTCTCAGGACCTTAGGAATAGCACACTCACACATACGCTTTTGCAGGTAAGGGTAAGGTTCAGTCCCTAGCTTTAGTCTTGGAGGCAAGCGTCTCAGCGAGCCTCAGCAACTCACCAAGGTTGTTCTGGGACAAGTAGTCAACCAGAACTGAGTTTGAGCGTCCCTCCGGTAGAACAAACGCAGAGAAGGGCTCCCAGGTGGCCTCTTCGACTCCAAACCCTTCCCAGAGGGTGAGGAAGCGCCAACCCTGGCAATAGCGGTGGCGTAGGACAGACGTCACCAGGTAGAAGGCCTCTTTAGCCATCTCCTCGGCGTTCATGTCGGGGAGTTCACCCTCAACTTCCATAGGGCTGGCAGCCCCTTGTAGGTCCAGAGCGGCAATTTCCTCGTCGTTCAGCTCCCACTCCTCCCCACAGAGGTCTTCAGGATCATAGTAGCGCTTCAGGTGTTGAGCAGCGCACACCAGGGTCCCCCCTAGACGGGGAGAACACGGCACGGTGATACGGTGTCCATCCACTGATAGAATCTTGTACGGCCCGAAGTATGGGTCATCACTGGTAGAGCGTGGCCAGGCTGGTAGTCGACTGTGGTGCACCAGCACCCAGTCCCTCTCTTGGTAGCTGGCCGGTACTCGGTGCTTGTTCTTCTTGTTCCACTGACGCTCCCTCACTCTCTGGAGCATTGCCTTGGCCTTGTCCACCTTCGCTTGTTGCTCTTGGACCCATTCACCCACAGAAGAATGGGTGTCCTCTGGATAGGGGGCATCTAGGAACCATGCCAGGCGCCCTAGGAATAGCTCATGCGGCGAGTAGCCAGTAGCTGAACTCTCTTGGGAGTTCATCATCAAGGATATGACGGGGAGTTGTCTCACCCAGTCCCTGGTGCGTTCAGTTTTGCACCATATCCTTACATTCTCCTTGAGGACACGGATCTGTCGCTCACATAGGGGGTTGCTCGTGTGAGAGTAGGGAATCCCCGTAGACACCTGGACATTGAGGGATCTCAGGACCCTCTTGTACCAGCCAGTATCTGAGCGTACTCGTAGGTCCTCATCGGAGTTGATCTCCTTGGGCGCCCCATAGACACAAAACTACTCCTCCAGGAGTATCTTGATAGTCCCCTCCCCGGTAATGTGCCTGGTACATGGGAACACCCTGGTAAACCTGGTCAACCCACAGGTTACCACGAGGGCGAAGTCATAGCCCCCGAACTTCGGCATCTCCGTGTAGTCCACGTATAGAACACTGTTAGACCAGTGAGGGATGGGCAGGGTCGAGTAGAGACCTCTGTCCCTGATATCCCCTGGTTTACAGGACCTGCACGGGCACTTGTCCACGATAGGCTGGAGGGTTTTCCGCAGTTGGTCGTCAGTCCACATAGTGTGGAACCACTGCTTGAACAGCCTCAGGGTACGGTCAGCACCAACATGACCGCTGGACTCATGGGTCCACTTCAGCTGCGCTCGGACTCTGTCACTAGGCACAACAATGCGGTCCTCGTGCCAGAGGTAGCTCTTGTCCCTCTTCCACTGGTCTTGGTTGACCAGGAGGGGTTCAAGGCGTTTCTCCAGGCGCTTGTAGATTTCCCCAAACTCCTTCAGGTACACCGATTGTTGGAGTCCATCCAGGAAGCGTATCATCGTCATGTTGAGGTCCAAGTGGACGTCCATACGGCTGAACTCCTCCTTAGCCAGCGCTTCAGACCGGGCACCAATCAGGGCGCCGAAGTTGTTGCGGCTGATGTAGTCTGCACACTCGTTCTTCACTCCCTGGATATGGTGTACCGTCAGCCGTAGTTGACTGAGGTAGGTCCACCAGCGCCGTAGCTTGGCCTTCTCCGGTGAGGGGCCCTTCTGGAAACTGCGGACCGGTTCTTGGTCGCACAGCCAGACGACAGGGTTACTCCCCAACAGTCATGCTTGTGAGGATAGCACCAGCATACCCGCGAGCAATTCCTGCTCATAGGTGGAGTAGTTCCCCCTGGCCTGGTTCCACTTCCAGTTCCAGTGGCCGAGAGGTACTAGGACCCACTTGTCGTCAGGGTAGCTGTGCTTGAGGGTTCCATCTCGGTTGAGACCTTCCGTCCCCCATTGGGAAATGGCCGAGTCGAACTCCTCCTTCTCTAGTGCTTGCCATTGGAACAACGTTCCACCACCGCCCACATTGCTGGCGTCGGTCACCAGGATAATCTCCCCTTGTGCCCTAGGCACGCCCAAGCACTTAGCGTTGGCTACCTTGTCTTTGAGCTCGTCAAACGCTTGTTGCTCTTGTGGGCCCCAGCGCCAAGTAGTACTCTTCTTGATCAAGTCCGTCAGAACGGCGCTGGTGTAGGTGAAGCTTTTGATGTGGCGGCGATAGAAGTTGCACGCTCCAATGAAACTGCGTACATCATGAGGCCCTCTCTTGGGGTCTTCGTGTCGTACCTTGGCATCCATCAGGGGTTTGGCCTTAGAGGCCGCTGGGGTCCACCACCCATAGCCAACGTCAAACCCCAGGTACTGCATGGTCTCCAGCATGAACTCACACTTCTCCAGCTCCCTGGGACCTTGTGATAACCAGAGCTGTGTTAAATTCAATGCAACTACAGGCCAGTTCAATTTAACAAAAATGTTAAATTTATCAAGCTATTGTGCATACATTAAAAAGGTTCAAAAAAACCCAAAATGTGCCCATTTTTCACCAAATTTCCTTTTCAAAATCAAAATTATTGACTATGCTCTTGTCCTCTTTGGTCCTAGCGAAGCAAAGCCTCAAGCCCAGGAGTCACGGTACACCAAGTCCAAACACCACGTTGGTTATCGATGGCGGTGCAGATTGAACGCTCAATTGAACATGGTGTTCCTCACATTGAATGCACTATTTCCATGTGTCTATGAACACAAAGAAAACGCAAAACAGAAATGCACATATTAAAACAATATGAAATCTTTACATTAATCCATTTTACTCATTATCAACCCCATCTTCATCACCATCAGCGCTGTTCAAGGACTCCCCATTCTCCTTTGCTTGACTCGGAATCTTTACTTTCAACGAGTACTCCTCTTTGTACTTCTTGCAGCGCGCTGTAGCTTCTGCCTCTGTGTCCTCACAGTCTGCTCTGCGGCATGCAACAAAGGCGTTGCTGACTTCCTCGGGAAACTGAGGAGGCATTAGAAGCATCAGATAGCCACTCTTCTTTGCCCGTTTCCATTCACCAGCACTGCCCTCGTCCACATTGTAGCCCTTGAATTTCGAAATGTCATAGCCAAAAACCACTTCCCAGTTTGGTGGAGAGCTGCCTTCCATGCGCATCGGCACGTAGTATTTCACCAAATCTTTCAACTCCACTTCAGGTCGCTCCTTGGCTGGGGCCCTGGGTTCGTCCTACAGGAAACACGTAGCAATGGATGCAACACCAAATTTCCAAGTGCACTGGTGTCTTGTTACAAGGGGAACTTGAGCCGAAGGAGCTCCTCCCTGATGTGGGTTGAGGTGTTTGCAGCTGTGAATCTGCTGTAGAAGACAAGAGCATATCTTTCACCATGCCACTGGAGTGGGCCATGGATTTTGGTACCCTGAAAAACGACTCCTTGGGAAGCATTCAATGCATGTCCAAAAACGGCAGTCCCATCTGACATGTGCTTTACACATGGGTCACCACATTCAAGGGGATCTGGAGTGCAAGGCATGACAGATTCAACAAAGAACTCGCCTCCAGTATAGTCACCTAGGGTGATTACACCGCTGAGCCACCCCTGGTCATTTGGATGGGCATGCAAACCCATGGGTTTGTCCCCGCTACCTTTAACAACTGCAATGGCAGTCCATGTAGCTAACCTCCCACGCAACCTCAGTTGACCAAATGTGTTTAACGCCCTTGTTAACACCTGATGCTTAGTAGTTGCGGCTGCTATTGTGGGAAATTTGAAACTTGGGAAGCTACTGGTGACCCCCAGAATCAACTTTTGAAACGATGCCCCAAACCGATCCTCGGACGTCCATTCGTGCGCAGTGATTAGTCGCAGACGATTCAATACGCTCTCACCCAGACCTTCCTCAGACAGCAACCGGACCTTGGTAGCTGGCGACTCCTTTGCTTTGCTCTGCTTTCGTTCCTTCGGTGCGGGGCACACCTTCGATGCTTTCGGTGGTTCCAGCTCCATGAGTTCCTTTAGTCCCTTCTTTGACATCTTGCACGGAATTTTCGAGTTTCCTAACATGTTAAATTGCACAGCAACATTGTAAATTTAACCGATTTCACCGGATTTACTTCAATTGAACATGAAAGTCCACCACACCTTTTCTCTTCCTGTGTGCTGGCTCATGTGTGTCACCGGTGGCCTCTTCTTCCGGAACCACAACGTCCGGCGTCTCCTCCTCGTGCCACATCTCCTCTTGTTGCCGCTTCCGCTTCTCCGCCTTGCGGGCTACCAACAGGAGACAGAACATGTGTACGTGATACGTGACTGTCGGCGATGGCGGTCGGCGTGTGCGCACGGAGAATACCTTTTTTGGCCAGTTTCCGTTCTGTCCAATTCATCTGCTCCTCATTGCTGGGCAACTGCACGAACTCGCTGATGCTGCGCCACCATGCTGCTTTCCCCAGTGGTCTCTTGTTGTCACGCTCAAACCTCATGCACTAGGGAACACAATGTGGTAAGGAGAACCTGGTACAGGACTGACAGTGCCGTTCACGCTGATCTACATACCTCTGCACGCCGTTCCTTCGCATAGCACTCCAGAGCCTTCAGGATCCTCAAACCCCATGGTGGCTGTAAATGAAGGAGTCCGAGCAGGTCACCAACGTTGACTGTTTGTGGTTTCGTTTGAGGATGACTCATTGAGAACTGCAGGCCTCTCGGGCTGATCCATATGTCTTCAATTATCCAGGCCGGGTCCTCTTGATTTGACATTGATTGCAAACAACTTGCGAACACATCCCGTGCATCTGGAGCTGCCGTGTTTCCTGCCGTGTTTGTATCCAGCTGGCAGCTGTTGCGCGCGCCGCACCCACGTGTTAGCGTGACACCAGTCAGCTTGCCTTGATAGAGATGTGTGTGGTCAGGGTTCCACCATTCTGTGGGCGGGGGACCAAAGGCAAAATTGGCGGGACTCCTTGCGCCATGGCTGCCGGCCCGCGAATACGTTCCAAGACCGTAGCTTTCCCAGGCAGCAAACAGTCGTGCCCACACCTTTGTACACGGTGCTGGATAACCGCTGAGCGCAAAAACGTGGGCGGTCTGGGCCTGACGAGCCTCCAATGGTGCCCACGTCGATGTCCACTCTCCACGCGAGTTCACGAGCTTCTGGAAGGCCCGTTGATAAATGGTGCGCAGCGTTAAGTGCGCTCCGTGGGCTACGCTTACAATGGGCACTGATGGATGGGGCCATTCCCCTGTAACCATGCCATGGCTGAAGGGGAGGAGTTGATAGGCACGAATGGTTCCGGCAGCTGTGGTACCGCCAACTCAGGTACCGCCAACTCAGGAACACCAGCGTTGTCAGCAAGATCTGTCAGCTCTTCCTTCAGCACAGCCTGATTCCCCAGTAATGCTATTTCATTGTCATCTGTGTTGCATCCATCCCACAGCACCTGAGTATCCATTTCTTCCTGGCGCAAATCATGCACACAAATGTAGGAAATCGGACTGTGGCAAATGGTGTTAAATTGCCGCAAATCCGGAATCGGGGTTCAATTTACACTGCAGAAGGCCAGAGATTTACGATGTCGCCAGATCGCGCCAGATCGCTTCAATTTAACGTTAAATCCGCTAAGTTGAAAACAGGAGGATGCAATTTAACGCTAAATTCGTTAAATTTAAACTGCAACGCTAATTGCCATATTTCCCGCCGCAGGCACCTATTTTTCATGAACCACAGAAACCATCCATACCTGGCTGGGATATCCGTTGACCATGGGCAGCTCTGGTGTGACTGGTGCTGGTGCAGCTTTGGTGGGTGTGGTCTCGTGCAGGGCAGCACGGAAAGCTCGGACGAAGGCTTCTGTTTCCATGGTAAAATAGAGAGCACTGCGCACATGAAGTAAATATTCGACCACTTCAACCCTCGTCTTCTTCGCTGGAATTATTCTCTTCTTCACCGTCAAGCCAACCTTGTACCTCGTCACTAATCTCCTTATTGGAGGATGCATGCCACCTTGTGTACCCGGACATGTGCAAGGGGATTGAGAAGTAAAGGAATATATATTCCATGGTTTGACGCATGGCACTTGCCTCACGGTGGAGACGATCCGCATGGCCGGTGCCCACTATTTCCTCATTCACAACGCCCCCACCCCTATTTGTCATGGTTAGAAAGGTAACCCTTAAAAGATGGTTCAAAGACTCTGCTGCATCTTGTGCAAACAGGCCAAGACCAAACTTTCCAAGGGTGGGTAAGAGAATAGGGCAAATCTCTTCAAAGAAGAGTAGATAGTGAGAAGCTGACCGCGGTGCAATTTCTTAGCGGAACCTACCTGAAATCTCTTTACATTCTGCCATTGCACTATCACTTGCCCATGTACTATATAGCTCTCTCAAAAGGCTTGTCATGTCCCGCACTGCTATATCTGCTGGTGCACCCTCAAGGCCAAACCACTTTACCAACTTCGGCCACGCAAAAAGAAGCAACCGCCATGTCCCTTCCCCAGTTGGCTTTGGCGTACGGCCAAGTTGCAACCTCACACGACACACTCTAAGAATTTTTGCTACTGCCATCCCTTTTGATGAACCATAGTCATCCACCTGGTCCTCGACAAATGTACAAACCAACCTCCCTATGCCCATGAGACCATGCAAGATGCATTGCACCATGCGACCCCTTTGACTACGGATTTCTGGTTCACTTGTACACCCCCGCTTTCCCTGCACCACTGGTAGGTTATTTGCCCTGTAGCGGGCCTCCTGTTGCCATGAACGCCATGCTTGTTTATCCTCCCATTGGGAGGTTAGACGGTTCCACCAAGCAAAGGTGTATATATACCCCACTTGCCATGTTTCAGAAAGCCCTAGCCAACGCCGTAACCATGGCTCATCTCCTCCCCACCAGACATCAGCAGGAACAACTTGTCCATTCCAGAGAGCTTCTCTTTTTGTCAATAATCTCTTGAAGCTTCTGAAACAGGCGAAAATGACTATGGTTGTGCTTTTGAGAATGCTTTGTTTTGTCTAGTGGACGGTGTTAAATTTAGCAAATTGAATGCAACTTGTTCAGTTTAACAGTACAAACCTCTATATTTCTCTTCCATAGTTTGGCAAGTAGGGTGGCGCTCTTGTCACCAGTATAGGCAATTGATATGATGAATGTATGGGATAGGTTGCGGGCCATGTCCCCGAAATTTGCCATAGTAATACTGATTTGGCTCCAGTTGGTTCCTGCAATGGGGAATGCATCCCCACGGACTATAAGGGATAGAGGCAGCGAATGGTCCAAGTCCTTGTGAAAAATTGGTTGCCCAGCAATATAGTCTAGGGCTTTCTGGAGTGGCCATGAAATACCAATAGCCCCTTGTTCCTGGCAAATGACCCCTTTATCCAACTGCATACGGCCCACTAGAAGAGTCCATGCCTCCGAAAAATTCTCCCTGGAGGGTAGCTGGGGGTACCATTGCACACCAGTGCTATGGCGGAAAGCTTGACCAAATGTGGTGATAAACTTTTGTAGAATTGGATAACGGCGGCGTGGTACCCTAAGGTCCACAACCAACTTCACGGCTTCCTCTGGGGTACAGAGTTGCTGCTTCTTTTTCAGCTCTTGTTCCATTTTATTGATGTGGTGGGTAGAACCGTAAACTTTTTCATTTACTAGTGATAAGAGGTGGCGTCGATTTGGAGATCCTACAAAAAAGTTGGCCAATGTGTCCACAACACTAGGAGATGTAAGTGAAGTACTTTGAGTCGCTTGAAATAGGAACTGCTCTAATCCAAGAGGATCAAAGATAGCACTACGGTCCATGCCTTGAATGCAATTCTAAGAAGGAAACACACATGGAGGCACAAGGTGCTATATAGAGATGTGGTGTACTTTCCAAACATTGCACTATGCATGAATGTAAGGAGCTATGTGGAAAGCAACATTTACTATGAGTGTAAAGGGCCTCAATAGTGGTGTTTCACCAAATTTGTTGAGTTGACGTTTTTGATGCACATGCGGCAAGCGCCGCAAATCGGTGATAAATCTAACAATGTTAAATCGGTGTTAAATCTTCCTAAATCGAAACTATTAATTCAGTTGGATTGAATTTAACACAGCCCTACTTATGACAGGGTCCTAGTCGAGTGTGGTTCTCCTGGCAGACCGCAAAGAACTCACCCAAGAGGATTGGGTGATCCTCCTGGGTATTGGTCCCGAGGCATACATTGTCGATGTGAGCCTCCATCTGGGCCCCACGGGATATAAGCTCCTGCACCTTAGGTCTCCTTTGTAGGATGGACAAGATCTTGTTCATCAACTCTTGGAATAGAGCGGGTGCGTTAGCCACGCCAAACGGCATGACCTTCGACTTGAACACCCTCCCCTGAGGGGTGATGAAGGCCAGTAGTTCCTGTGCGTTGGGCGTCAGGTCCACTTGCCAGAATCCGCTCCTCTTGTCCATCTTGGTCTTGTAGCGGCAGGAGGCTATCTTCTCCACAGTAGATTCCATTTTGGGAACGGACCCTGAGTGGTTCAGCGTCTTCTTGTTCAGCTCTTCGTAGTCCACTACAAGCCGTTTGGCTGTAGACCCAGGTTTAGCCACCAGGAAACAGGGGCTGCAGTGTAGGGGGTAGTCCCCGTCCTGGTACTCCAGGACTAGGCCAGCGTCGATACATTCTTGTATCTGTCGCTCAATCTCGTCGGCCTGCTCTTTAGGAGCTGGATAGGGACTGCTCCGGATCTTGTGACCCACGAACTCAGGTTTCAGCTTGAGGTCCATCTGTACCAGCTTGTCACATGAGGCTGGAGGGGGTAGTTCGTCGAACACCTCCAGATAGGTCCTCATAAGCTTCTGTACCCGCGGGTCCAATACCTTGATCTTGTCCTCCATGTCCTCGTCAGAGTGTAAGTTGCTTGCCCCCTGAGTAATAGACGTCGGGAGGTGGTCCTCCACCGACTCTTCGCCCGTGGTAGTGTCCTTCAGCCCTTGGTAGGCATATAGAAGGTCTTGTTCAACCATCTCCGGTGGACGATGGCAACATAGGCACGCTCGAGGGGGTTCACATACACATTCCTCCGAGAGGTCGTCCTCCTCTTGGGTCCTCACATGGGCACCCCACACGCTCTCCATAAGCTTGAGATCTACCTCCCTTTGCCAGGTGGTGATCTTCTGTTCGAGGTCCTCCTTCAATGAGGAGAGATCTCCCATACGTCCTTGTTTCAGTGGCCATGAGCTGCGGGTAGGCTTCGCGTAGCATAGCTTTTTCGCCACCAACTTCCTCTTGGAATGGAGAGTAGGGGTTTCAGTGGGGCGAAGTACTCGGTGTTCTCCACTTCCTCCACACAGGTCTGCACGAAGAAGGCGTCGTGCTCAGTTTCGTCATCTGAGTGGATAGAGCTAGGTAGCTCAGATAGTCCACACTCAGAGACTCCATCAGGAACAGGTACATGGCAGGGAGAGTTGGGGGCGTTGGTGTCAGTCACGACGTACTCATGTCCTCCGGGTGTAGTCTCAACAGCATCTTGAGGTCGTAGGCGATCCTTCAAGTCACCCAAGGCGAGTCCATCGCTTTCTCGTTGTATAGCCTGCCCTTTTCCGGGATGGCCTACGGGAACCCCAGGTTCAGTGAACTGGGGAAGGTGCTGACCAAGGTGGCCTTGGAACGTTTCCGTATGGTCCTGTGTTCCCCCGATTGGGGAGCCCATGGGGGCAACGAGTACTGGCGAAACCTCCTGGACAGGCTGACTATCAGCTCTACGTGCCTCTGGGACGCAAGACGCCTATTGGGACGCCCGGGTGGGGGAGTATGCTCAGCGTGGTGGACGGATTCCTTACTCCCATTCCCTGGGAGGATCTGGACCCGACTCTGGTCCGCTAACCGCCAGCCAGACAAGGACAACAAGAACAAGGACAAGAACGGAGGCAACCCGAACCCTAATCCAGGGGGGAACTCCGAGCCCTCTGGAGGGCAGTCTGGTCCTACCACACGCTCACAAACACAGGCCCAGCAAGAACAAGGAGCCAAGTGTGAGCATGAAGGTGGTGATGACGGCAACGCTAAGAAGAGGAGCCGTTTCATGACGATGGCCCGCAAATTGAGGAACAAGGGGTTCGAGGTGACCTGTCCTGCGGAGCTCTGACGAAGACGCTCCGGTGGCACCCAAGACCTGGTGTTTTGGGTACGTATCCGACTAGGGGGACGCGAATACCTCTGGGTATTGGATGCTGGCGCCAAAATATCTATACTGGCCAAGAAAATTTTACCTTGTGGGAGCCTGAAGAACACCATGACCACCGCTGCTATACGTATGGGGGATAGACATGTGGTGCACAGCTGCGGGGACTGTGAAGTGGAGGTACCTATGGGCTCCCAGACTATCGCCCATCGGTTCTATGTGATGGACACTGAGGCCTTCGACTTTGTACTGGGGACTGACTTCTTCGTACAGCACTCCCAGATACAATCCCTGACGCTGCAAGCGCCCTACCTCCTCTACGTGGACCACGGCAGTGGCAGAGAGTCTGTGCCACTGGAGCAGTCGGAACATACCTCCAGTTACCTGAGGCTATCGAAGGAGGAGCCCTCGAACATGATGGCGGGCTCCAAAACAGAGGACTATCAACTATTGGGGGAAGTCCTAGACCAAGGTCTGAGAGAGTTAGGTTACTCTGAAGAAGACCTGAGTGTGGAGTTGTTCGCCAGCGACAAGCAGCATGTACTGGACCTTTACTGCAGCAAGGGGAAGAACTGCAGCTACAAATTTTACTGCGCCTCCTCCTCGTCCACCTTGACCCTTGTCTTGCCCTTGACCACGTCCTTTCAACTTGCCCTTGCCGGAGTCGTTGCCTTTGCCTTTGCCTCCACCTTTGCCTGAGCCTTTGCCAGGATCTTCACCCTTAAGGTTCGCCGATAGGCGTTGCTTATGGTAGCACTCATCCTCGTAGTGCTTCCGCTTCCCGCAGAATGCACACGTGATGGTGCACCTGTAATGATCCGGCAGCTTCGCTTTGGCGCCGGTGTTCCTCTCCTGCTGCTTCCCCTGGACTACGAAGCAGTCTCGCTGCTCGCAGTCAGGGGCGTGCTGCAGGTGGCCCTGCTCGTCCCTGGCATCACACCAGAATAGCTCCTTAACGTTCTCCATAATACGGGCGTGGGCGTGTTTGGGGGTAGTCCCCTGCCCAGGTCGGGACCCTTGGTACCCTTTACCATGGCCTCCAGAACCTCCACCACCAGGACGGTAGTTGTTCAAGTGCTGGTCGCTCTCCTTCTCCAGCGCCAGCTCAAGGAGTAGCACGCATAGATTCTCGTAGCAGAGGGATCTAGCCTTGCGCTCCGCCGTCGAACGGCTCTCGTCCCACAGCTCTCGAGGGAGCTTGGCCACCAACCAGAACAGCAGGTCGTTGCTGCTGTAGGAACCGGGCGTCAGTCGTCCAGCCCAGTGATCCAGATCAGCCAACAGCTCAGAGACCCTGCCAGGCTTGGGGTTGTTGGGTAGCACGGGCAGGTTCTGGATCTCGGCCCTGATGGAGAGGTCGGTTTCGTAGGTCGGGTACTGCCTCTGCAAGGCAACCAACACATCGGCAAAGGTTGCGGAGTTAGCCACGATCCGCCTGACTTGCTTCTCCAGGTACTTGGTCTTGCAGCACTGCAGGAGCAGATCGCACTTGACTCGTCCACTAGCGTGGGTTTGGCCGGTCAATCGGAGAAACCGGCCAAAATTCTCAGCGAACTCGCTGAGGTCCTTGCCTGTGAACTCAGGCAGGTTCACCACGATCTTGGAGGTGGCAATAGCCTTCGCCTCCTGCGACCTGCGTCCATCAGGGCGTCGGGTCCTCTTCTTCTTCTTCTTCTTCTTTCCCCTTGGGTTCTCGGGGTCCTCCTGGTCATCGTCCTCCGAGGGCGAAGCAGAAGTCATAGACGGCGGCTCATCATCGGAGGGGTCTCCGCCTAGATCACTAGAGCCATAAGGCTCCACGTCCACCATTGCCCCCAAGGCTGTCAGCCCCAGCCGGTCCAGCTCGGCCCTCGTAGAGTTCGTCACGTGGCTGTAGGGCGGCTGGGCCGTTCTCGGTAAGAAAGGACTTCTCGGTATCGCTGCAGGGGTCGGCATCGGTCGACTCCTCAGGCTCCTCAGGGTGTTTGTCAGCCCTGCCGCCAGGTGGTTGGCCTGTACTCGGTGGGGTGACATTCCCACCGTGGTAGGTGACGCTTGGGGCTGTATCATCAGGGGCTCCAGTTTCTCTCGGATCTCTTGAGTGAGGTCGCCACGATTTTGGAAGTGGCTCCTCAGAGCACCTCGTTGATCTCTGACCGCGTCAGGGACCTGTTGGAGGATCTCCCCGATCCTCTACTCCTGCCTCCAAGAGGCTCAAGTCCTCTCCTCAACCCACTCAAGGTTGCATACCTAGGTGCATACCCAGGAACATCCACATAGGTTCCAGTAGCGGGTACTGGATGGGGATAGTCAGCCGCATACCATCGCGGCGCAGAGCTGGAAGCCACTGGCTCACTGGCAGTAGTTGCCTCAGGGAACGCAGTGGTAGGTGGGCTTATACCATAGGCGGGGTAGGGAGGCATGCCAGTAAAGCCTGTGCCCTCTGCCATAGGCGGGTTGGTTATGGGAATGGATGTTGCAGCGGCTGGGTCTGGAATTGGGAGTGTGGTGGTTATAGGAGAGGGTGATGCGTGGAAGCCTGAAGCGCTTGGTGCGCCTTCGGAGGTAGGGTCATTCGTCAGGTCTTGCCCTTGTTCCTCTCCCTCGTCTGAATCGTCTCCAGCATCCATCTCGCTCTCTCCCTTCCTCTTCACAGGCTGAGTGACCACCTCTTCGACTGAGAGGGCCACTTCCACTGGCCCATGTAAGGGCTCCGAAGGTACAACGCTAGGTCCAGGTCCAGGTTCAGCAGGTGCTGGCCTTGCCGGTGCCTCAGGCGCTGTCTTCACGTCGGCGTCCTGCTTCCTTGTGTCCATCTTCGTTCGCCCTTCTGCTTATATGTGACTGTACTCGGCGCACTGGTTGTACGGCGCGGGGTTGCTGCCGGTGCGCAGGGACAGTCTGCCTCTTGCTACCAGAAATGTTCATGGTGCTTTCAACACTGTGTTTGTGCCTCTCCTGCTGCTTGCTGTTGGTGTAGGGTTTCCTGCTGCTTGTCTCTGAAGATGAAAAGCTTTTGTTTGCTGAAATACAGTCAATCCAGGATAGCCGGAGCCGGAGGTATGCAATGAGAAGAGAATCAGGATCAAAGCATGAAGGGCTGCAGTGTAAACAGTGAAAGATGAAGGGATATTCACAGAAACTGCAACTCAGGTCAAATCAGATTGCATATTCACAAAGATAGCTGAAATGCTTTGGAAAAGAGTTGGAAAACTGCCCCATGGTCTCTCTATCTCCATAGTGCCATCTCAGGAGATGTGCACTCTTTGTGTTGGGTCCCATATGTGCTGAGGTGGCAGGGCATGTGACGATGAGGTCACTGCCTTGTCACATGGGATCTTCCTACTTAGCTAGGCTGACCAGGAATTGAACCCAGGACCTCTCAAAAAGAGGTGCCCAGCCCCCTAGGGTGCATACCACTAGGACAGCTAGGAATTCATGGAGAAAGATAGATAAATTAATAGGCTCTGCCCTGGATATGTCAGTTCTCAGTCAACTCAGGAAAAGATGATTTGCCTCACATTGAAAGGGGATTAAGGGCTCCACTCCATATCCTGATTGGGTGTTTGGTTCCATAGGTCAAAATGTGTTATCATCACTTTTGGTGGGACCAATACTAAGATAGAAATGCCTGGATGCTCAGTGCATCTCTAATACAACTAGAGTATGCCTCAAAGCATTGGAAAAGCACCTTTTCTTACTTTGTCTGTGAATTAGGCGACTGGCGGTCTTTTGATACGTTCAGGCGTTTTCATCATCGCGTGCGAGCGATGTCTAACGCAGCACAGGCGTTTGTCCCTGCAAAAAAGCACAAGGATGATTTACTGTTTATACAGTAACAAAGCCCCTCTACGGTAGCCTTTGATAGAATTTTGCTGGCGTCAGCTATGTCAGCTTAGTATGGGGATTGTGCTGTGCCGGAGCCGAGCCTGCTCAGACTTACCCAAATGTAATGCACAGGAAGGAGGAGGGGGCTAGACGGAGGCACAACACAAGACACATACTGCCCACCCTCTACGCCCTCTATTTGGGGAGGCAAATATATATCAAACGGGTGCAAGTATGGGGAAAGACATTTGTATCTTATGGTAAGCTAAATTCATGGAGCAACCAATTTTTGAGCATGGGAAGGCAGTGCTGGCTCAGCTAGCACTACACAATCCCCATATATGGGCCAACTCCTTAAAACCGGTTTGTTTTCTCTGTTTTCTGCTCCTTTGGTGCCCTTTGCTACCTTTCATTGAAACGGGCACCCTCAAAATATACACAAAAATGGTATTATACATGAAAAATGAACTTTTGACCTCAAATACCCCCCATGGGGTTTGAACCCACACTCTACCAACCTTAGAGTTGTGTTTTTCCTCTAAGCTACGACCTGTCGTCGACGATCTCAGAGAAAACCGTAGTATAATAAAAAATTTGGAAAATCAGTACTCCTTACATGCTCCAACCACTATTAACCTCCCATGCTCTTAAAACCGGTCACGCGCTCACTGAGTTGTTCAACTAGTGATTTGCTGTACCCAGAGCTTTGATTTCTGATGCAATCCAAAATGTTTTAAGGATATAAATTTTAACAAAATGACAGAAGAAAATGAGACACTGGATTTTCACGAGTTCGTGCTGAAATTGCCGGATTCGGCGTGGAACCTGAGTTCTGAGTCGTTGGAACATGCAGCACAGTTGGCAAAGGAAGGCGCAATGAGTGGTCTCAGTCCTTGGCAGGCAGCGTCACTGTATTCCAAACTTACAGGAAAGAAAACACTGGCCACTGTCAAAGACACGATGGCCTTGGTTCGTGATGCCTTACCCACCTTAAAGGGCGACGACATTGGCAGAACAGGAACGTCGTCGCATCGCGAAGACGTCTTCTTGGCATGCGAAACTTTGAGCGGTCCCAAAGACCACGCTGGCCCCGCGTCGGACAAGGAGTCCACGTTCGTGTGGCGCGATGAGGTTCTGTCGCTTCCTTCACGCTTGTCTGCACTCCTGGAAGAGCGAAAGGTTTTGCAAGACGAGTTTCGCAGAAAAAAGATGTTGAAGCACTTGCCAGTGTTCGACGAGTTCCATAGGGCAGCTGTTAATAACGCGCCAACGCACAAACATCCAGCGGACGCAGAGAAGCGTCGTTGGGAACAACAGGTAAAAGATGCCATGCGAGTCCTGGGAGTAGTCTTAACACGCGAAGATGACACAACGGTAGCTCCGGAAGCACCTGTTTCATTGGTACTATGTGAACATTTGTTTGCAATGTTGGGTGCGTTGGACTACAGCATCCAAAGCTCCCGGCGAGTGGCAGTAGATAAACGGTTTGAACAACCTGCGATTGCACCAGAGTTACTCTCGAAGGATGACATGTCACTACTTCAGTCGCGCAACAAATTACAAAAAGACCTGAGAGGCACGCGTTTCTCCCCTTACTCGCATCGTAGTTCTTTCCGTTCGTTTTCAACACGAGGTCGTTTTGATCCACGGAGATCTGGCAAAGGAGGCAAAGGCAAAGGTAAGGGTTTCACCCAAAGATTTGTGCCACGTAACGACAAGTTAGATGAACGACCACAGCAGTAGCTTGACTGTAGAGGATTTATTGGCACCAGCCGTGTGCGTGCCACCGCCGATCCATCCCCACCTGCCACTCTATTTGCGCTGTCGTGCACAATTGCATGAATGGGAAACGTTGAAGGACACATACGCGGCGTCAGTGATTCGCAATGGGCTACAGCTTGATTGGGTTGACGGTTTTGATCCGGATCGACCAACCGACGACTTCCGTCCTCGTTCTTCCCACGCAGAGGTAACCGACCCTGAATTGGTAAAACACGTTTTGGATGCAGTGCAACAGGGTTGCATGGAATGCGTCGAGCGCAAAGACATTAAGTGTTGTGCAAGTATGTTCGCAGTGGACAAAGCGTCAGACGAGGCACATCCTGAGGGAGGCCGTCGACCTATCACCAATTTGAAGAACGTGAACCAGTTTGTACAGACCACCTATTTTCGTTTGGTCACTCTGTGGGGCATTTTACCGTTCTTGAGACCCGGTCAGTATGCTTGCAAAATTGACCTGAAAAGTGCTTATTTTCACATGGGTATCCATCCGCGGGATCGACCTTATTTGGGGGTCTACGTCGACGGTGAATTTTACAGGTGGTGCGTTTTGCCGTTTGGATTAAACGTTGCACCACGGGAATGGCAACGCCTCATGCAACCAATTTTAAATACCGTGCGTGAACGCGGAGCACTCGTTTGGGTCTACTTGGACGATTGGCTCATCATTGGCAATACTTACCGTGAATGTCTGGAACACACACGTTTTTTGGTACAACTTTTGCATCGGTTGGGTATATTGGTCAATGTCCCAAAATCATGTTTGGAGCCGTCGCAAGAAATTATAATGCTTGGTTTTATGCTGAACTTCAGGGAAGGATTCGTCGCGGTACCTCCAAAGCGCCTACAAGCAATTTTTCGGGACGTGAACAGACTGGCACACAGTCACACACCATCAGTGAGGCGATGCGCCTCCGTTCTTGGAAGAATCCGTTCCTTGTTGTTCGCCATGCCCCATATCCGACTCCTCAGCGACGCCCTGGCGGTGCACGTGGCGGTGGCAGTCCAGGCTGGCTGGGAGGCAGACGTGGCGCTCCCGGAGCGCGTGTCACGTCAGTTGATGGATCTGGCGGACGAGTTACACCAGTGGAAGGGACGCACCTTCGTAGTTTCCATGGGTCACGTCAGGGACATGTACTCGGACGCGTCGGATCTGGCGTGGGGCGGAGTCCTTCAAGGGAATGCCCAAGCAGCGTTCGGTTGGTTCCTGAATCGAGAGGAACACATAAACGTCAAAGAGTTCAGGGGAGCCCTACTGACGATTCAAGCGTATGCGCTGAGGGACACCACGCTGCGATTTTTCACCGACTCAATGGTCCTTTACTGGTATCTCCGCAAGTGGGGAGGTCGCAAGCCGCGGTTCAACGCATTGATTCTCCAACTGTGGAATTTTACACAAGCCAATCGCATCGAGATTCAACCGTTTTACGTGCACACCTCGGTAAATCCGGCGGACATTTGGTCTCGGCTTCGTTGGACACCGTCGGAGGCTACCTTCCCGTCGGACGTGTTGACTTGGATCCTGGAGGAGTTCAAAAGTTGGATTCAGCCGGAAATCGATTGGATGTCAAGGAGTTCCAATGCGGTGTGCAGCAAGTTCGTCAGTCCGTGTCCTCAGCCGGGGGCTTACGCCATCGATGTCTTCTCCCAGAATCTAACTTTACTTTCACCGGGTTGGGTCTTCCCGCCGTTCAAGCACATACCTCAGTTGGTCAACCAAGTGTTGGAGTCACCAGGGGTGGAGGTTCTCATGGCTCTGCCGTACAGGCCGCGCGAAGTCGTCGAAGACAGGTCGTAGCTTAGAGGAAAAACACAACTCTAAGGTTGGTAGAGTGTGGGTTCAAACCCCATGGGGGGTATTTGAGGTCAAAAGTTCATTTTTCATGTATAATACCATTTTTGTGTATATTTTGAGGGTGCCCGTTTCAATGAAAGGTAGCAAAGGGCACCAAAGGAGCAGAAAACAGAGAAAACAAACCGGTTTTAAGGAGTTGGCCCATATATGTGTCTTGTGTAGTGCTATTGCTTCGCCATCTCTTCTTTCCTCCTCACCTATTCGGGTAAATCCGATATAGGCAGTTAAGGCATGTTATAAAAGCGATTCGATTTATTTTAAAATGCACCCTGTATGGTGTTTCTGGCGTCACGCGACAGCGACCAGATAGCTTAATGGTAATGCAAAGAGATAGAATTTGGTTGGATGGGATGAAATCCCATTTCGGGCAAAAAGTTGATTTGTACTATATAGATACTATATACCCTATTTTGAGGTCGCCAGACGCAGTTTTGAAGCGTATGTGGCGTTTTGAGATTCTGAAACCGTGTATAAATGCATTTTAGAATATGAGGGACCAGTGTACAACAAGAATAAGGTACACTAGTTGAGCAAACGGTTCGAAGAGCATTTCTCAGTATGTGTCTTGTGCTGTGCCTCCGTCTTGTCCCCTTGTCCTTCCTCTGCATTATCTTTTGGTAAATCTGAAAGAAATAATGCATAACCATGTAAAATTTGAGAGGCAACCCAGAAGAAATGTGTTCCTTTAGTCATAGATGCTTACGACACTCCAGGGCGACTAATGCGAAATACATTTCCGCTCTCTGGCAATGTCTGCTTCATGTACAAAAAGCAAATGTATAGAATATGATTTGTCATACAAAATTTGTTAAAACAGCATTAAATGCCCTGACTGACTACACCCCCTTGCTACCTCACAAGCCAAAATTCACGAGGTGGATTGTGTTACCTAGAATATGATGCTTCACTCAGTTCCATGTACAAATATTTTACACAGTGCTTACTGACAACATGCGTTTGACAACAAGCTGAATCATCCTAACTACTCTATTCTGTGGTATCTCCTTCCCGGAGTGTGATCACTCGCCCTAGCTTTCAAAATAGGTTCGGCGTCTAGTGCTTCAAGTGTGGTGCAACCCGATCAGTGAACACTCTTAGGACTAATACTCTGGACATAGAGAGAAACCCTAGTTACACGTGGCTACAAACCACAGAATAGTTTGTGAAATCCCTTCACAGGTTTTTCTGCATCAAAGCATATGCAACGTTTCTTCATGAAACCTGATGCAACTTCTGCATGTCTGCTCAACAAATGCACAAAGCAAAACAAATCAAGTGAGATTGGTGCACACGTCAACATTTCACAGACAGATTTAGACCTCTGTCAGAACCCACATAGACAAATTGGCTTCATAGAATATTGCACAAATAAATAAACAAACATTCTGCTCCGCAATGTGAGAACAGTTCTACTATCCAAAGCCCTGTGCAGGAAGAAAATAATATAAGACGAATGACGTGGTCATCAACTAATTTTCATGGACTGAATTTATCTCTCAACTGGGTTAGTTGGGGTTTTTTCGAAGCTAATATTTCTAAGACCAATTATTTGGGGGTCCCATAGGGCAACCAATCGGTTATGTAATGCGATACTTGGCCCCCGGTGGTAACCAAAGGTTATATGATACTTTAGTTACCATGTGCAACTTATTCCTCTATGGATTTATTACCTCTCAACTTTTTTCAGACACAACTAAAGCATTGAAAGAGTAAATAGTTGCGAGCACCCAACGTTTTTGCTACATTGTTCCGACGTAATTATTTGCCATTAAGACCAGTTAGTTGTCGTGTGTGCAAGCTGAAAATCTATTTGATTACTGTATGTATCAGTTGCCATTTCGCAATTGAACCTTAAAAAGTTGTGGTTAAGGTTAGTTCCGGTTGACGTCACAGGTAGACAAGCTATGCATATCAGCCTGATGAGTATCACTTCCCAGTCAGAATGAATGATCGTGCGTTTGTTCGGCGTTCATGTTTTTCTATTCATTGCTTGTATTGGCGCACGTCGCGAATTGCCCGCCAACCAAGCACCTGGCGAGGCGCCTATGCACAATGGCACGTAGACCCTACAGTATGGTTGGTTGCAATCGGGCAGAACTTCTGGAAATTGTCTCGTCAACTTCCACAGTTTCAAGGATTCGGGGGTATGTAGCAATAATCTGACCACACAAATTGATGGCCTCGCGAATTGTTTTGTAAGCCACAAACACTTCTACACGAGCGGGTCACACATTACGCCCGGAGAACCAATGGGCACTTCAACGGAATAAAATACATAAATTGATCGGAAGGAAGGTTGAGGTTGATTGTTTGAACTATCATCCCGAAAAATGTGGTCAGTGATCGTTCAATTTAGTTCAATTATCCTCTTATTGTTGTCTTGTCACACTACTCTGCAAGGCTTGGGGTTTGGCTCACTTTGTCCACCTTTTGTTTCCTGGTGCGAGGGCATTGCCTCCTCTCTTAAAGTGTTTTTGCCATGGTCGCTACAAGGCAAGCAGACACGTCCAAGAAGTCCTCATATGTTGCAGAGTCAAAACCATGCAAACAAAATCCTCCCTGATGGGCAAAACGTCTACTTTGCCCATGGATATTGGGTCTCACTCATGTATCCCCTGCACAGTGGTGTACAGTTGATGGAAAGGTAAAAGGTTTCATATCATCTGCTACATCAACACAAAAGGCCCGACCGCACAAAAAATGATCACCTCCTCGGGTGCAAAATGTGACATGAAGATAAGCAAGGCACAAATTTAGGAACATGTGATATGAAGATAAACAACAACATTCAGCCATGTGGATTCGGAATCTTGGGGTCTATTAGCGTTCAAAAGATAGAGGGTGTCAGACGTTCGAAGTTTTTTTCCCCTGTTCTGCTCTGCTCTTGTGTTGCGCTGACAATCTAGTGCATCCACTTTGTTTACCTTGCACCCATGTCATACGGGAGAGAGGACCGTGGTCAAGGGGGTGGTGGCAGTGACAGCATTGGCAGGCAAAGGGCAGCAAAACCAAGTCTTTTTGTCAGAAATATCTCGCTCCGCCTCAAAGTAAAGAAGGTCCGTAGGACCGGCCCCAGCTATTGTGGGGGCTGTACCGCCTATTCTCCATTTTTCCAAATTCTTCCCCGTTCTTCCCATTGTCCTTGATCTCACCAAAGCTTCCATACTTTATCAAATTACAAAAGTATCCCGCAAGCATACTCCTTGGTAATCCTTGTCAATAAGATCCAAATACGTGGTCCACCAATTCAAATGGGCTTGAGTGCATCAATACATGGAATTCATGGAGAGGGGATCAAATAATGATAATGTCTGGGACAGGGAAACAGAACAGAAGTAGAAGTGAAGCCGTGGAATAAGCTATTCGAGTATCGAAGACCATTGGGCATCCCTACTCCAGCCCAAGATTCATATACTATGCGTATTCGAACTATGTGTTCCATTTTGGATGTTTGACGCCAAGCTAGCGCAATCTCAATACAACAGCTTAGTAAGACACATTCGCTCATGAAAATCATGCATGACACAATGACATCAGCTTAGATGTATGGAAAACACAAAGAAAATCATATACAAGACAATGCTATCATTGAATTCCTCATGAAGCCTGGGTACACACGGCCCATCCTCACCCTTCTTCACATGATGGCAAAATGCAGTAAGAAACATGCGTTCGAAACATGAGAAATGTTCTCACCGTGCATCAAGCATGACACCATGGCCTCCATGAACACAAAGTACGGCATGGTTACATACATGACACTTCCACCCTTATGAGTCACCAATGTGCACATATTAAGAACTTGCAATGTGGATTACTAAATAGGAACCATCAGAGTGACTTCACGGCAATAACAAACAATGCCACACGCCTAACATATGTGACACCTCACATATATCATCATGCTGACAATGCTTCGGTAGTTCACACCAGACACCAGATGCCTATCACTCAGCAATAACATACACAATGGCCTGTAAGTGAATGAGCTTGGCGGGTTTACTTCCTTCTTGCAAACGAAACATCAACAAGGGCCAGCCTACCAAACCACACATGTTTAGTGTATGCTACATACCAGTTGCTGGGCTCCTTACGGTTAGAGTGTGGGAACAAAAGACAAGAATAGAGAAACCCCCACAGAACATCTGTGTCATGCCATCACATGCTTGGAAATGCAACTTGATCCCATCCTCTTGGTGCCTAATTGCCTACGGACAAGAGAAAGATAGTGGATCACCAAGCAACTTTGAGCAATGATATGAATTCAACGAGGGGTGACGGAGTAAGATGGCAAAGGAGCAGTTAGCAACCAGGGCATACGTACCATTTCCCGGCCTCAGCATGGTCCCCCACTGCACGTGCACACACTGGTTACCACAGACCAAGAGTTCGTTGGGAACTCTACATCTCCCTGCTTTGCCTTCCTTTCATACCCCTTTCACATGGGCATATCCCTTCTTCTGGGGAAGCGGCTGACAAGGGTGTTTTGGGACACATATGGGTGCGAAAAACACAAGTTTTCATCGTGCGCAAACGCTAACTTTGTGTACTTGGCAGCATGAATGTAAGAGGGTTAACACAATTCTCACAAAGCTCAAAAGCCTGAGGCCATTTTCGCTTTTCGAGCTAAATCAACGATGGCTCCACGCAAGTTAATGCGTACCAAAACATGGTCGTTTGAAAAGACGACTTTTCCTCTAAGATTTTGCCCAAATGGGTGTGGCGCCAAGGCTCGTTCTCGAATTAAAGGGCGAATCGAGCCTCGAACTAACACAATATGGAACATAGAGACCAAGAACGACGTTGTGCATAGCTTGCTTGATTTTTCCACGCTTGTCTACTATTTTATATAATATGTCCTTCTCAGCACGCGCAACATTTCTGCTTTTCGCACACATGCCCATATGCATGCAGGATTGCCTTGGGATCCAAGGGAGGACTTGACCATTAGTAGGCATGTTTGTAAACATTTACTATGCGAACTTCAATTTGGCTATATGCCATATTATATGGACTTTGGTGTCCCATGGGTATATATGTCCCAATAGTGGCATTTGGCCATTTTTCCCACTTTTGTTTTCCCTGTGCTCCAAGGGTCGAAGTGTTAAAAATCGCTTTCTCTTGCTTTGGACCCGAATCATCGTTGATAAAGGGACTCCAGGCTTCGGGTTGCTTCCATGCAAAGCCCTAAGGTTCATCTTCCTTACGAACCGGAGATACAATTTCTTGGACTAAACACGTTTGTGACGACTAACCCCCTTTTGGGCGACCATGGCCCCCAACTCAATCTCCCCCTTCTTATTAGCCCTGAGGTGGTGTGCATGCGATATCCAAGATTAGGGGCAATTTGGAAAGGATACAAGAACCGGCCTTGAACAGGCTATGTCCCCATGTATCCCTGCCTTCGGATGGGGGAACCAAGGGTGACCCAATATGGGGTATGTTGCTGCTTGCCACTTTTCGTGTACCGTTTTTCCGCTCAGTGGCTGGAGGCGATTTGGAGGGCTGACATGCAGCACATATTGGGACCTACGCTCCATGCGTCTGTAGCTAATTTTCGCTCGATTATTGCTCGCCATGGCCATGGATATGTGGGATCGTGGAGGTGGACTGTTTCGGCCAAATTCCGCTGTTTTTGCCATGTTAGGCCAGGTTGGGAACACCATATCTCCATGGGGCGGGGGATCTAGCCATGAGACAATGGTGTCCTTTGTAGCATATTAACCAAGGGTCAATGGCCATAATTGTGCTATTTTCTCCTCCGGCCTAGCTGGAGTTAGGCAACCTACGGTGCGTGCCATGTTGCCCAACCTTGCATTCCTGCTGTTTTCTGGCCCGCTATGGGACCATCCCCTCGGGGAGCAGTATGCAGCCAATGTGACCGGAAGCCAACGCCTGATGCACGGGACCAAAGACGATATCAAGGCCTGACAATCAGGACTTGGCTCAACGAGATCGCCACGAAAGCCAACCGTGGCCGGCCGCCTCAAACGGCCAATTTTGCCAAATTTGGCTAACTGACCCCACGTGGCGAACCCGTGGAGCCCGGATACCTGGGATTCTAGGGGAGCTAAGTTGCAGAGGGTGTTTAGCGACTTTGTACTCCAAGGGAGGCGGGTTGGTTCCTTTGCCGAGGTGTCATTTTTGAGCCAAAATCAGGACGGGCTGAAACAGCCCATTTTCAGCCCCGAGCTCCTAGGGAATATTGGCGGGGCCATATCTCCAGCTCAGAAGAAAATTTAAATGTGCCATCAGCGGAGCATGGTGAGCCATTGTTCAGCAGCGATGGCGTCCATTGGCTCCGGAGAACTCGCCCGTGGCTGGTCCCGATGTCCCTACCTTGGCAGGGTTCTAGGCTCTTTTTTTTGGCAGGTGCGTTGGTTGTGTTGGAACCCCCGTGCCTGCGTTCCACTGAGGGGGTGGGTCCTAGTGATGGGATATTGCTGGGGACTGAGTGTCTATGGCCCATGGGCACCCTGGGCCCGGTCCATGGCTTAACCCACCTCTGTACCTACCCCAATGTGCTTTTCTAAATACCTTTGTTTTGTCTTAGAGTGGTAAGGATCCTAGAACGCTTTGTTCTATCAGGATGCCCCTGTGAGCGCAGTGCTTTGCCTGCCTGCTTGCTTGTGTGTCCGCCACAGCGTGCCCCATGGACAGGCCCGCACGGGTACACGTCTGAAACGTTCTACCGCCGCTGAGGTAAACAGTCCCAGCGTGCCACTCTTGCCCTTCGAGGATACCAACGAGTACGCCGACCCTGAGAACGTCAAGTCCATGGCAGAGTGCTGAGGAGGACCGTAACGTCCACGAGTCCCTGCAACTCCGCATCAACAACAGGAGGACTCTGAGATCAACGAGTTCTTGTACCTTCAGCATCAACAGCGACAACGAAACCCCATGGCCAGCCCCGCAAACGTGCGTCGGAAGCCCCGCCTGGCCATCATCAGTAGCCTCATGAGAGGGCTCGGTTGGGACCGGCAGTACTGCCACTCCCTGGTTGAGGGAGGCGCTGCCCCTCAGTACGTGGGGATCTGCGAGGATGTGAACCACTCATTGCGAGATCCAAGCGGAGCTCCGAGCCCTGGCAGCAGAAGCGGTGGCGTGTCTGCCATGCCCGCTGATACGTAACCGCCTTCAGCCTTGAACTCCACTAGGAGGACCGGCCAGCTGAAGAGCCGAGCGCCCCAAGCCCGGCCAATGGCGGCCGGCAACCCGGAGCGGCCACCCTGGGGGACTTCATAGCGGTCGGCCGAAGAGCCAAGGCCAAGCCCCGTCCTCTGCTCCCGAAGCGCTCAGGCCTGAGCAGCGACGTGGAGTCAGCCCACAGGGGAGGACTCTCTGCCAGCAGCAGCAGTGCCGCCTTTCAACGCAGCGAGGTGGCCCGCACTTACGAGTGCGTCTGCGGCGTGCCCTGCAGCCTCCAGGTTGCCCGAGATTGGGCCGTGCAGCAGAATGCTGCTGTGGGCAGAGCCGCCCTCATTGGCCAGGAGGAGGCCTCCAACCGGGACGACGGCATTTCGATCCACGCTTCAGCCGTGGCCGCCATCTCAGCCGCGGTCACGACCGCGGCCGCGCTGGAAGCGGCGGCTGCGCGCAAAGCCCGGCCCGACCAGGAGGTAATTGCCAAGAAGAAGGCTGAAGTGAGGGCATTGGAGGAGACCCTAGGGTGCAAGCGGAGGCCTTCGAGACTGCGCGACAGAAGGTCGCCAAGGAGACGGCGGAGACTGAGGTGGAGATCAGGGCCCTGGCAGCGGAGAAAGGCCGGCTGCAGCTGGAGCGTGAGAAGGAGGCTGCCCGCGCCCACAAGGAAGCCGAGAGCCGCGCTGCTGATGCCACTGCACCTGCTATGAAGCAGGCTGGGAAGAAGATCAAGCGCAAGACGCCCCCGGGAGGGCCCCGCGTGGACAAACTTCGAAGGCTCTTCGAAAGGGACTCTGCCTCCAGGATGAAGATCGACCTTGACGCGGAGTAGTCTTGGAGCAGCGAGCGCAACAGCAGCGCAAGCCCTGACCGCCGCAAGGGCAACGGGAGAACTCTGAAAGGGCACGGGGACCCGCCGAGAAGCATTCCCAGGACTCCGACCACCTTGTCACCTGCGTTGATCAGGATGGACGAGACCGCCGGCATCGCCGAGAGCCCACGGTCTGCAAGGTGGGAGTGGCCGGAGCCAGCGGTGGAGTCAGCAATGGCACACCCCCGGCGTCAGATGGAGAGGATCTCCCACCTCCCTACCGCAGCAGGGAAAGCACCGCGTGTTGACCACCGCCGAGGTCCAGAAACCTGTAAGAATACATGGACACCAACGATGAACTGGGACTCCGTCCAGAGATGGACCCCTGGATGGCGGACCGCCCGGAGGACCCCCGGGCAAGGTACCATCTCGAGGACCGCCAGGAGGAGGACCAACCGTACGACAACCAGGCAGAGGACCACCACGCAGAGGACCACCTGGCATACCACCAGGGGGAGGACCACCTGGCGGACCACCAGGCGGAGACCCACCCGGGAGTACTTGGAGATTGATCGTGTACCTCAAGAGGAAGGTCGGGAACTTGGAGCGCGAGGCGCAGATCAACAGGATCGAGATCAAGAAAAGTGCTGCCGTTGCTATGAAGGCCCGGAAACGGCTGGTAATTACCAAGTACGAGACCGAGAGGCTGAGTGGCGTGGTCAACAAGCTGCAGACGATTCTAAACAGCTTGGAGGACCTAAGTAGCGACCAAAGCGACCAGCCAACCCCTCTGGAGTCCGGCTCCGACAACAGCTGGGCACCCGGACCTGGCCCGAGCAAGCCCTGTGTCCGTTGCGGGCAACCCCGGAGTGACCATGTGCCCTCCATTCATGTCAGCACCGGACGAACCCATCCCTTGCCCGCGCGGCGCAGCAAAAATGAGGTGGGGGAAGAGTGGCTGAGTACGGACTACCGCAGACGCCGAGACCCACTCACCACCTCCGTTCACCCCAAGCGCCTGAAGCATGCCCTGGAGCCAGCCACACCCGCGTATGGCCTGTACCCAGCGCTCCCGGATGAGGTCCCTGAGGAGGATAAGGAGTGGGACATTGAGGGACCCGATAGAGACCCCATGGAGGACTTTGGGATCATTCCACCCCGGCGAGCCGCCAGCCGGAGCTGCTGGTACCGCGAGGAGGAGGAGTGCATGGAAGGCGTACACCGAGGAGTACCGGGGGAAGCGTACTTGGAGAAGCCGCGGCGCAGTTGCGTGGACATCGGGGAGCAGATTGATGTGGCAGCCGTGGGAACCCACGGCGGACGCCGGTGGGAACCTGAGTTGACCTGGCGGCCGGCGTCTATGGTCTTCAAGGCCGCAGAGGCCGCTGTGTGGGACAACCTGAAGGACATCAGGCCCCCAATGTAAAGAGGGAACCCCCCCAACCTTGACCGCTCCCCCGAGAAGCTGGACGATTGGGGGATGACCATCCCTGAAGACATGAATCCCGCCGAGGCGGCGAATTATGTCCTCAGACGGTTCCGAGGGCACGTGCCGGAGGTGCTGCAAGAGCTCTACTTCATGGCAGTCAAGGAGAGGAAGATTGCGAGCCTCAAGGAGGCCAAGAAGTCACTCAAGGAGCAGGAGCGGGTGGACGCCCCGCAGGTCGCCGCCAAGAGGTGGAGGGCCACAGAGCTGCAGCATGATGGCTGGGAGATCCGCCTGCGGGACTGGAGGTACTTCTGGGTACAATGCGTCCTGTTCTGCCGGAATGTACAGGACTGGGACAAGGGTGAGCAGTCCCGCCTGCTCAGTCTCCTCCCGGACGCATGGGTGAAGCGGGTGATGAAGGAGGAAGCAAAGAGGGCCAAGATCAACCACACTGACAAGATGATGCTCAACAAGGAGCATCATAAAAAGGTGGTGAACTGGACGAAAGCCAACGCAGCCCGGGACTTCAAGGGGCAGTCGCTGCGGAACGCCCTCCTCATCACCGTCTCAGGGGATCCCGAGAAAGCAGCGATCAGGAAGCCAGACCAGTGTGCGGTGGGCGGTCAGACGATCTGTCTGCAGGCCTTTCCGGTGCGGATGAGCTGCGACAAGGTGCTAGAGTGGGTTGGAGAGGAAATGTTCAAGGAGTACAAGAACCTCGCCGGCAACCGCAGGCTGCAAGGAGACAACCGGGGTATCCACCATGTGGGCGCAGTATCGCACGGGGAAGCTGTCATGGACCCGGGGGAAGCCCAAGTCGCGGACGTCTGGACCATGATGAGGACGTGCACGAACCAGCTGAGACTGACGTCTGCGTCTTCATGGCCAAAAGCCTGCAAAAGGGAAGCAACTGAGGAAGCTGAAAGCCCCTTCAAAAGGGTTGGAAGAAGAGGGAGAAGAAGTAGCCCCGCCGAGTTGGTGATCCACTACTGTCCTTTGAAGAGTTCATCCGAGCTCACCCTCAGGGCTGCTTTGTCTGCTACGGGCAGAATCCTTTCTTGCAACAGGATCACCGGACGTGCCCGACCAAGAAGGCCAACACGGAGGCCTTTAAGAAGGCGCAGGGGACCAAGAAGCGTACATCAGCCCACATCCGGGATGCCAAGGTGGAAGTGTCCAAGGAAGAGCTCGCCAAGCGGATGATGGTCGGAACCGAACTCGCGAAGGAAATTCAGGAAATCAAGAGAGCTTGGGATCCTAGGACAAACAAGGACAAGGACAAGGACACGGACAAGGAAAAGAAGGGCAAGAGCCGGTGGAGGAGGAAAGAAGGCGCGGCAAACGAGGTTACCGCGGAGGAGGAACCCGTGACCACTGACGCCCCTTAGCAGAGCCCTGCAGCCAAGGGCCTCAGCCAGGGCGGTTGCAGGAAGGTGCTGTGGTCAGTGCTGCGCCATCCACGTCCGGAATCGTCGATTCCCCAGGACATACGTCCAGCAGAAGGGCGGGGACAACAACGAAGAGGAAGAATAGTCGCAATGGCTGGTGGAGGGTGAGTGCCGGAGAGATAATTGCCTGAAGTGGACCCTCGTGTCCGACCAAGGTCCCTGGTGAAGTCACCAGCCCTTGCACCCGGTAATCCTTCGCGACCACGAATGTATTCGACGTACTTCAAGATCGTTCTGAGAGCATCGGAGGATCACCCAGCTCTGAGCTGAACGCGGCAGTTAGGCTGTCAGAGCCCATTACCCACGACCTGCAACAGTCGCTGATTGAGCTTCCTGAAAGGCAGCAGATTCACAGGTTGCACGCCGTGCGCCGGGTAGGCCGCGAGTGGCAGCTTTACTTGATGATCCCAGCCTTGTGCGGGCAGGTGGAAATGGTCCTAAACGTGTTGGTCGACACAGGTGGCCACGTCAGTCTGGTTAAGGCTGGCCTGCTTCCGTCAGAGTGTCTCACCAAAAGTCAGAGACACATCAGGCTGAAGGTAGCCGGTTGCTCCATGAATTTTGATATGATTTTCTGGACACCTGTTTGAGTCATTGAATTAATTTTCATTGAAAAGGTTTCATTTATTTCACTGAAAAATGGACACTATTGAAGTTGTGCAATTGATTATGGGTTTGCCAAAATCGTTGTCAACTTCAACAAATTTGGAATCTCTACTCTGGATGAATCTCGCGGTCACAAGTTTATCTGACTGGCAAGCATCCAAGGCATATGCAACACTGATGAGCCCAGAAAACAATGTGCACTTCAAAGGAGTTCATTCCGTTAGTCCACAACGCGCTGTCGTCGGTTCATGCGGCCAAGCTGGCAAAGCCGATTTGGGCGTCTGCAAAGGAAGATATGTACATGATCTCGTAGTATTTAGACGACTTAACAAAGAGCCCCGCGACTGCTCAGCATTCCTTCGTGTGGCAAGAGCGTCGCTAGGCAACACCCTCGATCGTCAAGCGTCTCCTTGCTGAGGCGTCGTAGTTGGCGGACCCTGCAAAGTGTAGAAAAATAATTAAGGACGTGCCCATTTACGATGAAATCGGTCGCAAGCCGGTTTACAATGCACCCTTCCGTCGTGAGCAGGACGTGGAGAAAGCGAGATGGGATACACACGTACGTGATTGCTTGGGCCTAGTTATGACGTTACAATTAGCCTCCGAAGATAAACAAAGAACATTTTTCAACGATCCGGTAGAGTTGTTACACCACGCGATCGTGTCACTGGCAGCACTCTCATAGTCAATAACACATTTGGGGCGTGTGGCCATTGACCGTAGATTAGACGCTAAAAACTCCGGAACTCAACCACCCCTGGCGGAGACTGAGTTGAAGCCGTTGAAAAACAAAGACACCTTACAGCAGAGGTTGCGCAACCGATCAACGATATCGTCGTACTACCAACGGAGTTTCTTCCAGACCGCATATCGATGGCCTGAGAATGGTAAAGGCAAACGGAGAGGCAAAGGTAGTCCAGACGAAAATTTTGTTTCAAGAGATCGCTGACATGAAAAATGAGCACTGTGTCAGAGGTGCTGGATATGGGAGTGAAGTTGCGTGGGGTAGAGGTAGTACGCCTCCATATCAGCGAGTTCAAAGCGTCGCACACGAGTGGGCAAAACTGGGTGATGCGTAAGTAACAAACGTCCTGCGAAACAGACTGAGGTTCGACTGGGTACCGGGCTTTGATCCTGACGATCTAGCAGATGATTACAAACCTTTCTCACTCTCCCCATATGGCAGGTCATGTTGAGACCACGATCCTGTTCTTCGCTCAGAGGGACAGAAGTTCGTTCCGGCTGGTCACGTGTCGGAGATTGCACCTGCAGAGGCAAAGTGTGTGTGTTCAATTTTCTGGCGGAGAAAAATCCGGTTCGAGACAACCCGCAAGGCTCCAATCGGCCTTGCACAAACTTGAAATCTGTCAATCGGTTTGTGAGCGTCACATACTTCACATTGGCAGGTCTACGGGAGATTTCGCCTTATTTGCGGAGTGATTACTATGCGTGTAAGGTTTACCTCAAGTCCGCGTATTTTCGGAGGCCGGTTTCAACGCAGGACGCGGCGTGGTTGGTTTTTAGATTCAGCGGACAGCTATACAAGTGGACATGCCTTTCTTTTGGTTTAAATGTGGCTTCACGGGAATGGCAAGGGATGATGCTTCCTATCATCGATCTTCTAGGAGCTCATGGCGCCTTGGTGTGGGTATATCTCAATGACTTCTTAGTCATCGCTCCATCAGCAGACATATGCCGGATGCATACCCAGATGGTTTTTGATTTGCTTTTCAAGCTGGGAATCCAAGTACATATCGCAAAGTCCGTGCTGACACCCACGAAGTCTCTCATATTTCTCGGTTTCTGGCTGGATCTGGCAAAAGCAAGAGTGATGATACCACCGGTAAAGATGCAATCAGTGATAAATGACGTGAATCGTGTGCTACACGCCGATCTTCCAACTTGCAGGCAGTATTCCACAATATTCGGACGTGCAAGGTCGTTGCTTGTCGCGGCACCACGAATGCGAATTTTCATGGACGCATTGGCCATACATGTGGCGGTTCTCATTCGGAAAGGTCAGGAGGCCACAGCGGCGCTACCAGAGGGGGTCACCATTCAACTGGAGCTGATTCTAGAAGAGTTCTAGATCTGGAAAGGAAGGCCGTTCACTATCCATTTACCGCACACACATCGGTGGACACACGCATTGGACTTCGGTTGGGGTGCAACAATGCACGAACAAATAGCCACACACGAGTGGTTCACGACAACCGAATGGCATATCGAGAGGACGGAAATTCGAGCGGTGATTTATGCGATCCAGGCTTATCCGATTCAAGAGACAGAGGTTCATATACGCGTGGACAACATGGTGTTCTTCCATTACCTGCAAAAGTGGGGCGGCAAGGTGAGGCGTCTAAACAGTCTCATTTGCGAACTTTGGGATTATTGCCAACGAATGAACGTACACGTTGTGCCTCATTACGTGCCAAGCAAGGAGAACCAAGCGGATGTTTGGGGCAGACAAAACATTACTCTGGCGCAGGCATCCATGCACCCACCGATTATGGCAATTCTCTGCAGCAATTTTTCGTGGATAGGTTGTACAAAAGGGTGGATGGCGAATGCGGCGAACGCGCAATGTCCAAGGTACATTTCAGATTCCCATGGGGAGTGGACCTGTTCACACATTGCCCACGCAAGATATCTCTGAAACATTGCAATCCAACATGGCGGCTCATCTGTCGCGTATTCACATACCTTGAACAGGCGGAGAGGTACGAGGTTATACTGGTGGTACCCATGCACCCGTATTGGCCTTGGTGGCACCAGTTCCAGGCAATGGCGAATCCGCACTTCCCGTTGTACAACGTGGTCCTTTATGTCCCACATTCGTTCAAGATCACGGCGAGGCATCCTATGGTTTGCGCGTGGCTCTACAAGACTACTTGCGAGCGCATGGATGTCAAAACGAAGAGGCTAAAACACATCTGCGTTCAGGAGGCGTGGAGATACCTTCAAGCAATACAACAACTCCTGGTTAAAGCTTCTGCTCTTCGTCCAGTCCAAGAGAGAGTTCAACGCCATCATGGATTTGGATTCAGTGCCAGTGCATACAATGGCATACTGATTATTGGACTTTGTCAACGAGACTTCCCCGACACATTGAGGAAAAACGTACTCTGCATTGTTGATGTTCCGTGGAGCGCAGTCTCTATATTTTGAACCCCGCCTAAGCACTGTGACGCATCAATGGAATTACTCTGTTCCCAAATACGAGGTTTAATACCACGTACCTAAATTGTTGGAGCACGTAGCAAACCTACCAGCTACCCCCGAAATGGAGGTCAGGTTGTGCCTGCCATTCTTCTCCAACACACCAGGGGCAAACTTGAAACAGAGGAGTGATGTCTGCTTTATTTGGGCGCAGCGTAAGGGTAGACCAGCTTTCGAGCGCTATCCTCTACATCCTATGCAGCGACGCGAGTTCTGTCCTGAGTTTTGGATTCGGCGCTATATTAGTTTGCTGGCTGGTTTTGAAGGCAGACAACTGCTGGTTTCTGTGTCTAAACCTCGTAAACCCATTCTGGCATCCGCAGTGAATTCTCTGACAACGCCCGTTTTACAAGCAACTGGCCTGCCTCATTTTTCTTCAAACTCTACACGTGGTGCGGCGGCAACAGCGATAATTATCTTTGGAGTGGATCCGCATATTGTCTTTGAATTAGGCGACTGGCGGTCTTTTGATACGTTCAGGCGTTTTCATCATCGCGTGCGAGCGATGTCTAACGCAGCACAGGCGTTTGTCCCTGCAAAAAAGCACAGGGATGATTTACTGTTTATACAGTAACAAAGCCCCTCTACGGTAGCCTTTGATAGAATTTTGCTGGCGTCAGCTATGTGAGCTTAGTATGGGGATTGTGCTGTGCCGGAGCCGAGCCTGCTCAGACTTACCCCAATGTAATGCACCGGAAGGAGGAGGGGGCGAGACGGAGGCACAACACAAGACACATACTGCCCACCCTCTACGCCCTCTATTTGGGGAGGCAAATATGTATCAAACAGGTGCAAGTATGGGGAAAGACATTTGTATCTTATGGTAAGCTAAATTCATGGAGCAACCGGTTTTTGAGCATGGGAAGGCAGTTATAGGCAGTTAAGGCATGTTAAAAAAGCGATTCGATTTATTTTAAAATGCACCTTGTATGGTGTTTCTGGGATCACGCGACAGCGACCAGATAGCTTAATGGTAATGCAAAGGGATAGAATTTGGTTGGATGGGATGAAATCCCATTTCGGGCAAAAAGTTGATTTGTACTATATAGATACTATTGACCCCATTTTGAGGTCGCCAGACGCAGTTTTGAAGTGTATGTGGCGTTTTGAAATGCTGAAACAGTGTATAAATGCATTTAGGAATATGAGGGACTAGTGTACAACAAGAATAAGGTACACTAGTTGAGCAAACGGTTCGAAGAGCATTTCTCAGTATGTGTCTTGTGCTGTGCCTCCGTCTTGCCCCCTTGTCCTTCCTCTGCATTATCTTTTGGTAAATCTGAAAGAAATAATGCATAACCATGTAAAATTTGAAAGGCAGCCCAGAAGAAATGTGTTCTTTTAGTCATAGATGCTTACGACACTCCACGGCGACTAATGCGAAATACATTTCCGCTCTCTGGCAATGTCTGCTTCATGTACAAAAAGCAAATGTATAGAATATGATTTGTCATACAAAATTTGTTAAAACGGCATGAAATGCCCTGATTGATTACACCCCCTTGCTACGTCACAGGCCAAAATTCACAAGGTGGATTGTGTTACCTAGAATATGATGCTTCACTCAGTTCCATGTAGAAATATTTTACACAGTGCTTACTGACAACATGCGTTTGAAAACTAGCTGAATCATCCTAACTACTCTATTCTGTGGTATCTCCTTCCCGGAGTGTGATAACTCGCCCTAGCTTTCAAAATAGGTTCGGGGTCTAGTGCTTCAAGTGTGGTGCAACCTGATCAGTGAACACTCTTAGGACTAATACTCCGGACATAGAGAAATACCCTAGTTACACGTGGCTACAAACCACAGAATAGTTTGTGAAATCCCTTCACAGGTTTTTCTGCATCACCGCATATGCAACGTTTCTTCATGAAAACTGATGCAACTTCTGCATGTCTGCTCAACAACTGCACAAAGCAAAACAAATCAAGTGAGATTGGTGCACACGTCAACATTTCACAGACAGATTTAGACCTCTGTCAGAACCCACATAGACAAATTGGCTTCATAGAATATTGCACAAATAAATAAACAAACATTCTGCTCCGCAATGTGAGAACAGTTCTACTGTACAAAGCCCTGTGCAGGAAGAAATAAATATAAGACGAATGACGTGGTCATCAACTAATTTTCATGGACTGAAGCTCTTTTCAACTGGGTTAGTTGGGGTATTTTGGAAGCTAATATTTATAAGACGAATTATTTGGGGGTCCCATAGTGCAACCAATTGGTTATGTAATGCGATAGTTGGCCCCCGGTGGTAATCAAAGGTTATATGATACTTTAGTTACCATGTGCAACTTATTCCTCTATGGATTTATTACCTCTCAACTATTTTCAGACACAACTAAAGCATTAAAAGAGTAAATAGTTGCGAGCACCCAACGTTTTTGCGACATTGTTCCGACGCAACCATTTGCCATTGAGACCAGTTAGTTGTCGTGTGTGCAAGCTGAAAAACTATTTAGTTACTGTAGCTATTAGTTGCCATTTCGCAATTGAACCTTAAAAAGTTGTGGTTAAGGTTAGTTCCGGTTGACGTCACAGGTAGACAAGCTATACATATCAGCCTGATGAGTATCACTTCCCAGTCAGAATGAATGATCGTGCGTTTGTTCGGCGTTCATGTTTTTTTATTCATTGCTGGTATTGGCGCACGTCGCGAATTGCGCCGCCAACCAAGCACCTGGCGAGGCGCCTATGCACAATGGCACGTAGACCCTACAGTATGGTTGGTTGCAATCGGGCAGAACTTCTTGAAATTGTCTCGTCAACTTCCACAGTTTCAAGGATTTGGGGGTATGTAGCAATAATCTGACCACACAAATTGATAGCCTCGCGAATTGTTTTGTAAGCCACAAACACTTCTACACGAGCGGGTAACACATTACGCCCGGAGAACCAATGGGCACTTTAACGGAATGGAATACATAAATGGATCGGAAGGAAGGTGGAGGTTGATTGTTTGAACTATCATCCCGAAAAATGTGGTCAGTGATCGTTCAATTTAGTTCAATTATCGTCTTATTGTTGTCTTGTCACACTACTCCGCAAGGCTTGGGCTTTGGCTCATTTTGTCCACCTTTTTTCTCCTGGTGCGAAAGCGTTGCCTCCTCTCTTAAAGTGTCTTTGCCATTGTCGCTACAAGGCAAGCAGACACGTCCAAGAAGTCCTTATATGTTGCAGAGTCAAAACCATGCAAACAAAATCCTCCCTGGGCAAAACGTCTACTTTGCCCATGGATATTGGGTCTCACTCATGTATCCCCTGCACACTGGTGTACAGTTGATGGAAAGGTAAAAGGTTTCATATCATCTGCTACATCAACACGAAAGGCCCGACCGCACAACAAATGATCACCTCCTCGGTAGGAACATGTGACATGAAGATAAGCAAGGCACAAATTTAGGAACATGTGATATGAAGATAAACAACAACATTCAGCCATGTGGATTCAGAATCTTGGGGTCTATTAGCATTTTAAGCATTGCCGTGTTTGTAGTCAAAAGATAGAGGGTGTCAGACGTTCGAATTTTTTTTCCCCCTGTTCTGCTCTGCTCTTGTGTTGCGCTGACAATCTAGTGCATCCACTTTGTTTACCTTGCACCCATGTCATACGGGAGAGAGGACCGTGATCAAGGGGGTGGTGGCAGTGACAGCGGTGGCAGGCAAAGCGCAGCAAAACGAAGTCTTTTTGTCAGAAACATCTCACTCCGCCTCAGAGTAAAGAAGGTCCGTAGGACCGGCCCCAGCTATTGTGGGGGCTGTACCGCCTATTCTGTATTTTTCCAAATTCCTCCCCGTTCCTCCCATTGTCCTTGATCTCACCAAAGCTTCCATACTGTTTTCAAATTACAAAAGTACCCCGCAAGCATACCCCTTGGTAATCCTTGTCAATAAAATCCAAATACGTGGTCCACCAATTCAAATGGGCTTGAGTGCATCAATACATGGAACTCATGGAGAGGGGATCAAATAATGAGAATGTCTGGGAAAGAGAAACAGAACAGAAGTAGGATTGAAGCCGTGGAATAAGCTATTCGAGTATCGAACACCATTGGGCATCCCTACTCCAGGAAAGGATTCATATACTATGCGTATTCGAACTATGTGTTCCATTTTGGACGTTTGACGCCAAGCTAGCGCAATCTCAATACAACAGCTTAGTGAGACACATTGGCTCATGAAAATCATGCATGACACAATGACATCAATACCGTCCATTAGATGTATGAGAAACACAAAGAAAATAATATACAAGACAATGCTATCATTGAATTCCTCATGAAGCTTCGGTACACATGGCCCACCCTCACCCTTGTTCACATGATGGCAAAATAGAGTAAGAAACATGGATTCAAAACATGAGAAATGTGCTCACCGTGCATCAAGCATGACACCATGGCCTCCATGAACACAAAGTACGGCATGGTTACATACATGACACTTCCACCCTTATGAGTCACCAATGGGCACATATGAAGGACTTGCAATGTGGATTACTAAATAGCAACCATCAGAGTGACTTCACGGCAATAACAAACAATACCACACACCTAACATATGTGACACCTCATATATATCATCATGCTGACAGTGCTTCGGTAGTTCACACCAGACACCAGATGCCTATCACTCAGCAATAACATACACAATGGCCTGTAAGTGAATAAGCTTGGCGGGTTTACTTCCTTCTTGCAAACGAAACATCAACAAGGGCCAGCCTACCAAACCACACATGTTTAGTGTATGCTACATACCAGTTGCTGGGCGCCTTACGGTTAGAGTGTGGGAACAAAAGACAAGAATAGAGAAACCCCCACAGAACATCTGTGTCATGCCATCACATGCTTGGAAATGTAACTTGATCCCATCCTCTTGGTGCCTAATTGCCTACAGACAAGAGAAAGATAGTGGATCACCAAGCAACTTTGAGCAATGATATGAATTCAACGAGGGTTGACGGAGTAAGATGGCAAAGGAGCAGTTGGCAACCAGGGCATACGTACAATTTCCCGGCCTCAGCATGGTCCCCCACTGCACGTGCACACAAAATGCTCAACACACACAGTCCCGAAAGATTGACCCTCTGTAACTGCACCAAACATCACGTTGCTGGGACACATATGCAAGGCAAACAAATGATAAGCCAGAGAATGAAGACCTGTTTTGCCTTGCGGAGCAACGATCAAGTTACTTTCCTCCCGCTCGGTGCGCCTGCCTCAGCCACGTACACTTCAACTCCTCTTCTACTAGGGCTCTTCCCACTTAAAGTGACTTGTGACCCCCCATACGCGTAGGCGGACCAAATACCAAGGCAAATGTGCCCCTCATTGCGTACCGTTTGCCTCAATGGGGACAGCCCGTCCTGGCGCAGGCACCACACCTGGGTTGAGCCAGATCATAAATCCGGGCCCTTTATCATCCGCTGGAGTTGCTGTAGCTTTCGACTCGCATTCATTCCAGGAACAGGGTAGAATCTAACGCTATTGGCACCCATGAGGAAGGTTTTTCAGATGATCGGCGCGCGTTGAAGAACCCCTAGCACGCGCACACCACCAGGAACACCAGAAGCAGACAGACACACACATAGCAGGCCTGATCTGAACCAGAAATGTCAAATCCTCAATGCTGTGGATTATAGATAGTATAGATTTTTAATTTCCCTAAATTTATCCCCAAAATCGCTGAAATAGCTGAAATAGCTGAAGTGTGGGATAGAGTTCAGCAAAATGGGATCCGAACCGGCTTCAGCCCCCTTCCCCCAGCATAGTCAGCTGCTTCGAGGGACATAAAGATGATGGGAGTATCCCAGTTGTTCCCCTGGCACCCCCTTTACCGTGGGAGAGTACCACATACACCGTTACCACCCGCTGACGTAATCAGGGGGACGTAGGACGGTAACTCCAAAGAATGAGCTCCCTGAAATCAGCACTAGACCTACATGAATAGGCTCAGCAGATCGAAGATACAGGAAAGCAGCGTCATTGCCCGGTCTACAGAAACGATCACAAACAGGTACATGATGCGCGCCATGCCCAGCATTGACCACTTGCACGACCTGACCCCCCCCAAGAGACTTGAGAGCATTGGATTGAAGCAGTACCGAGGAGCCCATGGCCCATAGGGTGAATGTCCACACACATGCCTATTCCCCGTCCTGCTTGTGGGGAGATGCTTTCTCCAGAGCCCTGAAAACCGGCAGGGGACCGATCCCATCGCTAACCTTCCCATTCAATTAAATTGATCTCGAATTTTTATAATCTCAATCTCACCATTGAATCTTCCAAAACCGGATTGAAATCGATTATTTTGACCCGATTTCTGGCCGCTGTGAAATGGCCGCCCGTTGTTGCCTGCGCGTGGTTCGGCGCCGAGTTTCCGTGGCGAGTTCTGTTTTGATCTTTTCTCCTGTACCGTTGAGGTTGGATAGGAAGTTAAGGGCCGCATCTGTAGGGTATTCCATGCCCTTTAATCTGGTATACTCACCAGAATGTTTCGCCGTTGCGTCTGGCAGAAAATCGGGGCGCAAGCTTTTCAGTCGAGCGACCGAAATGATGGGTACCACAGACCAAGAGTTCGTTGGGGACTCTACATCTCCCTGCTTTGCCTTCCTTTCATACCCCTTTCACATGGGCATATCCCTTCTTCTGGGGAAGCGGCTGCCAAGGGTGTTTTTGGACACATATGGGTGCGAAAAACACAAGTTTTCATCGTGCGCAAACGCTAACTTTGTGTACTTGGCAGCATGAATGTAAGAGGGTTAACACCATTCTCACAAAGCTCAAAAGCCCGAGGCCATTTTCGATTTGGGAGCTAAATCAACGATGGCTCCACGCAAGTTAATGCGTACCAAAACATGGTCGTTTGAAAAGACGACTTTTCCTCTAAGATTTTGCCCCAATGGGTGTGGCGCCAAGGCTCGTTCTCGAATTGAAGGGCGAATCGAGCCTCGAACTAACACAATATGGAACATAGAGACCAAGAACGACGTTGTGCATAGCTTGCTTGATTTTTCCACGCTTGTCTACTATTTTATATAATATGTCCTTCTGAGCACGCGCAACATTTCTGCTTTTCGCACACATGCCCATATGCATGCATGATTGCCTTGGGATCCAAGGGAGGACTTGACCATTAGTAGGCATGTTTGTAAACATTTACTATGCGAACTTGAATTTGGCCCTATGCCATATTATATGGACTTTAGTGTCCCATGGGTATAGATGTCCCAATAGTGGCATTTGGCCATTTTTCCCACTTTTGTTTTCCCTGTGCTCCAAGGGTCGGAGTGTTAAAAATCGCTTTCTCTTGCTTTGGACCCCAAGCATCGTTGATAAAGGGACTCCAGGTCTTGGGTTGCTTCCATGCAAAGGTCTAAGGTTCATCTTCCTTACGAACCGGAGATACAATTGTTGGACTAAACACGTTTGTGACGACTAACCCTCTTTTGGGCGACCATGGCCCCCAACTCAATCTCCCCCTTCTTATTAGCCCTGAGGTGGTGTGCATGCGATATCCAAGATTAGGGGCAATTTGGAGAGGATACAAGAACCGGCCTTGAACAGGCTATGTCCCCATGTACCCCTGCCTTCGGATGGGGGAACCAAGGGTGACCCAATATGGGGTATGTTGCTGCTTGCCACTTCGTGTACCATTTTTCTGCTCAGGGGAAAAGTGGCTGGAGGCGATTTGGAGGGCTGACATGCAGCACATATTGGGACCTACGCTCCATGCGTCTGTAGCTAATTTTGGTTCGATTATTGCTCGCCATGGCCATGGATATGTGGGATCGTGGAGCTGGACCGTTTCGGCCAAATTCCGCTGTTTTTGCCATGTGAGGCCAGGTTGGGAACACCATACCTCCATGGGGCAGGAGATCTAGCCATGAGACAATGGCGTCTCTTGTAGCATATTGACCAAGGGTCAATGGCCCTAATTGTGCTATTTTCTCCTCCGGCCTAACCGGAGTTAGGCAACCTACGGTGCGTGCCATGTTGCCCAATGTTGCATTCCTGCTGTTTTTTTTTCTTTTTTCTTTTTGGTAATACAAGTCCAAAGCCACAGCTGCAGTGTTCTCAGGAGGCCAGCCCAATATACATTGAGTCACCCACATCCCCAAGTCAAGGGTCAGCAGGTCGGCAGGCTGGGGTCACGGCGGCGGCGGGACGATGCAAGGTAGTAAATTATGCTACAAAGTGGACATCACAGAAGTGGTCGCCCCATACTCCATGCCCGGGGGCAGTGGCAGATATTCTGGGGGTACTGTCTTGGCGGGTTCCTGTCCTGAGCGGGTATCCCATTATACGTGGAAAACACTGGTACATAGGGCGGGAGACAAGGGGGTCCGGGTGGGGGGGGGGGGGGTGGCAGTGGGCGACCAGGGCGCGGTGGGTCGCCCACAGGGGAAAGAAGAAAATGGCATTCCACTCGCATGGTGTAGGGGTGGGGGTCGGTGTACCATGGGAGGGCCAACCTGCCAACGGTTGGCGAAAAAATAGAGACACAGAGGGGGACTGGGGTGCACACAGCCGTGTTCACGGGAGGGGGGGCAGTATCAAACACAACTGGCCGTTGTGTTGTGCAGGACGTGAAGGAGGGACAAGGTCGAAGAGACGGCGGGGCGTGGGCACCCCGGGGTAACCGATGAGGCCAAACCGGCGAAACAGCATACTATCTCACCCAGACTCATGACCCTCCCAACAGAATTCCATGGCTCATCGACGTAGCAACCTCATCCAAGGCAACCCTGTTGCACCCAGGTCACTGTGTCGGGGGCAGCAAAAACAGCAGCGTCCATCTGACAATTCACCCAAGGTGCCCTGGATTGGCAGATCGCAACGGTAAAAAATCAGCAACACGATTGAACCGCGCCAGATGGCGCCGGGGTGGTCAGGAAGCCACAACGTGCTTGTTCCAGCTAGCGAATGCAGGACACGAACCGTGAGCAGACGGTCTGTTTTATGCAAACTGAGCGCGACATAATCGTTGGACGGGGGAGCGACTCGGTGGCACACGCTTGGTAGATCAGAGTAATCACGGTTGTCGAGGGAGGGCACTGAAGGGGTATGCGGCACCGCTCTGAGGCACTAGCAATTGCAGTTCTGCCATCCATCAGCGTGTAGCTCTACAGACAGTGATTGCCCGTCTGTGCGGCCAAGGCAGGTGAGCATGGTGATCAGTGAGGGCCCACACAACGGATCAATTGGTGGCAGCGCCAGTGAAAAGCCCTCAGAGGGATCGCCAGTATGTCAGGACGTCCTGAGGAGAGACAGTGGGCGTAGCTGAGTTAGTGGCATTCGCGTCGGCTATTAGAACAGCCCAGGGCAAAGCCCGCCACAGGTCGCAGCGTGACAGTCAGAAATTCCTGCTGTTTTCTGGCCCGTTATGGGACCATCCCCTCGGGGAGCAGTAAGCAGCCAACGTGACCGGAAGCCAACGCCTGATGCACGGGACCAAAGACGATATCAAGGCCCGACAATCAGGGCTTGGCTCAACGGGATCGCCACGAAAGCCAACCGTGGCCGGCCGCCTCAAACGGCCAATTTTGCCAAATTTGGCTAACTGACCCCACGTGGCGAACCCGTGGAGCCCGGATACCTGGGATTCTAGGGGAGCTAAGTTGCATAGGGTGTTTAGTGACTTTGTACTCCAAGGGCGGCGGGTTGATTCCTTCGCCGAGGGGTCAATTTTGAACCAAAATCAGGACGGGCTGAAACAGCCCATTTTCAGCCCCGAGCTCCTAGGGAATATTGGCGGGGCCATATCTCCAGCTCAGAATGAAGTTGAAATGTGCCATCAGCGGAGCAGGGTGAGCCAATGTCGAGCGGCGATGGCGTTCATTGGCTCCGGAGAACTGGCCCGTGGCTAGTCCTGACGTCCCTACCTTGGCGTGGTTCTAGGCTCTATTTTTTGGCAGGTGCGTTGGTTGTGTTGGAACCCCCGTGCCTGCGTTCCACTGAGGGGGTGGGTTCTAGTGATGGGATATGGCTGGGGACTGAGTGTCTATGGCCCTGGGGCACCCTTGGCCCAGTCCATGGCTTCACCCACCTCTGTACATACTGAAGGATATTTGGGGGGAGGGGGCGACCTCGAAGCTTCCCTCCGGCATGCACGCCTCCAAACCCCCAAACCCGTGAAGTCCAAGTCTTCCACTCTTGTTCACGATTGTCCAAAGGATTCTGTGATCCTTGCCTCGGCCATGACACAATCTGGCGTCCTGGGCAAGGAGATGAAGGTATATGTAGACAATGTATATATGTAGACAAGTAATATGTACATGTAACAATTTTATGCTATAAAATAGCATAAAAAAGAGGACGAAATGAAGGCGACGGCGTCGCCGCCATCAGAAAATCTGACGGCTACGAGGCGTCGCCATCAGGATCTCCACAGAGATCCTGCCCAAACTGGGCGAAACAGTGGTTTTTGGGCGAAAAACAATGAAATAATGTGATTTTTGAGCCAAAAACACTCATTTCACGCGTCTCCCCCCAACGCGTCGCGTAGCAGACACGACGCGTTTCTGTACCAATTCAACCTACATATGAAAAGGCCCACTGTTGGGCTACGCCATAGGCGTCTGGGCGATTCCTGGAATCGTCTCAGCATTTTTTGAAAAATGCGTGAACGCGCCACTTTTCGCAAAAATGGACCTTCGCGGAACGCCGCGAAAAAGGTCACGCTATAATCTTTTAGTTCTAAAAACGATAAAACAATAAAAAAATTGCCTAAAATCTTTAGAAATCGAGGAATAAATCCTCGTTCTGGAGCTGCGTCGCGCAGGCGACGGCTGTCGTCGCCAGCCCAAAAAAAGACGTAAAATGTCGATTTCTGGGGTATTTTACAGAAATCCCACAGAAATCAGGATGCCGTAGCATCAACAGGAAAATTCCTGATCTGGCCTGGCGAAGAGCGCCACAGGCTGGGCAGCGGGTATGGGTGAAGCACCCCATACCGCTTCACCCCCCTCCTTAGAAGCCTTGCCTATATCCAAAGGAAGGCAAGGCCAAGGAGGCGCTCTGACCCCTGCAGTGCCCTGGTTTCACAACTGATTCAGCAGAACAGTGGGGGGGGGGGGCTTCGTAAATAATTTACATGCCACCACACATGTAAATGTTTTTTTTTTGATCTTGATATATTCATAGGGCAATTGCCCCCCAGGCGTCCACACTGGTCCCTGGCACTCCTTGTGGCCTGTAGTTGCACGAACAGAGGCTCTGCAGGGCTTTCCGCCCTGACTGATGGCGCTTAGGCGCACATATTGGCCCTTTTTTCTCCATGGGCATGGAATTCAATAATTCAATAAATTCGAAAAAAATTATTTAAGGTCAAACCCAAGGCAACGACTTCCTCGCGCCTGAATTTAGGGCCATTTTCTGCCCAAGGCGACCAATTCCTCGTGCCTTTTAGGGTCGATTCCCAACCCAGGGCGACGAATTAACGCGCCTAATTTGGGGGATTTAGGGTCATTTCCTACCCAAGGCGCCCCACGCCAATTTAGGGTGGGACCGAATCAACCAACCCAAGGCGACGAATTAACGCGCCTTCTTGTGCACTTCGCAGACGTCGTCGTCGTCGCTGTGGTCGTCGCCCAGTGGCGGCGGGCTGGACTTGGGGGCTCCATAGGGTCCATGGGGAAGCCATGGTCTTGTCCATCGTCGGAGTCAAGGAATTCCTCCTTCATCGCGTTGATGCCCTGGACCTTAGCTCCTGCAGTTTCCCAGCGAACAGCGATCAGCGATCCGCGTACTCCTGCAGTCTGGGCGTCGTCGCCGTCCGCAGGCCGTCACACGCCCTTGGTGGCCTTGGCGTCGGCAGAATCCTTTTGAAGGATATTTGGGGGGAGGGGGCGACCTCGAAGCTTCTCTCCGGCATGCACGCCCTCAAACCCCCAAACCCGTGAAGTCCAAGTCTTCCACTCTTGTTCACGGTTGTCCAAAGGATTCTGTGATCCTTGCCTCGGCCATGACACAATCTGGCGTCCTGGGCAAGGAGATGAAGGTATATGTAGACAATGTATATATGTAGACAAGTAATATGTACATGTAACAATTTTATACTATAAAATAGCATAAAAAAGAGGACAAAATGAAGGCGACGGCGTCGCCGCCATCAGAAAATCTGACGGCTACGAGGCGTCGCCATCAGGATCTCCACTGAGATCCTGCCCAAACTGGGCGAAACAGTGGTTTTTGGGCGAAAAACAATGAAATAATGTGATTTTTGAGCCAAAAACACTCATTTCACGCGTCTCCCCCCAACGCGGCGCGTAGCCGACACGACGCGTTTCTGTACCAATTCAACCTACATATGAAAGAGCCCACTGTTGGGCTACGCCATAGGCGTCTGGGCGATTCCTGGAATCGCCTCAGCATTTTTTGAAAAATGCGTGAACGCGCCACTTTTCGCAAAAATGGACCTTCGCGGAACGCCGCGAAAAAGGTCACGCTATAATCTTTTAGTTCTAAAAACGATAAAACAATAATAAAATTGCCTAAAATCTTTAGAAATCGAGGAATAAATCCTCGTTCTGGAGCTGCGTCGCGCAGGCGACGACTGTCGTCGCCAGCCCAAAAAAAAAACGTAAAATGTCGATTTCTGGGGTATTTTACAGAAATCCCACAGAAATCAGGATGCCGTAGCATCAACAGAAAAATTCCTGATCTGGCCTGGCGAAGAGCGCCACAGGCTGGGCAGCGGGTATGGGTGAAGCACCCCATACCGCTTCAATACCCCAATGTGTTTTTCTAAATAACTTTGTTTTGTCTTAGAGTGGTAAGGATCCTAGAACGCTTTGTTCTATCAGGATGCCCCTGTGAGCGCAGTGCTTTGCCTGCCTGCTTGCTTGTGTGTCCGCCGCAGCGTGCCCAATGGACAGGCCCCCACGGGTACACGTCAAAAGCGTTCTACCGCCGCTGAGGTAAGCAGTCCCAGCGTGCCACTCTTGCCCTTCGAGGAGACCAACGAGTAGGCCGACCCTGAGAACGTCAAGTCCATGGCAGAGTGCTGAGGAGGACCCTAACGTCCACGAGTCCCTGCAACTCCGCATCAACACAGGAGGACTCTGAGATCAACGAGTTCTTGTACCTTCAGCATCAACAGCCACAACGAAACCCCATGGCCAGCCCCGCAAACGTGCGTCGGAAGCCCCGCCTGGCCATCATCGGTAGCCTCATGAGAGGGCTCGGTTGGGACCGGCAGTACCGCCACTCCCCGGCTGAGGGAGGCGCTGCACCTCAGTACGTGGGGATCTGCGAGGATGTGAACCACTAATGGCGAGATCCAAGCGGAGCTCCGAGCCCTGGCACCGGAAGCGGTGGTGTGTCTGCCCTGACCGCTGATACGTAACCGCCTTCAGCCTTGAACTCCACTAGGAGGACCGGCCGGCTGAAGAGCCGAGCGCCCCAAGCCCGGCCAATGGCGGCCGGCAACCCGGAGCGGCCACCCTGGGAGACTTCATAGCGGTCGGCCGAAGAGCCAAGGCCAAGCCCCGTCCGCTGCTGCCGAAGCCCTCAGGCCTGAGCAGCGACGTGGAGTCAGCCCACAGGGGAGGACTCTCTGCCAGCAGCAGCAGTGCCGCCCTTCAACGCAGCGAGGTGGCCCGCACTTACGAGTGCGTCTGCGGCGTGGCCTGCAGCCTCCAGGTTGCCCGAGATTGGGCCGTGCAGCGGAATGCTGCTGTGGGCAGAGCCGCCCTCATTGGCCAGGAGGAGGCCTCCGACCAGGAAAACGGCATCGGCTTCGGCCTTGGCCGCCATCTCAGCCGCGGTCACGACCGCAGCCGCGCTGGAAGCGGCGGCTGCTCGCAAAGCCCGGCCCGACCAGGAGGTAATTGCCAAGAAGAAGGCGGAAGTGAGGGCATTGGAGGAGACCCTAGGGTGCAAGCGGACGCCGCAAAATGGGACGCCTTCGAGACTGCGCGACAGAAGGTCGCCAAGGAGACGGCCAAGACTGAGGTGGAGATCAGGGCCCTGGCAGCGGAGAAAGGCCGGCTGCAGCTGGAGGGTTTGTGACGGGTCCCCACGCCTGCACCCCCCGCACCCACAGCCAGTGGTTAGTGGGCCCGGGCCGCACGCCCGAAAGGACGAGTGGTCGGGACTGGGAGAGTGCCCGACCCCGGATGCCCCACACCCAGGCAAGAGGGCCCCCCCCCGGGCACCCTCATGCCGCCCCCACAGCGTGCAAAGCCAGCTGGCAAGAGTGCGTGCTGTGGGGTTGGTGACGGGTCCCCACGCTTGCACCCCCCGCACCCCCAGCCAGTGGGTAGTGGGCCCCGGCCGCACGCCTGAAAGGACGAGTTTTCGGGGCTGGGAGAGCGCCTGACCCCGGACGCCCCACACCCAGGCAAGAGGCGCCGTCCCCAGGCGCCCTCATGCCGCCTGCACAGCGCGCAAAGCCAGCTCGCAAGAGCACGCGCCCTGGGGTTGGTGACAAGTCCCCACATCCGCACCCCCCGCACCCACAGCCAGTGGGTAGTGGGCCCCGGCCGCACGCCTGAAAGGACGAGTGGTCCGGGCTGGGAGAGCGCCCGACCCCGGATGCCCCACACCCAGGTAAGAGGCGCCCCCCCCGGGCGCCCTCAAGCCGCCCCCACAGCGCGCAAAGCCAGCTCGCAAGAGTGCGCGCTTTGGGGTTTGTGACGGGTCCCCACGCCTGCACCCCCCGCACCCACAGCCAGTGGGTAGTGGGCTCCGGCCGCACGCCCGAAAGGACGAGTGGTCGGGACTGGGAGAGTGCCCGACCCCGGATGCCCCACCCCCAGGCAAGAGGCGCCCCCCCCGGGCACCCTCATGCCGCCCCCACAGCGCGCAAAGCCAGCTGGCAAGAGTGCGTGCTGTGGGGTTGGTGACGGGTCTCCACACCCGCACCCCCCGCACCCCCAGCCAGTGGGTAGTGGGCCCCGGCCGCACGCCTGAAAGGACGAGTTGTCGGGGCTGGGAGAGCGCCTGACCCCGGACGCCCCACACCCAGGCAGGAGGCGCCCCCCCCAGGCGCCCTCATGCCGCCCGCACAGCGCGCAAAGCCAGCTCGCAAGAGCGCGCGCCCTGGGGTTGGTGACAAGTCCCCACACCCGTACCCCCCGCATCCACAGCCAGTGGGTAGTGGGCCCCGGCCGCACGCCCGAAAGGACGAGTGGTCCGGGCTGGGGAAGCGCCCGACCCCGGACGCCCCGCACCCAGGCAAGAGGTGCCCCCTCCGGGCACCCTCATGCCGCCGTCACAGCGCGCCAAGCCAGCACGCAAGAGCGCGCGCTGTGGGGTCAGTGACGGGTCCCCACGCTTGCACCCCCCGCACCCACAGCCAGTGGGTAGTGGGCCCCGGCCGCATGCCCGAGAGGACGAGGGGTTGGAGGTGGGAGAGCGCCGACCCCGGACGCCCAACACCCAGGTAAGAGGCGCCCCCCCCGGGCTCCCTCATGCCGCCCCACAGCGCGCAAAGCCAGCTCGCAAGAGTGCGCGCTTTGGTGTTGGTGACGGGTCCCCGCGCCTGCACCCCCCGCACCCACAGCCAGTGGGTAGTTGGCCCCGGCCGCACGCCCGAAAGGACGAGTTGTCGGGGCTGGGAGAGCGCCCGACCCCGAACCTCCTACACCCAGGCAGGAGGCGCCCCCCCCAGGCGCCCTCGTGCCCCCCCCACAGCGCGCCAAGCCAGCACGCAAGGCAAGCTCGCAAGAGCGCGCGCGGTGGGGTTGGTGACGGGTCCCCACGCCCGCAGCCGCCCCACAGGGAGCGCACAGCCCCAAGCCAGGTAGGGGGAAACAGGACCGGGCCGCCCCCCCAGCAAGCAAGCCAAACGGAGCACAGGACCGAGGCAGGACACGCGGAGGGGAACGAACCGAGTGGAACGGCCCTACCAGCGCCCAGCACCGGGACCGCGCGAGGTGCGCGCGCCACACCAACCCAGGGAGGGGAGGAGGGCGCGGGCGCCGCGAGAATGCGAGCGCACACACACAGAAAGGACACGCGGGGAAAACCAAAAGGGCAACCCGCGGAACGCACAGACCGCATGGAATGGGGTACCAGCGAGCGGGGATAAGGGACACCCAGACGGGACGGCCCGCCACACACAGCGCAGGAAACGCGAGGCAGGCAGGGGGAAACGGGGACGACACAACACCCGGCACCGGCCCCAACCTCCCCAAACAGGCCGCAAGCGCCGTGCACACACGACCAGGGCACTGCACCCGCCAAGGCAGTAGTGGCGCACTGCGCCACGCACCAGGCCCAAGGCTAGGCAGCCTCCGCGCCAGCCCACGGGGGTCCCACTGGCGACAAGCCAGTAGCACAGGCCCGGCAGCACCGGCAGCCCGGGCGACCACGCATTAGGAGGGCAACGCAGGGGGTAAGTGCCCGCAGCCACAGCTGCGAATTGATGCACTGCCCGGGGAGTGGCGAAATGGGGAAGCTGGGGAGGGACGGGGCTCCGAGCCCCGTGAACCCGGGGGACTCCGCCACCAGGCAGGAGGTGCATCTTGGAGGGCCCCCCACTAGGACCCGGTGGGGAGGATATCACCTGGCCCAACCAGGTGGCCCCCTGCGACTGAAAGGCGTCTAGTACCCGCAAAATCAAACCTCAAACCTCAAACCGCATATGGGCTAGCCTTGGCGGCCCATGATGTCGAACACGAACAATGACCCAAAGAATTCCTCCCACATCCCCCGGGCGGGGGCCACGCTCCCCGGACCCCCGCAACCCGCCCACAACAGAGAAAGGGACGAGGTTCAACACGGACCTGTCCTTCCACCTAACCCTCCTCTCCAGCAAACCGGACCCACAACAGGCCGGGCCGAGGGGCCAGCCAAACACGCGGGACCCACGGTCGGACCGATGACCACGGGAATGTTATCAAGAGGTCGTCAAGAACGTTACCTTCCAAGGCGAGAATCAAGGGATACATGCGTTGCTGGGACCAGCGCGCACCTCTTCCGGGAAAGTTAAACGCATGAGAAGCTGGGGCGGATTCGGCACATATAACCTGCGAGAATGTTGCGAGGGACACATTCCCCGCTGCCCAGAAAGTTAACAGCGTAAAGGAGCGAGAGGGGGGCTTCGAGACTGACCAGTATTCCTTTCCTCGGGACCCCCACCAGGGGCACGCAAGGGACCAAAGGCTCGCCACACGGGACCCGCGACCTGGCCGCCTCATGCCGGCGAGCACGGGAGTGTTACGCCGAGCCCAGCCCGCCGCGCCGCACGGAACCCCCCGACACCGGAGCACGAGCCGAGCCACCCTAACCGCCAAACATCGCACTGCGGCACCGACACGCCAGCCACATCAGCCGCAAGACACGGCACGATACGGTACACGACAGGCAGCCAGACACGAACTCGAGCACCGCACAACCGAGCTGGAGCAGCACCCTCGGGCTCCCATGGAGAGCACGGGGATGCACCAAGGGGGACCGAAGGGGCCATGCCACCGACGGGGGTGTACATATGAATAGCACAGGCGAAGCTGGGAGGACGGCCGAAGGGCACTGCGAGATACCACATGATTGGTTGTGCGTGCAACGCTGCTTCCAGGGCGGAACAGGGCGTGTCGTACTGAATTAGGCAACTTTTCCCAGCGGTCATACCAACTGTCGCTACCAACCAACCAACCGGGCCCATGCACCACGGCGTTCCCGACCCCAGCTGCAACACTGCCAAACTGCCAGGGCACCGAGGGCGCGTCGCAGCAACGGGAACACAGCGCGAGCGGCAGAGGGGCGGACGCAGAAATGACGGACACCTCCGACCCTCGGGAGTCCGATGACCCGCTGCTCGCCACCACGACCTGCTCGATGCCCCAGCAACGGGAACCCTCCACAGGGTACCTGCCCGGGGGACACCCTGGCACCACCCCAAAGCACCCCTCCCGACTAGCGCCACGCCAGACCGGGACCAGGAGACCATGCCCCCCACCCCCCGGCCACCGCAGCGACCGAGCACGGGTCCCTTCGACGACGCGGAACTGAGGGCGCTCAACGGCATCCACCCCACCACACCCTCGAGCAAGCTAGTGGCAGCCCTCCGGGAACACCTCCGGGACGTCAACCCGAACAGGGTCTTCGCCGTGGTCCCCCTGCCGCACGCCTCAACAACCGGAATCTTTGTGCGGCAGCTCCAGGCGCTCGTCACCCCCGGGACACAGATCTCGGACGACCTTGTTGAAGCTTGGATCTGGTGGTTCAACACCCACCAGCCGGCCCAGGGAGGCGTATGGGTCCCACACCTGGGCTGGGCACACACGCTCATAGCGCCACTGATGAACCCCAGGCCCGCGCCCAGCACCGGGGGCCAGGAACGGGCCGCTTCACCACCCAGACCTGAAATTCTCCGCACCCCACCGTACAAAGGCCTGGCGGCATGGGAAAGCGGGACAGCCCGCAACAGGGGGCGTAACCTCACGAGCATGACAGAGCGTTGCCCTGAAACGGCACGCGCGGCGCCCCCGCCGCGCGAACGTGACCCCAGCACCATCGCAATGATCGTGTTGCAAAACGGCCACTACTCCCAAGTGCGGATCATCCCGCACGCGCAATAGAGCAACTGGAGTATGGAGGCCGTCGACTCCATGCTCCCGGCGACCGCGGCCCTGCTGGACAGCCCCAGCCCCCTACTCAGAGGCCAGCCCCCGGACCCCCTGACGGCCGTCGTGTCGGGGACAGTCGGCACCTGGCACCCAGGCCATGCCCTCTACTGCCTCTGGCGGTGCGCGCGGCGCTGCTGGCCACACACCAGGGTATGGACGGCGACATGGAGGTTCCACCTGGACGGCCGGCAGCACCTGGAGGCCATCCCCCAGCGCGCGCGGACGGCAGAAACCCCCACTGCGCGATCCACCAGATCTGGGCGCTGGCGCTGGGGGAGCAACTGCAGCCCACCATCCGCACTGAGACGGAGGCCCAGGCGGCACACGCGGCCCTTGTGCACGAAATCATCAGTGCCCTTCGCAGCGCCCTCGTGCGGCGCGTGGAGAACCCCCTTGGGCCCTGAGCCACCACGAGCCGAAACCGGGAACACACCCTCATGAACACGCGGGACTGCCCCGCCCCATCTGACGCGGCACACACCTGCCCTGCCTACCACAGCCGGCCATCGGCACTGCAGCGACGACGCACCGCCGCGCACACAGGACGAGAATCCTGCACTGGGCATCCGCAAGGGAGGAGGAAATACGGCCGCCCTAGGATCACCCCCTCTCGCCGGAAGACCCGATGAGGCGCGTCAGACCAACAGCTGCGGAGCCGGCCATCAACCACGACGACTCGGGCGAGGCAACCTTGCCCAAGAGGACCCCCCCGTACAACCCGACAAAGCGCGACCGCGCAACACACTCAGCCAACGCCTGTCGGTGAGGCACGCTGACGGGAAAGGCGTCGACCCGCGCGGCGCGTGCAACAGACACCCAACGCATATGGGAAAGAGAGGGGAAAAAGACGACGAAAGAATTTTCTGAATAGCTGAAAAAAAAGCTGATTAGCATAAAAAGCGCTTAGGCCAACAAGCGCGCTGCGAAAGGCGTAGAAACGCGACGAAACATTGTTCTACGTGAAAGAGTTGAATAGTTAACGCCATAAGCACAGTAACGCTCGTAGGACCCTAACGCCTTCCCTCCCGTTATCTAACTAGCCATAGGCGCAAAGAAAAACCCGTCGCGAACAGCGTGTAAAACTCCACACCTTTTTCTAAGCCGCCGCGTCCCTTCGCCCCTGCTCCCTCTCCTTTTCATTCCTTCTCCATGCACCTACCTCTCCTCCCTCGTGCCCCCCCTCACCCCTTTCCGTCAGCTCAGGCGACCGGCCCTGGGGGAAAAGCGGTCAACCCCTTGCAACCAAGACCACCACCTTCGAGGCCGCGTGGGAACACGTAAGTCAGCACAGTGATATTGGTAATGCTGCCTGCCGGCGTGCGTGAGTTGCGTGGTGTATAATTTTGCAATGAGAAACAAATTAATTTTTGGTTTTGCGAAGGTTTTCAAAGGACCGGAAAAACAGCAGGGGTGGGTAGCGGAGCAAAAGAGGACGAAACGAAAAACAACAACCAGCAGGCCAGACAGCCACACAGCGCAGCCAGCCAGCACAGCGCCACAAGGCAGCACAGCACCGCAGAACACAGCAGAGGGTGCGGAACGCCGCAGGACACAGCACCAGCACACCAGACAACGGTGAAAGGCGAAAGGACCACCCCCAGCAAAGGGGAACACACCGCACAGCCCAACAGCACGGCACCACACAACAACACGGCACCACAGAGCACAACACGGCGCAGCAGGACACCACGGCACACCACGCCGCGCAACAGGGCAGCACCACCACACCACAGGACGCACAGGGAGACAGCACCACACACAGCGGCGCGCCACAGCGCAAGGCACCAGCGACAGCACAGACCAAACCGGCGCAGAACAGCACGAACCACACAGCACAACACAGCACTGCTGACACGCGGAAAGGACACAAACCAACACCGCCAACCAAGCAAAATGGACAGCCGGGCGCAACGGCACGGCACCACATGGCAGGACAGCACCGCGGAACACAGGACACAGCACAGGGGAGCGGGACGCCGCAACACACCGCAGCAACAGCAGGGCAGCAGGCCACGCGGCCAGGCAGGAGCACCCGCGACAAAACACCCCAGAGGAAAACAACAGCAGACAACCAGACCCAACGACGCGCACCCAGCAATCACAGGCAAAAGCACACGACACCAGCCAGCGCAACGGCAGCAAAAGGACACCACGAGCACGAACGGACGCAAACAGCAGCCACCACGCGGCAGGCGGCAAAACAGAACAACACAGCACCGCACCCCGGGACAGAACAGAAACAACAGACCACGACGGGGGGTCGGGCAACGGCACGAGGGGGCAGCAGAAGGGGGGGGGGGGCACGCCTACCGCAGAGCGGGCCCGACGACCGGACGACGCCGCACACCAGGACAGCACACGGCACAACAACGCGCGGCGGCGCCACGCACGACGAAGCACCGCACAAAACAGCAGGGCGGGACAGGGCACCGCACGAGACCGCGAAAAAAAGGGGGGGAAGGCAACCAAAGAAGATAAAAAAAAAGACAAGAAAACAACAGAGGGAAGAGAGCAAGGGGGGGGAGGGCAGCCACAAAGGGCAGAGGTCCAGGGCACCCAGGACCGGAAACAACGGAAAGCCTGAGACAAGGAGACCCGGAAGGGAGAAGAAAAAAAGAGAAAAAAAACGGGGAGAGAGCAAGGGGGGGGGGGCAGCCACAAAGCGCAAAGGCCCAGGGCACCCAGGGCCGGAAACCACCGAAAGCAAGAGACAGCGGGGCGCGAAGGAGGAAACAAAAAAAAAGGGACGGGGGGGGGGGGGGGCGGAGCAAAACGAAGAGCGCAAAGGCCCAAGGCACCAAGGGCCAAGAAGCACGGAAAGCCAAAGGCAGCCGGGGCGCAAGGGGAAAAAAAAAGCAAACAACCGAACCAAGGGCAAGCCCTGCCCGGAGGGGTCCAAACAAAGAAGAAGGGCAAAACAGTCAGAGGAAAGGGGGGGCGCACCGAGACGCACCCAGGAGGCCGGCCCGCCCGACCCGGCCAAGAAGAGCACACACGAGCACACACGCGCGGGACGCGCAAGGGGAGGTGTCGGCGTCCACAAGAAACAGCCCCGGTGCACCGGCCGAGTCCCCCCTCGAAAGGCGGACGGTACGGGAGACCGGACGCGTCAGTGACCGGGTCCACACACGCAAACAACCGCAGCGCATGCAGCCCAAGACCGAAACTGGAGGGACCCGCCATAGACAACCCCATCGCGGGGACCCGAGCGGGTACGACGCGGAGCAAGCCCAGCGACCTTGCCTCGACAGGGGCCAGCGGTAGGCACAAAGAGCCCGGTTCTCGGCCAGCCTCAACGTGCCCCGCGCAGCGACCCAGTAAGGCCGGGGGCGACAGCCCCCGGGGTGGGGGAAGGCACCACGGAGACAGGAAAGCCGACGGGAGCACTGAGAGCGACCAGAACGGATGAGGCGAGGTGCACCAACGCGGGGCCACGGGGCACGCCAGAGAGGCACGCTGCTGGCCACAACCACAGCACGAGGACAGGTGCCCAGCCACAACGGCCACGGGGTGCCGCGAACCCGGGAAGTGCGCACAACACACGACAAACCGCGGCACAGGAGAAGGTGCCAAGGACGGCCGGGCCCCCACGCCCGCACACCGCACCCACGGCCAGTGGGAAGCGGGCCCCGGCCGCACGCCCAAAACAACGAAAGGTTGGGGCTGGGAGAGGGCCCGTGCTCGAATGCCCCAGACCCAGGCAAGAGGTGCCCCTCCCCCAGGACCCTCGTGCCGCCCCCACACAACGCTGTGGGGTTGGTGACGGGTCCCAACGCCGACACCCCCCGCGTCCACAGCCAGTGGGTATTGGGCCCCGGCCACACGCCAGAAAGGACGAGTGGTCGGGGGTGGGAGAGCGCCCGACCCCGGACGCCCCACATCCAGGCAAGAGGCGCCCCCCCCGGGCACCCTCATGCCGCCCCCACAGCGCGCAAAGCCAGCTCGCAAGAGCGCGCGCAGTGGGGTTGGTGACAGGTCCCCACGCCCGCAACCCCCGCACCCACAACCAGTGGGTAGTGGGCCCCGGCCGCACGCCCGAGCGGACGAGCGGTCGGGGCTGGGAGAGCGCCTGACCCCGGACGCCCCACACCCAGGCAAGAGGTGCCCCCCCGGGCACCCTCATGCCGCCCGCACAGCGCGCAAAGCCAGCACGCAAGAGTGCGCGCAGTGGGGTTGGTGACGGCTCCCCACGCCCGCCGCTCCGACACCCACAGCCAGAGGGTAGTGGGCCCCGGCTGCGGGCCCGAACGGACGAGAGGTCGGGGGTGGGAGAGCGCCTGACCCCGGACGCCGCACACCCAGGCAAGAGGCGCCCCCCCCCGGGCACCCACATGCCGCCCCCACAACGCGCAAAGCCAGCTCGTAAGAGCGCGCGCTGTGGGGTTGGTGACAGGTCCCCACGCCCGCAGCCCCCGCACCAACAGCCAGTGGGTAGTGGGCCCCGGCCGCACGCCCGAACGGACAAGAGGTCGGGGGTGGGAGGGTGCCCGACCCCGGACGCCCCACACCCAGGCAAGAGGCGCCCCCCCCTGGCCACCCTCATGTCGCCCTCACAGCGCGCAAACCCAGCACGCAAGAGGGCGCGCTGTGGGGTTGGTGACGGGTCCCCACACCCGCATTCCCCGCACCCGCAGCCAGTGGGTAGTGGGCCCCGGCCGCACGCCTGAAAGGACGAGAGCTCCGGGCTGGGAGAGTGCGCGACCTCGGACGCCCCACACCCAGGCAAGAGGCGCCCCCACAGCGCGCGAAGCCAGCACGCAAGAGTGCGTGCTGTGCAGTTGGTGACGGGTCCCGAGGCCCGCAACACCCGCGGCCACAGCCAGTGGGTAGTGGGCCCCAGCCGCACGCCCGAACGGACGAGAGGTTTGGGGTGGGAGAGCGCCCGACCCCGGACGCCCCACACCCAGGCAAGAGGCGCCCCCCCCCAGGACACCCTGATGCGGCCCCCACAGCGCGCAAAGCCAGCTCGTAAGAGCGCGCGCTGTGGGGTTGGTGAAGGGGTCGCCACGCCAGCAACACCCGCACCCACAGCCAGTGGGTAGTGGGCCCCGGCCGCACGCCCGAACGGACGAGAGGTCGGGGGTGGGAGAGCGCCCGACCCCGGACCCCATACACCCAGGCAAGAGGCGCCCCCCCCGGGCGCCCTCATGCCGCCCCCGCAGCGCGCAAAGCCAGCACGCAAGAGTGCACGCTGTGGGGTTGGTGACAGGTCCCCACGCCCGCACCCCCCGCACACACGGCCAGTGGGTAGTAGGCCCCGGCCGCAAGCCCGAAAGGACGAGAGGTTGGGCCCGTAGAGCGCCCGACCACGGACGCCCCACACCCAGGCAAGAGGTGCCCCCCCCCCCGGGCACCCTCATGCCGCCCCCATAGCGCGCAAAGCCAGCACGCACGAGTGCTCGCTGTGGGGTTGGTGATGGGTCCCCACGCCCGCACCCTCCGCACCCGCAGCCAGTGGGTAGTGGGCCCCAGCTGCACGCCCGAACAGACGAGAGGTCGTGGGTGGGAGAGCGCCCGACCCCGGACGCCCCACACCCAGGCAAGAGGCACCCCCCCCCGGGGCACCCTCATGCCGCCCGCACAGCGCGCAAAGCCAGCTCGCAAGAGCGCGCGCCCTGGGGTTGGTGACAAGTCCCCACACCCGCACCCCCCGCACCCACAGCCAGTGGGTAGTGGGCCCCGGCCGCACGCCCGAAAGGACGAGTGGTCCGGGCAGGGAGAGCGCCCGACCCCGGACGCCCTGCACCCAGGCAAGAGGTGCCCCCTCCGGGCACCCTCATGCCACCCCCACAGCGCGCCAAGCCAGCACGCAAGAGCGCGCGCTGTGGGGTCGGTGACGGGTCCCCACGCTTGCACCCCCCGCACCCACAGCCAGTGGGTAGTGGGCCCCGGCCGCATGCCTGAGAGGACGAGGGGTCGGGGCTGGGAGAGCGCCGACCCCGGACGCCCAACACCCAGGTAAGAGGCCCCCCCCCCGGGCGCCCTCAAGCCGCCCCCATAGCGCGCAAAGCAAGCTCGCAAGAGTGCGCGCTGTGGGGTTGGTGACGGGTCCCCACGCCTGCACCCCCCGCACCCACAGCCAGTGGGTAGTGGGCCCCGGCCGCACACCCGAAAGGACAGGTTGTCGGGGTTGGGAGAGCGCCCGACCCCAGACGCCCCACACCCAGGCAAGAGGCGCCCCCCCCAGGCGCCCTCGTGCCGCCCCCACAGCGCGCCAAGCCAGCACGCAAGGCAAGCTCGCAAGAGCGCGCGCGGTGGGGTTGCTGAAGGGACCCCACGCCCGCACCCGCCCCACGGGAAGCGCGCAGCCCCAAGCCAGGTAGGGGGAAACAGGACCGGGCCGCCCCCCCAGCAAGCAAGCCAAACAGAGCACGGGACCGAGGCAGGACACGCGGAGGGGAACGGTCCGACTGGAACGGCCCTACCAGCGCCCAGCACCGGGACCGCGCGAGGTGTGCGCGCCAAACTAACCCAGGGAGGGGGGGGGGCGGGCGCCGCGAGAATGCGAGCGCACACACACACAAAGGACACGCGGAGAAAACCAGAAGGGCAAGTGGTCCGAACCGGCGGAACGCACAGACCGCATGGAATGGGGTACCAGCGAGCGAGAGTAAGGGACACCCAGACGGGACGGCCCGCCACACACAGCGCAGGAAAAGCGAGGCGGGCAGGGGGAAACGGGGACGACACAACACCCGGCACCGGCCCCAACCTCCCCGAACCGGCCGCAACGCCGTGCACACACAACCAGGGCACTGCACCCGCCAAGGCAGTAGTGGCGCACTGCGCCACGCACCAGCCCCAAGGCTAGGCAGCCTCCGCGCCAGTTCACGGGGGTCCCACTGGCGACAAGCCAGTAGGACGGGCCCGGCAGCGCCGGCACCCCGGGCGACCACGCATTAGGAGGGCAACGCAGGGGGTAAGCGCCCGCAGCCACAGCTGCGAATTGATGCACTGCCCGGGGAGTGGCGAAATGGGGAACCTCAAACCGCATATGGGCTAGCCTTGGCGGCTGATGATGTCGAACACGAACAATGACCCAACGAATTCCTCCCACATCCCCCGGGAAGGGACCACGCTCACCGGACCCCCGCAACCCGCCCACAACAGAGAAAGGGACGAGGTTCAACACGGACCTGTCCTTCCACCTAACCCTCCTCTCCAGCAAACCGGACCCACAACGGGCCGGGCCGAGGGGCCAGCCAAACACGCGGGACCCACGGCCGGACCGATGACCACGGGAATGTTATCAAGAGGTCGTCAAGAACGTTACCTTCCAAGGCGAGAATCAAGAGATACATGCGTTGCTGAGACCGGCGCGCACCTCTTCTGGGAAAGTGAAACGCATGAGAAGCTGGGGCGGATCAGGCACATGTAACCTGCGAGAATGCTGCGAGGGACACATTCGCCGCGGCCGAGAAAGTTAACAGCGTAAAGGAGCGAGAGGGGGGCATCGACACTGACCAGTATTCCTTTCCTCCGGACCCCAACCAGGGGCACGCAAGGGACCAAAGGCTCGCACACGGGACCCACGAGCTGGCCGCCTCATGCCGGCGACCACGGGAGTGTTACGCCGAGCCCAGCCCGCCGCGCCGCACGGAACCCCCCGACACCAGAGCACGAGCCCAGCCACCCTAACCGCCAAACATCGCACTGCGGCACCGACACGCCAGCCACATTACCCGCAAGACACGGCACGATACGGTACACGACAGGCAGCCAGACACGAACGCGAGCACCGCACCACCGAGCTGGAGCAGCACCCTGGGGCCCCCATGGAGAGCACAGGGATGCACCAAGGGTGACCGAAGGGGCCTTGCCACCGACGGGGGTGTACATATGAATAGCAGAGGCGAAGCTGGGAGGACGCCCGAAGGGCACTGCGAGATACCACATGATTGGTTGTGCGTGCAACGCTGCTTTCAGGGCGTAACAGGGCGTGTCGTACTGAATTAGGAAGCTTTTCCGAGCGGTCATACCAACTGTCGCTAAATTTCTCCCCGGCCGTGGGGGGGGCAGCGCACAGTTGAAACGTACCATGCCGGCCCAACGGGACCAGAAAATTACCAACCAACTCCGAAACAGACATGCCCACTACCACATCCGACCGCGCAAGTGCCCGCTGCAGCGCCAAGGAAAGAACGGCGAAGGAGCCGGTCATGAGGTTGCTACGAGAACCGTGCACCAACGAAACAGCTGCAGCAGCTACGTTGTGACCATAAACAGACCACACGCAAGCCGGCCAACACAAAACTAGCCAGGCATGCATGGGTCGAAACTGCAACGGCGTCAGAATGGTCGGCGACACCATGGTGCGCCACGCCCGCCGACCACCATATCCACGAACGCAACAAAACACCGCGACTCTACCGTTACGAACCCAACCAACCAATAGTAACCAACTACACTACACTACACTTGGACAAACCACATGGCAACCAACCAGCAACGAAACAGACGTGCCGGCTACACAAACAACATCCGGTTATACAGCCACCGGCAGCAGTGCGGCGGAACCCACGCCAACCAAGCCGACCAGGAGGCGGCCAAGGCAACCGCGCACCAACCACAGCGCAGCTGCAGCCACAACCTGACTGTCAACAGACCACGCGCAAGCAGGCCAACATTCGAAACGGTCGAAATGGAAACAGCTCCAACAAGATGGCCTCGCCATGGTGCGCCACGTCTGCCGATGACCATACCCACGAACAAAACAGAGCACCGTGACTCTACCGTCACGCAACCGACCAGCCAACATTAACAAACTACACTACACTACACTTGGACAAACCAAGACGCAACTAATGAGCAAAGAAACGGACGTGCCGGCTACACAAACGACATCCGGCTATACGGTCATCGGCAGCAGTGCGGCGGAACCCACGCCAACTAAGCCAACCATGAGGCGGCGGAGACAACCGCGCACCAACCACACCGCAGCTGCAGCCGCGACCTGACCGTCAACAGACCACACGCAAGCCGGCCAAAATTGAACCAGCTAGGCTTGCACGGGTCGAAACGGAAACGGCGTCCAACGTGTTGGCCACACCATGATGCGCCACGTTTGCCGACAACCATCCCCACGAACAAAACGGAACAACGTGACTCTACCATCACGCAACCAACCAACCAACATTAACAAACTACACCGAACCATTAAACGACCGAGCAACCTACCACAACGACCTACCCCGAACCCCCGGCCCCCCGGGAGAGCGCAAGCTTGACCGAGTCAGGAGGCGTGAGTGTGCGCCACGGCATGCGAGTCCCGTAGCACGTTGCCTCACGCCTACTCAAAACCAACCCAGATGGAGGTGCCTGCAGGACAGGGCCTTTGGTCTGGCTCCCGGCCCCTGGGCCCCAGAATCCGGAGGTTGATGAGGATGTGTGATGGGACCCTCACCCACGTATCATCCTCCCGAAGGAGAGGAATGTGAGACTTAGGTCGAACATGGGTTACCCCTCTGGGCAGAACCCGCTGTAGGGTACTGCTCGCGGCGACCGCGCCCTTCCCCCATGTGGGGGAGCCACTTGGTGGGGGCACGTGCAGTAGGGCCGTGGGTGAATGAGCAAAGGCCCCTTGGTAAGACCCCCCTCGGGGGCAACCGAGTGCCGAGATGACCTACCTACCTACCTACCTGTACGGAGTGGGTAACCCCAGGTAGCGGAGTTCCACAGGGCGGGCTGGAGGGCTCATTCCTGTACATGCTGGCCATGCTGCCACTGATGAGTTGGATAGCACAGGAGTATCCACAGCCCGCCAGGGCGCCACACAAGTCACCGGCGCAGCCGTACGTGAATGATGCGGTACCCATGGCCCGGGACGGAAAGGCCCAGCAGGTGGTGCAGGACCTGATGCAGAGGTACGGGAGGTATAACTCTTGGTCTAGAGCGGGGAGCAGTTGACTGTCCTGACCAGGGGTGGGGGGGGTGGTATGGCGCTGGATGTGGGAGACGGGGTGGCGGGGCTGGAGAGGGCAGAGCAAGCGCTGGTGCTGGGACATGTGCAGGCAATGGGGGCGGAAGGCATCACGCTACCAGAGAAACTGCTCAGGGGGTTCGGGGGGATGATGGTAGTCCTCCGGAATCACCCCCCATCGGTGCAGACAACCCTGTGGAGGGGTAAGTTCGGAGGCTCATAAGAGGGTAAGAGGGGATACCCACGAAGATACCGTGGTGTGTGTCGCGATCGCCGACGGCATATTATGGGGAGGGGATGCCCACGGCGGGGGAGACGTACAGGGCACATACAGCTAAAACGCTGCACAGGATGTGCCACAATCAGGAGGAGGTGCTGCACGGAGTGTGCTACCATGCGGTCGCGGAGCTGCAGAAGTTGGAGAACATGTGCCCACGCTTTGTGTGGCACAGACGAAGGCGGTTGGCAGCAGGGAAGAAGGAGCGCATGTGGCGCGTCCTACTGGCGATGTTGCCGGGGGGGGAGCACATGTTGGCGAGCAACAGGACGTGCGGCAGGCATGGACCGGTCCTGGTGCTGGTTTTGGTCGCACGTGTCGCCGGACAGCGTAGAAGGAATAAATTGGAACGAAGAAAAAGACGCACCGAAAGAAAAAAAAACACAGGAATTGTTTTTACTGACCGTAAAATCCCGCCAACGAAATGAAAAGAGGGGAAAAACACGACGAAAAAACTTTCCGAATAGCTGAAAATAAAGCGCAAGAACGCGTGAAAACAGGACGAGAATTTTTTGGACGGTGAATAGTTAACGCCGTAAACACCGTAACGCTCATAGGACCCTAACGCCATTCTTCTCGTCGTCTTACTAGCCATAGACGGAAAGGAAAAAGCGTCGCGAGCAGCGGCTCAAACTCGAACAATTTTCATAACTCGCTACGACCCCTCACGTCACGCCCTGCCACCTCTTTCTCATTCTTCTCCATGTACCTCCCTCCCCACCCTCGTGCCCATCACTCCCCTTGCCCTGCAGCTCCGGCGGCGGCCCTCGGGGAACACGGTTAACCCCTAGCAATGGACACCAATGATATCCACAACGCCAAGCACAAGTACAAGGCCACGTACATCAAGATCGACGGGTAGCACGTAAGACGCGGAAGCATACATGGTCTTGCTGCTCGCGGGTGTGTTGGGTCGTGTATAATTTTTTTTTATTTTCAAAAAAAAGTTTTTTTTTATTTTAAACAAATTTAGCAGCAGTTTTTTTAAGTAGGAGAAACCAAACAAACACAGGAAGCAAACCAAAAAAGGCAGCAGGACAGGACACCACAGCGCCACACGGCACCACAGCACCAGGGGGCACAGCACAGGGGAGCAGGGCACCAAGGAGAAGCAGGGCCGCACAGCAGCACCGCTCAGGACAGAGAGGACAGAAAACGCACAGCGGGACACCCCAGGACGCACACGGCACGAAGCACAACTGCGAACAGCACAACGCAGCAACACACCACAGCAGAACACACACAGCGCGGAGAGACAAGACAAAACACAGCGTCGGAAGGCACAGGACCCCAGGACGACAGACAGCGCCCTAGGACACGACACAGTGCACGACAGCACCAAACAGAGGAAAACGAAACACCAGAGCGCACAACAACACAACAGCAGGCGGCACAACGCGCAGCAACACGGCGCACCACAGCACCCAGGGACACAACACAGCAAACCACCGAAACACGGCAGCAGGAGCCACCAGGACCCACCAGGCGACGGCAGCGGACAGCCAGGCCCAACAGCAAGCACGCAATTACAACAGGCAACAAAACACCAGCCAGCGCAGCAGGGGCAAGAGAGCACCGCACAGAGGGCAACGACGCAGGCACACCAGCACAGCACCGCACAAACAGAGCACAAAATAAGAAAGAGCCCGGAGCACCACGCAAAGGCAAGGAACAAGGCAAAAAACACCAGCAGGGAACGCAGCAGCGCACGACAGCAAAGCACACCAAAAACAGGACCCAGCACAACACCACGCCGCACAACACGGCGCAAGAACCTACCCCAACACAAACACGCCACACAACACCGGGCACAACACAGAACACACCACAGACCACAGCACCACACGACACGACGCACGACAGAGCACAACAGCGGACACCACAACCAGCCTGGGGGGGGGGGACCACAACCAGCAAACACCCGACAAGCGGGGAAAAAAAAAACCCCGCAAAACACCTGAGGCGGGGGAGGCGGGCAACACCACACGGCACCCACCAGAGGCAGCACATGGAAGAGCAACTCGCCAGCACAGGGCCAGCGGGCAGGCGCAACACAACAAGCAACAACACAAAGGAAAGAGGCAAAGGCAGGGAGCACCGAACGACAGAGCGCAAGCGCACAGCAGCCCCCGCCGAAGCACAAGTCCCACAGCAACACACACCAACACGCCCCACAGCTCAGGACACAGCAGCACAGAGCACCGAACAACCAGCACACCACAGCACAAAAAAAAAAGGGAGAAGGAAGAGAAAACAAAAACAAAAACAGGACTGAAAAAAAAACAACAAAACACGCAAGGGGGGGGGGAAGGGAACAGGGAGAAAAAAGAAGAGAGTGGGGGGGGCGCAAGACGCCAAGGCCCAAGACACCCAGGGCCCGCAAACTCAAAACGCAAGGGACAAGGGGGGCGCAAAATGAAAATAAAAAAAAAATAGAAAACACAAGAACAACCACAAGCAGGGCAACCCCAGCCCAGAGGGGGCCCAGCAGACAAAGAGATCACCAGGAACGGCGACAGGAAACAATGAGGCGCACGGATACGCGCCCGGGAGGCCGGCCCGCCTGACCCGGCCAAGAAAGCGCGCACACGCACACACGCACGTGACCCGGGTGTGGTGTCCTCCGACCCAAGAGGGGCGGTGTTGGTGTCCACACAAAACAGCTACGGTGCACCGAGCGAGTCCCCCGTCGAAAGATTGACGGTACAAGAAACCGGACGCGTCAGTGACCGGCTCCACACACGCACACCACCGCAGCGCACGCAGAAGAAGACCGACGCCGGAGGGACACGCCAGGGACAACCCCATCTCGGGGCCCCGAACAGGTACGACGCGGAGCGAGCCCAGCGCCCCTGCGTCGGCGGAGGCCAGCGGCAGGCACAATGAGCCCGGTTCTCGGCCGGCCTCCGCGTGCCCCGCGCAGCAACCCAGTAAAGCCAGGGGCGCAAGCCCTCGGGGTGGGAAGAGGCACCACAGCGTCTGGAAAGGCAACCAGAGCACCGAGAGCGACCGGCCACAACCAAGGCACAGGGACAGGTGCCAAGCAACAACGGCCAAAGGGCTGCCGCAAACCCGGGCAGCGCGCACAACACGCAACAAACCATGGCACAGGAACAGATGCCAAATAACACCAAACCCACACACCACAAACCAAAGGGAAGAGTCGCGGGGTACAAGCGAAGCACGCACACAAGCACACACACACCCCGACACCCGGGCCAGGAGTGGCGGGCCGCAGCTGAAACCCGAGCACTAGCACACACACCCACACCACACAACCCAGCCAGGGGTGCCGGGGTACAAGAGGAGCGCGCACGCAAACGCACACACACCCAGACACCCCAGCCGAGAGTGGCGGGGCGCAGCCGAAACCCGAACCCAGGCACACACACCCGCACCGTACACCCGAGCCAGGAGTCGCGGGGTACAAGCGGAGCGCGCACACAAGCACACACACAGCCCAACACCCCAGCCAGGAGTGGCGGGGCGCAGCCAAAACCCGAGCCGAAGCACACACACCCACACAGCACATCCCAGCCAGGAGTGGCGGGGTACAAGCGGAGTGCGCACGCAAACGCACACACATCCCGGCACCCCAGCCAGGGGTGGCGGGGCGCAGCCGAAACCCGAACCCAGGCACACACACCCGCACCGTACACCCGAGCCAGGAGTGGCGGGGTACAAGCTTAGCGCGCACGCGAACGCACACACACCCCAACACCCCAGCCAGGACTGGCGGGGCGCAGCCCAAACCCGCGCCCAAGCACACACGCCCACACCGCACACCCCAGCCAGGATTGGCGGGGCACAAGCAGAACGAGCACATAAACACGCGCACCCCGACACCCCAGCCAGGGGTGGCGGGGCGCAGCCGAAGCCGGAGCCCAAGCACACCCACCCACAACGCGCACCCCTACCAGGAGTGGCGGGGCACCAGCGGAGCGCGCACACGAACACACATACACCCCAACACCCCAGCCAGGAGTGGTGGGGCGCAGCCAAAACCCGAGCCCGAGCACACACACCCACGCCGCACACTTCAGCAGGGATTGGCGGGGCACAAGCGGAACGCGCACACAAACACACACACAGCCCAACACCCAAGCCACAAGAGGCGGGGGGCAGCCAAAACCTGAGCCGAAGCACATACACCCACACCGCACACCCAAGCCACGAGTGGCAGAGTACAGGAGGAGCGCGCACCCAAAGGCACACACACTCCAACATCCCAGCCAGGAGTGGCGAGGCGCAGCCGAAACCTGAGCCTTGTAAGGCCGTTTGCTATCCCTGGCACGGCGAACACCAGGAAGTCCAAGCACAGACCTTGTCGAGACAAACGTTCAAGATATTCCACACGGGTTCATGTTATATCTACAAACATGTAAACATAAACTGTGTTTCCAAATAAAACACAAACTCTTGAATCTCCCATTATCATTTACGCACTCACGCGCGACCTATATTCTGCGGCATTATACCTGGCAACCTGCTTCTGTGGGTTATGGGCGCATGTACACCCTACATCCCCCTCCGGAGACACTTGAGGGGTCCACAACCACCGAAAAGTGGCTTATATGCCACCATAGGTGTGCATGCGCATCAATAAATAAACGTGAGATCTCCAAAACACAAATCAGAAGTTGGCGGAGAGCCCGGCACTCCCGCACCTACAAGCATAACCAATCATGCATATCAAAAAAAAAGAACATGTATGCACCCATGCTCAATGGGGTGATCAGCCCCCAGGCTGCAGTGGCAGCCCACTGAAATACATGAATATATATGCCACATCAAGGGTACACACAATCCAAGAGTCACAGTGGTGACCACAAGCGCTAACCCAAAACGGTGTTTCAAAATGACCACAGAAAATAGTCACAGCAACTATCATAGCACAGACTGTACAAAGGCACTAAACGCACCACTGCATACACAGGACTCCAACCCATTTTACAGTAAAAACTGGTTACATGGCGTGCGCGGCCAATGAGCACTAAATGACAGGCTTTCCAAAAACACAACAACGCCACACAAAATGCAGTGAACCTTCTGTAAAACCCTGTCCATGCTGAAAAAAAAGACGAACAAAGGGAGAGCAAACAAAGCGGAGCCTCAAAATTGTTCCCGTAAATGTCCTCAAGTCACTGAAAAAGACATTCCTTACTATATACAGCGAGGACTTCTTCAAAACCCATCGTCAACTTACTTCAGGACTCCAGCTCTCGCCATTGCCTGTGAGACAATACACAAAACGAGAAGAAAAAGCACGAACCAGCAAACTAGCGAGGAAACGAAGAGACAAAGTCGGACACCCGAAGCTACGATCTCTCAAAGGATGCCTGAGAACAAATCAGGTGCAAAAAATAAAGCAAGAGCGTATGTCAGTGTGTACATGCGAATCAATCGACGATGGCGCTGAAGGAAAGTTGAGCACCAACACACAACTCATTTTGACATGCACGCATCATCAAATCAGATCTCACCATCATACACCACGACCGCACGTACAAGGTAGCCTAGCAGCGCAAAGGCGCACGTACAAACAAGCTTAACAGCGTTCGCAAAGCACAGGCCTACACAGCTTGACACACCACAGCAAGCATGCATGCACGAAGCTGAAACCAATCGCAGGACGCGCGCACGAAGACTACAAGAGCACGACTATGCAAGTGCACCACGAAGCAGACACACCCAAAAACAACTTGTCCACTCTTCGGCGCCCACTTCTCCTTGTGACTGAAACACCAACTTCTCACTGACATACGAATGAAAACAGTACAAACAAAAGCAGCAACCAAAGAAAACGAAACAGCGAAGCACGCAAACACATACCAGAGCTACTGGCATGTGCAGCTTCTCTTGCGTTTGCACCGTAAATCTGGGATACAGCTGTCCTGAGAACAGCTCACTCGAAGTCTATCAACAGGGGAAAAAAAGTTAACCAAGGCAGACGTAGGGAACACAGCCAGGAACGCAACCACGGCCTACTAAATGCTAGTCGCGGCACGTGAAAGGAGCAAGGTGCTACACAAAAACGGCCACGGAGCAAGAGAGACACACAGAGCGCAACGCTACTCGTGCAAAAGAGACAACACACGCGTCGGATTGCTACTGTTCCTACAACCTGCACTTAATGAGTAGTGGTACTGCTTCTAAAGGTGCGCCCCTTGCCACGCGTTCCTCTCTTGCGCGGCTGTTGCGGTATCCCATTCAGAGCGGTCGTCAGAGCGCGATCTTCAGCCCTGGCGCTCATCACCTCGACCTCAGACTCCAAGGCCTCCACAGTGGTTTCAAAGGAACCCCTGAAAGGACTCTGCTGCTTGTAGCTGTTCAACAGCGCGGTCTACGTGTCGGTGGTACTCTTCAGTTTCAACCCGCACTTGCTGTTGGCTTTGAGAGTCACTTTCATACCACGACTGGCAGCCCTTCTCGTGGCTGTCAAAACACTCCCGTCGCTCCTTCGCCGTCAGCAAGTAGTCCAGCTCACCCAAGCTGTAGTCTCCAGTTTTGCGGCAGTATTCTCGAATTGCCAGCCTGTTGATCTTGACATCCACGACTCGCTGGTGTTGGATCATGTTCTGCAGTTTCTTTTTGGAGTAGTTCTCATAGTTTTTCACAGACGCAACGCCGCAGAACATCACAGGAACAACACGGAAACGACGAGTTAAAATCCCCGTGGGATCCGAACATTTTGTAAATCACTCTGCAACTGGACCCCCTCGTCCAAATGTGTGACCGTAGGTTTATTGATATGATGAACGTTTTGGAAGGCCTTTTGCTATCCCTGGCACGGCGAACACCAGAATGTCCAAGCACAGACCTTGTCGAGACAAACGTTCAAGATATTCCACACGGGTTCATGTCATATCTACAAACATGTAAACATAAACTGTGTTTCCAAAAAACACACAAATTCTTCAATCTCCCATTATGATTTACGCAGTCACGCGCGACCTATATTCTGCGGCATTATACCTCGCAAACTGCTTCTGTGGGTTATGGGCGCATGTACACCTTACAAGCCCACGCACACGCACTCGCACCGTGCCCCCCAGCCAGGAGTGGCAGGGTACGAGCTAAGCGCGCACACGAGCGCACACACACCCCAACACCCAAGCAAGGGGGGGCCGGGCGCAGCTGAAATCAGAGCACAAGCACACACATCCACACAGCACACCCCAGCCAGGAGTGGCGGGGTACAAGCGAAGCGCGCACACGCACACCCCAACACCCCAGCCAGGAGTGGCGTGGCGCAGGAGAAGCCGGAGCCCAAGGGCACCAACCCACACCGCACACCCTAGCCAGGAGTGGAGGGGCACCAGAGGAGCGCGCACCCGAACACACACACACCACAACACCCAGGCCAGGGGTGGCGGGGCGCAGCCGAAACCCATGCCCAGGCACACACACACCCATGCCGCACACCCCAGCCAGGAATGGCGGGGTAAAAGCGGAGCGAGCACACAAACACGCACACCCCAACACCCCAGCCAGCAGAGGCGAGGCGCAGCCGAAACCCGAGCCCAAGCACACACACCCTCACAGCACACCCCAGCCAGGAGTAGCGGTGTAGAAGCGGAGCACGCACACAAGCACATACACAACCCGACACCCCTGCCAGGAGTGGCCGGGCAGAGCCAAGACCAGAACCCAAGCACACACGCCCACACCACACAGCCCAGCCAGGAGAGGCGGGGTACAAGCAGAGCGCGCACACGCACACCCCACACCCCAGCCAGGAGTAGCGGGGCGCAGCCGGGACCCAACCCCAGCACACACACCAACGTCGCACACCCCAGCCAAGAGTGGGAGGCTACAAGCGGAGCGCGTCCACAAAGACTCACAGCCCAACACCCCAACCCGGAGAGGCGGGGCGCACCCGATACCAGAGCCCAAGCACACGCACCCACGCCGCACACCCTAGCCAAGAGTGGTGGGGTACAAGCGGAGCACACACACAAGCACACACACAGCCCAACACCCCAGCCAGCAGTGGCAGGGCGCAGCCAAAACCCGAGCCGAAGCACACGCACCCACACTGCACACCCCAGCCAGGAGTGGCAAGGTTCAAGCGAAGCGCGCACACACACAGACACAAACCCCGACAGCCGAGCCAGGAGTGGCGCGGCGCAGCTGAAACCTGAACCCGAGCACACACAGCTACACCGCACACCCCAGCCAGGATTGGCGGGGTACAAGCAGAGCGCGCACACAAGGGTACACACACGCCAACACCCCAGCCAGGAGTGGCGGGGCGCAGCCGAAACCCGAGCTCAAGCACAACCCAGCGCCATGCAACAGTAAATAACCCAGTGTCCATAGCCCGGACAGTGAGGTAGCCCGTGCCAGGCAGGTGACCCGGCCAAACGAGATCCGGACCCCGGCGGTAAGGCTGCATCCTAAGGTTTGCGCTGCTTTGGGATTCGAGGCAGAGCGTGCGACACCCAAGCACCTCGGAACCCCAGTACCAAGAACATGCATGCATGCCTTGGGAACGGGATACACCAGGAAGTCCGGTGAATCCCTAGGGTTCTGCTCAAAGGAGGGGACGTGCGCAAGCACGGGGGTCCACCCTCCCAGCATGACAGACAGTCACGCTGGCAGCATTCAGCCCTCCCTGTGCTACCCGGGGCCGCTTTGTTGGGGGCCACCAGTCAGGTCTAGCGGGATGTAAGTTGCCTCCCCTCTTCAAGCGCGGAGGCTCTTCCTGTTCGGCAACACCAGCGGGAACCATGGGGCGCCTCTCCACGACCGAGTGCACCTACCTACCTACCTACCTCCCACTGATGAGTTTGGTAGCACAGGAGTATCCACAGGTGGCCTGGGCGCCACACACGTCACCAGCGCAGGCGTACGTGGATGATGCGGTACCCATGGCCCAGGACAGGAAGGCCCAGCAGGTGGTGCAGGACCTGATGCAGAGGTACGGGGGGTATAACTCTTGGTCTGGAGCGGGGAGAAGTCGGCTGTCCTGACCAGGGGTGGCGAGGGTAGTATGGTGCTGGATGTGGAAGACGGGTCGGCGTGGCTGGAGAGGGCAGAGGAAGCGCTGGTGCTGGCACATGTGCAGGCAATGGGGGCGGAAGGCATCAGGCTACCAGAAAAACTGCTCAGGGGGTTCAGGGCGATGATGGTAGTCCTCCAGAATCACCCCCTATCGGTGCACACAACCCTGTACTACCTCCGAGCAGTGCTCAATGCGCGATAGGGTACCAGGTGATGCACCTCCCGTACTGGAGGTGGCAACTGGGGGAGGTGGAGGGGTAAGTGCGGAGGCTCATAAGAGGGTATGAGGGGATACCCACGAAGATACCGTGGCTCGTGTTGCGATCGCCGACGATATATTATGGGGAGGGGATGCCCACGGCGGGGGAGACGTATAGGGCACATACGGCTAGAACGCTGAACAGGATGTGCCACAATGAGGAGGAGGTGGTGCGCCGAGTGCGCTACCATGCAGTCGCGGAGCTGCAGAAGGTGGAGAACATGTGCCCAGGCCTTGTGTGGCACAGACGAGGGCGGTTGGCGGCAGGGAAGAGGGAGCGCATGTGTCGTGTCCTATTGGCGGCGATGCCGGGGGAGGAGCACATGCTGGCGAGCAACAGGATGTGCGGCAGGCGTGGACCGGTCCTGGTGCTGGACGTGGACTTCGAAGGGGCGGCGAATGGAACTGTACGGTGGGTCATGAATGAAGGAGTGAGCTTGGAGGTGCTGCACGTGCGCAGGAAGGATACGAAGGAGTACAGAAAAGCAGGGCTGCATCACGCAGAGTTCTGTAGAGACCAAGGGGTCGTGGAATGGGGTGTATACAAGTGGTTGAGGAGGCGAGCGAGAGGACAAGAAGCCCACGCCAGTTGGGACAAGCGGATGCTAAATATGTGGAAAGAATGGGTGGCACAATGGGGGATCACGAGGCAGAAGGCAAGACGCTGGAGAGGGGCAGCAGCAGTACAAGACAGGGGAGAAAGAGACAAGGCCAGGCTGGGCATACTGTTGTCTGCACCGCTGGGACTCAAGGGCCCGAGGGGGAAGGTACAAAGTACGAGCGGGCAGTGGTACGATGTCCATGCGGATATGTTCCAGAGAGACAACATCCCGGTGGGGGCAGCACAGGGGGACCAGTGCCGGAGATGCACCAAGGAGGCGGGGCAGGTATCGTGGCCGATCCTGAGAATGACGGCATGGGCACTCCCGACTGTGACCATCCGCACTACGGACGCCAGGGGACAGTGGTGGGGCTGGTGCTAGGGCTGCCCAGGGAGGTGCAGGAGGACGAGGAGGTGCAAGGGGGTATGGAGGTTTGGTCGGGGAAGGAACGGGAGGGGAAAAGGACAGGTGTGCAGATAGGATGGAACACGGTGAGGGGGCTGCAGGAAGAGGATGATTAGGTTGCGGTGAGTTTCCGGATGACAAACACGGGGCGGCCCGAGGAGGAGGCGGCCATAGTGCCCATGGGCCACAGGTGTGGAGAAAGTGCGAGGAGGATCGGGCTGACGGTCCACAGGTTGCCGGCGGGCAGGGTATGGTACCTGGTACTGGTACAGGCGTACCTGGAACAGGGCAGGGCGAGAGGGGACAGGGCATGGTGTCACGGGGTAGTGGTGACGAAGGGCTGGAAGGCAAGGACAGACAAGAAGTGAACAGTGTACCGAGGTGTGAAAGAACTGAGCGTAGAGGTGGGACTGTGGGAGTATGACATCAACCGGCACGAGGTGTACTGCCACTACCCGAGGGAGGTGGTGCGCATACCGGAGCCCACAGAGGAAAGGGTGGTGGTCTTTCTGGACGGGTGCGGGGGGGAAGGGCAGTCGCTCAAGGCGGGGGCAGCAGCTATACGAATCAAGGGTGTAGGACTTGAGACGGAAAGCATGGTTGACAAGATGGCCTACGGGGCGGCGTCCCATGGAGAAGTGCAAACGTGGCAGATGTGGTTGGGAAGATAGTGGAGGACGTACAAGAAATGTGGATGGTGGTGGAGGCGGAGGGGGACATGGCGTCCCTCAGGAGACTGGTCAGCAGGCCGCTACACGAGGCCCTGGGCACGGGGCTGGCGTCCACGTATACAGGATATGGCACGGGCTCGAAATGGGGAAAGTGCCCCTGGTCATACACCTGGTCAAGCAGGAGTCGCATTGAGTGGGGGTAGGGAATCATGAGGCGGATGGAGCGCCAGAAGCACTGGACAAGGAGCAGCACCCGGAATGGAGGGTGCCGGAGTGAAGGGAGCACCTCCACTTGATACATAAGCCACATGGGTGGTGGAGGACGACAGGGGCAGACGGGAGCTACGAGTGTACCCAGAGCCAGTTCACATGCTAGCTCAGGTGCGAGGGGGGCCGGCAGTGGTAGAGCTGAGCGGGTACTTGGAGGGCAAGGTGGGACAGCAGGTCCACTTCCTCAACGTACTGAGGCCAGAAACGCTACCGAAAAGACTGCAAACCAGGCGGCTGCAGGCAGTCACCAGTCAGGTGCCAATGCCGGAGACAATCATGAGGTGGTACAGGCATAGAGGTATGGATCTCCGGGAGGAGTACATGCGATGCCACTGCGGCCGCGAGCTGGAAACGTATGAGCACTTCATGCGATGCGGTGTAGGGGCGTGGAGGGCCCGTGGGTAAGGGATCAGGACATCCCGCTGCTCAAGAAGGGTGAGAAAGGCAGAAGGGAGATGGAGAGGGAACCTGGGAAAGAAGGGCATTGCAAGGGGTTCCGGCACACGGTGATCGTGAAATCGCTATGGAGGGGGCTCGAGGAGTATACGGTGGCGCCGGAAGTCGTGGCCCGCAGGCTGTTGCGGCGTACGGTGAAGCATCTGCAGGAGCGCATGGCGTGCAGGGAGGCGCAATTGGAGGCACGGGCGGAGGACATGAGATACCCGGTCACCAAACGAGTGGAGATGACATTGGTCAGGTACAACCCGCAAGTCAACTTGCTGGAAGTGCGGCCACCGCCAGACTAGCAGCTACGGCAGTCGGAGGGCGCGCGAGATGAAGAGCAACGAGAGGGCAAAGAGGAGAGGGAGCGCCTGATGGCACGCAGGCGGAAGAGAGTCCGGCAGATATGAGAACAAGAGGGAAAGAGAGTCGAAGCGGAGGTATGGTGGCGCCCCATGGCGAGGCAGCTGTTGGCCGGTCACCTGGGGCCGGGGGGAGCGAGGGCGAAGGGTCACCAAACGCGCGGACTGGAACATCCGGGACGGGCGTGGTCCGAGCCACTGGGCGAGGGCGGCTGGGGCAGAAGGCAGATACACAGAGGTGGCCCTCCAGACTGGAACATCTGGAGCGAGCGGCCAAGCCGGGCACCTGGGCTTGTGGAACCAAGGCACCTGGAGAAGGCGGGCGCCAGCCTGGTCCCGCTTGAGAGGGGGTACCAGAGAAAGAAGCTGCAGGGGAGGGCCGAAAGCATCAGTAGACGCGGAAGCGCTCACCGAGGGAGGAATGGAGGCGATAGAGATGGCGAGTGAACGGGGGTGTCGGGGGCGGAGCGGAGGGAGCGCAGGCGGCCGTCAGATAAGGGACCGTCCAGAAGACCAGGGACGCGATGGTGTATCCGGCACAGGAAGAAGGCCGAGGACAACGGGAGGGTGCCCCCGGAAATGAGCATGCAGTGCGGGGGGCAGGACTCACAGGAGGAACAGGGGGCACACGCCTCGGGCGTCGCAAGGCAGGGCGGGAGGGGAACGAGGCCCCAGGGGAGGGGGCACGCAGATGCGTGCCCCTGGTAAATGGAAAGCGGCAGAGCCGCGCAGTGGCGGCTGGCTGCAGAGCCGGGGGCGGCAGACGAAAGGCAAGAGGAAGTAGCAGCCAAGAGGGCCCGGGGGGCGCACAGCGACAAGTTGGAGCATGACACGGAGTACGAGGACAAGGAGGAGACTGTGAAGTACGTGCCCAGAGGGCGGATGGCACACTGGGATGGGGCAGCAGTACGCAAAGGCGCGGATGATGTCCTAGACCAAACAGCTGGTGCATAGCAGGCCAAGAGCACGGCACACGTAGGGCGTGCGAACCATGGCACAGCAGGGATCTCCACGGGCGGGCCGCGGGTGAAGGAGGGAAGTGACGGCAAGGCTAGGGACGCGGTGCCCTGTACTGCAGAAAGATGTCCGACACGCCTGAGCCGAACTCCAGCCTGTCGTCAGCGGCGGCCGCCATGCCGCCACCACAGACGCTGAGAGGGTACGGGGGGCTGGGGCTGGTGGGAGTGAGGGTCGACGTGGCCCGAATGCAGGCGGCCCAACCCTGCAGCCCCCCTCACTGATGCACTCGGTGTCATCCGCTGTGGTGTCGTCGCCCCCCTCACCGGAGAGTCTGGAGACAGTGCACCGGGAGGGACGGCGAACAGAAGGGCAGGAGCGGAAGGGCGAGGCCGCGAAGGGGACAGGGGAGGGGCGGGACAAGGGAGGACAAGCGCCGGCAAGTGGGGAGGGGGCGGAGGTGGCAGCAGCAGCAGCTGGCGGGAAGAAGGAGGAGCGGGGGGAGCAGGCAGCGGCGGGGCCACGGGCGGGCTCGTTCATCCTGGCGGAGAGCGACAGGCTGGGCGGGTCGGTGGTTGCCGACATCCTCGTAGTGTAGGATGATGAGGCGGAGGATGCGAGGATGATGGCGGTGGCGGGAAGCCAGAGGCAGCCGGCGGTACCTGCCATGAGGTCAATCCCCCCCGGAGCTGCGAAGGAAGGAGGAGGGCAAAGGTAGGAGAGGACGGACAGGGGCGGGAGCAGCGGAGGGCGGGGACAGCAGGGTGTGCACAGGAGGACGGGAGCAGACAGGCAAGGGAGGGAAAGCGCAGGTTGGGGCGTCAGGGGCCAGGCAGGCGGCAGGGGACCAGGAAGAGAAAGGGGGGAAAGGGGGCAGACAGGGGCGTCAATGGCCGCAGCCCGAACAATCGTTTAGGCAGCGGCCGCCGGGGTCACCCCCACAGGTCAGCGCGGCAATGCGGGCAGAGGAAGAGAGAGAGGCGTGCCGCCAGCAGACAGCGCGGTACGAGGCGCTGGCGCACATGGAGCGCCAGCGCTGTCGCCGCCAGGCTCCAAAGCCTGAGCCCGACACCATCTACCGGCTGGAGATGGGGTCAGGGAGGGAAAGGTCGGAGCGCCAGGGTGACCAGGAGTGGACAGGAGGGGGGCACAGCAGCCAAACCAGTGGCAGACCGCAAGGAGGGGAATGGGAGGCTTGGCAGAGGGGCAAAGCAGCGACGGGGCACCACGGCCAGCAGGAGGGACGACAAGAGACTGGGAGGCAGCGCTGCGGGCAGGCAGGGGCGGTACAGGGCAGGGGTACAGGGCGCAAAGAAAGCGGCAAGAGCAGGCACGGTGAACAAGGTGCGCGAGGGATAGGAGAGGGGCACAGAGGGCTCCAAGGAAGGGGACAAGGGAGGGCAGGACACCAAGGAGCAGGCAGCAAGGGGCAAGGGAAAGCAGGGGAAGCGGGCAAAGGGCAGCGGAAGGTAGGTCGCAGTGGGTACATGGGGTCACTTGTATTCCAAGGAAAGGGATTGGGTGGATGGTTGGGGGGGTGTCGTTCCACCTGCCATCCCGCCCTTTCCGCCACCACCTTACCCTGCGGTAGGGGTGGTGTACCCACCCCCAACGGCATACCCGGGTGTGCCGCCACCAGCTCCTGTGCGGCAGCGCCAGCAGGCCGGCAGGGCGGCGTGGGGAGCACAGGGAGGGGAGGGAGAGGAGCACAGGAGGGCATGGGAGAGGACAGGGGAGGACGCGGGGAGGCTGGGGGAGAGGGAAGCACGGATCATGGGAGGAGCGGCCAGGGTGGCAAAGGGATGGACGACGGGGCAGGGCACGCCAGGGGGATGGAAGGAGCAGGCAGTCGAGGAGCTGCAGGGGGCCTGGGCGGATCTTCGGAGATAGCTGGAGAGGGTGGAGAGGGCAGAGCAGGAAGGCGAGCGGCCCAGGGAACAGGCACAGGAGAGCGGAAGGTTGGAGGGTCGCCCCCCGCTACAGCCATTCAGGCAGCCAGCTATTCTGCCAGAAATGGAGAGGGAGATGCAGGAGAGGGCCTCGAGGCAGATCAGAACTGAGGCAGCGAGGCTGGTGGAGAGGGAAAGGGAGGTGGCGGCGCAGGAGCGCAGGGTGCGGGAGGAGCAGGGGGCGGTGGGCCGCGCGGCACACCGGGTCATCCCGGACCCGGAGGGGGACACCCCTTCAACAGATGTGGAGGGACGGTCGCCGTCCGGGAAGAGGGCCAGAGGGGAGGGAAGAGAGGTTGGGCAAGCGCGGGAAAAGCGACACCGGGTGGAGGAGCCGGGAGCAGCAGGGGCACCACGGCCCACCAGCCCCAGCCCGGAGCCGACGCCGACAGACTGGGGCTCAGAGCTGCCACCACTGCGGCGGTATGCACCGCAGCCGGTGCAGAGGAAGCCCGGGACAGTCCGGAGGTGGTGGGCGGGGGACGTGGCGGAGCTGGTTTGCTACGTGAAATGGGCAGAGAGGAAGAGAGGGGGGCACGAGAGGCAAGTGATACGCCCTTTCTGCAACCTGGTCGGCGGGGCGGGGAGGCCACCGGAAAGGTAGTCGGAGATGGAGGAAAGCAGGTGGAGGAGGATGCTGGGAGAGGCGTTCCCGCGGGTGATCCTGGACTTCCCCCAAGAACGGGGGAAAACGGCCAGGGTGCGGATGCTGAGGGAGCTGTTGCAGGGGGAGGGGTGGTACTGAGGGGGACGATGGCGAGGCGTAGGGCAGGGCAGAAAAGCGTCCACATTGGCGGCAGGATGCAGAGCCAGGCACGCAGAGGGAGCAGGGAGGGCAGAAGGGTGTGGGCTACAGGCAGCAGGCGGGCTGGGCTCGAGAGGTCGACACAGGATGGAGGTGGTCGTGGACACGCGAAGGGGAAGCATGGAGAAGGCAACGAGAGGGGGTACACGGAGGGCCAAGAGGTGGCGGGGACAATGCCAGGATTGCCAGCATGGCAGAAGAAGACGAGAGGATCAAAGTCGGGGACATTGACCCCCCGAAGGAGGACCGGATCAGCGGCAGCAGAAGCTGGGACGGTGGGGTACGGGAACGCCGACAGAAGCGGGCGTAGCGGCTGGGAGGCAAGGCGACGACCGGTGGTGCCAGCCAGTGTGAGGCACCAGATGAGTGGAGCGACAGTGGAGAAGTCGCAGTCTGCGCCGGGGACCGGAGCGACAGAGGCGTACAGTGACAGACGAGGGGAATGGCGGCAGGTACAAGGCCGGAAGGAGCACCGGGGGGGCCTACTCTGCTCTGGCTATGGCGCCCCCGTGGAGGGCGGGCGCACGGCGGGGGTCAGTCGGCAAGCAGGCGGAGCGAAGAGCGATGTGAGCAGTGTTACAAGGGACTCTCACTACGAGACACGGAGGCGCTGCACCCTTCGCGTGGAGGTGTGAGTCATCACTCCGCAGGGCAGGTGTTACGCCACGCTGGCACCAGGATCCGGGCAGACTACGCGGCGCGCGGCAGGATCAGCCAGCGTGCACACTAGCGGGGCCGAAAGACAGCATAATGGCGCAAATGCGGGGCAAACCTGCCTGGGAGGCGCGATGCCTGCTATCGGGGGACCAAAAATAGTGCGGCGGAGGTGCCGTAGGGCGCATGGGTGGCCAGCGCTCTGAAGGGCGCGGCCAGTGCCGGCCAGAGAGGAGCCAATCAGGAGGCTCTGTGGGCCACACGGCACAGTTGTGCCACACGAAACTCACGCAGATTGGTGGGACAGGGTGCGAGGCCTTCGGTTACGACGTGACTCCAGGGGAAAGGGTTAAGGACATCGGGGTAGGGCATAGGTGAAATCCACGAGTGGAATGATCGAGAGGATGTACAGCAAAGGCAATGATAGCGAACAGTAATGTTCGGGTGGAAGGGGGCAAGCGGCGCCCCACCGTGTGACGAAGGGTACGGACGCGGTGAGGTGGTTGGTAGAGGAGAGAAGACGTGGCAGAGTGAGAGGGCACAGAGCAGCAGGGCAGGGGTATCGAAGGCGTGAGCAGGGGAAGCACGCAGCGCGCGCGTGAGCGGCGGCGAGCGCAACAAGAGAGGCAAAAAGGGGAATCCGAGGTGCATGGCCACGCGGGGAGGGAGGGACACAGGGGGCAAAAAGCGACAAATAGGTGCACCACAACGCTCACAGAGAAACGCCATGCCAATGACCCGCATTGAGCCTTACCGGCCGCCCCACCATCAGTGAACTGATGGAGGGGAGGCCGGCGGGGGCGGACGACGGGGGAATCCCCCCAAAGGGGTACCTAGGGAGGCCGCCCAAGTCCGCCTACACGACGGAGGACAGGGTGCAGGCGGAGAGACGCGTGACGGCGCGCGAGATACAGCCCTGGCGCGGTGAGGAGCAGCGGAGCACACACGGTGCGGGAGAGCAGCAGTAATGGGACGGGCGAGAGACAGGCGCGGGGGGAAGGGCGGGGAGGGGACAGGGGAGAGGGTGACGTGAGGGAGGGGCAACAACCAAGCATGGCCAGGAACCGCCAAGGGTCATGCCCGCGTGCACGAGAGGACCAGAGACGAACACAGAGGGGAGCTGTAACCCGATGACAAGTGCAGTGGTGACGTGCCTGCATGCAGGGAGGAAGGTAAGAAGAAAACACAGAAAAGACAAGAAACCACACGACAGGGCGGGGACCCACAGAGGGAAAGGGGGGGGGAGGCAACCCACGGGGTTAGCGAAAGAAAAACACCAAAAAACAACGTCACTGCACCACCAGAGGACACACAGCAATGAGCCAACAGGCAGCGGGGGAACGGATAGTAGCAATCAGGGCATGAGGCAAGAAAAGGAACCGCGGGCAGGCGCCACAGGGTAGCAAGCGGCGGGGTGGGGTATACACATAGGATGCAGGCGGCCCGAAGGGAAATAGTCGCGGATAACGGGATGGAAAACGGGGGCGGGGCCAGGCAGAAGGGTTCCGGGAAGCGACCAGTAGGAATCAAACAACCCAAACACACGGGGGCGGGATAGGAGCAACCGGTGCAAGACGCACAAAACGGTCCCCAGATGGATGAGGATACAGTGGGCCCGCGCCATGGAGTTGCTGGCGGCCCAGTGAGGTATAAACACAGGATGAGGGGAGAGGTATGGAGACTGGGCCAGTGGCGGTATGTGGCAAAGAGGAAAGGGACAACACGGGGGGGGGAGCCCCAAGCAACAGGCCCGTGGGACTGGGAAACCAGTCGCCATGGAGTGGGGAACCGTGGGCCAACCACTGGGACCAAGGGAAGTTGGGAAAATGCCCTGAATCCTGGGACAGCTGTGAGGTGTCTGCAGGGGTGAGGGCTGACCCTGAGTCCCCCGGGTCAAGGGCGGGAGTACACGTAGGTTCTAGCGTGAGCGGGACCTGGGGGAACGTGGAAACGGTCGCCCCCTGGCCTCCGGCCGCCGGCTGGACGACACCCAAGTACATCTGCGAGACGAGTGGGTGCTCCAGCCCGTGAGGGATGGGGGGTGGTGGAATGTGGCTGAGAGCAATGCTGCGCTGTCGGCGACTGCTATCCGCAGGAAAACCGCCCGCAAGCGCCCTAAAGGCTGCAATGGGGGGGGGAGACCAGGTGATACTTCGACGGGGGACCGGAAGCCGCGCCCGTTAGGGCAGCGGCTGAAGGGAACCTACCACTGGTCATGCCCCCAGGGAACCTGGTACAAGTTCTCGGGCGTGAGGTGAGACGCCAGGGGAACTGATTGTGCTGTAACAAGACTGGGGCTCCATCTGCTTTACGGCTGTTGACCATTCTGAGTTTTACTCCAATTTAGCGGTTCCAAAACGTTTTTTATAGTAAAATTATCCCAAAATTCACGAAATTCAAAACACCCTCAGCAGCACGGCAACATGACCCAAATCCAGTGTTGGTCAAGAACGGTTGAAGTCTCCGAATGACACACAAATCACGAGCGTTTGTGGGACCCTTGCCGGGTCTGCAGCACTCCTATTCACACCCTCTTGAGATTTCATTGGCCTGGCAAGTGCATATATGTATTTCGGAGCGCTCTCAGGATGTGTCTGTCGTCAAAAGCAGAGCCCTGATTGCGTCCTAGAAGGGGGGTGAAGCCAGTCCAGATGGACAGTCTTCCCGGCTTCGATCTGCCGATTCTGGCACTCCACATTTATGTTTCCATGTTTACATACAGTATGCAGTCACAACAGAACAGTCAGCAGAGCAGCGCGCAGTCAGGACAGAACAGTGGCCAGAGAAGCGCGTGCGCAGAGTGCCAGATGAAAACTTGTGTAGGATACAGTAGAGTAGAAAGCTTTTGTGATACAGAAAGTTCAGCTTTATGAATGTAGGAATGCAGCTATTACATTTGCCACTTCGCCGGCGATATCTTTTTTTTGGGCTCTGTTGACACTACATGCTGCTGCCCTGCCTCCAAGCCCACGCACACAGTACACGTGATGGTCCCTCGTTGCAGCTGACAGCAACTGCATGGCGTAGCACGCTGTGCCTTGTGGACCTTGGTCCTTGTCCAAGCATACATGTTCACAAAAATGACAAGGGAACACATTTGGTGGTATCCCATGCACACACACACCTAATACACGCCCCTGGCACTCCCGGTCCGTGACAGTGTGTGCATGGCGTGGGGTGCTGTGTCCGTTGCGTACCGGCGCCTCATGTATTCATGTGTGCAGTGCATGCCTGTGTTGGTGCATAATTGTGCCCAGGTGTGCAGTTTTTGCCCCTACACATACGGTATATCACAAAACGAGTCCTTTATCATCTCACCATTCCAATGCCTATGTCCTGTGTTTTTCAGGCCCCAAATTGACACTCGCCAGGACACCTGAAGGGAGAGGAGGCAGAACTGTCCATGACTTTCCAAGCAACCTGCAGGGAAGAGGGACTACTCAAACACAAATAATGAACAAACCCACGATTCTCTTGCTCAAGTCAGGAGAGAGGGGCTGACACACGTGCAAAAATTCATAGAGAGTAATATTCATATGCTGACCAGCACACTGGTGTACAGGTCTGAAGTGCAGCAAAACCAGACACATTAATTTACACTCAAAGCAGGACTTGAACACTGCGAAACATAAAACAAAAACAAGCCTGAGTGCAAGCATCCAATATGAAACTATACAGAAGAATTCGGGGCCATTGGAGGCACTGGTGCAAAAGTCAAATTTTTGGATTCAAATCAGAATCCCAGGATGATGACAGTATGGTCTACAGGACTCCCAACCTTGACCTCCTCCTCGCATGCTGCGGGCAGTCCACAGCAACCCCGCTTTCCCTGCATAACATTCTGCAGGCCCTGGGTTCTTCACTAGTACTGGCACGAGCAGGCCAGTGGTTCGCAGGCCTGTCTGCTGTCTGTTCACTTGCTCTGCATGCACGGATCTCCAAATCTTGCGAGTTTTGCAGTTCTTCTGGCGAGTGTGACACTCCTCGGACGAGTTTGGAACTCCTTCTTGCGAGTTGAAACCGATTCCTGACGTGTTGAAACTCCTGTTGTGCTTTCGAACTCCTGCAGACGACCGTAAGTAAGTAAGTAAGTAAGTAAGGGCGGCCGCGTCCGCAGCCTCATCTGACATCTCCTTGTTTGTTTTACATGGTGGCCGCCTCTGGCGGGAAGGAGGGCTCTCCACCATCAGTTCTTCTGGCAACTCCTGTCTCACCTCACGGCCAACAACTTCAACCAGGGTCCCTTGGGGCATGACCGGCGGTAGGTTCCCTTCAGTCGCTGCCCTCACGGTTTCAGCTCCTTCCGGTCATTCTTTGAAGGATCCCCGGGACTTCCCCCCCTGGCACAGCCTTTTGGGCGCCTGCAGGCGGGTTTCCTGTGGATAGCCCTCGCCGACGGCGGAGCATTTCTCTCTGTCAACCACATTCCACCACTCCCCATCCCTCACAGGTTGGAGTACTCACTCGGCTCCCGGATGAACTTGGGTGTTATCCATCAACGGCTGGAGGCCAGGGGGCAACCCTCTCCACGTTCCCCCTGGTCCCGCACACGCGTGAACCTACGTGTACTCTGGCCATTGACCCAGGGATCTCAAGGTCAACCCTCACCCCTGCGGACACCTCGGGGGCGTCCTGGAGTTCAGGGCATTTTCCCGACTTCCCGTGGTCAGGTTCCGCATGGTTGGCCCATCGTTCACAACCTCATGGCGACTGGTTTCCCAATCTCTGTTGCTTGGCGCTTTCGGTCTCCCTTCCCATCCCACGTCCCATTCCCCTTCTTCACATCCCGGCACCGGCCCGTTCCCAGCGTCCCGTGGACTCTCTACCCTGTCGGGCAGTTGTGCGGCCCTAGCCACACGCCCTTCACCGTCCCGTCCTCTTTTCCCAACATCCCGTGTTTATACCCCACCAGGTCGCCAGCAACCCTGTGGCGCGGGCCCACTGGATCCTCTTCCATCCGGGGACCGTTTCGTGCGCCTAGCACGGGTCGCTCCCTTCCCGCCCCCGCCCCTTTTCCCAGTGCCGCGGCCCCGGCCCAATCCCCTGCGCTGTTGTGCGGCCCCACCCCATCCCTCATCCCGTGTTTATACCCCACCGGGCCGCCAGCAACCCTGTGGCGCGGGCCCACTGGATCCTCATCCATCCAGGGACCGTTTTGTGCGCCTAGCACGGCTCGCTCCCCTCCCGCCCCCGCCCCCTACTCCTGTGTCGCCTCCTATGCTGTCCTAGTCCCCTGGGACCATCGCATGGCCCTGGCCATACGCCTTTTTCTGTCCCGTCCTCCTTTGGTGCTGTGGGGTGTCGTTCGTGGTTTTTTTTTTTCGCTGTGCTTTTTTCCGCGTGGTACCCTCCTCCCTGCATGCATGCACAACAACACTGCTTCGCCATCTGTCTCGGTTCCGTTCGTTGCTCACGTCCAGTCCCACCGCCATTTTGTGGAGCGGCCCTTGGCGGTCCCCGGCCATGCCAGGTGGGCGCCCCTCCCTCGCGACCCAGCCCTTTTAGCCTACGTTGAAGTTAATCTTCTTTCTCTCCTCTCCACCCTCCCCTCCCCTCTGCCTCCTGCCCGCCCTCTTAGTGTTGTTCTCCTGCTCCGTGTGCTCGCCGCTGGTCGTCCCCGCGCCATGGCTGTATCTCGTGCGTTTTCACGCGCCTCAGGGCTTCCGCCCTGTCTTTTGACCTGTAGGCTGACGTGGGCGGCCTCCACGGACACCCCTTCGGGGGGACTCCCCCATCGTCCTCCCCCGCCGGCCGCCCCTCCATCAGCTCCCTGATGGTCGGGCGGGGCGGCCGGTACGGCTCAATGGGGGTCATCTGCATGGTGTTTCTCTGTGAGAGACATTGTGTTCCTTTGCGCCCTTGTTGGCCCCCTGTTCCCCCCACTTCCGGCGCCCTGCCTCCTCTACGTGTCCTTCCTGTGTGTCCGCCTGTTCTGCTGTTTTTTTTTTTTGGGTGTCCCCGTGTTCGCGCTCTCCGTTGCTCCCGCGCGCCCTGCGTGTGCCCCCTGCTCTTCTCCGTGCTACCCCTGTCCCGCAGCCCCATGCCCCCTCACTCGCCTGTCTCCCCTCCAATTCTCCTTCTCGCTGTCGACCCTGCCTGTACGTCCGTCTGCCCTCCCTGCCTGAGCCCCTCTGTCACTCGTGGGTGCCTCCCGCGTGCTCTACCCCTGCCCCTCTCCGTCGCCCCTACCCTTTCCCCTGGGGTCTCCCCCACCCTAGTGTTCTCTCGGTCCCCTTCTCTCACCCCATCCTGGTTTCCTTGTGCCCTGTGTGTGTGTGGGGGGGGTGTATCTGCGGACTGGACTGTGGCCCTGCCTGAGGACTGGCATGGCCGTTGGGTTCCTACGCACCATGTGCCACCGCATCTTCCGAAGGAACACAGACAGAATGACAGTCAGACGCTTGTCGAATTATTTCGCTGCATTTGCACTGTGCAGCCCAGCCGCATAGACCAGCTGCGGCGATGCTGTACGGAGCTATTCCAATCGGACCAGAGCCCCCAGTCGGACCCGGCGTGGTCACCAAGGGTTCACACTTCGTTGCACCTCGCATGTGTCCCATGGCGCCGACGGCCACCAAGGCCTGGCGCATTCCGGGTCAGCCGTGGTCAACCCCTCAGAGCAGGGCAGGCGTAAGTCCAATGGCTTCAATGCAGCACCATCTTGCCATGCAGAGAGCTTTGCCGCCATGTAGCAAGTCGGCGGATAGCCCACACACTCCTGCTGTCAGTCCACAGGGGCCCCACCGAGACGTGGCTCCGCAGCACGGGACCCCAGTACACCAGCGCTGCCACCCGCCCGTCCAATCTCTCCGAGAACACGTTCTGAGCACCATCAGCCAAGACCCTGCCACCAGCGTGTCGGAATTATGGCTTCGTCTGCCCGTTTGCCTCTCCTGCAAGGCAGACCCCTGGCACCGTGCTTCACCCGAAGGGCACGGCGCCGCTCCACGTCATCTCCAGCTGTTCTCTTTGGTCACGACCTTGTGCTCTGCTCCGTCACAGTACCCCATTCCACTAGAGCATCCCGTCAGCTTTTCGTTCTGCCTCACACTGCTCGCCGTACCCACGATACGTCCCACGTCCCGCTGCCCGGTCACTCCCTCCGCACCCGCCCGCGCCCCCGTACTCGGCCGCCCCATCTCCCCTCTCCCCCGCCGCTGGCCCTGTGCCCTCCGCTTTGGGTTCTTGTCCGCGTCCGCCATCACCAAATCCCCCTCCACCTTCAGCCGTGTCCCTGCCTCTTCCATGTGTACCAGCACCTCTCGGCTCCCTTCCTCGTCTCCTCGTGTCCGTGTCATCCCCCCCTCACCCTCCTCCACCTTTGCCGACCCCCCGCGTCCGCCTCCCCGCATCCCGTCTGCCCGTCCCTCCGCTCGCTCCTGGCCCCCGGCCCCTGGCGTTTACCGGTCCTGCTCCTGCCCCGCCTTACGCGTCGCCTCCGTACTGCCCTTCCCGCTGCAATAGCCCTCATAGCATCTGAACCCTGGGCTTCTTCCCCTTCTCCTGGGGACAGTCCAGGGTCGTTCCCGGGAGCGCCCCTCCCAGCATCCTCCTCCACTGCCCCTCATCAATCTCTGGCCCCCTTTTTTCTCGGCCTCCCTGCCCTGCCGAGCAGGTCGCTGAAGGGGCGGGTCCCCCTCTTCTCCCGCCTTCCTCTCGTCTTCCCCGCCCACTTCACGTAGCGGACCAGCTCCGCCACTTCCCCCGCTGTCGACCCCGCGACCGTTCCGGGTCCCCTCCGCACCGGCGGCGGCGCCTACTGCCGCGGCGGCGGCGACTTGGAGCCCCAGTCTGTTGGCGTCGTCTCTGGGTCGGGGCTGGCCTGCCACGGCGCCCTGCCCCTCGCTCCTACCCCCTGCGTCGATTCTCCCTTTCCTACCCCGCCTCCTCTTCCTCCTCCCTGTCCTTTTCCCTGACGGCGACCGCCCTTCCACATCCGTAGAGGGGTGTCCCCTTCCTGATCTGGGAGGACCCGATGGGCCCCCCGGGCCACCGCCTCCTCCTCCTCCCGCACCCTGCGCTCCCGCGCCGCCACCTCCTTGTCCCTTTCCGCCAGCCTCGCCGCCTCCCCCCTGATCTGCCTCCATGCCCTCTCTTGCATCCCTCCGTCCTGCTCCGGCGGGATAGCTGGCTGTCGGAACGGCACCAGTGGGGTACCCTCCCGCCCCCTTCCCTCCTCTTGTCGTCCGCCCTCCTGTTTTGCCCTCTCAACCCCCTCCTGCCTTCTGCGAAGGTCCGACGACGCCCTCTGCAGCTCCTCCACTGCCTGTGCTTCCCCTCCCTGCTGCCTGTTGGTCCCTTCCGTCCTCCACTCATCCGCCCCGCCCGCCTCACCCTTGACCCTGGCGTCCCTCTCTCTCAGGCTCCTCTCCGACTCCCCTCACCTCTCCCACGCCCACCTGTGCTCTTCTACCTTCCCTTCCTGCACCCCCCACGCTGTGCCACCGGCCTGCGGGCGCTGCTGCACGTGCGCCTGTGGCTGCATGCCCTGGTACGCCGGCAGGGGCGGGTACACCATCCCCATCGCCGGGTATGGTGGCGGCGGGAATGGTGAACAATTGGTGGGACGGCTGGCGGGACTACACCTCCCCTCCATCCCAATCCCTTCCCTGGGAACACCGGCGAGCCCACGTACCCATGGCTACTCTCCTTCACTTGCCCTTTGCCTTGTCGCCCCACTGCCCCGTGTCCCTTGTCGCCTACTCTGTGGAGTCCCGCCTTCTCTTGTCCCTTCCCCTGGAGCCCTTCTTGCCTTGCTCCTTTCCCCTGCTTGCCCTTGCCGCCTTCCACTTGTCCCGCACCACTGCCCTGCACCGGTGCGCTGCTCTGTTCCGCCTACCCTGCGCCCCTCAGCATACCTCCCCCCCCCCGGCTCCATCTCCAACCGGTAGATGGTGACCGGTCCCTGCTCCAGGGGCTGGCGGCAACAGCGCTGGTACTCCACGTGCGCCAGCGCCTCGTACCTCCCTCTCCTCTCCCGCCCTCACCCCCGCACTGACCTGTGGGGGCGACCCCGGCGGCGACTGCCTGAACGAGCGTTGGGCCTGCGGCCACTGTTGCCCCCATCCACTCCATTTCCCCCCCCTCCCTACCAGGTGTCCCTTTGCGTGCCCAGCCCCCGACGTCCCCGCCTGCCCTTTTCCCCCCTCGCCCGTCCGCTCTCTCCCTCCGGCGCTTACGCTGCTGTCTCCGCTCCTCGCCGCTCCCACCTCTGGCTGCCCTCGCCCGCCCTTGCCTTCCTCCTGCCTCCGCACTTCCGGGAGGATAGACTTCCTGGCAGCCGCCGGCACATTGGGCCCCGACAGCTGTCCTGGGCCTCCCTGCAACGCCATTCTCCCCGCCCCCTCCCCCTAATCTTCCGACACCTCGAGGATGTCGGCGACTACGGACTCCCTCTGACCCCTCCACTCCCTCCTCCTCATATCCACGCCCGCCCTCACATCCGCGATGTTGAACGGGTCAGCCCGTGACCCTTCCGCCGCCCTTTGCCCCTGCCCCACCCCTGGCCCCGCAGCCCCTGCCGCCTCCCCCTCTGCCCTGTCCCTCCCCGCCTCTGCCTGTCCTCCCTTGTCCCCTCCCTCTCCCTTCCCCGCCAGGGCTCCTTCCCCCCTCTGCCGCCCCGTCGCCCCAGGCCCTTCCCTCCTGACCGTCTCCGGGCTCTTCGGAGACGAGGGCGACGACACCTCCGCAGATGTCGCCGAGGACGCCGGCGAGGGGGGCTGCGGGGCTGCGCCCGCCTGCATGCGGGCCACCTCGGCCCTCACTGCCGGTAGTTGGCTGGGCTCCGGGTCAGGCTTGTGGGACCTTGCGCTGCACACATGGAATCGCGCCTGAACCCTGAGCCCTGTCGCCGCTTCCCCGACCACCCACGCCCTTTACCCCCTCCATCCGCGCGCCCTACGTGTGTTGTGCTCTTTGTGCTCCGCGGCTCCTCTTCTCCGTCTACTCCTCCGCGTTCTGCGGACCTTGCCTGTTGGCCGGTGGCATCCTTCTGGTCCGCGCTGTCGTCGTCCTCGTCCCCGCTTCCCCGGCCACCCTCCTCCTATCCGCTTGCGTCTCTTGGTACCCACCCCTGCTTCCCGCCCGGCGATCTCTGTGTTCGTGCCCGCTTTGCTTTCCCGTCGTCACATCACCCCGGTCTGATCCCCCCTGGCCTGCGTCTTATTCCGCCCTATGACTCAGTGTGCTCCGTCCCATACGCTCCAGTCCATGTGACGGGCGCCACTGCTGCCCTTTTCCCTCCGGTCCCCCCACTGACGCACCCCTGCGCGGTGACATCGTACACCCGTCCGGCCCTCATATGTGCCGGATTCTCCGTCTTCAGCGTGCCATCAGGTGTTCCTTCTGCTCTTCTCCCCCTCTGTCCTCCACTCCCGTCTCTCCCCCTGACCGCCTTGGTCACCACACTGGCTGCTTCCGCACTTCCATCTCCGTGATTTTTGGGTTGTACCTGATCAACGCCATCTCCACCCGCTTGGTGACTGGATCACGCATGTCCTCCGCCCGCGCCTCCAAGAGCGTCTCTCTGCACGCCATGCGCTCGTGGACATGCTCCACCATACGCCGCACCAGCCTGTGTGCCATGGCCTCCGGCGCCACCATATGTTCCTGGAGTGCCCGCCACAGCCTCTCCACAATCATCATGTGCCACAGTCCTTTGCGGTGCCCTTCTTTCCCAAGCTCTCTCTCCACCGCGCTTCTGCCTCTTGCGCCCTTCTTGAGCAACAGGACGTCCTGATCCGAAACCAGCGGTTCCTCGATCCCCTTATACTGCTCACACCGCATGAAGTGCTCGTTTGTTTCTTGCCCTCCGCCACAGTGGCATCTCATGTACTCCTCCGAGTGTCTGTACCACCTCATGATTGTTTCCCGCACCGGCACCTGCCCCGTGATTGCCTGCAGCCTTCTGGCTTGCAGCCTTTTGGGCAGCTTTTTTGGCCGCAGCACACTGGGGTAGTGGACCCGCTGTCCTACCTTGCCCTCCGAGAACTCGTTCAGCTCTACCACCTCCGGCCTCCCTCCTACTTGAGCTAGCATGTGTACCGGCTTCGGATATACCCTTAGCTCCTGCTTGCCTCTGTCGTCCTCCACCACCCACCTGGCCTGCTCCTCGTCCCCGACCCTCGGAGGTATATGCACCAAGTGGAGGTGCTCCTATCTCTCTGGCACCCTCCATTCTGGTTCCTGCTCCTTATCCACTGCTTGTGCCGCCCCATCCGCCTCATGATTCCCCACTCCCGCCCTGTGTGATTCCTGTTTCACCAAGTGTTTGACCAGGGGCACTTCCTTCATCTCCAGCCCGTGCCATATCGCGTACACCTGCGATGCCAGCCCCGTGCCCAGGGCCTCATGCAGCGGCCTGCTGGCCAGCCTCCTGAGGGACGCCATGTCCGCTTCCGCGTCCACCACCATCCACACCTCCCGTACTTCCTCCCCTATCTCCCCAACCACGTCTGCCATCGCCTGCACCTCCCCATGGGACGCCGCTCCGTACAACATCTTCCCCACCACGCTCTCCGTCACCTGTCCCACCCCCCTGACCCTTACTGCCGCTGCCCCCGCCTTCGGTGGCTGTCCTTCCACTCCGGACCCGTCCAGAGAGAGCACCACCCTCTCCTCCGTGGGCTCCGGTATGCGCACCACCTCCCTCGGGTAGTGGCAGTACACTTTTTGCCTCCGAATGCCATACTCCCGTACCCCATCCCCGATGCTTAGCTCTGTCACCCCTCTGTACACTGCTCATTTATTGTCCGTCCTGGCCTTCCATCCCTTCGTCACCACCACTCCGTGACACCATGCCCTGTCCCCTTTCGCCCTATCCTGCTCCAGGTATGCCTGTACCAGAACCAAGTACCAGACCTTGTCCGCTGGCAACCTGTGGACCGTCAGCCTGATCCTCCTCGCACTCTCTCCACACTTGTGACCCACGGGCACTATGGGCGCTTCCTCTTTGGGCCTCCCCGAGTCTGTCATCCAGAAACTCACTGCCACTTCATCTTCCTCTTCTTGCAGTCCCCGCACTGTGTCCCACCCCAACTGGACTCCTGTCCTCTTCTACTCCTTTTCCTCCCCCCACAAGACCTCTGCCTCTCTCTGTGCCTCCTCATCCTCCCGCACCTCCTTGGGCAGCCGCAGCACCGGCCCTCACCACTGCCCGCTGGCTTCCATAGTGCGCATGGTCGCGTTCGGGAACGCCCATGCCGTCGTTCGTAGGACTGGCCACGGGACTTGCCCTGCCTCCTTGGTGCACCTCCAGCACTGGTCCCCCTGCCCTGCCCCTTCCGGGATATTGTCTTTCCGGAACATATCCGCATGGACATCATACCACTGCCCGGTCGCACTCTGTACCTTCCCCCTGGGCCCTTTGAGTCCCAGCGGCGCACACAACAGTATGCCCGGTCTGGCCTTGTTCCTCTCCCCTCTTCTGAATGTTCTTAACCGCATCAACTTGTTCTGGGGCTGACGTCCCCCATAATGTTCCTCTCCCCTCTGTCAGCACCACTCCCTCCTGCTGCGCCCCCTCTTCCCTCCCGCATCTTGGTTTCCTCTTCTTGATCCCCCACAGCGCCACCCACTCGTTCCACATCTTGCGCATCCTCCTGCTCCACCTAGCGCGGTCCTCTCGTCCCCCTGCTCTCCTCATCATCCACCTGTATACACCCCATTCCACCACCCTGGTGTCGCGATAGAACTCTGCATGGTGCAGCCCCGCCTTCTTGTATTCCTTCATATCCTTCCTGCGCACGTGGGGCACCTCCATGCTCACTTCTTCCTTCCTCATCCACCGTACAGTCCCATGCGCCGCCCCCCCGAAGTCCGTGTCTAGACCCAGGATCGATCCCCGCCTACCACACATCCTGTTGGTTGCCAGCATGTGCTCTTCCCCCGGCAACACCGCCTGTAGGGCGCGCCACATGCGTTCCTTCCTCCCCGCCGCCAACCGCCTTCGCCGGTGCCACACATAGCGCGGGCACATGTTCTCCTCCTTCTGCACCTCTGCGACCGCGTGATAGCACACCCGTCTCACCGCCCCTTCCTGATTGTGGCACATCCTGCTCAGCATCCTCGCCGTGTGTGCCCTGTACGCCTCCCCCGCCGTGGGCATCCCTTCTCCATAGTAGGCCGTCAGCGACCGAAACACGCACCACGGTACCTCCGTGGGTATCCCCTCATACCCTCTGATGAGCCTCCGCACTTCTCCCTCCACCTCCTCCAGCTGCTCCCTCCAGTACGGGAGGTGCATCCCCTGGTACCCTACCGCCGCATTGAGCACCGCCCGCAGGTAGTACAGGGTCGTCTGCACTGACGGGGGGTGATGCCGTAGGACCACCAGCATCGCCGTGAACCCCCTGACTAATTTGTCGGGCAGCCTGACTCCCCTCGCCCTCATGGCCTGCACATGTCCCTGCACCACCGCTTCTTCTGCCCTCTCCAGCCATGCCACTCCGTCTCCCACATCCAGCGACATGCCATCCTCGCCAGCCCACCTCGGAACCGCCGACTTCTCCGTGCTCCAGACAAGGTGGTTATCCCTTTCGTACCTCTGCATCACCCTAGGGGCCCGTTTTGACATAAGCGTCAAAGTTGAGTACTCAAAACCCAAAAGAATTGTATTTTTGCCAGGCGCACTATGGGACACTATGAAGACACATTTTTCTACCTCCCGTCATTGTTGTTTTAAAGGTTCAACACCACCCAGCACCATGGCAATCCCATCCGAGCAGCATCCCAGCAGTCACTGGGTTTCAACATTGGGGCAGGTGAATGCAACTTTGGTGTAAATAACCTCAACTTTGGTGCAACATTGGCAACCTTGAGTGCAACTTTGGCTCAACAATGCTGAGTATTGCAGCTTTGATGCAACATTGGCTCAACTTTGGTTTTCTGCAAAGGAGCACACGATAGGTTTGTAATTGGAAGAAAACAACCTTCACTCCAACGGTGCCCGCTTATGGAGATTCAAAGGCAACAGACCCCTCTCTGCGGAGTAGGGAGGGGGCTGAGTCTTCCTCGGTTGGTGTTGAGTCACACCATTGGCAATCCCACCCAGGCCATTCCTCCCTCACCGCGGTAAGGGAAGTGTAGAGTGCGTACAATAAATTTCGAGCTTACAAGCCTCCCAAGATCCCTCCCATGGAGAGGGTGTGTCAATCCATACCTTTTCCCCTTCTTTCCTGTCACCACGCCAACCACCGGTTGTACACACCCCGGCCCCTCGCGTCCCCATTCGTCGCTCCCGTTCGCACCGCCCTGGAAGCTTGTCTTCCACAAGACCCATCGGACTTTGCTTTTGGATGGCCATCCGTGAGTCTCTCTTGCGAGCCCCCTTTCGATGTCGCCGATTTCACGCCGTTCCGGCACCGTCGTATCCCTGCGGCCGGGTACCTAAGGATATGTGGCAATGTGAAAGAAAAAAAAAGACCGTTCCCAAAGGCAAAACACAAATCGCATTGAAATCGCTACATGTGCGAGTCGTTCGGTGTCCCACAACCACTCACACCTGGTGTACCTCCCGACCATCTTCTATTTCAACTATCTCATCCAACGGCTTTTCGTTACCATCATCCGCCGGTGCCTTTTGCGTGGGCACTTCTTGTTGGGTGGGGTTGCTCTATGGAGAGGAGAGCGAGGTGATGAGAGTGCCGGCCATGTTGCATCGATGTTGAGTTGAAATTCAGGCATGTGGATGTGCCATGCATCGTAAACAATGCAAATTCATCAAAATTGAACAAACGTTGCACTACGTCGTATCGTTGCCCATACCTTCCTGCTCTTCTCCTTGTGTGCGGTGCGTTCCTCCGTGCGGTGCTTCCGGTCTTGGCGCTCTCGCTCTTTTTTCTTCTCGACTTCTTTCGCGCGCTTTTGCTGCGCCGCTCCTCTCTTTTCCTTGTCCCGCTCTCTTTCATCCCCCTATTCTTGCCTTGCCTTCTCGTTGGCCTTGTCTTGGGCCATCATGTCCGCAATCATCTTCTTTGTCTCCGCCACACCGGCGTTCTCTTCTGCGGGGCGTCGGGCCCTGGTGTCCACCCCATGGGACCAGGCCTTCTCCTTTTCCTTTCCCGGGGTAGCTTGGCTTTTGCTTATGCCGGGAATGGATCCATGCCGAGGCCTCCTTGGTGGGCTTCGTGGGGCCGGCCACGTTGGCTACCGACGCTTGGAGGGCTTGAGCGTGTGTGTTGGTTTGCGGTTGGACTTGGTTGCTTTGAAATTGGACTTGAAGTTGCAGGACTTGGGGGAAAGGCATTCCTTGGGCATGAGGTGGTTGAGGAAATTGTTGGAGTAGTTGAGAGGTTTGGAGTTGTCGGAGTAGGGCAAGTTGTTGAGGTGAGCGTTGAAGCGGGGTGAACGTGAGGCCGATGAGGCGGGAGGATTGCACCAGAGCGCCCACCACGGAACTTGCTTGGGTCGCGGACCACTGGGCCCATGCCACGGGTTCTTGAGCTTGGCTTGGGAGCGCCCATACACCACTTTTGGTGACCACCACTACGTCCAACACATTAAAATGGAAGCAGCGTTGAAGCAAAGTTGCATGCAACAGTGTTATCACACTCATGCACTACACAAAGTTGCACTCAACATTGGCTAAACATTGTCTAAGTAAGGCGATGTGACCTCAAGGAACCCCGAATGGCAAATTGTGGTACTACCTCGTCAAAGAAGGGCCTCCTTTGCTCGGTCGGTTTGGCCACTACATGTTCCTCAAACTCTCGATTGATCTCCTCCTGTTTCACCCTTGCTTCTTCTCTCTTGGCCTTTTTGTGCCTCTTGTCCTTCTTCTTCTTCTCCCTCTTCTCCTTCCTCTCTTTCTTTGGTTGGGGCTGCTTGGGTTTGGGGAAGAGTGTGCGGCCCGTTGTCATACACCCCCCTACCGCCTTTGCTTGGGTACGTGTCTTCATACCCCCCGGCCTCGGCAACGTACTGGTCCCACCATCACCGCGGAAACACCTCCGAAGCCGGGTCATAGAAGTACCATTTGGCTTGAGGAACCGGCCTTTTGATGCTGTGCTCCTCTGGAGGGACGGAAAAAACCGGGAGGTACCCCCGGGGGGGTGGGCAGCCCCAGAGGACCACGGGAGGGTCCTCAGGTCAGTGATCCTGGTGGCGTGGCCCGACAGGGGGCCGACGTGGCCGGCCTTCCTGGAAGGGAGAACGGTACTCCGCATCACCGACGCGGACGCCAACAACTGGCTCCCCCGGGCCTTGCGCAGCGCCCTTGCCCACTGGCACTCCCGCCGGCGCAACACGCCGCCCCCACAGCCCCAGCCCCCACACAAGCGGCGGCGCAGGTGAAGGCCCAGACGGCGGACGCGAGAAAGTGGGGCGGGGAGCTGGGCCCCTCGACCCACGCCCCCCCTCACGATACGGCGTGACAGGGGAGCACGGGCCACCTCTCGCAGGAGGGAGGGCGGAGACAACGAGAGCGGGGGGGAACCTACTGCCCCCCAGCCCGCTAACCGCTGACCGCTAACCCTCACAACCGCCCCCGGCCAGCCAGCGCCGCGCGACGACGGCGAGGGGGAAGAGGGGCCCCAGCGAGGGCCTGCACGAGGGTCAGACTCTAGGTAGAGGGGTACGGGGGAAGGGTGCGACCCCCCAGCCGACGGCTGGCCCCCGGGGCCGGGACCGCCAGCCCCCCCCCCCTCGGCCGTCAGGGGGCGGCGCCAGGGGACCAGAGGGCCCCCCCCACTCCCCCCCCCCTCCCCCTCGGGCCCAAAAGCGGACGGAGGCAGACCGAAGAGACTGCGGCCCCGCGCCCCCCCCGAAGAGGCCGCTGCACCCGGGGTGAGGGGGCACTGCGGCCGCGGCAAGCGCCCTCGGTGAACCGCCCGCAAGCCCCCGCCCTGCCCGCTGCAGGCCGACGGCAGACTGGCGGCGCCCAGGACGGCGCAAACGGAGCAGCCCCTTCAGAGGCCGGCCTGGGGAAGACAGGGGCGCAAACCAGGGCGGGGGGGTTCCACCCTTCTCCCCCCGCCCCGCCGCACTGACCCATTGGCGGCCAACCTGGCCGCACCCGACGCCCGCAGCCGCCCAGCAACCCCCACGGCATGAGTATACCCCCGGGGGGCACGCCAGAGACAACGGATGGCAGGCCGACGCCCGACGGGACGGGGGGACGGGGGGTGATGGGGCGGCCCCCCAAGACCCCCCCCCCCGCTCCCCCCCCCCGAGCTTGAGGGCCGCAGGAGCGACCCTCCGCTCCCCCGGAGCCGAGGGGACCCCCCCCTGCCCCCAGAAGGGACCGCGACGGGGGGGGGGGGGGATTCGGCTGGACCTGCACACCGCGCGCCAGAGCGCCCCCAGCCGCCTGCTCCCGCGGGGGTCGCGGCCGGCGGGCGAGCCCACACCAGCGTGCTGAAGCGGCGCGCGGACCAAGCCTGGGGGCGGCGCACGCCAGCACACCAGTTCTGTATGGAGGCCGCGCCCCCGATGACCCCCCCATGACCATTGCCCACTCAGGGAGGGCATAGGGGGGGTTCCGGTCTGCAGGGGCCCCCAGGGGTGCGGTCCACGGGCCGCCCCTCACCCCCCCCCCCCCCCAGGGCGGCCCCGCGACCCCGACCGAACGCGCACGCCGGGGGGGAGTGCGCCGACGACAAGATGGTAGCCAGGGTAGGGAACCGCGGGCCGCCACCCAGAGGGGGAGCAGGGAGGCCGCGGCGCAGCCCCCCCCCCCCCCCGCCCTCCAAACGGCCTGCAAGCCGCAGGGGTCCCCGGCCCCCACCCCCCGATGCAGGGGGGATGGTCCCCCCTCCCCCCGCCCGAGAGAGGAGCCGGAGCACGGCCCGCCCCCCCGCCCCAGCCGCCGGCTCCCACAGGAACCGCGGGGAACAAGCGAGCCCGCGCCAACGCGCGAGGATGCCGCACAGATCGCGCCCAGTGAAGGCGGGAGAGCACGAACCGGAGTGATATCCGGGACCACGCCCCCCTTGACAAGAACGACGCCAGTGACACCCGCTTTGTTGCCTGCCCAGGGAAGGCAGAGGGACGGAACGAGGCAGAGCGACCCCGCGCCCTACAGCCCCCCCCCCCCGGCCGCACAAACGGGGGGCACGGCGCACGGACCCCCCCCCCCAGCTCGCCCCCCGGCACACGAACGCCACGAACCCGCCCCACGGGGGGCACACAGCCCCAAGCCAGGTAGGGGGACGGCCTCCCACCACGCCCGCGGCACGCAGCCCCCAAAGGGCGTGCAGGCCAAGGGGACAGTGTTGGGCCCCCACACCCACACGCCCGCGCCCACAGCACGTGGGTAGCGGACCCCAACAGCCCGCCCAGTGGGCGGGCAGTCGGGGGAGGGGGGGCGCCTGACCCCAGACGCCCCACGCAACAGGGGAAGGCACCCCCCCTGGGGACGCCCCTCCGCCACCCCCACAGCCCCAAGCCAAGTAGGGGGGAACCGGGACCAGACCGCCCGCCCCCAAAGAATGCCAGACGGAGCAAGGGACCGGGGCAGGACACGCGGAGGGGCACGGACCACGTGGAACGGCCCTACCAGCGCCCAGTGCCGGGACCGCGCGGGAAGCGGACGCCACACCACCAAGGGGGGGGAGAGCGGACGCCGCGGGAGCGCGAGCGCACACACACGCGGAGGGCACGCGGGGACTACCAGAAGGGCAACCGAACCAAGCTCGCGGAACGCACAGACCGCGTGGAATGGCGTACCAGCGAGCGAGGGAAAGGGACACCCGGACGGGACAGCCCGCCACACGCAGCGCGGGACACGCGGGGCGGGAAGGGGGAAACGGGAGAGATACAACACCAGGTACCGGCCCGAACTCCCTGAACCGGCCGCGAGCACCGCACACACACAGACGGGGCACTGCACCCGCCAAGGCAGTAGTGGCGCACTGCACCACGCCCCAACCCCTAGGCTAGGCAGCCTCCGCGCCAGCCCAAGGGGGTCTCACCGGCGACAAGCCAGTAGCACGGGCCCGGCGGCGCCGGCGCCCCGGGCGACCACGCATTAGGAGGGCGACGCGGTGGGTGAGCGCCCGCAGCCACGGCTGCGAGTTGATGCACTGACCGGGGAGTGGCGAAACGGGGAAGCCGGGGAGGGACGGGGCTCCGAGCCCTGTGAACCCGGGGGACTCCGCCACCAGGCAGGAGGTGCGTCTTGGAGGGCCCCCCACTAGGACCTGGTGGGGGGGATATCACCTGGCGCGACCAGGTGGCCCCCCGGGGCCGAAAGGCGTCTAGTACCTGCAAAATCAAACCTCAAACCTCAAACCCATACGCCCCGGCCTCGGCAACGTCCTGGTCCCACCATCACCGCGGAAACGCCTCCGAAGCCGGGTCATAGAAGTAGTATTTGGCTTGTGGAGCGCGTCCCCCTTTACCACCGTGCGCACTGGCCATGGACACTTTGCCTAATCCGTACCCCTCGAATGCTCTCAAAATGTAGGCCCACTCCATTGGCCCGGGCGGATAGACTTGTCGGCATTGTGATACTCTGGTGCTGGGCTTGAGCATCCGCCACGTGGACAAGTTGGAGGCCGTCACCGCCAGGGATGTGTACGGGGGTGGAAGTGTTGCCCCATTCATGTCTGTTCTCGTGTTGAGCCTTTTCCACTTATACAAGATCCTTTCGAACAATGCCCTAAGAGAGATGTCCCCCAACCAGCGGTAGCCCAAGGCTTTGGCGCGGCCACTACCAATGATGGGGGTGTCAGGGGTGGGAATGGTGCCCTGCTAGAAGCTCCTCACTAAGGGGAAAGCAAGAAGAGAGCTGGGCGGGCTGGGACGGCTCGGTGGAAATATTGGACTCTTCATCGTTGTCGTCTTCGGGGACGATTTGCTCCTGTTGAATCTACAATACCACAAGGGAGCGATGTGGCTCTGGACAGATCTGCCACGCGCGCGCCATTCACAGTCGCCACAGTACAGATACAAAATTGCACGCAACATTCGAAATCGATGCGAAATTGCACGTTACGCCTTATAAATTGCAGATGCGATCGACGAGTAAATGAAAATTGCAGCACCAAAATTCAAAATCACCAAAACCGAAAAAAAAATGCATTCACAGTGCATACATGGGCTGTTCCAGTGTGAGTCTGCCGGAGTAAGCTTCTAAGCCTGCTAAGCTCCTCTGCCGATAGGTCATTGGTCCCAGCCATGGTGGACAACCCTGTCAACGAACACCAGAGGAGTACGCCCAGGAAAGGATTTTTTTTGGCAACGAGAATCCGTGCCATTTACTAGTTACGTAAGTTTTCCCACTCGGCAAATAACTTTGAGACACACCGACGTGCTTTACTCCGCATCCGCGTGAGCTCAGGAATGGGGATCTCAGTGGCGGCAATGTTGAATGAAAGTTGAACGGCAAGATTGACTAGGTCCAATAAACCTCAAAACAGGTGTTGTTATGTCGTTCATGGTTGAAAAACAGGAACGTGTTGAGTGCCTTCAACAGTTCCTGGTCGTGCAAACTACAGGCAACCCGAAGATCACACAAATGAGCATCGGAGCAGCCGACCGTGAGGTTTTGGTTGAACTCAACGCATTGTTTAGCCAAGGTTGAGCCGGAGTTGCACCGAAGTTGCACCGAAGTTGCAGCGCACGCCGCCGAAGCAATGCCGAAGCCGAGAGAACGCCGAACGAACGCCAAAGCAACGCCAAATCAACGCAGAGGCAACGCCGAAGCAACGCAGAAGCAACGCCGAAGCAACGCCGAAGCAACGAAGCAACGCCGAAGCACCGCGGAAGTTATACGAAACAAATGAAGTAATGGGTGTGAGAGAGGTGTTTGCAAACAAATTTGCACAACTCCTCCAGAACAATGCAGTTCCGTTTTCCAATGTTCGGTGCCACTTTGTATTCGTGGGGCGCCATTCGGAGTACAGCGACACCATTGAGGTCGGCGGGTAACATGTAAGACAGATACTTGGTAGTCATCTTGCTGCCTGCCTGCGAGTGTGTGTTGGGTAGTGTCTAATTTTGTTTTCAGCAGTAAGAAATTTTGTTTTAATTTTCTTTTTCGCAGAGGTTTTTAAAGAAATGAACTGAAACAAAAACCAGCCAGAAAGGAAGCAAGACAGCAACACCACACGGCAGCACAGCACCACAGCACACAGCACCGGGGAGCACAACACCACAGCAAACCACACCAAAACACCCAAATACAGGGCAGCCGGCCACGCGGCCAGACAGGGACACCAGCGCCAACACATGCCACCAGAAGACAACACCAGGCAGACAGACCCTCGAACTAACACTCCAAAACAGCCAACAACACCAGGCACCAACCAGCGCCAAAAGGGCAGAGGAGCAAGGCACAGAGCAACACAACGCAGGCACACCGGCACAGCAAACCACAGCACCGCACAAGACGGGCCAAAAAAACACAACACAAGGCACGAAGCACCACGAACAGCTCGACAGAGCAACACAGCACCAAACCCAAGCGCACCAGGCCACAATGGGCGACATGGCAACGAGCGACAGAAACACCGCAACAAAACGAGCAACTCACCGCGGCCTGACAAAGCAGAACACGGACAGAATCCGCCCGGACCAACACAGCACAGGACAGTACAGCAAGGAGCAAAACGTCACACCAAACAACAACCTGCGACAGCGCCAGACAACACCACACCACAACACGAAGCACAGCACCGCACCAGACAGCAGCCCGAGGCACACTGGCCCAGCGCACCACAGCGCCACACAAAACGCACAGCGATCAGGCCCAGCACCGCAACAAAATACTTCACACAGGGCACAGAACACAGCCAAAAGAAACAGCACAGGGCACCGCACACAGCAAAAAGAAACAGCACAGCAAACAACAACACAGCAACAACCACCAAAACCACCGGTACCTAGTAGAGCATATAGCAAAGTTGCAACAAAGTTGCAATCAGCCACATTACGGGGTAGCGGAACCACCACAAAGTTTACCAAGTTGTAATGCAACTTTGATGCAAGTTAGAGATTCTAAACAGGAATGCAACTTTGGGTGAAATACAACTTTGGTTGCAATTTTGAAATTGCATACTCTGGTGCACGGCACACCTATTTCGGAGTTTGAAGGTCCAAAACCAGTTCCACCGCACGTTGAGGAGAAATTTGGAAGGGGCGCCGCCTACGCGGGGCATGGAGCAGTGTAGCAGCGGGGATATCTCAGTTCACCACACGTTTAAGTAGGTTTTTGGCCTGTTTACGTAGGTTTTTGGCCCGGGGACTACTTCCGAAAAAATGCACAAGTTCCCTGGTAAGAGCCCGGTCTTCCAATCTGGAATAGTATATTTTGAGGCATTTTGGGCCCCGGCTAGGCATTACAAACCTGGAAAGCACAAAAATGCAACAAGTGGGTGCCATTTGAAAACAACTCTTTTCCACCTCATACAATTTTGAAGGGTTAGCTAAATTGAGGATGCTTTTCACTAAGTTGAGCTCAACATTGGTTTTTGCACTTTATGTCAAAACGGGCCGCTAGGGCAGGTCCTGCACCACCTGTTGGGCCTTTTCATCCCGCGCCATGGGTACCGCATCATCCACATACGCCTGCGCTGGCGACGTGTGTGGTGCCCTCGCCAGTTGTGGATATTCCCGCGCTATCCAACGCATCAGGGGGACCATGGCCAGCAGGTACAGGAATGGACCCTCCAACCCGCCTTGTGGCACCCCGCTACCTGGGTTACCCACTCGGTACACCCCTTCCCCGTGGCGACCGTGTACCTCCTTGTGTGCAGGTACGTTTCCACGAAGTCACCATATGGGACTCTTAGCTGCCGCCACACCTCCTCTACGAGCCTATGCGGCCTGTTGGGGAACGCCCCCTTCACGTCCAATGACGCCATGAACGCCCCTAGGTCCTCATCATCGAGGTACATATCGTACAGGAAGCTTGCTTCCTGTGTGGGCCTACCCGGCACAGACCCCCACATGTTGTCCGGTATGACTCCCGCTGCATACATCCGCCGCTGTATCCTCCCAAAGATCACCATCCAGACGAGCTTGGCCTCCGTGACGGCACAGCATATTGGTCTCCAGTTCCCCGGCCTCAGATAATCCCCTTTCTTGTACAGGGGCCGCACCTTTCCCCCCCCAATCCCCTGGGGGCTCCACTGTGCGCAACACCTCTGGGACCCTCCCCGCTAGATCATCCAGCTCCGGCGCCTCCAGGTGCTGGTGTGCTTCCGCCACCAGCTGGTCCACTCCCGGGCTCTTTTTCCCCTTGAGAGCCTTCACTGCCCCCTAGCGTCACCCTGCTGCGGTGTATCTCCTCGCTCTGCTCCGCCGTGAACACTCGCGGTAACGTCCTTACCATTCTCCGTGTGATCCCGCTGAGCTCCTGCTGCCCCTGGTTGTGCTGCCTCCTGAAACTCCGCGCCACTTCCACCTTTTGGTTGCCCGTGACCCTGCCACCCTGCAGTCTCACCGCCCGGAATTTCTGTGGTTTTGCAGCCTCAGCGAGCTCTCTGATGTACCGTAGCGACTTGTACGGCACCGCTCTTTCCATGTACCGCTCATGCTCCCCCATCACTTTCTGGTATGTCCTCTCGTGTTCCTCCTCCACAGCCCTCCTCGCTGTTCGCACCCTCTTCTCTGCCTGTGTCACCTCCGTTTGCCACTCTGCTCCCTCTTCCCGCGCCCTTGCCTCCACCTCCTCGTGCTGCTGTTTCCTCAGGGTGGCCACCAGCCTTTGCAGCTTGGGCTATGCCTGCGACTCCCCCCCTTGCTTGGTAAACCCGCATATCCTCGCTGCCCCCCTCATGGCCTGATGCACTTGGCTCCCCTGCCTCATTTCGGCGTGTACCCGCCGCCCCCACTGTTGCCACCTCTCGTCCCCCTCCTCCGGCCACTTCACCATTGGCGACAGGCTGACACCTGCCTCGTCCGACGCTTGCTCATCCTCCTTGTCGTCCCCGGGCTCCCCCACCTTCACGTCCACTGTCACCATCATGGGGCAATGCCCCTTCCTGTCCTGCATTTCTTCCTGCCCCACCATGTATCCCGCCGTCACCCCCTTGACCCAGCTGGCGTCCGCGTACACCGCGTCTATCCACGGCGGCGCGCTGCCTTTCGGTGCCGGGTAGTGTGAGGGGCCTGGCGCTCCATTGTACGACACATCCCGCAGCCTCATTTCCTCCACAAACTTCCGCACCTCGCGGTCCACCTCCGTCTCTGCGCCCCTCCTCCGGGGATTGTAGTTGAAGTCTCCAACCACGATGACTGGCCCCCTCTCCAGCGCCCTGATGTACTCCATCCTCAGCTGCGCCACATACTCCTTGACCCTCCTCCCATGTGGGACATGGCAGTTGATGATGACTACTAATCCATGCTCCGTCGCTACATCATACACCGCCATTCTTCCCCTCGCTCCCACCTTCTTGTCCTTTTCTTTTCTTTGCACTGAACAAAAAAAAAGGACACCTTCTTGTCCTGCACGACGCTGAGCCCTCTGCGCACCAACAGCGGTACCCCCTGCGCCCACTCCCGCTGGTATTCTCTCCCCTCCCTGTCGTACATCTGCGCACACACTACGTTGTCCTTCCCCTGCAACCATATCTTCTGCTACGCCACTACGTCGGGGTCCGCCTCATGCAGCTTCATCTGCTGCCACGCTGCCTTGTCCGCCCGATACAGTGCCGCGGGGTCATTATGGGTGCACAACTTCATGCGTTGCCACCTCCCCTCCCAATCAACTCGCAGCTTCCCGTTGTCTGCCGGGCCTTTTCCTTCCCCTTTGCTCCTTCCCCCCTGCCTTCGTCTGGCGTCTTTCTTCGTCTTCCCGGCCGCCCTCCGCTTCATTAATTGTCACTTTCTCTTCTTGGTCTTCATCCCCGTCTACACCTCTTCTCTTTCCAATTCTCTCGCCTCCTGCTCCGGAACCAGTTGCCCGTGTATTTCCATCACTCTACCTTGCGGGCATACCTGCAATCCTTCCACCGGGTACGGCAGTCTCTCCTCATTTCCCTCCCCCTGATCCTCCCACTGCACGATGGCTGCCCTCGTCACATGTCCCGTGCGATCTTGTTGTTCGATCATCTCCTCCACTGTTCCCACATACCTCCTCCACTTCCCACTCACCCTGTGCGGACCATACACTGTCATCCCTTCCCGCACCGCCCCCTGCTCTTCACGGCCCCGCTGCTCCTCCCCGTACCTGACTCCCCTTGTCGGTTTCCTTCTCGGCCTCCCTTCCCCTTCCCCCTCCTGCTGCCGCTCTGCTTGCAGATCCTGCTCTTCCGCCCCTCTCCTCCGCTTGCCGTCTTCCCTCTCACTACCATCTCTTTTCCCCTCCTCACTGCTCCCCTCTTCCACCCTGTCTCCAGCAGCACCCCCCTGCCCTCCTCCCTCCGCTTCTGCCTCTTCCACCCCTTCTTCTCCCTCCTCTCTTCCTTCCCGCCCGCTTGCCGCCTGCTCCGGCTCCCGGCCTTCCACTCCCCGCGCTTGGTCCTGCTCCTTGTTGTCTCGCTCCTCCCCACTATCCCCCTCCCTTACTATGAATCTCATTTGTCCCCCTCTCCCCCTCCGCATCCCCGTCCACCTACTTGGCCTCCCCCCCCGCTGGTCATCTTCCACCTCCAGGCCTTGCTTCCTGGCCCCCTCCGTGAGCCTTCTCGCTCTCTCCAATGCATCCTTCCTGTGCCCTTCCTCCGTGCCGGGTGCTACTATCCACCTCGGCTGCTCCCCTCCCCTGCTGCTGGCCACCCACTCCAATGCCAACCGGATCTGTTCCCGGATGTCTTCCGCTTCTTCAGCCTCTGCACACCTATCCGTTTGCGACTCCAACGCCCGTAGGACGGCCTTCTCGCGTACCTCCTCCGTTCTCTCAACCCGAACCTCTTCCACCTCCCCGACCTACCGCATGAGCGGGTGCTCCACCTCTTTTAACGGCGTCGCCGTACACACCACCGCTTGGCGCCTATCCCCGCTGTGTTCCACAACCCACCACGTGTGTCCGTGCTGCACCATGTCTGTGACCTCCCGGTCTGCAGCCCCTGTGGCACTCGCCTGTGGGGACACTACTTGTATTGTGTGCCCTTTGGCCCTCCTCCCTGCCACCTGGTCATAGTCTACCATAGCCATAACCTTGTGCATCAGGTGCTTTTCTGTGTCTGGGTCCCACTCTCCGGCCATGCCTCTGCTGCGACGCACTGTCTCCCCAACGTACAGCGCCATGGCCAAGACCTGCCTCGTGGGCCCCGACACCTCCACCGTTCTGCTCGTGCTGTCCACACACGCCGCTACCTGCGCATCCCGCTGCATCTGCATCCACAGCACCGCCTGTTTTGGCTCCACCTTCCTTGCTGTGAGGATCTGCGCCTTTGCTTGCCTCTCGCCCGTCTCCTCCTCCTCCTGCACTGTTCCGCTCCGACCATCCGCATATCCCACCCACACGTCCTTGACTTGGTGGAGGTACACCAGTGGTGCCCCTTCATCTTCCGCCATCTGCAGCCACATGGGCCCTTGTCTCCTGGGCTGCTGTACTCTGATCCCATGGTATCCTCCCTTGGGCTCCTGCGGTCGTCCAGCCTGCACAGGCACCTCGCCAGCGTGCACCCCGGCCTGCACTTGTCCTCCATCGCCTCCGCTCTGGCCTTCAGGTGGTACCTTGCCTTGCTCACCGCCTGCCGTACCTCTTCACCCCTACATCCTTTGATGCGGTCTTCCAGCCCTGGCTGCGCCTCTCCATTTTCTATCAAGACATTCTGCCATGCCGTCGCCTTCCCCCTCAGCCTCTGTGCCCAGTTTTGCAGCATGTCGTGTCTGTCCCTGCCGTTTCCCAGCATGTCCAACCCCTCCGCCGCTGCTTCCTTCTGGCGCTTCTCCTTTTCTTTCTCTGCTCTGTCCAGCTCCGCAGCGTCAATCCCAATCCGCCTTGCCCCTCCCCACCTGGCCCTCGAAATGCAGCGGCTCCTTCCACGTGGGCTCCGTCATCTACTGGATTTCCGGCTGTCCCTCCCAGTGTCCCATGGTGTACACCTGTACCGCCTGTCCCTCCTGGCCGAGTCCAATCCGGACCTCCATACGCGCCGCCGCTGCTGCAGTGACCACCACGTTTGGGACCAGCACATCGTACTGGTACCTTGCTCCTTGCCCGTGGCGTACCTCGACTTCCACCATCCCCCTGTTTCCCACCCTGTCATCCGGGAAAATGATGTGGACTGCCTGTCCCCTCCACTGTGCCGCCGCTGGCCCCTTCGTCGCCACGGGGAATATCGCCTTTGTGTCCTTCCGCGTCATACATTCTCCCCTGCAGTACCTCACACGCCGAATGGCCCCCACTGCCCATTTCTCGTGCCCCACTCCTCCCGTCTCCCGCACCCATTCTTCTGCCACCCTGACAAGGGCCGATATCTCAGCACCTTGCCTCTCACACTCCGGCAGTGGCGCTATACTCTCCATGCCCCCGGGAACGCGTATTGCCACGTGTCCCCCGTGTGCGGATGCACATGGTACGTGCGGTTGGCCATGCACGCCGTCCCTTTGGCCAGCACCATTTTGATGGCCTCCGCCGCCTTCAGTGTCATCTTCTCTCTGAACGCATACACCAACTCCTACCCCCTGTGTCCCCGTGTCAAGGGTGCCGGACTCAATGCCGCCCTAGTGAACTGTGCGCGCACGCCACTCGCATCATGCCCTCCTCCTGGCAGCTCCCCTCCCCACTCATTCCTGACCGGGACCCCCTTTCCCTTGTCCGCTCGCCACGTCATATGCCAACCCCTCCTCCGGTGTCCCCCCGCCGCCACCCTTTACCCTCCCCTCCATCCCGGCTCCAGCCACACCGCTCTGTCCGGTCGCATCTGGACCGCTCTCTCCGCCCCTCAGCCGGTCCCCACATCCTCCCTCTGCTGCAGCTGCAACACCGCATCTCCCCCCCCTGTGACCCACATGTCCACCCCCCCTGCCTGCCTCCTGTGCCACTCACCTTTCCCCGTACCCTCTGACACATCCATATACTCCATTTCCTGTACTTGCACTCCTAGCACACCTTCCCATCCTGCCTGTGGTTTCCTGTCTCGCGCTGTACCCCCCCCACTCCCCTCCTCTCCCTCCCGGGACCCTCTTGTCCCTGGCACCTCCACCACCTCTCACCCCCCTCCTGGATCAGTATGTGATGTACATCGTGCCACATTTGCTCCTCTGTCCGCTCTCTTTCTCCCCCCCCCTTCTCAGGACCTTCTTCAGCAAACTCCTCCTCCATTGTCACTTCCGCGTCGCCTTTCGACTCTGTCCCGTCTTCGTCGTCTGCCTCCGCCACTGCCTCTGCTTCCTCTTCCCCTGGGGGCCACAGCAGCTCGTAGTGTCCCCCTCCTCGTCTGCTCCACAGTAGCGCCGCCGCCGTTCGCTTTCCTTCACACACCCCCTCCATCTTCCGATATACCTCCCAAGGTCCCCACTCCTGGTACATTGCCACTCTGCATCCCTTGCTCTGCGCCCACCTCCCAACTTCACATGCTCCTCCCCATATCTCTCCCCTGCGCCCCTTGTCCAGGTACTGATCCCACGTCCGCGCTGCCGCATCCCTCATGACTCTCCGCGCCCAGCCCGACTCTGGGGGCCGCGCCATATCTCCTTCCGTGAGCGCTCTGCGCACCTTCTCTGCCGCTGCCTGTCCCCCTGCTCCGTCCACCGCGCTTAGTGCCCAATATAGGCACTTGCCATCTCCTGGTATGACCTGTCGCCTCGCCCTTTCCGGCATTTCTTCCGGCCCTTCCTGTCCCTCTTGTGCACTGTCAAGCACCCTTTGCACCGCCGCCGCCACTTCCGCCGCGTCACTGCAGACGACCCCAGACTCACTCCGGCGAGCAAGGAACTCCTTCTGACGAGTTGCGGCTCCCTCCAGCAAATCACTGATCTCCGTGCACGAGTATTGGGTGAGTCGCCACGCGGCAACAGTCTCTGATATCGCGACCTGGACAGATCCTTTGCATCGACTGCAGTCTCCAACATGGTGTTCTCACACGTCTCGCCGCATCCTGTCGAACGAACTCGTCAGTTGATGCGGCTTGGCTGCGTGACCACCTACGCGGCGTCCACCAAAGTCACTGTGATGTCACTGCTGCGGTGTCAGTCGGCAAGGTGGGCAAACACCGAACACAAACTTTCTGTAACAGGACTGGGGCTCCATCTGCTTCACGGCCGTTGACCATTCCAAGTTTTGGTGCAACGTAGCGGTTCCAAAACGTTTTTTATAGTAAATTTATACCAAAGTTCACAAAGTTCAAAACACCCTCAGCGGCACGGCAAAATAACTGAAATGCAGTGTTGTTCAAGAACGGTTGAAGTCTCTCAATGACAAACAAATCACTGAAATTTGTGGGACCCTTGCTGGGTCTGCAGCACTCATATTCACAACCTCTGGAGATACAACAGAACACAAAAATAAGGTATCGCCGGCAAGGTGGCAAATGTAATACCTGCATTCCTACATTCAAAAAGCTCAGTTTTCTGTATGATAAAATGTTTCTACTCTACTATATCCTACACAAGTTTTCATTTGGCACTCTGCGCACGCGCTGCTCTGGCGAATGTTCTCTCCTGACTGTGCGCTGCTCTGGTGACTGTTCTGTCCTGACTGCATACTGTATGTAAACATGGAAGCATAAATGTGGAGTGCCAGAATAGGCAGATTGAAGCCGGGAAGACTGTCCATCTGGACCGGCTTTAGTGAGGAGCTCCCCTTCCCGCCAGAGGCAGCCACCATATTAAACAACAAGGAGATGTGAGATGACGCTGCGGATGTGGCCGCCCTTACTTACTTACTTACTATGTGGATCGGGGCCTGGAACAGACTGACGCCACAGACTTCGTGTCTGTCAACGGCGTGGTAGCAGAGCCCTGGAGGCAATACTTCGCGGTTTCCCCCGTTGAAGTAGGCGAATCAGAAGATCTCCTTTCTGATGATGAGTCCGATCTGGTTCGAGGGTATACCGATCGACGCTTTCATGACTGTGTAAGCCAGCGAGAGGGGAAGGGCCAGCACAAAGGATGGTGGAAAGTGGACGCCATCGTCTCTGGTTCCTATAACAAGAATGCCTTTGTAAGGAGGGTACTAGACCAATTGTCCAACCAGGACGAGCCGATTGGCGGGAAACCACCGTCCTACCTTGATCTGTTGCGCAGCCAGGCCTGAGATGGGCCAATGAGCCACTTGGGGAGACCCCCAGAGCAGAAGCTGAGGGGGCTGAATGCCCCACAGGTAAGCTCAGTGGTTCAGGTGCCCGGCAAGACCAAGGCGGAGTACGACGAGATCAAGGCATTAAGGACTAGGCTGAAGCAGAAGAACGAGGACACCTTCCTCGGTGGAAAGCCTGTGTTCCTACCGCCAGTCCGTGGAGCATATGGGGAGGCCAAGATACGAACAGAAGCAGACCCCCGTGTTTAGGGGCACCGGGAGTTTGCCCTCGGGGCGAGAGGAAAGGGGCCATGGAGAAGATCCTCAGGGACTTCATCCACAGAGGCTTGCTTGAGATCTTTCACTCTGAAAGGGCCTGCCTCTGTTTCGTCGTTTCCAAGAAGGCGGCGGCTCGTTGTTGACTACCGCGGCATAAATGCCGAAACGCAGCATGACAGCTACACGCCGCCCCTCACTGAGGACATGCTGCAGAAGCAATTCCGGCGGAGGATCTTCACCGTTATCGACCTGAAACATGCTTACCATCAGATGCCTCTCCGCGACATATCCCGTGCCTGCACAGCCATGAGCACCCCACTTGGACACTTCCAGTGGAAGGTGATGCCCATGGGTGTTACCAACGGGAATGCGGCTTTCCAGAGGATGCTGGAGAACCTGCTGGAGCCGGTGCCTGACTGTGCGGATGCTTTTGTCGATGACCTGAATATTGCATCACGGCATCCCACCATGAGCTGAGATGAGCGGCTGGAGGCACATGAGAGGGACATCACCAGACTGCTCGACCGGCTGGTACGGCACAGACTCACGGGCAGCAGCAACAACAGCATTGCAGTAAGCGAAGTGGTCTTCACCGGCCAAGTTGTTCACAACAGGCAGCAGAAGCCCATACATCGAAAGGGAGCGGCGATTGAGCACTGGGAGAAGCGCAAGACGGTGTCCGATTTGAGGGCATCCCTAGGGTTCTGCAACTACTACTCGGGGTATATTGAGATGTATGCCACGTATGCTGCCCCCATGACAGTCATGCTCAAGAGCCTGCCAGAAGAGAGCAAGAAGGGGTCCAAGAAGGCTGTGGTCTGGAATGATGAGTTGCACAGAGCCTTTCAGGGAAAAAACTAGTTGCTGCAAACCGCAGTGGGTCTGTGCCTCGTGGATCCGGAGCGAGGGTTCGCCCTGCGCACTGACGCCTTCAACTACGGGACCCGTGCAGTGTTGAAGCAAGTGTTGGATGATGGGAGGCATGTGCCTGTGTTCTTCTGGAGCCGAGGCCTGACGGAAGGCCAGAGGCGGAGATGGACGCCCCGTGAGAAACGAGGCGTATGCCATTGTCATGGCTCTCAGGAGCTGGACCGGGTGCAAAGGCCCCCATCCTGTCACGGTCTGCACAGAGAATCAGAGTCTGTAGTCGTGGCACAAGGAGCACGTTGACACCCCCTCAGGATCAGCCTCCCAAAGAGCCAGATGGCACGAGACCTTGGCCAAAGTGGACTTCACGGAGGTATACGTTCCAGGATAGCACAACACCGTGGCGGACTGTCTCAGCAGGTTGGCCTATCCTGCCAGTAAGGGCATGACGGATGCTTCTGCCCACGACGATGAGGCTGAGACTGCATGGGGCCATCACGATCATTGATATCGAGCGCATGATGGAGGAGGATGGCGTCAAATGCTTCGTCGTCATGGCTGCAGAGGCTCCCATTGCATGAGGGTAAGCAGAGCGGTCCAAATACTCGCCACTAAGGGTGCTGAGTCCGACAAGAACCTCTTCCCTCAGTCGTGCCTCCAGTATGACTGCAGCGAGGACTACGGCAAGTCTAAGGCCTATGGGTCCGAGTACCGGGCTGCGACTGATCCTGACGACAGTCAGAAGTGGCCAAAGTGGCTCTGGGAGGAAGATGGCAAGCTCGACTGGAATGATAAGTTGTTAGTATCGGAGTTTCGGGTGCTTGAGCTTTGTGCAGCTTGGCACCACGACATGATGCACGCGAGGTCGAGGAAGCAGGCCCTCGATATGCAATGCCGGTTGGAAGTAGATGAGGGCAGTCTCTACAATGCCATCGGTCAGGTCAACAAGGGTTGTTCAGTTTGTCAGGCGTGCAATCCTGACAATCGGAGTGTCAAGGGAGAAGCGCAATTGACGCCGATTCCTGACCAGCCCATGGAGAGTGTAGCCGTGGACGTCTTCTTAATGCAGTAAGTGCAAATCGGGAAGGAAGTTTTCGCTTGTGTGGTCCTTTGTGTCAACGGACATAGGGGCTACATCGCGGCCATCCCGTCGCGCAATAAGGGGTGGCTAGCCAACAAAGCGGCAGTCACGATGATTCGGCATTGGCTGACCGTCTTCGGCGTCCCCCGCACCATTTGCAGTGACCATGGACCCCAGTTCACTGGCGGCTGGTTCAAGACCATGTGGTCCCTCATGGGGATGCAGCATGCCAAGAGCCTTGCCTATCCCAGCCGGTCCAATGGCCGAGCTGAAGTGGCTGGAAAGCAGCCGTTTAGGAAGCTGCACAGGATTCACCTCACGCACAAGCGCCGAAACTGCATTGATGATGTGTGGCCAGCTCTTAAGGCCCATCACCACAGCCCCACACCGGGTGGCTTGTCGCCTCACCAGATTCTCTTCTGCATGGACACCTGGGTCCGGGGCTTCCCTTGTCAGTTGATGGCATGGCAATGGATGCCAAGGAGTTCTACACGCGGCAGGAGACTACGGCGCAGGAGACTTGCGAGCAGCTGGAGAAGGAGCATGCCGTGCGAGCTAAGAGCGCCCGAAAACCTACAGCGCATAAGTTCAGGGTGGGTGACCCGGTGTGGGTGCTGAGGCCCCAACCTATGGGCACTCATCGCACTAAGACCTGGTCCACACCCGAAGAGGTGGTCGGCAGAAGTTTTGAGGTGACCTACTGCATCAAGGTGGGCCCCGGACAGTTCAGGGAGCAACATGAAAGTCAGCTCCGTGCCCGTGAGACTGACATTTGTGGGAAGCCTGTGTCCCTGGGCAACACAGCCCATGAGGCCCGTTTGGACGACGACGATGCTGAGCAGGACGACTATACCGTCGAGAAGATCCTGGCCCTGCGTCCGAACGCTCCAGCGCCTGGCGAATCAGAGCTTAAGATGCGCTGGCGGACCCATGGGCCGTCTGATGACACCTGGGAACCCGTCTTTTCCTCTGCGCTGCGGATCGAAACCCCCTTTATGGGGTATGTCCGCAAGCACAAGACAATGCTCCAGGTCTCTGACTTGGAAGGTCTCACCCTGGCAATTGAAGCCATGGGCGACCGATCACTGCCCTCAGCTCTCTCCTGAATGAGCGGTGTGAGCGCTAGTCTGTCCTGTCGTCACATCGTCCCTCGCTTGCTTGCCCTCTCCCAGATCTGGTGCAATATGGTTCTTGTGAAGTTGTTGAAATGCTGCGCAAGTGGAGCAGGCCCCTAATCGGGTGATTTGACACAGCTGTTGCGTGTCGCTCTGATCTCTGCGTGATGCTGACCTCCCGGAGCCGAGTTGGGCCGACCCAGTTCTGCTCCCTCTGTCTCGGTTATGGTGGAAATATGGTGTCTGACCCCCCACTGTTGAAACCACAGCTAACCAGGTGGGAGCAGAGATGTGAAGCCCAAGCAGAGGGCCACATCCCGGCTTGCTGAATCCGGTGGAAACTAAGTGAATGGGGGGCCTACCTCAAGCGTTGCAACTATCACCTACCATCTGTCACTCTGCCTCCTGATGCATCTGTGGGAAACCAGGTAGGGCAACTAACCCCTTCATTCTTCTGAGCTTTGGGGGCTTTCAAGCCCATAAGACGTTGCGCAACGCGTGTTGCCGCCATCAACACTGCGATTGTGTGTGGTCTGGTTCTGTGGCTACTGCAGGGATGCAGACCGTACGTGAGTTTCTGGGAGTTGCTTGCCTTAGGGCATTTGTTTCCCCACTCCCAGTGCTGACGCCTTATCCTGAGCAGGGCATGGTTTCGTACTCCTTACAGAGCGTGTTCATGTGCCTATTGAGGTATATGCCTGTGTCATTTCACTGCTTTCCAGGATGTGAGTCATCCATTGCTGTCTTATTTTCCATCATACACCAGCAACCTCAGGAATTCTGAATCATACTGAGAGTCGCCATGTACGTGTCCACACGGTCCTGGTGGGCTACTACTGAGCTACAGATTGTCCAAATCAGGGACACGAACCGACATACGGGGGCAACCATGTGCGCCATGTGCATTCTTTTACATATGGTCCACTCTGGACCGGTAGCTAAGTACAGCTTGTGCCTGTGATAGTGTGTGTTCGTGACTGTGCCTGCGGCTGAGATCCTGAAGGTGCGCGGCAGAAAGCCCAGTTTGCTGAAGTGAACTCCCAGCGGTCAGCCACTGTCAGTCCCAGTGTGCGCCTAGAGACTTGCCTCCGCAGTCGGGTGGTGACCTTGATTGTCCTGACCTCGGGAAACTAGTGGTTTGAGGAGTCGACGCCTCCGCTCAGACTGCATGGGAACTCCCCGATGTATGGCGTTCGTGGTAATGTGGCGAGGGAGAAGACAGCCTTGATGCCCGAACCCTTATGGAGGATCTCGTGCGGCTTTCCAACTCAGGACTCGCGTCGTGGATATGGACATGGTGTGTCCTTGGAAAGACCCGTGGGGACTGTCCCACAGCCTGCGGCCTTGGGAAGCCTGGGCAGCCCTGACGGATCTCTGTGGTTGTTCTCAGCCCCCGGAACTACCACGGTCGTCGAGTGACGTCTATGTTGGCCGTCTATGCCACTGCCACTGTGGTGGTGACCGTCGCAGTCGGCATGTGGTGCGTCTGGTATGGGTTAACAGGTTCTTTGGATGCCGAACAAGTGCCGTTGGAACCCTGGATTTGATACATCATACTATTTACAGGTCGTACCTGTCAACCTTTGACGATTTTCATCCATTTTTGGGGAATTTTTTCCGTTTGTGTGGGACTTTGGAGTCATCCGGAGATTCTGACCCCAGTATGTGCCTGAGGAGGGAATTCCCCCCCTCTTGGCCTGTGTACCCGCTGCCATGCTTGGGTGTGATCGAGCCCCTGCATGGCCTGCTCTAAGCAGGAGGTTGAAGCGGTACCCGGGACCTCGTGGCCCATTCGGTGAATGTCCAACCTTCCCCGTCACACATGCCTATTCCCTGTCCTGCTTGTGGGGATGTGTTTGCTCCAGAGCCTTCGGAATCTGCAATGCAGCAATCCCTTGCCTAACCTTCCCAATCTGTTGAATCGATCTGGAATTGGGATAATTTCAATCTCACCATTGAATCTTGCGGGAAATCGACTAAATGCAATTATTCTGACCGCATTTCTCACCGCCATGAAATTGCCGCCAATCGTTGGCCGCGAGCGGTTCGGCGCCGACTTTCTCTGGCGACTTTTGATTTCACCTTTTCTCCTGTACCTTTGAGGTTGGAAAGGAAGTTAAGTGCTGCATCTGTAGGGTATTTCATGTACATTTATTTGGTACACTCACCACCATTTTTTGACGTTGCGTCATGGAGAAAATCGGGGACCAAAATTTTCAGTCAAGCGACCGAAATCATGTTACCATGGACCAGGACTTCGTCGGGAACTCTACATCCTCCCCTCTTGCCTTCCTTTCATACCCCTTTCAGATCGGCAAATCGCTTCCTTTGGGGAAGCGGCTTACAAGGGTCTTTTGCGACACATATGTGTGCGAAAAAGCCAAGTTTTAATCAGGCGCAAACACTAAAGTTGTGTACTTGTGAGCATGAACGTAAGTAACTTAACAGAATGCTCACAAGACGAAAAGCCTGAGCCAATGTTCGGTTTTTGAGCTAGCTGAACGATGGCTCAACGCAATTCGATGCGGAACAAAATATGGTCGTTTGAAAAGACGACTTTTCCTCTACAATATGGCCAAAATGGCTGTGACGGCAAGGCTCGTTCTTGAAGCCAACGGCCAATTTAGCCTCAAACGAAGACAGTATGAAGCGCAGAGACCACGAAGAAGGTTGTGCAAACCTTGGTTGATTTTAACAAGCTTGTCTACTAGTTTATATAACATTGCCTTTTGAGCAGGCACGCCATTTATGCTTTTCGCACCTGTGCCCATATGCATGCATAATTGACTTCGGATTCAAGAGACTACTTGACCCATAGTAGGCATGTTTGTAAACACTTACTACCCGTCCTTCAATGTGGCTATATGTCATATTATATGGGCGTTGATGTCCCATGGGTATATATGTATCAAAATTGTCTTTTGGGCCATTTGTCCCACTTCCCGTGTGCTCCAAGGGTCGAAGTGTTACAAATGGTTTCTTTGTGCTTCGGACCTGAGTCATCTCAAATAAAGGGACTTAAGGCTTTGGGTTGCTTCCATGCAAAAGCCCAAAATCCATCTCCCTTGGGAACCGGAGATACAATGTTTGGAGTAAACACTTTTGGAACGACCAACCCTCTTTTCGACCACAATGGCACCCACCTCAATCTCCTCCTTATTGTTATCCCCGAGGTTGTGTGCACGCAATATCCAAGGTTAGGGGCGATTTGGAACAGGCTATGTCGCCATTAATCCTCACCTTGAAATGGGAGAGCCATGGGTTAGCAAATCTGGGGTATGTTGCTGCTTGCCCTTTCTTCGTGTACCATTTTTCTGCTAACAAGAAAAATAGCTGAACGTGACGTCAAGGGTTGACATGGGGCACATACTGGGACCTGAATCCCATGTGTCTATAGCAAATTTGGTTAGACCTTTGCTCGCCTTGGCCATGGACAAGTGCGATCGTGAGTGTGGGGCGTTCCGGCCAAATTCCGCTGTTTTTGCCATGTTAGACCGGGTCGGGAACACCATATCTCCATGGGCCAAGGGAGCTCGCCCATAGGGAAGGGAAATTCTTGTGGCATATGACCAACGGTCAATCGCCCTAGGCAAGCTCGAGTTATGCAACTTACAGTGCGTGCCACGTTGCCCAAATTTGCATTCCTTGTTGTTTTCTGCAGGGTTGGTGCAATACTGCGTATATATACGCGTAACGTATATATACGTGTACCGTATCGCGAGAATATAGTACAGTACGCGTCTGTTTCTGTGGCCTGCGTCCGGCGCCTGTCGTGCTTACCGCCAACACAAAAAATGTGCCAGAAGAGAAAAATCAACGCGCCGAGTTTTACAGTCTGGCGGCATTCCAAAAAGGCGAAAATCCTAACTGGCTTTTTCAACACATTTGTTTAGGGGTTTGCCTCATAAAAACTGATTTCTTGAAATTTGTGACTGTTTACGCTAAGGAAAACCACCACTCTGTCCGCAACTCCTTTGCGCATCGCCGTATGTGCCTGCCACTGTTTGGAACCACGTCTGCGTAGAGATACAAGCGTCGCGAACCTTTGGTGCAGAACTGTAGAATGCCACAGTGGTCTCGCGCGAGCAGTGAACAAGATGCAAGCGACGCATTCCAAAGGTGCCGGTGACGGTGTCCCTCACAGGGAACGCAGTGTCACTCACAATGAAGGCGCGAACGACAATGATGCCGATGAATGGGACCAATGGGATGGAGTCTTTGCGAACCAATGGCAGCGACACCAGTGCGAGGGCTTCTGCTGGAGGCAGCAAAGAGAAGGCAAGCAGCCCATGTCTTACGCTGCCTGGTCACAACTGATGACACAGTTCGACGCCGAGCTGGAGCTCAAGAGGCTTTGGGTAGCAGATCAGGGGAAGCAGTGAGCACAGGTTTGAACTTCTACTCCTCCCCTTCCTCCTCCGGACAAAAAAGAATATCAGGCAGAACACAGGGCTCTTTGAAGGCTGGGTCCCTGATTTTTCTTAACAGGCGCATATTCTGATAAATATAGACCAGTTTTTCAACCTTCTGGCCATGGAGCCTGTTTCTGCTCTTCGAATGGGTAAATCGGAACACACTCCAGTTGCGCTCAGCTGCAGGGGCCACGGTAGGTGTAGAATGTACACGGAGGGCAATGTGCCTTAGGACGGTATTTTCATAACAGAATGCCTCAGATCAGTTGAGTCCTCCCAAGGAGAGACTCTCCTTTGTGAAGATTTCATCATCTGCGAACTCGCCAGATCTCATCAGGAACTGCTGGAGTTGGAGTTTTGCTGTTGCAGCATATCCGTTGCCAGCAACAGATTCAAATACTTGAGCATCATTCTGCCTGATCTCAGTGTCCTTCAATGGGTCAGTATCAGGATTCATCAAAGCAGAGTTCAGGACATAACTGGCCGCATGAACAGGGTGGTGCAGAAACTTCTACCTTTCCAGACCTATATTCTGTGCCTGTTTCTGTTCAGATTTGGGCAGTCCCTGGTGCTCTGCAATGTGCTATTGGAAGGTGGCCATGTCGTGGTACACAAGGGAATTGTAACTGGAGCCTTCAGTCTCTGCCTTGCTGATCATGAGCGCCAGTGGCCGCAGCAGCGTGCGCCAGTTCGTCAACAGCTTCGAGAAGGATGACGACAAGAGGATCTCACTGACGACCTCTGTTCTTGTGCTGTCGCTGGTGTGGTACGACCACTTGGTGTTAGACCAGTCTGGTGAACCAACACCGCTCTGCATTGGGGCTTTGTTCTTTGACATCAACTTAAGACATGGGTAATTGGTTGCAAACCGGGTTTCGCCAGGCAGTGGAGGCTCAGTCGTATCTTGCTCTGCATCTTTTTCTTTGTGCTTCTTCTGCTCGTCCTTCAAAATGCCAGAGGCTCTGAGCGATTCCGGACAAAACTCAGAACTGTCCTGCATTTGGTGATACAACCTTTGACAGTGGGCAGTGCACAGAGGTCCTTGAACATTAGGTTGTGGTCGTGAATGGTACATCCAATTTTTGTCACAAAGTGATCTGCCTCGAAGTTTTCAGCCTCATCCAACTTAGTCAGAGCTGCTTGCATCACAGCTGCGTTGTCTGCAAACACCGTGGACGTGGGACACGGCAAATTCAATTGGCGAACAACCTCAAGAGCATCATGAATGCCTTCAGTGTGTGATTGCGTGTGTGTCTGGCTTTTTGTTGTTCTGAACAAGATCTACCTCCAAATGAGGTGATTCTAAAAATTTACTTTGATGCCACGGGCTTGTGGCCTGAGATGGAGGCTTGTTTTGTGCTGGCAGGCTAGTGACGTGTTCCCGTGGGGGGCCTGGCCACGGGACGCTGCGGTGGACACGCACAAGCAAGCAGGCAGGCAAAGCACTGCGCTCACAGGGGCATCATCACGCTCGTGTCATGTGACAAAGCGTTTCAGGATCCTTGCCACTCTGAAACAAGGGAACAAAAGTATGTACAGCAACACATCAGGAACTGTACACATGGCGTTAAGACTGGACTGGGGTAAGGGCATCACAGGACAATGGACACTCAGTCCCAACTCATATCCCCATCCCTGGTCCGACCCTCTCAGTGGCTGGCAGGGGCGGGGGCTCAAACACAACCCATGCCCTGCTCAGTCCAGACCCTGAAGCCCTGCCAATAGGGGAGGGTGTCCCGCCCGACCACAGGCGATTTTCTGGGAACCAAGGAGCTCCAAGGCCAACCAACAGTAGTTCCCCATGCTCCTCTAACGGCAGGTCCCAACTCCCCTTCTGAGTGAGGGATAGGGCCCCGCCATTATCCCCTAGGTGTTCGTAGCCGAAAATCGGCTGTTTCAGCCCAAACTGATGTTAGCTCGGAAAACTCTAAAATTGACCCCTTGTCTGGACCCGCCAGAGGTAGGGACGAGGCAACCGACCCTATGCCCTTCGCGTACAAACTCCCTGGAGCCCCCACCCAACTTGTTTCCCTCTGAGGTCCCGGCATCAGGGCACCACGGGTTCGCCAAGTGGGGTCATGATGGCAAAATCACCAACATTGGCGTCATTTCCACGCGTGGCTCGCCCGGCAAGGGCAAGGCCAATAGCTCACAGGATAGAAAGCAGGACCTGGAACCTATATCTGAGTGCACAACTTGAAATTGGGTCCGGGATCCTTGTGGGCATAGAGATATGGGGCCGCCAATTGACCACATGTGGGGGTGAAATTGGGGTCCCAAAAGGGGGTCATTTTGGCTGCTCAAAATGAGCCAAAATCGGGGGTGCCCTCAATAGTATATCTCCACGCCGGCTTGGAGATCAGATTCGCCATTCCATACACGATTCACCAGGAGTCCTACGATGACTCCCATGCCCTTGCCCACCAAAAATCTCCATCTCGGTCGGCGTGGTGACAATCCAACTTGGGTCCACAATTGCAAAAACGGCAAAATTGTCCACACTCACTTTGTGCTAGCACCTTGACGAAGGTTGCTCCGCTTCGCCCACGTGGTGTGCGAACCATGGTGACCAATATCCATAACACCCATGTCATATATGGTCCGTTGGTCCATGCGTCCGGCGTGCACGAGGGGGCTGAACATGGTGCATGGCGGGCAGAAAATGTTAAAATTGCTCAAAATGGCCAAAAATGCGCACACTCATGGGTGGGGCAAATGAGGCACATGCCCGACTTGGACCGGAGTGTGCGATAGGATTGGTATCAAGTCATATGCGTCCAACATATCTTCTGGGCTTTCCCCAAACCCCTCCGGTTTTTGGGAATGGCAGGGTCGCCAAGTGAGCCCATGATTTGGGATCGTCCCAAATCGCCAACATGGCAGCCACGGTATGCCAAGCCCAAGGGGAGTTATTCGCCGAGTTCAAGATATGTCGGGCACCGAAGTTTGTACCCTCAGAACATACTTGGGTCATGATGTCAATTGTGCGCAACGTTGAGATACATGGTCGCCACTTGACATCATGACGGGCAAAAAACAGCAAAATTGGCGAAAAGACACGCAAAAGTGCCCTGAAAATTGCACAATCATATTATAATATCTTCGGCTTGGATTGAGTAATCGACCGTTCCTTCCAAACACAATGACTCGACACCAATGACCTTGGATTCCACATATGTGCTCCACTTGAGGCGCTTTGGAAGGCCACGCGCGCTGCCTCCGAAGTGGGCACATGCAAACACGGAATATTGCAAAGAACACACCTTGCTCGCAGCGCATCGCTTCGGGAGCGCTCCACAAGCGTCCCTTCACGAAGGTTAGGTTTGCGAGTGTTGGTTGGGAGTGTAATGAAGGGCTTCGTGCGATATGGGGTCCATTAGCGGGTTAGTCTTCGAATGGTGCCCCGCCAAATGGGCACGTGATATGACACCAAATATGGCATACAACCCTACCCTCGCCTTCTACACCCAACCTGGTGGCCTAGAATCAAAGTGTGCCTATATTCTGGACTACCTTTGGCCCCTTAACACGCATGCAAGTGCTTTGGTCGAAAATCGACCTCGTTTCGGAAAGCCGAATTTTAGCATGCACGCAAAATATGTTGCCAATATATATATGGAGATCATATATGTACTATCCGGGGAAGACAAGTGATATGCCCCGGATGTGGAGGCAAGCAAAGAGGGAGGAAACGCCAACTCAACATACTTCTACACGTACTTGGACACCAAGTACGTGAGATTGCCCATTTCTTGGAAAACACTCAAAATGAATAACCTTTCGGGCCTATGGAGTTGGGATCCTTTGGCCTCATCCTATGACTATGGGGGGCAAAACCTCATACACAGTGTTTATGAGGCACGTTAATTCGTCCTTGGGCGCTTGAACGCTCGTAACCCTTGTTATTCCACTTGGGGGTTCAAAGCGCCTTCGGCCGCCCAGATTTTCTGGGAATAATCTGGGACACAATGCGTTTTATCAAGGAAAAATATTGCGGATCACCCGAAGAGTGTTTCAGTCTTGAATTCCAAAAAGATCGTTTTACAGAATCATCTAATGCAGTGCACGGAAAGGGCGACGTCAGGCGGCGATTTCACGACAATTGGAAATCGCGGTAGAAATCGGGTATTTCACCGATTTCTAACCGCAAATCGACCAAGACAGTAAAATTATGGTAATTCCATCGATTTAATGGTTAGAAATCGGATTCCAGATTTCGCGGGTTGGAGAACAGGGATATCCCGCTGGCAGCCGGTGTCAACGGCTTCGACACGAGTGTGACGGCTCACAGTCCTCCGGGCCATGGGCCATAACGGGTGTGAAGGCTCACAGGCCTCCGGGCCATGGGCCATAGGTTCTGGGTACCGCTTCACCACCCTCCTTAGAGCAAACCCTGGGGGGGGCTCGATAACACCCAAGCATGGCGGCGGGTACCCAGGACCATCCCCTGAAAAGAGTGGGGGGGTGTCACATCCTTGCTTCAGGCCGATTTGCAAGTTAGGCTGCCCATTACAACTCATGGTAAAACAGGTATGATGCTGTAGTGGTAAGTAATCAGAGGTATAGTATCAAGTATCAAGGGTGCCGGCTGCGACGGTCAGTACCACAGTGGCAGTAGCATACACGGCCAACATAGGCGCCACACGACGACCGAGGTGGTCCCACAGGTCGAAGGCGACGACAATTATCCATCAGGCTACCCCAGGCTTCCCAAGGCGGCAGTCTGGGGGAGAGTACCCACGGGTCTTTTCTTGGGCGCACCATGTCCATATCCACGACGCGAGTCCAGAGTGGTAAAGCCGGACAAGCTCCTCCATAAGGGATCGGGCATCAAGGCCGTCTTTTCCCTCGCCCCATTACCACGAAGGCCATGCATGAGGGAGTCCTCATGCAGTCTGGGCAGAAGTGTCGACTCCTCAAACCACAAGTTTCCCAGGCAGACTGACCGAGGTCAGGACACCGGAGGTCGCCACCCGACTGCAAGTGCGTCTGCGAGTCGGTAGACTCACACTGGGACTGACAGTGGCGGACCGCTGGGAGTGTAGTCAGGCAACTGGGCTTCCCGCCTGGCGCCATCAGGCTCTCAGCACATCACAGCCACTAGGGCACACGGTATCACGGGCACTCAAACAGAAGAATCTGTACTTAAGTACTGGGCCAGGCTGGACATTATGTAGAAGCATGTACACGGCGACTCAGGGCGCCTTTGTATTCCTATTCGTGTCCCTTCGGGGGGAAAAACAGTCCATTCCTCAGTGATGGGCTGACCACACTTAACATACAAATGCACATATCCTGGGGGGCAGAAAAGTAAGCAAAAAATGGGGTAATAGGCGTGTAAACACACTCTCGACAGAGCGCCAAACCAAGCCCCGGTTAGGATAAGGCATATGCAGAATGGTGGACAGGAAAACGCCTGAGTTCAGGCCATATATAGTCTGCAGACACACGTGGACTGGTCTGGATCCCGCAAGTGCCATTGGACCAGACCAGACACCCAAAAATCGCAGCGCCGATCACAGCAGCATCCGTTGCGCAACGTCGTACGGGCTTCAAGGCCCTGAGAGCTCGGGAATTGTCAAGGTCAGTCGCCCTGCCTGGTTTCCCAAGGATTCAGCAGGCGGGGAGTGACGAAGAGAAGTGGAAGAGAGGGGCCATCCTCCCCTGGATTCAGCAGGGGGGGGTATATAGCCACTCTGATGGCAGGTCACCGGAAGATGGAAGAGAGCAAGCAAGTGAGGGACAATCCGTCGACCAAACAAGTGCTCAAACTGCATCAGGGGAGAGCTCAGGGCGGTGATCAGGCGCACCTGGCTGCAATCGCCCGGGTGAGTGCTGCCAAGTCCGAGACGTGGATCTTGGTCCTGTGCCTGCGGATGTAGTCCATGAAGGGGGTATTAATCCGCGGCACGAACAAGGAGACGGGTTCCCAGGTGTCGTGGGACGGCCCATAGCCTCGCCAACGAACCTTGAAGTCCAGGCCTCCGGGTGCCGAGGCATTCGAACGCTGGGCCAGGATCTTCTCGACGGTATAGTCGTCCTGCTCAGCATAGTCGTCGTCCGAATCAGTCTCATGTGCGGCATAGTCGAGAGACACATGCTGGCCACGGAGGTCGGGTTCCCGCACACGGAGTTGACTCTCGTGGCTCTCCCAGAACTGTCCGTGAGCCCACCTTGATGCGGTAGGTGTCCTCACCAATCATGCGGACCACCTCTCCGGGTGTGAACCAGGTTTTGGTGCGGTGGGTGCCCGTAGGGCGGGGTATGATCACCCACACCGGGTCTCCCACCCTGAACTTTTGCGCTGTCGAGCTCGGGGCAGACTTCTGACGCTCAGGATGCTCCTTCTCAAGCTGCTGGCGAATGTCCCGCGCCGTTGCCTCTTGCCGCGCAATAAATTCTTTGGCGTCCATGGCCATACCATCACCAGACAAGGGAAGTCCCCGACCAAGGGGGTCCCTGCGGAACAGAATCTGGTAAGGGGACAAACCACCCGCAGTGGGGGTGTCATGATGGGCCTTCAGAGCGGGCCACATCTCCTCAAACCAGTTCCAACGTGGATTGGTGATGTGAATCTTGCGCAGCTTCTCAAACAGCTGCCTTCGAGCCACTTCAGCCCGGCCATTGGACCGGCTGAGATAGGCAACGCTCTTGGCATGACGTATTCCCATGAGGGAACACATAGCCTTGAACCAGCCACCAGTAAACTGGGGCCCTCGGTCAGTGCAAATGGTGCGGGGGATGTCAAAGACGGTCAGCCAATGACGAATCATCATGACTGCCACTTCCTTGGCAAGCAACCCCTTTTTGCGTGCCGGAACGGCTACTACGTAGCCGCTGTGGCGATCCACACAAAGGACCACACAGTCAAAGGTCTCCTTGCCTCTGTGAACTTCGGGCATAGAGAAGACGTCCATGGGCAACGCTCTCCATGGGCTGGTCAGGCACCGGGGTCCATTGGGCTTCCCCCTTGACGTTCCGGTTATCGGGATTGCAGGCCTGACAGACCGAGCAACCCTTCCTGACCTTCTTGATGGCACTGTAGAGACCGATTTGGTCGATCTCAAACCGGCGCTGCATGTCCAGAGCTTGCTTCTTGACCCCTGGGTGCATCATGTGGTGGTGCCAAGCCTCACACAGCTGGAGCACCCGGGACTCCGGGACCAGCAGCTTACCATTACGGTAAAGCTTGCCACCCTCTTCGGTCAGCCCCTTCCGCCACTTCTGCCCGTCATCAGGGTCGGTGACAGCCCCATACTCGACCGCAAAGGCCTCAGACTTGGCGTAGTCGTCAGTCCAATCGTCCTGGAGGCAAGATTCAGGGAAGAGGTGCTTGTCGGACTCGGCTCCTTCAGGGGCGAGTACTCTGACCGCTCTGCCCATCGTCGTTCCGAGGGGGGCATCCGCAGCCATGACGCCGAAGCATTCAACACCCTCTGCCTCCATCAGGCGCTCCATTTCTATGATCTTCTTGGCCTCAGCGGTCTCAGCCTCATCGCCATGGGCAGAGACATCCGTCATGCCCTTGCTGGTGGGATAGGCCCACCTACTGAGACAGTCCGCCACGGTGTTGTCCTTACCAGGAACCTACACAACCGTTAGGTCAAACTTGGCCAAGGTCTCATGCCATCTTGCCCGTCGGGAGGCGGGACCGGAGGGGGTGTCCACGTGCTCTTTGTGCCACGACTGCAGACTCTGATGGTCGGTGCAGACGGTGACGGGATGGAGGGCTATGTACCCAGCCCATTTCCTGAGAGCCATGACGATGGCATACGCCTCCTTTTCTCGGGGCGTCCACGTCCGTCTCTGGCCTTCCGCCAGGACCCGGCTCCAGAAGGCCACTGGCACGTGCCTCCCATCGTCAAGCACTTATTCCAACACAGCGCCAACGGCGCAGTCAGAAGGGTCGATGCGCAGGACGAACCCTCGGTCAGGATCCACGAGGTGCAGACCCACTGCGGATAGCAGCGCCTGCTTCATCCCCTCAAAGGCACGGTCGGACTCAGCATTCCAGACCAGAGCCTTCTTGGACCCCCTTTTGGTCTCCTCTCGGTTGCCCTTGAGCATGGTCGTCATGGGGGCTGCATACTCGGCATACATCTTGATATACCCCGAGTAGTAGTTGCAGAACCCCAAGTACGCCCGTAGCTCAGAGACCGCTTTGGGCTTTTCCCAGTGCTCAATCGCAGCCACCTTGCCAGGTATGGGCTTCCGCTGCCCGTTCCCAACTACGTGGCCAGCGAAGACCACCTCGCTTACCGCAATGGTGGCCTTGTCACTGCTGCCCGTGAGATTGTTCCGAACCAGAAGGTCCAGCACTCGGGTGACGTCCCTCTCATGTGCCTCCAGGAGCTCCTCATAGCTCATACTGGGGTCCCCGGACGCGATGATCACGTCGTCCACGAAGGGGTCCGCACAGTCACGCACCGGCTCAAGCAGGTTCTCCAGCATCCGCTGAAAAGCCGCATTGCCGTTGGTAACGCCCATGGGCATCACCTTCCACGGGAGAGGTCCAAGTGGGGTGCTCATGGCTGTGCAGGCACGGGACTCTTCGGCGAGAGGCATTTGATGATAACCATGTTTCAGGTCAATCACCGTAAAGATCCTCCGCCCGTGTTGTTTTTGCAGCATGTCCTCAATGAGGGGCAGCGTATAGCTGTCATGCTGCATTTGGGTGTTTAGGCCGCGGTAGTCGACCACGAGCCGCCACTCAACGGCCACCTTCTTGGGGATGACGAAGCACGGGGAGGCCCACTCGGAGTGGCACGGCTCAAGCCAGCCTCTCTCGATGCAGTCACGGAGGATCTTCCCCATGGCCTCCTTCCTCTCGCCCCTCAGGGCAAACTCCCGGTGTCGATACACACGGGGGTCCTGCTTCAGTCGTATCTTGGCCTCGCCATACGGTCCACGCACCGATGGGGGAAACACAGGTTTTCCGCTGAAGAAGGTTTCACCATACTTCTGCTTCAGTCTGGCCCTCAATGCCTGGATTTTGGGGCAATCATCGGACTCCGCCTTGGCTTTTCCGGGCACCTGGACCACTGAGCTTACTTGAGGGGTAGCGACCCCACTCGGTTTCGGCTCAGGTGGTCTTCCCAGGTGGCCCAAATGGTCATCTCTGGTCTTTCCTCGGAAGAGGTCGCCGTAGGTGGGTGGGTTGCCACCAATCAGCTCGTCCTGGCTGGACATGTGGTCCAGCACCCTCTTTACGAAGGTATTCCCATCATAGGAACCGGTGACGATGGAATCCACTTCCCACCAGGCTTTTTCCTGGCCCTTGTCCTCACGCTGGTTCCCCCAGTCGTGAAAGGGCTGATCCATATACCCCTGAACCAGATCCAACTCCTGTTCATTGAGGAGGTCCTCCGATTCTCCGATGCCAACAGGGGAAACCGCAAAGCATTGCTGCCATGGCTCCGCTATGATGCGGTTGACACACACGAAGTCCGTGGTGTCGCCCTGTTCAAGGCCCCCATCCACATAGTGGAATTCCGTTGGCCATCTCTGGGGTGGCATGGGCTGTCCCTTAGCGTCCTGATAGACACTCTCTCCAGCTGGTAGGACGACCTTGTTTAAGGTCATGCTGGTCAATGAGACCACCCAATCTCGGGTGCTTTCCTCCTCGGTGCATCCCATAGGAACAACCAGCACTGCCTTGGAGCGGTCCTTGTGAATCTTCGCTACCGCCCTTGGAATGTCCCATCGGGGGCAATGGATCCACATCAAACCCTGATGCGGACCCCAGTGCTTCTTCCACGCGGAGTCCTGGGCGCTCCAGTACTTCTCACAAACCCGAAGATGGGCGGAGGTTCCTGAAGAGAACGCATCCAGGGCCAGATCCGAAGCTCCCAGGTCCGCGACCACTCGGCTCGCCACTTCCGGCATTACGCCGTACCCCTGGTTTGCTGGCCCAGTTAGCTCAGTGCCCAGCGCGGCTACTTCGAGCTGAATGCGTTCCGGGTGGATCCATTGGCATTCCACATGGTGCTCACGAGGGCTGGTCGTCTTGGTACAGGGTCATGGAGGCCTGGGCCGGGATAACGCCGGAGTCCGTCTCCATCATGAAGTCGTACCAAACGATCATGTCCCAGTCAATCTCGGCCTCGTAGAAGCGAAGTTGCAGGAGGATTTTCTTGCCGAGGTCCGGGCGGCTCAGCTCACGGTAGTTCACGAACTGCAGCCCAATGGCCGCTTCCTTCGTGCCTCCCACCATGTACTGGCTGTTCGCCACCTTCACCCTGACAGGCTTCCCACTGTCGGTCAGTCACTCTGGCGGAAGTAGGCCAGCCTTGACCAAGCTGACCTGAGCTCCCGTGTCGACCAACACGTCGAAGACCTTCTCCACTTCCCCGCATAAGGCACGGACCTTAAGGTGCAACTGCCGCTCACGCCCGACACGGCGCACGGCGTGCAAGCTCAGGATCTCCAGCCGTTCCAGAAGCTCAACAAGCGACTGGTGCAGGTCGTGGACAATGGGCTCAGGCTGCCCATCTGCAGCTTCCAGCTGCGGTTCGGGTGATCCTCGGATACTCTCGGATAGATCTTGAAGCACATCAAATGCATCCTTGGTCGCGAAGGATGGACCAGTGCAAGGGTTCGTGCCTTCACTTGCCCTCACCCCGCCACCGCGACTGTCTTTCGTTTTGGGTGCCGGACCGGGCCTTCCGCCCACGGCAATCCCTTTGTGTATTTTGTCTCCTGACTGGGATTGTGTGGCGCTTCCCACGCTGCCTCAGCTAGCACTACACAATCCCCATATATGGGCCAACTCCTTAAAACCGGTTTGTTTTCTCTGTTTTCTGCTCTTTTGGTGCCCTTTGCTACCTTTCATTGAAACGGGCACCCTCAAAATATACACAAAAATGGTATTATACATGAAAAATGAAATTTTTGACCTCAAATACCCCCTCCATGGGGTTTGAACCCACACTCTACCAACCTTAGAGTTGTGTTTTTCCTCTAAGCTACGACCTGTCGTCGACGATCTCAGAGAAAACCGTAGTATAATCAAAAATTTGGAAAATCAGTACTCCTTACATGCTCCAACCACTATTAACCTCCCATGCTCTTAAAACCGGTCACGCGCTCACTGAGTTGTTCAACTAGTGATTTGCTGTACCCAGAGCTTTGATTTCTGATGCAATCCAAAATGTTTTAAGGATATAAATTTTAACAAAATGACAGAAGGAAATGAGACGCTGGATTTTCACGAGTTCGTGCTGAAATTGCCGGATTTGGCGTGGAACCTGAGTTCTGAGTCGTTGGAACATGCAGCACAGTTGGCAAAGGAAGGCGCAATGAGTGGTCTCAGTCCTTGGCAGGCAGCGTCACTGTATTCCAAACTTACAGGAAAGAAAACACTGGCCACTGTCAAAGACACGATGGCCTTGGTTCGTGATGCCTTACTCACCTTAAAGGGCGACGACATTGGCAGAACAGGAACGTCGTCGCATCGCGAAGACGTCTTCTTGGCATGCGAAACTTTGAGCGGTCCCAAGGACCACGCTGGCCCCTCGCGTCGGACAAGGAGTCCACGTTCGTGTGGCGTGATGAGGTTCTGTCGCTTCCTTCACGCTTGTCTGCACTCTTGGAAGGGCGAAAGGTTTTGCAAGACGAGTTTCGCAGAAAAAAGATGTTGAAGCACCTTCCAGTGTTCGACGAGTTCCATAGGGCAGCTGTTAATAACGCGCCAACGCACAAACGTCCAGCGGACGCAGAGAAGCGTTGTTGGGAACAACAGGTAAAAGACGCCATGCGAGTCCTGGGAGTAGTCTTAGCACGCGAAGATGACACAACGGTAGCTCCGGAAGCACCTGTTTCATTGGTACTATGTGAACATTTGTTTGCAATGTTGGGTGCGTTGGACTACAGCATCCAAAGCTCGCGGCGAGTGGCAGTAGATAAACGGTTTGAACAACCTGCGATTGCACCAGAGTTACTCTCGAAGGATGACATGTCACTACTTCAGTCGCGCAACAAACTACAAAAAGACCTGAGAGGCACGCGTTTCTCCCCTTACTCGCATCGTAGTTCTTTCCGTTCGTTTTCAACACCAGGTCGTTTTGATCCACGGAGATCTGGCAAAGGAGGCAAAGGCAAAGGTAAGGGTTTCACCCAAAGATTTGTGCCACGTAACGACAAGTTAGATGAACGACCACAGCAGTAGCTTGACTGTAGAGGATTTATTGGCGCCAGCCGTGTGCGTGCCACCGCCGATCCATCCCCACATGCCACTCTATTTGCGCTGTCGTGCACAATTGCATGAATGGGAAGCGTTGAAGGACACATACGCGGCGTCAGTGATTCGCAATGGGCTGCAGCTTGATTGGGTTGACAGTTTTGATCCGGATCGGCCAACCGACGACTTCCGTCCTCGTTCTTCCCACGCAGAGGTAACCGACCCTGAATTGGTAAAACACGTGTTGGATGCAGTGCAACAGGGTTGCATGGAACGCGTCGAGCGAAAAGACATTAAGTGTTGTGCAAGTATGTTCGCAGTGGACAAAGCGTCAGACGAGGCACATCCTGAGGGAGGCCGTCGACCTATCACCAATTTGAAGAACGTGAACCAGTTTGTACAGACCACCAATTTTCGTTTGGTCACTCTGTGGGGCATTTTACCGTTCTTGAGACCCGGTCAGTATGCTTGCAAAATTGACTTGAAAAGTGCTTATTTTCACATGGGTATCCATCCGCGGGATCGACCTTACTTGGGGGTCTACGTCGACGGTGAATTTTACAGGTGGTGCGTTTTGCCGTTTGGATTAAACGTTGCACCACAGGAATGGCAACGCCTCATGCAACCAATTTTAAATGCCGTGCGCGAACGCGGAGCACTCGTTTGGGTCTACTTGGACGATTGGCTCATCATTGGCAATACTTACCGTGAATGTCTGGAACACACACGTTTTTTGGTACAACTTTTGCATCGGTTGGGTATATTGGTCAATGTCCCAAAATCATGTTTGGAGCCGTCTCAAGAAATTATAATGCTTGGTTTTATGCTAAACTTCAGGGAAGGATTCGTCGCGGTACCTCCAAAGCGCCTACAAGCAATTTTTCGGGACGTGAACAGACTGGCACACAGTCACACACTATCAGTGAGGCGATGCGCCTCCTTTCTTGGAAGAATCCGTTCCTTGTTGTTCGCCATGCCCCATATCCGACTCCTCAGCGACGCCCTGGCGGTGCACGTGGCGGTGGCAGTCCAGGCTGGCTGGGAGGCAGACGTGGCGCTCCCGGAACGCGTGTCACGTCAGTTGATGGATCTGGCGGACGAGTTACACCAGTGGAAGGGACGCACCTTCGTAGTTTCCATGGGTCATGTCAGGGACATGTACTCGGACGCGTCAGATCTGGCGTGGGGCGGAGTCCTTCAAGGGAATGCCCAAGCAGCGTTCGGTTGGTTCCTGAATCGAGAGGAACACATAAACGTCAAAGAGTTCAGGGGAGCCCTACTGACTATTCAAGCGTATGCGCTGAGGGACACCACGCTGCGATTTTTCACCGACTCAATGGTCCTTTACTGGTATCTCCGCAAGTGGGGAGGTCGCAAGCCGCGGTTCAACGCATTGATTCTCCAACTGTGGAATTTTACACAAGCCAATCGCATCGAGATTCAACCGTTTTACGTGCACACCTCGGTGAATCCGGCGGACATTTGGTCTCGGCCTCGTTGGACACCGTCGGAGGCTACCTTCCCGTCGGACGTGTTCACTTGGATCCTGGAGGAGTTCAAAAGTTGGATTCAGCCGGAAATCGATTGGATGTCAAGGAGTTCCAATGCGGTGTGCAGCAAGTTCGTCAGTCCGTGTCCTCAGCCGGGGGCTTACGCCATCGATGTCTTCTCCCAGAATCTAACTTTACTTTCACCGGGGTGGGTCTTCCCGCCGTTCAAGCACATACCTCAGTTGGTCAACAAAGTATTGGAGTCACCAGGGGTGAAGGTTCTCATGGCTCTGCCGTACAGGCCGCGCGAGGTTTGTTGGAACCTATTGATGAAACACGTGAAGTTCGCAGTGAACACGTCGGAGTTCCGTTTGCAAATGCCAGACGGCACGGAGACACAACCACGTTTCGTGTTGACCTTGGCGTATGTTTGCGTGAATACTATCAATTGCGAGGAGCTACCATCGAAGAGGCGACGCTTATCATCAATGAAATCGGGAAGGACACCTTGAAACGTTACAATTCTGCGTGGCACATGTTTGGTAGGTTCTTGTTACAAGACGCGGCGCTTGCTCCACTGTTAAAGGTGGAGCGCTTTGGTCAAATCCCACTGATGACGGTGGCGGTGCAACTTTTAAAGTTTTCACGCACGCATTCTTTAAGTGCTGCGCGTATGGCGTATTCAGCAGTGTGTTTATACCCGTGCTTTTCGCAACTACGTTTCGAGGGTATGCTACGCAACTTGAAACGTGACTGGTTCGTCAGTGTTCCTCATTATCATCGTTTCTATGATGTACGGCGTCTTATACAAGTCATGCATCAGCAACCTGTGGAGACGGAAGCTCAGCTGCGCTTGCAAGCCATTTTGTCCTTGAGATTCTTTGCCTTGTTCCGAGGCGTTGATCTGGCGCGATCACGTAGGGATATCCAACGCGCTGCTCAGCCTTGGTTCATTTCTGCTAAGCGCAAAGGGAGGAGATACTATGCACGTTATCCTATTCACAATGTTACGCCACCGTCAACTGATCCGGAGCGCTGCTTAGCGCGTTATTTGGAGGCTACTGGTGATTACGAGGGTTCTGAGATTTTTGTGTCCCTACGAAAGCCACGGAAGCCTTTATCATCTGATACCATCAACGGTCTCACTACTCGCTGGTTAAGGAAACACCTACTGGAATTGGGGGAACTGGAGACGGATTCGTTTTCCGCGCATTCCACACGAGGAGCAGAAGCAACTGCACTAATCTATCTTGGCGTGGATCCGCATGTGGTAGCAGCATTGGGTGATTGGTCCTGTTACGATACATTCAGAAAGTTTTACGACAGGACCAGAGCTATGTTGCGCATCGCGCAAGTTCTGGTCCCTCCTGATCTGGCGACCAGAGAAGCGGCGCGCGCTTCACGCCTGGCGATTAATTAATTCTTGTAGGTTCAGTTCACGGGAGCTCAGTCTTCTGAGTCTCTGAGGAGCTCAGTCTTCAGTCTGCTATTGCTTCGCCATCTCTTCTTTCCTCCTCACCTATTCGGGTAAATCCGAGACACCATCCTGCGACCGCCCTAGCTGGGGCCCTTGGCTGCAGGGGCTCCGCTAAGGGGCGTCGGTTGTGGTAGTAGGGGTACTCTCCTCCGCATCAACCTCGTTGACACGTTTCTTCTTTCCCCCTCTCCTACCCTTCTTGTCCTTGTCCTCGTTCTTGTCGTTCTCTTTGTTCTCGTTGTTCTTGTCGTCCGACCTGGGGACCCAGTTCCTCTTGATCTCCTCGATCTCCTTGGCCAACTCGGTCCCCACCGACATCAGCTTCGAGAGCTCATCCTTGTCGACCTCCACTTTGATCTCCCGGATACCCGCGCGTGCACGCTTCTTCGGCCCGTGCACCTTCTTGTAGGCCTCCGTGTCGGCATTGTGGATCGGGCATGTCCGGTGGTCATGGTTGAACCCTTTCTTCCTCCCATGTAGGTTCAGTTCACGGGAGCTCAGTCTTCTGAGTCTCTGAGGAGCTCAGTCTTCAGTCTGCTATTGCTTCGCCATCTCTTCTTTCCTCCTCACCTATTCGGGTAAATCCGAGACACCATCCTGCGACCGCCCTAGCTGGGGCCCTTGGCTGCAGGGGCTCCGCTAAGGGGCGTCGGTTGTGGTAGTAGGGGTACTCTCCTCCGCATCAACCTCGTTGACACCCTTCTTCTTTCCCCCTCCCCTACCCTTCTTGTCCTTGTCCTCGTTCTTGTCGTTCTCTTTGTTCTCGTTGTTCTTGTCGTCCGACCTGGGGACCCAGTTCCTCTTGATCTCCTCGATCTCCTTGGCCAACTCGGTCCCCACCGACATCAGCTTCGAGAGCTCATCCTTGTCGACCTCCACTTTGATCTCCCGGATACCCGCGCGTGCACGCTTCTTCGGCCCGTGCACCTTCTTGTAGGCCTCCGTGTCGGCATTGTGGATCGGGCATGTCCGGTGGTCATGGTTGAACCCTTTCTTCCTCCCATAACACACGAAACAGCCCTGAGGGTGAGCTTGTATGAACTCCCCAAAGGACAGCGCAGGGTCGCCAATGCGGCGGGGGTCCTTCTTCTCCTTCTTCTTCCAACCCTTCTGCAGGGGCTTCCAGCTTCCCCGGTTGCTCCCCGCGTTCAGGCTGTTGGCCACAAAGGCACAAACGGCCATCTCGGCGGGCTCATCGTCGTCGTCATCGTCGTCGAGAGCCTCATCGCCATCGGCTCCCGCTTGGTCCATGGCAGCTTCCCCGCCAGGCCCCTCGCCAAGGTAGTTGACGTCATGGTCGCCGGGCCTCAACCCGCGGGTGTGGTGGAGGTTCCGGTACTCCTTGAGTACCTCCTCTCCAACCCACTCCAGGATCTCGTCGCATATCATCCGCGCCGGAATGGCCTGCAGACGGATGGTCTGGCCGCTCACGTCACACTCATCAAGGCGCCACATCGCGGTCTTCTCGCGATTGCCCGTGACGGTGATGAGGAGGGCGTTCCGCAGGGAGTGCCGTTTGACATCCCGGGCCACGTTCTTCCTCGTCCAAGCTACCACATTTGTATGATACTCCTTGGGGAGCATCATCTTGTCCGTGTGATTGGACTTGGCCCTCTTGGCTTCCTCCTTGTTGACTCTCTTGATCCATGCTTCCGGCAGCATGGAGAGCAGGCGAGCCTGCTCGTCACCCTCATTCCAGTCCTCCACGTTGCGGCGGAAGAGGGTGTATTGCCCCCGGAATTCCCGCCAATCTCGTAGGCGGATCTCCCGACCATCATGCTGAAGCTTGATGGGCTTCCACCGCTTGGCAGCCACCTGCGGAGCATCCACCTGCTCCTGCTCGTTGGGATACTTCTTGGCTTCTTTGAGGTTCTTGATTTTCCCCTCCTTGGTCGCCACGAAGTATAGCTCTTGGAGCACTTCTGGCAGGCGGTACCTGAACCGTTTGAAGACATATCTCTCCGCATCTGCGGGATCCATGTCTTCAGTGACGGTCACCCCCCAAATCGTCCAGCTTCTCCAAGAAGCGGTCGAGGTTGAGGGGGTTGCCATCGTACGTGGGGGGCTGGATGTCCTTCAGGTCTTTCCACACGGCGGCATCCGCGGCCTTAGAGACCATGAACGCCGGCCGTGAGGTCGACCGAGGTTCCCATCGGCGTCCCTGACGGACTCCCACGGCCGCCACTTCCATCTCCTCCACGGTATCCGTGTGGCTACGCCGTGATTCCTCCATGTACGCTGAACCTAGATGTTCACGCCGTAATCCTTCCATGTATGCCTCCTCATCACGGTGCTGGCGGCTGCGTTCGGCAGCCTCCCGGCGTACACCACGCGGCGGGGTAATGCCGAACTCCTCCAGGTCTTCCTCGCCTCCGCCGATATCCCACTCCACGTCCCCTCCGGGGACCTCATCCCTGAGTCCACCATAACGCCTGCCAGCCATTGGGATTGGCTCCTGGGCTGGTGCGGGGCGTCGGGGGCGTACCGGTGTCCGCGGTGGAGCACTGCGGTTGTGGTACTCCGCCCTGAGCCACTCATCACGCCCCTCCTCACTGCCACTGCCGGGCGGCACGCGCTCGTTGCGGCGGCCCGCGCTGTGGTGAGAGGGGGCGCTGAGAGAGGGGGCACTGGCGCTGGGGCGACTCCTGGGGGCTCTGCCGGGGGATGGGGCTCTGCCTGGACCTGGTCCAGGTCCACAGCCGTCGTCCGACGAGCCAGACTCCAGGGGGGGGGTGGTCGCTGCTGACGCTCCCACGGCCTTCCAGCTTGTCCAACCTCTGCTGCAGGCCGGTGATGACCTTGCTCAGTAGCCTGGTCTCGCCCCTGGCGATGTCCAGCTCCCTCTGGGCGGCGGTGGCGACCTTGGCGATCTTGACCATCTCTGTCTTGGCGATGTCCAGCTCCTTCTGTGCGCCTGCGGCGACCCTGGCGATGCGGATCATCTCGCCCTTGCCCATGTCTACCTCGCGCTCGAGTAACAGGACCCTCCTGCGCAGGTGGACAATCCACCGCCAGGTGGCATCCGGGTCACCGTTCCCTGGTGGGTCGTCGGGGTCCCCAGGGGGTCCTCCAGGAGGGCTTCCGCCGGGTCCGCCCGGTCCAGGGGGTCCTCCCCCTCCCGGAGGTCCGCCTCCGGGGGGTCCACCTGGTGGGCGTCCTCCAGGGGGTCCTGATGGTCCTCCGCCAGGGGGTCCCGGTGGGTCTCTGCCGGGTCGCCTCGGTGGATCCGAGAATGGGGGCTTCTCCGTGTAACCGAAGTCCATGTCTTCCTCCTCGTCCAGGTCGCCCCACCCAGGCGTCTCCGTCTCGCACTCGGTGGATCCCAAGCTCCGGTAGGCATCCTCCCCCGGTGGGCTGACTCCACGTCGCTGCTGGGGCCTGATTTCCTGAGGTGCAGCTGACGGGGCTTGGCATTGGCCTGCCTGGCGACCTCGAGGAAGTCGCCAAGGGTGGTGTGGCCGGGGTGGTGACCGCCACTGGCCCGTTGGGGGCTGGGGGCTCGGGTTCCGCCCTTGGCGCCTTGGGCGGCTTTGGCGGCCAGGGATTCCTGGTACTCCCGCCATTTCCTGTCTCGCTTCCTGTCCCCGGCGGAACGCTTCTCCTTCCCAGGAGACGCGCTGCTGCTGCTGCCCTGCAGCGTGCGCTCCTTCCCCAGCTCCGGGAACTCCTTCTCCATCATGTCCCACATGGAGACGTTGATCGTGGCGCCCGACGGGTACTCGTTGCGGTTCTCGTCCTCCTCAATCCTGTCAGGGCGCAGCCCTTTGCTGGGCCTGTCTGGGCGGGTCCAGACCCTCCAGCGCTTCTGGCGGAAGCGGTAGGCGTATCCTTCCACCCGCAGCCAGTCTTCCACTGCCTGCAGGCGGTCAGGGGCCTATGTCCTCGCGGAGCTCGAAGCTCCTGGGCATGCCGCCTTCGCACTGGGGATTGCTGTGGCGGTAGTGCTGCCCCCACACCAACCCACGCAGTAGGCGCACCGCATGGGGGTGGGGCTGCGGCCACGTCTTGCCCGCCTCCTGGAAATTCACCATCGTTCCCCTCGATGGACTTGTCCTGGGGGTGGCTGTTGAGGCGGTTGCTGAGGCTGGGAGTGCGGCCGGTGCTGGTCGGTCGAGGGAACTCGCTGATGTCGGGGTTCCGGTCCCTACACCTCCTTCAAGGACTTGGCGCTGTTGCCGGGCGGCGCTGCGAAGCCCGTGGTACTCGGGGTTCAGGTGGCCCCGAGTGGCACGCGAGGGATGGGTAACCCCGCGGCGGTGAAACGCTTTTGACGCGTTCCCGTGGGGGGACTGGCCACGGGACGCTGCGGCAGACACGCACAAGCAAGCAGGCAGGCAAAGCACTGCGCTCACAGGGGCATCATCACGCTCGTGTCATGTGACAAAGCGTTTCAGGATCCTTGCCACTCTGAAACAAGGGAACAAAAGTATGTACAGCAACACATCAAGATATGTACACATGGGGTTAAGACTGGACTGGGGTAAGGGCATCACAGGACAATGGACACTCAGTCCCAACTCATATGCCAATCCCAGGTCCGACCCTCTCAGTGGCTGGCAGGGGCGGGGGCTCAAACACAACCCATGCCCTGCTCGGTCCGGACCCTGAAACCCTGCCAATAGGGGAGGGTGTCCTGCCCAGCCACAGGCGAGTTCCTGGGAACCAAGAAACTCCAAGGCCAATCGACAGTAGCTCCACATGCTCCTCTAACGGCAGGTCCCGATCCCCCATCTGAACCAGAGATGTGGCCGCGCCATTATCCCCTAGGAGTTGGTAGCCAAAAATGGGCTCTTTCAGCCCAAACTGATATTCGCTCGAAAAACTCTAAAATTGACCCCTTGTCCGGACCCGCCGGAGGTAGGGACGGGGCAACTGACCCCATGCCCTACGAGTACGAACTCCCTGGTTCCCTGGTTCCTTCTGAGATCCCGGCATCAGGGCACCACGGGTTTGTCAAGTGGGGTCATGATGCCAAAATTACCAAAATTGGCGTCATTCCCACGCGTGGCTCGCCCGGCAAGGGCAAGGCCAATGGCTCACAGGATAGGAGGCAGGACCTAGGACCTCCATCTGAGTGCACAACCTGAAATTCGGTCCGGGCTCCTTGTGGGCCTAGAGATATGGGGCCGCCAATTGACCACACGGGGGGGTGAAATTGGGGTCCCAAAAGGGGGTCATTTTGGCTGCTCAAAATGAGCCAAAATTGGGGGTGTCCTCAATAGTATATCTCCACGCTGGCTCGGAGATCGGATCTGCCATTCCATACGCCATCCACCAGGAGTCCTACGATGACTCCCATGCCCTTGGCACCCAAACGTCTCCCTGTCACTCGGCGTGGTGACAATCCAACTTGGGTCCACAATTGCAAAAATGGAAAAATCGTCCACACTCACTTTGTGCTAGCACCTTGACGAAGGTTGCTCCGCTTCGCCCACGTGGTGTGCGAACCATGGTGACCAATATCCATAACACCCATGTCATGTATGGTCGATTGGTCCATTCGTCCGGCGTGCACGAGGGGGCTGAACATGGTGCACGGCGGGCAGAAAATGTGGAAAATTGCTCAAAATGGTTGAAAGTGCGCACACTCATGGGTGGGGCAAATGAGGCACATGCCCGACTTGGACCGGAGTGTGCCATAGGATTGGTATCAAGTCTAATGCGTCCAACATATCTTTTTGGCGTCGCCCAAACCCCTCCGGTTTTGGGAATGGCAGGGTCGCCAAGTGAGCCCATGATTTGGGATCGTCCCAAATCGCCAACATGGCGGCCATGGTATGCCAAGCCCAAGGGGGGTTATTCGCCGGGTCCAAGATATGTCGGGCACCGAAGTATGTACCTCATAACATACTTGGGTCATGATGTCAATTGAGCGCAACGTTGAGATACACGGTTGCCACTTGACATCATGACGGGCAAAGAACAGCAAAATTGGCGAAAAGACACGCAGAAGCGCCCTGAAAATTGCACAAATATATTATAATATCTTCGGCTTGGATTGAGTAATCGACCAATCCTTCTAAACAGAATCACCTGACACCAATAACCTTCTATTCCACATATTTGCTCCACTTGGGGCGCTTTGGAAGGCCTCGCGCGCTGCCTTCCAAGTGGGCACATGCAAACATGGAATATTGCAAAGAACACACCTTGCTCGCAACGCATCGCTTCGGGAGCGCTCGACAAGCGTCCCTTCACGAAGGTTAGGTTTGCGAGTGTTGGTTCGGAATACAATGAAGGGCTTTGTGCGATATGGGGTCCATTGGCGGGTTAATCTTGGAATCGTGCCCCCGCCAAATGGGCACGTGATATGACACCAAGTATGGCATACAACCCTACCCTCGCCTTCTACACCCAACCTAGTGGCCTAGAATCAAAGTGTGCCTATATTCTAGAGTAACTTTGGTCCCTCAAGACGCATGCAAGTGCTTTGGTCGAAAGTCGACCTCCTTTCGGAAAGCCGAATTTTAGCATGCACGCAAAATATGTTGCGAATATATATATACCGAGATCATATATGTACTATCCGGGGAAGACAAGTGATATACCCCGGATGTAGAGGCAAGCAAAGAGGGAGAGAACGCCAACTCAACATACTTCTACACGTACTTGGACGCCAAGTACGTGAGATTGCCCATTTCCTGGAAAATACTCAAAATGAATAACCCTTTGGGCCTATGGAGTTGGGATCCTTTGGCCTCATCCACTGACTATGGGGGGCAAAACCTCATACACAGTGTTTATGAGGCACGTTAATTCGTCCTTCGGCGCTTGAACGCTCGTAACCCTTGTTATTCCAATTGGGGGTTCAAAGCGCCTTCGGCCGCCCAGATTTTCTGGGAAAAATCTTGGACGCGATGCGTTTTATCAAGGAAAAAATTGCAGATCACTCGAAGACTGTTTCGGTCTTGAATTCCAAAAAGATCGCTTCACAGAATCATCTAATGCAGTGCACAGAACGGGCGACGTCAGGCGGCGATTTCACGACAATTGGAAATCGCGGCAGAAATCGGGTATTTCACCGATTTGTAACCGCAAATCGACCAAGACAGTAAAATTATGGTAATTCCACATCGATTTAATCGATAGAAATCAGATTCCAGATTTCGCGGGTTGGAGAACAGAGATATCCTGCTGGCAGCCGGTGTCAACGGCTTCCGCACGGGTGTGACGGCTCACAGGCCTCCAGGCCATGGGCCATAACTGGTGTGACGGGTCAAAGGGCTTCGGGCCATGGGCCATAGGTTCTGGGTACCGCTTCACTAGTACTGAGGCGCGGCCTTGTTTTGGTTTCTGGTTTTTGAGCCGCAGGACCAGGTTACATGGTTGCCTGATTTCAGGCTTTGCTATTCTTCTCCCTCTGTTGTTGCTTTTGCCTTTGCCAGGTGGTGAGTACTGGCAAGGCGGCGCAGTGCAGACTTTGAGCCTGGAGCAAGGAAGTGTCCAGCTCAGGAATCCAACTGTGCAGATGGTTGCTTGTTCATACTTGTTGTTGCTACAGGCTGGGGGCTTTTGGTGAGATCTGCTGTTTGCTTGGCTGCTTGGTTTAGCTGCTGGTAGTGGACCCAGGAAGGATGTGCCCTGAATGTTTGCTGTGCAGCTTTGCTGTTGCCTTGCACTGCTTCGCCTCCTATCCAGTTGCGGCACCTGCAGCCTGGTATACTTTGCAGTGCTTGCTCAGGGGCGTTTACTTTGCATTCCTGCTGTTCACCCTCCCGCCCCGCTCTGAGCACTTATTGAATGTTGAATGTTTACTCCGCATTTGTGCTGTTTTTTTTATGCATGCGGGTCGGTCCCCGGCGAGCATTACTCAAAGCGGCCTAACCACGGGCAAGAGCGTTCATGGCAAGCCGAAGTACAAAGCAAGAAGAAGTATATACAACAAATCGTATATGAACCTGCATTTCTGCTGTTTATACTCACGCCCTGGTACGTGCAAATTTGCAATGCATTTGTTTCTTCGTTTCTTTTTTCCTTGTGCTTCCTCATTTTTTCAGGAGATTGGGGGGCCTCAAGCCAGCAAGGCAAGCCAATTCCCCCCACAAAGCCCAGCCAAACGTCCAGCCAAGCTGCACCAACCCGAATCCGAGATGCTCAGAGGTTCAGTTTGACAAGTTTTAAGATAATACTGATATATGGGGCTTAAGTCCCTTCGAGGCGAACAGCGGCTGTGTTCATTAGGTTAAGGGATGTTGTACCCTGTGGGTCAGTCCACAACAGATTTCTTTCTGTTGCCTTTGCTGCTATGCCTGTTTGGGTGTTTTCTGGAATGTGTTTTGTTGCTTTTTATATATAAACAAATTTCTGAGCAGGGGCTTGGTAAATTTTGGTGCAGGACGCTTTCTGGAATTGTGCAGTGATTAGATCCATGTCTTTTATGCACTCTAGTTTCTCAGAGTGTGTGTTTTCGAAACAAAGGAAGCCACTGACACCAGGTGGCTTGCCATCGTTGGGCCCCGGCTGTTTTAGAATTTTTTGTGTTTCGCTGAGTGCCTATTGTTTTTTGTACGTCAGTTTTAGTGTGCAGTGCACTGGCTGCCATTGTTGTGATCATTTTCTCATTGTATCAAGGTCAGATCACATAAGGTCACCACACCTCCAAGGCACTGCCTGTTATGAAGACGAGCCTAATGGCGATATCAAAGAAATTTATTACAGCTTTACCAATGGTGTCAAACGGTGCTGACAATAACTGAAACTCAGCTTTGGGCTGGGGTCAGGGTTAGAGTTGGGGTTAGGGTTACTGGGTTAGGGTTAGGGTTACTTCCATACAGCAGGATACGGCAGGAAAAGCAGGATACGGCAGGATGCGGCAGATACAGCAGGATATGACAGGATACGGCAGGATACGGCAGGATACGGCAGGATACGGCAGGATACGGCAGGATACGGCAGTTTACGGCAGGAAACACGTATTACAGGAATATCTTCGTGTTAGGGTAACCCCAATGCAGAGAAAGGAGAAAGAAATATTCCACCAAAAAAAAGTACCAAATGTTACTAAAAGCAGCACAGCTGGAAAGCTGAAACCTACAAACTGAGCAGCCCTCGAGGGGAACGAACCTCATCAACGCAACGGCACCACCTATGGGATGGCTGAGGACTCAGACAAAGTGGGAAACGGGGCCGGTATGGTGGAGGTCTAAAAATGGAAGATTTGGTACCAAATATGGAACGAGTGTGCTACAAATAGAACTTGGTGTGCCAAAAGAGAAATAGCATATGGGGAGGGAGGTAGCACAACCGATGGTCCTCAGTGCGTCTGGCAAGCTCCAAATAGGTCCAGCGGCCCAAAAGATCGGCGACGGCAAAGCAACAAGAAAACGTTGGTGGGGGAGCGGATCGAAACAATATCAACTTCAGGGCCCCCGCAGACTCTGGAATTCCGACTTAGAAGTCCACAGACGATCCCATATAGCGATGTGATGCTCCTGCGATGCACACACCAAAGGCTCCGCCAAAGAAAAAGAAGTGATGAGGGGTTCTTGGGAATCTCCTGAGCAAGCGGCGACCAATTGAGCGCACAAAATAACATGAACACCACCCAAGACTGATCTGGGTTCCTGATCCTTGTCTCATTGTAGCGTACCTTGTACTGCATGCACGGCATCAACACAAGTCCACTCGATCAAATCACCAAATGCTGATTTAGGAAAGGGGCCATTTGATGCCTGCAATAAAACAAGCAGACTTTTATAATAAGAAAATCACGACATCAATCAACAGCATGCAATTTACATCTACCCACATGCGCCCTTTGCCGCATTGTGCAACAGTGCACTGGTCTGCTGCACGACCCTCCCAAGACGATCCTAGGTAACCTGGGGCTTGCTGACACACACGGACCGTGGCAGCCAGTGCACTGCACACTAAAATGGACGTACAAAAAACAATAGGCACTCAGAGAAACACAAAAAATTCTAAAATACCTCGGTGCCCAACGATGGCAAGCCACCCGGTGTCAGGGGCTTCCTCTGTTTCGAAAACGGACACTCTGAGAAACTAGAGTGCATAAAAGACATGGTTCTAATCACTGCACAATGCCAGAAAACGTCCTGCACCAAAATTTACCAAACCCCTGCTCAGAAATTTGTTTATAGATAAAAAACAACAAAGAACATTCCAGAAGACACCCAAACAGGCATAGCAGCAAAGGCAACAGAAAGAAATCTGTTGTGGACTGACCCACAGGGTGCAACAACCCTTAAGCTAATAAACAAAGCCGCTGTTCGCCTCGAAGGGACTTAAGCCCCATATATCAGTATTATCTTAAAGCTTGTGAAACTGAACCTCTGAGCATCTCGGATTCGGGTTGGTGCAGCTTGGCTGGACATTTGGCTGGGCCATGCGGGGGGAATCGGCTTGCCTTGCTGGCTTGAGGCCCCCGGGTCTCCTGAAAAAATGAGGAAGCACAAGGAAAAAGGAAGCGAAGAAACAAATGCAATGCATATTTGCACGTACCAGGGCGTGCGTGTAAGCAGCATAAATTTTGGGTTCATATACTATTTGTTGTATATACTTCTTTTTGCTTTGGACTGGGGCTTGCCATGAACGCTCTTGCCCGTCGTTAGGCCGCTTTGAGTAATGCTTGCCGGGGGGCAACCCCCATGCATCAAAAAAAAAGCACAAATGCAGGGTAAACATTCGACATTAAATAACTGCTCACAGCAGGGCGGGAGGGTGAACAGCAGGAATGCAAAGTAAACACCCCTGAGCAAGAACTGCAAAGTATACCAGGCTGCAGGTGCCGCAACTGGATAGGAGGCGAAGCAGTGCAAGGCATCAGCAAAACTGCACAGCAAACCTTCAGTGCACATCCTCCCTGGGCCAACTACCAGCAGCCAAACGGAGCAGCCAAGCAAACAGCAGATCTCGCCAAAAGCGCCCAGCCTGTAGCAACAACAAGTCTGAACAAGCAAACATCTGCACAGTTGGACTCCTGAGCTGGGCACTTCCTTGCTCCGGGCTCAAAGTCCGCACTGCGCTGCCTTGCGAGTACTCACCACCTGGCAAAGGCAAATACAACAACAGAGGGACAAGAATAGCAAAGCCTGAAATCAGGCAACCATGAAACCTGGTCCTGCGGCTCAAAAGGCCAGAAACCAAAACAAGGCCGCGCCTCAGTACTAGCCTGCCACCACAAAACAAGCCTCCATCCCAGGCCACAACCCCGTTGCATCAAAGCCAATTTTTAGAATCAGCTCATTTGGAGGTAGCTCTTGCTCAGAACAACAAAAAGCCAGAGCGCGCTCACACACGCACCCACACACTGAACCTATATCTCATTCGGCATTGCTGTGCACCAGCATTGCTGCGAATCCCGCGGCCACCACGTGGTTGTGTCAACGCTGACAAAAATCTTGTGCCCCACTCATTTTGGCACTCAGGAGCGCGCTGACGGCGAACTGGATGTGCGCCCTCTCTTTCCGCCATGGACGCAGGGTTTCACCGAATCATCCTGCACAGGCACTGCGTGAGGCTCCAGCGGCGAACAGGGGCTGGAACATCCCATTGTACTCGGCCGGTGCAGCGCCAGAGCTGTAGAAATCAGCGGCCGCGTTACACACGCCGCCGGCCGTATCGCAACGTTGTCAAACTGTTGCGCAAAGACTTCAGCCAAACCCTCCTGCAAGACATTGTCCAGGTCATCTGGCGGCGTCGCAGTCGTACCATTTTTCTGGATCGGGGCTGCCAACACTTCTGCTCCAACACCAGGAGGGAGACAAAACTCACGGCAAAGAGAAAGAGAAGGGTCGGGCGCCGTCTTCAAGCAGCGCAATACCATATCAGGCCACTGCCGCCGCAACTTGCGTGCGTAGTCTTGACACTGCGAGTCCTATGCTGCTGCACGCTGAACAACCTCCTGCACAGCGGCCTCTCGCCGCTCAGGCACTGAACTGCTGCATAAGTGGCGCACACTCGAGCCTGCCAGGTCTGTGATGTCTGCTACGTCGCGCAACTTGTTACGCTTTCGGGGCATGACCACACACCTACTGATGCCTCAAGCCGACCGGCAGCAGCGATATCTGTGTTTCTGTACTGAAATGCAGCTCGGAGAAATTGATGCTCTCGAAGCGGAGATATAGCGGTTTACTAAATTGTAGTGTACCTTGTACTGCATGCACGGCATTAACACAAATCGACTCGATCAACCCACCAAATACTGATTTAGTAATCAGGCCATTTGATGCCTGCAATAGAAGAAAAGCAATCTTTTATAATAAAAACATAACGACATCAATCAACAGCATGCAATTTACGCCTACGCACATGCCGCTTTGCCGCATTGTGCAGCAGTGCACTGCTTTGCGGCACTCATGTGAAAGAAACCGGGGTGGGGGTTACTTCAGAGCTGTTTCACTAATGTATGTGCATCTGTGCGGAAAAGAAACAAAGGCCAGATATTCTGACACTCATGAATATGTGTAAGGTGTGATGGTTTAGATCTCGGTCTCCCATGACCAAGCGGACCAGCACATTTTTGACTCCCAAGTTGATGTTCTTGGCCTTGAGTAGGTACAACCGGATGGAAGTGTACCGCCACACAGAGCTGCTCGGAGGTTCCCAGGAGTCCCTCGCTGCAGCAAAACCCTTCCATTGGACCTTGTATAGGCGTGCCCCTGGTGTCCTGGGATCAGCCTTGTCCGGAAGGATGGGCTCTGCGGTGTACTGGTCCTCCCCGTGTCGGTGTCCGAATTGAAATCTTCCGCAGTGAACTCAAAGGTAACGGCACGCCCATGAAGATCGGGTTCTCGCAGGAACAACTGAGGGTGATCCTGCTCCAACGCTTTGTTGTTCCCCACTTGCATAAGATACAGATCTGGCCCGGTTTTTCGCAGTATAAGGCAGGTAGGTAGGTATCTTCGGGAGCTCGGGATGCCTCGTTTGACAATGCAGGAAGAAGGTCTTACCAAGGGGACGTCCTGTCCCTCTGACTGCCCTAGTTCAGGTGCCCCTTAAGCCGCTCTGGCAGGTGCTTGGGAAGGCAGTGTCGGGGCCTCCCGGTCCAGGTGTCCCAGTGGGGAGGTTGTCCTCACATGTGTCCATGGGTAGGGCCACATGCCCCCTCCTTTGGGCGGCAGCTCTGTAGGCTGCCCAGCCGTGTGGAGTATCTCTCACCACAAGGGGTATTGCTCCCGCTAGTCTACGGTACGACCGCCTCACTCTTGTGGCTTGAGTTACGGGGCCTCTCTGCTTGGCAGGCGACTCCCTCCTGGACTGTGTACCGGCTCCCCTGTCAACGGTTGCTTCAATGGCTCCCGGTGACATTTGCCACGGTCCCCGAAGCAGCCTGGCCGGGCTGGGACCAGCGGCCTTGGGGTACCGCCTCTGCTGCTGGCCCGGTGGGTTGGTTGGGTTGCCCCAGTGTGCCCAACCCATGGGGTGTTGGTTCATTCCTGTCCCTCGGCCGCCCTACGTGTGCACATGTGTGCGGTGTCCTGGGCCACTCGGCTCCTGTTCACCGGTGTGCCCGCTCGGTACCTTGCTTTGCGTGTGCGGTGTCCTGGGCCACTTGGCTCCTGTTCACCGGTGTGCCCGCTCGGTGTGTTGCTTTCGGAGTGCGGTGTCCTGGGCCACTTGGCTCCTGTTCACCGGTGTGCCCGCTTGGTGCGTTGTTTTGCTTGTGCAGTGTCCGGGGCCAGTTGGCTCCTGTTTACCGGTGTGCCCGCTTGGTGCGTTGTTTTGCTTGTGCGGTGTCCTGGGCCAGTTGGCTCCTGTTCACCGGTGTGCCCGCTTGGCGTGTTGTCTTTCTTGTGTGGTGTCCTGGGCAACTTGGCTCCTGTTCACCGGTGTGCACCCTTGGTGGGTTGCTTGGCGTGTGCGGTGTGCTGGGCCACTGGGCTGCTGTTCACCGGTGTGTCTGCTTGGTGCGTTGTTTTCCTTGTGCAGTGTCCGGAGCCAGTTAGCTTCTGTTCACCGGTGTGCCCGCTTGGTGCGTTGTTTTGCTTGTGCAGTGTCCTGGGCCACTTGGCTCCTGTTCACCGGTGTGCCCGCTCGGCGTGTTGTCTTTCGTGTGTGGGGTCCTGGGCCACTTGGCTCCTGTTTAACGGTGTGCCCGCTTGGTGTGTTGCCTGTGTGTGCGGTGTCCTGGGCCACTTGGTTCCTGTTCACCGCTGTGCCCGCTCGGCGTGTTGTGTTGCGTGTGCGCCGTCCTGGGCCACTTGGTTCCTGTTCACCGGTGTGCCCGCTCGGTGTGCTGTGTTGCAAGTGCGGTGTCCTGGGCAACTTGGCTCCTCTTCAACAGCGTGCCCGCTCGGTGCGTTGCTTTGCGTGTGCGGTGTCCTGGGCCACTTGGCTCCTCTTCAAGGGTGTGCGCGCTCGGTGCGTTGCTTTGCTTGTGCGGTGTCCTGGGCCACTTGGCTCCTGTTCACCGGTGTGCCCGCTCGGTGTATTGTCTGTGTGTGCGTTGTCCTTGGCCACTTGGCTCCTGTTCACTGGTCCGCCCGCCTCGGTGTGTTGTTTTGCTTGTGCGGTGTGCCGGGCCACTTGGCTCCTGTTCACCCATGTGCCCGCTCCATGCGTTGCTTTGCGTGTTCGGTGTCCTCGGCCACTTGGCTCCTGTTCACCGGTGTGCCGGCGTGGGTTGTTGTGTGGCGTGTGCGGTGTCCTGGACCACTTGGCTCCTGCTTAACGGTGTGCCCGCTCGGTGCGTTGCTTTGCTTGTGCGGTGTCCTCGGCCACTTGGCTCCTGTTCACCGGTGTGCCCGCTTGGTGCATTGTTTTGCTTTTGCGGTGTCCCGGGCCACTTGGCTCCTGTTCACCGATGTGCCCGCTCGGTGCGTTGCTTTACGTGTTCGGTGTCCCCGGCCACTTAGCTCCTGTTCACCGGTGTGCCGGCGTGGGTTGTGGTGTTGCGTGTGCGGTGTCCTGGACCACTTGGCTCCTGCTTAACAGTGTGCCCGCTCGGTGCGTTGCTTTGCGTGTGCGGTGTCCTGGGCCACTTGGCTCCTGTTCACCAGCGTGCCCGCTCGGTGTGTTGTTTTGCTTCTGCGGTGTCCTTGGCCACTTTGCTCCTCTTCATCGGTGTGCCCGCTCGTTGTGCTGCTTAGCGACCGCGGTGTCCTGTGCCACTTGGCTCCTGTTCACCATTTTGCCCGCTCGGTGTGTTGTTTTGCTTGTGCGGTGTCCTGGCCCACTTTGCTCCTGTTCACCCGTGTGCCCGCTCGGTGCGTTGTATTGCTTGTGCGGTGTCCCGGGCCACTTGACTCCTGTTCACCGGTGTGCCCGCTCCGTGTGTTGTGTTGCATGTGTGGTGTCCTGGGCCCCTTGGCTCTTGTTCACCGGTGCGCTCCCCCGGTGTGCTGTGCGGTGTCCTGGGCGACTTGGCTCCTGTTCACCGGTGTGCTCGCTCGGTGTGTTGTGCACTGGCTTGCGTGTGCGGGGCGTCGCTGCGGGGTGCTCACTCGTCCATCCGGACGGTGCCTTTTCGTAGCCGGCAGGCACCGGGTACCCTCCGGGCGCGCACTCGTCCATCCGGACGGCGGCTGTTCGTAGCCGGCAGGGGCTGGGTATGCTCCAAGCGCACACGCATCCATCCGGACGGCGGCTGTTCTGTAGCCGGCAGGGGCTGCGTTCGCTGCCGGGCGCGCACACATCCGTCTGGACGGCGGCCGGTGTTGCTTTGCACGTGTCCCCGTGGTGTGGTCTGTTGCGTGTTGTGCGCGCTCTCCGGGTTTGCGGCAGTCGGCGGCCGTCGCTGCTTGGCACCTCTCCTTGTGCCTTGGTTGTGGCCGGCGGTGTGCCTCTCTGGCGTGCCTCGTGGCCCCGCATGGTGCGCCGCGCCTCGTCCGGTCCGGGTGCTCTCGGTGCTCCTGTCGGCTTTCCCGACGCCGTGGTGCCTTTCCCCACCCCGGGGGCCTGCGCCCCCGGCTTTACTGGGTCTGAAGTCTAACACACCGGTATGTACCATGACACTGCCATTGCCCGGACAAGACATCCTTGCAGTGCCGCTCCACCAACGCGGTGTCCTTGACCCGATATTTGTGACCTTCCCTGCTTTGAGAGTAATTGGTTCTCTTACCCAACCTTGCCATCACACTCTTTTGTGGCCATGTTGTCGGCTTCAGACATCATGGCACTGGCCTCCCTTGCCATATTACCATGGTTCGTCTATGGGAGAGAATGTGAAACTCAATCCGAAAGGAATAAGATATGATCGGTTGACAAACTAGACGGTCCGTGTAAATCGTGGAATCCCTGTAGAGCCCTCCAAAGGGAATGATACCCATTTCCGCAAGGTTGACCAATATGCAAGTGCCCTTACCCCGAGCGCCCCGGGGTTGGAGAAGATACATAGTGCAACAAAATATGCAAGTGCTGAAACTTTTCGAACAATTGCCTGCCCGCCACTCCGCTCCTGCCTTCGAGCGGCTGTGATATGCCACCGTCTTGGCATGCCTCATGCCCATGTACTTGCACATGGTGGAAAACCATGCGCCAACGACCAGCTTGGCTCTGTTGCTGCATATCACGCCTGGCACATCAACAAAAGGCGGCCAATGCCGGATCTTTGCTTGTGCCAAGGTCTTAGCTTGCAGCCCCACTCTGTGCTTGTCCCTCTTGTCCTTCTTCTTGGAAAATTTTGCCCAGAACCGCCACAATGTATCTGCTGTCGTGATGGACTGCAAAAATGGCAAGGTCAAAGACCTCGCCTTCCAAACTGACGTCAAGCATCCCAAAAACATCCATTGAAATCCATCTTATGGGACTGTCCGGATTGATCGTGTACACACGGTTTCCAGCAGTTGACCAGTTGGGATGTTTGGTGGCCCTGTAGATCGCACACGCCTTGCAATACCAATTCAGCACTGCATAACAACTCGGAGGGAACAAAAATCTCGACTCCCGATGCTTCTGCCATTTATCTCGTCGCGGATACGTAAACTGCGCGTTGTGCCAATGGTGAATCAAGTCCTCCAACGGGTTTTTCAAAATCGAAAGCTCGTGGTGGAGAAAGAGCTTGTCCCCGTCTTCTGTCAATCCCTCTGGCCAATCGCTGTTGGATGGCGCACTCACTGCATTCCAGTACTTGGGCGGATGGTCGGATTTGCCTAATCATCAAACCAGTCCGCCATCAAAATTGATTGCACTCATTCAGTGACTCGCACCATATCCTCTTCCTTCGTTGGTGTCTGCACCTCTTGCACCTTGGCGTTTTTGAGTCAGGCCAGATCCACGCGGAATCTCATCAACACAAAGCATGTGGCCTCGCCTTCCTCCGTGAGAAGCTCCGCCTCCATGATGCGCTTGGCCTCTGCTCTCCCCTCTGCGTCACCATGCATGGTGATGCCCGTCCATGCTTTCCCGGCTGGGTTGGCCCAACAAATGAGGCAAAAGGCCACAGTGTTGTCGTGTCTGGGCACATACACTAGGGTCATGTGGACCGTGGCTAGCATCTCATGCCACCAGGCGCGTCAGGCTGCCGGACCCGAGAGATTGTCAACATGCTCGTGACGCGTTCCTGTGGGGGGGCCCGGCCACAAGACGCTCCGGGGGACACGCAAGCAAGCAGGCAGGCAAAGCACTGCGCTCCCAGGGGCATCCCCATTGAACAAAGCGTTCTAGGATCCTTGCCACTCTGAAACAAAAAAAAATATGTACAAAACGTATCAGGGTATGTACACAGGTAGGTTAAGCCATGGACTTGGCCAAGTGCGCCGCAATGCAAGAGACCCTCAGTTGCCAACCATATCCCATCCCCGGGTCCCAGCTCCTCAGTCAGTGGCATGCAGGTACGGGGGTTCAAACAAGACCGACGGACCTCCCCAGCCTGGACCGTAGATCCCTGCAAAGGGAGGGGCTTCCGGACCGGCCACAGATACGTTCCCATTCATCAATGAGCTCCGAGGCCAACAAACAGTGGCTCCCTATGCTCCTCGGATGGCACGTCCCGTCTCCTGTCTGACTGCGAGATATGGCCCCGCCATCGTCCCCCAGGAGTTGGGGGCTGAAAATGGGCTGTTTCAGCCCAACCTGACTATGGCTCAAAAAACTCCAAAATTGACCCCTCGACCGGGCTATACGAGGGCAGGGGCAAGGCAAGCAACCAGGTCGCCTTTGATTAGAAACTGAGTAGAGGCCGTATGCAACTTGGCTTCCCCCGAATTTCCTAACATCTTGGCGCCACGGGGTCGCCACGTGGGGTCAGGATGCCAAAATTGGCAAAATTGGCCATGTTGGGTGGCCGACCAGGGTTGGCTTCTGTGGCGATCTCATCAAGCCAAGCCTTGATCCACGGGCTTTGATATCTTCACTGGTCCTGTGTATCGGGGTTTGGCTTGCTGTCACGTTGGCTGCTTGCTGTTCTCCGAGGCAATGGTCTTGTGATGGGGCAGAAAACAGCAAGAAGGGCAAAATTTGGCAACATGGCACGCACCGCAAGTTGCATAACTCTGGCTAGGCCAGTGGAGCAATTACGAAACCCGAGGGCCATTGACCCTTTGTCATACGCTACAACGATCACCACTTTCTCCTGGCTATGTTGCCTGCCCCATGTAAATATGGTATTTCTAACCTGGTCTAAAATGGTGAAAGCAGCGAAAATTGGCCGAGACGGCCCACACTCCCGATCCCATATCTCCATGCTCATGGCGAGCAATAATTGAACCAAAATTGCTATAGACACATATGACTTAAGTCCCTATATAGGCCCCACATGGACCCTCGAGGTCGCCTCTACCCATTTTTCCTCCGAGCGAAAAAATGGTACACAGAAAGTGACAAGAGGCATATTGAGCCACCCATGGCTCTCTGATCCCAAGGAGAGGACACAAGGGGACACACCCTATTCAAGGCGGGTTCATGTCCGCCCTTAGCCTAGGACAACGGGTGCACACAACCCGGGGGCGAACATTGAGGGGAAGATGGAGCTTGGTGCCATTATTGCCAAAAAGAGGGTTAGTAGTCCCAAACGTGTTTACTCCAAAAATTATATCTTCCATTCCAAAGGAAATAGGACTTTAGGCTTTTGCATGGAGGCAACCCAAAGCCTGAAGTCCCTTTATCAACATTAGTTCAGGTCCTGAGCACAAGAAAACCATTTTTAACACTTCGGCCTTCAGAGCACACGAAAAGTGGGAAATATGGCAGAAATGCCAATATTCGGACATATATACCAATTGGACACCAAGGCCCATATAATATCACATATACCCAAACTAAAAGAACCATAGTAAGTGCTTACAAACATACTTACTATATGGGTCAAGTCCTCCCTTGGATCAGAAGTCAATCATGCATGCATATGGGCAGGTGTGCAAAGAGCAGCCCAGGCGTGTATGCTCACAAGGCAATATTATACCGAATAGTAGATAGGCTTGAAAGAATCGAGCAAGCCATACACAATGCCCTTTGTGCTCTGTCCTTATCATATTGTCTTAGTTCGAGGCTCTTGGCTTCGAGAACGAGACTTGGCGCCACGCCCATTTTGGCCAAATTTTTAGAGGAAAAGTCGTCCCTTCAAGCGACCATGTTTTGGTACACATTGAATTGCATGGAGCCATCGTTGAGCTAGCTCCAAAAAGGAAAATCACATAGGGCTATCGGTCTTGCGAGCATTATGCTAAGTTATTTACCTTCATGCTCACAAGTACACAAAGTTAGCGTTTGCGCACGATTTTGACTTGAGTTTTTCACAACCATGCGTGTCCGAAAACACCCTTTGCAGACACCTTCCCAAAGGAAGCAATATGCCCATGAGACAGGGGCATCGGAGGAAGGCAAAGGAGGAAGATATAGAGTTCCCTACGAACTCATCGTCTATGAGAACCATGAGTCTGGTCGCTTGACAGAAAAGCTTGCGCGTCGATTTTCTCCTTAACGCGACGGCAGAAAATAAAGTACATCACAAGCCCTGAACGTCCTTTCCGACCTCAAAGGTACAGGAAAAAGCGTCAAGACAAGACTCACCACTGAAACACACTGCCAGCACGCACTCAGGCAACAACGGCTGAAATTATCACGGCAGCAAGAAATTGGGTCAGAATAATCGATTTCAATTGATTCCCCGCAAGATTTGATCATGAAGATGAAATCATAGAAATTCCTGATCAATTCCATTGATTGGGAAGGTTAGGGACGCAATCGTTCCCATGCCGTTTCCAAATTGGCTGGAGGAAACATATCCCCACAAGCAGGACGAGGAATAGGCGTAGGTGACGGGGAAGGACAGACATCTGCCTCATGGGCCATGGGGTGATAGGTACCGCTTCACCCCCCTCCTTAGAGCAAACCAACGGGGGGCTCAATCACACCCAAGCACGGCAGGGGGTACCCAGGACAACCGCAGGGGACGGGTGGCCTCCTCAGGCTCACATTGGGTTCAGGATCTCCACATGACTCCCATTCCCCAAACAAGCGGTAATCATTCCGGAAAAATCGATCAGATTCCTTAGAAGCTGACAAGTATGACCTGTAAATGGACGTAAACGCTGGTAACGTATGAAGTATATAATTCTGGGTCCTGGCGGTGATCTTTCGACATCCAAGGGACCCGTTAACCCATACCAGGTGCACCGGCTGCCGGCTGCGACGGTCACCGCCACAGTGGGAGTGGCACACACGGCCAACATATGAGTCACACGACAACTGAGGTGGTGCCACAAGTCGAGAGCGACCACAGAGATCTGTCAGGACTGTCCGGGCTTCCAAAGGCCGCAGGCTGGGGGAGAGTCCCCACGGGTCCTTCCAAGGGCGCACCATGTCCATACCCACGACGCGAGTCCTGAGTAGTAGAGCTGCAGGAGCTCCTCAATAAGGGATCGGGCATCAAGGCCATCTTCTCTCTTGCCCCATTGCCACGAAGGCCATGCATGGGGGAGTCCCCATGCAGCCTGGGCGGAGGCGTTGACTCCACAAACCACCAGTCTCCCAGGCAGACTGACCGAAGTCAGGACGCCAAAGGTCACAACCCGACTGCGGAGGCAAGTCCGTAGGCTCACACTGGGACTGACGGTGGCGGACTGCTGGGAGCTCACTTCAGGCAAGTGGGCTTTCAGCCTGGCGCCGACAGGATCTGAGCCACAGGCGCAACAACGGACACGCGGCCTCACAAGCACAATCTGTACTCAAGTACTGGTCCAACCGGAGCATATGTAATGGAATGTACACGGCGATCGTGGTCGCCTCCGTATGTTGATTCAAGTCTCTTATGGGGACCATCTGCTGCTCTGAGTGGTCCAGCGGGACCATGTAGGCCTGTGCAGGGGATGACACGCATCCTGAACGGCAGGGCAATGACATAGCACAGGTCAAAAGGCATGTAAACACACTCTGTGAGGGGCACCAAAACATGCCCCGGTCAGAATAAGCCGTCATCAAGGGGAGTGGGGGAGAAAGGTGCCCGTAAGCCAGCAGCTCACACACACTCCCCCACGATCCGGATCCCTGAGTATGCCATGGGACCAGATTACACACGCATTCGCAGTGTCGATGGCGGGGACACCCGTTGCGCAACGTCGTATGGGACTCAGAGCACACAGAGCACAGAAAAATGAAGGGTTCAGTCGCCACACCGGGTTTCTTACGGATGTATCAGCAGGGGGAGTGACATACAACTGGTGACAGTCGGGACGGTGGAGGTAGGCCACCCATCAGTCCGGTTTCCGGCGGATTTAGCAAGCAGGGGTTTGGCCATCTGCTCGGGCCTCTGGTCTCGGCATGGAGGGTGGTCCCACCTGGTTTTCCATTGATTCAGCAGGGGGAGTCAACCACTACGACTGGACCAGGAGAGAGACAGAGACAACAGAACTGGATGCACCAAACTGGGCTGCGGGAGGTCGGCATCACGCAGAGGTCTGAGTTACACGCAACGGCTGTGTCAAACTACCCCATTAGGGGGCTGCTTGACTTGCGCAGCATTTCAACCACTCCACCAGAACGACATTGCACCAGAGCGCGGAGAGAGCAAGCAAGCAAGGGAAGTACTGACGACTGGACAGACTTGTGCTCAATCTGCACACTCAGGGGAGACCTCAGGGCGGGGATCATTTGCTTCTGGCTTCAATCGTCCTGGTCATAGCCTCCAAGTCAGAGACTTTGATCTTTGTCTTGTGCCTGCGGACATACTCCATGAAAGGGGATTTAATCCGCGGTACAAAAGAAGAAAGGGGTTCGCAGGTGTCGTGTAAGGGCCTATAGCCTCTCCAGTGCACCTCGAAAGCCACCCCTCCAGGCGCCGAGGCACTCCGACGCTGGGCCCGGAAGGTCTCGACGGTGTAGTTGTCCTGCTACAGCAGTGTCGTCGTCCAAGTCGGTCTCATGGGAGTTAGACAATTTGGGTTTCGGCTCCTTTTCTATGTCCCCCAAATACTCAAGTTTCAAGTGATGAAAATGTGTGCGTGCACAAAAATACTCGTTTCAAAAAGGTAAACCATTAACCTAAAACTAACGAGAACAAGACTCACATAAAGCAAAGCAAGGCAAAGCAAGAAAGCAAATATACTCGTTGTTGGAGATGTACATGGTCCGCCAAGCCGCTGTCTTGACCCCACCATTCCTGTTTCTCCTTGGCATTAAGGATCCATACGGCTGTACCAAATGTACAGCCGGGCACCCAGACATGGGTGTGGCTCTCCAACACCCCAGGCTGCAAGAGCAAGGCATGATGTGCTTTGCTATGCTATTTACCTCTACTGTATGCGTCAATCTCAGAACTTCAGTACACGGATTACACTATCGTACTAGCAAACTGATACGACAATTCGACAATTATGCGATGATAAACAGCGATAAATCAATGAAAACTGAACACGTATCTGTATCACAGGAGACGTGAAAATTAGCTGTCAAAAGCTGCCATTCACAACAGGGATCGCGACATCTAATCAGACCACAAATCCGATCAACGGATCAATAACAGACCTACAGGCGTTTTAAGAAAAAAGGATTTTTCTTACTCCCCCCCAGTACTCACACCGAAGGTGGGGGGACTCCAAACAAAAAGCGCCTGGACAACGCCGCACCACCCGCAGCTCCTTGCAGTACAGGTCTACAGGTATGTTAATTCACTACCTGCAACTCGTGCCAACTGAGTCGGTCAGCAGTAAGAACTGACAACTCAGCACACTTCTAATTTTTGGATTGCACCCAAGTGAAGCGCAGGAGCAGGGGAAAAGGTCAGAACAGAATCAAAGCCTGGCTCTCCCCTGAAGACCGGCAGAAGTAGAGGCGCCAGGCTGCAAAGGAAGAGCCAGTCTCGAGCTGTAGGTCAGTAGTCTTCTCCTTTTTTTTTTCCTGATGAATATCATTCCCTCTTCCCTGACTGTGCCCTGACTGAGCTCTGGACGGCCCTGGCCACTTGTGAAGGGCAATGGCACTGAGGGTAGCGTCCCCCCAGGAGCTTACAGCGTCTTCCTCTACCTGTCCCTTGGTTTCGAACAGATTCAGCAAGGGAGCGGTTTCATGGCATTGCCATAGCGAAGGTCGGGGCGCCTGAGCTGGCCAAGTAAGGGACTTTCAGGTCCTACCAGCAAGGAAAAGAATTCAGTCAGGGGCTCAGACAAAGAAGAAAATGGAAATACAGGATTGGTCCCAATCAGACGAACTGAGGTCTGCTGGGGTTAGACACACGCACCTGAACCGGTGGTACTGACCCAAGCCTCTACCCTGCCTTGAACCACAGCCACTGTACTAAAAAGTAAGTATCAACTCAACTAACCCCTGTGCCGGGGGCTTCCTCATTGGCTGATCAGGCCAACTAGGCGCTGGGGGGGGCTGCACGACTGCCGAGTATCCCACTACCTTCGACTAGGGGCGTTCCCCCTAGGTGAGGCTGCTTGCTCTTGAGGTACCTGAGGTTACTTTCATTGGGCATGCCTTTTTATGTAATATGTTCCTTCTCAATGGACGACACATTAGAGCGATTTTACGCTCTTACAATCCCCTCGATAGGTACCTACAAGGGTGTTTGACCTCGCGTAGTCCCCCTCTAGCCCTCAAAACAGAGCAAACAGAGCCTAAGCCTACCATTCAGCACTATTCTGTCATTGTAAGGGGGTGGGGGCCTCGGTCTCAGTTCCTTCCCACCCATGGTTGCATGACCCCCTGTAACTCTAGCTGCTGAAAAGCAGACCACCTGAAAAATCCTAACAGAGAATTGCTAAATTAAGGCAAGTCCGGTTAGCGTCCTGACCTGTCAGGCAGTGAGGAATAAACTAAAATTACATGGGCAAGAGGCAAAAATAAATTCTGTCAGATGTTTCAAGAGAATGAGGGTAACCAACACTGATCCGTCCTGGAGGAAACGAAGAAGAACTGAAGGAAATACTGGTTCTTAACTGAACCCAGTTACATCTGTAAAAAGAAAAGTAAGAACACTAATGCAGGACTAGCTTATGGGCTTGCTGATCAGACCAGTGCCCACCTGTGTAGACACAGTATGTCTGGTGGTTGTACCCCCACCAGAGTGTAACTTCAGTCTATTTTCCTGTAACAAGAGCAGAAAAGGGAAATGGCTGTAGTTGATGTAAACAGCTCAAACAGGTCACAGGGACTGAATTGACTGTCGTGCAGAGTAAGTAGATAACGGGCTGCAGAAAAAAAGTTTTGTAAATAAGGAGAACAGCAGAAAAATGCCTCCGGCCTTAGGCTCAGGCCTTCACAGAACACAGCACACAGTTGATACTTCTATAGCGCCCAAGCGAAGCGCATCAGTCTCAGTGGACTAAAGTCAGGGCTAGATTAGCATGGCAGTTGCCAGGGTCTGCAACAGAACGATGTTCTGCCTAAACGACCACAACAGAAACAGAGTCGGGGCACACATGCCACCCCATACACGTACACACACAGGGATGCACACGCACGCAGGCCCCTAGTAGGCTGTTCAGCGTCTAGCACTAGGGTCCACACAGTGAGTGTTAGCTCAGTCCTGTCGTTTCTCTGTTTCTGTTGTGGTCGTTTAAGCAGAATGTCGTTCTGTTGCAGACCCTGGCAACTGCCATGCTACCCTAGCCCTGACTTAGGTCCACTGAGACTGATGCGCTTCGCTTGGGCGCTATAGAAGTATCAACTGTGTACCGTCTTCTGTGAAGGCCTGAGCCTAAGACCTGAGGCATTTTTCTGCTGTCCTCCTTATCTACAAACCCTTATTTCATGAGGCCATTATCTACTTACTCTGCACGACAGTCAATTCAGTCCCTGTGACCTGTTTGAGATGTTTACATCAACTACAGCCATTTCCCTTTTCTTTTTATTTTCATAGGCAAAAGGCCTCAGTGGGTAAACAGCACTGTTGTCTACCAAGATTCGGCAAAAGTTTTGATTCCACAAAAAAATGGTTCGCCCCAGTGGGCAAAAGTGCATTCATTCCATACTGCACCATTGTTTGTGGTCGCAGTGCTGTGCACAAAGAGAAAAGGGCAGTGAGAGGTCCCCTCGGCGGCAAAGAGACCTGGAACTTGCCAGATGACATACCAGCTCACCCCTTCCTTGACATGTTCTTGTTTTTTTTGTTTAGGGAGGGGTCTATGACTCTGAGGTCTGGTACTGGCTCAACAGGTCACTGTGATGGGCTCAGGCGCCGTCCATGTGCTAGTCTCTCTTTATTGTCCCTTTCAGGCGCTGTCGAGGCGCCACTCTCTCTTCATCTGTTGTGAGGGGCTGGCAGATCTGGCAGATCTGTCTCAACAGTATGACGCCAATCATAACCCCCCCCACTGTCCAGTCACAAGAGGAGACCTCAGGGGAGCACCCAACAGTGCACACACTGTGGCGTCCAGTAAGAAAAATACCAGGTATTAAGCAAAGATTCAGTGTGCGCTGATGCCCTCAGCCGAATGAGCCACACTGTTCCTATTTGTTCTTGAACGTCTCAGGCATACACGTGGAAATATTCCCAACAGTCCCAACATACCAACACCCATGCTGCAGGGGTATTGGAGAGAAAAGAGGGAAACAAACCCAGACCACACGTGACGGCCCCCAAGAGCAGTAAAACCCAGAGGATGAGTAGAGAAGAACAGGAGTAACCCAATAGTCATAAAATACAAAGCCAACAAACAGCCAAACACCCGTGGATATATCTGTACCTGAGCACGCCCAGTCCAGTCGCCGGAACCGGACTCACAGTGGGACGCCAAGGGGGCTGTGGACGGTCTTAGGGGCAGGTTCTCACGGGCGGCCGCCGACGTAAGGCCAGAGGCCACGACCCCGTGCCTAAAGAGGCACGGCCCCTCGATCGTTCAGGGGCCCGTCAGGTTGTTGTTCTCAAAGCACTTGTCAAGGTTCACTGCTCCCGGACTGGTCACATCCCTTGCCTGCCCGTCACGCTGATTCCAGGCTGTGGAGGGTTCTTGATAAGCAGCTGGAGCAGGACAAACAGGGGCAGAGCTGTCAGCTGGGCGGCGGAGACAGAGGTCACTCAGAAGGATCTCCCCTGCCATAGTTGAGGGGAATGTCACCATCAGTACAGGTGGTGGCAGAGGGTCAATCAATGTAGCGGACGTGGGACAAGGGTATCGACGTGCAGCTCTGGCAGACTGTGCCATTAGAGACAGGCTCCTTGACCTCAGTGGTGGTCAGGTTCTAATAGTGAGCGAAGTCGGGGCTGTTGCTGGACAGCCCGGAAAGGCGCTTGGCCCGGAACGGGCTCGGGTGCGTTAGTCGCTCAAACACACGCTCCGGCTGTGTGGCCCTGCGGCGCAGCGCCACGGGGATGGCGTGTGGGCAGGTGCTTAAACCCCAGGTGCTTTGACAATTCTCGCAGCTCCCGCAACAGGCGCTGTTTGTTGCTCGGCGTGACCTGCACCTTGGCAAAATACGTCGTTCCCCTCTCGTGCACAAAGGTCAGCTCCGCATCCTCTGGACTGCTGGCGTTCCGCTTCGTCCTTCTCTGGTTCTGCAGGTCCATCAGCCTGTCCTCCCACTTGTTTGCATTGCCCTGCACTTGGGGTTTCATGCCCCCAGGGAATTGCGGGGCAGCCGTTTTAAGCTCAGCTCCGCGTGGGATTGCCTGACGAAAGGCATCCAGGGCCTTCTGGGGGATCTTCAACTCACCATATGGCCAGCCGAGGTTCTCACGGGTGGTGGCAGCCTCGTCCTTACCAAAAGCAGCACCGTGTGCGTCCTGGGTGTTGGCCTTGTTGGGGGGGCACCATAGCCAATCACAGTCTTCACCATGATCAGGGTAGGCTTCTCCTTCTCGGCCTTGGCCTCCTCCTTAGTGACTGGGGAAGATGGGACGTAGGGCAGCGATGCATAGTGGGCCATGATTCGCACCGGTTATAGTTCCGGGAGTGGCCAACGTGGTGTGACACTGGCAGCTTCAGCAAGGCAAGCCTCTTCAAAGACTATCAGATGACAGAGCAGGAGGTTGTTGGGCAGGACACGAATGAGTTGTCAACCTTGGCGACCAAGACGTTGCGGCTGCTCAGAGCGCCAGGTGCATCGCTGTCAACCTCGAAGTTTCCGGCAAAGGTGCCGAGGCCAGCGGCGTACATGGCCAAGCTGCGGGGGGTGATAGCCACAAGCTGAAGGTGGCGGCCTGAGGCCAAATCAAACTGGCCAACTGCCCTGGGATGTCTTACCGCCCAACACTTTCACCGAAGACGAGGTGATGACGTCCAGCCTTTCGTGGGGGAGAGGCATAGCGAAGATGGAGGAAGCAGCATAGCATATCATCAAGCCCTCGCGGTTGTCAGCAAGCTAATGCAGGAAATGCTCACGAACAAGCTGCACGTTGGTGGCCAGCAATAGGTTTTTGTAAAGGACCGAGCCAGTTTCTGCAATTTTGGCCCAATATTCAGCAGGAAGTCAGCGTTCCAGGCGTTGTCCCTTGCCAGTCACGATGGCCTGAATGTAGTAACCCAACATGAAAACCATTCCCAACCGACCGTTCTTGATCTCCTTGACCTTCAACTCAGCAAAGGCGGTGGGATCTTCAGCCAGACCAAGAGGATCAAAGGCCTTGCAAGGGTAGCTGATGTCCAAATCCTCACCAGGAGGTCCCTTGGAGGACGCACGTTAAGCCTCAGACAGACCAGTCAGTAGAGCCTGGAAACCCAACACAGCAAGGATGCTGTGTGTGTTGTCGCATGCATGTGACACAACTCCAAAATAACCCAGAGAGCAGCTTGCCTTCGGCTGTTCAACCGCAGCCTGGGAATGAACGACAAACAATTTGTGCTTGGTTGTAGGCGCAACCGGATTTCTCTGCAGGTGATGATGGCGGCAAACAAGGCGTTCCTGGCGCTGTCAACGAAAGTGACAGTGGCCGCACGCGAGGCACTCATGGTGTCGTTCACAAGGTGACCCCGGCAGCGCTCGCAAAGCTATCATGGCGCAGATGGCAAAGCGGTTGTGGTGGGGCTTGCAGGAGTTGGTCACCTTGACAATCATCGGCTTGTGAAAGCTCTTCCTCTGGTTAGCAAGCCCAAGCTTTACCACAGCTGCGTTGGATCTTGGGTACATCGTCACAGCAGCCTCTATGACGAACAATGCTACAAAAAACAGCCACAACGTAGCCAGTGTGTTGGTCCACACACAGGACCAGACAATCGAAAATTTCCTTTCCGATATGTACTTTGGGCATGGAGACGACATCCATGGCCACACTCTCCATGGGCTGGTCAGACATTGGCATCCAATGGGCTTCCCCCCGGACATTCCGATTGTCATGATTGCAGGCCTGACAGACCGAATAACCCTTTCTGACCTGCTTGATGGCATTGTAGAGGCGGATCTCATCGATCCCGAACCGGCGCTGCATGTCTGGAGCTGGCTTCTTAACCCCTGGGTGCATCATGTGGTGGTACCAAGCTTCACAGAGCTCAAGCACACGGCACTCAGGTACTAGCAACCTACTATTCTTCTAGAGCTTGCCATCTCGGAAACCCCCTTCGGCCACTGCTGCCCGTTGTCAGGGTCAGTAAGAGCCCGGTACTCAGACTCAAACGCCTCACACTTGGCACAGTCGTCGGTCCAGTCGTCTTCGAGGCACGACACAGGGAAGATGTGCTTGTCGGACTCAGCACCCTCTGAGGCGAGTACTCGGACCGCTGTGCTCACCCTTCCTCCAAGGGGAGCCTCTGCGGCCATGACAACGAAACATTTCACGCCCTCCTCCTCCATGATGAGCTCCATATCAATTATCTTCTTCGCCTCAGCCGTCTCGGCCTTGCTGCCATGGGCAGAAATGTCAGACATGCCCTTGCTTGCCGGAAAGGCCCACCTGCTGAGACACTCCGCCACGGTGTTGTCCTTTCTCGGAACGTAGACCACAGTGAGATCGAACTTGGCCAAGGTCTCGTGCCATCTTGCTTTACAGGCCGGGACTGCAGACTCTGATGGTCTGTGCGGACCGTGATCGGATGCAGGGCTATATACTCGGCCCACTCTCTGACAGCCATGACAATGGCATACGCCTCCGTCTCACGGGGTGTCCATGTCCGCCTCTGGCTTTCTGCCAGGACTCGTCTCCAGAAGGCCACGGGCACGTGCCTCCCATCTTCAAGCACTTGCTCAAACACGGCGCCCATGGCGTAGTCGGAGGGGTCTGTGCGCAGGACAAACCCTCGCTCTGGATCCACGAGGTGCAGACCCACTGTGGATAGCAGCACCTGCTCCATTACCTCAAAGGCACAGTCGGACTCTTCATTCCGGACCACAGCCTTCTTGGACCCCTTCTTGGTCTCCTCCCGGTTGTCCTTGAGCATGGCTGTCATGGGGGCTGCATATGTTGCATACATCTTGATATACCCCGAGTAATAGTTGCAGACCCGCAGGTATGCCCGCAACTCGGACACCGTCTTGAGCTTCTCCCAGTGTTCAATCGCCGCTACCTTTCCAGGTATGGGCTTCCGCTGCCCGTTGCCAACCACGTGGCCCGCGGAGACCACTTCGCTTACCGTGATAGTGGCCTTGTCACTGCTGCCCGTCAGTTTGTGCCGGACCAGCAGGTCCGGCACTGTGGTAACGTGCGTCTCATGTGCCTCCAGCAGCTCATCGTGGCTCATGCTGGGGTCCCCTGGCGCAATGATCACATAGTTGACAAAGGGGTCTGCACAGTCACGCACCGGTTCCAACAGGTTCTCCAGCATCCTCTGGAAAGCCGCATTGCCGTTTGTAACGCTCATTGGCATGACCTTCCATTGGAGTGGTCCAAGTGGGGTGCTTATGGCTGTGTAGGCACGGGACTCATCGGCAAGAGGCATCTGGTGATAACCATGTTTCAGGTCGATCACCGTGAAGAAAGCAGGAATTGCTCCTGCAGCATGTCCTCAATGAGGGGCAGCGTATAGCTGTCATGCTGCGTTTGATCATTCAGGCCGCGGTAGTCGACCACAAGCCGCCATTCCCCGGCCAGCTTCTTGGGGACAACGAAGCAGGGGGAGGCCCCACTCAGAGTGACAGGGTTGGGACCAGCCTCTGTCGATGAACTCCCTGAGAATCTTCTCCGTGGCCTCTTTTGTCTCGCCCCTAGGGCAAACTCCCGGTGCCGGTACACACAAAGGTCTGGCTTCAGTCATCCCTTGGCTTCACCGTACGGTCCAGGAACCAGCGGCGGGAACACAGGCTTTCCACCGAAGAAGGTGTCCCCATACTTCTGCTTCCCCCTGGCCCTCAATGCCTGGATCTTGGGGCAATCATCAGACTCCGCCTTGGCTTTGCGGGACACCTGGATCACTGAGCTTACTTGAGGGGTAGCGACCCGGCTCGTTTTTGGCTCTGGGGGTCTCCCCAAGTAGCCCATAGACCCATCTCGGGCTTTTCCGCGGAACAGATCACCATAGGTGGGTCGGTTTTTCGCCAATTGGCTCGTCCTGGCTGGACATGTGGTCCAGTACCCTCCCTACGAAGGTATTCCCATCGTAGAAACCAGAAGCGATGGCGTCCACTGACCACAAAGGCTTTGTCCTGGCCTTTCCCTTCTCGCTGGTTTGCCCAGTCATGAAGTGGTCAATCCATGTACCACTGAACCAGATCCAGTTCCTCGTCAGAAAGATAGTCCTGCGATTCAACAATGTCAACGGGAGAAACTGCGAGGCATTGCCGTTAAGGCTCCGCGATCACGCGGTTGACACACACGAAGTCCGTGGTGTCGGCCTGTTCGAGGCCCCCATCCACATAGTAGAATTCCGTTGGCCATCTCTGGGGTGGCATAGGCTCTCCCTTAGCGTCCTGATAGACACCCTCTCCAGCCGGTAGGAGGACCTTGTTCAAGCTCATGTTATCCAGCGAGGCCACCAAATCTCGGGTACTTTCCTCTTCGCTACGGCCCATAGGAACGACGAATACTGCCTTGGAACAGTCCTTGCGGATCTCCGCAACCGCCCTTTGAATGTCCACTCTGGGACAATTGATCCACATCAGACCTTAATGCGGACCCCAGTGCTTCTTCCACGCTGAGTCCTGGGCGCTCCAGTACTTCTCACACACCCGAGGATGGGCCGAGGTCCCTGAGGAGAACACATTCAGGGGCGGATCCAATGATCCCAGATCAGCAGCCACTCGGTTTGCCACTTCCGGCTTGACGCCATACTCCTGGTAAGTCAGCCACCTGTTGGTACCTCCCGGTTCCGCCCGTCCCGCCGGAGGAGCACGGCAAGGAAGGCCGGTTCCTCATGTACCCCGAGGTGGCCCAGTTTAGCCACCCATACACCTCCAGCACCAGGGGGAGGCTCTCGCCCCCCAGGGGGTCGGGGACTGCATCGCAGTCCCGGAGCCAGTCGCTCCGGGCCTCAACGGGGCGCGGGGCCCCCACCGCCCCTCATGCCGGCTGTGCCCTGGGGCTTGCGCCAACGGGATTGTGGCCATCGGTGGTCCCCGCGCCGCTGCGGCGGCGGCCGACTGCGCCGGCTCCGCTCGCAGCTGCCGCCCCGCGGGGGCGGGGTCGTGCGGGGCGTCGCCGTGTGTGCGGGGGAGCGGTTGGCAGCGGAGCTGGGAGGGCTGGGGAGGAATCAGGGCCCCCAAATCAGGGTCAATGTTGTCAATTGGCAGGGGGTTGGTGGTTGCGGGCCGTGGTGCGCCGGCTTCTGCTGGGTGCCAGGAGGGATGCACCGCACCGCCTCAACCTCCGGCTGCGGGGCATCCCTGCCTCTGATTTCCCGCCCTTTGCCCTCCCCCTCCCCTCCCTGCCCTCTGCTCCGTCCTCCCTGTCTGCGATGGCCCGCGTGCCCCCCCCCCTCCTTGCCTGCAGGTCCCTTCCCTGCCCGCGGTTCCTGGCTTCTGTGCGCCTCGTCCCGCCTGCTTCACTGCTTGTGTCCCTTACCGTGTCCCGTGCCCCCCTCACCGCCGCCCGTGCCCGTGCCTATCCTATGCGCCTGGCCTCCACCGCTGCCGCTTGCGCCCGTGCCCGTTCCCTGCTCCTGCCCCCCTCCGCCCCTGCGAGCGACCTGGCCCTTCCCTTGTGTCTGCCCCCCCCCCCCGCTGCTGCCCGCGCCATTGCCCGTCCCTGGTGCCTGCCCCCCTCCTCGGCTGCCTGCTGTCTTCCCACGGTGGCCTTCCGTCCCTTGCCCTGTGCCTCTGCGCTTTGCACCCCGCCCCGCACGATCGCCGTCCCCTCCGTGTCTCCTGGGCCCTGCTTGGATCACGCGTCGTTGCAGTTGCGGCAGCGTGATGTCCATCGGAGTGCGTTTGAACGTTGGGGTGCGGACAGGCCGTGGCCTCCCCTCGGGGAAGGCGGCCTTGGGCGGGTATGGCTTGAGGGGGCTCGTAGGCGTGGTACTTGGCGCCCACCCTGCCCTCCGCTGCGGCCGCGGCGGCCCCTGGCGACTTGTCTGGTGAGGTGCCCTGGGCCCGCACAGGGCCGGTCCCGCGCGCAAGTGGCGTGCCGGGGGCTGCGACGGGGCCCCTTCTGCGGGCCGACCGGCAGGGGCAACGGTCTGGCAGCAAGGGCGCCCCCCCCGGCCGGCACCGGTTTGGGGGCTGGCATTTTTGGATCGCTGGGCACCGCCCGGGGCTCCTCAGCTGGCGGCCCGACTGAAACCGTGGCCTCCGCCAGTCTCCGCTCCTCCCGCTCTGCGGAGGTTTCCCCCGCACTTCCTGGGGAGACGGGGGAGCGAGAGCGGGACCAGCGGTGGTGGCGATCGTACGCTGGGGGGAGCCATCGGAGTCCGACATTGCAGCTACTCTGACAGGTGTGCGTCGCTGCAGGCGCGCCTGTCCTACTACCTCCCAGTGCATCGCTGGCATCCCGTGGGTGGTGCTGTGTGGTGCCGGGGGGGGGGGGGGGGGTCGTGGCGGTAGCTCCGGGTCGTGATGGTCCGTTGGCCATCCACCGGCACTGGGACGGGAGGCGGACAAGCCACTCGGCCAACAAGCTGCGCCACAGCTCTCAGTCTGGGGCGGGGCTCAGCTCGGCCCCGGGTGTAGCGGCGCTGTGGTGCTCCTCGCTGGCGGCCATCCCGGGGGGGGGGGGGGCTGCCTCCTGGCCTGGCGGAGGGGTCCAGGGCTGGCGTGCTGCGGTTGCGCACGGCTCTGTGGCCCTTACTGCGTGGTGGGTCCCCAGCAGGTCGTTAGTTCGCCGCGGGTCGTGGTGTGAGGGGGTAGTGGGTCGTGCCAGGGAAATGCAGTCCCCCGGCCCCCCATCGGCCCTCCGTATTGGTTCTTGGCTGATCCGCCAGTCTGGCACCCGCGGACTGTGGCGTTCCCGGTGCTGTGCCTGACGGCCAAGGCCGGAGGTTACTGGCTCCCGGGCCAGGCGGGGCCCCCAGCCCGGTTCGGTTGCCCTTTGTGTCGAGGGGCAACTATCGTCATGGTTCATCATCGCCGCGGCCACTTGGCACCAGCGCGCCGGCCTGGGTCAGGGGTCACAGCTCCGGGTGGGGTGCTCTCCCCCGTGCTCCTTAAACGTGCGAGTGGCAGGGGGGGGGTGCGCAGCAGGGTGGCCTTGCGTGCCCCACGCCGCGACTTGCCTGGCGGCCGGTTGTCGGGGGCCCTCCAGCTTGGGTCTGCCTGGCGTACTTAGGCGCTGGGTGCGGCCCGGGGGGTTAGTGGTCAGCGGGTCAGTCTCCACTGCTGTGGGCGCCTGTGTGCTGCCCGCCGCCGGCGCGCACCGTGCCCGGCGGTACCCCTCCCTCGCGTGCGCGCGGCCGCCGTGGCTCATTACGGTCAGGTTCAGTCATGGCGTCCCTCCCCTGCATGTCCTCCCTTGCGGGCGGCTGGGGGGGGGGGGGGCTGTGCTCCGGCTCTGGGGGTCGGTGTCCGCTGGGGAAAAACCTGGGGTCGCTGGCCTGTGCTCGACTCCCCCGTTTGCAATTCGAGGCTCGGTCCACCGGGCGCCGGGCCATTGCCTTGGCCTTCGCCCACGGTCCCCCCCGGCACCTGTGTTGCCGCTTGCGTGTGGGCCGGCGCAGTACAGTGCCGCGGGGGGGGGGGGGGGCAGGGCGGCTTGCCGTGCCCTATGTCGCGGTAATCTCCACCTGTTCTCGGTCTGGCGTTCGTGGGCGCTTAGAGCGGCGGCCCGAGTCAGTGGTCAGCGGGCCAGAAGGGCACTCCATTGCCGTGCACGCCCGTGTGTCGCGCGCCGCCGGCATGTGCCCACCTGGCGGTACCCCCTCCCGCGTGCCCGCTGGCGCTGTGGCCCCCAAGGGCCAGGATCAAGGGGCAGGGTCCAGTTGGGGCGCCTCCCTCCCACACGTCCTGGTGCGCAGACGGCCCAGGGGGGGTGTATGCCCAAGCTCAGGGGGCCATGGCCTTCTGAGGGGAGCACCCTGGGCCGTTCACCCGCGCCCGCTCAGCCAGCGGCACGGCCACACACCCCCTTTTCTTTCTGTGTTCGCCAACAGGGGTCCTCGGCTCAGCCGACCGGGCGCTCGGCCAGACTCCCGGCGGGTCGTCGCCGGCCCTCCCGGCCGCTGGCGCCATCGCTTGTGGGTTGCGCCATAACCTGCGGCTCCACTTGTGTGGGAGCTGGGGCTGCGGCAGTGGCGGGTTCCCCGGGCGGCAGGGCCAGTGGATGAGGGCGGCGCGCAGGGCCCGGGGCAGCCAGACATTGGCCTCCGCGTCCGTGTTGTGCAGTACTGCCCTGTCCTCCAGGAAAGCTGGCCACCCCGGCTCCCGGTCGGGCGATCCCGCTCAAATCACGGCCTGGTGGACCCTCTCCCGGTCCTCCTGGGCCACCCACCCCCCTGCAGCTACCTCCTCGTTACCCCCGTCTCGCCAGAGGAGCACGGCATCGAAAGGCCGGTTCCTCGTGTACCCCGAGGTGGGCCAGTTTAGCCACCCATACACCTCCAGCACCAGGAAGAGGATCTCGCCCCCCAGGAGTTCGGCGACCTCGTCCCAGTCCCGGACCCAGTCGCTCCAGGCCTCAACAGGGGCGCGGGGCCCCTACTGCCCACGCTGCCGGCTCTGCCCGTGGCTCTTGCGCCAACGCGGAAGCGGCCATCCGCACCGGTTCAGCGGTGGATCCCCGCGGCCCCGCGGCGGCGGCCAGCCGCGCCGGCGCCGCTCGCGGCTCCCGCCCTGCGGGCGCAGAATAGTGCGGGGCGTCGCCGTGTAGGCGGGGGAGCGGCTGGTGTGGGGGCTGGGGAGGCTGGGGAGGAATCAGGGCCCCCAAAATCAGCGTCGATGTTGTCCATTTGCAGAGGGTTGTTGGTGGTGGGCCGTGGTGCGCCGGCATCTACTGGATGCCGGGAGGGATGCGCCGCACCGCCTCAACCTGTGGCTGCGGGGCCTCCCCGCCTGCCTTCCCCTGCCCTTTGCCCTTCCCCTCTCCTCCCTTCCCTCGGCCCCGTGCTCCCTGTCTGCGTTGTCCTGTGTAGCCCCCCCCCCTCCTTGCCTCCGGGTTTCTCCTCTGCCCCCGGTCCCTGGCTCCTGTGCGCCACGTCCCGACTGCTTCGCTGCCCCTGTCCCTTACTGTGTCCTGTGCCCCCCTCAGCGCCGCCCGTGACCTTGCCTATCCCGCGCGCCTGCCCTCCCCTGCTGATGCTTGCGCCTGTGCCCTTCCTGTGCTCCTGCCCTCCCCCACCGCTGCGAGCAACCTGGCCCTTCCTTTGTGTCTGCCCCCCCCCCCCCCCCCCCTGCTGCTGCCCACACCTTTGCCGGTCCCTGGTGCCTGGCCTCCTCCTCCGCCGCCTGCTACCTTTGCACGGTTGCCTTTCGTCCGTTGCCCTGTGCCTCTGCGCTTTGCACCCCACCCCTCAAGATCGCCGTCCCCTCCGTGTCCCCCGGCAGCTATTTGGATCACGCGTCATTGCAGTAGCGGCAGCGTGATGTCCATCTGCGTGCGTTTGGGCGTCGGGGCGTGGACGGGCCGTGGCCTCCCCTCGGGGAAGGGGGCCTTGTCCGGGTATGGCTGGGGGGGGCTCTTAGGCGCAGTACGTGGCGCCCACCCTGCCCTCCGCTGCGGCCGCGGCAGCCCCTGGCGACTGGCCTGGCGAGGCGCCCTGGGCCCGCACAGGGCCAGTCCCGCGCGCGGATGGCGTGCCGGGGGCCGCGACGTGGCTGGCTGGAGCGGCAGTTGCGGCCCCATGCGGCCTGTCTGGCGGCGTGCCCGGGGCCCCTTCTGCAGGCCGACCGGCAGGGGCAACGGTCTGGGCGGCAAGGGCAGGGCCTCCGGCCTGCACCGGTTCGGGGGCCGGCATTTTGAGGTTGCGGGGCACTGCCCGGGGCTCCTCAGCTGGCGGCCCAACCGGGACCGCGGCCTGCGCCAGCCTCCGCTCCTCCCGCTCTGCGGGGGTTTCCCCCAGGCTTTCCAGGGGACGCGGAAGCGGGAGCGGGACCGGCGGTGGTGTCAGTCGTCCTGCTGGGGGGAGCCATTGGAGTCCGACATTGCAGCTACTCTGACAGGTGTGCGTGGCTGCAGGCGCGCCTGTGCTACTACCTCCCAGTGCATCCGTGGTGTGCTGTGGGTGGTGCTGTGTGGTGCCGGGGGGGAAGGGGTCGTGGCGGTAGCCCTGGGTGGTCATGGGGCGATGGGCGATGCACCGGCACTGGGGAGGGAGGAGGGCAAGCCTCTCCGCCCACACGCTGTGCCACAGCTCTCAGTCCAGGGCGGGGCTCAGGGCTCTGGGCCCTCGGGGGTTGTCGAGAGGTTGGTTCGGGGAGCCGCACAAGGGGGATCCCTGTGACGGCAGGGACCTTCCTGGTCCGCAGGAAGGCGTGTACCCTGTCCCAGGCCTTGGGCGCTGGGAGGGGGGGGGCGGCACGGGCGCTGCCCCGTAGAAGTGGGTGGGGGTGGCCCCTAGGACCCACTCTGGGTCCCGGCGAGTCGCGACAACGAGGGGGGGTGTTTGCCAAGGCTCAGGGGGCCATGGCCCTCTGGGAGGAGCACCCCGGGCCGCTGGACCGCGCCCACTCAGCTGGCGGCACGGCCAACCACCCCCTTCTTTCTGTGTTCGCGGACAGGGGTCCAGGGCTCGGCCCACTGGACGCTGGGCCGGACTCTCGGCGGGTCCTTGCCAGCCCCCCAAGCCGCTGGCGGCATCGCTTGTGGATTGCGCCGTCACCTGCGCCTCCACTTGGGTGGGGACTTTGGGTGCGGCGGTGGCGGGTTCCTCGAACGGCAGGGCCAGTGGATGAGGACGGCGCGCAGGGCCCGGGGCAGCGAGACATTGGCCTCTGGGTCCGTGATGCGGAGTACTGCCCCCCCCTCCAGGAAAGCCGACCACCCCAGCTCCTGGTCGGGCCATCCCGCCCAAATAAGCGCCCGGAGGACCCCTTCGTGGTCTTCCCGGGCCACCCACCCCCCCTAGGGTACCTAATGGTTCCCCCCGTCCTGGCAGAGGAACACGGCATTTGAAAGCCGGTTCCTCATGTACCCCGAGGTGGCCCAGTTTAGCAACCCATACACCTCCAGCACTGTAGGGGGGTCTGGCCCCCCAGGGGGTCAGGGACCGCGTCCCAGTCCCGGACCCAGTCGCTCCGGGCCTCAACGGGGCGCGGGGCCCCTACTGCCCCCCGTGCCGTCTCTGCTTGTGGCTCGTGCGCCACCGCGAGAGCAGCCATCCACGCCGGTTACGCGCTGTGTCCCCGGGCCGTCGGGGCTGCGGCCAGCCGCGCCGGCTCCGCTCACTGCTCCCGCCACGCGAGGGCGGGGTCGTGCGGGGCGTCGCCGTGTAGGCGGGGGAACGGTTGGCGGGGGAGCTGGGGGGGCTGCACAGGAATCAGGGCCCCGAAATCAGGGTCGATGTTGTCGATTGGCAGGGGGTTGGTGGTGGTGGGCGTGGTGCGCCGGCATCTGCTGGATGCCGGTGGGGACACACCGCAGCGCCTCGACCTCCGGCTGCGGGGCATCCCCGCCTCCCTTCCCCTGCCCTTTGCCCTTCCCCTTCCCTCCCACCCCTGGGCCCCGTCCTCCCTGTCTGCACTGGGCCGCATCGCCCCCCCCCCCTATCCTTGCCACCGGGTCCCTTCCATGCCCCTGGTCCCTGGCTCCTGTGCGCCCCCTTCGGCTCGCTTCCCTGCCCCTGTCCCTTACTGGGTTCCCTTCCCCCCCTCACCTCCGCCCGTGCCCTTGCCTATCCCATGTGCCTGCCCTCTCCCGCTGCCACTTGCGCCCGTGCCCTTCCCGTGCTCCTGCCCCCCTCTGCAGCTGCGAGCGACCTGGCCCTTCCCTTGTGTCTGCTCCCCCCGCCGCTGCTGCCCGCGCCTTTGCCCGTGGCTGGTACCTGGCCTCCTCCTCCGCACCCTGCCACCTTCCCACGTTTGCCTTCCTTCCCTTGCCCTGTGCCACGCGCTTTGCACCCCGCCCCGCACGATCGCCGTTCCCAACGTGTCCCCGGGCCGCTGCTTGGACCACGCGTCGCTGCAGTAGCGGCAGCGTGATGTCCATCGGCGTGCGTTTGGGCGTCGGGGCGCGGACGGGCTGTGGCCTCCCCTCGGGGAAGGCGGCCTTGGGCGGTTATGGCTTTGAGGGGGCTCGTAGGCGCGGTACTAGGCGCCCAGCCTGCCCTCCGCTGCGGCCGCGGCGGCCCCTGGCGACTGGCCTGGCGAGGCGCCCTGGGCCCGCGCAGGGCCGGTCTCGCGCGCCAGTGGCGTGCCTGGGGCTGCGACGTGGCTGGCTGGAGCGGCGGTTGCCGCCCCATGCGGCCTGTCCGGTGGCGGGCCCGGGGCCCATTATGCGGGCTGAGCGGCAGGGGCAACTGTCTGGGCGGCGAGGGCAGCCTCCTCGGCCAGCATTGGTTTGGGGGCCGGCATTTTGGGGTTGCGGGGCACCGCCCAGGGCTCCTCAGCTGGCCACCCAACCGGGACCGCGGCCTCTGCTAGCCTCCGCTCCTCCCGCTCTGCGGGGGTTTCCCCCGCGCTTCCCGGGGAGACAGGGTAGCGGGAGCGGGACCAGCGGTGGTGGCGGTCGTCCCCCTCGGGGGAGCCATCAGATTCCGACTTTGCAGCTACGCTGACAGGTGTGCGTGGCTGTAGGCGCGCCTGTCCTACTACCTCCCAGTGCCTCGCTTGCGTCCCGTGGGTGGTGCTGTGTGGTCCCGGGGGGGGGGGGGGGTCGTGGTGGTATCCCCGGGTGGTCATGGGCAAATGGCCATCCACCGGCACTGGGGCGGGAGGCGGCCAAGCCACTCGGCCCATACGCTGCGCAACAGCTCCCAGTCCGGGGCAGGACTCACGGCTCTGGGCCCACGGCAGTCATTGGGGGTTGCTAGGGGGAGCCGCACAAGGTAGACCCCCGTGACGGCGGTGACCTCCTGGGTCCACAGGAAGGCTCGTACCCTGTGCCGTGCCTGGGGGAGCGGGGAGGGGGGGGGGCGGCATGGGCGCTGCCCCGTAGAGGTGGGTGGGAGTGGCCCCTAGGACCCGCTCTGAGTCCCCGCGGGTCGCCACAACGAGGAGGAGCAGGAGGGTACCCCAGCGCTCTTGCCAGAGGACCTGTCCCCTGTGTTGTGCGCCCCTGTTCCTGGAGAGGGTTGCGGACAGGTGTGGGTGGGCCCAGCTGCAAGGCGCGTGGGTGGCTGGTGGGAGGCCGGGGCACCAGGCGGGCTCCTTGGTAAACACATCGCGCACAACGGCGTATGGGGGGGGCAGTCTGGTGCCGTCGTACACCGGGTTCGTTGGGCAGGGACGGGAGGTCGTCCCACCTGCGCCCTTCACGATTATTGTGACTTCTCCCACTTCAAAGTCCCCGTCTGGTGTGTGCAGGAGGTGGAGCGCCGCGTCCAGTTAGGATATCCCTCCCAGGTTAGTGGCCCCTGCCTGGCTCCGGTACTGGGCTGCGTCCATCGAGAGGCGCGTCCTCAGGGTGTGCAGCAGGGCCGGGGCGCTGCTGTGGAGGGAGGTGGCCGACCCCTCGCTCGTCAGCCGCAGCGCGTCCCCAATTCACAGGGGCCGGCCCAGCTTGTTAGAGGTGTGCCAGTCCATTGAGTGCCCATAGAGGGCCGCCTCGAGGCAACTGAGTCCCAGGCGCACGCTGTTTGCGACCTAGTGCATCCCCAGGAGCAGCTTGAGGACTCCCACCCCATTTGGGCCCGGACTGCCGAGTGGGCGGCCTCGCCGAGGAAGGCCCTCGCGCTGCCCGCCGAATCGTGCAGGGCGGTGGCATGCGTGGCGTGCGCCTCTGCCACTGCGCCCGCAACCAGGCCCAGTACGGTGGCCTCCTGCACCCACCGGCGGGCTCGGGCATGCTCCCGCCCGTTCCCTTATCGGCGGGGCATTGTGCTGCGGGCTGTGCAATGCGCGGCGTTTGGTGGAGGTCAGGGTGCGAGCACGTGTGACATGTGCGCGACGGACGTGGGGACCCTCAGGTGCACGTATATCCAGAGGAGGGCGGCATCCGCGGGGCCCGCTTGGCCGTGCAAGGGGGTCTGTACGCTCTCGATGTGCCGCTGCAGCGCCTCCTCCTCGGTGTGCCGGCGCGGGCCCGCCGGTGGCTCGGGCCAGGGGCAAGCGGCCACCTGGGAGCACTGCGTGCACCTGTTCGTGCTCGTCGGCATGGCGGAGGACACAGTGTTGCACTTTCCGCAGAGGTGGCAGGTGTGTGGGAGGTGGGAGGCCGGGGATCAGGGGTGAAGGCGGCAGAGCCAGAGATTGTCCCACCGTTGGTGAAGGGGGCCGCGGAGCTCCAGCAGGCGAGTGCGGACGCCGCGCCGGTAGTCTCTGTTGAGCGGGTTCTGCCAGACCGCCTGCCATGTGTCGTCAGGGAGTACCCCGTGATCGTGGAAGGCCGCTATGAGGTCAACCCACTCCGGCCGGAGGTCTCCCTGGGTGGTCGTCATATAGGTGTGACGTCTGGTGGAGTGGGGCACAAGAGCGTCCCACCCGCATCAATCTGCGGTTCCCCGGTCGAGGAGGGCCAGTAGGGCGCCGTCTGCGACCGCCTCTCATCCCACCCTTAGCCCGTAGTAGCCATCCAGGTCCCGGCGCAGCGCAGCGGCGAGTTCTCTGGGGAGCATGAGGGGCAGGTGCCCTGGAGTTTCACCCACCCGGGACAGGGCGTCTTCGTACGTAGGCCCCAATTTTTTGAAATGCGCCCCAGGGGGCCGGGTGCCCCCCTTCTCCAGGGGGAGCCAGCGGACGGTGGCTGCCTCGCTCCCCCATGTATTTTTTTAAGGCATGGCGGTCTCCCGCCGAAAACAACACAATCACTGCTCACACTGCGAGGTTCCTCGAAGGACGGCCGCTATGTACATTTCCTTTTGGTTTATATAACAACGTGAAGTGCTGAGCACTAACTATAAGAAACCAAAGGCTCACGCTCTTATTGTACACTGGTGTACGCAAAAGGGAAACATAAAAAGTGGCTTGTACCCGCTGTGGTCGTTGCAGGGTGTGTGGGTGTTCACTGAAGTTGTTCCAGTGAAGAGCTGCGAATAAAAAACAATCGAGAAAAATAGAATATCGAGTGAAATTGAGAAAAAGAGGGCACAAGAGCAGGGCACAAAAGCAGAGTACTCTCCAGCTACCAACTCAGGCAAAGTAACAACTAAGGGAGTGTGTTGTTTCCTTTTGATGAGTTCAAACTGGTCAGTTAAAGTACACGCTGTAGGAGCACTGAGGCTTTGTGGATTGTTTGTTAATTTGAGAGCCTTCAAAGTTGCTTTCCATGCGGGAATCATGAGATGTCCTTCGGGGTTCTCGTGGAGCAGCTTGTAGACTGGATGTGGAAGCTTTTGGTCTTTCATGTTGACTTGAAAGGAATGAGGCAGTGTGATGGGTTGTTGGCTTTCATTATTCCCCACGTAGTCCTGAGGGTCGACATCAGATGCAGGGCTGTCGTGCAGATCGAGAGAGCCAGCTTCAGAACTGGCAACAGTTGACGACGACTGTAGGGATGGGAGAGGTTCATCGTCTGTGAGGTCTGCGATCAAAGTGGTGGTCCCATCGCTGGGCTCTGTGATTTTTGAAGCACATTGATCCTCAGTGTCGTGGCGTGGTTCTGCAGCATCATCCGGAGCATTTGTTGTGCCTTGGCGTCGAGCGACTAAAGGTGGAAAAGCGGACGCAGTTACGGTTGGAGGAGTTGGAGGCGATGTCTCAGAGCGGCTTTCCCACAGTGTGATGCGACGAAAATTGGGGTACTCCACGACTGTGGGTCTACATACTTTGCTTTTGTCAAGCTCTCTCTGTCGGCGGCGGCATTCTGGACAGAGAAGCGGAGCGTGAAGTCCTCTATCGCTTTCCCATGTATGTATCTCCGCGGTGCGGAGTATGTCGACGGTGTGCAGCACGAGTCAGGGGGGGAGGGGCGCCCGGAGGAGCGTGGACACGTCGCCCCTCCTTCCCGTATACGGCTCTGGGGCCACCCGCAGCCATTGCGTGTTCCCTGTGTCCCACAGAAGTCCAGGGCCCGTCCCGGGGAATCACCGAGGGTCGCGTCCCGGTGTGCGGTCCCCATCTCTCCAGTGGGACGGCGGCGTACTGCGCTGCTGGGGTTCCCAGTGTGCGTGTTGTGGCACACCACCAGGTCCCATCTTGCGGGCACCCTGAGCCAAGGATGCGCGCCTCCGATGCGGTCATAAAACTGCGTCCGATGAACCACGGTGGGAAGAGCGCGGCTCAGCAGTGCTTCGGAAAACCCCCAGGCAGGTCCTGGTAGGGTAGGGCATCCTCCTGGGTAAGACACTCAAGAGTGCCGTTCACCAGGCAGAGGGAGGTCATCTGCGTCTCTGCTCAGAGGCGGGGGAGGGGGGAGACAGTCGCCCTCCGCCGCAGTGAGCCATCGGTGCACCGGGGCCGCCGCAATAGGAGGCTCGCGGAGGAGTTGCTCCAGCCGGTGGTTGTGGAGCTTCGACCCGAAGTTCCCGAGCCGTAGCATGTGTTACATAAACTCTTCCAAGGAGGTCCCCCCTGGCGCGTTGTAGCGGGCAATCGCGCAGAGCCGCGCCTTCGCCGCCTCCGGCACCAGCCCGGAGCAGGAAACCTCAGTCCACTCGGCAGGGCCGCTTCTTGGACTGCCTTGTGGTAGTTGGGCCAGAGGAGCCGTGAATGGGCGCGTCCCACATGCATGTGCACCGGGGTCTCTTCCCTGCCCCCGCAAAGGAGGCATTGCTGTGGGAGGACGGCGACACTTGAGAGCAGCTCCTTCCCGGTGCGGAGCCGGCATTGCACAGGCGTGTGGCCATCCCTGGGCCCGGGCCGCCTCGCGGTTGGTGGCCGCCGCGGTGAAGGCCGTGTTCAGGGGTGTGTGCCCTCGATGCGTCGACGCGTGGCCTCCGCACGGTGGGGGGCTGCATTTCAAGGTGGCCGTTATGTTGGCGACAATGAGCTGGGTGTGGCTGGGGCGCGGACCACGAGCGGACCACAGGGGTCCCTGCGGGCGCGGCGAGGGCAGTCAACCAGATTGCCCTTGACGTGGCTTCAGGACGGCCCGCGCGTGCGCGGGCAGCACACCGAGCACCTGTTCTGGTTTGCTCCAGCCACCTCCCACCACAGCGACACGCTGCTACACAAGGTAGACTGGGCGGCAGCGCAGGACACTGTCCTGCAGAACACGCCGCAGGGGCTGCCGCAGGAGGTGGAGATGACCTCAGCGTCCACTGTATGGACCCAGCGCCTGTGGATGCCTTACTGCAGGGGGGGAGAGGCGGCCGCCCCCTCCGCGTCGGGTACCATGACCCGGACTGCCACCTCACACGTGCGGGGTAGGTCGGCTGCGAGGACGACACTGGTGGCATGCCTGCAGGGCCCGCCCCCCAACCCGTCGGAGGAACCGTGGTTCCAGGCCTCTGGGACCCAGTAGTATCCAGTGGGGCTGAGCCACCCCGTGTCGAGGGCGGCGGACTGCCAATTGACGTCAGGGTGGCCGGGGGCCAGCCGGTCTACACTCAGTGCCAGAGTGTCCTTGGCGCGGGTGGCGGATGATCGCGGAACCGGTCCTCGGCCCCGATGACCGTGATCGCCCAGGATCCGAGCGCCGTCGAATGCTCCTGTAGCCACGCTGTGCCGCCGCGTTGATGTACCAGCAGGTGCCCCGTTCCTCGGGTTGGTGCTCCGGCGCGTGCACCGCCATGTGTGGGTCGTGTGGCACTGCTGCAGCCACCCGCCGGGCGATACCGTGGGGTAGCCCCCAGGGTCTGGGCTGGCCCGCCCCCACAGGCACTATGACCAACTCGGCCCAGGGCTGTGCTTTCTCCGCCGCCTGGGCGCACTGGTCGTCCGTCGTCATCAACCACACCAGTGCTGGGGCTTGGGGTCGTGGCCGCAGGGGCTCGGGCCACACCACGTCCGCATTGGGTGCCTGGTGTTCGCCGTCCACCAGCACGCCGCGGAGGATGCACATGAGGGCTGCCGATGGTGGGTACGCCGCCCCCTGCGTGGGGGGGCGCAGGTCGTTCTGACGGCCGTAGCTGCCCACGTGAAGGTTCAGGCCGTCCGGGGTCACCCGCAAGCCAGTGCAGGTGTCCTGTTTGGCCCTCGTGTGACGGATAAGCCTCAGGCGGGGGTCCTGCGTGCCGGTGGTGTGGAACAAGTTAACCAGGGCGTCGCGCCACCCGAAGTGGTCGGTGGGCCACTCCCAGTGTGCGTGTTGTCGCACACCACCGCGTCCACTCTTGCCGCCACTCCGTGCCAAGGATGCGCGCCTCCCATGCGGTCATGGAACTGCGTCCCTTGACCCACAGTAGGAAGAGCCCGGCTCAGAGGTGCTTCGAGAAACCCCCGGGCAGGTTCTGGTAGGGCTGGGCATCCTCCTGGGTAAGACACTCCACAGTGCCGTTCACCAGGCAGAGGGAGGTCACGAAGTCCCTGCTGGGACGCGGGGGAGGGCGGGGACAGTCGCCCTCCGCCGCAGTGAGCCATCAGTGCACCCGGGCCGCCGCGCTGGGAGGCGCGCGGAGGGTTTGCTCCAGCCGCCGGTCGCGGAGCTCCGACCCAAAGTCCCCGAGCCGTAGCATGTGCTTGAGGAACTCGTCCAAGGAGGTCCCCCCCTGGCGGGTCATAGCGGGCAATCGCGCGGAGCCGTGCCTCCGCCGCCTCCGGCAACAGCCCGAAGCGGGAAACCTCAGTCCCCTCGGAGAGGGGGGAGCACCACGAGGCGACCCATAGCGCCTTATCCCCGAGCGGCAGGTGTTGGGCCGCTTCTTGGACCGCCTGGCGGTAGTGGGGCAACAGCAGCTGTGAATGGGCGCATCCAATGTGCATGTGCACCGGGGTGGTGTGGAACAATTTTACCAGGGTGTCGCGCCACCCGGAGTGGTCGGTGGGCGCTTTCCCGTGACGGCAGTAGTCAAGGTGCTCATCGGCGCACTGGTTGAGGCATTCCCGCACCTCCGCCGGAGACGGGACGTCGTTGTCCGGGAAGGGGTGGTGCGGGCCGTGGTGCCCATACCATGGCGTCGTGTGCGGCACTGTCACGCGACGTGCGTTGCGGTGTCGCACGTTTGGGGTACGCAGCGTGACGACATGGCCTGGGGGGGACTGCAGCTGGACGTGGGCCGCCCTGGAGAATTGCATGAGGTTGTGGAGACCCATCCCCAACGCGGCCAGGGCCGGGTCATGCCATTGACCCAGTGGCCCCCCGCCAGGGTCGCGAACTCCGGGATGGAATAGTGCACCTCGCGGCAGATGCCATGTGCGCTGGCGATTTTGCAGAACATCCTGGCAGCGTCGGCAAGTACTGAGGCCGAGCAGTGGTGGACGAGCGTGACCAGGAGTGCCACTGCCGGCTGCTGGCACCTTGTTGGCACCTGTGTGAGCCCCAGGGCTCGGTTGTCCTGCAGGCTGTCCTTGGAGGCGTCGAAGGCGTACCTCGCCCTGTTCTTTGCGGCCTCGACCGTGATGTGGTCCATGTTGCGCGCAGTGTCAGAGTCGTCAGCGATGAAGGGGGTAGCGTACTGGGTCACCCCCCCCAGTATCGCGAGGATGACGTCCTGCACCACTTTGGGTGGCGTGAGGGTGTTGATGACCAGTGGTGCGGCGCTGCCAGGCGAGGCCGGTGCTTGCGCTGCAGGCAAAACTCCCCGTCCGGCTGCAGCTGGAGTCCCAGGTAGGGGACAGAGTCCGCCGCCGGCACCCAGTGCCAGGGTTTTTCAAGGTTGGGGCAGAGGCGCAGGTGCAGACCCGGGACTCCCTCTGTGGTGGCCATGGCGCAGTTGCGTGGGTTGAGCGCCATGCTCATCAGCCCCAGGTATGCGGCCACCGAGTCCACGCCCTCAACCAAGTGCTGCAGCGTGTGGACCACCACTAGCTGGTCGTCCAAAGAGGCCTGGATGAGGCTCCTCTGGGCCTGCCCTGGCGGGTGTAGACGGTGTCCCTGGGCCTGAAGTAGGGGCTCCAGGAGGTGTGCATACAGCAGGGGGCTCTCGGGGTTGCCCTGCCTTACGCCGCTCAGCATGTGGACTGGCTGCGTCAGTCCGTGCACGCCGGCGATGCGCAGCCTGGCCGCGATGTGGAGGAAGAGCAGGAGGTCAATGGACGCCGGCAGCACGGAGTGGTTGCGCAGGATGAGGTGCAGCTCGCTGTGCGGGGTGGTGTTGAAGTCCTTGGGGGCGTCTAAGGAGAAAACGTAGTTCGGCCTCGCCTGTTGGAGCTGCCCCTGCGCCATGAACGGGGGGCAGCCTGGTTTTTGAGCCAGGGAGGGCCCCCTGCAGCCAGTGAGCTGACCACACCGTGTCGCGTGAGTACCTCCATGATCCGCTGTGTGAGGGGGCCCCCGAGCAGTTTGATGTCAAATTGACCCAGGGCGATGGGCCGGTAGTCGTCCGGGACCTGAGGGCTGGGCGAAATGTGCGCATCCCTCCAGTTGGTTGGTGGCGGGGCACCAGAAAGGATCGCCCGGTAGGAGCGGACAAGGAGCCACTGGAAAGGCGCGGGGAGGCCCTTGATGAAGCGGGCTTCTACGTGGTTGGAGCCTGGGGCCTTGCCATTGGCCTTTTCCAGCGCGGACTGTAGGCGCCGCATGGAGTACTGCTAGCCCTGGGCCCAAGCCCCTTCCGGGACCCGGGGCACGTTGCAGCCAAGGACCGCCTGGAAGCTGGCGAGGTCCACCGGGCGCTTGTCGTAAGGCTCCCGCCAGAAAGCGCGGACCGCGGACATCACATCATGGGCCTTCGTCAAGAGCTTTAGGGTGTTGAGGGCCCACAGGTTCCAGAGGCCGGACGGGCCCGAGGCTTCCACCTCCATTGCCCCTCTCACAGCCTTCAAACGCTGGACTATGTCCTGGGCGTGGCGGCGCCAGAAGTTTTTGGTAGCGCGCTTGCCGTCGGCCGCCAGTAGCGCGCCTAGCTGGCGGAAATCCTCCTTCAGGGCGGCCGGCTGCCCCTACAACTTCTCCTGTAGTTGGCCTTGCGTAGCGGGGCGGAACCCCAGCAACACACCTCTCAGCGCCTCCGTCAACCTGAGCGTCGCTTCGGAGTGGACGCCATGCCGGGCTGCGTTCGCCAGGTACGCCGCTGGCGCGCACGCTGCCAAGGCTACATAACGGAGGATCGCCGCCTGGAGCTGCTTCCCGCTGTCGGCGGGGTCCCCATCCATTGGGTCCGACCCTGCTGGGGACGGCTGCCGGCGCCCTACCAGGCGCGCCAGGGCGTCATGCGCTGCGTGGAGGTGTTCGAACACCTGGTCCACAGCTGCCGCGGGCATGGACCCGTAGGTGTGCTGCTTGGCGGGGCCCAGCCAGGGCACCAAGGAGGGCTCGTCTTGTGCGGCGGTGACCGCCGCCCACAGCCAGCGCTGGACGCGCGCGGCGTTGGTGTCCTACGGGAGAAGGCGTCCCTCCGTGTGGCTGTAGGGGATGGGCACCGCCGCTTGCCCAGCTGTGTCGAGGAGGTCTGGTAGGACCAGGCAAACCAGGAGGTGGTCCGATCCGGCCACCAGGGGTTGCGCCATGCCGCGGGCCCAGACGCTCTCCCGCAGGGACCATGGCCACAGGGGCTCGTTGACCAGGAAGGTGTCCACCGTAAGTCGGGACGGGTGGAGCGTTGGGTCATGTCTTCCAACTCGCCTGCTGTGGCCCTCCGAAAGCCGCAGGCCTCCCAGCCCGAGCAGAAGTGCTCCGTTGCCAGGTTGATGGCAGCATCCATGTAGATGTCGGTGTTGTTGGCGATGATCACCGGGTGCCGTCGACTGAGGCTGCGCGACGTGGCGTACATTTGTATGTCGGCCCAGAACGCCACCCGTCCCGTTCAGGGAGAGCAGGCAGCCTGCGGCCCGTGGACTTTCGTGAGGGTGAGGCCACCCTTGTCGGTGCGCATTTCCGGTGCTGCAGCCTTCCCGGGGATGAGTTACGTGAAGCTGAGCACTTCATGCTCGGCCAGGTACCTGCTGCTGACTGTGGTGAGGAGGCCACCCCCCCGCGAGGTTTGAGGTGGAACCCGTCTGCGCCAGGCGGCTGCTGAAGAAGGGGGTGTACCCCTTGACCCTGAGCGCGGCGGCCACGTGGATATCCTGCGCCCGGCTGGCGATCCCTGTTTCCTGGTGCATTATGGCAAAACCCTTCTCCAGGGGGAGCATGCCAGTTTTGAGGTGCTCCTTGTCGATACAGACCGCCGGCCTCCAGCGCCCTCGGAGTGTGTCCCGGAGCGACCGGTCCGGCGGGACGAGGCTGTTGCACAGGTTCCAGGAGAGGAGCCAGAGAGCGTCGGCTGCCGCGTCGTCCTGGTGACAGCTGTTGTTCAGCGGCATCGTTGCGGGGTCCGCCAAGGCCGCCAGGTGCCCGGGGGGCGCCGGGGCCAGGGGTTCTGGGGTGGCCGCCCCCAAAGGGGGCCACAGGGGGGTGGTGGCCAGCCCTGCAGGGATTGATCCCTGGTGGGCTGCGCCGCCAACCCCAGGTCCGTCTCGGTCGGCGGTGGTTCCTCCCTTAGGGGGGCATCGGCTGCAGCCTCTCCCTCCCCTAGTGCCGCCGCGTTGGCGGGCGCCTGGTGGGGGGGGGGGGGGTGTTGGGAGTAGGGGGGCGTACGTCGGGGACCTCCATGCCCTTCCTCGGAGGACGTGGGAGGCCACTTCCCTGTCTTCTGCCGGGGAAGCGGCGTGAGCCGTGTGCCACGCCAGGTGTTCCATCGTGCCCTCACTTGTGTAGAACGTGTCTGCACACAAGAGGCTCTGTGGCCCCCCTCGCGGGAGGGGGCGGCACCGACTTGCAGATGGAGCTCTCGGGCGCCGGTTTGAAGGGCAGGTTCGCCAGTGGGACCGTGTGCGGCGCCAGCGTGCGTCCAGGGGCCAATGCATCGAGGGCCTTCACTGTTTGTTTGGGTCTGAGGCCTCGGATGGCGGCCTGCTGCCGGACCGCCTGTAGCCACTCCTGCCAGTGTGTGGGGCCGATTTGGCGGTCGGGCTTGCCCCTCCACTGCAGGTGATGGAAGGCCTGGAGCCAGTGCTACACCTTGGTCGGGACCGCCAGCTGGAGCTCGGGGTCAGCGGGGAGCGCCGCCTCTGGCCACATCCCTGGTTTCGCCGCCTTGGTGTGGTCCTTGAGGGGGGCTTGGAGCAGGAGGGTGTGGTGGTCTCCCTCCCGCATCACCTCGACGATCGTGTGGGCGCAGTCTGCCACGCGGATCGTGGCCTCAGGCCCTGCCAGGCGTTCGGGGTTGCAGATGGCGATGTGCACGTCTGCCTGGCTGATCATGCAGACCACCCACTTCGGGCTCTGCTGTCCACGTTTCGCCACCTATTGTATGTCAAAACAGGAGGATAGTCTACTACCCGTCGTACTGGGTGTAGATTAATACGCCTTTTTTCTGCAACGGATTGCGAGGCCTCGCAATACAACTATTTGATTTCAGTAGTTTTGCCAGAATTGCACGCATGCAGAGTTCACATAAGGGTAATTAAGACAAGTAACATTCTTTTGGGAATGCGGGGCCTCGCATTCCCGATGGAAAAATTCGAAAAAGGTGTAGTTTTGCAAATCGAAATGGGAGGCCTCGCAATAATGTAGCAGGAAATGGTCAGATCCGCCAACTACACAGCAGGTGCATTCCCTTTGATGCGGAGCTACTGTATTGGCACCCATACAGGTCCCGCCCGCATCTCTAGTTTTGATACTGCGGCCACCGCTGGCTTCACTGCCAAACAGCAATGGTCGTGATTCGCCACTGGGTACCGCAAGAGGGATAAACAAGAGAGATGTGGGACTAGTTGACCGTTACCAGTAACCGAGAATGCCCACACGCGGCGGAGTCGCGCGCAAAGATCAATATGCGCGTGTTGCGTGTGCAGCGCTGTGCTGGCAAGAATTTTTATTTACCTGTAGCGTTCAAGGAGCCTGTTTTTGTGCAATTTTAGAATCCAAACACACACTTTTCAATTTCAAAGCTGATTGTTCATGCCACGTAACATTGCGCATCGAGTGCAGAGGGAGCTGGAACGGACTGTCAGGCGATTGCCAGCTTTCTGTGCAACGGAACATGGATATACCACTGCTGAATCCCTATGGGCTGCCGGTGAAAAGAACAAGAGTGGAGCTGTTTCCTTTTTTGATTTTGAGCGTTGCTTCCGATTGACCCGAAAGACACGACACTCACTACTGACACTGAAAGGCAGACGCGAGAGCCGAGCGGCAAATCACTTCAACGAGGAGTTCTTCAACTTATACAAAATCTTGCGCTTGCGGTGCACAACCCAACACCAGGACGAGGACGCCCCCAGTTTTGCCTCTATCAGGCGGTGGAACAGGCACCGATTGCGAAGGACAGGGCTGCTGCGGCTGCAGGAGGAGACTATGAAGCAACGGTCCGCGGGAAAGATGCTTGAAACATGGCGTTGGATGGAGAACCGGCAGGTTTGCGTCTGGATCGACAATTGCTATATTGAGTAGTATGGAACGCATTCAACGATCCAGGATCAATCGCAGAATTGCACAGCGCTTTGCGTCGTTGAGATTCTGTGCAGGTTGCCGTATTTCAGAGGACACCCAAACATGGATGTGCTCATCGGCGGCATCGGCAGTGTGGCTGCAGCGCTTGTCAGAATGATACGGAGCTTTCATGGGATCGTGACAGATCTGGTCCTGCTAGCGGTCATACCAGCAGTAATACCGAGCATCAGGGTGCGCTCTGACATCGTGCGAGATCCAGTACCGAATCCTGGTTGGAAACCGCTGCTGCTGAGTACACATCAGGTATCCTCGTACAAGGGACTGGTCCAGGTGTTGGATTACATTGCATCCCTGTCCAACCACACGCATCCCATTGTGGACATCCTCGTTGATGAGAAGATACAAAAAAAATCTGAAGTTGTTGTACTGCGACAGAACGCAGCGGTGGAACTGGCACCAAAAACTGAAGAAGACTCCCGTCTTGTACGGCTGTTGGCATCCCTATAAATACCTTGTGACAAACCTGGGGCGGCGCTTCCACACGCTGTTTGTGTACTTTCGCTTTGGCTGCTTCAGATTGGGAAAAACAGTAGGGTCATACCCGAAGCTGAGAGTCATGGAGAGTACTATTGCTGGTATCCTGAAGTGTGCCCCGCATTTCTTGCGGCAGTTGCAGCCAAAGTCGAACAGGTTACAAGCTGTTGCCGATCACCGTGCGACGGCGATGGATCCACTGAAGAGTGTGGTATGTAAAGCTATGGTGAACCTTCTGCAGACCTGGTGCCCCCTTGTCCTCTACTGTGGATTTCTCGTGAGACAATGCAACTGGTCCGGACGGCACCCAGCATCCGCCATCGACGCCCAAAATGTTTTGCGACTGGTGTTCGTGCTTTTGACGGAGCTTGGCAGGGCTGCAGCTGATCCACTTGTATATGTGAGGACCATCGGTTTCGCTTTGTTACATTGGCAGGCGTTCAACAGCAGCCTGCTGGGATTGTGCTATGGTGAAGAGTTTGGCAAAGTGATGCTCAGTCGACTGGGGTCAATGGAAGATCGACACACTTGGGCCGTCACACGGACCGACGTGGAAGATTTGTTCGTCCCAATCTGCCCTGCAAGAATTAACAGACAGCTGCTGGTTAGTGGTTTGTCGTCTGACATCGAGACCGAGATCCGACAGCGTTTGCACTCGTATCTTACTGACGACCGTCTGAGAATTCGGTACTGTCCCTGGCAGTCTGGTACCTGGATTATGGAGAGGCACTGGGAGCCTGAACCAGATTTTCCGTTGGACCCTTACAGCGAGCAAAACATCGCCACATACAGGACCTGGTTGACAGATGTTTTGCATACATTTCTGCGGCAGCCCAAGGAACTTCTCACCTGCCGTAATACAATCGATGGACAACAAAGTTCCTCTGTGGTCTGATGCGCAACGCACGAACATTCTGGACACAATCTGGGTCTTCGGCGATGCATGAGATCGATTTTATGTTGATTCCCAGCTCTGTTGTTGTTGTTGCGCGCACGCCGGTGCTTTTGGTCACTCCTGCGTGCTCCGAATGCGAGCCCTCGCAATCGTCTGCTGAAAAAGTACTGTCTTTTACTACATGTTGTTACCCTAAGGCGAGGCCTTGCAATAGGAAGTAGGTAATTGCAGACAAATACCTGTAATGTTGATTGCGAGCCCTCGCAATCAAAGGATAAATATGTACATTTTTCTCCCTTCTTACAGGCCTACTTCAACATAGCTGAGAGCTTGACGCCAACAAAAGCGCGCAGAGCATCACCAGACAGCTCACAAGCACCATTCACGCAGGACACGGTGCCAGAGGAGCTCTTGAGGTTCTACAAGAAGCCTTCGCAGGTGGCGATCGACGTCGGGAGCCTTTTGATCGACAAGAAGAAGAAGTACGGCCAGATCCGGAAGTCTCAAAAGAAGCGAGTGGACGAGGTTAAGAGAAGTCTCATCGCAGACCCTCCTGAGGAGCCCGTGACTGTGACTGCATGGCAATCACCAGGTACGTAACCTGGCCGCAAAGGCGATGTCTCATGTGCATGCTCACAAAACCCTCTCTCTGTCTCCAGGCAATGATTGGATCGTCATTGCAAAGTAGCACTGCGTCTGTGTGCTCAAACAGGTTCCAAACGAACCTCTTGAGAAGGGCCTGGACCCACCACAGTGGATGCAAGTTGTTAAGGTCAACCTGCTGAAGACGGAGACCAGTTGGGCTACTTGGGTAGGAATCGCAGGTCGGAAGCAGGCCATCGATCTGGAAATCTCCCCTGTACCAACGTTGGAAGCGGCTGACAGCTTCCTTATACATTTGAGAGCCTCGCCGGCTGAGCCTGACAAGACTGCCAGGGAACGCATTCACCCAACCATTTCAAAGGCCGCGAGCGGAAGTGCCTGGATTCCACTACAAGTTTCCGAAGATGAACTCCAAGTATGTTTTATTTTCTAATGCAAGGCCTCGCAATCCGCGATCTGGCTACATACCCTCCTCCTGTGCAGACTTATGCGGTTAAGGCGTTTGGATCGTTCTTCACGTGGGTGTACCACGCGGAGGACGCAACGGTGCAGTCCCTGGTTAATTTCGAGAAGATTGACACACCAGTGACAATGAACCAGCTGAACTTTCTGCAGGGTCTCTACGAGCCAGCTCTCCTGCAACGGGTCGCCGCCGACATGTAGAGTCCTAAGGCGAGCATGAAGGAAATCGGGGACCGGGCCTCTGCTTACCAGAAGCAGCTGTGGTTCAATTGGCATAGGGAAGCCACTCCGGACATCGTCATCCATTCCTCCTGAAGTATGTCTCCGTGATGAGCAAGTAGGCAATTACGCAAACACGAAGCACAGTCTTTCCTCACCTTTACAGAGGCCAGTCCGGCAGAGAATGTACCGTTGCATGACTGGGATGTCATTTGGTTTCGGATCTCTTTGGCGGCTTGGCAATGGAAAGCTGAGGCTCCGTTGCCAAAATTGGAAACGCTCAGCAAGGCGCGGTCCTGGACGGCGATGGGACACACTTTTCGAATGCACGGGGCATCAATGCACTGGCATCGTCCTACACGGAGGTCAAGTCTACGGAGTCGGGAAAAGTGGACGTCGTGAACATTGAGGTCAGTGGAAAGATTGTCAAAATGCTGTGCACCCCCTACAAAGATCCGCAAGATCCCCTTAAAATTTTGGAGGCGCTTGACACCGATATGATCATTCTGAATGCGAATCTGGCAGACAGTGCTGATCCTGTGAGTCCTGTTGTGATGGCCAAGTTGATCGACAACCCTGAAACTGTGGTTGTGATCTACGGCGAGTTGGAGGCTGTTTGGGACGCCCTGCAAACAGTTCTGGTGACATCTGGAATGAGAAAGTGCAAGTGTGTTACTGGCTACCTTGTGCAGGCAAGACGAAAAAAGGTGGAATTCAACTGAAAGCACTGGTTCTGCTGGCCCGTTTGAAGTTCAAGAACAAGGTATGTATGACGCTTTTGGATTGCGGGGCCTCACAATGCCTTTGGCATCTCGCTACTCATCACTGCAGATCCCACCATACATCGGCTTGGGTCGACGCAAAGTGATTAACCAGGGTTCATGCCCCTTGTCCTTTATACGTGAATGGCAATGCTGATGCCGAACAGATACCGCTCAGACAACGTCACAATCTTCAATCGCGATGTGCACATGGCGGCGAGGCTGGCTGCCTTGGATGATCCTCCACAAGTTTGGTCTCCGCAATTGACCAAAGGGAAGCAATCGGATTTGGCACGGAGCTACCATCATGAGGTGACGCAGCTTGTGCAGGCGAGAATTGACCAGACCAGGTTGTCGCAGTGCGAGCTCTGGATCCAGTTCGGCATGCCGATGTGGGTTGAGGACGAGAATGTTTGGTATGCCCGTCTGGAGGTGTCGGCGGCAGAGGAAGCAAGTCAACATGCCCATGCAGAAGTTGCAGACAAGGACTTGGAGGATCCTGAGGACAATGACCATGACCCAGTGCTGACAGGATCTGATCGGCGATATCCTGGGAAGTCAACGCAGTTTCGGGCGTTCCATGCTGGCGATGCAGATGATGATGAGCCGGAGGCGAGTCAGGCGCGAAAGCCGAAAACGTCCAAGGACAAGGCGGCAGCTGAGCCGAAGCAGACGACCCTGAAGCAGCCCCGAGAGGGGAAGAGGACCCTGAGCCTTTCGGATCCGGGAACAGCAGTGCGCTCCGAGTCGAGGAGTAAGATGTTGGCAGCGGGATTGAAGAAGAGGAAGAAACCCTAAAGGCGTTGCAGCCCTGTTTTTCGAGATGTGTCGTCTCGCATTGCTAGCACTCGTATTCCCCGATTAGGCAATTCGCCATTTCTGCTCTGTTTTCAGAATCGTCATCTGGAGATGATGATTATACTGACCCTAAGGCAGCAGTCAGTAATGCGAGGCGTCGCATTCCGAAAGCCTCACGTGTCGACGCACACACGCTTGTTTCTGAATGACCTGAAGCTGTGTCTAATTGATAGTAATTACGTTGATTCACGTCTCGTATTGCGAGGCCTCGCAATACGAATAGGAAGATGTTATCCTTCTACAGCATTTTGGAAGCCACCGGCGTAAGAGTTGGATTCCTAAGCTAGCAGAAAACAAGCAAGAAGAGGGCAACAACAAAAAATATTGTTTTATAGCCCAAGATCCCCGAAAATATGGTGCATTTTACAGAAGAGTGGGTAAAATTGCAAAACTTGTGAGACCTTTTTTGCAGGAAAATTATGCATTTTTGTGGGTAATTGGGCCAAAAAATTGAGTTGTCCTCAAATTTTGTGGTTAAAAAAAGTAGGTAAATCGGGCAAACTACCTGTACCGATTTCGCAATCATCACGGTACAAAAGTGTACCTGCTTTGGCCGCCTAAGGTAGGTGCAGGTGGGCGAGCCGGTTGGACTTGCCTGCCGGTCGGATATGGGCATGCGGGGAGAGTACCCGCAGGGGTTCGAGAAACTAGGTCCAGCACCTCGCCGGTGAGCTGCTCTGTTTGGACCGACGCCCTGTGCAGGGCGTGGCGGACCCAGGGTGTGGGTGCCGTGAGTGGCTGAAGTACCGGCCCTGCTGGGTATGGTGCGCCTGGGGCCGTCATTCAGTCCTTGTGGTGGCTCAGCAGGGCACGCCACACTTCTCAGGTGAGGGCGTGGCAGGGGGGCTAAGGGGCAGACCGTTCGTAAAAGGTGGTGGCACGCCGATGGCGGCCGCATGGCGTGCAGGGCGGCAGCCGTTATCCATCTGCCCGCCGTATCAGGCACAATCGTCCCCCACTCCACGGTTCCTATACCTTTTGCATGAAGGAGGGCCTGCCCTTGCACCAGGGAGACGTTTGGGCCTGGGCGTCCGTTCTCTCTCCAGCGAACCCAGGCTGCTCCCGCCCGTAGCCTGTGGAGCAGGGCGTCAGGTGGCTGAGGCGGTGGGAACGTCTTTTTGAGGCGCTGGGTGGCATGAGCCAGGGTGTCCTCGGGCAAGTACCAAAGCGGGGGGACCAAGGGTTCCGGCAGTGGTTGTGCCTCCTGTGCGTCCCACTTCCACACTGAGCCCGACAGGGCGTCCGGGACCGTGACCATCTGCAGGAAGGCGCGGGTCTTTTTGTCCAGGTGCCGCTGAAGGGTAGCCGCGAGGCTGAGTCCCTCCCCTGCGGGGGCCACTGGGACACCGCCCTGGGGCCCGCGCTAGGGGAAGTCCTGGTTTGCCGGCCAGGACTGGAGGTCCCGGGCGATTTCCTCCCTGGTGCCTGTGGGGGTGCCCTCTGGTGCCAGGTGCCACATAATGCCGAGTACTGCCCATGTGGAGCAAGGCCACACCCGTGGTGGGGTGTACACCTGGATGGTCCACTGCGGATGCGCACGCCGCAGCCGGGACGCGTGGAGCACACCGAGGACCATGTCCGCAGCCAGGACTAGCACCATCTTCATGTGCTGCACAACGATCCCGTCCGCCGGTCCGCCGTGGCGGCCCCGGGTGTGCAGGGACACTTCTGTCTGCCCTGTGTGGGCAACCCGGTCGATGCATTCCTGGATGTTCATGCTGCCGCTCGTGGTCTCATCCTGGATCCAGCCCTGCGCCACACCGTAGAGCAGGGCGGCGCGTGCGGCCGCGTATACCACTGCGGGCAGCGACTCGTTGTCGGCGGCGGGCCGGGGGTGTTGTCTGGGGCACCAGCCCTCGCCAGTGCAGTGCCCTCTTTTCAATGCGGGGCAGAGGGCTTGTATGCTGCCCGCTGGCAGCGTGGGCCCCGCTGGTGCGCCATTCGTGGGGGCCGTTGGGATCACCTCCAGGTTGGAGTCTGAGTCTGTGTCCTCCTGGGGAGGGTCTCCGCCGCGGCTTTGGAGTCCCAGCCCCCTGATGACCTTGTGCCCTTCGTTGAGCTGCCGAAGATCAGGGGCGTGTATTGCCGGGGGCCTTGGGCTCCGCCTTTGTTCTGTCGCTGTGCCTGAGAGCAGGTATGACGTACGGATGTTCGATTATCTTCCGGTACCTGTAGTGGTCCGTGTCATTGCCCGTGTTGTGGGCGTGGGAGGTGTGGGTGTGAGAACCTCGCACCGGTCTCGCAGCGTATACTCCCGTGGGCTGGCATTGTGGGCCGCAGGGGTGGCCAGGGGTCGTCTCCGGACCCCCGTGGGGGCGCTCTGCACGTGCTCAGGACAGGCTCATCCTTCTCTGGCCACCTGCCCTGAGGGCGAGCGGCCGGGGTTCGCTGCCCACCCGTGGCGGGCACGGGTGCGCCGGTGCAGGGATCCCTCAGCCAGCACGTCTAGAAAATTTTAGAGTGGTTTCAGCACTCTGTTTTTGTCTCTCCTGCTGCTTGCTGCTGGTGTAGGGTTTCCTGCTGCTTGTTTTGGAAGATGAAAACCTTTTGTTTGCAGAAATATAGTCAATGCAGGATAACCCAAGCCAGAGGTGTGCAAGGAGAAGAGAATCAGGATCAAAGCATGAAGGGCTACAGTGTAAACAGTGACAGATGAAAGGATATTCACAGAAACTGCAACTCAGGTCATATCGGAATGCATATTCACAAAGATAGCTGAAATGTTTTGGAAAAGAGTTGGAAAACTGCCCCATGGTCACTCTATCTCCATAGTGCCATCTCAGGAGATGTGCACCCTTTGTTTTGGGTCCCATATGTGCTGAGGTGGCAGGGCATGTGGCGATGAGGTCACTGCCATGTCACATGGGATCTTCCTACTTAGCTAGGCTGACCAGGAATTGAACCCAGGACCTGTTCAAAAAGAGGTGCCCAGCCCCCTAGGGTGCATACCACTAGGATAGCTAAGGATTCATGGAAAAACATAGATAAATTCATAGGCTCTGCCTTGGATATGTCAGTTCTCAGTCAACTGAGGAAAAGATGATTTGCCTCACATTGAAAGGGGATCAAGGGGTCCACTCCATATCCTGATTGGGTGTTTGGTTCAATAGGTCGAAATGTGTTATCACCACTTTTGGTTGGGCCAATACTAAGATAGAAATGCCTGGATGCTCAGTGCATCCCTAATACAACTAGAGTATGCCTCAAAGCAATGGAAAAGCACTTTTTCTTACTCCCCGCTTGTGCTGTGGTGGCCACCACTGTCGCATTTTAGGAAAAGGGGAATTTTTCTTGGCCTTTCCTTGGTTTCCACATCTACTTTAAAATACCTATAGTTTCCCTCACACAGAAAAATGAGCGCTCACCATGGCTGGCACTCTTTTGCTGCTCTGTTTGTAACATTTCCTACAGAAGACTCAGCGCTCATGGCGCTGCCGGGGCTCCTGTGGCTTGGTTGGGTTAGTTTCGGAGCATGCCAAAACATGTGCATGTGCATCCCTCCCTCCAAGACGCAGCGCGACACAAACCCAACGCAAGACACAATATACACACTCGCATGGGTTCTCGTAAACCTGCTGGCGACCTGTGACCTGTCTTAGGGCGAAGGGAGTGTCGAAAAAATTAAATTGCCCCTTGGTGGGGTCTTGGGTTCTGCTCAGTCTCTTCAGGCTGCTGCGTTTCGGCCAGAACACGGCCTACTCAGCGAGGCTGCGCGTGGGTATCTGCAGAGGCAGGAATGGGAGAATTATGGACGAATCCACGCAAAACGAAGCGACGACACCAAAATCCGTCAAATGACGGCCTAGAATTTTTCTGAAACGACACACCTGAGCAGAATCCAATTGTGCATCAGAAGCACATTTTTATAAAAATTATAGTCATCTCTAGATTTTTTAAATCAAGAAATTCCTACGCGTAAAAAGGCGGCGCGCAGGAGCGGCTCCTAGCGAAGCGCCGGAAAATGGAGAAATAATGGAATTATAAACGTATGTCTCACGTAGTCTTGAAAATGACGAGACACACATTAATAAAAAAACATACAGATTCCACCCACACTAATAGAAGTATCGAAAATTCAACAATTCGAAAATCAATCTAAAAGACTTCAATGAATCAGGTATAAACTACAGGTATGCTCGTCTCGTATGCAGCATACACATTGCTCGTCTCGTGTCTCCGTGAACGAGTCTTGTAGCAGCGCTAACAACGATATGACGCGATAGAGGGATTGATTAGAAAGATTGCAGATGATTAGAGGTCAGATCAGGGTGATTAGACATACACACAAGTGCATAGCAACGTTCTTCGCTTCCGCCCCTCACGTCCCCACTTGCTCTCTCTCTCCAGCGGTAGGTAAGGTGAGTAAGCCCAGGCGGGGCCACCCCCTGGTGGAGTTCGTGATTGAGGTACAGATGTGCAGGTTTGCCCAACGCCGTCGTGCATGCTCGCGCATTCATACACGCATTAAAGGGTAGGCCACGCGAAGTGCGCACGGTAAACCTTGTTTAGGCTACCCAGGGGCTCCTCGGTACGTTCTTTAAAAGAACCTGAGGAGTGACTTAAAGCTTGCTTTCTTGACAAGGGTAGCTGATTCTTCAGCGTGTTTGCGGACAGTGTATTATAGGTCACTATGAGAAGCGTATAATACGTGGAGAGTGGCTTGGTTCCTCCGCCGCAAACGCCCCCTCATTTGCCTTTACTTTACAGGTGGGCAGGTAGGGTGATTGGTGCAGCAGCATACCATTTTTTTCATGCCCTGCTAAACAAGGGCGCAGATCACACAAACAAGTAACTCCCCTCTGCCTGTGGCAGAGCAGGGAGTCCGACTCCAACGACATCTGCGCCGTGCACGCAAGAGCACCTCTTCCCTCCAGGCCCTAGCAGGGGAAACGCGTTGTGGCGTCCCCTGTTAGGCCACAGTTGCTTAGCAGCGCTGTGTTCTCTTGTCATTTCACAGGAGGGTCGCTAGGACCCAGGACATGTTCTTCAACAACACCCAGTAGAGTGTGCGTGTAGGAGTGGTAGTCCTGAGTGGGGGCTTGAGCCAGTTGCACCAGTGCTCGCCCACCAGGATGGTGCCACTGTAGGGTGTGTAGGACCTGTAGTGCGTGCGTCACTGTCCCACCCGTTTCCTGCAATTTTAGCAGGGTTGGTGGGCTGTGGCAGTGGTTAGGTCAGTGTTTTGGCCATTTAGCAAAACGGCGTTTTCATGCCTTCATAGCTTTTGGCCACCCCTCCCTGTAGTAGACAGATAGGTAGGGAAAACAATACCTGGATTAGTACGCTGGGTATTCCCCAAAGGTTTTGCGCCAGCACAGAAATTGGGCGCTTAGGGGAGGGGAGACCCGGGGCGTACCCCGTGGCATCAATAAGCCAACCCTCCAGGTTTAGCAAGCGTGCAGACTTGGGTATAATTAGGACACCACTTCTGCGGCTTGCTCTCAGGACCTTAGGAATAGCACACTCACACATACACTTTGGCAGGTAAGGGTAAGGTTCAGTTGCTAGCTTTAGTCTTGGAGGCAAGCGTCTCAGCGAGCCTCAGCAACTCACCAAGGTTGTTCTGGGACAAGTAGTCAACCAGAATCGAGTTTAGGCGTCCCTCAGGTAGAACAAATGCAGAGAAGGGCTCCCAGGTGGCCTCTTCGACTCCAAACCCTTCCCAGAGGGTGAGGAAGCGCCAACCCTGGCGATAGCGGTGGCGTAGGACAGACTTCACCAGGTAGAAGCCCTCCTTAGCCATCTCCTCGGCGTTCATGTTGGGGAGTTCACCTTCAACTTCCATAGGGCTGGCAGCCCCTTGTAGGTCCAGAGCGGCGATTTCCTCGTCGTTCAGCTCGCACTCCTCCCCACAGAGGTCTTCAGGATCATGGTAGCGCTTCAGGTGTTGAGCAGCGCACACCAGGGTCCCCCCTAGACGGAGAGAACACCGCACGGTGATACGGTGTCCATCCACTGATAGAATCTTGTACGGCCCGAAGTATGGGTCATCGCTGGTAGAGCGTGGCCAGGCAGGTAGTCGACTGTGGTGCACCAGCACCCAGTATCCCTCTTGGTAGGTGGTCGGTACTCGGTGCTTGTTCTTCTTGTTCCACTGACGCTCCCTCACTCTCTGGAGCATAGCCTTGGCCTTGTCCACCTTCGCTTGTTGCTCTTGGACCCATTCACCCACAGAAGAATGGGTGTCCTCTGGATAGGGGGCATGTAGGAACCATGCCGGGCGCCCTTGAAATAGCTCATGGGGCGAGTAGCCAGTAGCTGAACTCTCTTGGGAGTTCATCATCAAGGATATGACGGGGAGTAGTCTCACCCAGTCTCTGGTGCGTTCAGTTTTGCACCATATCCGTACATTCTCCTTCAGGACACGGATCTGTCGCTCACATAGGGGGTTGCTCGTGTGAGAGTAGGGAATCCCCGTAGACACCTGGACATTGAGGGATCTCAGGACCCTCTTGTACCAGCGAGTATCTGAGTCTACTCGTACGTCCTCATCAGAGTTGATCTCCTTGGGTGCCCCATAGACACAAAACCACTCCTCCAGGAGTATCTTGATAGTCTCCTCCCCGGTAGTGTGCTTGGTACATGGGAACACCCTAGTAAACCTGGTCAACCCACAGGTTACCACGAGGGCGAAGTCATAGCCCCCAAACTTCGGCGTCTCCGTGTAGTCCACGTATAGAACACTGTTAGCACAGTGAGGGATGGGCAGGGTCGAGTAGAGACCTCTGTCCCTGATATCCCCTGGTTTACAGGACCTGCACGGGCACTTGTCCACGATAGGCTGGAGGGTTTTCCGCAGTTGGTCGTCAGTCCACGTAGTGTGGAACCACTGCTTGAACAGCCTCAGGGTACGGTCAGCACCCACATGACCGCTGGACTCATGGGTCCACTTCAGCAGCGCTGGGACTCGGTCACTAGGCACCACAATGCGGTCCTCGTGCCAGAGGTAGCTCTTGTCCCTCTTCCACTGGTCTTGGTTGACCAGGAGGGGTTCAAGGCGTTTCTCCAGGCGCTTGTAGATATCCCCGAACTCCTTCAGGTACTCCGATTGTTGGAGTCCATCCAGGGGGCGTATCGTCGTCATGTTGAGGTCCAAGTGGACGTCCATACGGCTGAACGCCTCCTTAGCCAGCGCTTCAGACCGGGTACCCGTCAGGGTGTCGAAGTTGTTGCGGCTGATGTAGTTGGCATACTCGTTCTTCACTCCCTGGATATGGTGTACCGTCAGCCGTAGTTGACTGAGGTAGGTCCACCAGCGCCGTAGCTTGGCCTTCTCAGGTGGGGGACCCTTCTGGAAACTGCGGACTGGTTCTTGGTCGCACAGCCAGACCACAGGGTTACTCCCGAACAGTCGTGCTTGTGAGGATAGCACCAGCATACCCGCGAGCAATTCCTGCTCATAGGTGGAGTAGTTCCCCCTGGCCTGGTTCCACTTCCAGTTCCAGTGGCCCAGAGGTACTAGGACCCACTTGCCGTCAGGGTAGCTGTGCTTGAGGGTTCCATCTCGGTTGAGACCTTCCGTCCCCCATTGGGAAACTGCCGAGTCGAACTCCTCCTTCTCCAGTGCTTGCCATTGGAACAACGTTCCACCACCGCCCACATTGCTGGCGTCGGTCAGCAGGATAATCTCCCCCTGTGCCCTAGGCACGCCCAAGCACTTAGCGTTGGCTACCTTGTCTCTGAGCTCGTCAAACACTTGTTGCTCTTGTGGGCCCCAGCGCCAAGTAGTACTCTTCTTGATCAAGTCCGTCAGGACGGCGCTGGTGTAGGTGAAGTTTTTGATGTGGTGGCGATAGAAGTTGCACGCCCCAATGAAACTGCGTACATCATGAAGTCCTTTCTTGGGGTCTTCGTGTCGTACCTTGGCATCCATCAGGGGTTTGGCCTTAGAGGCCGCTGGGGTCCACCACCCATAGCCAACGTCAAACCCCAGGTACTGCATGGTCTCCTGCATGAACTCACACTTCTCCAGCTTGAGTCGTGTGTGGTTCTCCTGGCAGACCGCAAAGAACTCACCCAAGAGGATTAGGTGATCCTCCTTGGTATTGGTCCCGAGGCATACATCGTTGATGTGAGCCTCCATCTGGGCACCACGGGATATGAGCTCCTGCACCTTAGGTCTCCTTCGTAGGATGGACAAGATCTTGTTCATCAGCTCTTGGAATAGAGCGGGTGCGTTAGCCACGCCAAACGGCATGACCTTCCACTTGAACACCCTCCCCTGAGGGGTGATGAAGGCCAGTAGTTCCTGTGCGTTGGGTGTCAGGTCCACTTGCCAGAATCCGCTCCTCTTGTCCATTTTGGTCTTGTAGCGACAGGAGGCTATCTTCTCCAGGGTAGACTCCATATTGGGAATGGACCCTGAGTGGTTCAGCGTTTTCTTGTTCAGCTCTCTGTAGTCCACTACCAGCCGTTTGGCTGTAGACCAAGGTTTAGCCACCAGGAAACAGGGGCTGCAGTGTAGGGGGTAGTCCCCGTCCTTGTACTCCAGGACTAGGCCAGCGTCGATACATTCTTGTATCTGTCGCTCGATCTCGTCGGCCTGCTCTTTAGGAGCTGGATAGGGTCTCCTCCGGATTTTGTGACCCACGAACTCGGGTTTCAGCTTGACGTCCATCTGTACCAGCTTGTCACATGAGGCTGGAGGGGGTAGTTCTCCGAACACCTCCAGATAGGTGCTTATAAGCTTCTGTACCCGCGGGTCCAATACCTTGATCTTGTCCTCCATGTCCTCGTCAGAGTGTAAGTTGCTTGCCCCCTGAGTAATAGACGTCGGGAGGTGGTCCTCCACCGACTCTTCGCCCGTGGTAGTGTCCTTCAGCCCTTGGTAGGCATATAGAAGGTCTTGTTCAACCATCTCCGGTGGACGATGGCAACATAGGCACGCTCGAGGGGGTTCACATACACATTCCTCCGAGAGGTCGTCCTCCTCTGGGGTCCTCACATGGGCGCCCCACACGCTCTTCATGAGCTCAAGATCTACCTCCCTTTGCCAGGTGGTGATCTTCTGTTCGTGGTCCTCCTTCAATTGGGATAGGTCTCCCATACGTCCTTGCTTCAGTGGCCATGAGCTGCGGGTAGGCTTTGCGTAGCATAGCTTTTTCGCCACCAACTTCCTCTTGGAATCCACATACTCCCTGAGCCTGGATCGAGGGTCCAGCTCCTCGTCCACGGGGTCTTCCACCCTCATGGAGAGTAGGGGTTTCAGTGGGGCGAAGTACTCGGCGTTCTCCACCTCCTCCACACAGGTCTGCACGAGGAAGGCGTCGTGCTCAGTTTCGTCATCTGAGTGGATAGAGCTAGGTAGCTCAGATAGGCCACACTCAGAGACTCCATCAGGAACAGGTACATGACAGGGAGAGTTGGGGGCGTTGGTGTTAGTCACGACGTACTCATCTCCTCCAGGTGTAGTCTCAACAGCATCTTGAGGTCGTAGGTGATCCTTCAAGTCACCCAAGGCGAGTCTGTCGCTTTCTCGTTGTATAGCCTGGACCAGAGTCGGGTCGAGATCCTCCCAGGGGATGGAGGTAAGACCTCCGTCCACCACGCTCAGCATACTCCCCCATCCGGGTTTCCCGATAGGCGTCTTGCGTCCCAGAGGCACGTAGATGGCCTCATCAGGCAAACAAACAGAGCTGATAGTCAGCCTGTCCAGGGGGTTTCGCCAGTACTCATTGCCCCCATGGGCTCCCCAATCGGGGGAACACAGGACCATACGGGAACGTTCCAAGGCCACCTTGGTCAGCACCTTTCCCAGTTCACTGAACCTGGGGTTCCCGTAGGCCATCCCGAAAGAGGGCCAGTAAAATTTTTAGCTGCAGTTCTTCCCCTTGCTGCAGTAAAGGTCCAGTACATGCTGCTTGTCGCTGGCGAACAACTCCACACTCAGGTCTTCTCGAGAGTAACCCAACTCCTTCAGTCCTTGGTCTAGGACTTCCCCCAATAGTCGATAGTCCTCAGTTTCAGAGGCCGCCATCATGTTCGAGACTCCTCCTTCGATAGTCTCAGGTAACTCGAGGTATGTTCCGACTGCTCCAGTGGCACAGACTCTCTGCCGCTGCCGTGGTCCACGTAAAGGAGGTAGGGCGCTTGCAGCGTCAGGGATTGTATCTGGGAGTGCTGTACGAAGAAGTCAGTACCCAGTACAAAGTCGAAGGCCTCCGTGTCCATCGCATAGAACCGATGGGCGACAGTCCGGGAGCCCATAGGTACCTCCACTTCACAGTCCCCGCAGCTGTGCACCACATGTCCATCCCCCATGCGTATAGCGGCGGTGGTCATGGTGTTCTTCAGGCTCCCACAAGGTAAAGTTTTCTTGGCCACTATAGATATTGTGGAGCCAGTATCCAATACCCCCAGGTATTTGCGTCCCCCTAGTCGGATACGTACCCAAAACACCAGGTCTTGGGTGCCACCAGAGCGTCCCCGTCGGAACTCCGCGGGACAGGTCACCTCGAACCCCTTGTTCCGCAATTTGCGGGCCATCCTCATGAAACGGCTCCTCTTCTTAGCGTTGCCGTCATCACCACCTTCATGCTCATGCTTGGCTCCTTGTTCTTGCTGGGCCTGCGTTTGTGAGCGTGTGGTGGGACCAGACTGCCCACCAGAGGGCTCGGAGTTCCCCCCTGGATTAGGGTTGGGGTTGCCTCCGTTCTTGTCCTTGTTCTTGTTGTAGGGCTGGCGGTTAGCGCCTCCTCCTCGTCCACCTTGACCCTTGTCTTGCCCTTGACCACGTCCTTTCGACTTGCCCTTGCCGGAGTCGTTGCCTTTGCCTTTGCCTCCACCTTTGCCTGAGCCTTTGCCAGGATCTTCACCCTTAAGCTTCGCCGATAGGCGTTGCTTATGGTAGCACTCATCCTCGTAGTGCCTCCGCTTTCCGCAGAATGCACACGTGATGGTGCACCTGTAATGATCCGGCAGCTTCGCTTTGGCGCCGGTGTTCTTCTCCTGCTGCTTCGCCTGGACTACGAAGCAGTCCCGCTGCTCGCAGTCAGGGGCGTGCTGCAGGTGGCCCTGCTCGTCCCTGGCATCACACCAGAGTAGCTCCTTCACGTTCTCCATGATACGGGTGTGGGCGTGTTTTGGGGTAGTCCCCTGCCCAGGTTGGGACCCTTGGGACCCTTTGCCATGGCCTCCAGAACCTCCACCACCAGGACGGTAGTTGTTCAAGTGCTGGTCGCTCTCCTTTTCCAGCGCCAGCTCCAGGAGTAGCACGCATAGATCCTCGTAGCGGAGGGATCTAGCCTTGCGGTCCGCCGTCGAACGGCACTCGTCCCATAGCTCTCGGGGGAGCTTGGCCACCAACCAGAACAGCAGGTCGTCGCTGCTGTAGGAACCGGGCGTCAGTCGTCCCGCCCAGTGATCCAGGTCAGCCAACAGCTCAGAGACCCTGCCAGGTTTGGGGTTGTTGGGCAGCACGGGCAGGTTCTGGATCTCGGCCCTGATGGAGAGGTCGGTTTCGTAGGTCGGGTACTGCCTCTCCAGGGCAACCAACACATCGGCAAAGGTGGCGGAGTTAGTCACCAACTGCCCGACCTGCTTCTCCAGGTACTTAGTCTTGCAGCACTGCAGGAGCAGATCGCACTTGACTCGCCCACTAGCGTGGGTTTTGGCCGGTCAATCGGAGGAACCGGCCAAAATTCTCAGCGAACTCGCTGAGGTCCTTGCCTGTGAACTCAGGCAGGTTCACCACGATCTTGGAGGTGGCGATAGCCTTCGCCTCCTGAGACCTGCGTCCCTCAGGGCGTCGCTTCTTCTTCTTCTTCTTCTTCTTCTTCTTCCCCTTGGAGTCCTCGGGGTCCTCCGGGTCATCGTCCTCCGAGGGCGAAGTAGAGGTCATCGACGGCGGCTCGTCATCGGAGGGGTCTCCGCCTAGATCACTGGAGCCATAAGGCTCCACGTCCACCATTGCCCTTAAGGCTGTCAGCCTTAGCCGGTCCAGCTCGGCCCTCGTCAAGTTCGTCACGTGGCTGTAGGGCGGCTGGGCCGTTCTTGGTACGAAGGGACTTCTCGGTATAGCTGCAGGAGTCGGCATCGGTCGGCTCCTCAGGGTCCCCAGGGTGTTTGTCCACCCTGCCGCCAGGTGGTTGGCCTGTACACGGTGGGGTGACATTCCCACCGTAGTAGGTGACGCTTGGGGCGGGATCATCAGGGGCTCCAATTTCTCTCGGATCTCTTGAGTGAGGTCGCCCACGATTTTTGAAGTGGCTCCTCGGAGCACCTCGTTGATCTCCGACCGCGTCAGGGACCTGTCCGAGGATCTTCCCGATCCTCTACTCCTGCCACCAAGAGATTCGGGTCCTCTCCTCAACCCACTCAAGGTTGCATATCCAGGTGCATACCCAGGTGCATACCCAGGAACATCCACATAGGTTCCAGTAGCGGGTAGTGGATGGGGATATTCAGCCGCATACCATCGCGGCGCAGAGCTGGAAGCCACCGGCTCACTGGCAGTAGTTGCCTCAGGGAGCGCAGTGGTAGGTGGGCCCATACCATAGGCGGGGTAGGGAGGCATGCCAGTAAAGCCTGTGCCCTCTGCCATAGGCGGGTTGGTTATGGGAGTGGATGTTGCGGCGGCTGCGAGTGTGGTGGTTAAAGGAGAGGGTGATGCGTGGAGGCCAGAAGCGCTTGGTGCGCCTTCAAAGGTAGGGTCATACATCAGGTCTTGCCCTTGTTCCTCTCCTTTGTCTGCTTCTTCTCCAGCATCCTTCTCACTGTCTCTCTTCCTCTTCACAGGCTGAGTGACCACCACCTCTTTGACAGACAGGGCCCCGAAGGCCGTCTGGAGTCCATCCAGGGAGTCCTCAGCCGCTTCCACTGGCCCATGTAAGGGCTCCGCCGAAGGTACAGCGCCAGGTGCTGGCCTTGCCGGTGCCTCAGGCGCTGGCGCTGTCTTCACGTCGGCGTCCTCCTTCCTTGTGTCCATCTTCAGTCACCCTTCTGCTTATATGTGCCTGTACTCGTTGCACTGGATGTACGGCGCGGGGTTGCTGCCGGTGCGCAGAGACAGACTGCCTCTGCTACCAGAAAAAGTTTATAGTGGTTTCAGCAGTGTATTTTTGTCTCTCCTGCTGCTTGCTGCTGGTGTAGGGTTTCCTGCCGCTTGTTTTGGAAGATGAAAACCTTTTGTTTGCAGAAATATAGTCAATCCAGGATAACCCAAGCCAGAGGTGTGCAAGGAGAAGAGAATCAGGATCAAAGCATGAAGGGCTGCAGTGTAAACAGTGAAAGATGAAAGGATATTCACAGAAGCTGCAACTCAGGTCATATCGGAATGCATATTCACAAAGATAGCTGAAATGTTTTGGAAAAGAGTTGGAAAACTGCCCCATGGTCACTCTATCTCCATAGTGCCATCTCAGGAGATGTGCACTCTTTGTTTTGGGTCCCATATGTGCTGAGGTGGCAGGGCATGTGGCGATGAGGTCACTGCCATGTCACATGGGATCTTCCTACTTAGCTAGGCTGACCAGGAATTGAACCCAGGACCTCTCAAAAAGAGGTGCCCAGCCCCCTAGGGTGCATACCACTAGGATAGCTAAGGATTCATGGAAAACATAGATAAATTCATAGGCTCTGCCTTGGATATGTCAGTTCTCAGTCAACTGAGGAAAAGATGATTTGCCTCACATTGAAAGGGGATTAAGGGGTCCACTCCATATCCTGATTGGGTGTTTGGTTCGATAGGTCAAAATGTGTTATCACCACTTTTGGTTGGGCCAATACTAAGATGAAAATGCCTGGATGCTCAGTGCATCCCTAATACAACTAGAGTATGCCTCAAAGCAATGGAAAAGCACTTTTTCTTACTCGTCTGGCTCGGCCCCGCTTGCCTCCGCGTGGGGCGTGCGGGGCGAGGCGCCCAGCTCTCTCCCGGCTGCCTGTCCTTGGGGCAGGCAGACCGGGTCCGCCACCCACCTACTGTCAGGGGGCGGTAGGAGGTTGCCCTGGGGCCGTGGTGAGAGGCGTCTGGGGTCAGGCGCCTTCACTCTTTCGGCTGGCCGTCCTGGCAGCGGGTAGCCGGGGTCCTCTGCCCATGTACTGTGGGCGCGGGTTCGTGGTCGTGGGCTCAGGCCCATTTGGTTTGCTTGCTTGGGCTTGGGACAAGGCTTGCGTGTCCAACTGGGCGGTGCCCTTTGCAGGGGTGGCAGGAGGGTACCCCGGGTGGGGCACCCCTTGCCTGCCGCACATCCTCGCGGGGGGCGGTTTCGGGGTGCCGGGGCTCTTTGCCCGTGTTTCCGGGCGCGTGTGGTGCGGGCGTAGGGGGGGTTCCCCGCGCCTTCTGCAGGGGTGTCTCCGGCTAATTTCCTGCGGACGTCCTCCTCTGGTCGTCCCCCCTTGGCGCAGGCAGTCCAGGCCCGCTGCCCACCCACTGTGGGCGCGGGTGTGAGGGTTTGGGGACCTGGAACTGGCCCTTTGGCGTGTGTGCCCTGCGGGGTGTCGCGCGCCGCGGGGGTGGCGGCAGGTTGCCCCGGAAAGGGGGTACTTCGCACCGTGGTGGGAGCTGTCTGGTTTCAGGCGCTGTCCCTTCCCCAGCTGCCCGTCCCCAGGGCGGGTAGCAGGGCGCTGCGGGCGTTGGGACTGAGCCTTGGCGCCCGCCCCACGGCAGCGTGCGCTCTTGCGAGCCTATGTTGCGCGCTCTCAGGGTACGGGGAGAGGTCCCCCCCCGGGGCAACCTCCCGCCACCCCCGAGGCGCGCAACACCCCGCAGGGCACGCCTGCCAAAGGGCCAGTGCTGGTGCCCCACCCCTGCACACGCGCGCCCACAGCAAGTGGGCAGCGGACCCCGACCGCCTACCCCAGGGGGGGGCGGCCGGGACAGGATGAGCGCGTAACCCTAGATGCCCCGCACAATGACGCGAGGCAGCCCCCTGGGGACACCCTCCTGACACACCCACAGCGCGCAACGCCGGCTCACAGGAGCACACGCTGTGGAGTCGGTGCAGGGTTGCCACAACCGCACCACGCCGCCCAGAAATGTGCAACGGGGCTGGCTACCCGCCCCAAAGACGGGCAAGCGGGCAGGAGAGAGCGCCTGACAGCAGACGCATATCGCAATGGCGCGAGGCAACCCCCCCCCAAAGGGTGTCCCCCCGCCTTGTGCGGGGCGTCTGGTGTCAGGTGCTCTCCCTCTCCCGGCGCTGCGCGCTGTGGGGTTGGCAGGAGGGTATTCCCGGGGGGATGCCGCCCGCCGCTGTGACGGGCGTCTGTGGTTAGGCGCTCATCCTCCACCGGCTGCCCGTCCCTGTGGCATGCAGCAGTCGGGGTCCGCTGCCCACTTGCTCTGGGCGCGGGCGCGCGAGTGTGGGGACCCCGCACTGGCCCTACGGCGTGTGTGCCTTGCGGGGCGTCGCGGGTCGCGGGGGTTGCGGGAGGTTGTGGCGAGGTCGCGGGGCGTACCTCTCAGCGTTTTGAGGGGCCTTTTGCTGTCAGGGGCTCTCCCTCTCCCGGCCGCCCGTCCTTTGGGCGGGCAGCCGGGCCCCGCTGCCCGTGTTTTCTGGGCGCGAGTGCTGCGGGCGGGGGGGGCCCTTACCGGCCAGACAGTGTGCGCTCTAGCGAGCCAGCGTTGCGCGCTGCGGGGGTGGCAGGGGAACCTCCGCGGGGGGGCTGCCTCGTCCCGTTCTGAGGGGCATCTGTGGTTAGGCGCTCAACCTCCATTTGCTGCCCGTCCTTGGGGCAAGCAGTCGGGGCCCGCTGTCCACTTGCTATCGGCGCGGCAGTGCAGCTGTGGGGACCCGGCACTGGCCCTTTGGCGTGCGGGCCCCCTGGGCTGCCGCGCCCCGCAGACGTGGTGGGAGGACGTCCCGGGGGGGCCATCTCTGAGGTGTCTTGTGTCAGGCGCTCTCCCTCTCCCGGCCCCTCGTCTTTCGGGCGGACAGCCAGGCCCCGCTGCCCGCTTCTGTTGGGCGTGGGTGGTGCGGGCGTGGGGACCCAGCACCGGCTCCACAGCGTGCGCTCTCGTGAGCCGGCGTTGCGCGCTGTGGGAGTGGCAGGAGGGCGTCGCCGGGAAGGATGCCTCGTGCCGTTCCGAGGGGCGTGTGTCGTCAGGTGCTCATCCTCCCCCGGCTGCCCGTCCTTGGGCCAGGCAGTCGGGGCCCGTTCTGCACGTGCTGTGGGCGCGGGTGTCGGATGTGGGGACCCGGCACTGTCCCTTTAGCGTGCGTGCCCTGCGGGGTGTTGCGCGTCCCTGGGTGGCAGGAAGTTTCTCCAGGGGGGGAACTTCTCACCGGTGTGAGGGGGGTCTGGTGTCAGGCGCTCTCCCTCCTCCGGCTGCCTGTGCTTTGGGCGGGTAGCTGGGGCCTGTTGCCCATGTTTGCTGGGCGCAGGTGGTGTGAGTGTGAGGATCCAGCACCGGCCCCACAGCGTGCGCTCTTGCTAGCTGGCGGTGCGCGCTGGTGGGGGTGGCTGGAGGGCGTCCCCGGCAGGGGTGCCTCGCACCGTTGTGAGGGGCGTCTAGGGTCAGGCGCTCGTCCTCTCCCGGCTGCCAGTCCCTGGGGCAGGCAGTCAGGGTCCGCTGCCGACTTGCTGTGGGTGTGGCTGTGCGGGTGTGGACACCCGGCACTGGCCCTTTAGCGTGCGTGCCCTGCGTGGTGTCACGTGCCGCGGGGGTGGCGGGAGATTGCCACCGGGGGCGGTACCTCTCACCGTTATGAGGGGCTTCTGGGGTCAGGCGCTCACCTTTCCCCCTGCTGCCCGTCCTTGGGGCAGGTAGCCGGGGTCCGCTACCCACTTGCCGTGGGCGCGGGGGTGCGGGTGTGGGGACCAAGCACTTCCAGTCGCCCTTCCTTGGGGCGGACGACTGGGTTTGGGTGTGCGCGGCGGGCGTGGTGTTTGTGGGATTGTGTGTCTGCGTGCTGGTGCGGTGTGTGTTGTGGCGCCGTGGTTTTTGGTGGTGTCCCCCTCTTCCCGCTGTCCCTCTGACTCCCTTCCATTCTCTGCCGCGTGTGGCGGTGTTGTGCCTGCCGTGGTGCCGTGGCTGGTGGCGGTGCTCCCCGCCCTGCGTGCGTCCCTCGCCCTGGTGACCTGTGCTACTGGCGCGGTTTAATGTGTTGTCCTTTTCCTTTCTCTTTGGGCGCGTTTGTCCTCCCTGCTGCTACCCTGTAGTCTACTGTTTGCTTTTGGCGGGCGCCCAAGAGTAGTTGCCGCTCACCCTGTTCTCTTTCCCTCGTCTGCTCGGGCCAGCCCTCCTCCCTTGCGCGCATTTTGCCCTTTCCTGTCCGTGTGTGCTTCTGCATTTTCTGGTGCCATCGCGCTTTCGTGGACCTGCTGGACAGTGTATGGGGGTGCAGGGCAAGGGCGTGGCGGTTGGGCGGGACGTGTGGCATGCTATCTGCGTGGCCCAACAGCGTTACGATGGTTTGTGTTTATGTTGCGGTGTCACATTTTCCTAATTCGTCCATACTACATCCACGGTGTTGGTGACCTACAAAGTGTGCGTGTAGACAGGGAGGTGGGGCGGCTCGCCATGTTCACAAGAAGGCCGTTGTGCCTTTGTGTGTTCATCGGTGCCAGCGGTGTCCTTAGCCGCACCTTGTGTTCCACGTTTTAGTGCGCGTGTGGGCACCGGGCATACGCTTCTTCTCCTTGTGCTCGGGTTCGTTGTGTGTGTGTTTTGTGGCGGCGGAGTGCGCCCCGGTGTGCGTTCCTCCCTCATACCATGTTTCTCTTCGCGGTGTTGGTGGCCTAGAAAGGGTATGGGGGATGTAGGGCGGTGGCCTGGTTCTCGCGGGGGTTATTGTGTTGGCGGGCATGTGTGTGGTGTTGTACTTGAGTCGCTTGCCGCGGTGGCATCCTTTGGTCGTTGTGCCTGCTGCGGCTTGTAAGTGCGTGCACGGCCATACCTCTGGGCTGCTTGGCACCCGTGGGTTCGTCGCTCTGGTACCTTTGCCATGCCTTGCGTTGCTTGCGCTAGGGCGCATGTAGGCATATCTCGTGCTGTTCTTGTGCTCCCAGGCTAGTTGTGTGCGTGTTTTGCGGCGGTGGTGTGGTCTCCGGTGGCGTGCTGCTCCTTCCTCTCGTTGGGGTGCGTCCCTCATACGATATTTCTTTCCGCAGCCTGGTTCTCGTGGGATTACTTGGTCGGTGTGCGCTTGTATCCCCTTCAACGGCGGCCCTCTTTGTTTACTTCCATACCTTGTTGCACTTGCCGCGGCTTTTCTGCTCGTGCAGGCGCATACTTCTTGGCCGCTTTGCGCTCACGGGCTAGGACTCTTGTTCCTTTGCGATACCTTGCATCGCTTGTGCCATCGCGCGTTTGGGCCTACCTGTTGCACATCCCGTGCCCATGGGCTTGTTGTATATGTGTTCTGTAGCAGTGGTGTGCTCTCGGGTGGCGTGTTGCTCCCTCTTCTCTTTTGCGTGCGTGTGTCCCTCATAACATACTTCTTTTCGCGTTGACGCCCTAGAAAGTGTACGGGGGTTGTAGGGCGGAGGCTTGGTTCTCGCGGTGGTTACTTGGTCGGGGGGAACGTTGGTGTGTGGTGGCTCTCTTGTGACCCTTCCAGCGTTGGCCCTCTTGCATTATACCTTGTTGTGCTTGCTTCGGCTTGTAAGATGTGCGTGCATGGGCATACCTCTTGGTAGCTAGGCGCCTGTGGGCCCATTGCTCTTGCGTGTGTTTTGTGACGTGGTGTGCCTTTTGTGTTTTTTCGAGTTACGTCTTATGTTTGGGGGCCCTCGCTCCCTTGTTGCTTTCACAAACCTTCCTTGTCTCATGGCATTCGCCTCCTATTTGTGAGGGGGACATGCGGGCGGCGGTAGGCGTGATTGAAGCGGTACCCAGGATCTATGGCCCATGGCCCGGAGGCCTGTGAGCCGTCACACCCGTGCGGAAGCCGTTGACACTGGCTGTCAGCGGGATATCCCTGTTCTCTAATCCGCGGGATCTGGAATCCGATCCCTACCCATTGAATCAATGTAGATTTACCATAACTTTATTGTCTTAGGCGATTTTCGGTCGGAAATCGGTGAAATACCCGATTTCTACCGCGGTATCCAAATGTCGTGAAATCGCCGCAGTCGCGCCGCCTGTCGTCGCCTGTTCCGTGGACTGCATTAGATTATTCTGTAATATGATTTCTCTTGAAGTTAAGACTGAAACAGTCTTCGCGTGATCCGCAATTTTTTCCTTGATATAACGCATCGCGTCCCAGATTTTTCCCAGAAAATCCCGGCGACCGAAGGCGCTTTGAACCCCCAAGTGGAATAACAAGGGTTACGAGCGTTCAAGCGCCCAAGGGCGAACTAACGTGCCTCATAGGCACTGTGTATGAGGTTTTGCCCCCCATAGTCATAGGATGAGGCCAAAGGATCCCAACTCAATAGGCCCAAAGGGTTATTCATTTTGAGTGTTCTCCAAGAAGTGCGCTTTTTCACCTACTTGGCGTCCAAGTACTTGTAGAAGTATGTTGAGTTGGCGTTTGTCCCACCCTTGCTTGCCTCTACATCCGGGGCATATCACTTGTCCTCCCCGGATAGTGCATATATGATCTCCATATATATATATTGGCAATATATTTGGCGTGCATGCTAAAATTCGGCTTTCCGAAAGGAGGTCGACTTTCGACCAAAGCACTTGCATGCGTGTTAAGGGACCAAAGTTACATTAGAATATAGGCATACTTTGATTCTAGGCCACTAGGTTGGGTGTAGAAGGCGTGGGTAGGGTTGTATGCAATTTTTGGTGTCATATCGCGCGCCCATTTGGCGGGTGCACCATTCCGAGACAAACCCGCCAATGGACCCCATATCGCACAAGGCCCTTCATTGTACTCCCAACCAACACTCGCGAGCCTAACTTACGTGAAGGAACGCTTGTGGAGCGCTCCCGAAGCGATGCGTTGCGAGCAAGGTGTGTTTTTGGCAATCTTCCATTTTTGCATGTGCCCACTTGGGAGGCAGCGCGCGCGACCCTCCAAAGCGCCCCAAGTGGAGCACATAAGTGGAATCGAACGTCATTGATGTCGGGTCATTGTGTTTAGAAGGATTGGTGGATTACTCGATCCAAGCCGAAGATATTATAATATATTTGTGCGCCTTTCAAGGCACTTTTGGGTGTTTTTTCACCAATATTGCTGTTTTTTGCCCGTCATGATGTCAAGTGGCGACCGTGTATCTCAACGTTGCGCCCAATTGACATCATGACCCAAGTATGTTATGTGGGTACATACTTCGGTGCCCAACATATCTTGGACCCAGCGAATAACTCCTCTTGGGCTTGGCGTACCATGGCCGCCATGTTGGCGATTTGGGACCATCCCAAATCATGGGCTCACTTGGCGACCCTGCCGTTCCCGAAACCGGAGGAGTTGGGCGACGCCCAAAAGATATGTTGGACACATATGACTTGATACCAACCCTGTGGCACATTCTGGTCCAAGTCAGGCATGTGCCTCATTTGCCCCAACCATGAGTGTGCGCATTTTCGGCCATTTTGCGCAATTTTCCACATTTTCTGCCCGCCGTGCACCATGTTCAGCACCCTCCTGCACGCCGGACTCATGGACCAATGGACCATATATGACATGGGTGTTATGGACATTGGTCCCCATGGTTCACACACCACGTGGGCGAAGCGGAGCAACCTTCGTTAGGCTGCTAGCCGAAAGTGAGTGTGGGCAATTTTGCCATTTTGGCATTTGTGGACCCAATTGGGATTGTCACCACGCCGAGTGGCATGGGGATCTTCAGGAGCCAAGTGCATGGGAGTCTTTGTTAGCCTCCTGGTGGATCGCGTATGGAATGGTGAATCTGATCTCCAAGCCGGCCTGGAGATATACCATTAGAAGCACCCCCGAATTTTGGCTCATTTCGAGCAGCCAAAATGACCCCCTTTTGGGACCCCAGATTCACCCCCCTGTGTGGTCAATTGGCGGCCCCACATATCTATGCCCGCAGAGGGCCCGGACCTAATTTCAAGTTGGACACTCAGATATGAGTCTCAGGTCTTGCCTCCTGTCCTGTGAGCCATTGGCCTTGCCCTGGCCGGGCGAGCCACGCGTGAGAATGATGCCATTTTTGGTGATTTTGGCATCATGACCCCACTTGACGAACCCGTGGTGTCGTGATGCTGGGACTTCAGAGGGAACCAGGTTGGGCGAGGGCTCCGAGGAGTTCAACCTCGAAGGTCATAGGGTCAGTTGCCTCGTCCCTACCTCTGGCGGGTCCGGACGAGGGGTCAATTTTGGAGATTTTTGAGCTAATATCAGTTTGGGCTGAAACAGCCCATTTTCAGCTACCAACTCCTAGGGGATAATGGCGGGGCCATATCTCTGACTCAGATAGGAGTTTGGACCGGCCGTTAAGGGAGCATGAGGAGCCACTGTCGGTTGGTCTTGGAGCTCCTTGGATTTGAGGAACTCGCCTGTGGCTGGGCAGACACCCCCCCTATTGGCAGGGTTTCAGGGTCCGGACTGAGCAGGGCATGGGGTGTGTTTGAGCCCCCGCCCCCACCAGCCACTGGGAGGGTCGGACCTGGGATTGGGATATGAGTTTGGACTGAGTGTCTATTGTCCTGTGATGCCCTTACCCCAGTCCAGTCTTAACCCCATGTGTACATATCATGATGTGTTCCTGTATATACTTTTGTTCCCTTGTTTCAGAGTGGCAAGGATCCTGAAACGCTTTGTCACATGACACGAGCGTAATGATGCCCCTGTGAGCGTAGTGCTTTGCCTGCCTGCTCACTTGTGCGTGTTCACCGCAGCGTTCCGTGGCCAGGCCCCCAACAGGCACGCGTCAAAAGTGTTTCACCGCCGCGGGGTTACCCATCCCTCGCGTGCCACTCGGGGCGACCAACCCCGAGCAGCGCAGCGCAGCAGCTCGCAGCTCGCAGCTCGCAGCACAGCGCAGCGGCTCGCAGCGCCGCCCAGCGACAGCGCCGAGACCGTGAAGGAAGTGCGGGGACCGGAACTCCGTCATCAAGGAGTTCCCTGGGCCGACCAGCAAGGCCGCACTCCCAGCTACAGCACCCACCTCCACAACCACCGGCCGACCAGCACCGGTCGCACCCCCAGTCCAGTGCTAGCTCAACCGCTGCAACAACCACCACCAGGACCAGTCCGTTGAGCGGAACGAGAGCCCACCAAGGACTTCAAGACCAGATACGCCCCCCGCTGCCATGGTAAACTGGCAAGAAGCGGGCAAGACGTGGCCGCAGCCCCACCCCCATGCAGTGCGCCTACTGCGTGCGTTGGTTTGGGACCAGCACTACCGCCACAGCCACCCCCAGTGTGAAGGCGGCATGCCCCGGAGCTTCGAGCTCCGCCAGGACATGGGCCCCGACCGCCTGCAGGCAGTCGAAGAGCGGCTGCGGGTGGAAGGTTTGAGGTTTGAAGTTTTATTTTGCGGGTACTAGACGCCTTTCGGCCACGGGGGGCCACCTGGTCGGGCCAGGTGATATCCTCCCCACCGGGTCCTAGTGGGGGGCCCTCCAAGACGCACCTCCTGCCTGGTGGCGGAGTTCCCCGAGTTCACAGAGCTCGGAGCCCCGTCCTTCCCCGGCGTCCCCGTTTCGCCACTCCCCGGTCAGTGCATCAATTCGCAGCCGTGGCTGCGGGCGCTTACCCACTGCGTCGCCCCCCTAATGTGTGGTCGCCCGAGCGCCGGCGCCGCCGGCCCGTGCTACTGGCTTGTCGCCAGTGGGACCCCCTTGGGCTGGCGCGGAGGCTGCCTAGCCTAGGGGTTGGGGCGTGGCGCTGTGCGCCACTACTGCCTTGGCGGGTGCAGTGTCCCGTCTGTGTGTGCGCGGCGCTCGCGGCCGGTTCGGGGGGGTTCGGGCCGGTGCCTGGTGTTGTGTCTCCCCTTTTTCTCCCTTCCCGCCCCGCGTGTTCCGCGCTGCGTGTGGCTGGTCGTCACCTCCCGGTGTTCCTTACCCTCGCTCGCTGGTACGCCATTCCATGCGGTCTGTGCGTTCCGCGCGCTCGGTCCGGTTGCCCTTCCGGTAGTCCCCGCGTGTCCTTTTCGTGTGTGTGCGCTCGCGCTCTCGCGGTGTCCGCTCCCCACTGGGTGGTGTGGCGCGCGCATCTCGCGTGGTCCCGGCACTGGGCGCTGGTAGGGCCGTTCCACGTGGTCCGTGCCCCTCCGCGTGTCCTGCCCCGGTCCCGTGCTCCGTCTGGCGTGCTTGGGGGGGGGGCGGTCCGGTCCCGGTTCCCCCCTACTTGGCTTGGGGTTGTGGGGGCGGCGGCAGGGCGTCCCCGGGGGGGTGCCTTCGACCGTTGCGTGGGGCGTTTGGGGTCTTGCGCTCCTCCTCGCCCGACTGCCCGTCCACTGGGTGGGCTGTCGGGGTCCGCGTTGTGGGCGCGGGCGTGCGGTTGCGGGGGCCCCGCTCTGTTCCCGTGGGGGGGGAAAGAGGTGTCGAGTTGGTGTCCAGGCGCCGGTCCCCCGGATTCCCATGACGAGCCCGATGCGCACGGAGCTTCGCCCTGCGGGATGCGAGGGGGGGTTCGGGTGACCGTGGCTGGAGTGGTGCACCAATGTTCCGGTTCATGGCCCAGCAGAGCATCCCTACTGCAGGCTTACACTTAGCACAGGGGGAGGGGGTTGCGGGGGCGTTTTTTCTGTGACCCAGGTGCCAGTGTATCTCAGAAGGCAGCCGCCCTGGAGGTAGAGCACCCGGCGCGCGCCGCGAAGGGGCTGGTTCGAACCCCGTGATCGGTGGTCTCCCACCGATCTCTTCGAATACCGGACGAGGCCTCCCGTCGACCTGTTCGAGTACAGGTGACGGTGCGCACTGCTGCAGGGGTGGGTGGCTCCCATGTGTTTTGTTTTTCCAGGGTGGGGGGTAAAACGAATGAGACCTCCACCCGATCCACCGGTATCGGTGGTGGCGCGACTTGCTGGAGGGGGGGGTGGTTCCCACGTCGCCAACTAGAGAGCTCTACGTGCAGGGATCCCAGGAGCACCAACGCCTGGGATCGAACCCCCGCACTGGACGATTGAAGACCGACGCTCTCACTACTGGGCCGCGGGAGTCTCTTACGCGACTTAAGGGTGCCGTCGGCTATGAATCCAGTTCCCAGGGTGGGGCTGTGCGTTGTGAAGCGTGTTGCGCGTGCCGGGAGGCCCCAGTCTACGTGTACGGGGCCAGGACAGGGGGGGAGGGGGCTGGGTGGGGTGCGGCACCGTCGGATACGACTGACGTGCACAGGGGTAAGAGGCGGACAGTAGCACCGCCGGATCGCCGACTGACGTGCACGGGGGCAGGAGGCGGACAAAGGCACCGCGGGATCGCCGACTGACGTGCAGGGTGGAAGAGGAGGGACCGTCGCACCGTTGGATCGCCGGCCGCCGCGCCCTAGAGCCAGGGATGTCCCGTCGGGTTGCCGATCTGCCCGTTGGGAGGGAGAACAGGGGAAGACAGGCCACCACGGCCTGTGCTTGCGTTTGTACACCCCTTCCCCGTGGGATGCCCCAAGGTTGACACGCCATCTCTGAGGCGACAGGGCACTGCCTAGCGGTGTAAGCTCCAGCTGACAGGGGCGGGCTGGGGGGGGGGGGGGGCGTGCGCCGTTTCCTCCGGCTGTGCGGCCGGGGCGGGGCCTGTAGGGCGGGGGGTCGCTCAGTCTCTTTCCGTCCCTCTGCCTTCCCTGGGCAGGCAACAAAGCGGGCGTCACTGGCGTTGTGCTGTCCATGGGGGGCGTGGCCCCCATACTACTCCGGTTCGTGTTCACCCGGCTTCTCTGTGTACGATCTGTGCGGCGTCCCGGTGCGCAGGCGTGGGCCCGCTTGTTCTTCGCGGCCCCCATGTGAGCCGGCGGCTGGAGCGGGGGAGCGGGTCACACTCCGGCTCCCCTCTCGGGCGGGGAGGGCCCATCCCCCCTGCCTCGGGGATCGGGGCCGGGGCCCCCGCGGCTGGCGGGCTGGTGGGGGGGCGGGCGGGGGGGGGGTGTCGCGCCGCGGCCTCCCTGCTCTCGTTCCGGGCGGCGGCCTGCGGTACTCCTTTCTGGCTCTCTCCGTGTGGCTGGCGCTCGCCTTTCCGGCGCGCGCGTGCGGTCGGGGCTGAAGTGCCGCCCCGGGGTGGGGGGGGGGTGAGGGGCGGCTCGTGGACCGCTCCCCTGGGGGCCCCAGCTGACCTGCGAACCCCCCCTCTGTCACCTCGGAGTGGGCTGTGGTTACGGGAGGGTCATGTGGGGTGCGGCCTCCTTCGTGTTCCGTTGTGCGCGTTGCTCCGGCACGCCGGTGTGGGTTCGCGGGGGCAGGTCCAGCTGCCGTTGCCCTTACCGCGTCGCCGTTCCTCCTGAGGGTGGGGGCGCCCCCCCGGCCCTGGGGGGGCGGAGGGCCGCGCCTGTGGCTCCCCAGCTGGGGTGGGTGCGGGGGGGGGGGTGGGGGGGCCGCCCCCCCGCCCGCCCTCGGGCCTGTGTGGGAGGGGGGGGGGGGGAGTGGGGGGGGGCCTTTGGTCCCCTGGCGATGCCTCCTGTCGGCCAAGGGGGGGGGGCGGCTTGGCAGTCCTGGCCCCGGGGGCCAGCCATCGGCCAGGGGGTCGCGCCCTTCCCCCGCCCCCCTCTACCGAGAACCGGATTCTCGCGCAGGCCCTCTCTGGGGCTCCTCATCCCCCGGCCGTTGTCGCGCGGCGCTGGCCGGCCGGGGGTGGCCGTGAGGGTTAGCGGTCAGTGGTTAGCGGGCTCCGGGGCAGCAGGTTTCCCCCCGCGCTTGTTGCCTCCGCACTCTCTCCCGCGGGAGGTGGCGCGCCGCTTTCCCTGGGCAGGCAACAAAGCGGGCGTCACTGGCGTCGTGCTGTCCATGGGGGGCGTGGCCCTCCATACCACTCCGGTTCGCGCCCACCCGGCTTCTCTGGGCACGATCTGCGCGGCGTCCCGGCTGCGGGTGGAAGGGTTTGCCTTCCGCTTCCAGCAGAGGCGCTGGAGGGTCTGGACCCGGCCAGACAGGCCCCGCGAAGGGCTGCGCCCCGACGGGATTGAGGAGGACGAGAAGCCCAGCGAGTACCCGTCGATCGCCACGATCAATGTCTCCATGTGGGACATGATCGAGAAGAACTTCCTGGATCCGGGGAGCGAGCGCAGGCTGCAGGGCAGCAGCAGCAGCGCGTCTCCTGGGAAGGAGAAGCGGTCCGCCGGGGACAGGAAGCGGGACCGGAAGTGGCGTAGTACCAGGAGTCCCTGGCCGCCGAAGCCGCCCAAGGAGCCAAGGGCGGAACCCCAGCCCCAGGTCCCCAACAGGCCAGTGGCGGTAACCACCCCGGCCACACCACCCTCGGCGACTTTTTCCAAGTCGCCAAGCCTGCCAAGGCCAAGCCCCGTCAGCTGCTCCTGAGGAAGTCAGGCCCCAGCAGCGACGTGGAGTCGGCCGACCGCGGGAGGATGCCGGCCGACCAGGCCAGCTCCAGCAGCAGCGTCGCTCCCGACCAAAGGGACGTGGCGCGCGCCTGTGAGCGCGCCTGTGGGGTGCCCTGCAACCTTCGGGTTGCCCGGCAACGGGCCACGCAGCAGCACGCTGCCGTGGAGGGCGCCGTCGGCATCGCCCTACAGGAGGCTGCGGAGTGGCAGCATTGCATGGCCATCCACGCTTCGACCGTGGCGGCCATTGCGGCCGGACTCACGGCCGCAGCCGCCCGTGAGGCAGCGATTGCCCAGATCAAGGGTGAGGTGGCGGCAGCCGACGAGGAAGCCCGCCTGACGCAGGAGGCCATTGCCTGCAAAGAGGCCGAGGCGAAGGCGCTGGAAGAGGCGCTTGCCCAAGAGAGGGCAAAGAAGAAGGCGGAGGGAAGGGCCCATGCCGAAGCGACGGCTAAGGCCCAGGCGGACGCCGCCAAGAAGGACGCCATCGAGGCCGCGCGACGGAAGGTCGCTGAGGAGAGGGCCAAGACGGAGGCGGAGTTGGCGGCGTTGGAGGCGGAGAAAGCTCGGCTGCAGCAGACCCGGGAAGCCGAGGCGGCTCGTGCCTGGGAGGAGGCCGAGAGGCGAGCTGCCGCAGCCACCGCCGCCGCAATGGAGGAGGCAGAGGCCAAACTCCGCCGCGAGACTCCCCCGGGAGGATCACGAGTGGAGACCCTTCGAAAGCTTTTTGAAGGGGACGCCTCCTCCAAGATGACGCTGGACGAGATCGACACGGGCAGCAGTGGGAGCAGTGGCCCCACCGCCCACCGACGGAGGAAGGGTAAGGGGAAGACCCCCGAGAGGCCACGGAGGCCAGCGGGCGGACATCCCCACGACAGCGACCCCTTCCTCACCGCCAGCGACGGGGATGAACGAGGCCGCCTACATCGCCGAGGAGTGGCCGCTGGAGGAGGCGGAGATGTCCCCATGGAGCCGGAAGGTGAGGATGAGGATCTCCCTCCTCCCTACCGGAGCTCAGAGTCTTCCGAGACCGAGACGCCCAGGTGGGGCGACATGGACGAGGATGACGACATGAACTTCGACATCACGAAGAAGCGCCCGTCCACGGACCCACCGAGGCGACCCGGTGGAGACCCACCGGGACCCCCTGGCGGAGGACCATCAGGACCTCTGGAGGACGCCCACCAAGTGGACCCCCTGGAGGCGTACCACCGGGCGGGAGAGGACCCCCTGGACCGGGTGGACCCGGCAGAGGCCCTCCTGGAGGACCCCCTGGGGACCCCGACGACCCACCGGGGGACGGCGACCCGGATGCCACCCGGCGGTGGATCGTCTACCTCCGCAGGAGGGTCCAGTTCCTCGAGTGCGAGGTAGACACGGGCAAGGGCCAGATGACTCGCATCGCCAGGCTCGCAGCGCGCGCGCAGAGAGAGCTTGACATCGCCAAGATCGAAATGGTCAAGAGCGCCGGGGTTGCCAGCGCCACCCAGAAGCTGCTGGACATCGCCAGGGGCGAGACCAGGTCGCTGAACAAGGTCATCAGCAGCCTGCAGCAGAGGCTCGACGCCCTGGAAGCCCGTGAGAGCGTCCGCAGCGACCACCCACCCCTGGAGTCTGGCTCGTCGGACGACGGCTGGGGACCCGGACCAGGTCCAGGCAGACCCCACGCCCCCGGCGGAGCCCCCAGGAGTCGCCCCAGCGCCAGTGTCCCCTCTCTCAGCGCCCCCTCTTACCACAGCGCGGGCCGCCGCAACGAGCGCGTGCCGCCCGGCAGTGGCAGTGAGGATTGGCGTGATGAGTGGCTCAGCGCGGAGTACCACAACCGCCGTGCTCCACCGCGGACACCGGTACGCCCCCGACGCCCCGCACCAGCCCCGGAGCATATCCCAATGGCTGGTGGACGTTATGGTGGACTCAGGGATGAGGTCCCCAGAGGACACGTGGAGTGGGAAGGTGGCGGAGGTGAGGACCTGGATCTGGACCTGGAGGAGTTCGACATCAGCCCGCCGCGTGGTGTACGACGGGAGGCTGCTGAACGCAGCCGCCGGCGCCGTGATGAGGAGGCATGCATGGAAGGAGTACGGCGTGAACATCTAGGTTCAGCGTACATGGAGGAACCGCGGCGTAGCCACAGGGATTCCGTGGAGGAGATGGACGTGGCGGCGGTGGGAGTCCGTGGGCGAGGCCGATGGGAACCTCGGTCGACCTCGCGGCCGGCGTTCATGGTCTCTAAGGCCGCGGATGCCGCCGTGTGGGAAGACTTGAAGGACATCAAGCCCCCCATGTACGATGGCAGCCCCCTCAACCTCGACCGCTTCTTGGAGAAGCTGGACGATTGGGGGGTGACTGTCACTGAAGACATGGATCCCGCAGATGCGGAGAAATATGTCTTCAGACGGTTCAGGTACCGCCTGCCGGAAGTGCTCCAAGAGCTTTACTTCGTGGCGACCAAGGAGGGGAAAATCAAGACCCTCAAGGAAGCTAAGAAGTGGCTCAACGAGCAGGAGCGAGTGGACGCTCCGCAGGTGGCTGCCAAGCGGTGGAAGTCCATCAAGCTTCAGCATGATGGACGGGAGATCCGCCTACAGGACTGGCGAGATCTCCGAGGGCAATACACCCTCTTCAGCCGCAACGTGCAGGATTGGAACGAGGGTGACGAGCAGGCTCGCCTGCTCCCCATGCTGCCGGAAGCATGGATCAAGAGGGTCACCAAGGAGGAAGCCAAGAGGGCCAAGTCCAACCACACGGTCAAGATGATGCTCCCCAAAGAGTATCATACGGACGTGGTGGCTTGGACGAGGAAGAACGTGGCCCGGGATGTCAAACGGCACTCCCTGCGGAACGCTCTCCTCATCACCGTCTCGGGCGATCGCGAGAAGACCGCGATGTGGCGCCTTGACGAGTGTGACGTGAGCAGCCAGACCATCCGTCTGCAGGCCATCCCGGCGCGAATGAGCTGCGACGAGATCCTGGAGTGGGTTGGAGAGGAAGTACTCAAGGAGTACCAGAACCTCCACCACACCCGCGGGTTGAGGCCCGGCGACCGCGACGTCAACTACGTTGGCGAGGGGCCTGGCGGGGAAGCTGCCATGGACCCAGCAGGAGCCGATGGCGATGAAGCTCTCGTCGACGATGACGACGACGATGAGCCCGCCGAGATCGCCGTTTGTGCCTTCGTGGCCCACAACGGCGCGGGGAGCAACCGGGGAAGCTGGAAGCCCCTGCAGCCGGGTTGGAGGAAGAAAGAGAAGAGGGACCCCCGCCGCATTGGCGACCCTCCGCTGTCCTTTGGGGAGTTCATACGAGCTCACCCTCAGGGCTGTTTCGTGTGTTATGGGAGGAAGGAAGGCTTCAACCATGGCTGACACGGAGGCCTACAAGAAGGCGCACGGGTCGAAGAAGCGTGCACCTGCGGGTATCCGGGAGGCCAAAGTGGAGGTGGCCAAGGACGAGCTCTCCAAGCTGATGTCGCAGGGGACCGAGTTAGCCAAGGAGATCCAGGAGATCAAGAGGAACTGGGTCCCCAGGTCAGACAACAAGAACAAGGAGAACAACCAGAACGACCAGCACAAGGACAAGGACAAGAAGCCTAGGAATAGGAGGAAGAAGGGTGTAAACGAGGTTGATGCAGAGGAGAATATCCCTACTTCCACAACCGACGCCCCCTAGCGGAGCCCCTGCAGCCAAGGGCCCCAGCTAGGGCGGTCGCAGGATGGTGTCGTGGGAAGCGCCACACCATCCCAATCGGGAGTTGCTAAGCACAAAGGGACTGCCGCGGGCGGAAAGGCCCGGTCCGGCACCCGACAGTCGCGGTGGCGGGGTGAGGGCAAGTGAAGGCACGAACCCTTGCACCCGTCCATCCTTCGCGGCTAAGAATGTGTTTGATGTACTTCAAGATCTATCCGACAGTATCGGAGGGTCACCCGGACGGCAGCTGGATGCTGCAGATGGGCAGCCTGAGCCCATTGTCCACGACCTGCACCAGTCGCTTGTTGAGCTTCTGGAACGGCCGGAGATCCTGAGCTTGCACGCCGTGCGCCGTGTTGGGCGTGAGCGGCAGTTGCACCTTAAGGTCCGTGCTTTATGCGGGGAAGTGAAAATAGTCTTCGACGTGTTGGTCGACACGGGAGCACAGGTCAGCTTGGTCAAGGCTGGCCTACTTCCACCAGAGTGTTTGACCGACAGTCGGAAACCTGTCAGGCTGAAGGTGGCGAACGGTCAGTACATGGTGGGAGGCACGAAGGAAGGGGCCATCGGGCTGCAGTTCGTGAACCATCGTGAGCTGAGTTCCCCGGACCTCGGCAAGGAAATCCTCCCGCAAGGTCGCTTCTACGAGGCCGAGATGGACTGGGACATGATCGTTGGGTACGGCTTCATGATGGGGACGGACTCCGGCGTCCTCCCGGCCCAGGCCTCCATGACCCTGTACCAAGACGACCAGCTCTCGTGGCTTTCGTCACCTGAGCATCATGTGGAATGCCAATGGATCTACCCGGAACGCAATCAGCTCGAAGTGGCCGCGCTGGACACTGAGCCAACTGGGCCAGCAAACCAGGAGTACGGCGTAATGCCGGAAGTGGCGAGCCGAGTAGTTGCGGACCTGGGAACTTCGGATCTGGCCCTGGATGCGTTCTCTTCAGGAACCTCCGCCCATCTGTGGGTTCGTGAGAAGTACTGGAGCGCGCAGGACTCCGCGTGGAAGAAGCACTGGGGTCCGCATCAGGGCTTGATGTGGATCCATTGCCCTCGGAGGGACATTCCAAGGGCGATAGCGAATATTCGCAAGGACCGCTCCAAGGCAGTGCTGGTTGTTCCTATGGGATGCACCAAGGAGGAAAGTACCCGACATTGGGTAGCCTCATTGACCAACATGACCTTAAACAAGGTCATCCTACCGGCTGGAGAGAGTGTCTATCAGGACGCTAAGGAACAGCCCATGCCACCCCAGAGATGGCCAACGGAATTCCACTATGTGGATGGGGGCCTTGATCAGGCCGACACCACGGACTTCATGTGTGTCAACCGCATCATAGCGGAGCCATGGAGGCAATGCTTTGCGGTTCCCCCTGTTGACATCGAAGAATCGGAAGACCCCCTCACAGAAGAGGAGTTGGATCTGGTTCAAGGGTATATGGATCAGCCCTTTCACGACTGGGGAAACCAGCGTGAGGGCAAGGGCCAGGACAAAGCCTGGTGGGAAGTGGACTCCATCATCTCCGGTTCCTATGATGGGAATACCTTCGTACAGAGGGTGCTGGATCACATGTCCGACCAGGACGAGCCAATCGGCGGGAACCCACCCACCTACGGTGACTTGTTCCGAGGCAAGACCAGGGATGGCCCTTTGGGCCACCTGTGAAGACCACCTGAGCCAAAAACGAGCGGGGTCGCTACCCCTCAAGTAAGCTCCGCGGTCCAGGTGCCCGGAAAAGCCAAGGCGGAGTCCGATGATTGCCCCAAGATCCGGGCATTGAGAGCCAGGCTGAAGCAGAGGTATGGTGATACCTTCTTCAGCGGAAAACCTGTGTTTCCCCCACCGGTGCGTGGACCGTATGGCGAGGCCAAGATACGACTGAAGCAGGACCCCCGTGTGTATCGGCACCGGGAGTTTGCCCTGAGGGGCGAGAGGAAGGAGGCCATGGAGAAGATCCTCCGTGACTTCATCGAGAGAGGCTGGCTTGAGCCGTGCCACTCCGAATTGGCCTCTCCGTGCTTCGTCGTCCCCAAGAAGGTGGCCGGTGAGTGGCGGCTCGTGGTCGACTACCGCGGCCTAAACGCCCAAACGCAGCATGACAGCTATACGCTGCCCCTCATTGAGTACATGCTGCAAAAACAACACCGGCGGAGGATCTTCACGGTGATTGACCTGAAACATGGTTATCATCAGATGCCTCTAGCCGAGGAGTCCCGTGCCTGCACAGCCATGAGCACCCCACTTGGACCTCTCCAGTGGAAGGTGATGCCCATGGGCGTTACCAACGGCAATGCGGCTTTTCAGCGGATGCTGGAGAGCCTGCTTGAGCCGGTGTGTGACTGTGCGGACCCCTTCGTGGACGACATGATCATCGCGTCCGGGGACGCCAGTATGAGCTACGAGGAGCTCCTGGGGGCACATGAGAGGGACGTCACTCGAGTGCTGGACCTTCTGGTTGGGCACAAACTCACGGGCAGCAGTGACAAGGCCACCATTGCGGTAAGGGAGGTGGTCTTCGCTGGCCACGTAGTTGGGAACGGGCAGCGAAAGCCCATACCTGGCAAGGTGGCTGCGATTGAGCACTGGGAAAAGCCCAAAACGGTCTCTGAGCTACGGGCGTATCTGGGGTTCTGCAACTACTACTCGGGGTATATCAAGATGTATGCCGAGTATGCACGCCCCATGACGACCATGCTCAAGGGCAACCGAGAGGAGACCAAGAAGGGGTCCAAGAAGGCTCTGGTCTGGACATCTGAGTCCGACCGTGCCTTTGAGGGGATGAAGCAGGCGCTGCTATCCGCAGTGGGTCTGCACCTCGTGGATCCTGACCGAGGGTTCGTCCTGCGCACCGACGCTTCAGACTACGCCGTTGGCGTTGTGTTGGAGCAAGTGCTTGACGATGGGAGGCACGTGCCCGTGGCCTTCTGGAGCCGAGTCCTGGCGGAAGGCCAGAGACGGACGTGGACGCCCCGAGAAAAGGAGGCGTATGCCATCGTCATGGCTCTCAGAAAATGGGCTGGGTACATAGCCCTCCATCCCGTCACCGTCTGCACCGACCATCAGAGTCTGCAGTCCTGGCACAAGGAGCACGTGGACACCCCCTCCGGTCCCGCCTCCCGACGGGCAAGATGGCATGAGACCTTGGCCAAGTTCGACCTCACGGTTGTGTATATTCCTGGGAAGGATAACTCCGTGGCGGACTGTCTCAGCAGGTGGGCCTATCCCGCCAGCAAGGGCATGACGGATATCTCTGCCCATGGCGATGAGGCTGAAACCGCTGAAGCCAAGAAGATCATTGAAATGGAGCGCCTGATGGAGGAGGAGGGTGTCAAATGCTTCGTCGTTATGGCTGCGGATGCCCCCCTCGGAATGAGGATGGGCAGAGCGGTCAGAGTACTCGCCCCTGATGGAGCTGAGTCCGACAAGCACCTCTTCCCTGAGTCTTGCCTCAAGGACGACTGGACCGACGACTACGCCAAGTCTGAGGCCTTTGCGGCCGACCATAGGGCTGTGACCGACCCTGATGACGAGCAGAAGTGGCCAAAGGGGCTGACTGAGGAAGATGGCAAGCTCTACCGGAACGGTAAGCTGCTAGTACCAGAGTCCCGAATGCTCGAGCTATGTGAAGCTTGGCACCACCACATGCTGCACCCAGGGGTCAAGAAGCAAGCCCTTGACAGGCAGCGCCGGTTTGAGATCGACAATATCAATCTCTACACCGCCATCAGGAAGGTCAGAAAGGGTTGCTTGGTCTGTCAGGCCTGAAATCCGGATAACCCGAACATCAAGGGGGAAGCCCAATGGACCCCGCTTCCTGACCAGCCCATGGAGAGCGTGGCCGTGGACGTCTTCTCCATGCCCGAAGTGCACATTGGCAAGGAGACCTTTGACTGTGTGGTTCTTTGTGTGGATCGCCACAGTGGCTACGTAGTAGCCGTTCCGGCACGCAAAAAGGGGTTGCTTGCCAAGGAAGTGGCAGTCATGATGATTCGTCATTGGCTGACCGTCTTTGACATCCCCCGCACCATTTGCAGTGACCCAGGGCCCCAGTTTACTGGTGGCTGGTTCAAGGCTATGTGTTCCCTCATGGGGATACGTCATGCCAAGAGCGTCGCCTATCTCAGCCGGTCTAACGGCCGTGCTGATGTGGCTGGACGGCAGCTGTTGGAGAAGCTGCGCAAGATTCACATCACCAATCCACGGCGGAACTGATTTGAGGAGATGTGGCCTGCTCTGAAGGCACATCATGACAGCCCCACTCCGGGTGGTTTGTCCCCTCACCAGATTCTGTTCGGCAGGGACCCCCTGGGTCGGGGACTTCCCCTGTCTGGTGATGGTATGGCCATGGATGCCAAGGAATTCTTCGCGCGGCAAAAGGCGACACCGCGGGACATCCGCCAGCAGCTTGAGAAGGAGCATGCTGTGCGTCAGAAATCCGCCCCGAGCTCGACAGCGCAGAAGTTCAGGGTGGGAGACCCGGTGTGGGTGATCAGACCCCGCCCTATGGGCACCCACCGCACCAAAACCTGGTCCGCAGGATTGGTGAGGACACCTACCGCATCAAGGTGCGTCACGGACAGTTCCGGGAGCGCCACGAGAGTCAGCTCTGTGTGCGGGAACCCGACCTCCGTGGGAAACATGTGTCCCTGAGCTATGCCGCACATGAGGCTGATTCGGACGACGACTATGCTGAGCAGGACTATACTGTCGAGAAGATCCTGGCTCAGCGTCCGAACGCCTCGGCACCCGGAGGCCTGGAGTTCAAGGTTCGTTGGCGAGGCTATGGGCCGTCCCACGACACCTGGGAACCCGTCTCCCTTCATGGAGTACATCCGCAGGCACAAGACCAAGATCCACGTCTCGGACCTGGCAGCACTCACCCGGGCGATTGCAGCCAGGGGTGCCTGATCAGCGCCCTGAGCTCTCCCCTGATGCAGTTTGAGCGCTTGTGTGGTCGACAGATCGTCCCTCACTTGCTTGCTCTCTTACATCTTTCGGTGACCTGCCATCAGAGTGGCCATATACCCCCCCCTGCTGAATCCAGAGGAGGATGGCCCCTCTTTTTAACTTCTATTAGTCACTCACCCCCTGCTGAATCCTTGGGAAACCAGGTAGGGCGACTGACCTCTTTTTCCTGAGCTCTTGGGGCCTTGAAGCCCATACAACGTTGCGAAACGGATGCGGCTGTCATCGGCATTGCGATTTTCGGTGTGTGGTCTGGTCCCATGGCACTTGCGGGATCCAGACCAGTCTACGTGTGTCGTAACTATATATGGCCTGAACTCAGGCGTTTTCTTGCCCACCCTCCTGCATATGCCTTATCCTAACCGGGGCGTGGTTTGGCGCTCTATCCAGAGTGTGTTTACACGCCTATTTACCCCGCTTATTGCTTGTTTTTCTGTTCCCCAGGATATGTGCGTTTGTATGTTAAGTGTTATCGGCCCATCACTGAGATGTGGACTGTTTTTCCCTGCGAATCGGCATACGAAGGCGCCCTGAGTCGCCGTTCACATGCTTTTACTTAATCTCCAGCCTGGACCAGTACCTAAGTACAGATTCTTCTGTTTGAGTGCCCGTGATACCGTGTGCCCTATTCGCTGTTATGTGGAGATCCTGCTGGCGCCAGGCGGGAAGCCCAGTTGCCTGACTACACTCCCAGCGGTCCGCCACTGTCAGTCCCCGTGTGAGCCTACCGACTTGCAGACGCACTTGCAGTCGGGTGGCGGCCTCCGGTGCTCCTGACCTCGGTCAGTCTGCCTGGGAAACTGGTGGTTTGAGGAGTCGACGCCTCCGCCCACACTGCATGAGGACTCCCTCATGTATGGCCTTCGTGGTAATAGGGCGAGGGAAAAGACGGCCTTGATGCCCGATGATGTACCACTCTGGACTGGAGTCGTGGATATGGACATGGTGCGCCCAAAGAAGGACCCGTGGGGACTCTCCCCCAGCCGGCGGGCCTTGAAAAGCTTGGGATAGCCTGATGGATCTTTGTGGTCGCTCTCGACCTGTGGGACCACCTCGGTCGTCGTGTGACGCCTATGTTGGCCGTGTATGCCACTGCCACTGTGGTAGTGAGCGTAGCAGCCGGCACCCGGTGCGCCTGGTATGGGTTAACGGGTCCTTTGGATGCCGAACAATCGCCGCCAGGACCCAGGACTTGATACTTGATACTATACTTGCAGTTACAGCACCGTACCTGTCTTACTGTGGGATGTGGGCAGCCTAACCTGCGAATCAGCCTGAAGTGAGGATGTGACACCCCCCCCCCCTTCGGGGGATGGTCCTGGGTACCCGCTGCCATGCTAGGGTGTCACCGAGCCCCCCCCTAGGGTTCGCTCTAAGGAGGGGGGTGAAGCGGTACCCAGAACCTATGGCCCATGGCCCGGAGGCCTGTGAGCCGTCACACCCGTGCGGAAGCCGTTGACACCGGCTGTCAGCGGGATATCCCTGTTCTCTAATCCGCGGGATCTGGAATCCGATCCCTAACCATTGAATCAATGTAGATTTACCATAACTTTATTGTTTTAGGCGATTTTCGGTCGGAAATCGGTGACATACCCGATTTCTACCGCGGTTTCCAATTGTCGTGAAATCGCCGCAGTCGCGCAGCCTGTCGTCGCCTGTTCCGTGGACTGCATTAGATTATTCTGTAGTACGATTTCTCTTCAAGTTAAGACTGAAACAGTCTTCGAGTGATCCGCAATTTTTTCCTTGATATAACGGATCGCGTCCAGATTTTTCCCAGAAAACCTGGGCGACCGAAGGCGCTTTGAACCCCCAAGTGGAATAACAAGGGTTACGAGCGTTCAAGCGCCCAAGGGCGAACTAACGTGCCTCATAGGCACTGTGTATGAGGTTTTGCCCCCCATAGTCATAGGATGAGGCCAAAGGATCCCAACTCAATAGGCCCAAAGGGTTATTCAATTTTGAGTGTTCTCCCAGAAGTGCGCTTTTTCACGTACTTGGCGTCCAAGTACGTGTAGAAGTATGTTGAGTTGGCGTTTGTCCCACTCTTGCTTGCCTCTACATCCGGGGCATATCACTTGTCTTCCCCGGATAGTGCATATATGATCTCCATATATATATTGGCAATATATTTGGCGTGCATGCTAAAATTCGGCTTTCCGGAAGGAGGTCGATTTTCGACCAAAGCACTTGCATGCGTGTTAAGGGACCAAAGTTACATTAGAATGTAGGCATACTTTGATTCTAGGCCACTGTGTTGGGTGTAGAAGGCGTGGGTAGGGTTGTATGCCATTTTTGGTGTCATATCGCGTGCCCGTTTGGCGGGTGCACCATTCAGAGACAAACCCGCCAATGGACCCCATATCGCACAAGGCTCTTCATTGTACTCCCTACCAACACTCGCAAGCCTAACTTACGTGAAGGGACGCTTGTGAAGCGCTCCCGAAGCGATGCGTTGCGAGCAAGGTGTGTTTTTGGCAATCTTCCATTTTTGCATGTGCCCACTTGAGAGGCAGCGCGCGCGACCCTCCAAAGCGCCCCAAGTGGAGCACATAAGGGGAATGGGAGGTCATTGATGTCTGGTCATTGTGTTTAGAAGGATTGGTCGATTATTCAATCCAAGCCGAAGATATTATAATATATTTGTGCGCCTTTCAAGGCACTTTTGGGTGTGTTTTCGCCAATATTGCTGTTTTTTGCCCGTCATGATGTCAAGTGGCGACCGTGTATCTCAACGTTGCGCCCAACCAACATCATGACCCAAGTTTTTTTTGGGGGTACATACTTCGGTGCCCAACATATCTTGGACCCAGCGAATAACTCCTCTTGGGCTTGGCGTACCATGGCCGCCATGTTGGCAATTTGGGACCATCCCAAATCATGGGCTCACTTGAGGACCCTGCCATTCCCGAAACCGGAGGAATTGGGCGACGCCCAAAAGATATGTTGGACACATATGACTTCATACCAATCCTGTGGCACACTCCGGTCCAAGTCGGGCATGTGCCTCATTTGTCCCAACCATGAGTGTGCGCATTTTCGGCCATTTTGGGCAATTTTCCACATTTTCTGCCCGCCGTGCACCATGTTCAGCATCCTTGTGCACGCCGGACTCATGGACCAATGGACCATATATGACATGGGTGTTATGGACATTGGTCCCCATGGTTCACACACCACGTGGGCGAAGCGGAGCAACCTTCGTTAGGGTGCTAGCCCAAAGTGAGTGTGGGCAATTTTTCCATTTTGGCATTTGTGGACCCATTTGAGATTGTCACCACGCCGACTGCCATGGAGATCTCAGGGAGCCAAGTGTACGGGAGTCTCTTTTGGAGTCATGGTGGATTGCGTATGGAATGGCGGATCCGATCTCCAAGCCGGCGTGGAGATATACCATTAGAAGCACCCCCGAATTTTGGCTCATTTCGAGCAGCCAAAATGACCCCCTTTTGGGACCCCAGATTCACCCCCCTGTGTGGTCAATTGGCGGCCCCACATATCTATGCCCGCAGAGGGCCCGGACCTAATTTCAAGTCGAACGCTCAGATATGAGTCCTAGGTCCTGTCTCCTATCCTGTGAGCTATTGGCCTTGCCCTGGCCGGGCGAGCCGAGCGTGGAAATGATGCCAATTTTGGTGATTTTGGCATCATGACCCCACTTGACGAACCGGTGGTGTCGTGATGCCGGGACCTCAGAGGGAACCAGGTTGGGCGAGGGCTCCAGGGAGTTCATACTCGAAGGTCATAGGGTCAGTTGGCTCGTCCCTACCTCTGGCGGGTCCAGACAAGGGGTCGATTTTGGAGATTTTGAGCTAATATCAGTTTGGGCTGAAACAGCCCATTTTTAGCTACCAACTCCTAGGGGATAATGGCGGGGCCATATCTCTGGCTCAGAAGGGAGTTTGGACCTGCTGTTAAGGGAGCATGAGGGGCCACCGTTGGTTGGCCTTGGAGTTCCTTGGTTCCCAGGAACTCGCCTCTGGCTGGGCAGACACCCCCCCTATAGGCAGGGTTTCAGGGTCCGGACTGAGCAGGGCATGGGGTGTGTTTGAGCCCCCGCCCTCACCAGCCACTGGGAGGGTCGGACCTGGGATTGGGATATGAGTTGGGACTGAGTGTCTATTGTCCTGTGATGCCCTTACCCCAGTCCAGTCTTAACCCCATGTGTACATATCCTGATGTGTTGCTGTACATACTTTTGTTCCTTTGTTTCAGAGTGCCAAGGATCATGAAACGCTTTGTCACATGACACGAGCGTAATGATGCCCCTGTGAGCGTGGTGCTTTGCCTGCCTGCTCACTTGTGCGTGTCCACCGCAGCGTCTCGTGGCCAGGCCCGTACGGGAACGCGTCATGATCTCTTGGTTGCCCCAGTGCGGTTGGTGTTGGGTTTTTTGCCACAGTCGTTGCGCGCCTCGATTCCCTCTCCACGTTAGGTAGCGTAGCGTAACCTGTAAGGAGGTTGTGGCAGGAGGGCGGGGCGTACCTCTCAGCGTTGTGAGGGGCGCCTGGTGTCAGGGGATCTCCCTCTCCCGGCCGCCTGTCCTTTGGGCGGGCAGCCGGGACTCGCTGCCCGTGTTTACCGGGCGCGGGTGCTGCGGGCGTGGGGGCCCATCACCGGCCCGACAACGTGCGCTCTAGCGAGCCAGCGTTGCGCGCTGCGGGGGTGGCAGGATAACGTCCGCGGGGGGGCTGCCTCGCGCCGTTCTGAGTGCCGTCTGTGGTCAGGCGCTCAACCTCCATTGGCTGCCCGTCCTTGGGGCAGGCAGTCGGGGCCCGCTGTCCACTTGCTATCAGTGGGGCAGTGCAGCTGTTGGGACCCGGCACTGGCCCTTTGGCGTGCGCGCGCCCTGGGCTGCCGCGCCCCGCGGAGGTGGTGGGAGGTCGCTCCGGGGGGGCCATCTCTGATGCGTCTTGTGTCAGGCGCTCTCCCTCTCCCGGCCCCTCGTCCTTCGGGCGGACAGCCAGGCCCCGCTGCCCGCTTCTGTTGGGCGTGGGTGGTGCGGGCGTGGGGACCCAGCACCAGCTCCACAGCGTGCGCTCTTGTGGGCCGGCGTTGAGCGCTGTCAGAGTGGCAGGAGGGCGTCGCCGCGAAGGATACCTCGCGCCGTTGCGGGGGGCGTCTGTCGTCAGGTGCTCATCCTCCCCCGGCTGCCCGTCCTTGGGCCAGGCAGTCGGGGCCCATTTTGCACGTGCTGTGGGCGCGGGTGTGCGGGTGTGGGGACCCGGCACTGTCCCTGTGGCGTGCGTGTTCTGCAGGGTGTTGCGCGTCGCGGGGGTGGCGGGAAGTTTCTCCTGGGGGGGAACCTCTCACCGGTGTGAGGAGCGTCTGGTGTCAGGCGCTCTCCCTCTTCCGGCTGCCTGTGCTTTGGGCGGGTAGCTGGGCCCTGTTGCCCATGTTTGCTGGGCGCAGGTGGTGTGAGTGTGGGGATGCAGCACCGGCCCCACAGTGTGCGCTCTTGCGAGCTGGCGGTGCGCGCTGTGGGGGTGGCTGGGGGGCGTCCCAGGCAGGGGTGCCTCGCGCCGTTGTGAGGGGCGTCTAGGGTTAGGCGCTCATTCTCTCCCAGTTGGCAGTCCCTGGGGCAGGCAGTCAGGGTCCGCTGCGCACTTGCTGTGGGTGCGGGCGTGCGGGTGTGGACACCAGGCACTGGCCCTTTAGCGCGCGTGCCCTGCGTGGTGTCACGCGCCGCGGGGTTGGGGGAAGATTGCCCGCGAGGATGGTACCTCTCACCATTGTGAGGGGCCTCTGGGGTCAGGCGCTCTCCTTCCTCCCGCTGCCCGTCCTGGGGGCAGATAGCCGGGGTCCGCTGCCCACTTGCCGTGGGCGCTGGGATGCGGGTGTGGGGACCCAGCACTTCCAGCCGCCCCTCTTTGGGGCGGACGACTGTGTGTGGGTGTGTGCGGTGGGCGTGGTGTTTGTGTGATTGTGTGTGTGCGTGCTGATGCTGTGTATGTTGTGGTGCCTTGGTTTGTGGTGGTGTCTCCCTCCTTCCGCTGTGCCTGTGACTTCCTTTCATCCTCTGCCGCGTGTTGCGATGTCGTGCCTGCCGTGGTGCCGTGGCTGGTGGCGGTGCTCCCGACCCTGGTGACCTGTGCTACCGGCGCGGTTTATCGTGTTGTCCTTTTCCTTTCTCTCTGGGCGCGTTTGTCCTCCCTGCCGCTACCCTGTGGTCTACTCTTTGCGTTTGGTGGGCCTCCAAGAGTAGTCGCCGCTTACCCTTTTCTCTATCCCTGCCTGCTCGGGCCAGCCCTCCTCCCTTGCGCGCATTTTGCCCTGTCCTGTTCGTGTGTGCTTCTGCCTTTTCTGGTGCCATTGCGCTTCCGTGGACCTGCTGGACAGCGTATGGGGGTGCAGGGCAAGGGCGTGGCGGTTAGGCGCGACGTGTAGCATGCTACTTGCGTTGCCCAACAGCGTTAAGATTGTTTGTATTTATGTTGCGGTGTCACATTTTCCCCATTCGTCCATACCACATCCACAGTTTTGGTGACCTACAAAGTGTGCGTGTAGACAGGGAGGTGGGGCGGCTCGCCATGTTCACAAGAAGGCCGTTGTGCCCTTGTGTGTTCATCGGTGCCAGCGGTGTCCTTAGCCGTACCTTGTGTTCCTCGTTTTAGTGCGCGTGTGAACACCGGGCATATACTTCTTCTCCTTGTGCTCGGGTTTGTTGTGTGCGTGTTTTGTGGCGGCGGAGTGCGCCCCGGTGTGCGTTCGTCCCTCATACCATGTTTCTTTTCGCGGTGTTGGTGGCCTAGAAAGGGTATGGAGGATGTAGGGCGGTGGCCTGGTTCTCGCGGGGGTTATTGTGTCGGCGGGCATGTGTGTGGTGTTGTACTTGAGTCCCTCGCCGCGGTGGCATTTCTTTGGTCCTAGAAAGATGTCCTTGCTTTATGCCCTAGATATTGTGATGATGTCCTGCAGGTTTTGTAGTTGAAAACCCAAACCAGAGCAGCAAGTAGAGCAATAAGAGGATGTGGATCGAATCAATGATTGGTTTTGGACTCCAGTGTAACACAGAAGGGCTGCAGATAGACAAAGCAGGTTTATGCACATAGATTCAATCACAAATGGATAATACAAAAGGTTTTATATGAAAATTGGTCTGACTCTTGCCTCAGAGGTACCAATAGGCACTTCATGTGCACTCTTTTGGGTGAAATGGTGCTGGTTAGGACTGAGGGGCATGGATGTCAGGACCACACAGAAAATGACTTGGCCAAGCAACTGAATTCAGAAACAGTTACAATGTAGGACCACAATAAGTGGTAGAAACAATTGAGTATAGGGGTCTTGGGGTGGGAGACCACTAGGCTTAACCTCCAAGGCCAACAAGCATGAAATGCCTGATTTATTTTGGTATGTCCTCCATGAAGGAAGGTACCTCCGCTCAGTTGAGTGGTAGGGGTGAACTTCATGGGGGAGGCTAGGGTCACAACCCTAGTTACTTTGAGAAAGTGTACTTTAGGCAACAAAAGAGAGATAAAAACACTTAAGTTTGTCTTAGCATCAACAAAGGGTTTTAAGGGGGGCTTAGCCTGGATCAAGCCCTCCAAGAAAGACATGGCAGTGACTTTTTCTTACCCCCCCCTGGAGTACTAGTTAGCTAAGCTAGTAGGACCAAGGAAGAAGGCTGAAATATTCCCGAAATTACCTCAAAAAATGCATTAAACTTACCAAAAACAGCCTCATCACTTCATAGAAGCCTACCACACTGTAGGTACCCTTGAAAAACAGTGTAATTTACCGTGAATGATGTTTTTTCGATGCAGCATTCCTCAAAAGTCGCCGGCGTGCGACGAAAACGTTTGGAAAAAGTTTGGGGGTAGTGGGAATTGAACCCAGGACTCCCTCCCTAGAGCCAATGTGCTTGCCCACTAGGGTACAGTCGAACGCTCTAATGCGGACGGCTATCGCCGTATAAACAGCGTTTTAGTATACGTCCTGACCAAGGGCCAGGGCGGAGCAATACTCCCAATGGAGGACACAAACCCCCAGGAGCTGGAAAAAAAAGACAATGGAACCAGCAGGGAGTGATTCCTGCGGTTTAGCGGAAGGGGTTCCGATTTAGCAAGTGAAATCGTTAAAAATCGACGAAACCACGCGGGAAATCGTCATTTTCACACATAACTCAAAGTCGCAGACAAGCGCAAAGGGAGCGGACTCCAAGAAAAGGGTTGCGGAAGCGTCAACGGCTTTTGGAAAAGAAGGTATGCGCCGTAGTTTTCAAAGTTTTAAAGGAAATTTTTGCACAGTTGCATCAAAACTTTTATAAACTTCAGACTCAAGTATTCAAATTCAGCCCACACCACAGAGCAGGTCAACAACCCATCTCTCAGGTATGTCAGTGTCACCTCACACTCACGCATTGCGTTCGTGTTGGTTGTTTCGTCAAAACGTTAAGGTTGTCCACGCTGTGCTCGTTGGGGGGTCGGGTGTTCTTCTCTCATGCTCTGCACAGGTAAAAACAGGAATGAAAGGTATGTGATGCGAATGGAGCGCGCAGCGCGCACGTAGGGTTAGAATATGCGCTGTGCTCGCGATGCATGTGCCTAATCGAGGCATCCACACGCTGTGACGCTTCACCTGTATCCCTAATTCACCCTTGTTTCCTTCTTCACAGGTAAGTAAAGAAAGCGTTTGTTCGTGTTCGGCCGTGGCGTTAAAGTAGGGTTGCTTAAAACGCTTAGGCTTGTTCTGTGTTCGTTTCAATTCGGCATTCACACGATGCATGGTGAGTAAGGTAGGTTAGCCCAGGAGGAGCTCACCTCCTGGTTGAGTCAGTGGTTCAGCCTCCCTTCCCTGCTTGCACATGATGCATTAAAGGGTGAGCCACGCGAATTGCGCACGGTAAACCTTGTTTAAGTTACCCAGAGGCTCCTCGGTACGTTCTTTAAGAGAACCTGAGGAGTCTCTTGAAGCTTGCTTGCTTGACAGGGGAGCTGATCCGTCAGCGTGTTTGCGAACAGTGTATTATAGGTCACACTGAGAAGGGTATAATACCTGGAGTGTGGCTTGGTTCCTCCGTCGCAAACACCCCTTCATTTGCCTCTGTTGTACAGGTGGGAGAGGTTAAGGGTGATTGGTGCACGCAGCAGCTGCCTTCGGCGGCTACCATTTTTCTGCCCCAGCAAAACAGGGGCGCTGATCACAAATCAAATCACTGTGCCTCAGCCAGTACTGGCGAGGGCAGTTCAACCTCAACGACATCTGCGCTGTGCACGCAACGAGAGCACCCCTTCCCTCCAAGCCCTAGCAGGGGAAACGCGTTGTGGCGTCCCCTGTTAGGCCACAGCTGCTTAGGAGCGCTGTGTTCTCTTGTCTTCTTCACAGGAGGGCCATTAGGGCCTGAGTGAACTTCGACAGCAGCACCCAGTAGCGTGTGTAGGGGTTAGGGTCAGCAGGCCTGGCAGGAGGTGAGTGCAAGTGATGAGTGCTCACCATGCCTTCGAAGGCCGGTGCTGGCGTTAGTGAGTGTAGTATAGTGGTGTCTCCTGTCCCGCGTGCTTTTCCTCGTGGACAGGGGAGTGCGTTAGCTTCTGGCCTGTAGCAAAAATGGGCGTTTTGTATGCCCTTAGCACACTTGGCCACCCCTCCCCTCTTAGTAGGTAGGGCTTTTGCCGTCTTACCCCAAGGATAGGCGCCAGCACAGAAATTGGGCGCCATAGGAGTGGTAATAGTACCTGATTAGGACCTTCGGTCCGACGTCAGCGAAGCCCGGTCTCCGGGAGCCACGCTTGGGAGAGAAGTGAGACACATACAGACATACGTAGCACACTTAGGGGTATGGTAAACCCTGTAAGGAAGGGTAGAACCTCATGGGTCTGGACCAGTCAGGGGTCCTAACTGTGGGCTCGCTTGTCCCCAAGGAGGGAAGACACACCTTGCCTCATAACACCTTGCTTGTCATTCCCCCCTGGTGTAGTAAGCCACCGTTCTTCGTTGGCTCTCCAAGGTCATTACATTAGGGCAGTACCCATGCAACACATGGTCAACAAGGCACACACTCGCTGGATGGCTGCAATCATGATAAGCGGCCACCTGGTCCACGCTGGAAACCATAGGCATGGGTCTGCAGGGCACAGACAGGGTCAGTGCAGTGCTCAGTAAGCAGTAGTCTGTGAGAAACCAATAACCTTCGGCCAGGGAGTGGTTGTCACGGGGGGCTAACGGTCCTGTCCTGCGATGCAATGCGGGGCAACTGTGACAACTGCTCTTACACCCATACACAGGCACGTCTGCAGAAGAGTGCTCACTGCACCTGTCAGTAGACTGACACAGGGCAATTAGTTTCGCTTCTTACTCTGGGACGTAGTCTCAGCACGGGTTAGGAGCTGCCCCTCGTTATTCTCAACGAGGTAAGTGCGGAAGATGGGGTTGATACTCCCATCTGGTTGTATGAAGGCTGACATAGGTTCCCAGGTCGCCTCAGACAACCCATGGCAATCCCACAGGGTAAGGAATTTCCAGCCCTGTTTATACTCGTGGCGAGCAATACCTGCAACCACGTAGTAACCATCGACTGCCATTTCATCGGCAGTCATCTCTTCGAGTTCGTCTGCCTCCTCTGGACTGGCAGCGTTCTCTAGGTCTATACGTTCAATCTCACTGTCGCTGAGGCGCCACTCATCCCAAGACAAGTCGTCAGGGGAGTGATAGTGCCTCAACTGCTTAGGTGCACACAGCAGCTCACCACCTAGACGTGGACTGCACCTGACATGGATCCTGGATCCATCTATCCTGATCATACGATAGGGTCCAAAGTAAGGGTCCTGTAGGCAGTTACGTGGCCAGGAGGGTAGGCGTGAATGGTGTACCAAAACAAGGTCACCAACCTTGAAGCTGGCAGGTCGCCGTAGGCGGTTCCGTCGGCTCTGTTCACGGTCACGAATGTGCCTCAGGTTAGTACCAGCCTGGTTAGCCAGAGACTGCTTGTGTTCGAGCCAATCTCCCATAGGGCTCTTGAAGTCCTCAGGAAAGGGGGTTTTGAAGAACCAAGCAGGTCGTCCTCCATGGAGCAGTTCGTGGGGGGTGAAACCCGTAGAAGAGCTCCGCTGTGAGTTCATGGACAGCACTGCCCAGGGCACTAGGCGTACCCAGTCCTTGGTGCGCTCCTGTTTCATCAGGATTCTTAAGTTTTGCTCCACCACACGGTTCTGTCTCTCACAGAGAGGGTTAGACGTGTGGGTATAGGGCACACCTGTGGTTACCTCCACGTTGAGGGCATTTAGCACTCGTTTGTACCACCCAGTGTCACTGCGGATGCGTACATCCTCATCAGAGTGCACCTGCTTAGGTGCTCCATAGCGTTCGAACCATTGTTCGACCAACATTTTCACAGTCTGCTCACCTGTGATTTTCTTATTGCAAGGGAACACACGGGTGAAGCGAGATAGACCACAGGTGACCACGAGGCAACTATCATAGCCGCCAAAGCGTGGTAGGCCGTGGATGTAATCCACGTAGAGAAGAGAGTTAGCACAATAGGGTATGGGTAAGCTGGAGATCAGGCCCCTATCCCTACTGTCGCTCTGCTTGCTGGCATGACAGCCACAAGCATCCACAATGGTCTGCATACGCGACCTCAGTTCAGTCAGGGTTAGACTAGAGTAGAAACACTCACGGAAGAAGTCCACTGAGCGATTAGCGCCAGTGTGACCAGAACTGAGATGGGACCACTGTAGGCACCCATCCAGTCGTGCCTCAGGCACCACAATTTGGTGCTCGTAGAAGAGGTACTGATTGTTTTTATACCACTGGTGCCCATCAATGACACGGGGTTCGAGACCAGTGCTGAGGGTTTGGACAATTTCTTCATACTCTGACTGATAGTCGGTTAGACTCCAACCCTCCAGGATTCCAGCAGTGCGCATGGACAGGTCAAGCTGGACATCCATACGCTGGAAAGCCTCTTTGGCGAGCGCCTCAGAGCTCTCACCAGTAAGCGCATCGAAGTTGTTGCGCGATATATAGTCAGACAGTTCATTCTTAATCCCAAGGATATGATGCACTGTCAGCCTGAACTGGCTCAGGTAAGTCCACCACCGTTTTAGCTTTGCTTTTTCTGGTGGTGGGCCCTTCTGAAAAGACTTCACAGGCTCCTGGTCACACAGCCAGACAAAAGGGTTAGATCCCAGGAGTCGGGATTGTGACGATAGCACCAACATACCGGCAAGGAGTTCCTGGTCATAGGTGCTGTAGTTGGAACGCGCTTGGTTCGATTTCCAATTCCAGTGTCCCAGTGGCACCAGTCGCCCTTCTCTGGTAGGATAGTCATGTTTCAACGAACCATCACGGTTCAGTCCAGTAGTACGATAATGGCAGTGGGTTAGTTCAGCTGGGTTAAGCTCCTGCCATTGATAGATCGTACCTCCCCCCCCTACATCACTGGCATCAGTGATCACGACTATCTCGCCCTCAGGGCGGGGCACTCCCAGGCAGTTGGAGGAGGCAATCTTCTTCTTCAACTCCTGGAAACACTCTTCCTCTCTGGAGGTCCACCTCCAGGGAGTAGTTTTCTTGATCAGGTCAGTGAGGGGTGCAGAGGAGTAAGTAAAATTGTGGATGTGACGCCGACAGAAATTACAGGCGCCCACAAAACTCCTCACATCGTGTAGACCCTTCTTAGGGTCATCGCGAATCTGCATGTCCTGTAGGGGCTGCATCTTAGACGAGGCTGGTTTCCACCAGCCATACCCCACGTCGAAACCCAAATACTCCATCTCCTCTTTCATAAACTCACATTTTTCGAGTTTAATTCGGAGATGATTTTCTTGGCAGACAATGAAAAATTCACAGAGGAGAAGGACGTGGTCCTCTTTGGTATTAGTACCCAAACTCACGTCGTCGATGTGAGCCTCCATTTCTCCACCCCGAAAAATCAACTCTTGTACTAGAGGCCTGCGCCTCAGTATGTAGAAAATTTTGTTCATAAGCTCCCGGAAGAGCGCTGGGGCATTAGCCACCCCGAAAGGCATAACCTTCCACTTGAAAACACGACCCTTAGGGGTTATAAAGGCCAACAGCTCCTGAGCTGCGGCAGTTAGGTCCACCTGCCATAAACCAGAGCGTTTGTCCATTTTGGTCTTATACCTGCATTTGGCAATACGCTCCAGGGTGTTATCCATGTTAGGAATACTCCCTGAGTGGTTCTGGGTTTTCTTGTTGACCTCACCATAGTCTACAACAAGACGTAGGGCAGTCGACCCTGGTTTAGCAACAAGGAAACAGGGACTGCAGTGATGGGGATAGTCCCCGTGTTTATACTCTTCAACGAGGCCAGCATCAATGCATTCTTGAATCCGCGGTCGATTTCTTCGACCTGTTCCTGTGGAGCGGGATATAGACGACGCCTCACTCGCGTCTTTTCAAATTCTGGTTTCAATTTCAGGTCCATCTGGACCAGTTTTTTACAAGAAAGGGGAGGCGGCAAGGCGCCGAACACCTCCTCATAGGTCATCAGCAGTTTCTTCAGGCGGGGGTCAAGGTTAAGACTCTCGAGTTTCTGAAGCAAATCCTCCTCAGCATGGAGGTTGCTTTTTCCATGTTCTTTCTTTTTATGCCGACCAGCAGTTTCTGCAGGTACAGTACCATCGTCCCACTCAGGGGGACATTGCTGCCCATAGTGTAGGGAATACACTAGAGGTATCTCAGGATCAGGCAGCGTATAGGACTCATCGTCCTCCTCAGACCAGATGGAGTATTTCCAGGTCTGTCTGAGGTATTGCAGCCGCTCTTGGCGCTCAATACCTTCGGCCTTCAGGTACAACAGCCGTCGGAGTTCTTGAGTGTCATGCTCAGACAATGGCATGTTATTAGCAGCAGGCCGTCCCAGAGCATCAGCACTCCGGGCCACAGGTTCACCTGTGTGCACAGGCTGCATGTGTAGCACTGGTTTCCCAACAGAGGAAGCGGGTTCAGAGGTTGACTCTAGATCTACTTCCTCTAGCAACAGCTGGGCCAGGAAAGCACTATGTTTTAGGTCAACACAGCTGGGATCAACAGAGGGAATAGTGCTGGCGATCTCAGACAGTTGGTCGTCAGCATCCTCTTTTACAGCTGCAGGTTCCAGATAGTCAACAGGAGACTCACACCCTGTAAGTGTGGCAGATAGGTGCTCAAGAGACTAATTTTTGAGATCATAAAGGGTCAGGCCACGATTTTCGGCCATGACCTCTTTTAGTAGCACCTGGTCCAGGTCACACAGGGGTACAGGATTGAGAGATCCATTGATGATGGACAGGAAACTGGCCCACTCAGGGGCCTGCATAGCTGTGTCTGAGTCCTCAGGCACATAGATGGGGCCGTCGGGGAGTTGCACTCTTCCCACGGTCATTCGGTCAAGCATACGGCGCCAGTAAGCATGTTCACCAGAGCAACCCCAGTCAGGAGTGCACATAACAACCCTTCCTCCCTCATAAGCGATCTTGGTTAGAACCTTCGCGAGCAGGGAGAAGGGAGGGTTAGCATACGCTAGGCCCATTGCTTTCCAGAAGAAACGGAAAGCATTGTTCACTTGTTTCGAGCAGTACAACTGCATGATGTGCTGTTGTTGGCTCGCAAACAATTCCACCTGGATCTCATCCAGGTTTACCTGAAGGGCCGCCAGTCCATTTTCAAGAACGTGACGGGCCAGTTGGTAGTTTTCAGTACGATAGTTCGTCTTGGCTGCGTAGCGCAGCCCAGACTCTTTTCGTCCTGACAGCTCCAAAGGAACGGAGAATAGCCCACTGCCAAAGTCGCAGTGCAAAGAGTAAGGACGCTGTAGGGACAGCATTTTTACCTGGGGGTTTCTTCTTAGAAAGTCGGTGCCAATGACGATGTCAAAGGCGTCAGTGTCCAATACTCTGCAGTGTTGGGTCACGGTTTCGTCGCCCAGACGTATGGTCACATCGACCCCCCCCAAAGAATGGATGGTACGCCCATCCCCTACTCTTATGGCCACGGTCTTAGTTTTCCTGTAAGTTTTAAGCAGGCGCCGGGCCACTACGGAAAGTGTTGCACCGGTATCAAGCACCGCTCGAAAAACCTGATCCCCGATTTTCACGAGGATCCAGAAAACCAAGTCCTCCTCTTCGGAGCCGCCCCCCTATTCCTCATCAGGGAATTTCACATCCACCCCTGCAGCCGTGAGGGACTTGGCCATCCAGGCCTAGCGCCTCTTCTTCGAATTATTCCCCTCAGGGGTAGCGTTATCCCCTTGGGGGCGTTTCTTGGGGTCACCTGCGGGAGCGGGTGTAGCAGCAGGAGTGGGTGTTGCAGCGGGCGCTGATGAGCGCCTCTGGGGGTTAGGGGGTCCAGTTTTGCCACCCCCTTTGCCACCTCCTTTACCACCTTTATCCCCGTTCGGGGGATTTCTGGCGGGCGTCTGTGTCTTCTGGCGCTCCGCCTCCTGACGCTTGAGTTTGTCACTCTCGCGTTTCTTGATGTGGCATTCGTCCTCGTAATGACGACGTTTGCCACAGTAACCACAGGTGATGGTACACCTGAAATGGTCCTGATGGGTCACCTGTTTCCCATCTTTGTTGTGCTGCTGACGTTTCATCTGCAGCATACAGCCACTGCGGAGATCGCAGTCAGAGGCATGACAAGGTCCCCCTTTGTCATTCACAGGTCTGCAGTAGAACAGGGGGGGTGTGCCTGCATCAGGTTGAACCTCGTTCATGGCACGTAGGTTGCCCCTCCCTTTACCACCTCCCTGGTTGGTGTTAGTGGGATTTTTTTGCGCCTTCCCTTCGCCAGGTTCGGGGGTAGGGGTACCACCTCGTCCCAAATGCTTCTTGAGGAATTTCTCCATGTGGGAGTCATTCTCTCTCTCAAGAGCTAGCTCAATCAAGAGATCCACCAGTGCATCGTACGAGTGGGTCCTGCTCTTCCTCTCAGAGGTGGAGCGGCAATCATCCCACGTACGCTGGGGGATCTTACTCATGAGCCACAGGTGGGGCTCAGTGGCTCCGTAGGAGCCCACGTTCATCCTCGAAAATAAGTACTCCAAGTCGCACACATACTCAGAAATTCGCGCAGCGGATGGAAACTCCGGGAGCATAGGTAGCTCCTCCATCTGTGTGCGTACGCTGAGGTCAGTCTCATAGACTGGGAATGTTTTCTCTAACCTCAGGAGTACCTCTGCCCAGGTAGAACAGGTTTTCACAATCTGTTTGACCTGTTTTTGCAAAATTTTCTTTTTGCATGAGCGTTTTAGCAGTGAACATTTGGTGGCCACATCCACATTGGATTGGCCAGTCAACAAAGGGAACTCTGCAAATTCTTCTGCCCATTCAGGCAGATTTTTGGGGTCGAACTCCGGCAGTTCCAGCTGGATGTTCGCCTGGGCAATTGGTCTGCCCGTCTTCCCACCCCCCGGAGTTAGGCCTGAAGGCGACACGCCGGCAAGAGGGGCCAGGGCTGACAGCCCTCTTCTCTCACTCTCTGTGACAGGCACGTCCTGTAGATCAGCCATAGGCACAGTCCTGGCACGGGGGTGAAAGGGGCTGGGGCAGGTGACCTTAGGCAACAGCCTTGAGACCCTTGATCTCTTGAGACCCTCGGCCAGGGTACTCAGTCCTGGAGAGAGAGAGGGCAACTCTGGCTTGGGTAAGGGTTCTGCAATACCCAGTTTAGCCTTAATGGCCTCCGATAAGGCCGTCACATCTGGATCTTCTGATCCAGACAGGAGTTTGGCCAACAGCTCGGCCGTATGACCCAGGGCACCGTAGGTTGGCCTTGGATGATGTTGTTCTTCGACTCGAGTAGGGCCCACTTCGGGAGCCCTTGGGGTTGGATACTCAGGTCTTAGTCGTCTTGGCAGGGATGCAGTGGGGGGAGGACCAGAGTGTGCGTAGGACCCTAGATCTGTACGTGGTCTGGATCCATGTACAGCCAATGGCTCCTCTCCATCTTCCCCACGGATGGATTTATAGTACTCCTCATGCATGATGTACTCATCCATCTTCTTCTTCAGCTCCTCATAATCCTCAGGTCCTTCAATGGCAGTTGAGGATGAAGCTGGACAATTGGATCTTGATACTGAAGCAGCCACACGTCTGTGGATGTGACTGAAGCTGTCTCCACCGTGTGCTGCTAAGGCCTCGGTGGTAAGGCCTTTATTCTCTTCCGCCCTTCTGCGTTCTGGATCTCCTTGGGACCCAGATGCGCCACTGAGATGATGTGGAGCTCGGTAAGGTGGTTCACTCATTGGGTGGGCCATGCTGCCCATTTGCACTTGGACAGTTCGGATGGGCCAGGTCCTGACGCTTGGCGTGGACATTGTGAACTTGTTGTTGAGCTTTTGTGCTGCACTTCTTCTCAGGGTCGTTTCAAAAGGTCACAAGGGACTGTCTCTGCTACCGGAAAGATGTCCTTGCTTTATGCCCTAGATATTGTGATGATGTCCTGCAGGTTTTGTAGTTGAAAACCCAAACCAAAGCAGCAAGTAGAGCAATAAGAGGATGTGGATCGAATCAATGATTGGTTTTGGAATCCAGTGTAACACAGAAGGGCTGCAGATAGACAAAGCAGGTTTATGCACATAGATTCAATCACAAATGGATAATACAAAAGGTTTTATATGAAAATTGGTCTGACTCTTGCCTCAGAGGTTGCAATAGGCACTTCATGTGCACTCTTTTGGGTGAAATGGTGCTGGTTAGGACTGAGGGGCATGGATGTCAGGACCACACAGAAAATGACTTGGCCAAGCAACTGAATTCAGAAACAGATACAATGTAGGACCACAATAAGTGGTAGAAACAATTGAGTATAGGGGTCTTGGGGTGGGAGACCACTAGGCTTAACCTCCAAGGCCAACAAGCATGAAATGCCTAATTTATTTTGGTATGTCCTCCATGAAGGAAGGTACCTCCGCTCAGTTGAGTGGTAGGGGTGAACTTCATGGGGGGGGCTAGGGTCACAACCCTAGTTCCTTTGGGAAAGTGTACTTTAGGCAACAAAAGAGAGATAAAAACACTTAAGTTTGTCTTAGCATCAACAAAGGGTTTTAAGGGGGGCTTAGCCTGGATCAGGCCCTCCAAGAAGGACATGGCAGTGACTTTTTCTTCCTGTCCTTGTGCCTGCTGCGGCTTGTACGTGCGTGCACGGCCATACCTCTGGGCTGCTTGGCACCCGTGGGTTCGTCGCTCTGGTTCCTTTGCCATACCTTGCGTTGCTTGCGCTAGGGCGCGTGTGGGCATACCTCGTGCTGTTCTTGTGCTCCCGGGCTAGTTTTGTGCGTGTTTTGCCGCGGTGGTGTGGTCTCCGGTGGCGTGCGGCTCCCTCCTCTCTTTGGGGTGCGTCCCTCATACCATATTTCTTTCCGCGGCGTTGATGTCCTAGAGCGTGTGTGGGGGATGTAGGGCGGCGGCCTGGTTCTCGTGGGATTACTTGGTGGGTGGGCGCTTTGATGTGGCGGTTCGGTTGTATCCCCCTCGGCGGCGGCCCTCTTTGGTTACTTCCATACCTTTTTGCGCTTGCGGCGGCTTTTATGCGCATGCAGGCGCATACTTTATGGCCGCTTGGCACTCACGGGCTAGGACTCTTGTTCCTTTGCCAAACCTTGCATCGCTTGTGCTAGCACGTGTGTGGGCATACCTGTCGCACATCCTGTGCACATGGGCTTGTTGTATGTGTGTTTTGTAGCAGTGGTGTGCTCTCGGGTAGCATGTTGCTCCCTCCTCTCTTTTGCGTGCGTGTGTCCCTCATACCACCATTCTCTCCTTGACGGCCTAGAAAGGGTACGGGGGTTGTAGGGCGGCGGCTTGGTTCTCGTGGTAATTCCTTGGTCGGGGGGGACATTGGTGTGTGGTGGCTCTCGTGTGTCCCTTCCAGCGTTGGCCCTCTTGCATTATACCTTGTTGTGCTTGCGGCGGCTCGTACGATGTGCGTGCATGCGCATACCACTTGGCCGCTCGGCGCCTGTGGGCTCATCGCTCTTGCGTGTGTTTTGTGGTGTGCTGTGCCTTTTGTGTTTTTTCTTGTTACGCGTTGTGTTTGGGGGCCCTCATTCCCTTGTTGCTTTCACACACCTTCCCTGTCTCATGGCGTTCGCTTCCTATTTGTGAAGGGGATATGCGGGCGGCGATAGGCGTGCTCTCTTGATTGCCACAGTGCGGTTGGTGTTTGACTTTTTGCCACGTTCGTTGCGCGCCTCGATTCCCTCTCCACGTTAGGTAGCGTAGCCTAAGGTGTAACAGACTTGTGTTTCGGCGGCCGGCGTCTTCTCGTGGCGTCTATTCCATGCTGTCTTGTTGTTTGTTTTTCTTATTGGTGTTGGGGCGCCCACAAGTCCCTAGCACCTATTGCATGCACTTTACTAGGTGTTTTCGGGCACCCAACGCTCAACTTTGCTGTCGTTGTGGCTCTTGTGTTCGTGATTTTCTTTGAGTGTCCTATGTCCAAACAGCGGCGTAAAAATTTTTGGGGGGTTTCTGAGGTCAAAAAAAAACAATTTTTCCATTTGTTTTTTCTGGTTGTGCGTCTTTTTCTTCGTTTTTCAAGCGGTTGGGGATGAGGGAGTTCGCATTGTACATGGGGGGCCTGATGTTTTTCAGATCTTCTGACACGGCGGCGTTTTCGGCCTTACAGACGACGAACGCCGGTCGCGAGGTCAATCCAGGTTCCCACCGGCGTACCCCGTGGGTTCCTCCAGCTGCCACGTCTGTTTCCTCCTCGAAATGCAAGCGGCTGCGCCGCGGCTCTTCCAATTTCGCTCCTCCAAGGACTTCTCGGCGTAGGCCTTCCATGTACTCCTCCTCCTCAGCTTCCCGGCGGCTGCGGCTGGCTGATCCCCGGAGTGGGCTGATCTGGAAGTCCTCCATGGGGTCTGCATCGGGACCCTCCATGTCCCACTCCATGTCCTCCTCGGGGACCTCCTCCCGCAGCGCTCAGTATCGGGCATACCCCGGTGGGGCTTGCTCCGGGGCGTGCCTCTGCTGCTTGGGCTGAACTGGGGTGCGGAGGGTCACGGCGTCGGCGGTAGTCCGCACTCAGCCATTTGTCCTGCTCCTCCTCTCCGCTGCGCTGCAGGGTCATGACGTCGCTCTGTCGGGTGCTGCGATGTGTGGAGGGCGCATGGTCACTCTGAGGCGCCTCGATGCGGCCTGGGGACCTGCCTGGATCAAGTCCAGGTCCCCAGCTGCCGTCGGACCCCGACTCCAGAGGGGGCGGCCAGTCGCTTCTGTCGCTCCTCAATTCGTGCAGCCTGTTCAGCCTCCTCTGCAGCCAGGTGACCGTGCCGCTCAGCTTTCCGGCCTCGAACTTGGCGATATCCTGCTCCCTCTGGGCCTTGGCGGCAACGGCGGCACTCTTGCTGATCTCGATCTTGTTGATCTGCGCCTCACGCTCCAAGTACCAGATCTTCTCTTGACGTACGCTATCCATCGCCAGATGTTCTCGGGGATGTGCGCTCCCGGCCGTTCGTCGGGGGGGTCTCTGCCTGGTGGTCCTCCAGGGGGTCCTCCGTCTGGTAGCTCTCTGCTCGGGGATCCACCCGGTGGTCCTCCTCCCAACGGTCCTCCGGGTGGTCCTCTGCTGCCTGATGAGTCGGCGTCCGGGCCGAGTCCCATGTCCTCGTCGGTGTCCATGTCTCCCCATCGCGTCGCTGATCTCGGCGGGGGTCGGCCTAAGGTACTTTCCCTACTTTGGTAAGGAGGTGGAGGACCCTCTCCAACCGAACTCGGGGGGCTGTTGTCGCCTCCTCCGCCACCTGATCTGGGCACTCCCAGGTTGCAGCTCCTGGGCTCTTGGCGATGCCGGCGGTCTCGTCCATCCCTATCCCTGCAGGTGACGAAGGGGTCGGAGTTGTGGGGGTGCCTCTCGGCAGGCCTCCGTGGTCTTTCTGGGTTCTTCCCCTGGTGCCCTTGCAACAGAGAGGGGTGGCGGGGCCCCTACCCTCGCCGCTCCAGGAGGCCTCCGCGTCCAGGCTGATATTCATCCTGGAGGTCGGGTCCCCGTCGCAGAACCTCCGGAGAGTGTCCACTCAGGACCCTCCTGGGGGCGTCTCGCGCGAATCTTCCTCTCGGACTCCTCCATAGCCGCAGAAGTTGCCTCCGCGGCACGCTTCTCGGCCTTCCGTGGGGACGAGCGGCCTCCTGCTCGCGCCGCTGCTGAAGGCCCAGTCTTCTCCACCTCTACATCCCTGGGTCCACCTTGGTCTTGGCCTTCTCCTCGGCAACCTTCTGTCGCGCGGTCTCGATTGCCTCCCTCTTCGCGGCGTCCGCTTGGGCCTTCATCTCCGCCTCCTTTTGTGCCCTCTATTGGGCTAGGGCTTGCTCCAACGCCTTCACCTCCACCTTGTTCTTGGCCACGGCCTCCTGAGAGGCGCGGGGTTCGCGAGCAGCCGCCCCTTCCCGCGCGGCTGCCTCCGCCTCAGGCCTCTCACGGGCAGCCGCCGCTTGCCGCGCGGCTGCGGCCGTTCAGTGCGGCTGAGATGGCCACCACGGCCGAGGCTTGGATTGCCATGCCGTGGTCCCTGTGGGCCTCCTCCTCCCGTGCGATCAGTACAGCTCCGTCGACCGCAGCGTTCTGCTGCGTGGCCCATTCTCGGGCAACCCGAAGGTTGCAGGGCACCCTGGGGACGCGCCCGCACGCGCCGGCCACTTTGCCGTGCTGAGGGGCAGCGAGGCTTGGGCCAACACTGCTGCTGCTGTTGGCACAGGGTCCTTGGCGGGATGGCGCTCTCCCGTGGGCCGGCTCCACGTTGCTGCTTTGACCTGAGCGCTTCAGGTGCAGCGGACGGGCGGGCTTGGCCTTGGATCTTCGGGCGACCTCCATGAAGTCGTTCAGGGTGGCGGCTCTCCGACAGGGGCCGCCCTTGCCCGTGCTGGGGGCGCTCGGGTCTTGAACCGGCCGGTCCTCTTGGTAGAGGTTGGGGCTGAAGTCGGCAATGAATCGGCTGTCACGCCAGACACACCACTGCTTGTGCTGCCACGCGTAGTCGTAGCCCAGGGCGTGGAGCTCTGTTTTGATCTCGCGATGATGGTTCACATTCTCACGGATCACCACGTACTGGGGGGCAGCTTCCCCCTGGGCCCGAGAGTGGGGGTACTCCCAGCCTCAATCCATCCCCTGCATGAGGCTGAGCATGATGGCCAGGCTGGGCTCCCGACACACGTTCTTGGGGTGGGCCCTGGGGCTTGGTTGTGGCTGTGGCCGTGGTTGATGCTGCAGAAGCTGCAAGGACTCGTTGGTGTGGGAGCTCTCCTACTGTTGATGTGGATGCTGCAGCGGCTCGTTGATGTCAGATTCCTCCTCGGCAATCCGCAATGAATCTGAGGTCCTCTGGGTCGAGGTACTGGTTGGTGTCCTCGACGGCCCCGAGTGATGCGCTGGGATTGCGTACCTCAGCGACGGGAGAATGCTTTTGACGCGTTCTTGTGGGGGGGCCTGGCTACGAGATGCTGCGGCAGACACGCAAGCAAGCAGGCAGGCAAAGCACTGCGCTAGTAGGGGCATCCTTATAAAACAAAGCGTTCTAGGATCCTTGCCACTCTGAAACAAAACGAAAGTATGTACAAAAACACATCAGGGTATGTACACACGTAGGTTAAGCCATGGACGGGGCTGAGGAAGCCTCAAGGCAAAAGACACTCAGTCCCCAACCATATCCCATCCCTAGGACCCACCTTCTCAGTGCTGTGCAGGTACGGGGCTTCAAACACAGCCCACAGACCTGCCCAAACTGGACCCTAGATCCCTGCCAAGAGAGAGACCTTCCGACCAGCCACGGGCGCGCTTTCGCAAACTAGTGTGCTCCAAGGCTGACCAGCACTGCCTCCCCATGCTCCTCCGATGGCAAGTCCCTACTCCCCTCTGACCCGGGAATATGGCCCCGCCATTGCCCCCTAGGAGTTTGGGGCTCAAAATGGACTTTTTCAGCCCATCCTGACTATGGCTCAAAAAAGTCTAAAATTGACCCCTGGTCCGGGTCATACGAGGGCGGGGGTGAAGCAACGGACACTGTATACTTCCAGTACCAACCCCCTAGAGGCCCAATGCAACTTTCTTCCCCCAGATGTCCTGCCATTTGGCGCCACGGGGTCCCCACGTGGAGTCGGGATGCCAAGATTGACAAAAACGGCCATCACAGGTGGCTGACCAGGGTTGGCGTTTGTGACGATCACGTCAAGCCAAGCCTTGATCCACGGGCGTTGATATCCCCTTTGGTTGCATGCGTCGCGGTTTGGCTTGCTGTCACGTTGGCTGCTTGCTGTTCTCCGAGGGGATGGTCACGTGACGGGGCAGAACACAGCAGGAAAGGGAAACTTTGGCAACGTGGCATGCACCGTAAGTTGCATAACTTCAGCTATGCCGGAGGAGCAAATACGACACTCTAGGGCAATTGACCCTTGTTCATATGCTACAAGAATCATCACTCATTCCTGGGTAGGACCCTTGTCATATGGAGATATGTAATGGTACTGATCCTCTGTTATTGATTTGCGATATCCTGCAATGCTTTTTCAAAATCACTCAAATTGTTGAACTCCTTGCATCCTCTTAGTATCCCTCAGCGAACACAACAGAAGACTGTCCCAAAACGTAATGTCGTCCCGTTCTCTGTATAACAATAAAATTCACATATGCACTGCAAAATACCTAGATTATTTCTGATTGTCTATTTCATATCGCTGTGTGCGCGCGCTCCCTGTTACGCATCTGCGCGTACTTGCTGCGCATGCGCGACCCATCACTTTAGCGATCTCTACACCGTGTCCTATTACACTCCCTTCCCAAGCTATTTGCTGGCAAATGCAAATGGCTGACTAAGGAAAAGAGACACTCAGATCTTTACACTAGTGTTGGGGGGCTGGGCTGAGCTGCTGTAGACAGCCCAGAGCGGGGTGTCAAACAAAAAAAGTCAAACACACACCCCAAACAGAAATTTACTGTGGTGTGCTGCAGTGCAAGAGTTTACTGCAGCCCTACATGCTGGTTAGAGTGGGTTTGGGGGTAGAAATGTGGGTGGCCTAAGTTGCACAGCAACCCTACAATACTAACCTGCCTACAAACAGCTAACTGCCTGCAGCAATGGCTAAGCAGGCATCGCACTGCACTAGACCTTGTGCAGAGGAGGCGGGGGGGGGGGTGTGTAAGGCATTCGGCGGAGGTAACCCAAAACTCTTGCGATTTCTCCAAAACCCGTTGTCCTTGTTTATTCAAACTCTTGTAACCTCAAACTCTCAAAACCTTTGACGTTCGTTCCCCTTAGTGGTTGCTGCCTTTCCTTGCTTGTTCTGCACTCCTTTGATCCTGCTTGTTCTGCACTCCTTGTACTTTGCGCTGTGCATGCACTGATCTACACATCCCGCACGCAAACCCTGCACCTTCATAAGCACCAAGCAGTTTTGATCTCCATTGTCGTTGTTCAGCACGGAGTCCCTTGCTTGCCTGAGCGGTCACTGCCGGCGTCACGAGCGTGGGCAGTTTGGGGACTTTGGCACCCCTCCATGCAACATATCTACAACAACCAAAAGAATGCCAAGCACAGAATTAATAATAAATAAGCAACCACAAAAAAACGTAACACAGAGCTTCTCTCTTTCTTTCTCCTTTCTGATTCAACTCTGGCACTTGCGTCTGCGACGCGCGAGTGCGACGCGCGATTGCGCGATCGCGGCAGGCCTCCTGCAGCCCTGTCCTAGTTGCCCAGGCCGGCCTATTACACTCCCCTCCTAAGACACTACACGCAGCGTGGAGAGTCTGATATACAGCGAAAACCAATGGCTGGCCTGGGCAGCAAAACCTACAAAAGGCATAACTTGGGGCGTGGGGGCGGGCTGCGGCTGCATGCTTGCTTGCAGAGCTGCAGTCTTGATGGTGGAGTCTTTGCTGGCCTGGGCACCAAAGGCGTCCTGCTTCTGGGGGATACTTATTGGGGCTAGAAGGGAGCTACTCTTGCTCGACCACACCCATTGCATACGTCCTACCTGGACCGTTTCCCCCACCACCCCTGTCGTAGAGGCTGACCCTTACGCGTACCCACAACCACACACAGCACCCCACCAGCCATGCACTCGCCCGCCAGTGGGTGGGGCCTCAACTAGGCAATCACACACACACACTGCAGCCTACCACCCGCCCAGCATTCTCACCCCCCGCCGTTCGTAGCACCTTTGCCGTGTTGTCCTGGTGCTTTTACTATACAACAAAAGAGGCTCCACGAAGACAAACCAGGGCAAAGGTGCATTTATACTCGATGTATATATAGCAAAAACCAACGTCACCGAGGCTGTCAACGCCTCAGTGACAAACTCATTTTGTCATCTGTATCATTTAGAATGCGTAATCTCGCCCGAAGAGGAGGTGGTCATCCGCTCATCCGAGCTGCATTAATCCGGCTGCTGTGTCGCTACCCTTGCCCCTGCAGACGGCGTAGACAAGCCTCGAGGCGGTATTCGCCGGAACGCTGGCGCTGCACTTTGCTCACGAGCGTGGCCTCCTGCTACGGTCCACGCATCCATCAGCGCTCGTACTTCAGTCCTCTTTCAGCGCTGTAGCACAGCGCTGGTACTTCAGGTCCCTCTCAGCGCTGTAGCGCCGCTGGTACTTCAGGTCTCTCTGAGCGCAGTAGCGCAGCGCTGGTACTTCTGTTCCCTCTCAGCGCTGTAGCGCAGCGCTGGTACTTAGGTTCCCTCTCAGCGCTGTAGCGCAGCGCTGGTACTGTGCGAGTCTCGTTGTGCTTCCATCGGCGCTGTAGCGCAACGCTGATACTTCGTGAGTCTCTCTGAGCCTCCATTAGCGCTGTATCGCCACGCTGGTACTTCGGTTCCCTCTCAGCGCTCAACGCGGCGCTCATACTTCGGGTCTCTCTCAGCGCTGTAGCGCAGCGCTGGTTTCGTACCAATTTTGGTGCTGTTCTTCTTGCACGCGTCCCCCAACTCAGCTGGCTTTGCCCTGCTGCTCGATCGCTGAAATTTGCACTCGCGGGGCTGCCTCAGCGCTGCAGTTGGAGAGCTTCGGGGCATTCGTACTTAGCTGAGAGTTTTGTAAGGCATTCGGCGGAGGTAACCCAAAACTCTTGCGATTTCTCCAAAACCCGTTTCCCTTGTTTATTCAAACTCTTGTAACCTCAAACTCTCAAAACCTTTGACGTTCGTTCCCCTTAGTGGTTGCTGCTTTTCCTTGCTTGTTCTGCACTCCTTGGATCCTGCTTGTTCTGCACTCCTTGTACTTTGCGCTGTGCATGCACTGATCTACACATCCCGCACGCAAACCCTGCACCTTCATAAGCACCAAGCAGTTTTGATCTCCATTGTCGTTGTTCAGCACGGAGTCCTTTGCTTGCCTGAGCGGTCACTGCCGGCGTCACGAGCGTGGGCAGTTTGGGGACTTTGGCACCCCTCCATGCAACATATCTACAACAACCAAAAGAATGCCAAGCACAGAATTAATAAGAAATAATCAACCACAAAATAACGTAACACAGAGCTTCTCTCTTTCTTTCTCTGTTCTGATTCCACTCTGGCATTTGCGTCTGCGACGCGCGAATGCGACGCGCGACTGCGCGATCGCGGCAGGGCTCCTGGAGCCATGTCCTAGTTGCCCAGGCCGGCCTATTACAGGATGTCAGAAAATCTGTAACAAGTTTCTGCCTGCCTGAAGAGGTTAGAACATTGTACAAACAAAAATTTGTATTCCTGCACCTGCAACCCTGCAGACAGTAACAGCACCACATAAAAGCTTTTTCTCTTGTTAAAACGTCTCAGAAATTTTTCAAACCTGAAGTAAAGTACAAAAACCCATTAACCTGATTAACCGGACTTCTGAGTTCTGTCTTCACTTGTTTTGTGTCTGCATTGGCGCTGTAGTCTGCAGAGCAAGCAAGGCAAAGAAACAAGGAGAGAAGAAAAAAAAACGAAAAGACCGAAAGCGCAGAAAAGCGATGCAAAGCGACCGCTCGCGCACAAACGACCGAACACTGCAGAGCAGCAGAAACACACCTGAAGTGCTCTGCTCCCGCGTTCTGTGTCGCTCGTTGTCTTGAACTTCTTTGCACCTGTGCAAAGCAAAAGAATAGAAAGAAAACACACATGTCATATAAAAAAAACGACGTGTCAGATCGCCAGTCATACCTGATGAAAATGCCATACTGAAACTCCTGATTCCCACCTCTGATTCCTGAACAGCCTGCAGAGCACACACAGAGGTTGTAAAATACACACACGCAAACGACAACTATGCCAATGCGCACGATGTATAAAAACGCAAACGAAAGCCTATGGAAACGCAGCCTGAAATATTTTTATCATTGTATCCTGTTGTCAAACGCGTAACTGTATTTGTAAAATCTATAACAAAAACTAATCAAGCTGGACTGCGCAAATCTACGCCAACGCTTTGCCACACCTGGCGCACGCACAAATGCACACACATACTTGCAAGAAAAAACAAAAGACCAACACAGACAAAATATTTTGAAATGTAAAAGAAATAAAGTAAGAAGTAAAACTATACTGAAATACAAACAACAAAGAAAACTCACAACTCATGACACAACTGACATGAACACACACAGTGTCACAAAAGATATAATACAAAAGCGGGCATACATTCCCTGCTCACTGACCCACAGTAACTATATACCTCAGACCAGGCCCTGTGCATCTCGCATCACGGCCAGGGAGCGGGGCAAAACACACGCACCAATCCGAAGAGAAAAATCACCCCAGAAAAACTAACCATTCATAGGGAGGGGTGTCCGGGGGAAGCATCGCGCAAAACCCAAGGACTGGGCGCTTCGCACGCCACACAAAAAAATCGCTGCATCACGCAGCGCGGGCGGGGTACCTCACGCACCTCTCAGCGCATCACGCGCACACCCTAGGGTTTGGGGGTTTGAAGCCTCACGCTCCTTAGACAGTAGGGGGTTTACCGTAATTCTAATCGTCGCCCACGATGGGCAGCAGCCGCCGAAGCCAGGAAACAGAAAAAACGCACCCATCCGGAAATGTAGAAATAGAAACCCAGAAACACCTACCAACTCACCAGGGAAGGTCGCACCCCTCATTATTGAAATACAAAGTGAAAATCAAAAATGAAATAAGGGTCGTGTCTTTGCCCAAAGGAGGCAGGAAGACTACCAATCCAAAAATACTTAAAAAAGAAAAGAAAGACAAAGAAAAGAGACCAAAAAATCCTCACCAAAAAGGAAACCCCAACCCACCAAGCAGGCGTGCAACAAACAACACATGGAAAATGTGTTTGTGATGCCCACCATACTCATGTGTCGTGTCTTTGCTGATGCTCTTTGCGTCCACCTGCAAGGCAGGGCAGAAGACAAAACACAAAGCAGCAGTTCTAAAATACTAAGTTACGAAGTGAGGCGCAGCGCGTTGAAATTCGAAGCGCAACGCGTTCACAACAAGAAAAAATATACACAACGCACTCGTAAATTTACCTACGTTACTTCTCTGGTCGCGTCAGCGGACGCATGTCACTTGGAACACTCTGACACTGTGCCGTCACATTCTTCAGTTCTTGTTGTAGGAGCTGCACCCTAGACCGCAGCGCCTGCACCAAGGATTTTCTCACTCCCCACGCGGCGCCTTAAGTGCTCCTCAGCGGCTTGCAGCCGTGCGTTCTCCAGCTCCACCTAGCGACGCCATCCCTTTTGGTTACGAATCTCTACTTCTTTGAACTTCATCTTGTTGTGCAGCGCTTTGAAGCTGCGATCGTTCTGGCACCTCTCCTTTTTGAGCGTTGCACGCAACACTTCCAGTTCGCGCCGTAGTCCTTCATTCTCACATTGCAACTTCCATTTCTCCGCAAGGGGGCGGCGATAGCTGGCCTTTGACGGTAAAGCGCTTCCGTCGGGACCATGCATACTGGCAGGCCATACCGTTGTTGTTGACTCATTGGAGTGCTGTTCAATCTCTTTTCCTTCCATTTTGTCAGTGACAGCAGAAACGTCGAAGTGGCGATCAGCAGCAGACATACCAAAATTCTCCACGGCGATTTTTGAATTTTTCGAGAACGGGATTGTAATGGTACTGATCCTCTGTTATTGATTTGCCATATCCTGCAATGCTTTTTCAAAATCACTCAAATTGTTGAACTCCTTGCATCCTCTTAGTATCCCTCAGCGAACACAACAGAAGACTGTCCCAAAACGTAATGTCATCCCGTTCTCTGTATAATAATAAAATTTACATATGCACTGCAAAATACCTAGATCATTTCTGATTGTCTATTTCATATCGCTGTGTGCGCACGCTCCCTGTTACCCATCTGCACGTACTCGCTGCGCATGCACGACCCATCGCGTTAGCGATCTTTACACCGTATCCTATTACAGATATGGCATTCCCAACTTGGTCTAAAATGGCGAAAACACCGAAGAACTGGCCGAAACGGCCCAGAGTCCCGATCCCATATCTCCATTGTCATGGCGAGCAATAATCCAACCAAGGTTGTTATAGACACATGGTACCTAGTTCCCATTATACGCCCCATGTAAACCCTCGGGGTCGCCTCTACCCATTTTTGCCCCTAGCAGAAAAATTGTAGCGCAGGTGCGTGCGCTCATTCGCTGGTCTCAATGCATATGGGACCTTGCTCTCATATGCAGGTCCATTTGGATAGGTAAAAGTACCTCTTTGGAAGCCAGCAAAGCTCCGAAAGTTTGCTGACACTCCAGTGCAGATGGCAGCTGGTGTGTAGTAGCAGAACATAGCTCCAGCTTGGCCTGGCAATAGTTATTTTAGTCATTTTCTTAAGGTTTGTGAGGTTTCCAATGTATTTAAAGGCTCATTGAACCTTCGAAGTAATTAGAACCAACGGCGCGGCAGTGGGCGCCAGTCTTTGCCATCATTTTTATGACACTATGTTGTTGATGAAGAACGTCGTGAATATGTGTAAAAAGCTACAGAAAAGCTGTTTTCAAATCAATTTTTAATGAACTATGATGGATTTTTAGTGTATTTGTGATGACATTTTTCACCAAAATGCACTAGGTGTAAAACTTCACCTACGGCTCAAATCGTTTTACACCCGGTTAGGGTAAGGTGCAATGATCATTGGAAATCAGGAAGGAAGAGACATCCAGGCAGGAGGGGGGGGGACAAAGGGAGCCCATTCTCCCACTCAGAACATCCTGGGTAGCCTGATTCAGGATCCCCAAGGGGGAAGGACAAAACATCCCAAAGCAGCAAGACACGGGTAAGGCCCATTGGCTGCCAAGGCCTATCCTAGCGGGGGCGTTGTCCCTCTCCACTGCCGGCGTTACTGGGCCCCAGAAGCAGAGGTCCAGTGCCCACACACTCACTGTGCATCCTCCCCAAATATCCCAACTCATTTCCCGTTGGGGCAGGAGATGGCCCGACGGCACCAACGTAGGGGGGGGGGGGGCGTCCTGGGTGCCTATAAGACTTAGGCCCCAGAAATTCTGTGGAAAAGGGGGTACAGTGGTATATCACCCATACCACTTCAGGATCCCACATCCCAAAAAAAAACAAGCGTAGTTGAGGGTACCCAAGACCTTCACCCTGCGACACGTCAGGAGTGAAGCCGGTTCCGACCCCCGTGGCCATCTTGGGGTCACTTGGGGTGTGTATCTATGTGTCGGCAAGCCGCCATTGGCTGATATCATACTCTCCCGTCCACCTGAACTAACCCGATGTGATGGTGTGATAGGTTTGGCCATTCCGGCTACGAGCGGCCATATTCAGTACCGAGGCACCGCCAGCGGAGATTTATATATCAGAATATCAGGAATCAACAGGGCTTTATTATCATGATGTTTCCGTAATTTTTCAGCCTTTCGTTCTGATGGTCAATGTATCGGCGACCGTCAGTTGGCTCGCGATTTTGCGTGAACTGATTGGTTAACTGTTATTTCCAGATATTTTGGCGGATACTCCGTTGAAGGGTCAGATTTCATCAGCAAAGGGTTCGTTGCTTCCGCAATTTTCTAAATAAGCACTCGAAATTTTAATCTGAATTTTTCGCGATGTCGAAATCGGATTTTCGACTTCGACATCGCCGCACTTGATTTGGACTTCTTCGAGTGGTCATACTCTTTTCCCTATGCTCGAATCAGGTTTCCCTTATACTTGCCACCCATTTGACTTGGAGATCTAAGGGAAACGAAAGTGAATCGTGGGACCACTTTGAAGGGCCATATCTACGCGCGAGTGTGAGGAAGGAGAATAAGGAAGGTTGGGTTGCAAGCGCCTTGGTCTCAACTTAATTTAGAAAGCATCAAACGCCCTTGGTGTGTACACATGCCCGGTGTAGCAAGGGATAATGGTCAAGAGGGTATAAAGTGATATATAACTCTTGGACCATGCAACCGAATATTTTAATGCGACTTTCGAGTGTACCGCATGAGTGTTGGGGTTGCATAGATACTTTTCTTTGGGTTTCCACGTACTTTTAACATGAAGTTATGTCCATGGAGGGGCATGGCATACCATGGTGGGAGCCACTTATTGAGGGTATGTGTTATATGCATGGTGTGTGCTTCGATATGCTCACGCCCATGTTATATATCTTCGTGTGGCCGAAGAGATGGGGAGCCACACGTGACAAGGGCTTTGCCCATGTCCGAATTGTGGAATTCAAAGCGCTAGACTAAGTCTACCGCATATGTATTGCTCATGGTATGTTTAGCAAAGAGATCCATGAGTGCACTCCCATTTTCATGGGGCATGTAGATACGAGTGGCGAAGGTATCTCCATGCGCCCGATTGGGGATCCAAGTGGGGGAATTGTTCGCAAGTGGTCCCAATCATTTGTGTATTGAACCATGAGCGGATATCATGGGTGAGCATAGAGACATACTATCATGGCAACTTTGTATTTGGTCATATTTTCATGTTTTTGACCTCAATTTTTGCTCATTTTTGCGTTTTGTGTACTTACCTGGTCGGCAAACAGCAAGAAGCCTATGGAGAGTCGAACCATGGTATGTTGTTCATATGTTGGCATATGCTTTGGAGTTGAACACCATTATATGCCGGATCGCGTACTCCATTTGGCTTGGCGCACGAAGGATTACAAGAATTGGTCTCAAGATCATGGGCTGACTTGGGCAGTGCGTGGTGCCCATATCCGAAGGGGTTTCGAGGGTAAAGTGGGGATGTACATGGGCATTGACCTTTGGTCTATATCCTCCATGAAGATTAGACTTCGATTCCATGCATGCTATGAGCCTTCGGATAAGTGGTAACTTCAATTTTGAGCATATATTTGATATATGGCCAATATGGTGTGAATTGGCAGTTTTTTGGCATGTTATGAGTTCAAACTCATGGGGCATATCTCCAAGCCCATTCAACTCCAAGTCCAACCAAGGTTATGTCAGGGTAGGGCATGGTCCTGAGGGCCACTCTAGGCCATGACACGCAACCCCCCATATTGGACTAGGATTTAGAGGCTTGGGAGTGAACACATTTTTAGGGTTTGTGTATTGACTTGTGACACATGGCTTTCAGCCATCTCATTTGACCTGGTTCAGGGCAATATGTTGGTGAGTCAAGGGAAGGTCTTGAGTCCAGGGAATGAGGGGTTTATGGCTGAGAATGTGTATGTTAACCTCTTTCCCCAACTTTGCTTTATTTGTGTTCATATGCCAATTTCAGGGCTTTCTTCCTTGCTGCAATTCTTGTACATGCCCGCCATCGTGAGACGACCGATGTGCTGAACGAAAGCCCGCAGCCTGATTTGAATTGTGAATTGGGTTATTGCTATACTTGTGGGATCTGGTTGCTGTTCAGGGTTGAAGGAGGATTACATTTTCTATATTTTTGGATTTGGACCCTGGAATTTGAGGATTTTGAGAAATGCAATCGTTGATCCGGAGCAAGTCAGCAAGGGTGACAGGCGGAAGGGGCACAGCGGGGGCCGGTCCTGGTAGGGACCTTATTTATGGTAGCAGAGGCTTACCTGCTGCCCTTACCAACCGCCGACCCGGGGACTTGGGCCCTGATGAGCCCTGCCCAAGTACGCCCCGGGTGCGTATTGTGGACTCGGTGGAGACCACGCCGGAGATTGGAGCCATGGAAGAACCGAGACGTTCAAGAGCATGGCGAACTCCGGAAGTTGAAGCCCGAAGAGAAGTACGACATTCGGGAAGAGGAGGACTTGACATGGAGGACCTGGTCTCCATGTGTGAGCGTCGCTGCCGAAAGGCATGCAACCTCCGCTCCGCCGCGGAGGACTCTGATGAGGCCTGCCATTCAGGCAGCAGTGGAGGACGGGCCCGGCGCTACCAGAAGCGCGGGTCACCCAAGTCCGCGGCAAGGGACGCCGGGGCTATGGACACGGACCCCAGCCCGGTGAGGCTGTGGGAATCCGAGGGGCACTCCGAGGGCTATCGGACAGCCTACGAGCCACCTTCGGAGTCGGAGATGTCCGCGCCGATCGCCAGGGCGCATACGGCCCCCGAGCCCGCCCTGAACCACGACGCTGAGGGCTTGGGGAGGCCAGCCAGGGCCCGGACGGCACCTGTGCCCCGGCACACGGGAACAGAGACGAACGCCATAGGCGATACGCCCATGGGCGATGAGTCTGAGGTGCCGGGAACCGCGGGATGCGCTGAATCCGGCGGAAAGCACGCCGCGTGCCAGTGCGAGCACGTGTCCTTCCTCATGGGCAAGTACCCGAAGATGGGAATGGACGCCATCGTGCATCGCCTTGACCGCCTGGACAACGCCAGGGACGGTCTAGAGAAGGACGTCGCGGGGATCCTGGATGACCAGTCGGCCGCGGAGAAAGACATGGAGGAGCTGCGAGCGGAACGGGACCGGTACCGGCAGAATCTGGAGCTGGCCCTGGAGAAGCAGCAGCGAGTGGTGGACAGCCTCCTCCACCTGGTGGAGGACATGTCGGGACGCCTGAAAAGGCTAGAGGAGCTACAGCCCCTCGCCTCGGGTCCGGAGCTCCCGGCAGAGCCGGCCGCGGTAGAGCTGGTGGAGCGGGTTAAGACCCTCAGGAGCGCCATGGAGAAACCCATGGGCGGCCCTGCAGAGGCACCATACGCGCCTCCGCGTGTTGACCCGGGTGCGCTGCCGTTTGTTCCCATGTTCAGCGAATCCACAATGCTCGGGGAACACACGGCACCGGCTGGGTCCATGCGGGAAGGGCACGTAACCACAGACCCGAGGAGCCTGACGGTACAGATGTCCCATGCCGCCCAGGATGTACCGATCACGACGAATATGGTAGTTTATGCGGAAGAGAAGATCGAGAACCACACCATGCAGGGGCGAACCATGGGAAGCGCGGACGGACATGGTCGAGGTCATCCAGGCGGAAACCTGTGGGCGAAGGACCCCAATACGGGGATATGGACGGCCGATGGAGCAAATCCTTCCCTCATTCCAAACCCCATGGGTTCAGGCCCGACTGGACCGCACTCCATGGAGGAGAGGCATGTACGGGGAGTGTACTCACACCCCCCGGCCACAGGTGCTATCCGTCTCGGTGGAGTGGTGGCTGGAGACGTCGGGGACGCCATCAGGATTGACGACCTCAGGGGAATCAAAATCCCCTATTACGACGGGAACCCGTCCAACCTGGATGACTTCATCCTGGACTGGGAGGACTTCGCCGAGGAGGTCGTCGGCGAGATGCGGGGAGCGCCGCGGGACAAGTGGGTATGCCGGACATCCCCACACCGCTTGGCGCAGGACCTGAAGGAGGAGCTGCGGGATCAGATCCGGGAAGGATTGATCCGTACGGAGCAGGCCTGCCTCCAGTGGCTGGAGGATGAGGAGCGGGTGGACGCTCCGAACCAGAAGCTGGAGGACCTGTGGTCCATCCCGCTGCCGCTGGACCGCGGTGAGTTGCGGGTCCGGGAGTGGAACCAGTATCTGCGGAAGTACCGCAGATGCCTCAAGCTGGTGGAAGACTGGAACGAGGCCAGTGAGATCCGCCACTTGCTGAAGGACGTCCTCTCCGGCAACTGGAAGAGGAGAGTGGAGGACGAGGAGAAGAAGCGCGCCAAGAAGCGGGTGGCGGTGAGGATCATGGCGGCGGAGGATACCCATGCGGGTATCATGGAGTTCTTCAGGAGGAACCTGGGCGAACCCAACCGGATGTTGGGCCTGAAGAACGCCGTGTACGTGGAGGTATTCGGGGACTCCATGGGGCAAAGCTTGCTGCGCCTCAACAACGTGGAGTGGAGGCGCGGGGAGCCGCTGAGGATGCAAGTCATCTTCGCCCGCATGAGCCTGGACGAGATCGTGAAGTACATCACGGTGGAGTTGAAGCTCAATGCGAAGAACGAGGCCCACGTGCAGGATCGGCATGGTCATGGACAACGAGGACACCGAGAAGACCGCCATCATCGAGAGATCCAGGAGGACACGGCCAACTCCGCGGAGGATGGAAGTGGAAGTGGCCAAGACCACTGACCGGGTCACGGGAGGATCACGAGGAGGCCCATTTCTTCGCGTTTGTGGCGCACAATGTGAAGAACCATGGGCAGGATCGGTCCAGATGGAGCCAGCTGGGACCCAAGAAGAGCAGAGAGCCAAGGAGGATCGGGAACCCACCGCTCTCGTTCCGAGAGTACAGGTCTCAGCACGACGGGTGCTGGGTCTGTTATGGCAAGGGAAACAACCATGCACACGACCACCGTCAGTGCAAGGTGTATGAGGCGGACAAGAAGGCCTACTTCGCCGCTCACCCCGAGAAGAAGCCCAAGGAGCAGCGGATTTCCGATTGAAAGGCGAAGGGCGGAGACGGAGGAAAAGGCCAAGGCAAAGGCCAAGGAAAAGGCGGAGGAAGAGGCTATGGTGGTGGACCTGGTCAAGACTGACGAGTGAGGTCGATTGAGGAAGTTGCTGAGGACATGTTGAGGACGTTGGAGGAACTCAAAGCCCAGCAACGTGGAGGACAAAGTCCTGGCGGATCGCAGCCGGAAGGGGCTGCGGGAAGCCAAGTCTAGAGGAGCCCCCACGGGAGTGGGACCTCGGAGGTCTCTCCTCCGAAAATCAGTGAAATCCCAGAGAAAGCGAAGGCACATCGGGTGCCGAAGAAGGCTCCAGAAGAGCCAAAACCACTGAGTTTCGCCACTCCCAACCCCTGGAGCGCCCTGCCAAGGGAAGTACATGTGGGTACGGGACATGGTAAGAAGGAAGGAGCGACCACGGAGAGCCCCGTGGACGGGCAGGACCAACCCAAGATCTACACCATCCGTGACCATACCCTTGAAGTCCTGATGCACCCGGACGTGCTAGAGTTGCATGCCGTGAGAGTCGTCCATACACCTCATGGCGACGAGCGGCAGTTGCACTTGAAAGTGCGAGTACGGTGCGGACGAGAGGAGAAGGTGGTGGATGTGTTAGTGGATACGGGTGCCCAGGTGAGCCTGGTCCGGAGAGGGTTGTTCAAGGAGGAACTCCTGCAGCCCAGCCGGAGACCGGTCTGCCTGAAGGTTGCCAACTGAGAGATCATGGGTGGCGGCACCCATGAGGCCACCATCAGTATGGAATTTTTGGAGCATGAGCGCTTGAACCGCCCTGATCAGGCGAAGAGAAGCACTCTATCCGGGAACTTCTATGTGGCCGACATTACCGATTGGGATATGATCATGGGGTATGACTTCATGGTGGCCAACGCCATTGGAGCCCTTCTTCATCGCGCAACGCTGGTCCGGGAGGACGACGAATGCCTCACATGGCTGTCCACGGATTATGCGTGCGGGTCATCCCAATGGAATGCTGAGGAAGAGGATCGGATCGTCCGAGCGGTGCAAGCTGTGGGCGCCAAGTCCAGGGGAGACCGTGGAGTTCAGCTCACGGAGTATGGAATGGCGCCGCAAGTGTACGTCAGGATGATTCAGACGCTGGGAGCTGAAGCGCCCGAGACGAACGTCTTCGCTTCCCGGGATGCCCCACTTTTGCGGAAGTGTAGGAGGCATTGGCATCGAGGAGACTCAACCTGGCACAGGCATTGGGGTATGAAGGAGTGGGGGCCCATGTATTGGCATGGCTCCCTGGATAACACCAGACGTACGGTGGAGAAGATCGTCGCTGATAGGGCGAAGGGGATCCTGGTCATAACCGGCATAGGATCCACCCCATGTCCGCTGGAGGGTCTCAAGTCGACGCTGGACTCCATCATTCTGAACGAGATGTCATTCGGGCCAGAGGAGGAGTTGTTCATCGACGCCAAGGGTGTATCAATGCCCTCCCTGGGTCAAGCGTGGGGTACCAAGGCTTTCCTGGTGGATGGGGCGCAAGCCCAGCCCACGGGTGATGAAGCATTCATCCGTAGGGTGGAGGCGGTGCCCATGAAGGTCATGTTTGAGCCCAAAAAGGGGACGGATCAGCCTATTGATGGCATTGACGTCCCGTCCCACGCCGAGATCGACGACGTCGTCAACTACATGCGGATGGGGATGCACGACCGTGTGGGAGCCAAGAAGAGGCGGGCCATGGTCACATCTCCGCATTGGTGGGTTGACAAGATGTTGGTCACCGGCAAGTACGAGAAGGATGAGTTCGTGGCGAGGGTCATGGATCACATCGCGGACCAATACGATGGTCCGGTTGGGTCCGACCAACCAACATGGGATTTTCAAAGAATGGGTGCCGATAGCGACCGTCACCAGCCCGATGCCGCAAATTTCCGAAGGTTATCGGTGGGAAGAGCTCCCCACGACGATGAAGACGGCATATCGGACGAGGAGAAGTCTGAATCGGACCCAGAAGAGGCCTATACCGCAGTGCGGTAGGTTGTGTCTATACCGAAGCAAGCGGCTGAAGAGGCCCAGGAGAACCCGAAGGTTGCCGAGCTGAAGGAGAGGCTGATCAAGGCCTATCCGCGGCTATTCAGTGGCGTCGCCAACAAGAACCCTCCAGATCGTGGGAGGTTTGGTACAGCGAAGATCAAGCTGAAGCGGAACCCGAAGATCTATCGTCATCGGGAGTACCAACTTCAGGGCGATCGGGCCGAGGCCATGAAGAAGCTGTTGGCCGAGTTCATTGAGCGGGGATGGATCGAACCCTCCGACAGTGCGTGGGCCAGCCCAGCCTTCATCGTGCCCAAGAAGGAGAAGGGCGAGTGGAGGTTGGTGGTTGATTACAGAGGTTTGAACGAGCAGACCGAGCACGACTCGTACTCGCTTCCCCTGATCGACTCCATCCTCCAAAAGCAACAGAAAAAGCGGATTTTCACGGTGTTACACCTGAAACACGGTTATCACCAGGTGCCGCTACACCCGGACTCCGGGCCCTGCACAGCGATGTCGACGCCGCTGGGACCCATGCAGTGGAAAGTGGTGCCTATGGGTGCCAAGAATGGCAACGCCGCTTTCCAGCGCATGATGGAGGACCTACTCGGTCCTGTTCGGGACTGAGCCGATCCCTTCGTGGATGACATCATCATCGGGTCCGGTACGGCGAACATGACTGAGGACGAGCTCATCAACGCGCATGAGAAGGATCTGCGCCGAGTGCTCAGCGAGCTGGACAAGCACAACATGGTGTGCAAGCCCACCAAAGCCTCACTCTTCGTGAAGGAAGTGGAGTTCGCGGGTCACGTGGTTGGTCACGGGCAACGCCGTCCCATGCCTGGGAAACTGGCGTCCCTGCACCACTGGGAGAAGCCCCAGACCATCAGCGAACTCCGGTCCTTCATGGCGTTCTGCAATTACTATTCAGGCTACGTCCTGATGTATGCAGAACTCTCAGGGCCGCTGCACAAGATGCTGCAGGTGGTGAAGTTCGATGGCCGGAAGGGGAGCAAGAAGAAGCTTGCCTGGACCCCTGAGGCTGAGGATGCGTTCAACAGCCTGAAGGAGTGACTCCTGGGGCAGTTGGGGCTGTTCCTGGTGGACCCGGACAAGGGATTCGTGCTACGGACAGACGCTTCGGACTATGCCGTGGGGGCAGTCCTCGAGCAGATCCGAGACGACGGGTCACATGTACCCGTGGCGTTCTGGAGCCGGATCCTGGCCGAGGGCCAACGCCGAACCTGGACCGCGGGGGAGAAGGAGACGTACGCCATTGTTTGTGCGCTCAGGAAGTGGTCCGGCCACATCGAATTGCAACCGGTAGTGGTTTGCACGGACCATCAGTCCTTGCAGAGCTGGCACAAGGAGCACGTCGACACCCCCTCGGGACCGGCGGCAAGGAGGGCCCGATGGCACGAGACGTTCGCCAAGTTCAACCTCAGCGTCGTATACGTCCCGGGGAAGGACAACACTGTGGCAGATTGCCTCAGTCGGTGGGCCTACCCCGCGGGCAAGGCTTGGATGGACATATCCAGGCATGCTGACGCCGAGGAGACCGAGGAGGCCAAGCGCATCATCGAGATGGAGAAGGCCATGGAGCAAGAGGGGGTCAAGTGCTTCGTGGTGATGGCAAACCGTACGGACCTGGCCAAGTTCCGGGGTGCCCGCGTCCAGGCTATTCGAGAGGAAACCCTCGAGCAATGGATGGTGGCCCCTGTAGAGCTAGTCAGGTCGGTGCTCACAGAAGACTGGTCGGATGACTACGCGGCATCCGAGCACTGGAGCAAGTACTGGAATGCCGTGAGCGCCCCGTCGGACGACGAATGGCCCGAGAACTTGACCGAGGATGGCAACAAGTTGTTCCTCAAGGACAAGCTGCTGGTGCCCGAGAACCGAGTGGAGGAGCTCATTGACCATTGGCACAACGCCCAGCTCATGCACCATGGCCGAGACAAGATGCAGCAGGACCTGGAGTGGCGTTTCAAGTTCCCTCCGGGGTACTACGCCATCCTGGATAGGTACTGCAGCGCTTGTGCCGTGTGTCGGGCCACGAAGAGCCCCAATCACTCCACAGCGGGCAACCCGATGTATACGGCTATACCGGAGGCCCCTATGCGGTCCGTGGCCATGGATGTATTCGCCATGCCTGAGGTCACCGTGGAGGGAGAGATATACGACTGTGCCACCCTGGCGGTGGACAGGCACGGCGGGTATTTCGTGGCATTCCCGGGCAAGAAGTCCAAGAAGAAGGACAAGAAGGACAAGCATGGAGTGGGGCTGCAGGCCAAGACCGTCGCTAATGCCATGATCAGGCATTGGCTGACGATTTTTGATGTCCCAGCTGTCATCTGCAGCGATCAGGGCAGTCAATTCGTGGGGACGTGGTTCAAAACGATGTGCAAGCACATGGAGATTCGGCACGCCAAGACCGTGGCATACCACAGCCGGTCGAATGGCCGCGCTGAGGTGGCCGGGCGGCAGATGTTCGAGAAGTTCCGCCAGCTGCACATTGACGAACCGGGCAGGAACTGGTATAACTCGCTGTGGAGAGTGCTCCAAGCGTATCACGACCTTCCGGGACCCACTGGACTGTCGCCCCATCGCATCCTGTTCCTACGGGATCGAGTGTCACGCACTCTCCCGTGGATGAACCATGGCAAAGTGGCCCGGGATGCGAACGCTATGATGGCTGACGCGGACGACACGGCGGCCAAGGTGTGTAAGGCACTACAGGACGAGCATGACAAGAGGGCCAAGTACTTCAAGCAGGGGAAAGTCCAGAAGTATGCTCTCCAAGACACCGTGTGGGTGGAGCGGCACCACAAGGATGTCCTGTCCAGGCATCGGCAGGCATCCTGGTATGTGCCGGGGGTAATCGTGCGAAAGGTCGGGCAGGATGTGTATGCGGTTCGTGTTGGGGATAACAAGATCCTGGACCGCGACCATACCCAGCTTCGTCCCCGAGCATCAGCCCCCAGCGGACGTCCCGTCACCTTCGAGTTCACGGCCGGCGATGTGGACTCGGACGACGAGGGTGAGGACGACGACTTCACCGCCGAGAAGATCCTGGCGGACAAGCCGGACCCGGAGACGCCTGGGGGTAGGCTTTATAAAGTCCGTTGGAAGGGTTTCGCCGCATCCAGGGATTCGTGGGAGCCTCCGAGCAGTTTTGTGCCGAGGTACACCACGGTCTGGATGGACTACCTGAAGAAAAAGAACATTTCTTTGGATGTCAAGGACGTGTTGGTCCACTTGGTAGCTGCTGTAGCACCATAATGGATCCCCCTTGGCATTTTGTTTGTTTCTGTGATTGAGGAGACGGGTGAGGGCGTTCATCCGGGGATTTTTCGGCCTTGATTGGCCATCTACCCCCTTCACTCGATCTCCACATATATATTTCACTGTGGTATACGTATTTAGATCGATCGACGACGTTTCTCTATCTTTGATCCCCTTGGTCCATGTTGTAGATCAAGAGGAGACCGGATATGGCGTAGGGCACTGATTATCAGTGTCCTCACCCCTCCCTTGGGGCATGGTGGACGCCTACGACGTGTGTGGGGCCTCCATGTGTCCTTGGGACATTGGGGGGGGGGGTTGGAGCCCATTGGGGTCCTCCCCTCCTCTCTTCAATGACTTCCGAGCGGTAACAACGCTCTGAGAAGGGGGGTGAAGCCGGTTCGGACCCCCGTGGCCATTCTGGGGTCACTTGGGGTGTGTATCTATGTGCCGGCATGCCGCCATTGTCTGATATCATACTCTCCCGTCCACCTGAACTAACCCGATGTGATAGTGTGATAGGTTTGGCCATTCCGGCTACGAGCGGCCATATTCAGTACCGAGGCACCGCCAGCGGAGATTTATATATCAGAATATCAGGAATCAACAGGGCTTTATTATCATGATGTTTCCGTAATTTTTCAGCCTTTCGTTCTGATGGTCAATGTATCGGCGACCGTCAGTTGGCTCGCGATTTTGCGTTAACCGATTGGTTAACTGTTATTTCCAGATATTTTGGCGGATACTCCGTTGAAGGGTCAGATTTCATCAGTAAAGGGTTCGTTGCTTCCGCAATTTTCTAAATAAGCACTCGAAATTTTAATCTGAATTTTTCGCGATGTCGAAATCAGATTTTCGACCTCGACATCGCCGCACTTGATTTGGACTTCTTCGAGTGATCATACTCTTTTCCCTATGGTCGAATCAGGTTTTCCTTATACTTGCCACCCATTTGACTTGGAGATATAAGGGAAACGAAAGTGAATCGTGGGACCACTTTGAAGGGCCATATCTACGCGCGAGTGTGAGGAAAGAGAATAAGGAAGGTTGGGTTGCAAGCCCCTTAGTCTCAACTTAATTTAGAAAGCATCAAACGCCCTTGGTGTGTACACATGCCCGGTGTAGCAAGGGATAATGGTCAAGAGGGTATAAAGTGAGATATAACTCTTGGACCGTGCAACTGAATATTTTAATGCGAATTTCGAGTGTACCGCATGAGTGTTGGGGTTGCATAGATACTTTTCTTTGGGTTCCCACGTACTTTTAACGTGAAGTTATGTCCATGGAGGGGCATGGCATACCATGGTGGGAGCCACTTATTGAGAATATGTGTTATATGCATGGTATGTGCTTTGATATGCTCACGCCCATGTTATATATCTTCGTGTGGCCGAAGAGATGGGGAGCCACACGTGACAAGGGCTTTGCCCATGTCCGAATTGTGGAATTCAAAGCGCTAGACTAAGTCTACCGCATATGTATTGCTCATGGTATGTTTGGCAAAGAGATCCATGAGTGCACTCCCATTTTCATGGGGCATGTAGATACGAGTGGCAAAGGTATCTCCATGCGCCCGATTGGGGATCCAAGTGGGGGAATTGTTCGCAAATGGTTCCAATCATTTGTGTATTGAACCATGAGCGGATATCATGGGTGAGCATAGAGACATACTATCATGACAACTTTGTATTTGGTCATATTTTCATGTTTTTGACCTCAATCTTTGCTCATTTTTGCGTTTTGTGTACTTACTTGGTCGGCAAACAGCAAGAAGCCTATGGAGAGTCGAACCATGGTATGTTGTTCATATGTTGGCATATGCTTTGGAGTTGAACACCATCATATGCCGGATCGCGTACTCCATTTGGCTCGGCGCACGAAGGATTACAAGAATTGGTCTCAAGATCATGGGGTGACTTGGGCAGTGCGTGGTGCCCATATCCGAAGGGGTTTCGAGGGTAAAGTGGGGATGTACATGGGCATTGACCTTTGGTCTATATCCTCCATGAATATTAGACTTCGATTCCATGCATGCTATGAGCCTTCGGATAAGTGGTAACTTCAATTTTGAGCATATATTTGATATATGGCCAATATGGTGTGAATTGGCAGTTTTTTGGCATGTTATGAGTTCAAACTCATGGGGCATATCTCCAAGCCCATTCGACTCCAAGTCCAACCAAGGTTATGTCAGGGTAGGGCATGGTCTTGAGGGCCACTCTAGGCCATGACACGCAACCCCCCATATTGGACTAGGATTTAGAGGCTTGGGAGTGAACACATTTTTGGGGTTTGTGTATTGACTTGTGACACATGGCTTTCAGCCATCTCATTTGACCTGGTTCAGGGCAATATGTTGGTGAGTCAAGGGAAGGTCTTGAGTCCAGGGAATGAGGGGTTTATGGCTGAGAATGTGTATGTTAACCTCTTTCCCCAACTTTGCTTTATTTGTGTTCATATGCCAATTTCAGGGCTTTCTTCCTTGCTGCAATTCTTGTACATGCCCGCCATCGTGAGACGACCGATGTGCTGAACGAAAGCCCGCAGCCTGATTTGAATTGTGAATTGGGTTATTGCTATACTTGTGGGATCTGGTTGCTGTTCAGGGTTGAAGGAGGATTACATTTTCTATATTTTTGGATTTGGACCCTGGATTTTGAGGATTTTGAGAAATGCAATCGTTGATCCGGAGCGAGTCAGCAGGGGTGACAGGCGGAAGGGGCACAGCGGGGGCCGGTCCTGGTAGGGACCTTCTTTAGGAGGCAGGACCCAACTCCACACCGGCTCTGAGAGCTAGCACTGGAAGCAGGGCACAAAAAGAGGCAAAACCAAAAATCAGAGGTTACCCACTTCAACACCCTCTCCCGCCAAGGCAAAGGTGATACCAAGGATTCCATGTGGGCACATCCAAAGCGCATCAGTCCAATCCTAAGCCCGCTGGATATCTGAGTCTGTCTCCCTGACTCCACGACACTGCAACAAGACTGGTGGAATCCACGAAATGGTGAAATTCCAATCCGGGAAAAACAAGGGAGAAAAGAATGCCAATAACTCTGAAATAAGGTTAGGCTAAGGTCCAGATAAGTGCATGCACAAAGTAGGTAGCTAGATATCTTTGGGAGCTCGGGATGCCTCTTTTGACAATGCAGGAAGAAGGTCTTACCAAGGGGACATCCTGTCCCTCCGGCTGCCCTAGTTCAGGTGCCTCTTAACCCGCTCCTGCAGGTGCTTGGGAAGGCAGTGTCGCGGCCAGCCGGTCCAGGTGTCCCAGGTGGGAGAGTGTCCCCACATGTGTCCATGGGTAGGGCCACATGCCCCCTCCTTTGGGTGGCAGCTCTGGGGGCTGCCCAGCCGTGTGGAGTATCTCTCACCACAAGGGGTATTGCTCCCGCTAGTCTACGGTACGACCGCCTCACCGTTGTGTCTTGAGTTGCGGGGCCTCTCTGCTTGGCAGTTGACGCCCTCCTGGACTCTGTACCGGCTGGCCTGTCAACGGTTGCTTCCATGGCTCCGGTTGACGTTTTGCATGATCCCCGATACAGCCTGGCCGGGGTCGGACCAGTGGCCTTGGGGTACCGCCCCTGCTGCTGGTCTGGTGAGTGAACTGGGTCGCCCCAGTGCGTCCGACCCATGGGGTGTTGGTACTTTCCTGTCCCTCGGCCGCCCTACGTGTGCACGTGTGTGCAGTGTCCTGCGCCACTTGGCTCCTGTTCACCGGTGTGCCCGCTCGGTGCGTTGTTTTGCTTGTGCGGTGTCCTGGGCCATTTGGCTCCTGTTCACCGCTGTGCCTGCTGGGTGTGTTGTGTTGCATGTGCGGTGTCCTGGGCCACTTGGCTCCTCTTCACCGGTGTTTCCGCTTGGTGCGTTGTTGTGCTTGTGTGGTGTCCTGGGCCACTGGCTCCTGTTCACCGGTGTGCCCGCTCGGTGCGTTGTTTTGCTTGTGCGGTGTCCTGGGCCACTTGGCTCCTGTTCACCGGTGTGCGCGCGTGGTTTGTTGTGTTGCGTGTGCGTTGTCCTGGGCCACTTGGCTCCTTTTCACCGGGGTGCCCGCGTGGTTTGTTGTGTTGCGTCTGTGGTGTCCCGGGCCACTTGGCTCCTGTTCACGGGTGTGCCTGCTTGGTGCGTTGTTTTGCTTGTGCGGTGTCCTGGGCTACTTGGCTCCTGTTCAACGGTGTGCCCGCTCGGCGCGTTGTTTTGCTTGTGCGGTGACTTGGGCCACTTGGCTCCTGTTCACCAGTGTGCCCGCGTGGTTTGATGTGTTGTGTCTGCGGTGTCCTGGGCCACTTGGCTCCTGTTCACCGGTGTGCCCGCGTGACTTGTTGAGTTGTGTGTGCGGTGTCCTGGGCCACTTCACTCCTGTTCACTGGTGTGCCGGCGTGGTGCGTTGTTTTGCTTTTGCGGTGTCCTGGGCCACTTGGCTCCTGTTCACCGGTGTGCCCGCTCGATGCGTTGCTTTGCGTGTGCGGTGTCCTGCGCCACTTGGCTCCTGTTCACCGGTGTGCGCGCGTGGTTTGTTGTGTTGCGTGTGCGGTGACCTGTGCCACTTGGCTCCTGTTCGCCAGTGTGCCCGCTCGGTGGGATGCTTTGCTTGTGCGGTGTCCTGGGCCATTTGGCTCCTGTTCACCTGTGTGCCTGCTCGGTGTGATGTGTTGTGTGTGCGGTGTCCTTGAATACTTAGCTCCTGTTCACCGATGTGCCCGCTCGGTGCGTTGCTTTGCGTGTGCAGTGTCATGGGCCACTTGGCTCCTGTTCACCGGTGAGCCCGCTCGGTGCGTTGCTTTGTTGGTGCGGTGTCCTGGACTACTTGGCTCGTGTTCACCGGTGTGCCCGCTCGGTTCGTTACTTTGCATGTGCGGTGTCCTGGGCTACTTGGCACCTGTTCACCGATGTGCCCGCTCGGTGTGTTGTGTTGCGTGTGCGGTGCCCTGGGCCACCTGCCTCCTGTTCACCAGTGCGCCCGCTCGGTGCGTTGCTTTGTTGGTGTGGTGTCCTGGGCCATCTGGCTCCTGTTCGCCGGTGTGCCCGCTCGGATCGTTACTTTGCATGTGCGGTGTCCTGGGCTACTTGGCTCCTGCTCACCAGTGTGCCCGCCTGGTGTGTTGTGTTGCGTGTGCGGTGCCCTGGGCCACCTGGCTCCTGTTCACCGGTGCGCCCGCTCGGTGCGTTGCTTTGTTGGTGTGGTGTCCTGGGCCACTTGGCTCCTGTTCACCGGTGTGCCCGCTCGGTGCATTGCTTTGCGTGTGCAGTGTCCTGGGTCAGTTGGCTCCTGTTCACCCGTGTGCCCGCTCGGTGCGTTGTGTTGTGTATGCGGTGGCCTCGGCCAATTGCATCCTGTTCACCGGTGTGCCCGCTCGGTGCGATGCTTTGCATGTGCAGGGTCCTGGGCCACTTGAGTCCTGTTCACCGGTGTGCCCGCTGTGTGTGCTGTCCTGTGCATGCGGTGTCCTGGCCTCTTGGCTCCTGTTCAACGGTGTGCCCGCTCGGTGTGTTGTGTGGCGTGTAGGGTGTCCTGGACCCCTTGGCTCTTGTTCACTGGTGTGCTCGCTTGGTGTGTTGTGCTGTGGGTTGCGTGTGCGGGGCGTCGCTGCGGGGCGCACACTCGTTCATCCAGTCAGCGGCTATTCGTAGCCGGCAGGGGCTGGGTACCCTCCTGGCGCACAGTCGTCCGTCCAGACGGCGGCTGTTCGGTAGCCGGCACGGGCTGAGTTCGCCCCCTGGCACGCACACATCCGTTCTGACGGCGGCTGTTCGTAAGCGGCAGGGGCTGGGTACCCTCCGGGCGCACACTCGTCCGTCCAGACGGCGGCAGTTCCGTAGCTGGCAGGGGCTGCGTTCGCTGCCGGGCGCCCACTCATCCGTCCTGACGGCGGCTGGTGTGCTTGGCACCTGTCCTGGTGCCCTGGTTCGTTGCGTGTTGTGCGCGCTCACCGGGTTTGCGACAACCAGCGGCCGTTGCTGGTTGGCACCTGTCCGTGTGCCTTGGTTCCGGCCGGCGGCGTGCCTCTCTGGCGTGCGTCGTGGCCCCGCGTGGTGCGCCGTGCCTCGTCCGGTTTGGTCGCTCTCGGTGCTCCGGTCGGCTTTCCCGACGCCGTGGTGCCTTTCCCCACCCCGGGGGATTGCGCCCCCAGCTTTACTGGGTGGCTGCGCGGGGCACGCGGAGGCCAGACGAGAACCGGGCTCATTGTGCCTGCCGCTGGCCCCCGCCGAGGCAGGGGTGCTGGGCTCGCTTCGCGTCCTAACCGTTCGGGGCCCTGCGATGGGGTTGTCTCTGGCAGGTTCCTCCGGCATCGGTCTTGGGCTGCGTGCGCTGCGGTGGTTTGGGTGTATGGACCCCGTCACTGACGCGTCCGGCTTCCTGTACCGTCCGTCGTTCGACGGGGGACTCGGCCGGTGCACCGGGGCTGTTTTGTGTGGACGCCAACATCTCCCCTTGCGGGTCGGAGGACGCCACGCCCGGGTCCTGTGCGTGTGTGTGTGTGCTTGTCCGTCCTGGTCGGGTCGGGCGGGCCGGCCTCCCGGGCGCGTTCTGGTGCGCCTCACCTTTTCCTCTGGTCCCTTTTTCTTTCTGCTTTGCTCGGCCCCCTCCAGGCAGGGGTTGCTGCTTTCTTCATCCTTTGTTTGCCCTCCCCCCCCCTTTTCTTTGTTTTTTTTTGTTTTTTTTTCTGTTGTTGTTTTCCGGGCGCCTTCTTTGTCTCTTGCTTTTCTTGGTTTCCGGCCCCGGGTGCCCGGGGCCTTCGCGCTGTGTGTTGTTTGTTTTGTTGGCCTCCCGCTTCTCGGCTCTGCATGCGCTCTCTTTTGTGTCTCCCGCCTGGCCGTTGGCTGCTCCCTAGTGGTTGCTGCCCCCCCTCCTCCCCTTTTTTGTCTCGCGGCTTTGGTTGCCGCCGCTCCGTGCCTTGTTTTTTTTTTCCTTCCTTTGCGCCCCTGTTGTTTCCGGCTTTCTCTGGTTTCCGGCCCCGACTGCCCTGGGCCTTGGGGTGGTGTGTGGTTTGTTTTGTTGGCCTCCCGCTTCTGGGCTCTCTGTGCGCTCACGCCTCTTTTGTGTCTCCCGCCTGGCCGTTGGCTGCTCCCTCCTGGTTGCTGCCCCCCCCCCACCCTCCCCTTTTGTGTTTCGCGGTTTTCGTCGCTGCTGCTCGCTGCTCTGTTTTTTTTTCCTGCGTTGTGCCCCCCCGTTGTCTCTGGCTTTCTCTGGTTTCCGGCCCCGGGTGCCCTGGGCCTTGGCGCTGTGTGTTGTTTGTTTTGTGGGCCTCCCGTTTCTCGGCTCTCTGTGCGCTCTCGCCTCGCTTGCGTTTCCCGCCTGGCCGTCGGCTGCTCCCTGGTGGTTGCTGCCCCCCCCACTGCTTTGTGTCTCGCGGTTTTCGTCGCTGCCGCTCCGTGCGCAGTTTTTTTATTCCCTGCGTTGTGCGCATCCGTTCTCTCTGGCTTTCGCGGGTTTCCGGCCCCAGGTGCCTTGGGCCTCGGCGCTGTGCGTTGTTTGCTTTGTTGGCCTCCCGCTTCTTGGCTCCCTGTGCGCTCTTGCCTCTTTCCTGTTTCCCCCCTGGCCGTTGGCTGCTCCCTGGTGGTTGCTGCCCCCCCCCCCCCCCCCCCCCTGTTGTGTCTCGCAGTTTTCGTCGCTGCCGCTCGGTGCTGTATGCCCCGTGCTGTGCTGTGCTGTCTGTCCCTGGGTGCGATGCTGCGCCGCGCTGCTGCGCATTGTGCCGCCGGGTGTTGTGCTGTTGTGTGCTGTGTTGTTTTGTTGGGCTGGTTTGGTTCCGCTGCTTGTTGTGCCGTGCCCTCTGGCGCTGCCCGTCGCCCTGGGGCCCTGTGCTTTGCAGCGCTGTGTTTTGCGGTGTTCCCTCGCGCTGTGTCGCCTGTGCTGTGTGTGTTTTGTCGGGATGTGTTGATGCGCGCTGTTGTTCGCCGCTCTGCTTTGTGCTGCGTGTGTCCTGGGGTGCCGTGCTGTGCGTTCCCTGTCCTCACCACTCTGTGCAGTGCTGTGCCTCGCTGCGCTGGTGCGCTTGTGTTGTGCTGTTCCTGTGGTGCGTGCTATTGCTGGCGCCTGGTGCTGTGGTGCGCTGCTGTCCGTTGTGCTGTTTCCTTTGGTGTTCTGTGGTGCAGTGCGGAGTCTGGTGGCCCGTGGGTGTCTGCTGGTGGCGTGTTTCGGTGTCGGTGTCCCTGTCTGGCCGCGTGGTCTGCTTCCCTGTGGTTGGTGTGGTTTGCTGTGGTGCCCTGCTCCCCTGTGTCGTGTTCTGTGGTGCTGTGGTATCACGTGGTGCTGTGCTGTTGTGCTCTGCTGTCGTTTTGCGGTGCTGTTGGTGCTTGCTTTGCCCTCCTGTGGCCTGTCGTGTTGTGCTGTGTTGTGCTGTTGGTTGGCTGTGCTGATTTTTGCCCAGTGGTGGCGTCTGCGTGCTGTGGTGCTCTTTCCCTCCCTGCCGGCATTACCAGGCCCCAGAAGCGGGGGTCCAGTGCCCACACACTGACTGTGCTTCCTCCCCAAATATCCCAACTCAATTTCCCTTGGGGCAGGAGATGGCCCCACCACACCACCGTACGGGGGGGGGGGGCGTCCTGGGTGCCTATAAGACTTAGGCCCCAGAAATTCTGTGGAAAAGGGGGTAAAGTGGTATATCACCCATACCACCTCAGGATCCCATATCCCAAAGAGAAACAAGCGTAGTTGGGGGTAGCCAAGACCTTCACCCTGACACACGTCGAGAGGCAGGACCCAACTCGACACCGGGTCTGAGACCTAGCATGGGAAGCAGGGCACAAAAACAGGCAAAACCAAAAATCAGAGGTTACCCACTTCAAGACCCTCTCCCGCCAAGGCAAAGGGGATACCAAGGATTCCATGTGGGCACATCCGAAGCGCATCAGTCCAATCGTAAGCCCGCTGGATATCAGAGTCTGTCTCCCCGACTCCACGACACTGCAACAAGACTGGTGGAATCCACGAAATGGTGAAATTCCAATTTGGGAAAAATAAGGGAGAAAAGAATGCCAATAACTCTGACATAACAATAGTCTAAGGTCCAGATAGGTGCATGCACAAAGGATGTGGGGAGACGTTGATCGTCCTAGAGGTGCTGGCCCTACTCCTCCCTCAAGTTGGAACATGGCAACCAACTTCAATACCCACTTTTTGAGGTCATTTTTGGGAACCTCAAAAAGAGCTTATGTACACATTCCTGAGTCAGAAATGAAGTCAGAATTAGGGGTGATATATGGGTTTGGTCGGATCTCATAAGGGTCGGCCATAAGCCAAAGTCCCCAAATATGGGGAATACACACTGATGAGACGCCATGGGTGAACTGTTGGCCCAAATCCAGAAGATGGCCTAACGTTCCCATGGCCCAGAAGAGACGTCATGAAATTTGGAATTTTGAAAGAAATTCCAGAGAAAATTCAAAACAGTGAACTTATGTACCTGTAACCTTCCAACAAAGGCTCAATACAACGTAGGGAGCACCGTTGAAACATAGAAAAAGACCCCCAGGTCTTACTCCTCATGGGTTCTTTACTGTTTACCCCCCAAGTGACTACATGACAGGCTGGTTTTCAGGGTCCATAATGTACATCTCTCGGACCATGTAATGCCACTATCCTATACACTTCGCAAACTTGGTTCCAATGACTTGGTTATGTTACAAAGCATTCCAAGACAAGTTCAAATACCCAAAGTAGACACATTGGGGAGGTCTCGGGTCAACGATCAAGAAGATTTGGCCAAAAGACTTAAAAGAACCAAGTAGATGAAGTGAACAACCAACTTTTGCAATCTCCAAAGGGTTTTAGAGATTGCAATCGTGTGGCAAACCCAAAGTGAGTTATAACCAAGTAAATGAATGGCCCTACAGTGGAAAGCATGTTCTTTCATTGGAATCTACACCTGGGTTCGAACTCAACATGTACATGAAGATATGAGTTCCAAAGTTTAACACATGGACTGAGTAAATTTCGGCAATGTGCTCATGACCAAATTTACTACAAGCGGCAATGGGCAAAAACTACACATGAATTGTTGATTGTAGCGCAAAGACGAAAATGGGTGATGCCCCATGTTAACCATCTATAGGAAGTAGGGACCATGGAGACCACAAATGATTGAAAGTTGGACCAAAACCTCAACGGTAGTGGGTCTCCATGGTCATCACAAGTGAACACATGAAAAACATTTCAAGACACAATCACTAAAATTCATGTCTGACCCTATGTACAATGATGCACAGCCCAACAAAGTGCATTATCGAAAGTAAACACAGGCCACAACACGCACAAGCAATTCTTAGACTCGAACTCGACGCGGGCTCGGAGATCGAAGCTCAAAAAGTAGGCCCATGAAAGGCCAAAAATGAGTAATGTTTGGCATAACAATAATATGCCAAAATGAGCTCAAAAAACTTTAAAAATTTGAAGTAAATGATGTCAAAAGCGTCGAAACCCGACCAAAACGTGAACATATATTGTTTGTACACACCAGGTACGGGCAAAATGAGCTCTTGCTTATTTTCCGTCCCCACTATATCTTGGAGATATAGTGGCGAACTTTGAGCACATGAAAACAAGGTGCCCAAAGTCTGGAAACGAAAATTGACATCAAAGTTTGCCAATGATTCAATGAAACTTGAACGAAGTGATGGAAGGACCAGAGACTTGTCATTACTACGTCAAAAGAAAATTACGTAAAAACTCGACAATGACGCCACACACTGACTCAAAAAAGTGGCATCATGAAGGACACAAAAATGCACTCTTCATGCATGAAAGTCTCACCATGGAGTGTCGTGACCCACCACGACCATATCTGGACATTGCAAAGGGAAGGGAAGGCAAACCAAAATGATTACTAATATTAACATCAACCTGGAATCAATGAATTCAACATGACCTTGAGATTCACCATAGGTTGTTCACCACAACCAAAACTCAATTCAATCCTAATAATTAAGGCACATCTCCAAACTGGCTTGCAACTCACACAAACAAATAACATACCATTGCAGAGGAGAGTCATGGGATTCCATTGAATCTCTCCTCAAGAGAAACGGATGAAAATCTCAATTTACGGTTAGGCAGGAGTGAGTAAATGAAATGCATAAGATATGCATGCCATGCCTAATCCAACAAAGGGGGGTAAAGGAAAGAGGCACCGTAGGGTGCCAGCAACGATGCCTAAGCTATCTATATACTTTACATGGCTGGGCACCATGACGTTGAGGGGTTTTCGACAATTGTGGCAGCGAAGCCCAAACTTTTAATTCCCTATTATAAACTAAGTGTTGACTATTACAACCATGCAGTCAGAATTGAATCACCTCAACAGGCTGGACTTGCCGTAAAGGCAAGTTCATGGTCTGGCGATTTGGGTCGCCGGATCCCAACTGGCCGTTCGCCCGCGGATTAGGGACGCCAGTTCACCACCAGGCCGCTGCCAATATCTACCTTCTGTACCTATGCAAATTTAAGGCAAAGTCGAATAGGTATCAACAGGGCAATGAATTCTATGATGACTGATACAATAGCGGCGGAAAAACACGTCGAGTTCTCCGATATCCCTACTGCAGGCTCAGGTCAAAAATGCCATGAAAGGGAAGGTTCAGGGGGGATGAAGGATAATCATATCCTCTATCGAATCTCATAGTATGGGCCTATAATAGCCTACACAAAGGGATGAGGGGGGTCAGCACAAAGAGGAGTATGTGTCCCCATAACCAGGGATCAGGCCCCACAGGGGGGACCGGGGGTGCAAGGCATGACGGAAACAAAACACTCCCCTCCCTAGCTCAACGACACCGTTGAAGCGAAAAAAACAAAGGTGGTGACGTCGTGACCTAGAACCAGGAAAAAACAGGGATGGGATGGGTGGGTTTAACACTTCACCTACGGCTCAAATCGATTTACACTCCCCTCCCCAGCCCAGCAATCGTGCGGGCGAAAACAGACACGGAAAAACAATTTTAGCTGTGTGGCCTCCTCCTGCCCATCAGTGCTTCTGTTGGTCTGAACCATCAGGTTAGCACGACAACCTAATGCAGTTCTACACATTCGAATAGAAAAACTAACAACACAGAAAGTCAAGCAGTCGCAACTCAAGGTATGCTGTGACAGGAGGAAATGGTTCAGGCATGCCATCATTATCCTTCGTCCAGCACCTACCCAGATTGGAGAATGCATGTTCTATCAAGAAATGGCTGCCCACTTCCATGAAGGAAAGTTTCACGTGCCAACATTGGGTGAAAAAATAGAAACAGATAACAGTCCATTCAGTGCGCCCGGACCCATACCTGAAGTGGGCGTTAGATCCCATCAATCCCAGCAATGCAGAGAAGAACAATGTAGAGATTGCTACTGATCATCCAGGATCAGTCAGGATTCAGGATAGAGGTACTGCAGAGGGTATGCCAGCGCCTGCAGTGCCTGGATTCAGTCAGACTACTTGCAGCATGCATATTTCAGTCAGAATACTCAACATACCTTACTTCACTTTCATTCAGGGACACCAAACGTTCCTGTACTCATACAACAAGCAGTGCTGTTCACAGCCACAGCCTCCGAAAGAGCTTACATTAGAGGGACGCTTTGAGGTGCCTGCTTAGCCATGGCGGCTCTGTGGACAAACTCAAGAAGTTGCTGCGACTTCTTATGCACCTCAGACTGGTGCAGTGTCACCCCCCTGCAGCTGCCAGGTTTCTGGCCGATATCTGGGTTCACATGTCCATATCCCCTCGTGACCCTATCCCTGGTTATCCAGCCATGGGATTGTACAAGAACTGACCCAACTTGGTCATCAGTGGATCTTCCGGGCCGGTCTGACTCAATGAGATTACACTGCTGCAGTGCAGAACAGACTCTTCAGGGCCTCTGGGTGTTGGTGCTGCACCAGAAGGCCAGAAACGTAATCTTAACAGCCCATGTGTTGGGGGTGTCCACAGCCCCCGTGGCTGCAACCTGCGCAGTGTATTGGGGTCTGGACTCCACTCCGACAATAAATGTGCTGCCTAACTACACTTATATGGTGGGTGCTCCGCATATGGGGGCGTGCACTTGACTGCACTACCCAGCGCGTCCCGCTGTTTGCAGTCCAACAACCTGTTTCTTCTCTGATTGGCCCTTTTAGTTGTGTTTCGGTGTTGGCAACCCCGAACAAGGGAACTGCTGCAGTTTGGGAGCCAATTTCAGGCAGACATAGGCTGGACAATACCATGTGATGCTGCCAGTCTGACCCTATCCGCCCAGGCTGGTGGCCTGGGCGTGTTAGCTCCATACGGACAGCAATTGTGACTGTATATGTATCATTGGGAGATGGGTTGAGCGCCCATCTCCTGTGGTAGAGGAAGAGAGATCAGGGTCGGCGTATGGACCAAGGGTATGAAGGTCGTACCGCTTCAACTCCGACCCTGATGGTGTGATGGACTACTTTCGCATAACGGCTTCCCTTGGATCCTGAAATATATCCTGCTGAATGTATTTACTCTGGGTGTACGAACCCCTGCCTGCAGGACAGGGGAATACAGAAGATTGTGACATACCTATGCAGACAGAGAAGAAAAAAAAATACCTACACGTTCCCCAGAGCCCCAGAGACTTGCAACTGGGCGGTCTGGTTTCCAGATCCCCAGATACTTGCACCTGGGCGGTCTAGTTTGGCACTGTGGGTAGGCAGCGCCCACAGTGTGATGTCAGGACACCTCAGAACACAGTCAACACACCACTGCTACACCCGAAAGCAGGTCACACTTGGCTCAGGCAGGCAGGCAGAAATCAGCCGTCCACATAAAGCCTACACTTGGGGGCGTTGTGAGAAGACGACCCCAGACCGGTTATTCCCCTAAGGTTCACTTGGGGTTCCCACTTGGTTCAGGTCCTCCAGACCCTCGCAGGGTAACCGCAAGGCTGTACGTGTTGGCACTCTTGGACGATGAGTGAGTGCATCCATAAGGTAGATTGTCCGTCAACCCGGGATGAATAGACCTTGCTGGATCTGGTGGGCCCCCACTGGAGGACATTGTTCACCCCCTGCTGCCAAGAACACTACTCACAAGCACTCCAGCCGCCAAATGACACATTCAGCGGTGTTCAAGTGGACTGATGGAGCAGTTGAACGCGGTCTCCTAAGAGGCCCCGATTGGGGCTAAGCTGGACGGCAGGACATCGTCCTGAGGGTCCCTAAGTTCCATGACAGTGACGATCATGGCACCACGCTCATGCCCACCTCGGTCCCATGGGCATCCAACCCGGCCCATGCACTCATCGGGCAGAGTGAACCCTACGGAACCTTCATCAGCCGAGCAAGACTTAAATCCTGCTCAGGGACAGCCAATCCTGGCAAGGTGCCATACCCTGGGCATCAGACCCACATACCAATGTGACAGCCCCCCCTTTACAACAGAATCCATTAGGGTAAAAGAGTCAGAAACAGGAAACAGGAGCGCAAACAGACAGAGCGCGCGCAGTTGGACAGGAAGCACGCGCACGAAGACAGCAAAGAGATTGCGTTGCAGTTTCACAGGATATTATCGCATGCAGGACACGCCTGAAAGATTATATTTTTATTATAGAAAATTGCTGAGTGTCATGTATTTTTTTCGGCATGCATAGTTTAGCTTGCTGTTGGCAGGCCCTGCAGTATTTTGTTTTGCAGGCATGCTAAATGAACACTCTGTTCATTTATTGTAATCATGAATGACGCTCATCCTGCTCGCGTTGTGGGATACTCAGGAAGGAGTTCGGAAGGATGAAGGAAATTTTCGGAAGTTGATTTTGAAAAACTAAGAGAACTCACGGAGAAAGAGCCAGAACCCAAATATACCCCAACGGTAGATTTACATTCATTTAGCTTCGAAAAGGACGCGGGCGGACAGAGAATGAGTGATCATGGCATAGCCGAGAGCATCCATCAGGATGCGTGCACTGTTGCCAAGAGGGATGCGTGCCCCGTTGCCAGGAAGGATGCGAGCACTGTTGCCAAGAAGGATGCGTGCACTGCTGTCAAGAAGGATGCGCGTGCTGCTGACAAGGGGGGTTTTGCGGTGACGGCCCAGAAGAAGAAGAAAGAGCCGCCGGAGTACGGGGACGTTGAAGACAGCCTACAGGAGGCCATTGTGGAGATGCTGATTGCAAGAAAGGCGCAGGCACGAGTGCGCACCGTTCAAGGACAACCCGTAACAGCAGCAGGTCAGGAGTTTATGACCATCCCTGACAGGCGCCGGCAAATGTTGGAAGATTGCGACAAGTTCTTCAAGGATAGTCCACGCACACGAGCGTGCTGCCAATACGACTGCAGGCAGCGCACGAGGTATCACAGTGACATTGCGTTCGTGTATGGAGGTGTGCTGAGGTGCATCGTGACAGGAGTGGCGTTGATCATACCCGAAGATAAGGAGTCAGCCAGCAGTGGCCAGCAGACGACAAGGAGACTGGTGACGCTCGAGGAATTGAAGCGCAAACAAGATCGCCGACGAGAGTGGTATGAGTGGCACGGGAAAGACAAGCCGCACGTCGCGGCACATGTCTTTCGTCAGTTCGAATGGGAACAGCGCCAACTCGAGGCTTGGGAGAAGGAGAAAGACAAACAAATGAAGGCACCGCAGAGGAGCGCCGGTGAACACCAAGAACGTGACAGGCCAACGGCGCACACGTCCCTGTTCAACGAGGTGACAGGAAGCCCCTGTCCAGGCCATGAACACCAAGCGCGACGCCCCTGGCAGGCAAGTACGAATGTGGAGCGGGTCGAACGCGTGGGAGTTCGTGACGCGGCCACTGTGGACAATGGACCAGTTTCCAGAGGCGAAAGGATCGAGGAGTGCGCCCAACGAAGGCAGAACGACAGCGACGAAGACTACAAGAGAGGAGTTCCTAAGGAACTAAAGGTGGTAATGATGCATCCCCTGTGCAGCTTATTTATTCCAACTTACACGGCTATGTCGGCTTGTGCTGACAGTTTAGTTCTCTTTCTTTGCGTTTTCTACAATGTGAACATACACCGAGTGGGGAGCCAGATGGCAGGCCACAAAACAACGCAGTTATATGATTTTTGCCTGCTCAGGAAGGTCAGATGGCTTGCCACGGCGCCTGAGCCGGCAGGAGGGGTTGGGACACATACACATGCTGGACAGAATCGCCACAGAGGGGGCCCGGGAAGCCCCCTTTCCTTGGGCAGGCCCCCGCCACGGTTTTTGTTGGTGCGGACCAGATGGGGCAGGGGATTGCCAAAACAGCCCGGGGATCGTACAAGCATCAACCCCTCGGCTGGGAAATGGGAATGTGGCTGCAGAGGCCGTTCCATTTTTTTTTACACCGGAGAAACCCCAGAAGGGGCAAGTAACGTCAGTAGAAGACACAAGCCCAGGGTCACGGGAAGCAGCGCTTGGGTTTCCCCTTGGTGTCAGGGGAGGGCAGAATTCCCCTCCAGGATCCCCAGACACGAGAGGGTAAGGCCAGAACCCATGACAGCGGACTGTGTGCACAGCATGGCGATCAGCCACCAGGGAAGCTTTAATTCCACACCAACAGGGGACTTCACAGCTCAATTCTTTTACACTTACGACAACACACAACTCTTGCTGACAGGGACGCCCCCCCCCCTCCCCACAGTGAAGAGTCAGATGGCATGCCACGGCACTGCTGACGGGAGTGGTGCTGCACAGCACTGGAGATGGTGACCAGAGACCCAACTGCATACATGTATGAGATAGTCCAGGCATTACTGGACTTTAAGCCCAGCTTTGCGCCAGGTTTTACTGCTTTGTCCGCGGTGGAAAGCCCCCAAGCAGCCCAGGCACCACGGGACACTGCACGTTCTGCAGAGTGCCTTGCACTATGCCCATTACCTTGTTGTTGTAGTCTTTTTGACCAAGTCAAGCAACAGCAATACCCGTACCGAAGGTCAGGACACACTGGGTTCAGTATATCCGCATGAATGGCAGTGCACTGCAGTCTCTTCTGAAAGGCAGGGCTCATCTTTTTCTGTGTACTGCTGGTTTGTGCAAGGGTGCTGTTTGCAGGCTGTCCGTTGTAGGTATTTCTGGATTTGTTTTTTTTTTGTGTTTTTTTGTGTTTTCGTTTTGTCAGCAACTACGAAATTGCTGACTGTCGCGAGATGTGTGCAGGTGGCCCATGCTACGAATTTTGCGGACCACGACGTAGTAGGTGCAATGTCAATGGTAAACAGTATAGAGAGAACCAAACTCAGTGGGGTAGTTTACAGGGACATAAGGCCCATGAAGGACCACAAGGAGTTTGGGGTAGGTAAGGTAAGTGAGACAGATGCCAGGGTATCAGTTTTTATTTCAAACATTTCAGGGGTCTACTGTTGGTGCCCCCATGAAACACTTTGGGAGGGGAGTGCAATACCCTGGGCATCAGACCCACACACCAATGTGACAGCACCCCCTTTAGAACAGAATCCAGTGGGGTAAAAGAGTCAGAAACAGGAAACAGGAGCGCAAACAGACAGAGCGCGCACACTTTGACAGGAAGCACGCGCACGGAGACAGCACAGAGATTGCGTTGCAGTTTCACAGGATATTATCGCATGCAGGACACGCCTGAAAGATTATATTTTCATTTTAGAAAATTGCTGAGTGTTATGTATATTTTTCGGCATGCATAGTTTAGCTTGCTGTTGGCAGGCCCTGCAGTATTTTGTTGTGCAGGCATGCTAAATCAACACTCTGTTCATTTATTGTAATCATGAATGACGCTCATCGTGCTCGTGTTGTGGGATACTCAGGAAGGAGTTTGGAAGGATGAAGGAAATTTTCGGAAGCTGATTTTGAAAAACTAAGAGAACTCACGGAGAAAGAGCCAGAACCCAAATATACCCCAACGGTATATTTACACAAGGCCGCGATCATCTTGGTCAAGTCCCCTGAGACTTGTAACTGGGCGGCAGGACCTTGATCAGACGACTCTGGCTGAATATCAGGTGAAGAGAGTACAGCGGGGAAAGGAAAAAGGAATGAGTGGATATCTTCGACCATCCCCTCCTTGGTCGGGTCACAGTCCGTCACAGCTGCCAGGACCCGTACGCTGCAGCTAAGGGGCTCGCTGGTCGTTGGCACTTCAGGCTTTTCTGGCTGTGCAGACTGGGGTGCCCTCACCTAACAGCACAATCCAGCCAAGGGGGACGTCCTAATGCATAGGGTTTCCACGAGCTGGGGGTCGCCCTTTGCTGGCATCGAAGCTGGGGGAGTATCTTATTCATTCCACACTCTCGAACTCTGTCAAATCCCAGCCTGGGTGGCTATATTCCCGGACGGGGCGAGGGGGACTGATATACTGTTAGCATAGCCCCATCCATCGGACGGGGACCCTGGGTTACTGCTCTGAGGGGGAGTCCCAGTCAGTCTTGGGACCTCATTCAGTCCTTCACTCAAGCCCTGTTCAGGTCTGAATCCTGCTGGAGTCAATGGCAGCAAGCTGCTCAGCATTTCTGGACAAAGGGGCGTGCCATCAGGTCCACTTTCGCAGTGGGTCCCTGCCGGTGGTTGCGAAACCTGTAGAGGTTTCTCCATTCTGTCCTTTTCGGCTGATTGTGTGTTCACAGTGTATGTGTGGGATTGACGTCCAACCCTCGGGGTAGCCACCAGCTTTTCGCTGGGCATCCCTGACTCAGACGCAAGAAAGAGCGAAGAGAATAGGTTCTGAGTGGGTTGGCATGTCATGACATCCTGGAAGTCAGGGGTCTCGGCAGAGCACCCCTTACTCCCTCGTCCATGCCATCATATGCCCATTCAGTAGGTGCATGGCACTCAGTCCATGGCACACTGGGCAAATTGTACCCAATCAGGAGGGCCAAGGCATAGGGTCCATGATCCCAGACTCCAGATCCAGCTCTACCTCAGGGTAATGTCCCTCCGGTGTCCCAACACCGCCTCCCTCATGGAGGGTTGGCACCCTGAGGGGTCCAACCCCCTGGCGCCGCCTTTGTGCGGGGTATATCCCGCCGTACCCCCCTGTATTCCTTCGTTGCGACTCGTAGGTCGCTGCCTGGGTACTGTCCTTGCGGGGGGTCCAAAAAAGGCATACAAAACACCTGAAAAACTGGTCCCCTTGCTGGGAGCGCAATGCTCCGCCTGTCAGTCGCGCACTGTCCTTACGGATTTCAGGGGGGCTATCCTGGTGGAGGCCTTCCCCCTCCATTTGTGGTCACTCCCCTGCCCAACAGTTTCTAGTGCTTCGCGCCACTGCAACCCCTCCTTGGCACTATGCCTTGCCGTGGTGCTCACGGTTTACCTCGTCCCTTCGTTTCTGGTTGCTGTAACCTTTCTGAGTTTTCTCTGGTTGGTTGTTTATTTAATGTCCTTTTTCTTTCCCTGACACAGTATCCTGTCAACAAGGTTCACTGTAAGCATGCAAGCAGCAATACATTTCAATGATCAGGCCAAATCTCCGTCAGTACTCAGGTCTCCAGTGTCCTTGATTCCGTAACTCAGATCATATCATGTTAAAAACATTGCATCCTGCAAAACAGGTGCAATGAAAGTTCTCATGATTGAATCTAATGAACTCATTCATAGAAGGCCTATGTTTGTCAATCAAAACTTTTGAAGCTCAAAAGTGCAGGCGCTGCTGATCTAGCATTTTCAATGCGCGAATTCGGCGCGACATTACAAAGCTGACACTCTAACCCTCGTCATATGAGTCCCCAATTACAAATGGCTGTCACTCTATTGAGCCAAGTAGTTTCTATTACACTCCCCTGCCAAGCTATGTGCTAGGGTTAACCACATGGACCCTTAGCACATGCTGACTAGGAAATGGATAGAATTGCTTGGCCACTCCCACACAAATAGACACTCAGAAAGTGTGGAGCCATCCCTGGTACTAGTCTTGAGCTCAAGGTTTTGTTGTTAAGTGGTGCAAAAGGTAAAAGAAGATTCTATTGAACAATGCCACTCTTAAGCAAAGAATCACAAACTTGCTCATTCCAATGTGAAACCAAGTTAGGACACATAGCCAGATTAGTTTAGGTGGGGGGTCTCGGAATGAGAAACATTTGCCCATCATGGGGGTCTTAAACAATGTCAACCGTAGAGAGGAAAGCATGGGGTCCAGCCAGGCCAAGTTGTCCAATACGCCTTTACAACAGCAGTGTGTAGCTATGCCGTCACGGTGTGGGCCATTTCAAAAACACACATCAGAAATCCCCAGGAAATGCTAAATGCTATGCTGTCTGGACACTAGTCGTCGGGCGAGGTTTATGCAAACATAAATGCTTTCCATGATCTCCAGTTGAATTATAGTAGCGTGTGTCTTTGCTGTGTTTCCACATGACCACAAGAAGTCTGTAAAATCATTCCCCAAGGTTACAGGATTCAATATAAATGCTAAGAAAAGCAATAGGAGTGACAATGTAGAATTGTACTTGGGCATATGCTCCACAGATTGCATGGTAACACAAAATCGGAGAGTAGTCCAGGTTGGACTACTCCCCTGCCAAAACCAATGCATGGTTGTGGGGCGGGGGCCAAACTTTGATATCCATTCACATGCCAGCATGGTGTCTTTATGTCAGGCACGGGGGCCTACCCTCATGGGCAATGGCCATCCCTCCGGGTGTCCCCTTATTTCGATCTGACAGCTATTTGCATCGGGTACGGGGGCCTATCCTCATGGCATGACATCCCTCCGGGGTTCTCCTTATTTCGATCCGACTTCGTACATCAAATTCAACCAAAACTTGAGGGGTGGGGGTTCTATCATTGGTGGGTGAATGTTAACACAAATGCTTGGGGTACAGGGGCTAGTCACAAATGACATGCTGGAAATCATAGCCATGGGTATAAACAAAGAGCAGACAATTTGGTCACCTGACCACACAACTCAACAACTGGGCATCTACCCAATTAATTTGCGGCCTACACTCCCTCACCACGTCTGCACAATCTTCCGGCCCTCAATGCTGCATTCACTCCATCCCGAAAACAATTTAGCCATGCCATTGCCTTCAGGAAAAGAAGAAACAGAGTTCCTTTGGCACACTTGGGCGAAGGCAACCCTCCAAATGTTCACCAGGGGGCGGGTCCCCTCATTATCCTGCTACATGTCGGAATAAAATGGCGCTCCTGTTCCCTGGGGCGGATCCCAGCCTATTGCATGTGTTAATGGAAGCGTTTCTAGGGTTTGGTAGATCAGCGGCCCGTAGCCGGCTTACACTCCTCCGGGGGTATTTCTGAGCCAGAGGCGAAGGCTTTATGTACGTGGGTATACGTAAAAAATTGGAATATGTCGGCGCTTCAGATTACTAATTTGGGGATGAGTTTTTGCCGTTCAAAAATGGAAATCATGGGCTGAGGCCGTGCAACCGGGGGCCTTAATGTCCACCTATTCTAGTTCTGTTATGTGTGTTGGAAGAAACATATCTAGTCTCAGTTTTTGTTGAAAATGATAAACAATAAAATTAGGAGGAGGAGAAGGGTGGGGGGTTGTGTTAAAGCAATCTTTGGAACCTAAATGAGTGATGGTTACCACCTCTAACTCATGTGTCAAGGCCCCATAATGGCCCAGGCCATGATTCATCCTCAATGTGCCAAGGCCCTCATTGTGGGCCTAGTCACACAGAGGCAACACCTACACACGCTGCAAACCACACATGGCAGAGCCCTACTTGTGGGCCTAGCCATAGTGAGTGAACACAAACCGTTGTGTGTACAAAATTAATCGCAAGCGGCAAAGCCCTACTTGTGGGCCTAGCCATAGCGAATGGAAACAAATGTGGCCGCGTGCATGGCAAAGCCCTTCTTGTGGGCCTAGTCACACACTACGTATTGAGTATTTTTTTTAACACAGTCAAAAGATTTCAACCAGGGTTGGGGAAAAGCATGACTTGTCCTTGCTAGAAAAACCCCATTCCTCTATAATACATCATAAACATGTCTCAGGCTGGTGTTCCCAAAACTGCAAAGCAATTTTGGAAATCTCCTGCAACAAGTTTGAAAAACCTGCAAACGTTATCCCAATATAGGGGGTAATCCTGCAGTGGTTTTTCAAAACCTGCAGTGTGATGCACACATATAGTGGACGCAGTGCATGTCTGTGGTGGTGTTGAGATGCAGAGAAAAAAACATAGTGAGTGAGTGAGGTGCAAAATGTTGTGTGCAACCTCAAAACTCAAAGCATGTTGCACCAAAAAAAAAGCAGTGTGAAAGCACTGTTTTTTGTAAAGCAGTTGTGTCCAACCAAGGGGCGTCGAGAAATCCAAGGCCCCAGAAACTCCAGTCACACAAGGGCACTGGTCCCCGGTCTGACCAGCACATGGCCACTGTAAATTGTAGGCAAAAAGTGAACAACCAGCAAAAAAGAAAGCAAAGGCATGTATCCATACAGCCGGGGCAGCACACATAACAGGACATTGCGTCACTTGAAGCCTCTGTGCAAAACCCAAATTTTAAATTCAAATCAGATCACTGAGATGCAACAGGCAAACAAACAACTGCATACTTGAGATCTATCAACACACAGAAAGACCTTCCAGACCACTGAGAGTGGCCCAGAAGACATGAGTGACAGACTCAATTTTACATGCAAGTAAATTTGTAGATGCATAGCCCAAAGTGCCAGGAAGACAGGCCACTAGCAGTAAATCTGCAGGTGAACAACCTGTACAAAGACTCCAGCACGACAGCGCTCAACATAAGCGAGGGCTACAAAAGAATGAAAGCGTGAAAGCACTCCTTACTTGCCCGGCCGCAGGTGCAAAGCGCTGCGGCTGATGGTCACGCTCGCCTTCTTACTCTGTGGTGCTCACGCTGACCACCAAGCCAAGCAAAGAGGCAGTGCGCTAGTGAAGTGGCACGAAGTCAAGCAAGGGCGCAACGCACCAGCGGGATGCACCAGCGTGCGATACTCATGTCCAGCGCAGTCGTGAAGAGCTGAACGTTCAACACCTTCTCAACATCAGAGACAGACCTCAAGTCCGCGGCCATGAAGCTGCATCCCGTGCACACCAAAATGCTGCAACCGCTGATGCACAAGAGGAAAATAACGGTTGTCCACGCAGCCGTCACCTGTCCTTCGCTCTGGGAAGAGATAACCAGCGCAGCACAACAGGCTTCTACGAAAAGACCGACAAGGTCGGAGCCCCTGCAAGCAACATCTCCCACGATGTTTCCGAAGTTATTGGCGATGGTGGCACGAGAATTGGGAAACGTCGCGACGTGCATGCCATAGACGGGCTTTGTCCCAGCAGCAAAGGCGTCGTAATTTGGCGTGTAGGCGCCCCAGTGCAATCTTGGTGGCGTAGAATACCTCCCTTGCACGTTTAATTCGAGAACGGGGGCAGCAGCACAATCGTCACCAGGAACGGATGTGAGCTGCTTTGGTGTGCGCTGCAATATGTGCACTGGTCGAAAGACCTAGCGCGTCCACAGGCTCGGATGAACTGGGCAGGCGCGTCGAACAGCATACTATCCATCAGGCACGGATGCAATGTTTTGTAACCTTTCTGAGTTTTCTCTGGTTGGTTGTTTATTTAATGTCCATTTTCTTTCCCTGACACGATACCCTGTCAACAAAGTTCACTGTAAGCATGCAAGCAGCAAACATCCAATGATCAGCCCAAATCTCCGTCAGTACTCAGGTCTCCAGTGTCCTTGATTCCGTAACTCAGATCGTATCATGTTAAAAAAATTGCATCCTGCAAAACAGGTGCAATGAAGGTTCTCATGATTGAATCTAATGATCTCATTCATAGAAGGCCTATGTTTCTGAATCAAAACTTTTGAAGCTCAAAAGTGCACGCGCTGCTGATCTGGCATTTTAAATGCGCGAATTCGGCGCGACATGACAAAGCTGACACTCTAACCCTCGTCATATGAGTCCCCAATTACAAATGGCCGTCACTGTATTGAGCCCAGTAGTTTCTATTACAGTTGCCGCACTTGCGCAGATATGCGCTCTGGTTGCCCTTAGCCCACCACTCTCATCATCGGCCACATCCTGTGCAGCCTCCGGGGTGGAAAGTGCCATGTCGATACCCACAAAGCACCCGGCTCAGTGTGACAGTAATGTCCCACTGGTGATAGGACGCGGGGCTCCCTTCCATTCTTTGAGCTGGTACTCCCATGGCACCATAGCTGGCACATGCACTTGGGGGGGGGGGGGGGTACCCACAGGAGTAGGGCGTCCTGGTCTACACCTCACTACTGCATGTCCATGGCACTCAGTCCATGGCACCAATGAGGCATTGAAAAATGAAGTACAGGTCCCATACGAACCTTGGTGTACGCTTGCGGCACTTAACCTTCTAGGGGGGGCAGGTTCTGATGCTGAAACTGGTAACCTATCAGGAAGACGAACTGCCCCAGTCGCGGTCCAACCCTAAAGGGCGTTTCTATCCACCAACGGACTGAGAAAGGAAGTGAAAGAAACTGGACAAAGGCTGATTGCAACTGCTCAGGCCCCACATCAGCACAGCTACAGATGTTTTGGGGCTCTGGCCATCATAGGCTGCCATACCCCTATGGACACTCAGAATCCACCATTGCACTGATTCCTATGTACAACAGTGGCATAGACCGGTTGCGACGGCTCAAGCCCAAGATGGATCAATCCTCCTGACAAACACAAAAAGTGACACCCTGCAGGACTGCTGGTTTCTGCGCCAGTCTGTTGGATCCCTGTTACCTGCAGGGACCCCTATAAACATCCAGACTGGTCTGAACAGCAGAAACCAGACCTGTATATAACTTCATGCGCGTCTTGGCAGGGTAGTGCCACTCACCGTACGTCATCCGGTTGCACCTGAGTACAACCGCAGGCACGTCCCCCGCATGGCAGATCCCAAGGGCTTCAGATCAGGTCGTAGCACTCAGGAGCAATGAATCCCCATAGTTGTTAGAGGCGATGGAGGGAGTGTGGTGGCGCGGGCTGTGCAGCCTCCACAGGGCTGGGGTTGATTGCCAGCATGTCCCGCACAGTCTTGGTGGCCTCTTCAGGGCAAGGGCAGGTTGCCACAGTCTTCTGCTCGTTCGTGGTCGCCTCTTCGGCCTGCTCAGCCCCTGAGGGGGCGCAGTAAGCATTCTTCTTGGCCTCCTTGACCCCTGAGCGGACGTCCCTGAAGTCCAAAGGGTCCTCGACGGGGCTCTGCGGTTTGTCCGCGGTAATCAACTCCATGACATCCACTGGGTGGGCTGAATGGCATTGATTCGGCCCCATCTCAGCCCCGGCGGCATACAGGGCGTCATTCAGGACCTGGGGGGCCTCGCTCAGGACTGTGGGGTCTTCGGGGGCTGGCGACGGGGCCCTTGGGGCTGGTTCGGACCCTTTACGTTTTCCCCGGCTCTGCACTTGTCCACCTGCTCGACGTCGCCTCCGGCGGCGGCGGCATGGGGTGCTCGTCACCGTTGTGGGTGCACGAGGTTCCCATGATCTCTTTGATGATCTCGTGGGCGCCGGCCATTGTTGAGTTGACGGCAACCATTGGGGCTGCCCTTCAACTGATGGGGGCCTCCAAGGCTGCAAGGGGGCGGCCACTGAGAAAGGGGCCTCCCCTTGAGCGGATTGAGGCGCCTGGCTCAGGGGGTGGTCCTGAGCTGGGGCTGCCGGGCTCGGTGGACTCGAGGAGGTCGGTAGGGGGGCGCTGACGGCCTCCTCTATCACTGAAGTCCTCTTCTCCATGGACTCCAAGCGCTCCTCGATGGCCAGTGCGGGCCTGCATACCCGCAGGGCAGGACCCAAGTCAATGACAAAGTCCTCCAAGATAGGGAGGCGCACCATTCCGCATGGGATGGTGAGGCGCTCTCTCCCGGACTCTTCCAACTCCATGAGTGCCATGGTGGGGGCATCCATGGTCTCTTCGAAGTCCATCGCCGAGGGATTGACACCTTCCGAGGATAAGGGGCTTGATTTGCGCCTTACCGATGGCTCTCAGGATGTGGGGCTGGTCGATGCTTCGATTTGCTGTTCCGGGGCTACCCTCCGCGGATCGACCTTCTCCAAGCCCATGCGGGCTCCTCCGTTGCACGTAACCGTAGCACACGAAGAAGACCACTCACATCCACATTGAAACCCTCCGATTCTGTGAGCATCCATCGGGATTGCGAAATCGAAGCAATTTGTTTGAGGTCTAAATAACAAAGGAAAGAAAGCATGTACAAATGGTCATAGGAACATGTAAAACCTGCAAACCATGTCCCGGTCAGGGTAAGGTGCAATAATCATTGGAAATCACGAAGGAAGAGACATCAAGGCAGGGGGGGGGGTACCAAGGGAGCCCACTCTCCCACTCAGAACATGCTGGGCAGCCTCATTCAGGATCCCCAAGGGGGAAGAACAACACATGCAAAAGCAACAAGACATGGGTAAGGCCCACTGGCTGTCAAAGCCTACCCTAGTGGGAGCGTTGTGACTCTCCACTGCAGGAACCACCAGGACCCAGAAGCGGAGGTCCAGTGCCCACACACTCACTGTGCCTCCTCCCCAAAATATCCCAACTCACTTCTCTCTGGCACAGGAGATAGCCCCACCACACCACCATAGGGGGGAGGGGCGTCCTGGGTGCCTATAAGACTTAGGCCCCAGAAATTCTGTGGAAAAGGGGGTAAAGTGGTATATGACCCATACACCCTCAGGATCCCACATCCCGAAAAGAAACAAGCGTAGTTGGGTGTAGCCAAGACCTTCACCCTGACACACGTAGAAGGGCAGGACCCACTTCCGAGCGGGCTCTGAGACCTAGCATGGGAAGCAGGGCACAAAAACAGGCAAAACCAAAAATCAGAGGTTACCCAGCTCTACACCCTCTCCCGCCAAGGCAAAGGGTATACCAAGGATTCCATGTGGGCAGGTTCAAGGGGCATTATTCCAATCCTAGGCCCACTTGATATCGGAGTCCGTCTCTCTGATTCCACGACACTGCCACAAGACTGGTGGAATCCACGAAATTGTGAAATTCCAATTGGGGAAAAACAAGAGAGAAACGAATGCCAATACCTCTGACATGAGGATCGCCTAAGGTCCAGGGAAGTGCATGCACAAAGGATCTGGGAAGGAATTGACTGTGCTAGAAGGGCTGGCCCTACCTCTACCTCAAGTTGGAACAAGGCAACCAACTTCAATTCCCACTTTTTGAGGTCATTTGTGGGAACCTCAAAAAGCGCTTATGTACACATCCCTGAGTCAGAAATGAAGTCAAAACTAAAGTGACATATGGGTTTTGGTCGGATCCCATACCGGTAGGCCATAACCCAAACTCCCCAAATATGGGGAATACACACTGACGAGAGGCCATGGGTGAACTGTTGGCCCAAATCCAGAAGATGGCCTAACGTTCCCATGGCCCAGAAGTGACCTCATGAAATTTGGAATTTTGAACACAATTCCAGAGAAAATTCAAAAAAGTGAACTTATGCACCAGTAAACTCCCAACAGTGACTCAATACAACGTAGGGAGCACCGTTGAAACATAGAAAAAGACCGCAAGGTCTAACTCCCCATAGGTTCTTTACTGTTTAGCCCCCAAGTGACTACATGACAGGGTGGTTTTCAGGGTCCATGATGTACATCTCTGGGACCACGTAAAACCACTATCCTATACACTTGGCAAATTTGGTTCCAATGACTTGGTTATGTTACAAAGCATACCAAAACAAGTTCAAATACCCAAAGTAGACACATTGGCGAGGTCTTGGGTCAGGGATCAAGGAGATTTGGCCCAAAAACCTAAAAGAACCAAGTAGATGAAGTGAACACACTAAATCTGAAATCTCGAAACTTTTCAGAGATTGCAATCGTGTGGCAAACCCAAAGTGAGTTATAACCAAGTAAACGCATGGCCGTAGAGAGGAAAGCATGTTCTTCCATTGGAATCTACACGTGGGTTCGAACGCAACCTGAACATGAGGATATGAGTTCGAAAGGTCAACACACAGACTCAGTAAATTTGGGCAATGTGCTCATGACGAAATTTACTATAAGCAGAAATGAGCCGAAATGGCACATAGAAAACTGATCGTAGCGCAAAGGAAAAAATGGGGGACGACCCATGGTTACCGTATATGAAGTGTAGGGACCCTGGAAACGATCAACGATGGAAAGCTCGACCAAAGCGTCAACGGTAGTGGATCTCCAAGGTCATCACAAGGGAACACATGAAACAAAATTCAAGACACAATAACCGAAATTCATCTGTGGCGGACTATGTACAATTGTTCACGGCCGAACAAATTGCATTATCGAAAGTAGACACATGCCATAACACACACAAATAACACTTAGACTCGAACGCGACGAGAGCTTGCAGATCCAAGTTCAAAACATAGGCCCATGAAAGGCCAAAAATGAGCGATTTTTGGCATAAAATCAATATGCCAAAATGAGCTCCAAAATTTTTAAAATTTTGAACTCAAAGATGTCAAAAGCGTCGAAACCCGACCAAGACGTCAACATATATTGTTGGTGCTCACCAAGTACGAAAAAAATGAGCTCTTACTCCTTTTCCGTCGCCACTATATCTTGGAGATATAGTGGCGAACATTGAGCACATGAAAACAAGGTGCCCAATATCTCAAAACTAAAGTTGACACCCAAAATTGCCAATGGTTCGAATGAACTTAAACAAAATTGATTAGAAAGCCTGAGACTTGTCATTACGACGTCAGAAAAAAATTGCGTATAAACTCGACAGTGACGCGATACACTGACTCGACAAAGTGGCATCATGAATGACACAAGAATACACTATTCATGCATGAACGTAGGTCCCACCATGGAGTGTGGTGACCCACCACGACCATAACTCAACATTGCAAAGGAAACTAAAGGCAAACCAAAATGATTACCAATGTTGACATGAACCTGGAATCAATGAATTCAACATGACCTTGAGATTCACCACATTTTGTTCACCACAGCCAAAACTCAATTCAATCCTAAAAATTTGGGCATATCTCCGAACTGGCTTGCAACTCACACGAACAAATAACATACCATTGCAGAGGAGAGTCATGGGATTCCATTACATCTCTTCTCAAGAGAAATGGATGGATAAATCTGCATTTACGGTTAGGCAGAAGTGAGTACATGAAATGCATAAGATATGCATGCCGTGCCTAATCTAACAATGGGGGGTAAAAGAGAAAGGCACCGTAAGGTGCCGGCAACGATGCCTAAGCTATCCCTATATTTTAAATGGCTGGGCACCATGACGTTAAGGGGTTTTTAAAAATTGTGGCACCGAAGCCCGAACTTTTGATTCCCTATTATAAACTAAGTGTTGACTATTACAACCATGCAGTCAGAATTGAATTAACTCAACAGGCTGGGCATGCCATAAAGGCCAGTTCATGGTCTGGCGATTTGAGTCGCCGGATCCCAACTGGAAGTTCGCCCGCAAATTTGCGCGACGCCAGTTCACCACCAGGCCGCTGCCAATATCTACCTTCTGTACCTATGCAAATTTAAGGCAAAGTTGCATAGGTATCATTAGGGCAATGAATTCCCTAATGACTGATACAATGGCGGCAGAAAAACACGCCGAGTTCCCTGATATCCCTACTGCAGGCTCAAGTCAAAAGTGCCATGAAAGGGAAGGTTAAGGGAGGATGAAGGCTAATCATTCCCTCTATCAAATCCCATAGTATGGGCCTATAATAGCCTACACAAAGGGATGACGGGGGTCAGCACAAAGAGGAGTATGTTTCCCCATAACCAGGGTTCAGAGCCCACAGGGGGGACCGGGGTGTGCAAGGCATGACAGAAACCAAACACTAGGTTGACAATTTTCTCCTGACGGCCTGCACTGACGGCCGTTCCCTCGCCTATGGGGGATATTAAGTATATGTCTGTAGCTTTTTAGAAACAATATCATATGGCACCAGATTGCCCTAAGGCCCTTAGGCTGGGTCATGGGGGGAGACCCATGTTTCAAGGTTTAACCATGTTTGTAAGATGTTTTTGACTTTGTTTGACTTGTGTGACCTTGTTATGACCCGGACCTGACTTAGACATGTTCACCATAGGACAGTTCTTGTCGAGGACAATCGTCGACGACCTGAATCTCAGGTCAAAGGGCCTGTAGTGCCCTGATTTAGTATGATTTTTCCTAAACATCTAACCTTAGCACGAGGTTTGGTACTTAGGTATGTTTACATGTGTATTAACCTAGGTTATCTCCTTGTTTGCCCTCTCTTTGTCTCTTAGGACACCAGATTGTGTCATGGGGCGAGCAAAGCTCCTAGAATAATTTGTCAAAGTGTGGTGTTACGGGTTCTCTTGTGCATGCTTGCTCTCACAATAACTCTCAAAACAGTGCTGACAATGCCTCAGCAAGAGTATTAAAATGGGTTTGAAAGACAACCAGCTCTTCTCCATGGAGAGAATCAAAGTGGCCCAGATCCAGCGGCGTACCAATACGCGTCAAAATTGTTCTAGAGTCGATGCAGCTCTGAAGGAGAACTGAAAGTTCTTTGTGTTCTTCAAGGTTTGTGGACCCTTGGCACAAGCCATTGGAAGGAGCCAATCCAAGGAGCGCAAGTTCTTCAACAAGCCCAAGATTGGACTGCAGATCAACCAGTCGACAGGGTGGCGTGGCCTGGGAAGGCCTGGAGCGACAGTACAGGAAGTTATGTCCTCCACAACCTCCTCCTCCTCCTCAAGTTCTTGGACTGAGGAGCATCATCAAGAACGTCAAGATAATCAAGAAATTGATCCTGACCAAGACAATGACGCTTGGTGGGCCTCTTACTCTGGTTCAGAAGCGGCGGAAATCGCCGAATATTGTGCGTCAAAGTTGTCAGCAACGTCCAGCGACGAACATGGTCCTGAAACCAGCCGGATCCAATGGTGCGACTATGCCCCACAAGCAATTGATTTCATCGGGAGCCCTCACCCGGATAGCTGGGAGGCACAGAACAAAAAAACAAGCAATTGATTTTTATGAAGCCCAACAACAAGGGGACCAAGTATTAGACATGTGCAACAGCTCCAGCGAAGGTAGCTGTCCCCAGACGATGACGTCGCGCACAAAAGACTGTCGTCCACTCACAGCCAAGGAGCTGCAGAAGTTTGACAAGGAGGTGCATCAGTTCTTCAAGAATCATAAGCGCCCCATTGGCTCATAGAGTGGCTAACCGTCTCTAATCTATATTGTCTGATTTTTCCAAGCCCTTTGCCAGTCCTGCCAGTTCTGGCAGAGTCCCAGTGATATATATTCAGGAGTCCCCGTTGTAAATACTTCTGTTCTCTGGCGATTCTTGCCATTGTTTGGTTGTACTTTACTTATTTTCAAGGTTGTTTGAACCACACATTTTACTTGCACCAATATGATTTTATACTTGTTTCTTTTGCTTATGTCTTCTTGCCCAAGAACTCTGTTTTTTCAGGTTGAGTGTTTTTCAAAACACTGAAGCAGGAAAAGCGTATAGGGCAAAGCATGAGTCACTTTTACCCCTTAGAGGTTTCTCTAAACAAAGCTCATGGAAACCTTTTAAGGAGGGGGGTGATGCATATGGGACCTCGCCCTCATATGCAGGTCCATTTTAGTAGGTAAAAGTACCTCTTTGGAAGCCAGGAAAGCTCCAGGAGCTCGCTGACGCTCCAGTGCAGATGCCAGCTGGTGTGTACTAGCAGGAGAAAGATCCAGCTTGTCCCGGAAATAGTTATTTTAGTGACCTTTTCAGGGTTTTGAGGTTTGCAATGTATTTGAAGGTCCATTGAACCTTCAAAGTAATTAAAACCAACGGCGCGGCAGCGGGCGCCAGTCGTCGCCGTCATTTTTACGACATTATTTTCTTGATGAACAAATTCCTTAATGTGCGTAAAAGCTACAGAAAACCTGTTTATATATCAATTTTTAATGAATTACGATGGATTTTTAGTGTATTTTCTGACATTTTTCATCCAAATGCACTAGGTTGACAATTTTCTCCTGACGGCCTGCACTGACAGCCGTTCCCTCCCCTATGGCGGATATTAAGCATATGTCTGTAGGTTTTTAGAAAAAAAATATCATATGGTGCCAGATTGCCCTAAGGCCCTTAGGCTGGGGCATGGGGAGAGACACATGTTTCACGTTTTAGCCATGTTTTTGAGATGTTTTTGACTTTGTTTGACTTGTTTGACCTTGTTAGGACCCAGAACTGACTTAGACATGTTGACCATAGGACAGTTCTTGTCGACGACAATCGTCGACGACCTGAATCTCAGGTCACAGGGCCTGTAGTGCCCTGATTTAGTATGATTTTTCCTAAACATCTAACCTTAGCACGAGGTTTGGTACTTAGGTATGTTTACATGTGTATTAACCTAGGTTATCGCCTTGTTTGCCCTCTCTTTGTATCTTCAGACACCAGATTGTGTCATGGGGCGAGCAAAGCTCCTAGAACAATTTGTCAAACCGTGGTATTACGGGTTCTCTTGTGCATGCTTGCTCTCACAATGAATCTCAAAAGAGTGCTCACAATGCCTCAGCAAGAGTATTAAAATGGGTTTGAAAGACAACCAGCTCTTCTCCATGGAGAGAATCAAAGTGGCCAAGAACCAGGGGCGTACCGATACGTGTCAGTCTAGTTTCGGTTCGTTTTTCGTTGAGTCCACTTTGGTCAACTCGTTTTGGCTCTCTTCGCGTCGAGTGGGTTCGCATTGTTCTTCCTTTGGAGCTCGAGACAGGTTTTGTGTCCAAGTTGGATCGTTGGTTGTCTTTGGTTTGAGGTGGTTTGTTGGGTACCCCGCACCGCCACCAAGCACACATCTTGCGCTTGTTTGCGCTCGGTTGTGTTTATATGTGCTCGCTGTAGTTGTCTGGTAGCACTGCAAGGTGGTGGCGGCTATCCACCTTTTTTTTTGGGTCGGGGGGTGCTGGGAAACCCTCCTCACCCCAACAAACACCATAAATTGCACTAGAGTGACCTTGGTCACAAAGACCCTCAGAGAAAAACAGAGAAGCCCTCAGCCTACGGCTGAGGCTACTAAGTGAAGAGAGATAGCCTTATGCCAGGTGCTGAAGCTCCTGTTTGGACTCCTCCTAGGGAGTAAATAGTTTTTTGCTTTGATCACCTCCAACCAGTCCCCAGGCTAGGTAACCAATCTTGGGGCGTGTAAAAAGCTGTGTCAAAAAGACTTCCAGATAAAAAGGTCAGAGTATCTAAGGGAGGTGGAGAGAGCAAAGGCCAACTGATAACCTCCACGGAAGTGCCCCACTAAGAGTGCAGTACTGCAAGTGGCACTGCACCCTGTGAGAGTTGGGTTGGGCGCAGACGTGCACGAGGCACTTGGACTCGAACCCCAAGCCTAAACCTCATCTAAGAGATTTTGTGGTAAGTTGGGTTTAGTAGGTTAGTGTGCTGTGAAAGAAGCCTCTCAGCCTTTGGGTAACAGTGGCCGTCCCAGTTTGCGGGTAGTCACCACCCTAGGCTAGCCAGAGGTTTAGTGGGAACCCTCCTACGGTTGTGGGTTATGGGAACACTCCTAGACTTGTGGGTAGAAACTAACGTAGTTCCCAAACACTGGTACCTAATTTCAATCCTCTAAGGATTCTGGCTTTCGGGAACAGTTTGCTGAATGCCACTTTCCCTTCTGCAGAGCACCGAGATCTAGGGAATGGCCCTGCTCGGTTGCCGAAAGTGAGGGAGAGAGAGAGAGAGAGAGAGAGAGAGAGAGAGAGGAGCCATCCTTTTGGGCTGTTGGAAAATCACTTTGCCCTGCCCTTGTTTATTCCAGTTTTGCTGGCAGTCGGTCCACTGTCAGCACAACACTGCACATCTTTGATCCACAGCACTGTTTGCTTAGTCTTTCTGACGCTGTCCGCACTTGTCGGTCCTTCCCTTGGCAGTGGCCATTTCTCAGGTTCAGGTCTGCCACTTGGCGTCGCCACTGTCATCTCTTTTTACGCTGACCATCTCAGGTGTTTTCCAACTATTTGTACAGTTTTCCACTTCATCATGGACTTCTGGGGCTGGCAGAGCCCTGCTGCCACTCACAGCCCCCGCCCAAGTGGAATCATAAATTTTAGCTCCAGGGACTTCAGTTTAGTGCCCCTGGCCCAGGGTTACAGGTGCCTGGTAGCATTTTTTCTGCCTTTTGGCAGGGCCATTCCTCAGTCTTTGGCCCACAAAGCAGGTCAATCCTGCCAATCAAAACCCACTTCGGGGTGCCGAAAGCTGAATCCACTATTTTGTGAAGTTTGGAGCTCAGCCTCGCTCTTTGGCTCAAAAGCTCAGAACGGACACGCTAATCAGAGATCTTGGGGTGATTTGAGCAGGGTTGCTGGGGACATCAGAAAAAGCCCCTGCATCAGCCCATGACTAGCATCAGCGCATCATGCATTTCTGAGGTAGGTAGGTAAGTGCACTCGGTCGTGGAGAGGCGCCTGATGGTTCCCCCTGGCGTCGCCCCTGTGACGAACAGGAAGAGGTTCCGCGCGTGAAGAGGGGAGGCGGCTTACATCCCGCTAGACCTGCGTGGTGGCCTCCAACAAAGCGGCCCCGGGCAACACCGGGGGGGCTGATCGCCGCCAGCGTGACTGCACGTCATGCCGGGAGGGTGGGCCCCCGTGCTTGCGCACGTCCCCTCCTTTGGGCGGAACCCTAGGGGCTCACCGGACTTCTTGGCGTATCCCGTTCCCAAGGCATGCATGCATGTTCTTGGTACTGGGATTCCGAGGTGCTTGGGTGTCGCACGCTCCGCCTCGAGTCCCAAAGCAGCGCAGGCCTTAGGATGCAGCCTTACCCCCGGTCTTCGGATCTCGTTTGGCCGGGTCACCTGCATGGCACGGGCTGCCTCAGTGCCCGGGCTATGGACACTGGGTTTCCTACTGTTGCGTGGCGCTTGTGTTTGGGTCTGGGTTGTGGTTGGGTTCGGGTTTCGGCTGCGCCCCGCCACTCCTGGCTGGGGTGTTGGGGTGTGTGTGCCCCTGTGTGTGCGCTCCGCTTGTACCCTACCACTCCTGGCTGGGGTGTGCGGTGTGGGTGTGTGTGGTTGGGTTCGGGTTCAGGCTGCGCCCCGCCACTCCTCGCTGGGGTGTCGGGGTTTGTGTCTGCTTGTATGCGCGCTCCGCTTGCACCCTGCCACTCCTTGCTGGGGTGTGCGGCCTGGGTGTGTGTGCTTGGGCTCGGGTTTCGGCTGCGCCCCGCCACTCCTGGCTGGGGTGTTGGGGTGTGTGTGTGCTGGTGTGCGTGCTCCGCTTGTACCCCGCCCCTCCTGGCTGGGGCGTGCGGCGTCGGTCTGTGTGCTTGGGCTCGGGTTTCGGTTGCGCCCCGCCACTCCTGGCTGGGGTGTTGGGGTGTGTTTGTGTTTGTCGGCGCGCTCTACTTGTATCCCGCCTCTCCTGGCTGGGGTGTGCGGTGGGGGTGTGTGTGTTTGGGCTCGGGTTCCGGCTGCACCCCGCCACTCCTGGCTGGGGTGTTTGGGTGAGTGTGTGCTGGTGTGGGCGCTCCGCTTGCACCCCGCCACTCCTGGCTGGGGTGCGCGCCATGGGTGTGTGTGTTTTGGCTCGGGTTTCGGCTGCGCCCCCCCACTCCTGGCTGGGGTGTTGGGCTGTGTGTGTGCTGGTGTGGGCGCTCCTCTTGCACCCCGCCACTCCTGGCTGGGGTGCGCGCCGTGGGTGTGTGTGTTTGGGCTCAGGTTTCGGCTGCACCCCGCCACTCCTGGCTGGGTTGTTGGGCTGTGTGTGTGCTGGTTTGGGCGCTCCGCTGGCACCCCGCCACTCCCGGCTGGGGTGCGGGCCGTGGGTGTGTGTGTTTGGGCTCGGGTTTCGGCTGCGCGCCGCCACTCCTGGCTGGGGTGTTGGGATGTGTGTGTGCTCGTGTGCGTGCCCCCCTTGTACCCCGCCACTCCTTGCTGGGGTGTGCGGTGTGGGTGTGTGAGTTTGGGCTCGGGTTTCGGCTGCGCCCCGCCACTCCTGGCTGGGCTGTTGGGCTGTGTGTGTGCTCCTGTGTGCGCTCTGCTTGCACCCCGCCACTCCTGGCTGGGGTGCGCGGTGTGGGTGTGTGTGTTTGGGCTCGGATTTCGGCTGCGCCCCGCCACTTCTGCCTGAGGTGTTGGGCTGTGTGTGTGCTCGTGTGCGCGCTCCGCTTGCATCCCGCCACTCCTGGCTGGGGTGCGCGGTGTGGGTGTGTGTGCTTCGGCTCAGGTTTCGGCTGCGCCCCGCCACTCCTGGCTGGGGTGTTGGGGTGTGCGTGTTTGTGTGTCTGCTCCCCCTGTACCCCGCCACTCTTGGCCAGGGTGCGCGGCGTGGGTGTGTGTGCTTGGGCTCGAGTTTCGGCTCCACCCTGCCGATCCTGGCTCGGGTGTTGGGGTATGCGGGTTTGTGTGCGTGCCCCCCTTGTACCCCGCCACTCCTGGCTGGGGTGTGCGGTGGGGGTTCGTGTGTTGGGGCTCGGGTTTCGGCTGCACCCCGCCACTCCTCGCTGGGGTGTTGGGCTGTGTGTGTGCTGGTGTGGGCGCTCCGCTTGCACCCCACCACTCCTGGCTGGGGTGCGCGCCGTGGGTGTGTGTGGTTGGGCTCGGGTTTCGGCTGCGCCCCGCCACTCCTGGCTGGGGTGTTGGGCTGTGTGTGTGCTGGTGTGGGCGGTCCGCTTGCACCTTGCCACTCCCGGCTGGGGTGTGCGCCGTGGGGGTGTGTGTTTGGGCTCGGGCTTCGGCTGCACCCCGCCACTCCTGGCTTGGGTGTTCAGCTGTGTGTGTGCTGGTGTGGGCGCTCCGCTTGCACCCCGCCACTCCTGGCTGGGGTGCGCGCCGTGGGTGCGTGTGTTTGAGCTCAGGTTTCGGCTACGCCCCGCCACTTCTGGCTGGGGTGTAGGGCTGTGTGTGTGCTCGTGTGCATGCCCCCCTTGTACCCCGCCAATCCTGGCTTCAGTGCGCGCCGTGGGTGTTTATGTTTGGGCTCGTGTTTCGGCTGCACCCCGCCACTCCTGGCGTGTGCTGGTGTGGGCGCTCCGCTTGCACCCCGCCACTCCTGGCTGGGGTGCCCGCCGTGAGTGTGTGTGTTTGGGCTCGGGTTTCGGCTGCACCCAGCCACTCCTGGCGTGTGCTGGTGTGGGCGCTCCGCTTGCATGCCGCCACTGCTGGCTTGGGTGCGCGCCGTGGGTGTGTGTGTTTGCGCTCGGGTTTTGAATGCACCCCGCCACTCCTGGCTGGGGTGTTGGGCTGTGTGTGTGCTGGTGTGGGCGCTCCGCTTGCACCCCGCCACTCCTGGCTGGGGTGCGCGCCTTGGGTGTGTGTGTTTCAGCTCGGGTTTCGGCTGCGCCCCGCCACTCCTGGCTGGTGTGTTTGGGTGTTTGTGTGCTGGTGTGCGTGCCCCCCTTGTACCCCGCCACTCCTGGCTGGGCTGTGCGCCGTGGCGGTGTGTGTTTGGGCTCCGGCTTCGGCAGCGCCCCGCCACCCCTGGCTGGGGTGTTGGGCTGTGTGTGTGGTGGTGTGGGCGCTCCGCTTGCACCCCGCCACTCCTGGCTGGGGTGCGCGCCGTGGGTGCGTGTGTTTGGGCTCGGGCTTCGGCTGCACCCCGCCACTCCTGGCTGGGGTGTTGGGCTGTGTGTGTGCTGGTCTGGGCGCTCTGCTTGCACCCCGCCGGTCCTGGTTTGGGTGCGCGCCGTGGGTGTGTGTGTTTGGGCTCGGGTTTCGGCTGCACCCCGCCATTCCTGGCGTGTGCTGGTGTGGGCGCTCCGCTTGCACCCCGCCACTCCTGGTTGGGGTGCCCGCCGTGGGTGTGTGTGTTTGGGCTCGGGTTTCGGCTGCACCCCTCCACTCCTGGCGTGTGCTGGTGTGGGCGCTCCGCTTGCGCACCGCGACTCCTGGCTTGGGTGCGCGCCGTGGGTGTGTGTGTTTGGGCTCGGGTTTCGGCTGCACCTTGCCACTCCTGGCGTGTGCTGGTGAGGGCGATCCGCTTGCACCCCGCCACTCCTGGCTTGGGTGCGCGCCGTGGGTGTGTGTGTTTGGGGTCGGGTTTCGGCTGCACCCCGCCACTCCTGGCGTGTGCTGGTGTGGGCGCTCTGCTTGCACCCCGCCACTCCTGGCTTGGGTGCACGCCGTGGGTGTGTGTGTTTGGGCTCGGGTTTCGGCTGCACCCCGCCACTCCTGGCGTGTGCTGGTGTGGGCGCTCCGCTTGCACCCCGCCACTCCTGGCTGGGGTGCCCGCCGTGGGTGTGTGTGTTTGGGGTCGGGTTTCGGCTGCACCCCGCCACTCCTGGCTGGGGTGTTGGGCTGTGTGTGTGCTGCTGTGGGCGCTCCGCTTGCACCCCGCCACTCCTGGCTGGGGTGCGCGCCTTGGGTGTGTGTGTTTGGGCTTGGGTTGCGGCTGCGCCCTGCCACTCCTGGCTGAGGTGTTGGGGTGTGTGTGTGCTTTTGTGCGTGGCCCCCCTGTACCCCGCCACTCCTGGCTGGGGTGTGCGGTGTGGGTGTGTGTGTTTGGGCTGGGGTTTCGGCTGCGCCCCGTCACTCCTGGCAGGGGTGTTGGGGTGTATGTGTGCTGGTGTGCGTGCTCCTTCTATACCCCGCCTCTCCTGGCTGGGGTGTGCAGCTTGGGTGTGTGTGCTTGAGCTCGGGTTTCGGCTGCGCCCCGCCACTCCCAGCTTGGGTGTTGGGCTGTGTGTGTGCCCGCGTGCGCGCTCCGCTTGCACCCTGCCACTCCTGGCTGGGGTGCGCGGTGTGGGCGTGTGTGTTTGGGCTCGGGTTTCGGCTGCGCACCGCCACTCCTGGCTGGGCTGTGCGTTGTGGGTGTGTGTGCTCGGGCTCGGGCTTTGGATGCGCCCCGCCACTCCTGGCTGGGGTTTGTGGTGTGTGGGTTGGCTGTTGCCTGAGACCTGTTCGTGTGCCGTGGTTGTGGCAGGCGGCGTGCCTCTCTGGTGTTCCTGGTGGCCCCGCATGGTGCTCCGGTGGTGCTCCGGTCAGCCTTCCCGTCGCCGTGGTGCCTTTTCCCACCCTGGGGGCTTGCGCCCCCGGCTTTACTGGGCGGCTGCACATGGCACGCGGAGGCCGGCTGAGAACCGGGCTCTTTGTGCCTGCCGCTGGCCCCCGCCGAGGCGGGGGCGCTGGGCTCGCTCCGCGTAGTACCCGTTCGGGGCCCCGCGAAGGGGGTTGTCCCTGGCGGGTCCCTCCGGCGTTGGTCTTGGGCTGCGTGCGCTGCGGTGGTTGGCGTGTGTTGACCCGGTCACTGACGCGTCCGGTTTCCCGGACCGTCCGTCGTTCGACTGGGAACTCGGCCGGTGCACCGGGGCTGTTTCGTATGGACCCCTTGCAGGTCGGAGGGCGCCACGCCCGGGTCCCGTGTGTGTGTGCGTGTGCTTGCTCTTCTTGGCCGGGTCGGGCGGGCTAGCCTCCTCGGCGCGTTCTGGTGCGCCTCACCTTTTCCTTTGGCCGCTTTGGCTTTCTGCTTTGCTTGGCCCCCTCTGGGCTGGGGTTGCCCCCATCTTGGCCCTTTTTTTTTTCCGTTGCCGTCTTCCGCGCGCCCCCTTTGTCTCCTGCTTTCTTTGGTTTCCGGCCGCGGGTGCCCTGGCCCTTGGCACTGTGTGTTGTTTGTCTTGTTGGCCTCGCGCTTCTCGGCCCTCCGTGCGCTCTCGCTCCTTTTGTGTTGCCCGCCTGGCTGTTGGTTGTTGCCTGGTGGTTGCCTCCCACCCCCCCCTTTTGTGTTTCGCGGTCTGCCGCCGCTCCGTTCCTTGTGTTTTTTTTTCCCTTGTCCGCGCCCCCGTTGTCTCTCGCTTTCTCTGCTTTCCAGCCCCGGGTGCCTCTGGGCCTTGGCGCTGTGCTTTGCGTTGTTTTTTTTCTTTCCTCCCGCCTCCTGGCTCTCCGTGCGCTCTTGCTCTTTTTTTCCCTGCTTGGCCGTTGGCTGCTCCTTGGTGCTTGGTGCCCCCCCCCCCCCTTCCATTGTGTCTGGCTGGTTTCGTCGCTACCGCTCGGTGCCCCCCTTTTTTTCTTTTTTTTCTTTCCCTGCGTGCGCCCCCGTTGTCTTTGGCTTTCTCTGGTTTCCGGCCCCGGGTGCCCTGGGCCTTGGCGCTGTGTTTTGTTTGCTTTGTGGGCCTCCCGCTTCTCGGCTCTCCCTGCGCTCTCTCCTTTTTCTGTGTCTCGCCTGGCAGTTGGTTGCTCCTTGGTGGTTGCTGCCCCCCCCCCCCCCCCTGCCGCTTGGTGCTCCGTTCTTTTTTTTTTTGCGTTGTGCGCAGTAAGAAAAAGTGCTTTTCCATTGCTTTGAGGCATACTCTAGTTGTATTAGAGATGAACGGAGCATCCATGCATTTTTATCTTAGTATTGGTCCAACCAAAAGTGGTGATAACACATTTTGACCTATGGAACCAAACACCCAATCAGGATATGGAGTGGACCCCTTAATCCCCTTTCAATGTGAGCCAAATCATCTTTTCCTGAGTTGACTGAGAACTGACATATCCAAAGTAGAGCCTATGAATTTATCTATGTTTTTCCATGAATTCTTAGCTATCCTAGTGGTATGCACCCTAGGGGGCTGGGCACCTCTTTTTGAGAGGTCCTGGGTTCAATTCCTGGTCAGCCTAGCTAAGAAGGAAGATCCCATGTGACATGGCAGTGACCTCATCGCCACATACCATGCCACCTCAGCACATATGGGACCCAAAACAAAGAGTGCACATCTCCTGAGATGGCACTATGGAGAGAGAGTGACCATGGGGCAGTTTTCTAACTCTTTTCCTAAACATTTCAGCTATCTTTGTGAATATGCATTCATATGTGACCTGAGTTGTAGTTTCTGTGAATATCCAATCACCTTTCACTGTTTACACTGCAGCCCTTCATGCTCTGATCCTGAATTCTCTTCTCCTTGCATACTTCTGGCTTGGGTTATCCTGGATTGACTCTATTGACTCTATTTCTGCAAACAAAAGGTTTTCATCATCCAAAACAAGCAGCAGGAAACCCTACAGCAACGGCAAGCAGCAGGAGAAGCAAAAACACAGTGCTGAAACCACTATAAACTTTTCTGGTAGCAAGAGGCAGCCTGTCTCTGCGCACCGGCAGCAACCCCGTGCCGTACACCCAGTGCGCCGAGTACGGGCAAATATAAGCAGAAGGGTGAAAGAAGATGGATCCAAGAAAGGAGGACGCCGACGCGAAGACAGCGCCAGCGCCTGAGGCGCCGGCAAGGCCAGCGCCTGGCGCTGTACCTTCGGCGAAGCCCTTACATGGGCCAGTGGATGCGGCTGAGGACTCCCTGGATGGACTCCAGACGGCCTTCGGGGCCCTGTCTGTCGAGGAGGTGGTCACCACTCAGCCTGTGAAGAGGAAGAGCGAGAGCGAGAAGGATGCTGGAGAAGGAGCAGACGAAGGAGAGGAGCAAGGGCAAGACCTGACGAATCTCCCTACCTTCGAAGGCGCACCAAGCGCTTCTGGCCTCCACGCATCACCCTCTCCTTTAACCACCACACTCCCAGCCGCTGCAACATCCACTTCCACAACCAACCCGCCTATGGCAGAGGGCACAGGCTTTACTGGCATGCCTCCCTACCCCGCCTATGGTATGGGCCCACCTACCACTGCGCTCCATGAAACAACTACTGCCAGTGAGCCGGTGGCTTCCAGCTCTGCGCCGCGATGGTATGCAGCTGATTATCCCCATCCACTACACGCTACTGGAACCTATGTGGATGTTCCTGGGTATGCTCCTGGGTATGCACCTGGGTATGCACTCTTGAGTGGGTTGAGGAGAGGACCCGAATATCTTGGAGGCAGGAGTAGAGGATCGGGGAGATCCTCCAACAGGTCCCTGACGCGGTCGGAGATCAACGAGGTGCTCCGAGGAGCCACCTCAAAAATCGTGGGCGACCTCACACAAGAAATCCGTGAGAAACTGGAGCCCCTGATGATCCCGCCCCAAGCGTCACCTATCTCGGTGGGAATGTCACCCCACCGAGTCCAGGCCAACCACCTGGCCGCAGGGTTGACAAATACCCTGGGGAGCCTGAGGAGCAGACCGATGCCGACGCCTGCAGCTATTCCGAGAAGTCCTTTCGTGCCGAGAACGGCCCAGCCGCCTTACAGCCACGTGACGAACTCGACGAGGGCCGAGCTGGACTGGCTGGGGCTGACAGCCCTAAGGGCAATGGTGGACGTGGAGCCTTATGGCTCCAGTGATCTAGGCGGACAACCCTCCGACGACGAGCCGCCGTCGATGGATTCTTCTTCGCCCTCGGAGGACGATGACCCGGAGGACCCCGAGGATCCAAAGGGTAAGAAGAAGAAGAAGAAGAAGAAGAAGACCCGACGCCCTGAAGGACGCCGAGCTCAGGAGGGGAAGGCTATAGCCACCTCCAAGATCGTGGTGAACCTGCCTGAGTTCACAGGCAAGGACCTCAGCGAGTTCGCTGAGAAGTTTGGTCGGTTCCTACGATTGACCGGCCAAACCCACGCTAGTGGGCGAGTGAAGTGCGATCTGCTCCTGCAGTGCTGCAAGACCAAGTACCTGGAGAGGCAGGTCAGGCAGATCGTGACTAACTCCGCCACCTTTGCCGATGTGTTGGTTGCCCTGGAGAGGCAGTACCCGACCTACGAAGCCGACCTCTCCATCAGGGCCGAGATCCGGAACCTGCCCGTGCTGCCCAACAACCCCAAACCTGGCAGGGTCTCCGAGCTGTTGGCTGACCTGGATCACTGGGCTGGACGACTGACGCCCGGTTCCTACAGCAGCGACGACCTGCTGTTCTGGTTGGTGGCCAAGCTCCCCCAAGAGCTATGGGACGAGTGCCGTTTGACGGCTGAGCGCAAGGCTAGATCCCTCCGCTACAAGGATCTATGCGTGCTGCTCCTAGAGATGGCGCTGGAGAAGGAGAGCGACCAGCACTTGAACAACTACCGTCCTGGTGGTGGAGGTTCTGGAGGCCATGGCAAAGGGTACCAAGGGTCCCGACCTGGGCAGGGGACTACCCCCAAACACGCCCACGCCAGTCTCATGGAGAACGTGAAGGAGCTATTCTGGTGTGATGCCAGAGACGAGCAGGGCCACCTGCAGCACGCCTCTGACTGCGAGCAGCGAGACTGCTTCGTAGTCCAGGGGAAGCAGCAGGAGAAGAACACCGGCGCTAAAGCGAAGCTGCCGGATCATTACCGGTGCACCATCACGTGTGCATTCTGCGGTAAGCGGAAGCACTACGAGGATGAGTGCTACCATAAGCAACGCCTATCGGCGAAGCTTAAAGGGGAAGATCCTGGCAAAGGCTCAAGCAAAGGTGGAGGCAAAGGCAAAGGCAACGACTCCGGCAAGGGCAAGTCGAAAGGACGTGGTCAAGGGCAAGACAAGGGTCAAGGTGGACGAGGAGGAGGCGCTAACCGCCAGCCCGACAACAAGAACAAGGACAAGAACGGAGGCAACCCCAACCCTAATCCAGGGGGGAACTCCGAGCCCTCTGGAGGGCAATCTGGTCCCACCACACGCTCACAGACGCAAGCCCAGCAAGAACAAGGAGCCAAGCGTGAGCATGAAGGTGGTGATGACGGCAACGCTAAGTAGAGGAGCCGTTTCATGAGGATGGCCCGCAAATTGCGGAACAAGGGGTTCGAGGTGACCTGTCCCGCGGAGTTCTGACGAGGACGCTCTGGTGGCACCCAAGACCTGGTGTTTTGGGTACGTATCCGACTAGGGGGACGCGAATACCTGGGGGTATTGGATACTGGCGCCACAATATCTATAGTGGCCAAGAAAATTTTACCTTATGGGAGCCTGAAGAACACCATGACCACCGCCGCTATACGCATGGGGGATGGACATGTGGTGCACAGCTGCGGGGACTGTGAAGTGGAGGTACCTATGGGCTCCAGGACTATCGCCCATCGGTTCTATGTGATGGACACTGAGGCCTCCGGCTTTGTACTGGGTACTGACTTCTTCGTACAGCACTCCCAGATACAATCCCTGACGCTGCAAGCGCCCTACCTCCTCTACGTGGACCACGGCAGTGGCAGAGAGTCTGTGCCACTGGAGCAGTCAGAACATACCTCGAGTTACCTGAGACTATCGAAGGAGGAGCCCTCGAACATGATGGCGGCCTCCAAAACTGAGGACTATCAACTATTGGGGGAAGTCCTAGACCAAGGTCTGAAGGAGTTGGGTTACTCTCGAGAAGACCTAAGTGTGGAGCTGTTCGCCAGCGACAAGCAGCATGTACTGGACCTATACTGCAGCAAGGGGAAGAACTGCAGCTACAAATTTTACTGGCCCTCTTTCGGGATGGCCTACGGGAACCCCAGATTCAGTGAACTGGGGAAGGTGCTGACCAAGGTGGCCTTGGAACGTTCCCGTATGGTCCTGTGTTCCCCCGATTGGGGAGCCCATGGGGGCAACGAGTACTGGCGAAACCTCCTGGACAGGCTGACTATCAGCTCTGTTCGTTTGCCTGATGAGGCCATCTCTCTCTCTGGGACGCAAGACGCCTATTGGGAAGCCCGGATGGGGGAGTATGCTCAGCGTGGTGGACGGACGTCTTACCACCATCCCCTGGGAGGACCTGGACCCGACTCTGGTCCAGACTATACAACGAGAAAGCGATGGACTCGCCTTGGGTGACTTGAAGGATCGCCTACGACCTCAAGATGCTGTTGAGACTACACCCGGAGGAGATGAGTACGTCGTGACTGACACCAACGCCCCCAACTCTCCCTGCCATGTACCTGTTCCTGATGGAGTCTCTGAGTGTGGACTATCTGAGCTACCTAGCTCTATCCACTCAGATGACGAGACTGAGCACGACGCCTTCTTCGTGCAGACCTGTGTGGAGGAAGTGGACAACGCCGAGTACGTCGCCCCACTAAAACCCCTACTCTCCATGAGGGTGGAAGACCCCGTGGATGAAGAGCTGGACCCTCGATCCAGGCTCAGGGAGTATGTGGATTCCAAGAGGAAGTTGGTGGCGAAAAGGCTATGCTACGCGAAGCCTACCCGCAGCTCATGGCCACTGAAGCAAGGACGTATGGGAGACCTATCCCAATTGAAGGAGGACCTCGAACAGAAGATCACCACCTGGCAAGGGGAGGTAGATCTGCAGCTCATGAAGAGCGTGTGGGGCGCCCATGTGAGGACCCCAGAGGAGGACGACCTCTCGGAGGAATGTGTATGTGAACTCCCTCGAGCGTGCCTATATTGCCATCGTCCACCGGAGATGGTTGAACAAGACCTTCTATATGCCTACCAAGGGCTGAAGGATACTACCACGGGCGAAGGGTCGGTGGAGGACCACCTCCCGACGTCTATTACCCAGAGGGCAAGCAACTTACACTCTGACGAGGACATGGAGGACAAGATCAAGGTATTGGACCCGCGGGTACAGAAGCTTATAAGGACCTATCTGGAGGTGTTCGGAGAACTACCCCCTCCAGCCTCATGTGATAAGCTGGTACAGATGGACCTCAAGCTGAAACCCGAGTTCGTGGGTCACAAGATCCGGAGGAGACCCTATCCAGCTCCTAAAGAGAAGGCCGACGAGATTGAGCGACAGATACAAGAATGTATCGACGCTGGCCTAGTCCTGGAGTACAAGGACGGGGACTACCCCCTACACTGCAGCCCCTGTTTCCTGGTGGCTAAACCTGGGTCTACAGCCAAACGGCTGGTAGTGGACTACGGAGAGCTGAACAAGAAGACGCTGAATCACTCAGGGTCCATTCCCAATATGGAGTCTACCCTGGAGAAGATAGCCTCCTGCCGCTACAAGACCAAGATGGACAAGCGAAGCGGATTCTGGCAAGTGGAGCTGACGCCCAACGCACAGGAACTACTGGCCTTCATCACCCCTCAGGGGAGGGTGTTCAAGTGGAAGGTCATGCCGTTTGGCGTGGCTAACGCACCCCCTCTATTCCAAGAGCTGATGAACAAGATCTTGTCCATCCTACGAAGGAGACCTAAGGTGCAGGAGCTCATATCCCGTGGTGCCCAGATGGAGGCTCACATCGACGATGTATGCCTCGGGACCAATACCCAGGAGGATCACCTAATCCTCTTGGGTGAGTTCTTTGCGGTCTGCCAGGAGAACCACACACGACTCAAGCTGGAGAAGTGTGAGTTCATGCAGGAGACCATGCAGTACCTGGGGTTTGACGTTGGCTATGGGTGGTGGACCCCAGCGGCCTCCAAGGCCAAACCCCTGATGGATGCCAAGGTACGACACCAAGACCCCAAGAAAGGACTTCATGATGTACGCAGTTTCATTGGGGCGTGCAACTTCTATCGCCGCCACATCAAGAACTTCGCCTACACCAGCGCCGTTCTAACGGACTTGATCAAGAAGAGTACTACTTGGCGCTGGGGCCCACAAGAGCAACAATCGTTTGACGAGCTCAAAGACAAGGTAGCCAACGCTAAGTGCTTGGGCGTGCCTAGGGCACAAGAGGAGATTATCCTGGTGACCGACGCCAGCAATGTGGGCGGTGGTGGAACGTTGTTCCAATGGCAAGCACTAGAGAAGGAAGAGTTCGACTCGGCCATTTCCCAATGGGGGACGGAAGGTCTCAACCGAGATGGAACCCTCAAGCACAGCTACCCTGACGACAAGTGGGTCCTAGTACCTCTGGGCCACTGGAACTGGAAGTTGAACCAGGCCTGGGGGAACTACTCCACCTATGAGCAGGAATTGCTCGCGGGTATGCTGGTGCTATCCTCACAAGCACGACTGTTGGGAAGTAACCCTGTGGTCTGGCTATGCGACCAAGAACCGGTCCGCAGTTTCCAGAAGGGACCCCCACCTGAGAAGGCCAAGCTACGGCACTGGTGGACCTACCTCAGTCAACTACGGCTGACGGTACACCATATCCAGGGAGTGAAGAACAAGTGTGCCGACTACATCAGCCGCAACAACTTCGACGCCCTGATGGGTGCCCGGTCTGAAGCGCTGGCTAAGGAGGCATTCAGCCGTATGGACGTCCACTTGGACCTCAACATGACGATGATACGCCCCCTGGATGGACTCCAACAATCGGAGTACCTGAAGGAGTTCGGGGATATCTACAAGCGCCTGGAGAAACGCCTTGAACCCCTCCTGGTCAACCAAGACCAGTGGAAGAGGGACAAGAGCTACCTATGGCACGAGGACCGTATTGTGGTGCCTAGTGACCGAGTCCCAGCGCTGCTGAAGTGGACCCATGAGTCCAGTGGTCATGTGGGTGCTGACCGCACCCTGAGGTTGTTCAAGCAGTGGTTCCACACTACGTGGACTGACCACCAACTGCGGAAAACCCTGCAGCCTATCGTGGACAAGTGCCCATGCAGGTCCTGCAAACCAGGGGATATCAGGGACAGAGGTCTCTACTCGACCCTGCCCATCCCACACTGTGCCAACAGTGTTCTATACGTGGACTACACGGAGATGCCGAAGTTCGGGGGCTATGACTTCGCCCTCGTGGTAACCTGTGGGTTGACCAGGTTTACCCGGGTATTCCCATGTACCAAGCACATTACCGGGGAGGAGACTATCAAGATACTCCTGGAGGAGTGGTTTTGTGTCTATGGGGCGCCCAAGGAGATCAACTCCGATGAGGACGTACGAGTACGCTCAGATACTGGCTGGTACAAGAGGGTCCTGAGATCCCTCAATGTCCAGGTGGCTACGGGGACTCCCTACTCTCACACGAGCAACCCCCTATGTGAGCGACAGATCCGTGTCCTGAAGGAGAACGTACGGATATGGTGCAAAACTGAACGCACCAGAGACTGGGTGAGACTACTCCCCGTCATATCCTTGATGATGAACTCCCAAGAGAGTTCAGCTACTGGCTACTCGCCCCATGAGCTATTCCTAGGGCGCCCGGCATGGTTCCTACATGCCCCCTATCCAGAGGACACCCATTCTTCTGTGGGTGAATGGGTCCAAGAGCAACAAGCGAAGGTGGACAAGGCCAAGGCTATGCTCCAGAGAGTGAGGGAGCGTCAGTGGAACAAGAAGAACAAGCACCGAGTACCGGCCACCTACCAAGAGGGGGACTGGGTGCTGGTGCACCACAGTCGACTACCCGCCTGGCTACGCTCTACCAGCGATGACCCATACTTCGGGCCTTACAAGATTCTATCTGTGGATGGACACCGTATCACCGTGCCGTGTTCTCCCCGTCTAGGGGGGACCCTGGTGTGCGCTGCTCAAGACCTGAAGCGCTACCATGATCCTGAAGACCTCTGTGGGGAGGAGTGGGAGCTGAACGACGAGGAAATCGCCGCTCTGGACCTACAAGGGGCAGCCAGCCCTATGGAAGTTGAAGGTGAACTCCCCGACATGAACGCCGAGGAGATGGCTAAGGAGGGCTTCTACCTGGTGAAGTCTGTCCTACGCCACCGCTATCGCCAGGGTTGGCGCTTCCTCACCCTCTGGGAAGGGTTTGGAGTCGAAGAGGCCACCTGGGAGCCCTTCTCTGCATTTGTTCTACCTGAGGGACGCCTAAACTCAGTTCTGGTTGACTACTTGTCCCTGAACAACCTTGGTGAGTTGCTGAGGCTCGCTGAGACGCTTGCCTCCAAGACTAAAGCTAGGGACTGAACCTTACCCTTACCTGCCAAAGCGTATGTGTGAGTGTGCTATTCCTAAGGTCCTGAGAGCAAGCCGCAGAAGTGGTGTCGTAATTATACCCAAGTCTGCGCCCTTGCTAAACCTGGAGGGTTGGCTTATTGATGCCACGGGGTACGCCCCGGGTCTCCCCTCCCCTAAGCGCCCCATTTCTGTGCTGGCGCAAAACCTTTGGGGAATACCCAGCGTACTAATCCAGGTATTGTTTTTCCTACCTATCTGTCTACTACAGGGAGGGGTGGCCAAAAGCTATGAAGGCATGAAAACGCCGTTTTGCTATGTGGCCAAAACACTGACCTAACCACTGCCACAGCCCACCAACCCTGCTAAAATTGCAGGAAACGGGTGGGACACTGACACACGCACTACAGGTCCTACACACCCTACAGTGGCACCATCCTGGTGGGCGAGCACTGGTGCAACTGGCTGGAGCCCCCACTCAGGACTACCACTCCTACACGCAGACTCTACTGGGCGTTGCGAAGGCAAAGGTGTCGTGGGTCCTAGCAACCCTCCTGTGAAATGGCAAGAGAACACAGCGCTGCTAAGCAACTGTGGCCTAACAGGGGACGCCACAACGCGTTTCCCCTGCTAGGGCTTGGAGGGAAGAGGTGCTCTTGCGTGCACGGCGCAGATGTCGATGAAGTCGGACTCCCTGCTCTGCCACAGGCAGAGGCGGAGTTACTTGTTTGTGTGATCTGCGCCCTTGTTTAGCAGGGCATAAAAAAATGCTGCTGCACCAATCACCCTACCTGCCCACCTGTAAAACTGAGGCAAATGAAAGGGCGTTTGCGGCAGAGGAACCAAGCCACACTCCAGGTATTATACCCTTCTCAGTGTGACCTACAATACACTGTCCGCAAACACGCTGGAGGACCAGCTACCCTTGTCAAGCAAGCAAGCTTTAAGGGACTCCTCAGGTTCTCTTAAAGAACGTACCGAGGAGCCCCTGGGTGGCCTAAACAAGGTTTACCGTGCGCACTTCGCGTGGCCTACCCTTTAATGCGTGTGCGAATGCACGAGCATGCACCACCCACTTGGGCGAACCTGCCCATCTCAACCGTGATCACGTACTCCACCAGGGGGTGGCCCCGCCTGGGCTTACTCACCTTACCTACCGCTGGAGAGAGAGAGCAAGTGAGGGGCGCACGCGAAGAACGTTGCTATGCGCTTGTGTGTATGTCTAATCACCCTGATCTGACCGCTAATCATCTGCAATCTTTCTAATCAATCCCTCTATCGCGTCCTATCGTTGTTAGCGCTGCTACAAGACGCATTCACGGAGACACGAGACGAGCAATGTGTATGCGGCATACGAGACGAGCATACCTGTAGTTTATACCTGATTCATTGAAGTCTTTTTTGTTCATCTTCGAATTCTTGAATTTTTGATTCTTCTAATAGTGTGGGTGGAATCTGTATGTTTATTTATTAATGTGTGTCTCGTCATTTTCAAGACTACGTGACACATACGTTTATAATTCCATTATTTCTCCATTTTCCGGCGCTTCGCTAGGAGCCGCTCCTGCGCGCCGCCTTTTTATGCGTATGAATTTCTGGATTCAAAAAATCCAGAGATGACTATAATTTCTATAAAAATGTGCTTCTGATGCACAATTGGATTCTGCTCAGGTGTGTTGTTTCAGAAAAATTCTAGGCCGTCATTTGACGGATTTTGGTGTCGTCGCTTCGTTTTTGCGTGGATTCGTCCATAATTCTCCCATTCCTGCCTCTGCAGATACCCACGCGCAGCCTCGCTGAGTAGGCCGTGTTCGGGCCGAAACGCAGGTGCCTGGAGAGACTGAGCAGAACCAAGACCCCACCAAGGGGCAATTTAATTTTTTTGACGACTCCCCTTCGCCCTAAGACAGGTCACAGGTCGCCAGCAGGTTTACGAGAACCCATGCGAGTGTGTATAATGTGTCTTGCGTTGGGTTTGTGTCGACGCTGCGTCTTGGAGGGACGGATGCATATGCACATGTTTGGCATGCTCCCATACTAACCCAACCAAGCCACAGGAGCCCCGGCAGCGCCATGAGCGCTGAGTCTTCTGTAGGAAATGTTACATACAGAGCAGCAAAAGAGCGCCAGCCATGGTGAGCGCCCATTTTTCAGTGTGAGGGAAACTGTAGGTATTTTAAAGTAGATCTGGAAACCAAAGAAAGGCCAAGAAAAATTCCCTTTTTCCTAAAATGCGACAGTGGTGGCCACCACAGCACAAGGGGGGAGTAAGAAAACGTGCTTTTCCATTGCTTTGAGGCATACTCTAGTTGTATTAGAGATGCACTGAGCATCCATGCATTTTTATCTTAGTATTGGTCCAACCAAAAGTGGGGATAACACATTTTGACCTATGGAACCAAACACCCAATCAGGATATGGAGTGGACCCCTTAATCCCCTTTCAATGTGAGCCAAATCATCTTTTCCTGAGTTGACTGAGAACTGAAAATCCAAAGTAGAGCCTATGAATTTATCTATGTTTTTCCATGAATTCTTAGCTATCCTAGTGGTATGCACCCTAGGGGGCTGGGCACCTCTTTTTGAGAGGTCCTGGGTTCAATTCCTGGTCAGCCTAGCTAAGTAGGAAGATCCCATGTGACATGGCAGTGACCTCATCGCCACATACCATGCCACCTCAGCACATATGGGACCCAAAACAAAGAGTGCACATCTCCTGAGATGGCACTATGGAGAGAGAGTGACCATGGGGCAGTTTTCTAACTCTTTTCCAAAACATTTCAGCTATCTTTGTGAATATGCATTCATTTGTGACCTGAGTTGCAGTTTCTGTGAATATCCAATCACCTTTCACTGTTTACACTGCAGCCCTTCATCCTTTGATCCTGAATTCTCTTCTCCTTGCATACTTCTGGCTTGGGTTATCCTGGATTGACTCTATTGACTCTATTTCTGCAAACAAAAGGTTTTCATCATCCAAAACAAGCAGCAGGAAACCCTACAGCAACAGCAAGCAGCAGGAGAAGCAAAAACACAGTGCTGAAACCACTATAAACTTTTCTTGCGCCCCCGTTGTCTCCGGCTTTCTCTGGTTTCCGGCCCCCGGTGCCTTGGGCCTCGGCGCTGCGCGTTGTTTGCTTTAGTGGCCTCCCGCTTCTCGGCTCTCCGTGCGTTCTCGCCTCTTTTGTGCCTCCCGTCTGGCCGTTGGCTGCTCCTCGGTGGTTGCTGCCCCCCCCCCCCCCCCCTTTTGTGTCTTGCGGTTTTCGTCGCTTCCGCTCGGTGCTGTGTGCCGTGTGTTGTGCTGTGCTGTGTGTCCCGGGTTGCGGTGCTGCGCTGCACTGCTGCGCGTTGTGTCGCCCGGTGTTGTGCTGTTGTGTGCTGTGTTGTTTTGCTGCGCTCGGTTGTTGCCGCTGCTTGTCCTGCCGTGCCCTCTGGTGCCCCCTGTCGCCCTGGGGCCCTGTGCTTTGCAGCGCTGTGTTTTGCAGTGTTCCCTCGCGCTGTGTGTGTTTTGTCGTTGCGTGGTGGTGTGTGCTGTTGTTCGTCGCTCTGTTTTGTGCTGTGTGTGTCCTGAGGTGCTGTGCTGTGCGTTCCCTGTCCTCCCCGCTCTGTGCGGTGTTGTGCTTCGCTGTGCTCGTGCGCTTGCGTTGTGCTGTTTGTGTGGTGCGTGCTGTTGCCGGCGCCCGGTGCTGTGGTGCGCTGCCGTGTGTTGTGCTGTTTCCTTTGGTGTGCTGTGGTGCGGTGCTGGGTCTGGTGGCCCGTGGTTTTCTGCTGGTGCCGTGCTGTGGCACCCTGCTGTCCGTTTTCCTTTGCTGGTGGTGTTGGTTTGTGTCTTTTCCCTGTGTGTGCGGTGCTGTGTTGCGCTCCGCGTCGTGTTGTTCGGTTCCGGTTGTGTCTGCGCTGTTGTCGGTGCCTCGTGCTGTGGCGTGTCCCTGTGTGTTCTGGTGTCTCCCTGGGCGTTCTGCGGTGTGGTGGTGCCGCTCTGGTGTTTCCTGGTGTCTTGCTGTGCTGTACGTTGTCCTGTGGTGTCCTGCGCCCTGTGCTGTGTCCTGCGGTGCTGTGCTGCCTTGCGGTGTTGTGCTGGTGGGCTGTGCTGTGCGGTTGTCTGCGCTGCTGGTGTTTGTTTTTCCTTTTGTCCTCTTTTCCTTTGCTAAAAACCCCTGCTGCTTTTCCGTGCCTTTGAAAACTTTCTGAAAACCAAAAATTGAAACGTTTCTCCTTGGAAAATCAAACTCTACGCAACTCACGCACGCAGGCAAGCAGCAATACCAAGGTAAAATTTCTGACTTACGTGTTGCCACGCGGCCGCGAAGATGGTGGTCTTCCTTGCAAGGGGTTGGCCGCTTTTCCCCCAGGGCCGGTCGCCTAAGCTGACGTAAAGGAGTGAGGGGGGGCACGAGGGAAGGGAGGTGGGTGCATGGAGAAGGAAAGAAAAGGAAGGGAAGCAGGGCAAAGGGACCCGGCGGCTTAGAAAAATGTTTTTGGAGTTTTACGCGCTGCTCGCGACGCGTTTTTCTTTGCGCCTACGGCTAGTTAGACGTCGTGAGGGACGGTGTTAGTGTCCTACGAGCGTTTCGGTGTTTACGGCGCTAAATATTCACCTATTTTACCCGGAAAAAATTTTTGTCGCGTTTTTACGCGTTTGGCAGCGCGCTTCTTGGCCTAACCGTTTTTTGTGCTAATTAGCTTTATTTTCAGCTATTCAGAAAGTTTTTTCCGTCGTGTTTTACCTATCTTTTTATTTCGTTCTGGGACAGGGCCCCAGCGCGCCCGCGTGCCTCTCGCGGGCCATATATATCATAATGCCTCAGCAAGAGTAGTAAAATGGGTTCGAAAGACAACCAGCTCTTTTCCATGGAGAGAATCAAAGTGGCCAAGAACCAGGGGCCCACCGATACGCGTCAGTGTAATTTGGGTTCGTTTTTCGTTGAGTCCACTTTGGTCAACTCGTTTTGGCTCTCTTCCCGTCGAGTGGGTTCGCATTGTTCTTCCTTTGGAGCTTGAGACAAGTTTTGTGTCCAAATTGGGTGGTTGGTTGTCTTTGGTTTGAGGTGGTTTGTTTGGTACCCCGCACCGCCACCAAGCACACATCTTGCGCTTGTTTGCGCTCGGTTGTGTTTATATGTGCTCGCTGTAGTTGTTTGGTAGCACTGCAAGGTGGTGGCGGCTAACCACCTTTTCTTTTGGGTTGGGGGGTGCTGGGAAACCCTCCTCACCCCAACAAACACCATAAATTGCACTAGAGTGACCATGGTCACAAAGACCCTCAGAGAAAAACAGAGAAGCCCTCAGCCTACGGCTGCGGCAACTAACTGAAAGGAGATAGCCTTATGCCAGGTGCTGAAGCTCCTGTTCGGATTCCTCCTAGGGAGCAAATAGTTTTTTGCGTTGATCACCTCCAACCAGTCCCCGGCCTAGGTAACCAATCTTGGGGCGTGTAAAAAGCTGTGTCAAAAAGACTTCCAGATAAAAAGGTCAGAGTATCTAAGGGAGGTAAAGAGAGCCAAGGCCAACTGATAACCTCCAAGGAAGTGCCCCACTAAGAGTGCAGCACTGCAAGTGGCACTGCACCCTGTGAGAGTTGGGTTGGGCGCAGACGTGCACGAGGCACTTGGACTCGAACCCCAAGCCTAAACCTCATCTAAGAGATTTTGTGGTAAGTTGGGTTTAGTAGGTTAGTGTGCTGCGAAAGAAGCCTCTCAGCCTTTGGGTAACAGTGACCGTCCCAGTTTGCGGGTAGTCACCACCCTAGGCTAGCCAGAAGTTTAGTGGGAACCCTCCTACGGTTGTGGGTTATGGGAACACTCCTAGACTTGTGGGTAGAAACTAACCTAGTTCCCAAACACTGGTACCTAATTTTAATCCTCTAAGGATTCTGGCTTTGAGGAACAGTTTGCTGAATGCCACTTTCCCTTCTGCAGAGCACCGAGTTCTAGGGAATGGCCCTGCTCGGTTGCTGAAGGTGAGAGTGAGAGAGAGAGAGAGAGAGAGGAGCCATCCTTTGGGGCTGTGGGACAATCACTTTGCTCTGCCCTTGTTTATTCCAGTTTTGCTGGCAGTCGGTCCACTGTCAGCACAACACTGCACATCTTTGATCCACAGCACTGTCTGTTTAGTCTTTCTGACGCCGTCCGCACTTGTCGGTCCTTCCCTTGGCAGTGGCCATTTCTCAGGTTCAGGTCTGCCACTTGGCGTCGCCACTGTCATCTCTTTTTACGCTGACCATCTCAGGTGTTTTCCAACTATTTGTACAGTTTTTGCCTTCATCATGGACTTCTGGGGCTGGCAGAGCCCTGCTGCCACTCACAGCCCCCGCCCCAGTGGAATCATAGATTTTAGCTCCAGGGACTTCAGTTTAGTGCCCCTGGCCCAGGGTTACAGGTGCCTGGTAGCATTTTTTCTGCCTTTTGGCAGGGCCATTCCTCAGCCTTTGGCCCACAGAGCAGGTCAATCCTGCCAATCAAAACCCACTTCGGGGTGCTGAAAGCTAAATCCACTATTTTGTGAAGTTTGGAGCTCAGCCTCGCTCTTTAGCTCAAAAACTCAGAACGGACACCCTAATCAGAGATCTTGGGGTGATCTGAGCAGGGTTGCTGGGGACATCAGAAAAAGCCCCTGCCGCAGCCCATGACTAGCATCAGCGCATCATGCATTTCTGAGTCTCGCAGGTTTTTTTCTCAGAAACCAGTTCTGATTTTCAGCTAGTCCCCTGAGGTTCAGCTTAGTGTGTTGTGCTTTTGTATGGGTAGTAGAGCCACCACTGGCTCTAGGCTTCTCTCTCCATGTTCTTGTGTCTTAGTAGGGAGAGGAGCCATGCGGAGCTCCTAGGCGGCCTTCAGCCCTTGCTGCCTCTCGCCTTGGGGAAGTAGTTGAGTCTACACGGCCTAGGTTGCACGATTCTCCCTATCGCCCTTGTAGGTTGGGCCGGAATATGCCGTAGTGGCGTAACCCAATTCTCTTCCCCCTTGGCGTTGCTCTTAACCCACATCTTCTATTTATTTTTGGCAGTCACTTGTCCCGTGGTGGTTTTTTGGCCACGGCCCCCTGATGTGCCCCCCTGGGTTGTGTCCTAGTGGGGGAGTGTAACCAGACAAGCGCGCGCGTTTGCATTGCGGATACATAAATGTATTAATCGTGGCATATTCGGTCCTATTTGTGCATTATCATCACTTCATTTCATGTACATTTAGATACCACGATGATCGCCCTTGTGTCTGTGCCAGTTTGACAGTGTGATAAGCTTCTATGAACTGATGACAGTGTCATTTGCTGGTTTGAAGCATTTTCTGAGGTAATTTCTGGGTAAATTGAGCCTTTCTCCTTCGTACTACTAGTACTCCGAGAGGGAGTAAGAAAACGTAACTACCATGTCTTTCCTGGGCTACTTGATCTAGGCCAAGCCCCCCCTAAACTTTTTGGAAGTATTGAAGATTAACACTTAATCATTTTTATCACTCTTTTTGAAGCTCTAAGTACATTTTTCAAAGTAACCAGGGTTATAACCCTAGCCCCCCATGAAGTTCACCCCTACCACTCAAGTGAGCGGAGGTATCTTCCTTGATGGAGGTTATACCGAAACAAGATAGGCATTTCATGCCTTGGGTCTTGTTGGTTAAGCCTAGTGAACTCCCACCTCGCGACCCCTATACTCAATTGTTCCTCCCACTTATTGTGGACCTACATTTTAATTCATGCTGAATTCAGTTGCTTCGCCATGTTGGCCAAGGCATATCCTTTGTCTGGCCCAACCTACTTGTCTCCGGTTCTTAACCAACTCCATTGCAGGTCAAAACGTGGACATGAAGTGCTCGGGACTATCTTTGACGCCAGACTTATGTCAGTTTTCACTATAAAATCATTTGTTTTGTCCATATGTGACTCAAGCATTGTATTTGGGCTTGCATTGTCTTTGTGCAGCCCCTCTTTGTTACACATGTTTTGATTTGGAACGACTTATCCTGATTACATTTTGATCCGGTGTCTGGACTTGCCCTTCTGTGTCACTCTGTGAATTTCATTTTGCATTGGGAAAAACCATCAAGGTTTTCTTCAACAAAAACAAGGAGCAAGCACAAAATTGGGTAAGCCAGAAACCTTTTGTAAAAGTGCTCTTTGTTAGGCCCAGTGGCAACCACCCCCGGGCAGCTGCCACCATGGGCTACTGGCCTACAGTCCCATGTATTTCCCACCTTGTTGTGTCTGCTCAGACCGGGCCGGTAGGGTCACCGGGGTGGAGGGGGGCTAACCCCTTAGGGCAGGTCCCTTGGCAGCGTCTCCCATGAAGTTCACTGGGGTCACATGGTCTTTTCTGCCACCGCGCCCGCGGCACTTGCCGCCCCCGCCTGCCGCTTCCCGCATTCTGTCCCCCTGCTGTTCCCTTGTCTCTTCCCTGCTTCTTCTCCCGCAGCTTCCGTGTGTGTGTCATGTTTCCGCACACCGTCTCTGTGGCTGGGTCTTGTGTTGCTTTGCGTCCCACTACGTGTTGTTGGTCGCGCTGTGCCATCCCCTCTTTCACTGCTGCCCTGCCTCGCGTGGTTCGCGGCTTTGGTTCCATGAGCAATAGCCTGTTGTTCAAACCTACGATATTAACTACGGAGCGGAGGCCCGACACGAAGATGGTTCTTATGCGGACAGTCATATGGACTACATGGTCCAGAAGGTGAATGAACACTTGGTGCCTATTTTGTACCCTTCAACAACTGTGGTCAATGATATTGAGGGAACATTGTATGTAACGTGCTCTCTTCTCTGCCATCAATGTACATGCTCATCCAAAAAGCAGAACAGCCAAATGTTGTTGCTCCATGGGGAGAGGCAGTGGTGTTTACACGTGCAGATGTGACTCGTGAAGTTGTCTTCACGCGTCAATCTTTCTGGGATGCACTTGAGGATCGGTTCATTGTTTCACTGCCTGCACACGTTCTGCAAATGTACTCCATTGCGACGTTGCTGGACCCAAGGTTCCAAAACTTCCGTTTCTTGGGCGATGAAGAGAGAAATACTGCAGTTAACACTGTCAGACAAGAGTTCAATCTGAAATGGAAGCCAGAGGCTGCAATGGTTCACCAACCAAAGCTAGCAGCACGAAAGGATGCACGCAAAGGTTTGACCTCTTTGGTGGCTGCAAAATTCGTTGGTAATGTTGCACCACCCGAGTGCAACAATGATTTTCGTCGCCACGAGTTGGCTGATTACTTTTCCTTGCCAGTTGCTGACATGCACACCTGCGTCATTGACTGGTGGCAACACCACCGTCATCGCTTTCCCTACTTAAAAAAGATGGCCCGGCAATACCTGGCGTGTCCGGCGACATCGGCTGAGGTGAAGCGCTTGTTCAGTGCTGCCGGGTGGACTTTCTCGGATTTAGCACAAGCAATGAAGGAAGGCTCATTGGGAGCCCGGTTGCTGGCTGCCTACAATTAAAAGCCTCATATGTATGTTGCACCTTGGGCGCTGTTTTTTTTTGTGCGAGATGGGATGCCGATCGCCAAATGCTACAACCTTCACTTCTGCTGTGGGCGTTATTTTTGCACGCCGTCTGACACTACATGTACATTCAAGCATGTAACATGTAGCATACCACTTGCATCTGTTGATTTTTTGGTATGGATCGCAATTTTTTGTTGGTGCAATGTGACAGGTTGCCTGCAACAGTGGTCAAGGTTGAAGCTAGTTCAGCGGAAATGCATAGGACCATGAAAGCATGGGACATACGTTCAAATCCTGCTAGTTGTGATTTTTTGTTACGTAATTGAGGCGCTGCGCTGCACGACATTTGCGGCGCGCTTTGCTGCGACATTTGTAATTAAATAATCGATGCTATGGCGATTTTTTCCAAAACATAACCGATTGGATGCAATGTTTTAGAAATTATCGACGATAATTGCCCAAAAATCGATTAGTCGGTTAATCTCCGGAACCAGTTACAAACCTTAGGCCCGGGCTGTAGGGTGGTGGATAGGTCGTGCTTGTGGTGTTGTTACGGCCGGCTTTGGAGATGTCAAAGGTCGGTCCGGGCCATGTTTTGTGCCCACCCATTCCCATCGGCGCACGCACGGAGCATCGTAGGCGCGGAGAAGGGCGGCATTCGGGTTGAGTTTTGAACGCGCACCAAGCGGGGCGCGTAGCACGACTATGTGTTACCCCTCTATCCCAGGGCGCCATTCTCACATCGTGTCCCGCCTTCTGCCGTCTTTTCCCCGGGCGGCCTCTATGTGTTAGTCTTTGCCCCTTGCCTAGCCTACCACTCCCCTCCCGGTTCCTGTCATGTTGATGTCGGTGGGGCCTTGGTGGAGTTGTGCAGGTGCCTTGCTATCCACCTTCTCGTCTACACGGGCGCACTCAAAGAGCATTGCACGCACGAACAAGGGCTTGATAGAGGTCAGGTGTTGGACATGCCTGAGACAAAGCAATATGGACGACATGGTGTTGTTTTCCGGCCCTACAAGGTCCTTTTTTCATTCAGCTCCGCCCACTACCGCCCCTACTCCGGGCGGCCGCCATAGCTTTTGCCTACGTTCACCCGTTCGGATATTCTCTTTGGTTGTCATGGGCGCCCTGTGTATTTGCGTGTCTACCGCCTAACCTCCGTTTATTCTTGGAATGACGGGTTCGGGGGAGGTATGTGGGGAGAGGGGGTTTACCAGGTGCCTCTCATCAACCATCCACAGGCAGCCTCATTGGAGACCGAGCACGAAGCGAAGGAGCGCAACAATAAATTGCAAATGAGTTTTCCCGGTTACATTGGAAAATATCTATTTGTTTACGGATTTTCATTTCAAAAGAAACTTTGACAACCCGTTTCAAGTTTGGCTATGTGTGCGTATCGTTAGGGCAACTATCGTGTGCCCATCAGTGCTCATAGATACCTACATTCTGAGCAAAGGTACCCATCCTTTGGCAGAGTAATGGGTTTACCCGGGTAAATTGGAAGGTACATTGGAACAAATATGGGACTATTAGTTTGCGGATTTTGTTTTCTCAATTTTCTTTGACAGCCCATTTGACGTTCCATCTCAATGCATTGCTCGCTCCAAATTTGTAAAGAACAAAATAACTGTGCATTTGTCATGCGCAAAACAGCTGGATTTACGGATCGTCGGTACGTATCCTCAATTTTGGCTCGCTGGCTGCAACGAGCCAAAGTTTGAATGCCAAAATCATGCACAAAGTAGAAAAATACATTGATTTAACTTTCAGGTTGTTCAATTTTTAGGTGGTAGACCGGAGATCTTAATTTTTCAGATTATAATACATTTCACCAAGTCATTTTGGCCCACTTAACATGGCGGCTTAGAGCTTAGCGCGGCGTGGAGCTTACCGCGCTTAACATGCCAGCTTAGCATGCCCATCGTACCTTAACGGCATGGCTAAAGCGTTCAATCCACTACCTTTCCGAGTCCATTCGCACCACAGTGACTTGCAAAACATCCATGTTGCCAGGTGCAACCCAGGTGGACCAAGGGACTACCACCGTGGGTGACTAAGGTACAGACACCCACTTGTTGCCCGGGCCTTTGGCGCCCTCGCTCCCAACCCTTGGCGCTTCGTGTCTACAACATCTTTTTTAACCCAAGATGTTGTCCGCAATATGACACCTTGGCAACAAAGTGAAGTAGAAACAACTTAACTTTTCAACGATTGTGCTCCCAAGCTACGTTGCAAAAAGAGGCCAAGAGGGGTAACATTGATGTTTTGCAACTCATGGTGGAAATCAACCCATAAAGGTAGAGGTCCAATGTTTTCGCCATGCCATCAAGTTACAAAGGGCATGCTGAACTGGCATGTTACGCGGGCTAAGCTCTAAGCCGGTAATTCAAGCGGGCAAAATGACAAAACGGGGCAAAATCTATTAAAATCCAAAAAATTGAGATATCCGGCCTACTGGCTCAATATCAAATCATCCGAAGTTAAGTCAATGTATTTCTGAACTTTCCGCACCACTTTGGCATCCAAACTGCGGAACTTTGCGGCCAGCGAGTCGAAATGGAGGATACATACGGTTCATCCGTATATCGCGTTGCTTCGCACATGACAACTTCACGGTGGTATTGATCTTTATAAACTTCCACACAGCAATGCATTGAGATCCATTTCTGGTGAAAGAAATCGAAATCGCAAAATCCGTCAAATGCCTGTGGCGCGCATGAGCGCGCCACCCTGTCTATTACCTCTTTATAGTAAAATGTCCAATAATGTTTCAGAATCCAACGGCCTTCGGCTTGTTGAACCGACAACGTCAAACGTGTTGTCACAGTAGATTTTGAAAACCAACTCCGCAAACTAACGGTCGCACATTCGCTCTAAGATACCCTCCAATGTACCCGGGTAAACCCATTACTCTGCCCAAAGGCTGGGTACCTTTGCTCCGATTGTAGGTACTCATGGGCACCAATGGGCACACGGACAGTTGCTCCAACGATAGGCCAAACTTCAAACGGGTTGTCGGAGAAATCCATAAACTAATACATATGTTCCAATTTAACCAGGAAACTCATTTTACTATCTATTGTTGCCCCCTCTTTTTGGCAAGGGGCCCTTTGGCCCCCTCACCCTCAGCCCTTGGTGCTTCGTGTCTACAACATCTCTGGGCTCGGATGTTGTCCGCAATATGACACCTTGGAAACGGTGTTAAGTGGAGACAGCTTAACTTTTCAACGTCTAGGCTCCTAACCTACCTGGCAAAAGAAGGCCAGAAGGGGCAACATTGATGTTTTGCAAGATGTTTTGGTGCAAATTGATTCGGTAAGGTACTGAGTTCAATGCTTTAGCCCCGCAGTTAAGCTACAATGGGCTAGGGGGGCTCAAGGGGGTTCGTGGTTTTGAGACATCGGACTTGGCCCCCCCCAAAGGGTCCCAAAAGCTTCCATTGAATGTACATATATCATTTCAACTCCCTCCGCTCTTCGCGCGTCCCTGCTTTGGGCTCGGCACCCGCCCCCCCTTTTCGCACCCCCCCCCAGCCTGCACAGCCATCTGGTAGGGCAGGGTTCTGGAACCTTGTTTTTGCTATATCTTGGGCTTACGAGCTCATGAACAAGTCATCCAACCACCGATGGATGCAGAATTGCAAAACGCACGCACATGAAACAAAGCAGGAGCACCAAAACACATTGGCGCCACCATTTGTTGACATATGTTGAATAACACAGTCTACTGGAACTCAGGCCCAAAGATTTTTGGGTTCGGCTTCCGGGGGCGGGTGCTTTGGCGTGATGCCGGTGCACCTCGACCACCCATCCGCTCAGCCACCCGTTCAGCTTCTTTTTGGGCTTTTTGTGTGCGCTTTTCATCCACTTTCCGTTTCGTACAACGTTCCTGTGCAGCAGCCACCATGTGGTCTGCCCGTCGCTTTTTGTGGGTGTCCGCGCGCAGTTGTTGGCGCGTCCCGGTGTCTGCCTGGAGCCTTAGGGCTTCGGCAACAATGGCCTCGCCATCCTCTTCAAGTATAGGCACATCAAATACATCATTGTGCCGTGCCGCCGCGACCATGGCACCCCTTAGGGGGTGCACACTGGGACCACTCACCTTGAGTGTGTCCGTGAGCACACCACCGTATGACTCAACGAACACAGTCTCGGCAGGAGTGGACGCCCAATAGAGACTTTGCTCCTCGCTCAACTCTTCCTGGCTGATGCGACTTAGTACAATGGAGCCACCGCCTATGCATCCGCAAGAAGATAACACTCAATCGCAATTTTGGAGGCACAAGGATAGGAGTAGCACGGACCAAGTCCATTCCACGTGCATCACAATTAAAGGCCAGTTGGACATCATTTGCAAACATTTCCAACATGTTGGCAATCTTGTGCACATGCACATATGCCTCTTCCACGGTAGAATTGGGGATACATTCAAAGAAAGGCTTGGCGAAACAAGCAAGTAACATAGTGCAAATGCAAAAAAAGAGAAGACCGCAACTAGTGAACAACCATGTCACTAGACCTCGAGACCAAGCAATTTGCTCGTGTAGCTTGCCACGGCAAAATTCCGCCAATGTGTCACGCATGGTTAAGATGCAGGCACCGGAGAAGAAGACACCGAAAAAGCAATCCCCAACCTCCCTAGACAACTAAAGAATCTTCTTGCCCTCAAAAGAAGCCAAATCCCTAAGTTCGCCACCCACACCAAGGCCATAGCCCAATGACATTCCCTTTACAAATGTCAAGAATGACAAACATCGTACGAGCTCAACCACAACAAGCAACGAAAGCAGTGTGCAACTAGGTTTTAGGTAAAATAGCCAATTACTGTACCAAATCAATGCTACTAAAATTATAGGCCGCAATTAAAGCTGGCAGCTAGAAATTTAGAATGTTTTAGGTCAAATCCTGAAGTTTTAAAATGTTTTTGGTTCAATATGCAAAATCTAACTGGTACTGGAGAAATCAGTGCCAGACGGGGCCGCGCAGAGATCACGGGATCGCAGTCGCGCCTGTTTCTGTGCCAACAAAGAAGAGGGAAGATCTCAGGTATTTTTCGACAAAATTCATAATAAATTGGACAGCAATCTTCGACATTAATTTTTCTCTGGATGGATGTGTTCAGATGCGTGACAGCAAAGGAAGGGCGCGCCAGTGGATTGCGGAGGTAACAAAAACGAAAACACGAAGCACAGGAAGCACGCGCCAGAAGACCGCGGTCCCTAAGCCTCCCTCCCAGGTCCTCTACATCCTTCCACTATGGGAAAAGCCGTCAGACATGGAACGCGTCGCCGTCGACTGCCTTATCAAAGCCAAGAGCGTTCGCAAGGGTGCGACTGAGTTGGGAGTCCACGGCCAGACCCTACCTGACGCCATGGGGCGAATGAGGTGTGCTGCGTTACCTGTAACGCAGTGCAAAAGGGCGCCGCGCAACCAACAGGACGCGACGCGTAAGAGAAAACGAGCTGGTGCACGTCGCGCTTTTTACTTTGTCCTCTTTGCTGCAGTCGCTACGAGCCGTGTGAGGTGAAGAGGGGCCCAAAGCCCTGTCTGGTGGAGATGCCCTTGACGACCTGGATGGATGAGTGTGCGGATCAAATGGTGTGCCCTACACTGACTGAGATCAAAGATGAAGCGATAGCCATGGCAGAAAAGAAGACGAGTGTGCAGAACCCAGCTCTCCCTTGTAAGTTTGGTAAGACATGGTGGAAACTGTTTAAGCGTCGCAACAATGACTTTGTTTCAAGACTTGCTCAAAATGTTGAATCGCAGCGTGCATCTGCCCGTTTGAGTCCCCAGCAGTGGACAGAGTTTTTTAATAATCATTGAAAGCCAGGTTTAGAAAAAGTTGCCTATAACCCCTGCCATATCTGGAACGAGGATGAGTCAGGGTTCTTTCGACAGTTCACCACCGTGGGACAGCGTGTGTGGGTGAGGAAGGGGAGAAAACCTGTGGAGCGACGCCGTGGCTGGCAGCGGCAGCACATCACCGCCATAGTTGCTGTCAATGCACAGGGCCAGGACACAAAACCAGCACTCCTATGGAAGGCAAAAAAAATAAGAGGTGACATGTTCCTCCGTGCACAATGCCCAGTGACACTGAAAGGAACGCCTGATGGGTGGTCCTCCCAAGAGGTCTTCCTGGAGTGGGTGGAAACAGTACTCGTGAAAGAAACACAGCCACTCAGCAACCTTCAGAAATGCATTTTGTTACTGGTGGATGGCAGCAAAACGCACCTCACACTGCAGGGTCTGCAAAAAATGAAGTCCTGGGGTGTAGAGGTGGTTGTGTTCGCCCCCGCATGTGACAGATGTCATCAAGCCACTCGACAAAGCCGTTTTCAGGGCACTGAAGGCCTCGTTTCGCAAAAAGGAAGAACACTGGAAAAAGGAAAAACCATCACAGAGCCCCGTCCCATGCAGACTTTGTGGAACTGTGGACAGATGCATATGTTGATGCAGTCACACCACGAAATATTCTGTCAGGCTTTAGGTCCTGTGGCATCAGTCCGTTTGATCCCCAATATTTTCTGGAACACCGTCCCCGTGAGCGCATCCAGCACAAGGACCTCCCTGCATGCCCTGCCAGCCCTACTCACAGCCCTGTTGCATTGCAAGATCCTCCAGAAAACTCTTTGCAAGGCTCTTCGCAAAACTCTTCAGCACTTCCCTCGCAGGTGTCATCAAAAAGCCATGCTTCAGAACAGTGCAGTGGCAGGGCCATCAGTGCGGCCACGCAGGACGATCCTTGGTCGCTGCGCCTCGGGGGCTTTGTGACAGCCCAGGATATTTTAGATAAGGGCAGTGAAAAATAGAATGGTGCTGCCGCAAAACCAGCACCCAAACGGAGGGCACGGCGAGTGGGGGAGCCTCTCAGACGGGTTGACAGGCCTGCAGCAAAACATCCTGCCAAACCAGCCCCAAAACCCAGACTAGGCCTGGCCAGCCACAAAAGGCGCCGTTCAGTGCAAAAAAGCCCCAAAACCCAGACCTCAGAAACGCCAAAGGGTTGATGACCCTGCCCCAGCACCAGCCCCTGGTCCTGACGAAGCACAGTCTTCCTTCGACGAAGGGGATGGTGCAGGACATCCGTTTGATTTGTATGTTAGCTACCAAAGTAGTTGGTAGTGTCTTTGGGGTGGAAAGTGTTTGTCAACGCGGACCACCGAAACAAAATCAACCCGGATCGGCAATGGTGCAACAACAGTGCATTGGCAGTGCTGTGAAAGGGATCGACAGCGCAAAGGAAACGGTACCACCTTGCCCAACGACAGTAAGGCTGCCACAACTTTTCACAAAAAAAAAGTTTTGGAGAAAAAAAAAATTCAAAAAAAAATATTTTTTTCCAAATTCTTGGCGCATGAAAAACGGGATGTATACGCAGAAAAACACTTTGCTAGCAAAAGAAACATGGTTGTCCTTTGGGCATGGGATACAAATAGGTGATGCAAAGGCGTTGGCACTATGAAAAGGAGTTTCACGGGCCTAGCGGACCTCATTTTCAACAAACATCCAAATTTTGCCTGATTTCTTGGTGGGAGCAAAAAAAGGGAAAATTGTTAGAGGTGCCCCCTAGGAGCTTGCTTGACCCAAGCTTGTGTTAGACAATCGGATTTAGGCGCAACCAAGCATACCCCAATGGTAAGGTACCCTTTAGTATTGCTAAATCCTACAATAAACACTACGTTTTCATGTGGAAAGTGTGAAAAACTTATGGTGGTACAACAACTAGTGCCTGGTACCAAAACCGGCTTCTTTACCTTAGCAATGCATAGGAACCTTGTGTAGACCTCCGGTTGTAGTAGATTGTAGCATTTACCTCTAAATGACCAAGATGACCACAATTGCACACAATTCACACCTTGACTTTGCAATTGCTCTCTTTAAAAGAGCAAAAGCTGCCCTCAATCTCCTTCTTGTGCGTTGCGCAACCACAGCAAACACACAAACCCGGCGAAACTTCTGCTCCCATCTCTTCTTACCCACAATTGCTTCACCCAAAAATCGGCATTGCCTAAGATAACACTGAAATGCTTGGGAAGGGTCCGAGCTGACTTTGTTCTTCTTCTGAGGGGCCTTCAGTTGAAGGATCGGCGAACAGTGGCGCCATTGGGTGGACAAGGTTTGCTTGCCGCAAAGCCAACACCACTTTTTTTCATATCCCATCTGTGCAAACAGAGGATGCATAAATCCGACTGTATCAGATGAAAACTATACATCTACTGAGTAGATTCATATAAAAAAATTCATGCATACCTGATCCGCTCTCAATTTTCTATTGAAAATTCGGACCAAAATCCCCTTACCGCGAAAGCACCGCAGGCGGTACCAGATCCATTCGAGAAAACAGCATCCGGCAGCCTCATTTGGCTATCTAACTCTCCCTGATATCGCCAGATTTCAGTACAATTGCACTTGGGGGGATCGGAGACGGCCGCGCAGCGCCGCGCCGCCGTATCTCAATTCCGGCATCGCCCTTGAACCTCCCTAAATGGGCATGCTAAGGTGGCATGTTAAGCGCGCTAACCTCTAAACTGAGTACATGTATTAAAATCCGAAAAATTCAGATCTGCAACCTACCACCTCAAAATCAAATCACCTGAAAGTTAACGCAATGTACTTTTGGACTTTGTGCACAATTTGGCATCCAAACTTCGGCACTTTGCAGCCAACTAGCCGCAATGGAGGATACATACCGCCGATCCGTAAATCGCGCTGTTTCGCGCATGACAATTCTACAGCTATTAGTCTTTAGAAATTGCCATACAGCAATACATTGAGATCGACTTCTGGGGGCAGAAATAGAAATCGCAACATTCGCCAGATGCCGGGTGGCGCGCATGCGCGTGCAGCCCTGTCTATTTATCTATGTGAAAGCCTCAACCCGTTCACATCATTTCTCGGCCTGTGGAACCGAGAGCGTCAAACAGGTTGTCAAAGAAAAATTTGAAAACAAAATCCGCAACTAACTGATATATGTTCCAAGGCACCCTCCAATGTACCCGGGTAAGCCCATTACTCTGCCCAAAGGATGGGTACCTTTGCTCAAATTTTAGGTACCTATGGGCACCAATGGGCACACGATAGTTGCCCTAACGATAGGCACACATAGCCAAGCTTAAAACGGGTTGTCAAAGAATCTTTTGAAATGAAAATCCGTAAACTAATACATATGTACCAATGTAACCGGGAAAACTCATTTTACTATATATTGTTGCCCCCTCTTTTTGGCAAGGGGCCTTTGGCCCCCCCGCTCTCAACCCTTGACGCTTCGTGTCTACAACATCTTCGGGCTACAATGTTGTCCGCAGTAGGACACCTTGGCAACGGTGTGAAGTAGACACATGATCACTTTGGACACGTGATGTAGCAAGGGTAATGCAGCCACATTATTCCTCTCAATTTTGGAGACCCTGATATAGAATGGGTTTGGAGAGACAACTAAATTGGACGAAATGCATTACAATCCGAAAAATTCATAGCGCCGGCCTACCACCTCGAAATTGAATAACCCGAAAGTTAACTCAAGTTTGTTTTCGGCATTGTTAACAATTTTGGCATCCAAACTTGGGCACTTTGCAGCAAGCTGCCCTAGGGTGATTTGCCAAATGCCGGCGCAAAAGTGCCCGTCCTTCACAGTCGCAAAGATTTCTCTTGGATTATGTGGTTTTTTCTGGATTTGTTTTGATAGATCTCCAGATTAAGACCCAGGCTACTGGCCTATATAAAAATTTTGGAATTTGGTGCCAGATTGCCTGATTTAGAGCCGCCAGAAGGTGAGACCTTCAGCGATGCGCTAAAATTGCGATGTGCCAAATGATGGCGCAAGATCTGCGCTCTTCACAGTGGCGCTTCGTGTGGCCGATCGGCAGCACGGATTGCTGCAGGATCGATGCCTGCGGCAAGGTCAGGACCCAGGCTCGGCAAGGGGAAGGATTCCATACTGAAATTGTGGGCGGTGCGATCGCCTGGTCTCTCCCACCGCTCGCAACTCGTGTTGCCGCAAAGCTTTTCTCCCTTTTTTCCAATGTTGTCCAAGGAGAAATCCCCAACAAAAGGACACACAATGCAACAACCCAAACGATTTCAGTTGGAATTGAAGTGGTCTGCACCATTGGATCCACTTATACCGACATCCAACCTTTTGGGGCTCGCAAGTGATGAGAGTGAGGATGGGTTGAGTCGAGAGCACTCTCTTGGGAGTGATGACCAGCTGCTTTTTTCAGACACAGAATCTGTGCCTAGCAGCAACAAAGGCACTGCCACACCAAAGAAACCCGCTTTTGGGGAAGACTGAAGCCGGTTCACACCCCCGTGGCCATCTTTCGGTCACTTGGGATGTGTATCTATGTGCCGGCAAGCCGCCATTGGCTGGTATCATACTCTCCCATCCACCTGACCTAACCCGATGTGATAGTGTGATAGGTTTGGCCATTCCGGCTATGAGCGGCCATATTCAGTACCGAGGCGCCGCCAGCGGAGATCTATATATCAGAATATCAGGAATCAACAGGGTTTTTTATCATAATGTTTCCGTAATTTTTCAGCCTTTCGTTCTGATGGTCAATGTATCGGCAACTGTCAGTTGGCTCGCGATTTTGCGGTAACCGAATGGTTAACTGTTTTTTACAGATATTTTGGCGGAAACCCCGATGAAGGGTCAGATTTCATCAGTAAAGGGTTCGTAGCTTCCGCAATTTTCATATTATACACTCGCAAAATTAACCCGATTTTTTCAGACTTTCAGAATCGGATTTTCGACTTCGACATCGCCGCACTCGATATGACGAATCTCGATTGTTCCAACATATTTCCCCGATCACGAATCAACCTTCCTTTTGTTATGCCCTTCGTTTTGCTTAGAGATATAGGCGAAACAAAGTTGATTCGTGAGACCACTTTGAAAGGTCATATCTCCGGCTCACCGCGAGTAGTCTCAATTTCGAGAATTGGGTTGGAACCGCATTGGTCTCAACTTAATTTAGGAAGCATCAAACGCCTTTGGTGTGTACACATGTCCGGTATAGCGAGGGATAATGGTCAAGAGGGTAGAAAGTGATATATAACTCTTGGACCGTGCAACCGAATATTTTAATGCGACTTTCGAGTGTACCGCATGAGTGTTGAGGTTGCATAGCAACTTTCCTTGGGTTCCTACGTATTTTTAACGTGAAGTTATGTCCATGGAGGGTCATGACATATCATGGTGGGAGCCACTTTTGAGGGTATGTGTTATATGCATGGTGAGTGCTTCGATATGCTCACGCCCATGTTATATGTCTCCGTTTGTAGGAAGATATATGGAGTCATGCGCGGCAAGGGCTTCGCCCATGTCCCAATGGTGAACTCCATAGCGCTAGACTAAGTCTACCGCTCATATAGTGCATGTGGGAGGGCTTACGGAGCGACCCACAAGCGGCAATATCAATTTTCCCATTTTCATGGTGCGTGTTGGGAGGAGGTTCGAAGGTGTCCTTATGCGTCCATATGGGGATCCAAGTGGGGGGATTGTTTGCAAATGGTCCCAAGCAATCGTGTTTTCAGACATAGGTTGACACCATGGGTGAGCGAAGTTATATACTATTGTAATTATCTTGAATTTGGCATTATTTGCATGTTTTTGACCTTATTTTATGCTCATTTTTGTGTTTTATGTGCTCAACTGGTCGGCTAACAGTAAAGTGCCTAGAGATCCATGACCTATGGTATGTTGCTTAAATGTTGGCATATGCTTCGGTGTTGTACCTCACCATATGCCGGATCACATGGTCTCTTTGGCTTAGCACACGAGGCCTCACAAAATTAGGTCTCGGAGTCATGAGCTGACTTGTGAAGCATGTCATGTACATAACCGGAGGGGTTTCGGGGCCAATGATGGGATATTCTTGGGCATGGACCTTTGGTCTACATCACCCTTGTATACTACTCTCCGGTTTGACACATGCATGGAGCATTTGAATATTTGCTGTATGCATTTTTGAGTATATAATTGAATTTTGGGCATTATGGTGTGATTTGCCTGATTTTGCCATGTTGTGAGGTCATCTTCATGGGGCAGTTCTCCAAGCCCATTCGACTCCAAGTCCAACCAAGGGTATGTCAGGGTAGGGCAGGGTCCTGAGTGCCACTCTAGGCCATGACACGCCACCTCCCCTATTGGGCTAGGATATATAGGCTTCGGAGTGAACACATTTTTGGGGTTTATGTAGTGACTTGTGACACATGGCATTTAGCCATCTTATTTGATTGGGTTCAGGGCATCATGTTGGTGAGTCAAGGGAAGGTCTTGAGTCCAGGGAAAGAGGGGTCTATGGCTGTGAATGTGTACGTTTCCATATTTCCCCAACTTTGCCTTATTTGTGTTCATATGCCAATTTCAGGGCTTTTTTCCTTGGTGCAATTCTTGTACATGCCCGCCATCGTGAGACAATCGATGTGTTGAACGGAAGCCCGCCATTTGGATTGGATTGTGGATTGGGTTATTGCTGTATTTGTGGGATCTGGTTGCTGTTCAGGGTTGAAGGAGGATTACAGTTTCTATATTTTTGGATTTGGAACCCTGGATTTTGAGGAATGCAATCGTTGATCAGGAGTAAATCAGCAGGGGTAACAGGCGGAAGGGGCACAGCGGGGGCCGGTCCTGGTAGGGACCTTCTTTATGGTAGCAGAGGCTTACCTGCTACCCCTACCTACCGCCGACCCGGGGACTTGGGCCCCTATGAGCCCTGCCCAAGTACGCCCCGGGTGCGTATTGTGGACTCTGTGGAGACCACGCCGGAGATTGGAGCCATAGAAGAGCCGAGGCGTTCAAGAGCATGGCGAACTCCGGAAGTTGAAGCCCGAAGAGAAGTACGACATTCGGGAAGAGGAGGACTTGACATGGAGGATCTGGTCTCCATGTGTGAGCGTCGCTGCCGAAAGGCATGCAACCTCCGCTCCGCCGCGGAGGACTCTGAGGAGGCCTGCCATTCAGGCAGCAGTGGAGGACGGGCCCGGCGCTACCGGAAGCGCGGGTCACCCAAGTCCGCGGCAAGGGACGCCGGGGCTATGGATACGGACCCTAGCCCGGTCAGGCTGTGGGAATCCGAGGGGCACTCCGAGGGCTATCGGACAGCCTATGAGCAACCTTCGGAGTCGGAGGAGACGGCCAGACCGCCCACAAGGGCGAAAACGGCTCCAGAACCCAGCCCGGAGCATGACGCCGAGGCGTTGGAGAGGCCCGCCAGAGCCAGGACGGCGCCTGTGGCCCGGCACACGGAGCCGCCGCGGGATAGCATGGGTGACACACCCATGGCGGAGGAGTCCGAGGCGCCGGGAACTGCGGGACTCGCCGGACCAGGTGGAAGGCACGCTGAGTGCCACTGCGAACACGTGTCCTTCCTCATGGGCAAGTACCCCAAGATGGGGATGGGCGCGATCATGCATCGTCTCGACAGCCTGGACAATGCGAAGGACGGTCTAGAGGAGGACGTCGCCGGGATCCTGGATGACCAGTCGGCCGCGGAGAAAGACATGGAGGAGCTGCGATCGGATCAGGCCCGGTACCGGGAGAATCTGGAGCTGGCCCTGCAGAAGCAGCAGCAAGTGGTGGACAGCCTCCTCCACCTGGTGGAGGACATGTCGGGACGCCTGAAAAGGCTAGAGGAGCTACAGCCCCTCGCCTCAGGTCCGGAGCTCCCGGCAAAGCCGGCAGCGGCAGAGCTGATGGAGCGGGTTAAGACCCTCCGGAGCGCCATGGATAAACCCATGGGCGGTCCTGCAGAGGCACCCTACGCGCCTCCGCGTGTTGACCCGGGTGCGCTGCCTTTTGTTCCCATGTTCAGCGAATCCACAATGCTCGGGGAACAAACGGCGCCGGCTGGGTCCATGCGGGAAGGGCACGCAACCACGGACCCGAGGAGCCTGACGGTACAGATGTCCCATGCCACCCAGGATCCACCGCCCACTACGACTGCCTATGCAGTTTATGCGGAAGAGGAGATCCAGAACCAGACCATGCAGGGGCGAACCATGGGAAGCGCCGACGGACATGGTCGAGGTCATCCAGGCGCAAACCTGTGGGCGAAGGACCCCAATACGGGGATATGGACGGCCGATGGAGCAAGTCCTTCCCGCATTCCAAACCCCATGGGTTCAGGCCCAACTGGACCGCACGCCATGGAGGAGAGGGATGTACGGGGAGTGTACTCACACCCCCCGGCCACAGGTGGTATCCGTCTCGGTGGAGTGGTGGCTGGGGACGTCGGAGACGCCATCAGGATTGAGGACCTCAGGGGAATCAAAATCCCCTACTATGATGGCAACCCCTCCAACCTGGACGACTTCATCCTGGATTGGGAGGACTTCGCCGAGGAGGTCGTCGGCGAGATGCGGGGAGCGCTGCGGGACAAGTGGGTATGTCGGACATTCCCACACCAGCTGGCGCAGGACCTGAAGGAGGAGCTACGGTATCAGATCCGGGAAGGATTGATCCGTACGGACCAGGCCTGCCTCCAGTGGTTGGAGGATGAGGAGCGGGTGGACGCTCCGAACCAGAAGCTGGAGGACTTGTGGTCCATCCCGCTGCAGCTGGACCGCGGTGAGCTGCGGGTCCGGGAGTGGAACCGGTACCTGCGGAAGTACCGACGGAGCCTGAAGCTGGTGGAGGACTGGAACGAGTCCAGCGAGATCCGCCACCTCCTGAAGGACGTCCTCCCCGGCCACTGGAAGAGGCGAGTGGAGGACGAGGAGAAGAAGCGCGCCAAGAAGCGGGTGGCGGTGAGGATCATGGCGGCAGAGGATACCCATGCGGGTATCATGGAGTTCTTCAGGAGGAACCTGGGCGAGCCCAACCGGATGTTGGAACTGAAGAACGCCGTGTACGTGGAGGTATTTGGAGACTCCATGGGGCAAAGGTTGCTGCGCCTCAACAACGTGGAGTGGAGGCGCGGGGAGCCGCTGAGGATGCAGGTCATCCTCGCCCGCATGAGCCTGGACGAGATCGTGAAGTACATCACGGTGGAGTTGAAGCTCAATGCGAAGAACGAGGCCCACGTGCAGGATCGACATGGTCATGGACAACGAGGCCACCGAGAAGACCGCCATCATCGGGAGATCCAGGAGGACACGGCCAACTCTGCGGGGGATGGTAGTGGAAGTGGCCAAGACCACTGGTCCCGGGAGGATCACGAGGAGGCCCATTTCTTCGCGTTTGTGGCGCACAACGTGAGGAACCATGGGCAGGATCGGTCCAGATGGAGCCAGGTGGGACCCAAGAAGGGCAAAGAGCCAAGGAGGATCGGGAACCCGCCGCTCTCGTTCCGGGAGTACAGGTCTCAGCACGACGGGTGCTGGGTATGTTATGGCAAGGGAAACAACCATGCACACGACCACCGTCAGTGCAAGGTGTATGAGGCGGATAAGAAGGCCTACTTCGCCGCCCACCCCGAGAAGAAGCCCAAGGAGCAGCGGATTTCCGATTGGAAGGCGAAGGGCGGAGACGGGGGAAAAGGCCAAGGCAAAGGCCAAGGAAAAGGCGGAGGAAGAGGCTATGGTGGTGGACCTGGCAAAGACCGACGAGTGAGGTCGATCGAGGAGGTTGCTGAGGACATGTTGGGGACGTTGGAGGAACTCAAAGCCCAGCAACGTGGTGGACAAAGTCCTGGCGGATCGCAGCCGGAAGGGGCTGCGGGAAGCCAAGTCTAGAGGAGCCCCCACGGGAGTGGGACCTCGGAGGTCTCTCCTCCGAAAATCAGTGGAATCCCAGAGAAAGCGAAGGCACATCGGGTGCCGAAGAAGGCTCCAGAAGAGCCAAAACCACTGAGTCTCGCCACTCCCAACCCCTGGAGCGCCCTGCCAAGGGAAGTTTATGTGGGCAAGGGACGTGGTAAGAAGGTAGGAGCGACCACGGAGAGCCCCGTGGACGGGCAAGACCAACCCAAGATCTACACCATCCGTGATCATACCCTCGAAGTCCTGATGCGCCTGGACGTGCTAGAGTTGCATGCCGTGAGAGTCGTCCATACACCGCATGGTGACGAGCGGCAGTTGCACTTGAAGGTGCGTGTACGGTGCGGACAAGAGGAATTGGTGGTGGATGTTCTGGTGGATACGGGTGCCCAGGTGAGCCTGGTCCGGAGAGGGTTGTTCAAGGACGAATCCCTGCAGCCCAGCCGTAGACCGGTACGCCTGAAGGTGGCCAATGGAGAGATTATGGGTGGTGGCACCCATGAGGCCACTATCAGTATGGAATTCTGGGAACATGAGCGCTTGAACCGCCCTGATCTGGCGAAGAGAAGCACTCTATCCGGGAACTTCTATGTGGCCGACATTACAGATTGGGATATGATCATGGGGTATGACTTCATGGTGGCAAATACCATTGGAGCCCTTCCCCATCGTGCAACGCTGGTCCGGGAGGATGATGAATGCCTCACATGGCTGTCCACGGACTATGCATGCGGATCATCCCAATGGAATGCTGAGGAAGAGGATCGGATCGCCCAAGCGGTGCAAGCTGTTGGTGCCAAGTCCAGAGGAGACCGTGGAGTTCAGCTCATGGAGTATGGAATGGCGCCGCAGGTGTATGCCAGGATGATCCAGACGCTGGGAGCCGAAGCGCCCGAGACGGACGTCTTCGCTTCCCGGGATGCCCCACTTTTGCGGAAGTGTAGGAGGCATTGGCATCGAGGAGACTCAGCCTGGCATTGGCATTGGGGTTTGAAGGAGTGGGGGCCCATGTATTGGCATGGCTCCCTGGACAATACCAGACGTACGGTGGAGAAGATCATCGCGGATAGGGCGAAGGGGATCCTGGTCATAACCGGCATAGGATCCACCCCATGTCCGCTGGAGGGTCTAAAGTCGACGCTGGACTCCATCACCCTGAACGAGATGTCATTCGGGCCAGAGAAGGAGTTGTTCATCGACGCCAAGGGTGTATCAATGCTCTCCCCGGGTCAAGCGTGGGGTACCAAGGCTTTCCTGGTGGATGGGGCGCAAGCCCAGCCCACGGGTGATGAAGCATTCATCCGTAGGGTGGAGGCGGTGCCCATGAAGGTCATGTTTGAGCCCAAGGAGGGGACGAATTAGCCAATTGATGGCATTGACGTCCTGTCCCATGCCGAGATCGATGACGTCGTCAACTACATGCGGATGGGGATGCACGACCGTGTGGCAGCCAAGAAGAGGCGGGCCATGGTCACATCTCCGCATCGGTGGGATGACAAGATGTTGGTCACCGGCAGGTACGAGAAGGATGAGTTCGTGGCGAGGGTCATGGATCACATCGCGAACCAATACGATGGTCCGGTCGGGTCGGACCCGCCGACGTGGGATTTTCCAAAAATGGGGGCCGATAGCGACAGTAACCAGCCCGACGCCGCAAATTTTCGAAGATTATCGGTAGGAAGAGCTCCCCACGACGATGAAGACGGCATATCGGACGAGGAGAAGTCGGAATCGGACCCAGAAGAGGCCTATACCGCAGTGCGGTCGGTTGTATCTATACCGAAGCAAGCGGCTGAAGAGGCCCAGGAGAACCCGAAGGTCGCTCAGCTGAAAGAGAGGCTGATGAATGCCTATCCGCGGCTATTCAGTGGCGTCGCCAACAAGAACCCTCCAGATCGTGGGAGGTTTGGTACAGCGAAGATCAAGCTGAAGCCGAACCCGAAGATCTATCGTCATCGGGAGTACCAACTTCAGGGCGATCGGGCCAAGGCCATGAAGAAGCTGTTGGCCGAGTTCATTGAGCGGGGATGGATCGAACTCTCCGACAGTGAGTGGGCCAGCCCACGGTAGGTAGGTAGGTGCACTCGGTCGTGGAGAGGCGCCCCATGGTTCCCCCTGGCGTCCCCCCTGTGACGAAGAGGAAGAGGCTCCGCGCGTGAAGAGGGGAGGCGGCTTACTTCCCGCTAGACCTGACTGTTGGCCCCCAAAAAAGCGGCCCCGGGCAACGCCGGGGGGGCTGATCGCCGCCAGCATGACATGCTTGTCTCGCCAGGAGGGTGTGCCCCCGTGCTTGCGCACGTCCCCTCCTTTGGGCGGGACCCTAGGGGTTCACCGGACTTCCTGGCGTATCCCGTTCCCAAGGCGTGCATGCACGTTCTTGGTACTAGGGTTCCGAGGCGCTTGGGTGTCGCACGCTCCGCCTCGAGTCCCAAAGCAGGGCAGGCCTTAGGATGCAGCCTTACCCCCGGTCTGCGGATCTCGTTTGGCCGGGTCACCTGCATGGCACGGGCTGCCTCAGTGCCCGGGCTGTGGGCACTGGGTTTCCTACTGTTGTGTGGCGTTTGTGTTTGGGTCCGGTGGGCGGTTGGGTGCGGGTTTTTTTAACCCCGTCAGTCCTGGCTGGGGTTTTGGGTGGGTGTGTTTGGGCACGGTTTGTGGTGTTGTCCCTCTAGTGTCGGCTGTTTGTGGTGTTCGTGGTTGGGCTTCGCTTTCGGCCTGCTTTTGGGACGTGTGTGGTTTCGTGGGCGCCCCACTTGCCCCCCGCCGTTTCCGGTTCCGGCGTGCGGTGTGGGCGTGTGTGCTGGGCCCGGGTCTCAGCTGTGCCCAGCGCTTCTTGGCTGGGTTGTCGGGGTGTGTTTTCTGCGCTTTGGTTTGTTCTTTTTTTTTTTTCCGGGCCTTGTGGTCCCTGTCCCTCCATCCCCTTTCTTTCGGGCTGGGCTGGTGGCTCTCTTTTTTTTTTTTTCGTGTCCCTTTTCCCCGTGGGCCGCTGTTACTGGCTTGGTGTTGCCGGTTTTGGGTGGGTGGTCCCCCTGTGCCTCTGTGGGGGTCCTGTCTTCGGTGCCTTCTGGGGGGGGGTTTGGCCGCCTGTGGTGGTGTTGGCGGGCGGTTTGGCGGCTGTGGGCTGTTTTCGTGTCTTTTCCCCCTCCCCCCTCCTTTTTTTTTTTTTTGCGCGGGGGGGCTTGCCTGTTCCTCCCTCTGCCTTCCCTGGGCTGGCGCAAGCACTGGCCTGCATTCAGTGTTGTCTTCCGGGCTGCTGTCTTCAGTTGCGTTCTGTGTGGCCGCTTTCCGGCCCCATGGGTCGGGTGGGCTATGTACACGGTGGGCTCGGCGCCCCTTCTTGCCGGGTTAGGTCCTGGCTGTGCCGGCTGGGCAGCTGCGCCAGGCGGCTGCTTGTGGTCTTGGGTTAGGGGGCTGGGGTTGTTCGTGTCCTTTCCCCTCTGCGGTGCCTGCTGTAATCTTCTGGGTGGTCCGCCACCGTTGTCGCCAGGCGCGCTGTGGCCCCGTGTGTGGCCTGTGGTGCTGGTGTGTGGCTTGCTGGCGCGGCGCCCTCCAGGGTGTGCGGTGGCTGGCTTCGGTTAGCCCCTCAGGTTAGTGTCAGTTGTGTCGTGCTGTGCCGCTCTGTGCCGCGTCACGTCGCGTCGTGCTGTGGCGCGTTGCTCTGTGGCGCGCTGTGGTGCGGTGTGCCGTGGTCTCGCGTGGTGCCGCGGTGGGTCAGTGGAGGTCTGCCTGGCCTGTGTCGTGGTGCGGAGTGCGGGCCGGAGTGTGGCTGGCTGGTGGCTGGGGGGTGCGGTTAGGTGTGGGTGGCTCGCTGGGTCCGTGCTGTGGGGGCTTGGGCGTGCCGCTCGAGCTGGTGGGTCGGGTAGGTCGTTCGCGTGACGGTCCGTGGGGTTGCCCTCCCTGGGGGCCTGTACCTTGGTCCCGCGTCCTCTGGGGGTTTCGGTCCCTAGTCGTGGGTGCCGCGGCCGTGCCTGCGTCCTCTTCCGGTGCCTGTGAGGTGGCCTTTGTGGTGGCCGGGGTCGTCGCCTGGCGGTGAGGGCGTGGTGGTGCGCCGTGCGGCCGTGTTCCCTGCGGCTTCCTCTGTGGGTGTGGCCCGTTCTCCCCGTGTAGGTGTGCCCTCCATTCTCCGTCTTTTTTCTGGTGGCCGGTAGGCGTGTGCTCGTGTGATCCGCATGGCGTCCGATGTTTGCTTCAGTGGTGTGTGTTGGGGTGTTTGGTCGGGCTGGGGCGGCGCTGGTCCCCCCGTCGTGGTGTGCCCTTCCTGGGTGTGGGTCGTGGTGCCTGCCGTGGTGCCCTTTTCCTCCGTGTCTTGGTCCCCGCTCCCGCCCCCTCCTGGTTCTTGGGTGGTTTCCTGCCCCCATGTGGTGTCGCTTCCGGCGTCCTGTCCCTGCGAGTGCCTGCCCTCACTTGGGGCCCTTCCCTGCCCTCTTGCCTGAGTGCTCCTTGGTGCCCCTTGCTCTTCCCTTGCCCTTGTCCTGCCCCTTCCTGGTGTGGTGGTGGCAGGAGGGGCGGGGTGGGGCGGGGGCGCCGGCGGCCCAGGCCTGGGGGTGGGTGGCCTGGAGCCACTGGCGGAGGGCTTGGGGGGTGTAGGGGGGGCGGAGGCCCTGGACCGCATCGCGGAGGAGGGCCTCCCATGCCGCTTGCGGCATGATGGCCTCCGGGGCGGCCTCGTTGGGGTTCGCGGGGGTGCGGGTGCGCACCTCCTCGAAGGTATGCACCATGTGCACCCCTTCGTGCCTTCCCGCTCCTCCGGCCCACTTCACCCAGCGGCGGAGCTCCTGCAGAGCGGGGGGAGACCACCAGGCGAGGTGGGCGGGGGCCCGGGGGGGGGGAGGGGTCCGTGCCCGTGGTCGTGGTGCGGCGGGGGGAGGACGTGGACCTGCGGTGGTGGCGGGGGTGGCGGTGCCTGGGGGAGCGGGAGCGGCGGCGGCGGGGGCTGGGGGTGGAGGACGGGTACGGGCGGAGGGGGGAGGGGGAGGGGGAGGTGGACATGGGGCGGCGGTGGCGCGCTCGGTGGCGTCCGGGGGAGCGGGAGTGGTGGTGGCGGGGGCTGGGGGTGGTGGATGGGTACGGGTGGCGGGGGGAACGGGGAGCCCGGCGGGGCGTTTGGGGGGAGGGGGAGGTGGACGTGGGGCGGCAGTGGCGTGTCTGGCTGCGTCAGGGGGAGCAGGAGTGGTGGTGGCGGGGGCTGGGGGTGGAGGTCTTGTTTGGCCGGTGGGGGGAGGGGGAGGGGGACATGGGGCGGTGGTGGCGCTCGTGGTGGTACCCGGGGGAGCGGGAGCGACAGGAGCGGGGTCCCGGGGGGTCATGGTGGCACCTGGGGGAGCGGGAGCGGCGCGAGTGGGTGGTTGAGGCGCGGTGGGAGTGTGGGCGCCGTGGGCGAGTGTGCCGTGCGTGGGGGGAGCGGGAACGCCGCCGTTTGCGGGACCGGGCCTCATCGCTCGAGTCGGGCCAGTCCGGAGGCGTCGGCGGCCCCTGGGGGGCCTCGCGCGGTGCCGTCTGGTACTGGGGGGGGGGGGTCCCCCGTCGTCCATGGATCCGCCACGTAGGGGTGTGGTGGCGGCAGTGGCTGGTGGTATGGGTCGAGTGGCTGTCCTTGGCGGGGTTGGGCCCGGGGGGCCCCTTCGGCCATCGGATGGTGGCCGGGGGGGTACGGATACGGTTCCTGGTACGGGGGTGGTGGCTGGTACGGGGGGGGTGGCCCCTGGCGGTAGGTGGGGTATGCGGGTGGAGCGCTCTGTGGCTGCCATCCCGTCCGCTGGTGCTGTTCCTGCACGGGGGGTTGTGGCCCGGTGGGGTAGGGCGGTGGGCAGTGGTAGTGGTCGGGGTGGTGTTGGTAGTGGTGGTGGTGGGGCCGCTGGTGGTGGTGGTGTGGGTAGTGGTGGGGTTGGTGTTGCGGGTATGGCCCATGGACCCCTTGTGGGTTTTCTGGTCCCCCTTGTGGGGGTGGGGGGTTGGGCATCGTGGGCAGTCCCCGGGGCTGCACTATGTGGTGGGCAGGGGGGAAGGGTTGGGGGCCGGGCTTGACGGTGACGGTGGTCGAGGGGTCCCACGTCCCTGGGTCGGTTTCGCCGGCGTTGGTGGTGGTTTGTGGGGGATGGATGACGGGGCGCTTGGTGACGGGGATGCGGTCGAGGGCTTGGACGGGGTCGTGCTGGGTGGCCGTCTCTGCGGTGGTGGTGGGTGCCGGCAGGAGGGGGGCGCGGGTTGCGGTGGGTGGGGGGTCCTGGCTTGGGCGAGGGTCCGGGCGGGGGTGGTGTCGGGTGGGTTTGTGTTGTTGCGTCTGCGGTGTTGTGTGTGCTCGCGTGGGCGCCGGCTTGGGTTTGGGGTCGGGTTTGGGGTTGGGGTCCGGTTTGGGTTTGGGGTCGGGTTTGGGGTTGGGGTCCAGATCCAGGTTGAGGAGTACCTCTGTCCGGAGGTGTGAGGGTGCCGATGTCGGGTGGGGGGTCGTCCCGGTGCGTTGCCGGGGTGCCTGAGTCGCCTGTGTGGGGTTTGGGGGGTCGGTGCGTGCGGCCGCGGCTTTGGCTTTCGCCGTGGCCTTGAGGATGAGGGCGGCGGGGAGGGGGGGGGTCGGAGGATGAGGTGCACGAGGTGGACGAGGCTGAGGATGAGGAGGAGGTGGTGGACGCGGGTTGGGCTGTGATGCGGGCGGGCTTGTGGGCGGCGGCTTCTGCTGCGGCCACGGCGGGGAGGATGGAGGGCATGTCCTCGGGCTGTAGGTTGGGGGCGGGCGGCTGGGGGGACCCGGTCGTGACCTGGCGGCCCGGCGGGCCGATCTGGTCGGCAGCGGCGGGGGCTGGAGGCGCAGGGCTGTGGCCTTCTCCTTCTGGGCTCGGCTGGGCCCGGGTCCTGCAATGCGCGAGGTCGTGTGGGTTGGCGTCCGCGGGGGGGAACAGTTCGCGTGGGCTGCATTCAGGGGCCGGGGGGGGTGGGCCTGGGTCCTCTGGGGTGTGTGTGGGGGGCGTGGGCGGGCCACTGGGTGGGATGGGCGTGCCGCGGGGCGCGGGGCTCCCCTCGGCGGGTGTGTGTGGGTTGTCGAGTGTGGGGGGCGGTGAAGGGTGTCCGGCGGGTGGGTGTGTGGCGGGCGTGTGCTGGTGTTCGGGCGGGTGGGGGAGGCCCGTGTCGCGGGGCCCGGGGGTGCGCGCGATGGTGGGCGTGTGTGGGTCTCCGGTTGTGCAGCGAGAGGGGGGGGGCACGGGCGGGGATTGTACGGCGGGGTGTGCTGTGTCGGTGTATGTGTCCGCCTGCCGCGCGCTTGCGTGGGCAGTTGTAGGCCGGGCGGTTTGGAGGAGAAGCTTGCCGTCTTCTGCTGCCGCCGCAAGGATTTCGCAGACGAGCTTTCGTATCTGGTGGACCTCTTGGTCAGTGGTGGGAAGGGGGTATGCTAGCTTTGGGCTAAGACCCGCGCGGTTGAGGACCCTGTGGATGGCGTGGTACCCGCAGGTGAGGGACTGCTGCGGTCTGGGGGGGGGGGTTTGGTCGTGTGGCCCGGCCTGCCTCGACTTGTGTGTGGGCGGTGGGGATGGCCCAAACCCAGGGCACGGTCCCCGTGGGTGGCCAGCGGCGCTGGATCCAGTGGGTTAGGCAGAGCATGGCCAATCCCAGGTGGTAGCCCGCCTTCCCTGAGGTGATTTGGGCCAGGGCGCGGGCTGGGGGCCTGTCCCCTGGCTGGAGGACACCCCTGAGGACCCTGTGCTGGGTGGTGGGGTCCCCCACTGCCCCTGGTGGGGCGGTCTCCGGGGCGAACATGGTGTCTGCCCCTGGATGAGCCATTGCGGGCCGGGGGACGTAGCCGTAGCGGTTATCACGTAGTAGTGGCCGCGCTCGAGGACTGTAACCCAGACCTCCGGCGGGGGGTGGTCACTGTCTGTAGGTGGGGGGGGGGGGGTCGTCGTCCGGGGTGCGGAGGCCGGCGGCGCGGAGGGCGGTGTCGCGGTTGAGCGCGGTGGCCTGTTCCCACTGTTCCAGGCGGTTCGGGTCCGCTGGGTGGTCCGTCTCCGCTGGGGCCCGTCGTAGGCGTACGGTCCCTTGACGCGTGACGTTGATGCCGGTGTCGTGCGTCAGGGCCTGGCCCCACTCGATGGGGGGGATCCAGATGTGCTGGCCCCGGGTGTGTTTGCGGGCTCGCCAGAGCACGAGGTCTACGATGGTCTCGTGGAGGCCGCTGCCTGGGGTGGTCAGGTCCCGGAGGGCTTTGACGGTGAGCTTGGTGCAGTCCTCTTGTAGGCGGTACCAGCCCAGGGGGGTGGTCGGGGCCCTGTCTTGGAGGGTTGCTCGGAGGAGGTCGGGGTCGCGGATGCTGGACGGTGTGAAGGGGGGGTGCCCCGGGTCCGGGGGGGGTGGGCTGGATGGGCTGCCGGGGTTCTGCGCGTCTACGTCGATGGATGGTTGGCCCTGGTCGGGCTCGGCCGTACTGGGCGGTGCCGGGTGGCTTCTTGGGTGTGAGACGGGTCTCGGGGCGCTGTGGTGGTGCCTTGGAGACCTGTGGATGGAGACGGGGGGCGCGTGCGGGGCGCGGAGCGGGTTAGTGGACGTCTGGGTCATGCACGGCATGGTAATGGATGAGACGCTGCAGGTGTTCCCTGGCGGTGGGGTCGGTGAGTTGCTCCGCGTGTGTTAGCAGGAGGTGTTTGCGGTGTACCATTTGGGCCGCTGCTCTGCGGACTGCTTCTAGCTGGAGGTGTGCTGCTGCCTCCATGGGGCTTTCCGTGTGTTTGGTGAGGTGTCGGTGCAGGGCCTGTGTCACTGCCCCTCTCATGGTGGCTTCTTTGATCAGGGGGTCCCGGAAGAGGTGTTCGGTGGCCTGGTGTGCGTGGCTGTGGGTTGGCCATCCTTCGTGTTGTTGCAGGGTTTCCGCCGGGGACCAGCCCACTAGGGTGTCCCTGTCTGTATGGAGGGGGCATTTCTTGAAGTGTTCCCAGTCCTCCGGGGTGGTGTGGTCGCATGGGCAACGGCTGTGTTCGTCGGGAACCTGGATGTGCTTGCGGGCGAGCCATGGGGCGACCCTGGTGAGGAATGGCAGTTGCTCCATGAGGAGCTGGATGCGTCGTTTTTGGAGGTGGGCTGGGACGTTTGCTGGGCGCAGCGCTGAGTGGTAGAGGGGGACTTGCAGTCTGTCCTGGAGCTCCTGGATGTGCGCCCGGCTGTCTGCGTCGCCGAGCACGCGGGCGAGATGTTGGATGGGGTTTAGGTAGTGGTATGCTCTGTCGTGGGAGGAATAGGGGGCGTCCCCTGGTACCCAGTCCGGGGTCTGATGGGGCTCGGGTACAGGGGGCACGTGTTGGAGGTGTGTGTGGTTGCGGCCGAGGTCAGGGATCTGCAGGGCTGGTAGGTGTGTTGTGCGCTGGTGTACTGCCTGGTTGTCGACCTTACCATTTCCGTATTGGTGTCTGGGGACTCTTGTTTCACGATGTGGAGTTGGACGTAGGGGGGAAGGCTGCGAAGGGCTTTCCAGAGTAGCAGTGCCTGGGTGCCGAGGCTCGTCGCGGTGGCTTTGTGCAGTGGTTGCCTTGCTATGCGGAGGAGCAGGTGTGTGTAGACAGTGGCGTCTACCACGAACCAGACCCGGACGACGTGCGGGGAGTGGGCGGGTAGGTGGGCCGCGACCTCGGTGATGGCGTCGGCCATGGCCCCTAGCTCCCCGTGGGAAGAGGCCCCATAGGTGGTGTGGCCCGTGTGGTGGTCCATGTGGTAGTGTCCCCCGGTGTGGGTTAGCTGCAGGGTGGCCCCCCCGGTGATGGGCGTGGGGGCGGATTCGCCTGAGGCGTCGGTGAAGAAGAGCCGGTCCGCCGGTGATGGTTGTGGGAGGCGGCATGGGTTCATGGGCAGGTAGGCGTATATGGCAAGGCCCGTGGCGAGGTGGGCTACTGGGGTTGTGGGCTGCAGGATGGGGGTGGCGTACACCCCTATTCCTTTGGAGATGATGTGCTTCGCTTGGGGGGACAGGGCTATGAGTCCCTGCTCCGGCTGTCCTTGTGTGACGTAGGAGTAGATGTAGTGGAGGATGTAGGCTGTGTCGGGGTTTAGGTCGTGGCATGTGAGGGTTTGTGTTCGGTGCTCCGGTGTGTGGCAAGGAGTGTCGGAGCGGATAGTAGGGGTGCTCGTGCTTGCCCGTTCTGCCTGGCTCGTACATGCTGTAACGGATGGCGACCCCTGCCGGGTCGGGGCGGGGGCATGTGGGTGTAGTGGTGAAGAGCCATTTGGGCGCGTGGTCGGGGTTCCATGCTACCGTGGGGTTAGTGTCGGTGCGGTGGAACCATGGGGCTATCCATGCGTAGGCCTGTGGTGGTAGGTGGGTTGTGGGGTGGGTGTGGTGGCGTGCTATGAGGTGTAGTACGGGCCATGGTGTGGTTGGTGCCTCGGGGTCACAGGCCCAACATGTGCGTGGCACGCCCTGGGAATCTTGGGGGACCTTTGGTAGGTCTCGGGCGGTCATGTGGTGTTTCGGTATGCGCCATTTTGCCCCGTGGTGGATGACGGTGGTCTGCGTGCATTTGGCTTCATTCGGGGCCAGTAGTAGGGTTAGTGGTGGGACTGGGCCCGTCACCGGGGGGACGGGTTCGTGTTTCGATCCGGTGGGTGCGTAGGGCGGTGTCGCTGGGATAGGTCGTGGGTGTTGCTTTGTGAATTCCCGGTAGGTTGTGCGCATGTCTTTGCTGCCCGGTAGAGTGTGTCCCCCTGCGCGTGCCGTCTGCGTGAGGTACTGGTGGAAGAGGCGGTATTGCGGCCATTCGGGAAGCTGTAGAAAGGGGGTGTGGTGTGCCCCGTCGTGGTGCAGGACCCGCATTCGGGGGAGGGTGACGTATACTACGGTGATGGAGGCCCCGACAAGGTCTATGGTGTGGATGGTGCCCTTGGGGTGATGGTGGAGGTCCCCGCAGAGGACCGCTAGTGGCCCTTCCTCTGGGCAAGTGTGGTTGGTGAGTATGGCGTGGTTTGGGGATGGGAGGAGAAGCTGCAGGTGGTTCCACAGGCGCGTGTTCATGTTGGTGGGCATGCCCGTCTGGTGGAGTACCCAGCGCGGGCCTGTGTTGCGGGCCCGTTGTGCGGCTTGGAGGCGGATTGCGGTGACCTCGCGGACCTCCGGTGAGTGGTTGTGGGTCATGCGGTGGAGGAGGAGGGCGGTGTGTCTGGTGTAGGCCGCTTTCACCTCGTCCCCTATGGCGTCCCCATAGTGGGGCCATGCCGCTCGGATGGCGCGGGTTGGTATGGAGGTGGGCCAGCCCCCGTGTGCTGCCCACGCCTTGGTCACGGCGCGTGTGGCCGGCTGGAGGGCGCTGGTGGGGTGTGTCAGGTGGAGTGCTTGGAAGCCTATGGAGGCGTTCAAGACCCCGGTGAGGTAGTACGCCAGGCTCTGGTTGGACAGGGAGAGGGCCTTGGTGGTCGGGGACGCATATCTGGGGAGATGGGCGAGGTGTGATTGCAACTTGGGAGGGAGGGTGGCGTCCTCAGGGTTGGCGGCCTGGACTACCCCCAGGTGGGTGGTGGTTGTCACGACTTGCATGGGGGGCCCTTGTGGCCCTAGGGTGGGAGGTGTGGCAGACCCCTTGATCATGGCCACTGACTTTGTGGGCTGGACGATGAGGTTGTTGTGGGAGAGGTAGGAGACGGTCACGTCCAGTAAGTCGTTGGCCTGTATGGTGACCGTTGGCCCGGGGTCCGGGGCATGGGGTTCGTGTGGGGTGTGCGCGACGGTGAGGTTGGTGTCGTCCGCGAAGCCCACCAGGGGGGAGAGGAGGGGGTAGGGTGCGTAGGCCGGGTAATCCTGCTCGATTGCGAGGGCCAGGGGGACTGTCACTAGAAGGTACAGGAAGGGGCCTTCTGCTCCCCCTTGGGGGACCCCGCTGCCTGGCTCCAGGAAGGGGGTGAGGCCTGCTCCAGTGCGGACCGTGTATTTGCGGGTGCGGATGTAGCTGGAGGTGAAGTTGTAGAAGGGGAGGCCTAGGCGTTTCCACACCGCTTCTAGAAGGAGCCAGGGGGTGTTCGGGAAGGCTCCTTTGACGTCGAGGGAGGCGATGATGAGGTCCACCGGGTCGATGTCCGCGATGGTGTCCTGGAGGAAGATGCCCTCGTGTGGGGACCGGCCTGGGATGGCCCCCCAGAGGCTTGCTGGTATGTGGGGGTCCAGGTGGGGGCGGATGCGGCGCAGGAGGATGGTCCAGACGATTTTGACCTCCGTGACCGCACAGACTATGGGGCGCCAGTTGTCCGGGTTTGCCCAGTCCCCTTTTTTGTAGAGGGGGCGGACAACGTTTGCCCAGTCTGGTGGCAGGGGGGTCCGCCCCGTGACGATGTCCCAGAGGCGGTGGGCCAGGACGCGGAGGAGGTGGGCGGGGAGGTGGTAGTATGCCTCTGCAGGGAGGCCGTCGTAGCCTGGGGTTTTGTGTTGCCGGAGACTGTGGATGGCCTTCCGGACTTCGTGGATGGTGAAGGGGCGTTTTTCCAGTTGCCTCCTCTGGGCGTGGTTGAAGACCCGAGGGAGGCGGTCGATTTTGGCCTGGGTGTCTGGGTCCAGTGTGTCTTGGGTGGGGGTGTGTTGCCGGAGGAAGCTGTCTTGGGTGGTTTGGAGCACTGTGGCTGGGTCGTTGGTGAGGGAGCCGTCCTCCTGCCGGACCGTGGTGATGGTGCGGTGGCTGGTGTCGGTCATGGCGTCGTTGAGGTGGCGGATGGCCTTGTAGGGGAGTTCATGTTGCGCATACCGTTCGTGTTCCTGGGCGATGCGCTGTTGCCTGTGGATGTGCCACCGCTGCAGGTCTGCCCTGATGTGGGCTATCCGTGTCCTGCAGTGGTGTATCTGGCGGCGGGTTTGGGGGGTGTCCGTGTGGAGGAGGGTCGCCAGTTGTTGCTTCGCACGCCAGAGGTCATGGAGCATGTCCCCCAGGGCCGTGGGTGGTTGGTCGTTGTCTGTCTGGGGGTGTTGTTGGAAGCCGCAGGCGACGGCGGCCGTGCGCATGGCTGTGAGTAGGTCGGTGGGGTCTGGTTGGATGCGCCGGGCGCGGACTATGGCCCTGTGATACTGGGACCAGGCATGCTTGTCATGCAGCGGAGGCATCTTCAGGGGGGGTGGTAGGCCTTGGTCCGCATCCTCCGGGGGGCTGGGGGGAAGGCTAGGGATGGTGAGGCGGATGTGCAGGGGGGTATGGCCTGTGGGTCCCAGCGGGAGGGGTCCATATCGGGCCTCCGCTCGGATGATGGTGGTGGGGTCGCCATAGCATACGTCGATGCGGGATGGGGCGGCATCCGTTTGGTGGGGGAAGTGGGATGGTTGGCCTTCGAGGTTGGCTGTCAGGTCCACGAGCCCCAGCATTTCGATGGTGTCGCGGACTGCTTGGTCCTGGGGTGTGGCCTGTCCTCCTCGGTCCGCTGGGGTGGGGGCGGCGGTCATGTCGCCGATGATGACTGTGGGGGCGAGCATGGCCATCTGGCGGTATGCCTCGGCCAGGGCTTGGAGGAAGGGTTCCGTGGCTTCGCCGAAGGGGACGTGGGTGTTGATTACGTTGAGTTGCCATCCGTCCCCGACGACCTCATAGACACCTAGCCTCCCTGGGACGCTGAGGTGGTGGACGAGGTGGACGTGGATGCCGGTTTGGGCGTATAGGGGGGTCCCCTTGCGCCAGTAGCGTTTGTACGCTTTCTGGTCCGGGGTATATATGGGGGTGGTTTCGGGGGGGTCGTCGCGCTGTAGGCCTTGTTCCTGGAAGGTGAGGAGGTGGGGAACCCACCCCGGCCCCTGTGCCATCGGGAGCTCTTGGAGGGCGGTTGTGGCGTCCTTGGAGTATGTGACGGCCGGGTGGTTGAGGTCGAGGAGGTTGACGGTGGCCTCGGGGGGGGCGGGCCGGGGCTGTGGAGGCTTGTGACCTCGGCCCTTGCCCCGTCAGGGAGGGGGACTGGGGCTTGCAGACTTTTTGCCGGTTTGTGGGCGTTTGGGTAGGCGCGGCGGGGGGAGGCCTTGGCTCCAGTTCCGGGGGGAGCCTCCCAGTGTATTTGGTGCCTGTGTGGGCCCTGTTCTCTTCGGTGCGGAGCCGGATGGGGTCGGCGCTGGTGAGCTCCAGGGTGTAGCCGACTGGTTTGTCCGGGGCGCTGCTGCCTTGGTCTAGCTCCTTTTGGCGGTGCCAGATCACCCGGATCTGTGGCCCCCCGTTGTCCCCCGGTTCGTTGAGGCAGTACTGGATCGTGCCCTGACACCAGATCCTGTCGCCTGTGTGGTCGTTGCGGAAGGGCTGTTGGACCTTCGCGCCTTTTTCGAATCCTGGGTACGCTTTGGGCGGGGGCTGTGCTGGTGGCGGGAGGGAGGATGATGAGGATGCCTGGTCCGGCCGGGGCGGTGGTAGTGGTGGGAGGGAGGATAACGAGGATGCTTGGTCCGGGTGGGGCGGTGGTATTGGTGGGAGGGAGGATCACGAGGATGCTTGGTCTGGGTTCGCCGGGTGGGTCGGGTGGGATGCGGGGGTTCGGGAGGTCGCTGCTTTTCCGGTTTGGCTGGGGGCGGGTGCGCCCCTTTGTCGTCTCGTTCGCTTGGGTGGGACTGGAGGTAGCGGGGCTGGGGGGGCATGGGGTTTGAAGAAGGGGTGTGTTGCTTGCTGGTCTGGATCCCTCAGTGGGGGTTCTGCCGGTGTTTGCATTTTCGCTTTCGCGTGGCTGCGTATGATGTCGGCGAGCTTGCGCACGGTCACCGGGGGATCTGTTGGCCATGGCAGTGCGGCCGGGCTGTTTTCGAAGGGCTGGTGTAGGTGGTAGTTCCTCATGGTCTTGGCCTGCATGACCCACGCCTCTGTGGGCTCCGGTGTGTCCGGGCCGTTGGGGGAGCCTTGAGCCCAGTAGAGCGCTGTGGGGAGGGCTTTCCAGGGGGCGCCTTCGCGGCCTGTGAGGCTGGTGGCTTGGAGGAGTCGCTGCTGGCCCCGTGGGGGGTCTTCCGGGTCTATTTCCGGGGTATAGGCCTGGGCCGCCATGAGGACTCTGTGTGCCCAGTGGAGGACCCACCATGGGGCGTCCGCTTTGAGGATGTGGATGGCGGGTGGTGGGGGGGGCGTGTCCAGGGTGTCCCACGATGCGATGGCTAGTGGTATCCTGGAGGGGTGGAGGTGTGGGGGGGGCTTGCGGCTTAGGAGTTGATCGATGTGGAAGGGGGTGACGGGATCTTTGGGGCCTTGGGGTGGTGGGGGCATTGCTGGGATGGTTGTGGGGTCCCAGTGGCGTTCGTGGGCGACGAGGGTGTACAGGGCGGCGGTGATGATGTGGTGGGCTTGCCCCTCCAGGACGATGTGGCGCTCCGTGCCGAAGTCCTTTGGTAGGTGGGCTGCGGGGTGGACGGTGATGTGGGCCAGGGCGCGTTGGTGGGCTTTTTTTCCCCCGTCTGGCGCCTGTGTCCATTTGTCCCCCGGGATGTGCTGGTGTTGGTGTTTTGGTGGGGGTGGTCCCAGGGCGAGGGATTCTACACCGTTGAGGGGGATGGCGTGTTCCCTGGACCTGTTGGGCAGGATGTATATGCCCGGGTCTCCCGGTACGGTGCCCAGGTACATGTTGCCCGTGATGGTGGGGGCCGGTAGCGGTTGGCGCAGGGGCGAGGTGCATGGGGTGGAGCAGGGCGGGTCATGGTGCTCACACCGGAAGTGGTCGGTGCCGTACGGGGTGACGTGTACGGCGAAGGGTCCAACGGCGCGCTGGAGTTTTTGGGGTTGGATGTTGTGGAGGCGCGCCACCGCCCGTGTGTGGGAGCGCCCTTCGCTGATCCACACGGCGTCTGCCCGCGACGCCGCTGGGTTCAGGCAGTCCGTGGTGATGCCTGTGATGGTGCGGTTGTGGGTGGTATCTGATACCCTGGCGGGGGGGGCGCCGATGCGGGGGATGGTGTGGTCGTCGTGGAGGGCGCGGGCCTTGCGCCTCGCATCGTGTCGGTGCCGGGCTTCCTGGGCGGGGGTGTGCACACCTGTGCGTTTGGGCTTCTTGTTGGGGCGGTCTGCTGTGTGGAAGGGGGTGGGCCAGGAGGGGGCGTGGTGGAGGGTGGGGTGTGGGAGGTCCCCCCGTGTTGCCCATGTGTACAGGGTGGTCGCGGCGGACCCTTCCGCCCGTATGGTGTATCGCTCGTCGTGTCGGCGACGGGTGACGAGGACGTTGGGGGCCGTCAGCTCATACATCTGTGTGGTGTGGGGGAGGTGGCGGGTGACGGTGATCTTGGCGGCGTCGTTTTTGCGGGTGGTGGTGTGGGGGATGATGTAGTGGGTCGCCCATTCGTCCTGGGGGGCGTGTTCCGTCGGGTCCAGCTTGAGTGGGGGGTGGAGTGGCTTCGGTGTTGGGGGCTTGTCTTGGCCCTTCGCGTGGGGCGCCACTTTGGTTTCGACCAGGTATTGTGGGCCCCAGGTTTCCGGGGCCCCTACCTGTGTGGCTGCCGCTGTCGCGGCTTGGAGGAGGGCGGTGGTGTTGGTGTCTAGAGGGGGGGCCCCTGGTTAGGGGGTGAGGGTGTCATGGTCTTGGTATGCCCACCAAATGGTGTAGCCTCGTTGGGTGTTGCGGTGCGGGGTTTGGGTCTGGGCTTGCTGGATGGATAGGGCGGTCTTGATGTCCTCCGCTGCTTGTGGGTTTATGGGTGTGGCGTACGCCCATACTCCCGGGGCGTGTATGCCGTGTGGTGCTTGGCCTACTCCTCGTTTCGGGTGTAGGGTGTGGTGGGTGCGTGTGAGCCCTAGGTGTTCTTGGAGGAGGTCCCCCCGGATGTCCTCCCACCGTTGCTGCCAGGTGTGTGTGTGGTCATTGGGGGCCGGGTAGGTGATGACGATGGCTTGCCATGGGGTGGGGCCTGGATTGACCGTCATAGGTGCCGACGATGCTTGCGGGGGTATGTGGACGGCGTGGGCGGGGGCTGCTGTTACGGGGTCTCCCTCCGTGGGTTTGATCGTGGCATCGCCTTGGACGGTGAGGAGGAGGTGGTGGCGGTCCGTCGGTAGTGCCCAGGTGGTGGTGGGCTCGGTGATCGAGTGGAGGCGGATGGCCTGGAGGCCCGGTGTGATTTCGTCCCATCGGAGTGTGCCGTTGTGGACCGCCCATTCCCGCGGCAGGTCTCGAAACCCGTTTCGGTCTGGGGTGGTGCGGTATGTGGGGGGAGCTCCATTGTGGTGATGGGGTGGGCGAGGGGCTCTGTGCGGGGTTGGTCTTGTGTGGTTGGTGGTGATGGTGCCTGGGGCATCTCTTCGTCCAGTTGCTGTGGGGCTTTCGCCTCCTGGAGCTCTGCACTGATGGTGGCGAAGACATCTGGGAGGGTGGGGGAGGCGGGGGGGTGGGGTGCCGGATCGTTCCAGGTGATGTGGTATTCCTCCGGGTTCTCGGGGCTCTGCTGTACGGTGATGGCGGCCGTGGCGTCGTCTTCAGGTGTCCATCGGTGTGGATTGTGGTCGAGGGGGTGGAGGGTGACGGTGTGGCGGTGTTTCCAGCTGTGGAACGCTAGGAGGGCGTGGAGGCCGTGTCTAGTGTCCCCGGGCGGGCGGGGGTAGGTTTCGGCTGCTGCCTCCAGGAAGGCGTCCGCGGTGCCTTTCCAGGTGTCTTCCCAGAGAAGGTCTTCCTCTGTGCCCCACTCGTTGTCGTTCCTTTTCTCCTGCTTCCACCCCTGGAGGGTCGCGTGGTCCTCAGGGAGGTCTCGTTGAACGGACTGGTAGTACTGCTCGGCGTCCATGGGGGCTAGGGTGCTGGCCAGTGTGGCGTAGATGTCCTTTGGGGGGGGGGGGGGGCGGTGGGGGCGTGGCGGCGCGGTCGGGGTCGGGCTCCTCTCGCTGGTGTTACGCGTTCCGGTCTGCGGTGGACGCGGGGGATATGGAGCGTGGTGGCATGGGGTGGTCGGGCTCCTGCGGTTCCGTGGGTTGCTGGTGGGCTTGTGGGCGCGGGGCCGTGGCTGCCAGTAGGTGTCGGATGGCCGGAAGGACGTCGTAGTCGTCTTCCCAGCAGTGGGCTGGAGCGCACGCCCTGTCAGGGGAAGCGGGGGGGGGGCGTGTTGCGGAGTGGTGTACGATAGGGTGGTGGGCGACGTGTGCGGGTGGTGGCGTGCTCGCTCTGCCGTTCTGTTTCCCGCGAGCCCTGACCCTGGGGGGGTGGTGGTGATGTTTGTGGTGAGGGTGGTGTGGGCGCCGGAGTGGATGATTGTGTCGGTGGCGGCGCTGTTGGCGAGGGTGGTATGGGCGTTAGCGCAGATGAGGTTGGTGCTGGGCTATGGTTGATGGCGGTCAGCTGTTGTCGCTGTCGTCGTCGCTGGTGGTGTTGGTGCCTCTGATGACGAGGTGATGGTTGGTGAGCATGGCGCGGGTGATGTATGGGCGTATGTGGTGTTGTCGGTGGTGTCGATAGTGAGGGTGTTGTTTCTGGTTGTTGGGGCGTAACGTTTGTGGGTCGGATGTGGCGGTGGTGGCGCGGGTGCTGTAGATGATGGGTGGTGTGGCCCACGTCGCCTCCGGTGGTGGGGGTGTGATAGGTGCCGTGGTGGCGTTGGCGATGGTGGGGTGCCGCGGGTGGTGTATTGGTTGTTGGTGGTGGAGATGTTCCTGGATTGTGGGTAGTCCCCGTCCGGCGGTGGTGGTGCTGGTGGTGTCGGTGCTCGTTGAGGCCGTTGGCGACGCCGGGGGCTCCTGGCCTCGCGCGGGGTGGTGGTGGCGGTGGTGAGTGTAGGCGGTGCCATGGGCGGCGGTGCCATTGATGGCTCGTCCGGGCGTGCCGGTGCAGGTTTCGGGTGTAGATGTGGTTCGGGGTGCGGCATTGGTGGGTGGCATCGACGGTGGGTGGGTGACTGGTGGCAGGCAGCGGTAGGGGGGGTGTCGTTTGTGGGTGAGGCTGTCGTTGTCGGTGTTCCGGTTGGTGCCGGTGATGGTGTCGCTGGTTGTGCAGATGGTGGGGGATGGGAAGGGGGACCCGTTCCCTGGGGTTGTCGTGGCTTTCGGTCGACAGTGGTGCTTTCGGTGGTGTTCTTGAGAGTTGGCCGGGAGTGTTGTCGGCGATGCTCTGGCTGGTGCCGTTTGTGCGGGCTGTGTGGTTTTTGCGTCAGGGGTCGGTGGCGTTGGTGACGGTGGTGTGTTGGGGGTCGGCGCCGGTGGTGGCGGTCCGATGGTGAGGGTGCCAGGGACGTTGGGTGGGTCCGCGTTGTTGGGCCTTCTCCTCGCCATTCCTGGCGGAGGGTGCTGCTGGTGTCGCTGGTGGTGAGGGTGTGGTGGTGTTGCTGTGGTGTTTTGTGCTGCTTGGGTGGGTGGTGGGGACCCCTGGTTGATGTTGACGATGCTCCGGGTGATTTCGATGCGGTGGGTGTGATGGTGTATGGTGTTGCTGTTTCTACCCTTGGCTGGGGGCCTGGTGGGTGGCGCTGGTGGCGTTTGTTCGCCAGCCGTGCTGGCGTCCTTGGTGTTGCCGTCGATGGGGGCGCCCTAGGTGTTTCTCTATGCCGGGGTCGTGGTGGTGGTGATAGGGGTGTTGTGGGTGACGGTACCTCGGCTCGTCGTTGGTGGGGTTGGCGGTGGTGTGGATAATGCCGTGGGTGTTGGCGGAGTTGGTGTTACCGACGGTGAGGGTGTCACGGTGGTGGCTGGCGTGTCTCGTGGTGGTCTGGTGGCGTGGGTGTTTTTGGTGTTGGTGCTGGGTGGCCTGCGTGTTGGTGTTCGGTGGTTCCGGGCGTTCCACTCGTGGCTGCTGTTTGGCCGGCTTGTGGTCCTGGTGGTGTCGGTTGTCTCTGGTGTTCGGATATTCCCTTCGGCTGTCCTTGGGTCTGTAGTGACAGGTGTTGCTTCGGTTGTGGTTTAGGGTGTCAATGCTGCGGGTGGGTGGCGGTGTCGCCGTGCTGCCGCTGTCGGTGGTGCCGGTGTTGGTGTTGGTGGGGGCGCCGCCGGGGGAGCTGTGTGTGTCGGCGTTGTAGGGTGTTGTAGGTGTTGCCCTGGCGGTGTTCTGACGGCGGAGGGGGGGGGGACCCCGCCACTCCTGGCGGAGGTTCCCATGCGCGTTGTTTGGCTGGCGGGTTGGCTGGCTGGCAAGACTGGCTTGGTGTCCTTGTTGCCGATGGCGTCTTACCGGGTGGTGTCGCCGTGGTGGCTGTCGTGGATGCTCCGGGTTGCTGTTGGTGAGGTCGCACTGCCGGTGGTGCCGTCGGTGATGCCGGTGGTGAGGTCGTTGCGGGCGTTGCCATGGTTTACGGCGTCTCTGATGTTGTTGATGCTGCTGGTGGCTGGTGTGGGTCTGTGTGTGGGTTGTCAGTGGCTGCTTCTGCTGCTGGTGGTGGTTCTGGGTGCGGGTCGGTGGGTGGCGCGGTTGGAACGCCTTGGATGTTACTTGGCCGTTGGGTGGTTTCTTGTGTTGGTCCGTTGTTGGCGAGGGTGTCTCAGGCGTCGTGCTGGGTGTCGGGGTTGCTGGTGTTGCCGACGGCGTCCCCGTTGGTTCCGGGTGTTTCCGCTGGTGAGGTTGTTGTGGTGTTCGGCTTGGGTGTTGGCGGCGGTGCAGGTGTGGGTGTCGCAGTTCCTGGCCCTGGGTCTGGGCGTGGCCGTTTGGGTGTTGCTGGGTGTGGGCGCTCGCCACTCCTGGCTGAGGGCTCGGTGGCGTTCGTTCGCCAGCCGTGCTGGCGTCCTTGGTGACGCCGTTGGTGGGGGTGCCCTAGGTGTTACTTGGTGCCGGGGTCGTGGTGGTGGTGGTAGGGGTGGGGGCGCTGTAGGTGACGGCGCCTCGGCCCGTCGTTGGTGGGGTTGGTGGTGGTGTGGATAGTGCCGTGGGTGTTGGTGGCGTTGGTGTTGCCGATGGCGAGGGTGCCATAGGTGTTACTTGGTGGTTGGCGTGTGTCGTGGTGGTCTGTTGGCGTGGGTGTTGTTGGTGTTGGTGCTGGGTGCGGCCTGCGTTTGGGTGGTCGGCGGATCCTGGCGTGCCACTCGTGGCTGGTCGTCGCGGTGTTGGTGACGGTGTTGTGGGCGATGTCGAAGGCGAGGGCGCTGCAGGTGTTGCCCTGGTGGATGGTGGTGTTCTGACGGCGGGGGTGGGACCTCGCCACTCCTGGTGGAGGTACCCATGGGTGTCGCTGGCCTGCGTGTTGGCTCCCTTGGTGTCGTTGATGCCGATTGTGTTGTACCGGGCGGTGCCGCCGTGGCGGTTGCCGTTGACGCTCTGGTTTGTTGTTGCTGAGGCCGCACTGCCGGTGGCGGTGTCGGTGATGTCGGTGGTGAGGTCGTTGTGGGCGCCGCTATGGTTTACGGTGTCTCGGACGTTGCTGATGCTGCTGGTGGTTGGCGTGGGTCTGTGTGTGGGTGGTCGGCGGCTTGTGTTCAGGGCGGTGGCCGGTTTCTGTGGCTCTGTCTGGGAGGGTGTGCAGTAGGTGGTGTGGTCTGCTGGTGATGCTGTTGGTGTAGGTGGTGCAGGCGATGTTCCGGGTGGTGTCGTGGGTGAGGGTGGTGTTGGTGGCGCCGGGGGTGTGGGTGCCGCCGGGGATTGCATGGTGGATGGCGCCCTGCGGTCGCTTTGGTGGCGAGGGTGTTGCTGTTGATGGTTCTGGGCGTGTGCCCTTGCCTTCCCGCGCCGGGGCTTGGTGGTTTGTTGGCTCACCGGCTGTGGTGGCTTTGGTGTCCTCCGGTGGCGGAGGTTGCCGGTGGCGACGCTGATGGTGGGGTGTTGCCGGCGATGGTGTGCTTGATGCCGTTGGCTTGGGTGATGTAGGTGCTGGTACCGGCGGTGGTGTGCGTAGGTTTCGTAGGCGATGGTGCCGGCGGTGACAGTGTTGGTGAGGGTGTTGTGCTGGCTTGATTTTTGGTGGTGTTGGTGTTTCCGATGGCGTGGATGCTGGTGGCGGTGGTTCTGGGTGCGGATCCGTGGGGGACCGGTTTGGCTGGGTGCGGTCGTTGGTCAGTGTTGGGTGGCTTTTTGTGTTGGTTTGTTGTTGGTGAGGGTGTCCTATGTCCTAGTGTTGTGGTGGGTGCTGGGGTCCCTGGTGTTGCCGTTGGTGCCTCCGTTGGTTTCGGGTGTGCCCGCTGGTGAGGGTGTTGTGGCGTCCGGTTTGGGCGTTGGTGGCGGTGCTGGTGTGGGTGTCGTAGTGCCTGGTCCTGGGGTTGGGCGTGGCCGATCGGGTGTTACTGGGTGTGGCCGTTCGCCACTCCTGGCTGCGGGCTTGGTGGGTCCTCCTTTTTGTCCTAGCGGTTTCTGGCGGCCCTGCAGCCCCCCTGGCGGGGGGGGTTGCTGGGTTCCTGTTGTTTGGGTTTGTGTGTGTTGCGTGTGTGGTGCGGGCGGCGCTTGCGTTTTGGTGTGTGGTGTGCGTTTGTGGGGCTCGTGTCGGTGGCGGTTGTGGGGGTGTGTGTTGTGTGCATGCTCGGGCGTGTGTGCGGTGTGTTGGTGGTGCGTTTGGGTGCCTGTCCTCGCTTTTCTGGGCGTGGTTTGGCGGCCCTGTTTGGTGTGGGGGCTGTGTGTCGTGGCCCCCCCCCCGTCTCGGCTGTGTGGTTCCCCGCCCCCCCTGGCGGGGGTCTGTTGGTGGTGTGTCCCCCTGCCGTCCCCTTTGCGTGCCCTCCCCCTTCTGTCTCTTTTCCGTGTCGCTTGGGGCGGTGTTTCTCTGGTGTCGTGCCCGGGCCTTCCCAGCTGTGGTGGGTGGGGGGGGGTCCTTGTCGCCGGCTCGGGTCCCTTCCCCTGGTGTTTCCCCGTGGGGGGGGCGATGCTGGCACTCCCCGTCAGGGTGTAACTCTGTTGTACGGGCCGTCCATTTGTACTCGCTTGGTACAAATGGACCTGCTCCGTAGCCAGGTACTCCAGCCGTTCCCCACACCGGGGTCCGGTACACTGTGGGTCGCTGGGGAGTCCTTGCGGGATAGGTGTGTCTCTTGCCTGCCCCGATGGACGGTGTGCCCTACCCGCAGCTCCTCGCTAGGCCCGAACCGCAGTACGTGCCGTGGAGAGTGCTCTTGGTCAGGCCCATTGGTCACCCCCCCAGGCCGGTGCCACCGCGGGCCGCTGACCAACGGTCCCGGGCGTATCCCACCTTATTGCGTGTGCTCAGGTGGGGCCGATACGGTCACCAGGGGGGCCCCCAAACCCCTGAGGTTGGGTCCCTCGCCTGCGTCTCCCGTGGGCCCTTTTCGTCCCGCCCCCCATTTCGCTGTGCGGTTTGCGTTGGTTGGTGTCCCGTCTCTCCGGGGTGGGGTGGTGGTTGGGGGGGGGGGTTTCGCTGTTCCTGGCCGTGTTGCTTGTGTGCGTGTCGCCCCCTCCTCTGGTCGTGGTTCGCCGTCGGTGTGTGTGTTTGTGGCGCGGTGCGTGCGCGCGTGGTGTCTGTGTTGGTGTGTGGTGCGTGGTTTGTGGTGTGTTGTGTGCGGCGGTGGTGTGTTGGTGGGGTTGTGGCTGGTGTGTGGTGTGGTTGGTCCCTCGCCACTCCTGGCGGAGGTTCCTGTGTGCTACTCCCCGCCACTCCTGGCCGGGTTTCGCTGCCTGTGGTGGTGTGCGGTTCCCCGCCACTCCTGGCTGGGGTTCCGCTGCCGGCAGTGGCGTGTGGTGTGTGGTGTGTGGTGTGTGGTGTGTGGTGAGCAGCGGTGGTGTGTTGGTGGGGTTGTGGCTGGTGTGTGGTGTGGTTGGTCCCTCGCCACTCCTGGCGGAGGTTCTCGTGTGCTACTCCCCGCCACTCCTGGTTGGGTTTCGCTGCCGGTGGTGGTGGGCGGTACTCGCCACTCCTGGCTGAGGTCTCCGGGCGGCGGTGGTGTGTGGTGGGAGTGTGGCTGGTGTGTGGTGTGGTTGGTCCCTCGCCACTCCTGGCGGAGGTTCCTGTGTGCTACTCCCCGCCACTCCTGGCTGGGTTTCGCTGCCGGTGGTGGTGTGCGGTTCCCCGCCACTCCTTGCCCGGGCCTGCTGGCGGCGGTGGTGCGTGGTGTGGGGTGTGTGGTGTGTGGTGTGTGGTGTGTGGTGTGCGGCGGTGGTGTGTTGGTGGGGTTGTGGCTGGTGTGTGGTGTGGTTGGTCCCTCGCCACTCCTGGCGGAGGTTCCTGTGTGCTACTCCCCGCCACTCCTGGCTGGGTTTCGCTGCCGGTGGTGGTGGGCGGTCCTCGCCACTCCTGGCTGAGGGCCCCGGGCGCGGTTCCCCGCCACTCCTGGCTGGGGTCCGCTGGCGGCGGTGGTGTGTGGTGGGGTTGTGGCTGGTGTGTGGTGTGGTTGGTCCCTCGCCACTCCTGGCGGAGGTTCCTGTGTGCTACCCCCCGCCACTCCTGGCTGGGTTTCGCTGCCGGTGGTGGTGTGCGGTTCCCCGCCACTCCTTGCCCGGGCCTGCTGGCGGCGGTGGTGCGTGGTGTGTGGTGTGTGGTGTGTGGTGTGTGGTGTGCGGCGGTGGTGTGTTGGTCGGGTTGTGGCTGGTGTGTGGTGTGGTTGGTCCCTCGCCACTCCTGGCGGAGGTTCCTGGGTGCTACTCCCCGCCACTCCTGGCTGGGTTTCGCTGCCGGTGGTGGTGGGCGGTCCTCGCCACTCCTGGCTGAGGGCCCCGGGGGCGGTTCCCCGCCACTCCTGGCTGGGGTCCGCTGGCGGCGGTGGTGTGTGGTGGGGTTGTCGCTGGTGTGTGGTGTGGTTGGTCCCTCGCCACTCCTGGCGGAGGTTCCTGTGTGCTACCCCCCGCCACTCCTGGCTGGGTTTCGCTGCCGGTGGTGGTGTGCGGTTCCCCGCCACTCCTGGCTGGGGCCTGCTGCCGGCAGTGGCGTGTGGTGCGTGGTGTGTGGTGTGTGGTGTGTGGTGTGCGGCGGTGGTGTGTTGGTGGGGTTGTGGCTGGTGTGTGGTGTGGTTGGTCCCTCGCCACTCCTGGCGGAGGTTCCTGTGTGCTACTCCCCGCCACTCCTGGCTGGGTTTCGCTGCCGGTGGTGGTGGGCGGTCCTCGCCACTCCTGGCTGAGGGTCCCGGGCGCGGTTCCCCGCCACTCCTGGCTGGGGTCCGTTGGCGGCGGTGGTGTGCGGTGGGGTTGTGGCTGGTGTGTGGTGTGGTTGGTCCCTCGCCACTCCTGGCGGAGGTTCCTGCGTGCTACTCCCCGGCACTCCTGGCTGGGTTTCGCTGCCGGTGGTGGTGTGTGGTCCCCCGCCACTCCTGGCTGGGGTCTGCTGGCGGCGGTGGTGTGTGGTGTGTGGTGTGTGGTGTGTGGTGTGTGGTGTGTGGTGTGTGGTGTGTGGTGTGCGGCGGTGGTGTGCTGGTGGGGTTGCGGTTGGTGTGTGGTGTTGTTGGTTCCTCGCCACTCCCGGCGGAGGTTCCTGTGTGCTACTCCCCGCCACTCCTGGCTGGGTTTCGCTGCCGGCGGTGGTGGGCGTTCCTCGCCACTCCTGGCGGAGGGTCCCGGGCGCCGTTCCCCGCCACTCCTGGCTGGGTTTTGCTGTCGGCGGTGGTGTGTGGTGTGTGGTGTGTGGTGTGTGGCGTGTGGTGTGCGGTGGTGGCCTGTGTGGTGGGTTTGTGGCTGGTGTGTGGTGTGGTTGGTCCCTCGCCACTCCTGGCGGAGGTTCCTGTGTGCTACTTCCCGCCACTCCTGGCTGGGTTTCGCTGCCGGTGGTGGTGTGGGGCTCCCCGCCACTCCTGGCTGGGGCCCGCCGGTTGTGGTGGTGTGTTTCGCGGGCGGGAGTGTCCTTTGTTGTGTGTGTTTGTGGTGTGTGTGGGTGTGGGCGGTGGCCGTGCTGTGTTGTGTGTTGCGTGTTGGTGGTGTCTGTGTTTTTGGTGGTGTGGTGTGGTGGTGCGGTGGGTGTGTCCTCCGGGTGCCCTTCTCCTTGGTCCTGGTGTGTGTGTGTGCGCTGTGCGGCCCTTCGTGTTGGTGTGGGTGGCGTGGGGGGGGGGGGTCGTGCGCGGTGTGGCTGCCGTGCGTGTGCGTGTGTGTGCTTGCGGTGTGTGGTTGGTGGGGTGGGGTGTGTCATACCTTTGCTGGTTCTCGTTGTCGGTCGTCGGCATGGTTCAAAAAGCAGAAGAAGAGGTCCTGTAGATGCGTAGCAGAAATGCGTGGCATGCGTGATGCGTAGCACGTACCTTTCCTTTTGTCCCATCATTTTTTCTTCCCCTGTAGAGAAAGAGCGTGCGCAGGTCCTTTTGTTTTAGACTGGAACTCCTGCTCGTCACTGTCCCCTGGGATAGGCTTGCCCTTGATGGCAAGCGGCCGCTCCTCCAATGGCGCAGAGTTGATGCTAAGGGCAGCATCAATATCTTCAGCGGTGTCGGGAGACACACCAGAGTTCTCCACGTTGAGATAGCCCAGCCCAGCCCAGCCTTCATCGTGCCCAAGAAGGAGAAGGGCGAATGGAGGTTGGTGGTGGATTATAGAGGTTTGAACGAGCAGACCGAGCACGACTCGTACTCGCTTCCCCTGATCGACTCCATCCTCCAAAAACAACAGAAAAAGCGGATTTTCACGGTGTTGGACCTGAAACACGGTTATCACCAGATGCCGCTACACCCGGACTCCAGGCCCTGCACAGCGATGTCGACGCCGCTGGGGCCCATGCAGTGGAAGGTGGTGCCTATGGGCGCCAAGAATGGCAACGCCGCTTTCCAGCGCATGATGGAGGACCTACTCGGTCCTGTCCGGGACTGTGCCAATCCCTTCGCGGATGACATCATCATCGGGTCCGGCACAGAGAACATGACTGAGGACGAGCTCATCGACGCGCATGAGAAGGATTTGCGCCGAGTGCTCAGCGAGTTGGACAAGCACAACATGGTGTGCAAGCCCACCAAAGCCTCACTCTTCGTGAAGGAAGTGGAGTTCGCGGGTCACGTGGTTGGTCATGGGCAACGCCGTCCCATGCCCCGGGAAGCTGGCGTCCCTGCACCACTGGGAGAAGCCCCAGACCATCAGCGAACGCCGGTCCTTCATGGGGTTCTGCAATTACTATTCGGGCTATGTCCGGATGTATGCAGAACGCTCGGGGGCGCTGCACAAGATGCTGCAGGTGGGCAAGTTCGATGGCCGGAAGGGGAGCAAGAAGAAGCTTGCCTGGACCCCTGAGGCTGAGGATGCGTTCAACCGCCTCAAGGAGCGACTCCTGGGGCAGTTGGGGCTGTTCCTGGTGGACCCGGACAAGGGATTCGTGCTACGGACAGACGCTTCGGACTATGCCGTGGGGGCAGTCCTCGAGCAAGTCCGGGACGACGGGACTCATGTTCCCGTGGCGTTTTGGAGCAGGATCCTGGCCGAGGGCCAACGCCGAACATGGACCGCGAGGGAGAAGGAGACGTACGCCATTGTATGTGCGCTCAGGAAGTGGTCTGGCCACATCGGACTGCAGCCGGTGGTGGTTTGCACGGACCACCAGTCCCTGCAGAGCTGGCACAAGGAGCATGTCGACACCCCCTCAGGACCAGCGGCTAGGAGGGCCCGATGGCACGAGACGTTCGCCAAGTTCGACCTCAGCGTCGTGTACGTCCCGGGGAAGGACAACACTGTGGCAGATTGCCTCAGTCGCTGGGCCTACCCCGCGGGCAAGGCGTGGATGGACATATCCAGCCATGGCGACGCCGAGGAGACCGAGGAGGCCAGGCGCATCATCGAGATGGAGAAGGCCATGGAGCAAGAGGGGGTCAAGTGTTTTGTGGTGATGGCAAACCGTACAGACCTGGCCAAGTTCCGGGGTGCCCGAGTCCAGGCTATTCGAGAGGAAACCCTCGAGCAATGGATGGTGGCCCCTGTAGAGCTAGTCAAGTCGGTGCTCACAGAGGACTGGTCGGATGACTATGCGGCATCCGAGCACTGGAGCAAGTACTGGAATGCCGTGAGCGCCCCGTCGGACGACCAATGGCCCGAGGGCTTGACCGAAGATGGGGTCAAGTTGTTCCTCAAGGACAAGCTGCTGGTGCCCGAGAACCAGTGGAGGAGCTCATTGACCATTGGCACAACGCGCAGCTCATGCACCCTGGCCGAGACAAGATGCAGCAGGACCTGGAGTGGCGTTTCAAGTTCCCTCCGGGGTACTACGCCATCCTGGATAGGTACCGCAGCGACTGTGCCGTGTGTCGGGCAACGAAGAGCCCCAACCACTCCACAGCGGGCAACCCGGTGTACACGGCTATACCGGAAGCCCCTATGCGGTCCGTGGCCATGGATGTATTCGCCATGCCTGAGGTCACCGTGGAAGGAGAGACCTACGATTGTGTCATCCTGGCGGTGGATAGGCACAGTGGGTATATCGTGGCGGTCCCTGGCAAGAAGTCCAAGAAGAAGGACAAGAAGGACAAGCATGGAGTGGGGCTGCAGGCCAAGACCGTCGCTAATGCCATGATCAGGCATTGGCTGACGATTTTTGATGTCCCAGCCGTCATCTGCAGCGATCGGGGCAGTCAATTCGTGGGGATGTGGTTCAAGATTATGTGCAAGCACATGGGGATTCGGCACGCCAAGACCGTGGCATACCACAGCCGGTCGAATGGCCGGGCTGAGGTGGCCGGGCGGCAGATGTTCGAGAAGTTCCGCCAGCTGCACATCGACGAACCGGGCCGGAATTGGTACAATTCGCTGTGGAGAGTACTCCAAGCGTATCACGACCTTCCGGGACCCACTGGACTGTCGCCCCATCGTATCATCTTCCTACGGGATCGAGTGTCACGCACTCTCCCGTGGTTGAACCATGGCAAAGTGGCCCGGGATGCGAACGCCATGATGGCTGAGGCGGATGACACGGCGGCCAAGGTGTGCAAGGCACTTCAAGACGAGCATGACAAGAGGGCCAAGTACTTCAAGCAGGGAAAGGTCCATAAGTATGCTCTCCAAGACACCGTGTGGGTGGAGCGGCACCACAAGGATGTCCTGTCCAGGCATCGGCAGGCATCTTGGTATCCGCCGGGGGTAATCGTGCGGAAGGTCGGGCAGGATGTGTATGCGGTTCGTGTGGGGGATAACAAGATCCTGGACCGCGACCATACCCAGCTTCGTCCCCGAGCACCAGACCCCAGCGGACGTCCCGTCACCTTCGAGTTCACGGCCGGCGATGTGGACTCGGACGACGAGGGTGAGGACGATGACTTCACCGCTGAGAAGATCCTAGGAGACAAGCCGGACCCGGGGACGCCTGGGGGGAGGCTTTATAAAGTCCGTTGGAAGGGATTCGCCGCATCCAGGGACTCGTGGGAGCCTCCGAGCAGTTCTGTGCCGAGGCATACCATGGTCTGGATGGACTACCTGAAGAAAAAGAATATTTCTTTGGATGTCAAGGACGTGTTGGTCCATTTGGTTACTGCTGTAGCACCGTAATGGATCCCCCTTGGCATCTTTGTTTGTTTCTGTGCTTGGGAGACGGGTGAGGGCGTTCATCCGGGGATTTTTGGGCCTTGATTGGCCATATACCCCCTTCACTCGATCTCCACATATATATTTCATTGTGGTATACGTATTTAGATCGATCGACGATGTTTCTCTATCTTTGATCCCCTTGGTCCATGTTGTAGATCAAGAGGAGACCGGATATGGCGTAGGGCACCGATTATCAGTGTCCTCACCCCTCCCTTGGGGCGTGGGGGACGCCTACGACGTGTGTGGGGCCTCCATGTGTCCTTGGGACATGGGGGGGGGGGGGGGTTGGAGCCCATTGGGGTCCTCCCGTCCTCTCTTCAATGACTTCCGAGCGGTAACAACGCTCTGAGAAGGGGGGTGAAGCCGGTTCGGACCCCCGTGGCCATCTTTGGGTCACCTGGGGTGTGTATCTATGTGCCGGCAAGCCGCCATTGGCTGATATCATACTCTCCCCTCCACCTGACCTAACCCGATGTGATAGTGTGATAGGTTTGGCCATTCCGGCTATGAGCGGCCATATTCAGTACCGAGGCGCCGCCAGCGGAGATCTATATATCAGAATATCAGGAATCAACAGGGTTTTTTTATCATAATGTTTCCGTAATTTTTCAGCCTTCCGTTCTGATGGTCAATGTATCGGCGACTGTCAGTTGGCTCGCGATTTTGCGGTAACCGAATGGTTAACTGTTATTTACAGATATTTTGGCGGAAACCCCATTGAAGGGTCAGATTTCATCAGTAAAGGGTTCGTTGCTTCCGCAATTTTCATATTATACACTCGCAAAATTAACCCGATTTTTTCAGACTTTCAGAATCGGATTTTCGACTTCGACATCGCCGCACTCGATATGACGAATCTCGAGTGGTCCGACATTTTTCCCCGATCACGAATCAACCTTCCTTTTGTTATGCCCTTCGTTTTGCTTAGAGATATAGGCGAAACAAAGTTGATTCGTGAGACCACTTTGAAAGGTCATATCTCCGGCTCACCGCGAGTAGTCTCAATTTCGAGAATTGGGTTGGAACCGCATTGGTCTCAACTTAATTTAGGAAGCATCAAACGCCTTTGGTGTGTACACATGCCCGGTATAGCAAGGGATAATGGTCAAGAGGGTAGAAAGTGATATATAACTCTTGGACCGTGCAACCGAATATTTTAATGCGACTTTCGAGTGTACCGCATGAGTGTTGAGGTTGCATAGCAACTTTCCTTGGGTTCCTACGTATTTTTAACGTGAAGTTATGTCCATGGAGGGTCATGACATATCATGGTGGGAGCCACTTTTGAGGGTATGTGTTATATGCATGGTATGTGCTTCGATATGCTCACGCCCATGTTATATATCTCCGTTTGTAGGAAGATATATGGAGTCATGCGCGGCAAGGGCTTCGCCCATGTCCCAATGGTGAACTCCATAGCGCTAGACTAAGTCTACCGCTCATATAGTGCATGTGGGAGGGCTTACGGAGCGACCCACAAGCGCCAATATCAATTTTCCCATTTTCATGGTGCGTGTTGGGAGGAGGTTCGAAGGTGTCCTTATGCGTCCATATGGGGATCCAAGTGGGGGGATTGTTTGCAAATGGTCCCAAGCAATTGTGTTTTGAGACATAGGTTGACACCATGGGTGAGCGAAGTTATATACTATTGTAATTATCTTGAATTTGGCATTATTTGCATGTTTTTGACCTTATTTTATGCTCATTTTTGTGTTTTATGTGCTCAACTGTTCGGCTAACAGTAAAGTGCCTAGAGATCCGTGAACTATGGTATGTTGCTTATATGTTGGCATATGCTTCGGTGTTGTACCTCACCATATGCCGGATCACATGGTCTCTTTGGCTTAGCACACGAGGCCTCACAAAATTAGGTCTCAAACTCATGAGCTGACTTGTGAAGCATGTCATGTACATAACCGGAGAGGTTTCGGAGCCAATGATGGGATATTCTTGGGCATGGACCTTTGGTCTATATCACCCTTGTATACTACTTTCCGGTTTGACACATGCATGGAGCATTTGAATATTTGCCGTATGCATTTTTGAGTATATAATTGAATTTTGGGCATTATGGTGTGATTTGCCTGATTTTGCCATGTTGTGAGGTCATCTTCATGGGGCAGTTCTCCAAGCCCATTCGACTCCAAGTCCAACCAAGGTTATGTCAGGGTCGGGCAGGGTCCTGAGTGCCACTCTAGGCCATGACACGCCACCTCCCCTATTGGGCTAGGATATATAGGCTTGGGAGTGAACACATTTTTGGGGTTTATGTAGTGACTTGTGACACATGGCATTTAGCCATCTTATTTGATTGGGTTCAGGGCATCATGTTGGTGAGTCAAGGGAAGGTCTTGAGTCCAGGGAATGAGGGGTCTATGGCTGTGAATGTGTACGTTTCCATCTTTCCCCAACTTTGCCTTATTTGTGTTCATATGCCAATTTCAGGGCTTTTTTCCTTGGTACAATTCTCGTACATGCCCGCCATCGTGAGACAATCGATGTGTTGAACGGAAGCCTGCCATTTGGATTGGATTGTGGATTGGGTTATTGCTGTATTTGTGGGATCTGGTTGCTGTTCAGGGTTGAAGGAGGATTACATTTTCTATATTTTTGGATTTGGAACCCTGGATTTTGAGGAATGCAATCGTTGATCAGGAGTAAATCAGCAGGGGTAACAGGCGGAAGGGGCACAGCGGGGGCCGGTCCTGGTAGGGACCTTCTTTAAGACGAGGAGTGGGAAGTTGTTCCTTGCTCTCAACCCGACGACGATGAGCATTTGGATGACCATCATCCTAGTGCCACCGATCAACGGGTAGATGCCACGATGGATGCCGCACCAGAGTTGAATGCTAGTGGTCGGCCGAAGCGTGAGGCGGCAAAAGGAGTCTTGGCCAACTTGCAACTTGCCAACATTGGGAAGGGGGGGGGGGCTTGTGGTTGCATGAGCAATGCACAACACGTTGAAGGTATTTGCCTTGTGCTTGGTGCGTGTTAGTTGTAGCAGACCCCAATTCTGGGCTGGTCGTAAATGTACATAATTTGCGAACAAGCCTTGTAGGTTGGGGTAGATATGTCCGTTTGCCATAATTTTTGCATATATGAGTAGCGTGGATCAAACCGAACGCGATGGTCACTTTAGGTTGAGCGGATGTTACCGTTTACCCCTTTTTTGAAGTACGACCGTGACGCACCCGATCAGATATGCAGCAATTCTTCTGTCCTGGTACTCAAGTCATCTACAAAAATCCTTCGTAACATGGGGTGCAATGCCTCAAAATCGGGAATTTTGGGCATATATGAGTAGCGTGGATCAAGCCCTACACACTGATACCTTCGGATTTAGCCAACTCATCGATGACGTCACTCGGTAAGAACGACCGTGAGCCACGCAGTATCTGGCACGTCATTTGACCAGTCCTGAGTCTTCGACCAGTCACCCTAATGGAGGATACGCACCGCCGATCCGTAACAATTGTGCTGCTGCGCGCAGTATTTCTTCAAAGGTGTATTCGTCTTTATAAATTTCCAAATAGCAATGCATTCAGAACGATTTCTGGTGGCAGAAATCCAAATCGCAAAATCCGTCAGATGCAAGACGACACACGCGCGCGCCGCCTGTCCGCGATTTAGACATTCTCCTTGGTTTCTCCAGCTAGGGAAGCTATATTATATATATATATATATATATATATATATATATGTATATATAGGTCAAAGTGTCCGACATTCGCAGCGTTTCGCGGGGTGGAACCTCAAGCTTACGCTCTCGGTAAAAGTCTCTTAATGTCCCAAATGGTCCGGATAATGTCCCAAGACTTGCGATTTTGAAGTCTTGGGGCAAGTCATCTAATGTCCCAAATGAATATCTTAACTGTTGGTTTCCGCGTGTTCTGTTGAGAGGGAGTACCCTAGCGGCGAGCGCGCTGGGGTACGACTTGGCAGACCTGAGTTCAATTCCGGTCATTGCACGGGAACGTGGGGAGTTATGCGATCGCTGAGCACAGTTCTGCGCACCGTGGGTTCAACAGAAAAATTGAATTCTCAGCCTAACTTTGCGCACCGTGGGTTCAACGGTTCACCGCATCTGACTTCAATTTGCGAAATTCATGTTTTGGACGTTTGTACTTATATTACATTGGGAATGGTATTTGGTGTTTTCTTTTTTTGAGGAATTTCACAATGATGGGGCCACGCAGGGGGGGGGACGGGCGCAACGCGCCCGGAAGAAAAAATTTTCCAGCTTTCAAGTAGGGGGGGGAAGGGGGCGCAAAGCGCCTGAAGAAAATTTTTGGAAGTTTCAAGGGGGGGGGGGGGCGCAAAGCGCCCGAAGAAAAATTTTCCACAAAGTCTTGTAATGTCCCAGGAAAAAGTCTCGTAATGTCCCGAATGGTCCCAAACGGTGCCCATATAGGAAAGTCTCAGAATGTCCCAAATGGCCGGCACCAAAGTCTCGTAATGTCCCGAATGGCTTGATTTGTCCGGGACATTATTGGACATTTTACTGTATATGTATATGTATATTACCTATATATATTACTACACCCCTCTCCCCTTAAATTTTAGCTAACAACAAGCAAGAAGCAACAACAAGCAACAACAACACGTCTCCGTGCCGTTTTGGCCGGTGCTCCGTCCCAACGCTTCAGATCTTTTCCCCATGTAGCCATCTTGGAGCCTAGGTGGTGCCCTTGCCAAATCCAAGTTTTGAGCCAAAAACTCACCGGTGGCGGCCCGGGGCGGTGGCGCCAAGTCGGGAGGTGCCCTCCCAAATCTGCGCAGTTTTGGGCCAAAACCAGCCATTTTTCGCCCAAAACAGCCCTAGTAAGGGTTCAAAACAGCCAAACGAAGGCAAACGGCCGCTACACTGCACGTGCGGCTTGACTTTCTCGTGACCAAGGGACCTTTGGTGCCCTCTAACTCCACGATATGTCCGAGAAACGGCCCAAAAAGGCGCCAAAAAGCCCCAAAAACTGCGCAATGTGCACCAGCACCCCGAAACCAAGAACGGGCCGTATCTTGGGCTGCGTGGCTCAAAAACGAATTCCGAGGGCACCTAGTCCACCGGCAACCCCTGACTTTTTATGGTTTCCAAGCCTCAGAATCGCCCAACGAGACGCCTAGACCCCCGTACCAGTGGTCACTTGGTGCAGCCGTAGGTCCGGCCAGCCCACGCACAGTGGGGGCCAACGGTGGGTCCACCAGGGTCCCCGGGGCGAAAAAAATGATTTTTTCCAAAGTTGTTCCTAGTTTTACAGAATGATCTGGGACATGTTATTTTGCGCTCTTACCCACAGTGGTGTTGTCTGTTTGATGCAAGCGGTGCGCATACCCTGCATGGCAACTCACGCCAATGTGTTGTTCCTTCCTCGGAGGCCCTGGAAAAGCAGCTGGAGATTTTCGCTTCTACACTGCAACGTGCAACAGTTCCAGCGACTGAGAACACACGAGAGGAAGGGCCCCAAGTGCACCCTGCACATACAGGGCAACTGCCTGGGGTGCACGAGTGTCGGCTGCTGACATGTGAAGAAGTAACCCCCATGGTGGATTGGGTACGCACGGTATGCACCACGGATATCGAGACACATGCAGCACAGACCCCGGAACTGGAGGGTACGCATGTAGCAGCCCTGTCCTCGCGCATCTGGGACCTGAGGTTCAGATCAGGTGTCTGGGATAAACAACTGCATCGCATGTCCTGCGCATGCAGGGTGCTCGAGGAGGACCGTGTGATTCACTCCTATCTGGGGGGAGACCGATTTGTACTGTGGGGGGTGGCAGAGAACAAGTCAGCGGCGCAGGCTGCAGTGGTGTACGATACGTTGATGTCAGCGCAAGCCCATGGCATTGTAGATGCGGCCGTTCGCCACAATCTGCTACGTAAAGGATATACTGATCTGCACTGGGCTGCCGATCATGTAAATTCAGTGTACCCTGACCCAATGGATGCGACTCCTTTGGACGACGCAGACCCGGGTCCACGACAACATCGACCCAAGGCGCTGTTTGGTGCGCCTTCCATTTTCTCGATTTTAAAATGGAAGACGGTGGAACAGGGAGCGGAGGCGTGTGTCAAATGGCGCGACATTGTGTCATTCAAGTTTCACATCCTCCGTTCTTATGCACGACTGATTAGCCGGTCACTGCAGCTTGTTGTGAGTGAAGTGTATAGGCTTCTTCAGACATTGGGTATGCCTACCATGACGGGTGTCCGTGATATGCTGGGATCTTTAGGGAGGTTCATGCCAGTGTGGAGCACGGTGCAGCCGGATGAGGCCGACATGGCCGACATGTTCTGGCACATACCTAAGGACGATGTAGTACCCTCACTTAATTTGATTTTCACCCTTCTGGAGCGCGAACGACGCGGCTGTGCAGAATTCTTTTCTCTGCATAAATCTGGGGAGAAGACCCTGGATCGCATCGGCACAGCCACCTGTGCAGATTTTCGGGTGATCTCCAGGTCAGAATTGCTGGCCTTTGTTGAGTGGGACCTGCATCACAACACAGGTCTGGTGCTGGGCCAGCTTCTGTTACGGCAGGGGGATCGTGGGGTTCCTATTGGGGGGCATTTGTCTGCTCAACTAGCCGAGCTTTGGGCGCTGGCCCGTGAGCTGGGATGGGTTTTCGGTGAGCGGAAGCCAGAACTCATGAAGGCTTGGCAAGAGGCTCTCCGTGCACGTGCGTGTGATCCCAAGGTGCCGGTCGATATTTCTGATGTCTGCTTGTCGGTTATTGACCCGGTAGAGCAGGTACATGCCTCCTCTCACCCTTCCCATTCTCATGGCAGAGTTCTGGCGAGCACTGACCGCGCGTCAGTGTTTCGGGGAATTCTGAGGCAGGATGGTTTTGGGGGGTGGTGGAGCCCCACAGATTTTTCGTTTGGATCTCTGGACATTTCAGGTGTCCGCATCGACCTGCTGGCGACGTCCCTCTGGGATGCGGCTCCTGATGGGCGCATGGGGACCGTCGTGGCGTGTGCACCCCCCCGTGACAGGGCGCTGCTGAACGACTTCTTCAAGGAGCTGGATCCTGTGGAGTGTGTCATTGGGGAGGCCAAGCGGGGGTGGTGGGGATGGAGCACGAGGGTTTCAGATCCTGAGCCCCCTGTTTCTGCACAGCCAGGTGTACTCTTTTCTCGCTTTCGTGACAATATCTACATTATATTTATGAACATTTGCCCTGCATTGTTCCCCAAAGTCCGCGAGGCAGTCATGGTCTTCTTGAATTGTTTGTACGGTATTCCCTTAAAATGGGAACCCACGTCTGTCTGTGCGACTTGGGGAGAATGTGCCTGGCGTGTCCTGCCACTGGGGTTTTCACTGACCAGGAAGGGAGTTATCTGGAGCCTGACGGAAGGCGCGACATGTGGCGAGTGGCTTCGGTGGGTTCCCGCGGGGTCTGCCAATGCTAGATTCACACTGACCTCGATGTTGCCCTCGCTGTTTTTGAAATCCGTCTGGTATGCTGCATCCCAGGAGGATATTGTGGCTAATTTCAGGTCCCTGGTCTGGGGAGTGGGGTGGAATTCTTACCCCAAGCATTGGTGGTTGCCCTGTCTTCAAAAATTTGTTCGAAGATACGGCCTCTCAGGCCTGATATCCCTGGGCTCTGTGACCACATGGGTCAGGGAGGGCAAGCAGGCGCGCGCAGCGCACCTGGGAGTGGACACGTCTGGGGAGTCCTCTGCTGTTTGATGGTGCAGTGCAGACTATTGCTGATTTTTTGAATATAGGACAGGTGAGTGTAAGTACGAGAACGAAAGGCGGGTTGGTGTGTATGGGTGACAGCACAGCGTTGATGAGAGGGCGTGAGGGGACGAGGAGTTAAGTATGCCGCGGTTGCAGACGCAGGGTATACCACTGTCAGGAGACCATGCAGCATGCATGTGGGTGTGCTTATCCGACCCGGACCAACTGGACCATCGCCACTGTGCTGCGCACTTTTTGCACTAGCCTCATGGATATGATCATGTCTGTCTGAGGAGTTCTTGTACGTGTTTGCTCGCCCTTGCAGCCTGTGGCTCTAACACGTGTGCGACTGAAGCACGTGTACCTCCCATTGCCCCTGTCACCTCACGTACAAGTATTACGACAACGATCGTTGACACCATGTCTTCAATGGTACCCCCTGATCAGATGGCCCGGATTATTGGTGATGCTACTGCACACGCTGTGCGTTCCCTGATGGGTGGTCCACCTGTGCAGCGAATCACAGAGCAACGTCACTCTACCTCGAAAAAATCTGGATCAAATCGCAAGCACCGTCGGAAGTCGCCGCCACGCTCCTCGCCGCCACGCTCTTCTCCGAACAAGCAGAAGAATCGGCAATGGCAGCATACTGCAGACGTGCTGCCGCGCTTCGATCTTGCTGACGTAGACCACAATGATCTCGACGCGCTGGGCAAAGCCGAACACAAGATGGGCTATCCATGCTACCTGTGTCGGAAGTTTGGTCACCTGTCCGGTGTCCATTTTCCCACACACCATAAGTGGTGTCAAGCAGACTCCGATCGATGGACATCCAATCGAGAAGTCTGGCATGTGATTCTGCAGGACCTCCGGACCAAGCAGTTCACACGCTTTGAGATCGCAGCTCGCAGATCTGTTGATGCCAGCGCATGGCCCCAGATGTCGGACCGAGAGTTCCTGGCCGCGGTCATGGAGACTGTAACAGGCCTCCCCAGGTGGGATGACGGGACGGACCCCAAGACCACGCCGCCGCAGCCCATCAAGGACCCGGGTAACGCAGAGTTTTTCCAAAATATGCTCCGACCAGTGCCCAGCGCGTCTGGCCCCCTGGCACTGCCCGCACCGCCCGGCACTATGACTCAGCCGACGTTTGCGTTTCAACCTGGAATGACGCAGGAGTCAAAGCTAAGAAAGCTGAAACCCAAACGAGGCAAACGAGACCGCAAGGGCGAGCACGCGGCCGATCCAGTTGGCGAGGCGCTGGACATTTCGGAGAGCACGCTTTCGCAGATTGCACTGACGCCTGGTGCTTCCCCATTGACACTGCCGCCATCAAAAGCGCCAGCTGCCGCCTCCCTGCCAATGTCTATGGTTGGACTCCCTGCACACGCCCTGAACATGCGTGTACAACAAGCGGAGAACTCCCTGAGATCACTTACAGACGACCGTAAGCAGGTTTGGCAGCAACTGGGACGGATCGATCAGTCGGTGAATGACTTGAAACGGTCCGGGAACGTCTCCCAGAATCTCATGGGCACGCTTCTCATGAAAGTAGGCGGTGTCTCTCCAGACGAAGTACGCAAGCTCATGCAAGACGCTCGAGATGCAGCTCTGGCTGAGCTGCCCCCCAGCTTGGACCCCCAGATTGAAGAGCGACTCAGGCTGGCATCCCTTGAAGACGGCGCATCCTCCGGAAGTGCTGCCCCCACGCAGCAGGACATGCTCAAAGTTCGGTCTCCACAGGACCTTCAAACATCGGCACGTCTTTCCATCTCGTCCGCCGATAGCAACGGGTCCTCTCCGACCTCCGAGGACCTTACACGCATGGAGGAAGACGATGTAGCACCAAAAAGCACCGCACCTCCGTCTCCGCCAAGCTCTCCGCAGGCATCTACCCCGAAGACCAATGAAGTACGCTCGTGGCCCCTGGGATGGAGACCTGCACAGGAGTGGAAGATGGTGGACATGGCTGCACTGATTCAATGCAGACGGTGCCTTCTTGTCCCGCCCACGATCAGGAGGAGGAACGAAGGGGTGCATGCTCTGAGCCATACCGACCAAGGACTTCACATGGTGGTGTTGGCCCCGGTATCAGGGGACCCAGATACACCAGGTGAACGTGCCCACCAAGTCGTCCAGGTACGTTCCGTGGGACAACGACCTACCGGGCATTTGGTCCTGGGCCTGGCCCAGACTGTCGCATGCCAAAATCCTCTGGAACCCCCTCTGGAGAGTACCGAACAATGTGCCTTTGACACATGGGAACTGAATGCCTTCGAGAAAGTCTTCTTCTGGGAGGAAGCGGCGCTCGCTGCGGCGGAGGAGCTTAACACCGTCACAAAACCGAAACGTCTGTGTCTCGCTGAAGGAGCCAACGCTTCCGTGACGGCACCATGAGTATGGACTCAAATTCGAGTTTTTCTGCGCTCTCCCCAGAGTTACAGGCTCTCCTCCGGGAGTACGCCAGAGAAGACATTCAGAGGGCGCAGACTATTACAGATTTGGAACAAGCGGCTCTATTTTTGCGCTCATCCATCTGTAGCGATCAACGACCACACGATGCATCTTTACATGAGACTGACGAACCGCCCATTGGGGACGAGACCGGCAGTGACCAACACGCTGACAGTCGCGATGGTCATGCAGATTCGTCGGCCCCCTTGCCGGAATGTGCTTTAGAGACGGCGCCAGAGTGCAGAAATGTACCAGATGGCAATGTCCCCCCTTGCCCTGTCCGCTCCCCGTCTATCGTTTTGCCTGCAGACGCCGACGAGTCCGCCCTGGATGCAGGGATATCAGAATGTTCCTCGAAGGGGTCCTGGGACTCATCGGCGGGGGTGGCGGATGAAGGAACTTGTTTAGGAATAGTACAGTTTTTGAATAGAAAGTCGGATGTTGACACGTTTGCCAGTGTGCTGTCCAGGAACCGATCGTTGCGTCCCTTGTGGGATGCATACGCAGCCACCAATGGGCTGCGAGAATGGTCGGAAGTTTCTGCGTCCGATCTGGTGACATTTTGTGACCTTAGCGCCCCCCTACTTCATACCATGAGGACGCGTCTGCATCTTCGGAGTAGGTTGACAGGGGGGGCTGAAGACTTCATTCGAGATGTATTAGGAATTCGTTGTTCATTGTTTGGTACCCCATGGTCTAATGGGTTACCATCCTATGCCAGTGACTTGCCAGAGTGTGTATTTTTTGATGCTAGAGCTGGCAACAGCTTTGCTCTTTGTAACTCAGGCGACACTTTTTTCCTAAGGTCAGACGCTACTCCTTTTGATTTTTCAGAAGAAATTGAGAAGCGTTTGCCTGACAGCAATTTTCGTCTATGTGTTCTGCACAATAGGGTAGAGAATCGGGGCTGGAATGGAGTACTGGAGAAATGGGCTGTAAAAGGCAGAGCCGTACAGTTTGGAGCACAATCACGTGTGAAGGTGCGGGTGTTTGACATGACAGTGACGGGTCAGGAAGTGTGGCAATGGCAGCAAGGCGTTTGGGAATGGTGGCTGGTTGACGGCGGTACGGCTGACGTTGGCTCAGGGATTGATGCTAGGACGTTTGGTGTCGCTGCAAAGGGTGTAATCCGATCTTCGGGTGCAGGATCGTGGTGTGGACCTTTGCCAGGCCTAACGGGGTCTGACTCACCCTTCCCGTCACGCCAGCGCCAGGTTGAACTGTTGGATGAGTTCTGGGCACGATGGGATGAAGAGGCAGATGTACGGGCCCGCCTGCTGAAATCCAGAGCCATTCGCTGGGATCTAGTGGCGGAGTCTCTTTTGCGCAGCAATAAGCTTCTGCACGATTGCCCAGATGTCCGCCTACGTAGGATTGCACGTTTGGCGCGCCTGCCGCTAGACACCCCACTCACTATACAGGACACGTGGATTTATGTGATGGTAGGACCCTTCCTACCATATGTCGGTCAGGTAGGGTTCGTGCAAGGTCCGAGGGCCCCACTTGACCGATATTCTGAGCATTTATCTAAAGCGAAATCCCTGCGCAATTTGTTCCTGGGTACCCGACACAGGCGCCTGCGGTGCCATATCGGTTTTGGCAAAACTCCCTCGTTGTCTCGGGTGCTGTCAGGCATTGGAGGACATAAGGCCTCCATGCTCCTACTCCAGAAAGTGGACCCCCCCTGTGAAGCCTTTAGCGTAGAGTCCCATTTTGACAGCGTACTGGCCCCCACCCTCAATCAGGTCGATCCTGCCAGAGGATGGGGGATTGGGGAATTACGTTGGCGGTGGAGTCTGCGCGACAGCAAGTCATCTGAGGCGAAGACACTGTCACAACGGGTTAATGACACGCTATGGCAGGTGCGCAGTGGACGACAGTCCGATAGTCAGGGGGTGGAGAGCCTGCTTGAACTGCTGACGACCTCCTTGGGGAAAGTCCCTGGAAAACTGTTTGACTCCTTTTTTCGAGCAGTGCAGGGTGTAGTCAAACAGGTATGGCATATTGAGCTACAACGCAGGATTGTTGTCCGGGTCCCTACTTATCATAGAGGGACGTTGAATGTGATTAAAACCCACCTACGGTCAAAACTGGCCCAACAGCCGCTGCCCCTCAGCCTCAAAGGATGGCTGCACAGAGCCATTTCAGTGATGCCGCTTCAGGCGGTGAAGCTGAAAGACGGGCTACGTGGGGGAGCACCCCTGCGTACTACCCGCATAGCAGCCGAGGAGTTATTGTCTGGAGTCCGCAGACAACAATTCGATGCTCGTGCTTTCTGTGTGGGTGAACTGCAGCGTGCGTGGGCGTTCTCTGACCCCCCCACTGTACAGAACCAGGTGGTGCATGCGGTAGAACGCAGGCTGCAACGCCCAGGTGTACGCAGATGTCAATGTGCGTCCCTGATGCAACGGTTCCCAGTTTTACAGAATGATCTGGGACATGTTATTTTGCGCTCTTACCCACAGTGGTGTTGTCTGTTTGATGCAAGCGGTGCGCATACCCTGCATGGCAACTCACGCCAATGTGTTGTTCCTTCCTCGGAGGCCCTGGAAAAGCAGCTGGAGATTTTCGCTTCTACACTGCAACGTGCAACAGTTCCAGCGACTGAGAACACACGAGAGGAAGGGCCCCAAGTGCACCCTGCACATACAGGGCAACTGCCTGGGGTGCACGAGTGTCGGCTGCTGACATGTGAAGAAGTAACCCCCATGGTGGATTGGGTACGCACGGTATGCACCACGGATATCGAGACACATGCAGCACAGACCCCGGAACTGGAGGGTACGCATGTAGCAGCCCTGTCCTCGCGCATCTGGGACCTGAGGTTCAGATCAGGTGTCTGGGATAAACAACTGCATCGCATGTCCTGCGCATGCAGGGTGCTCGAGGAGGACCGTGTGATTCACTCCTATCTGGGGGGAGACCGATTTGTACTGTGGGGGGTGGCAGAGAACAAGTCAGCGGCGCAGGCTGCAGTGGTGTACGATACGTTGATGTCAGCGCAAGCCCATGGCATTGTAGATGCGGCCGTTCGCCACAATCTGCTACGTAAAGGATATACTGATCTGCACTGGGCTGCCGATCATGTAAATTCAGTGTACCCTGACCCAATGGATGCGACTCCTTTGGACGACGCAGACCCGGGTCCACGACAACATCGACCCAAGGCGCTGTTTGGTGCGCCTTCCATTTTCTCGATTTTAAAATGGAAGACGGTGGAACAGGGAGCGGAGGCGTGTGTCAAATGGCGCGACATTGTGTCATTCAAGTTTCACATCCTCCGTTCTTATGCACGACTGATTAGCCGGTCACTGCAGCTTGTTGTGAGTGAAGTGTATAGGCTTCTTCAGACATTGGGTATGCCTACCATGACGGGTGTCCGTGATATGCTGGGATCTTTAGGGAGGTTCATGCCAGTGTGGAGCACGGTGCAGCCGGATGAGGCCGACATGGCCGACATGTTCTGGCACATACCTAAGGACGATGTAGTACCCTCACTTAATTTGATTTTCACCCTTCTGGAGCGCGAACGACGCGGCTGTGCAGAATTCTTTTCTCTGCATAAATCTGGGGAGAAGACCCTGGATCGCATCGGCACAGCCACCTGTGCAGATTTTCGGGTGATCTCCAGGTCAGAATTGCTGGCCTTTGTTGAGTGGGACCTGCATCACAACACAGGTCTGGTGCTGGGCCAGCTTCTGTTACGGCAGGGGGATCGTGGGGTTCCTATTGGGGGGCATTTGTCTGCTCAACTAGCCGAGCTTTGGGCGCTGGCCCGTGAGCTGGGATGGGTTTTCGGTGAGCGGAAGCCAGAACTCATGAAGGCTTGGCAAGAGGCTCTCCGTGCACGTGCGTGTGATCCCAAGGTGCCGGTCGATATTTCTGATGTCTGCTTGTCGGTTATTGACCCGGTAGAGCAGGTACATGCCTCCTCTCACCCTTCCCATTCTCATGGCAGAGTTCTGGCGAGCACTGACCGCGCGTCAGTGTTTCGGGGAATTCTGAGGCAGGATGGTTTTGGGGGGTGGTGGAGCCCCACAGATTTTTCGTTTGGATCTCTGGACATTTCAGGTGTCCGCATCGACCTGCTGGCGACGTCCCTCTGGGATGCGGCTCCTGATGGGCGCATGGGGACCGTCGTGGCGTGTGCACCCCCCCGTGACAGGGCGCTGCTGAACGACTTCTTCAAGGAGCTGGATCCTGTGGAGGGTGTCATTGGGGAGGCCAAGCGGGGGTGGTGGGGATGGAGCACGAGGGTTTCAGATCCTGAGCCCCCTGTTTCTGCACAGCCAGGTGTACTCTTTTCTCGCTTTCGTGACAATATCTACATTATATTTATGAACATTTGCCCTGCATTGTTCCCCAAAGTCCGCGAGGCAGTCATGGTCTTCTTGAATTGTTTGTACGGTATTCCCTTAAAATGGGAACCCACGTCTGTCTGTGCGACTTGGGGAGAATGTGCCTGGCGTGTCCTGCCACTGGGGTTTTCACTGACCAGGAAGGGAGTTATCTGGAGCCTGACGGAAGGCGCGACATGTGGCGAGTGGCTTCGGTGGGTTCCCGCGGGGTCTGCCAATGCTAGATTCACACTGACCTCGATGTTGCCCTCGCTGTTTTTGAAATCCGTCTGGTATGCTGCATCCCAGGAGGATATTGTGGCTAATTTCAGGTCCCTGGTCTGGGGAGTGGGGTGGAATTCTTACCCCAAGCATTGGTGGTTGCCCTGTCTTCAAAAATTTGTTCGAAGATACGGCCTCTCAGGCCTGATATCCCTGGGCTCTGTGACCACATGGGTCAGGGAGGGCAAGCAGGCGCGCGCAGCGCACCTGGGAGTGGACACGTCTGGGGAGTCCTCTGCTGTTTGATGGTGCAGTGCAGACTATTGCTGATTTTTTGAATATAGGACAGGTGAGTGTAAGTACGAGAACGAAAGGCGGGTTGGTGTGTATGGGTGACAGCACAGCGTTGATGAGAGGGCGTGAGGGGACGAGGAGTTAAGTATGCCGCGGTTGCAGACGCAGGGTATACCACTGTCAGGAGACCATGCAGCATGCATGTGGGTGTGCTTATCCGACCCGGACCAACTGGACCATCGCCACTGTGCTGCGCACTTTTTGCACTAGCCTCATGGATATGATCATGTCTGTCTGAGGAGTTCTTGTACGTGTTTGCTCGCCCTTGCAGCCTTGGGATGCTCAAACAAGTGTTTTTAGGCCGTTTTGAGCCCGTGGTGGCGCGTTTTGGGCCATGGAAAATCCCAAAATGCCTTGAAAAGGGGCCGTTTTGGGACCAACAATGGGTCAAAAATGGGTCAAAAACGCGTTTTTCCAAAAATGATCCTGGACCATTTATGATGCTCAAACAAGTAGTTTTAGCCCATTTTGAGCCCGTGGCGACGGGTTTTGGCTCATGGAAAATCCCAAAATGCCTTGAGAATGGGCCATTTTGGGACCAAAAATGGGTCAAAAATGGGTCAAAAACGCGTTTTTCCAAAAGTGATGCCTTACCATTTGGGATGCTCAAACAAGTGTTTTTAGCCTGCTTTGAGCCCGTTTTGACCGAGTTTAGCCCCTTCCACCACATGTATGCACCACTTTGTGCCCTTCGCACGTACCTTAGAGCCGTGTGGTGGAGCCACCTAGAGTTGGGAGAGGGGTGTAGATTGGAGGATATATAATATATATATATTATATGGCGTGCAAGTATTGTTGTGTGGACTACCTACAAGTGCGAACATGCGTACATTTTGAAAGAATGCGAATTCGTGCGTGTGGGAAACTATATCCTTGTCATGTCCTTGTGCGGCTCTCAGGCTCCTACGCATTCTCGCTGTTTCCGCATCGGGTGCATTTGGTCACGGCAAAGTCAACGGCAATCCTCATAGACAAAGAGTTTATGAAAGCCCTTGTGGAAAAAAATCAATCACGGTGCCACACTCTAAAATATGATCCACGGCGAGCCACGCATCGTCAAGGGCCACATTCCGTTATGTTGCATCGTGCTCTCGTCTCGTCTACGGATCGAAAGTAATTTTGGACGTATTGATTCGAACCTCGAATCAAATATGCACTCCGAAGTGACACGAACGCCATGCACGGGACCTCGGTCTTGTTATCCTTGCGATGACAGTTGACGAGGCCCAATGCAAGTGCAATTGCATCACATGTGATTTGTTCGCTCGTGCATGCTTTAACCGTTGCTTTCCTATGCCGCCGTGTTCTTAGATGTTGCATGACGAACGACCTTCCGATCTCTCTGCATCGCCTTCTTTTGAAGCTGCTACTTTGGGAAATAAGAATTTCAGTTTTGTAGACTGCAACGGGTGGTGGCCTTGCATCGAGGTGAAGGATGACCGCCAAAGATCCCTGACACTTCGGGATTTCACAACCGACCTCCTTGCTCTCGCGCATTCTGACTCTTTATGTCCAGAAGCCTATGCATCGAACTACGGACATCAAATTATCTCACATGCAACGGTATCCCCGTTTATGGACGTCTCACTTGGGTTCTTGGAGCTCATATTCGAATTGCCGAAGCAATATAAGAGGGCATTGTTGCCTCTTTTGGACTTGAATGCCATATGCGAGGAAGTTATCAACGAAGTTAGTGAGCTCTCGGAGGCGGATAGGCACGCCGTCAAGCCCAAAGGGCTTGACAAAAGTGGGCCTAAAGTCCCGCACAAGTATATCTTGTTACATGAAAAGCTATGGGCCTTGGAAAAAGTTTCGCTGTTTATTCCCACGAAGCACCTGCCATCACCACAAGGCCTCACGCGGTAAGCCCCCTTCACGTGACGGTTGATTGCAAATGCAAGGGCCAAGGGAAAATAGCAAAAATGCATATTGCGTCACTGTGGTGGCAATTTCCAGTGTCGTTTTGTTGTTGCTAAGGGGGGCCCAAGCCACCTTGTTCAAATGGCACCCCCCGCTCCTCTTGGGAAACCTTGAGGTTTGGAACCACCCATAACTGGCAATGAGAGGAATGAGAAACACACGACAAAGAATGAAAATGCATGATGCAATGCCGGACGCAAAACATTACATAATTCAATTGGTTCCTTGGCACCTTGCACATCTATGGGCGGAATGGCTGCCATTACAGCATCGCATTTGTTCTTCCTCCTTTGTTCCGCCATATATATCCATTCCCATTTCATCAAGAATAGCGTCATGGTCCGAATTCCCACACGAGCACAACAATATCCCATAACCACATCCCAACTCATGATGTTCATGTGACTAAGAAACATGGCGAAGGCACAAGGTGAAGAAACGTTACCAATCCCTCCTCCAACAACAACGACATCGTCGTCGTCATCGTCATCATCGTGATCATCACCATCATCATCACCATGAGATCTTGAGAGCAGACGCAGAGGCAAAATCCAAGGCCCGCAGCAAGCCGTGGCTGGCTGGCTAGGCTAGGTACCCCCCCCCGTCGGCCGGCGCAGCTCCTGGACGGGGGCAACAACCAAATATGATCGATCGTTGTTAACACGTGTTGCAAATGCTCTCCCCCCGCATTCAATGAAACGATCATAGGGCACACGTGGGGGGAAATGGCACACACACGCGCTTTGTCTCGTTGCATTTGGCACCGCGTTTATACGAACAACTCGTGAAATCGGGTCCCTCTCGCCTAGAATGGCAGGTCTAGTCCAATACCAAGGAAGAGAGGACCTAGCATGTGCTAGCAAATGTCCATTTTAGTATTTGCTTGTTTGGTATGCACCCCAAGCTCATTGTAAAAAGTAATCAATTGGTACTTATGGCGGCGTGTGGCGTTGTGTGCCAAGTGCGGAAGCATGTTGAGCAACCCACACACATTCCACATGCCAATCCATGGTGTGGCGTGATCGTTAGGGCGGTAAGTTCCCCCTCCTCACCTACACCCCAAACACCTCAGCCATGAGTCACGTTGTGGGAGAAGTAGATTGATTGTGGGATTGTTCGTCGTAGTGAGGCCCTTTGTGGATGCGAGAAGCCCAACTATTGGACTTAGGTTTTGAATGAGGGAGAGGGGAGGATGCGGGTTATCAACGGGGAGTAGATGTAAGGGGAGAAAGGGTCAATAAGATAGACTTGAGAACGTGTTTGGCAATGAGGAAGTATTGTAGATTTTCCTTCTATTTTAAGGATCCCTGCAAAAGCCCATTACTTTAGCCCCTCCGTATTGCGGTAGGCACGTGTGCAAAGTCCATAGCATGCAAACGCATGGGGAGGTGCGGTGTTGTTCCTTGGTCCCCGTGCATCGCCGACGAAGTGCATCCCTAAGAAAAGCAAGCACAGTCTATATCGAAACAGCCCCTTGGCTTCACTGAGCTCATCATCTTTCGTCTCTCCAACAGGGATTCGCCCACTTGCGAAGTGTTCCAAAAGGCCTGGGAATATTTTGGAGGGGTGCCGCACTTAGTGCGTGTGATGGCCTTGCACCCTGAGTTCATCGTTTGTTGGCTTAGAACAATGCAAAGTACCATGACAGGTTTGTAGTTTGCCACCCCATAACCACATTTGGATGGGCAGCCCACAGCCTTTTCAACCTGCACCTCCACATACATGCACTCACATTCATTCAGTCATTCATTCTGTGGTGGCTGAGGCAACCGCGTGGGCACCGCACAAGCTGGACAGGCCGTGCACCACACAACCTCGACGCACCATGCACCCCACAACCTCGGCATCTTATGCAAACAATCTGGACGTACAATGTGCCCCAACGTATAACGTATAATGTATAACCTCGATCTACATCCAATTTGGACCACGCCACCTGGACACACAATTGCCTCACCAACGCATCACCAAATCTGCAACCTTCATACCGTGCATCACACAACCTCGACATACCATGCTTTGGCATTGCGTTGAACACCACACAACCTCAATATAGAATGCGCACAGTCGGATGTACACTGCACACCATCGAGACAATGCTGTGCACCACACAACCTGGACATACAACGCGCCACACAACCTGGACATACAGATGTGATGGCGGTGGTGGGCCCCTACCTGGTGCGGTGCTGATGTGGTGTGTGTGGCTGCAACGACCTGCTGCTGCCAGTATGGTGTGGCGGCGGTGGTGGACTGGGTGTTGCGTGCAGTGGCAACCGACCTTCCGCACATGAGCCCTTCTTTGTTGGCGAAGCAACAGTGCAGCTACTGGGTGCGTGTTTTTCGGTGTAGACTGTTGAATCTAGGAACATTTATAGAATGTTGCCTCCACCACTAGCAGCCTACCAACCACTGGCAATCACTGGCCACTATTGATTGCCAGTCAACAATACATGCAGTGCAATGACACTTGCAGATCGTCACAAATCTAAGCTCCCCTTTTATTGACCGCGAGAGCCAGCAATCTGGTGTTGCGGGGCTCGTTGGGTCGCGTCAGGGCACGAAATGCCCTGTCGGCTCGCGTCAAGTCGCGTCGGTTGTGTGAAGTCTCCTGTTGGTCGGATCAGTCATGGGTGGACGGTGCTTGTGATCTGGTTTCGGGGATTCGGTGTATGTGAGCCAGTCGGATTCGGTATACATCCGCCTCCATTAAAGGTAGGGTACGTTTTGCTCATCTCGCACAGGTGACGGGCCTCTCTCCGACCCCGTGAGGCACTACATAGCTCTGTTGGCCTCGAGTGCTCATGACTGCGACTATTTGATGGTCAAAGAAGAACAATTGTTCAAAGAAAACGACGGCGAGTCGTCATGGCTACGGAGTTTGGAATGTGCCCCAGGTACTTGATACAGGCACTTGGCGACGGCCGAGGTGCCCGGCATCTTGGGCAAGCTCGTGCTTGTGATTGCAGAGGCGTCAGACATTTTGGCCGGAGTTACGCGGGGGGCATACGAATTTGCATACGGTCTCTTAAGCTCGCTGTCGAGTCAACAGAACAAGCAGAGCAGTAATTTTGGGAGAAATGGGACGCAGATCTATTGCCGGCGAAACTGCCAGCGAAACCAGGGCTGCCAACAAGAAGCAAGAGGTGAATACAATATTGACAAATAAATTGTTTACCTCGTTCGTTCCAACATACTGGGGAAAAGTATTCTACGAGCGGAGACAGTCCCTCTGCTCACAAGTGCTGCTTCTGCCCCGGCGTCCCTTCACACAAAGTAACGGGAGAACGCACGAGACGAACCCAGAATGGAAGCCGGTGATTGCTCAGGGCCCTAAGTCAACGGTTGGATGAACATTGTAAAGGGGGGATTCCTCGCCCCATCTTCAAGTTCTCGCCCTGCACACCCGCATGCAGCGTGTTCACGCAGAAAGGGGGTGCGTGGAGCGATTGAATAGTCTCAACAACCCATCCGATGCACATGTGTCATTCATCCTCCCCATGAGAGATCTGTCAATCCATTAATCCATCCTCTGCAGAAAAGATGAAGAAGATAGGGCAGCTCAATGTGCTTTTGGCGCACCAGCCGTGGCTGGTGAGCAAAGAGGTATATCCCCATGATCGACATGTTGACAACTGCGAGTGCCGGATGGCAGCGTGCGGTTGAAGGTTGGGAATGGACCAAGGACCTAATTCACTCCAAAGGTAGCCCTACTGGATGATCTAGAATTGCCTACTGGGTGATTTAGAACTGCCTGGCTGGGAAAACCCAGCAGTCCCCTGACTATGGTGCTTAGACAAGCTGTGTAGTGATGCCATGATGCCTAGATCAGGCATGGGAAGGGGCTAAATGGCCATTTCCAGTGGTCTGCTTCCAGCATCCCCACCCTCAGCTCGCACAGCTCAAGGGCCCCATCCAGTCAGCCAAATGATGAGCAATGCTTCACATTCAGCCATTCCCAGACCGGGAAGTTCGGCGGGCGCTCTCCACCACTGATGGAAATCGTAACACAGGGCACGGGGGTCTCGAATCACCAAGTGTTCCACAGCATTTCCAGGCATGTTCCTCTTTACCCACAGGTTAGTCAGACGTACTCACACTTTGATGGTCCATCCCTCTTTTGTAAACAAATTGTCGGCGGTGGTGTTCTGCATTGCAGTCCTTACTGGATTTGGTGGAGTCTCAGTCGACACAAGGTAAGCTTTTTTAAGCTTATTTTCGCCGTTGTTCTAGAAAGCAAAATTTTTTTGGGTTAGGGTGAGGCAGTTGCCCCCCAAAAGAGTTGCTGAGGTTTACCGTCCTCTGGTCCAGTTGTGCGGTGTGGCCACGAGCCAATAATTGGTGTTCCTTAGCCACTCTCCAAAAACTGGGGAATCTGGTTAATTAGTCTTTGAGGTGCTGTGCATGCGCCAGAAAACACCAATCCGACCTTAAAAAATTCTTTTTTCCAGTTGGAGGAGTAGTCCCAGAACTCGGTCCAAAGGCAAAAGGTGTCGAGATAAACGGGCCAGAAGTAGAGCCCAGCATTTCCAGCGCTGCTGATGGCACCATTCCAGACCTACCACACCTCACGTGGAGGTGAAATGACTGCAACCTCCCCATCCAAACGCGCTAGCGCATCGATTAGTGCAAGGCCTGCACTGGGAGACCCGTTGGTGCAGATCCTACCTTGGGGTGTGGGGATCCCCCGAGGGTTGGTATATTAAGAATCTTTGTCAATAGGCTATGCAGGTACGGTCCGTTGCCTGTTGATGTGTTCTTTGATGCTGAAGTCAGTTCTTCTTGGACTCTCGTTTCGGATCTTGGATTGATGTGGAAGACCAATATCCGGGTGGGACTTGGCACAGGACATCAGAAGTTAGAGAAGTGGGATAAGTGGGATAAGTGAGGACGTGGGATATGACATGTGCTCTGTGCAGCTTCTTTGGCTTACCAGGGAGCGAAGGGTGCATTTTGTCATATGTACCTCGATTGCGGTCATCATGCAGGATATCCAGCAGCTGATTGAGGTTGGCTGGTCCCGGGGGCAGATTGCGCACGCGCTGTTGATCATGGCTTCGTATCACTCGCTCTGTGGAATGGTGTATTCGTGTGGAATCTTGCCCGACCAGCAGGAAACCAGTGTGATCTTATATGACAGCTTGTCGGAAACCTCTGCGGACGAGCTCTTGGCACAAAGCTGTGACCTGACACCAGACCTTTTCTCCTCAGCACCCAGTGGCAGCCGCACAGGTTTCAGTCACCTTCCTTGCCGTCCTTATTCTACTCTCACAAGTGTTGAATCCTAACAAATCTACTCAATCAGCAATGTGGCAGCAACCCAACAGTGGTTCAGCAGCAATCCTGTATTGCTGGAACCTGAAAAGAAATGGAGACGGGATGGGGGTGGTATAGTACCCATTTCGGGACCTGTGGTGCCAGGTCGTGGGGTCAGGGGGCTAGGGTAGGGTTTATGCTCTGGGCCCATTGGTCACTTGCCGGGGATGGGGACACGGGGAGAGGGACCCCTCAGCACGTCCAGCTTTCGGCTGCCTGTGCATGGGATTTTGTGTGTGTGTTTGTGTATGCGTGTGTGTGTGTGGAGGTGGTCACGCTGTGCTTAACCAGTTGTGTTAATGCATATTTCCTGTCATTGTCTACTCTCTGGAGCACCAATATTGAGGGATACACAGTGTACTCCTCGTTCTCCTCTGGTGGGGCAGTTTGGGGTCCAGTGCCCGCAGTGCCCATCTGTGCCACCTGCTACCTCTGCTACCTCTGTGTCCACACTGGGTATCTGTTCTAGTTTCCTACACCAAGTGTGTGTGTGGGGGGGGGGGGGGATTATATAGGCATTTGTTGCACCAGACCAAAGAGTGGCAACAAGCACATCAAGAACACAACCGGGCGACCAACACAATGGGGTTTTGTTACAGTCTAACAGACATAGCAGTGGAAGTGCACAAACTGCCGGTCAGGGACGGGCATCATATTTTGGGTAAAGGCATGATTTCTCACACCATGCAGGTTTTGAGACTCAGGGGGGAAAAGTCGTTCAAGTCGCTGTATAAAGTGTATGACTCCACAGCTAGTATAGTGGTGGTAGGGGATGAGGTGTTACAGGTGGCCCCTCGCGAATGCGCGTCCAAGCACACCCGCAGGCAGCACAGGGTGACCCCAGAGTGGGCGGCTCGGTGCTGGGCAGTGCCAAAACACATGCATGACCTGGGGTTGGGGGGGGGGGGCAGGTTGGGAAGTTGCAAAAGGCCCTGAGGGACATAACCATAGGCGACATCCTTGATGTCCGTAGTCAGTTTGGCAATGCAAGCCAGTCAACAAACTGCACCATGGCCGAAATGTGTAAGTGGATGGGCCTAGCCTCACTCACACAGCTACAGCGCGTCTTTAACACACGAGTGATTGACATGCCCCCGGAGGTTGTCAGGGTGTTGCATCTCTTGCTCAATAAGGCAGCAGGCGACAACATAAAACAGCACACACGGCCCATTAAAGTAATGAGTGCCCGCATCAGGATGTTGACGAAAATCCTGAACAGAAAGTTGCAAAGAGTGCTACTCCCCCCTCCCACATATGGTGATATGCGCAGCACACAGGGTACAAAGGGGCATCGTCAGTGCACATGAGGCGCTTGGTATACACGATGGTGCTGCAAAGCATTCGACGTCACGGGGGGTGTTGTGTCGTTCTTTTGGACATAGCGCAGACATATGATGATGTCATCCGGGAGGCATTGGTGCTGATGGCAAAGCCGCTGGGGCCAGGGGTACAAGGAGTGGTCAAAGAGTTCGTACACGCATACAACATCTTGTGCGTGCATGTGGTCACCGCGTACGGATTGCCAGTGTGGTATCAGCAACTGGAGGGGTTGGTTCAGGGGGGGGGGGGGGGCTAGACCCACTGTTCTATATAATATGCACATAGGGCGTGCACAGTGAGTTTTCAATTGAGCAATATGGCACCATCCTTGCAGGGGGCCACACGAAAGTATCCCACGCCCTCTATGGGGCTTACGGATGATAGGGTACTCACCCACCTCACCATAGAGGGGCTGTAACAGGTCATGGATGTGGCACTTGGTGTCCAGGGGTTGTTGGGGCACACGTGTAACACAAAAAAATTTGCAGTTTTGAGGTATGCCGCCAACAAGGCGCTCACAGTAGGGCAAGCCAGATGGGGGTCGGCAATGCTCAAAGCCAAGTATGTTCCCTATTGGGGGGCAACATCAAGTTGGAGAGAGGTCATCAGCATGCCCATTGCGAGCTTAAAATGACATGCAAAAAGCTCAAGGGGTCCTTGTATCGGCCGGAGCCCAACCACCCCGTTGCCCAGCACGTAATTAGGGGGGTGGCCCTGAATAGACGGGTGTTCAAGGAGCAGGTCAACGTTCCCCCACGTGGGCACATCAACTCAACAGTTTCAGCGTTGTCAGGATTAATTAAAACAGAGTACCATATACCACAAAAGGCGCCGCCCTTTGTGGCATATGAGGTACCCCAAATCCCCAATCCAGAGTACCAACTCAGGGCGGTCATATTGGAGGGTATGTACAAGTTGCTCAACAGTAACAAACACGTGGTGGCAGACGTCACCCTGTATGAGTTGCAGCGTCCAAAAAGGGGGGGGAACAGAGATTATAGCAAAGCTATGCAATGGCTTAGTGAAAAGGAAGTGTATATTAGGGCAGTCATCCACTACCATGCAGCCACCAGCATGGTGCGACTAACCCACAACCCGCGTCACAGTCTAGTGTTGTACCTCTTCACAAATGCCAATGAACAAAAATGGTGGCGAGGGGGGGATACATATTGCTGGCGGCGACGGGGGAAGTCATGGCTCAAGGGTGTATGCGCTTTCCCACGGTGTGTGTAGACATTTTCCTCATAGAGTCCACAGTAGTAGCGGTGGTATTGCATGCGCTGGACACACACAATAAGCCCAAGGGCGCGCATATCTGTGTGTGTGTGTGTGGTCAGACAGTCTCAACGCCGTGATGCAACACGCACACCAGCGTTGCACACAGAAGTTGGGACATATAGGGGATCGCTTTGTCCAGCGCGTCCAGCAGTAAACCACACTCAAAGTGCAGTGGGGCAGGGTGGCAGCACAACACGACACCATGCGCACTGATGTGGTATCGCGGTACAACAAGCAAGCAGTACAACATACTGGCGCCCCTATGGCAATTCCCAGGGCGACCTGAAAATTGCTCTGCGGGGGGGGGGGCTGACATGGACGCCCGCCGAAGGAGGGGGGGGGTTGGAGAAATGGGGTTCCTTGTCGGTCGCTTTGTTTTGTGTAAGAATGGATGTTGGCGCCAAAGGCGCAAGAACACAGATTTTGCCCCGAAAAAGTTTTTTCCACCAATAATCCCCCCCCCCCACATTTGAGTAGTCAAAATGATCAGCGCGACGTGGGTATCATTTTGAGCCATAGATGTTGGGTTGACCACCCCCCCGGACCGGCAGGTCGGGCACCCCCGCCTTGAACACCCCTTCCCGTCACGGCGGCCAGGGAGGGGGGGCGGGGGGTTGGGGAAATTGGCCTCCGTGTCACGCCCCCCCCCCCCCCCCCCGCACAGGAATTTTCTTCCCGCCAGAGGTTTGGTGTGCAGAGCGCAGTGTTTTTCACGTGCACCAGGGATCCGTGGTAGTTTCGGTAGAAAAGTGTTTTCGACGTGTGGTCCAAAGTCATTGGGACACAATGAGCAACCATCCACGAAGGGCATGGGTATGGGAGATACGGGGGGCAAAAAAGCTGACTCACCAGTGGATGCCGGTTATGCCATATGAAATTCGTGTATGGGGTTTTTTGAGATGCAGAGCATTGTTTGCAGGGTACCAACAATGGAGGCAAGAGGATACATCCATGAAAATGGCCTTCAAAGGTGCGGATCGTGGACCACGGACATAAGACATCACAAAGCAACAACGTGCCCGGATGCGTACGTGGTGGTAGCATGGTGCCAACAACGAGCGAAAGAACACCTACAGCACCATGGCATTCAAGCAAGGCGATTCCAAATGATACGGGGGGGGGGGGGTTAGGATCAGAGGGCACCCGGATGTGGTGATCACATACACCCACCCACACCCATAGCTGTCTGCCCCTCTGTTTGGGAGTCGCACCAATCAAGGGGGGGGGGAAAATTCTCGGGGGGGCGAGGGGGGTGCGAGACCCACACACCCTATACATCTCCGTGCTCAATGACTTGTACATGGGGTACCAACAACAGGCAACAGGGGATATACCAAGGGATCTACAGATGGTGCCACGGGTATCCCCATTCACCATCATTCAGCAACCACAGCCATAGGGATTTCTCCTTAAGGAAAACCACATACAGGTTTCCCTGCACTGGCTGTGGCGCGTGAGGGCAGTGCTCCCGGGGGCCAGCACCAACCATCAGCCGCCTCCCATCAAGCTCGGCACGGGAGATAGGGTTCGGGTCAATGATTGGTTGCGGCGAGTGCACAGGTTGGGGGTGTCCCAGGCGGTGCACAAGGGGTCACAGGTGCCGGCGGCATTTTGGCAGCGAATGGGGGATCGCCGGCCAGTACCATGGGTTTTTGTCACCATAAGGCAAGATGCCACCTACAGGAGTAGGGAATATGTCACACATGCTTCCACGAGACTTTACGGCATATATCATGCATTCCGATCCCCACAACACCATGCCGTGCCAGCACTACGTTCAAGCCCTATAACGTGTCTCAATAGGGACAACGAGGCTTCCATGGAGGCACCTTCACCAAATGGACGGGGAATTGCCATAGGGCCACCACAACGTGTGGGAAAAAGGAAAGGGAAAGGATAAGTGGTAAAACATGAGCAACAGCCTTGCTGCTGCACGCTGTAGCATACTTTGGCCAGCGAAGTCATGCAGCAGGGGTGCCAGGGACACCGGTACGCTTAGCTGGAAGCAGCACAAACATTGCCGGCATGGCGCAGTTGACATGTGCAGCGCTGCACTCTGGGGGAAGAGAGATTTGGCACTGTGACGTGTCCCAGAAGATAGAGGGGGATGGACAAGCGAGAGGCCAAGTCACGAAGCTCGGATTCCGAAAACTTGATGTGTGGATGGTCATCCCCTCGATTCGCATGTTTTATACCCTGAAGGGCGGTTAGGACCCGTTGGTTGAGCCAACCCCTGGGTTGCAACCCTTCTCCCTTTGTGCTAATACCTGGTGCCACGTCATTGCACGCCCAGGAACAGCAAACCTCCGTCCACTCAGCGCCGGCGGAAGGCCACGAGGCGAGCCACGGCGCCTTGTCCCTGGGTGGGAAGTGTCGGGCCGCCTCTTGCACTGCCTGACGGTAGTGGGGCCAGAGAAGCCGCGAGTGGGCGCAGCTTAGTTGCATGTGCACCGGGGTCTCTTTCTGGCCCCCGCAGAGGAGGCACGGCTGTGGGAGGATGATGACGGTGGAGAGCAGCTCCTTCCGGATGCGGAGCCTGCAATGCAGCGGTGTGTGGCCGTCCGTGGCTTGGTGCACTCGGCGGTTGGTGGCCGCTGCGGTGAGGTCCCGGGCCTGGACGTAGGCCGTGGCGTGGGCCGTGCCCAGGGCTGTGTGTCCTCGGTGCGTCAACTCGTGGTCGAGCTGTGCGCGCTGTGCGGGCGCGCCGACCGTCTGCATGGTGGGGGGCCGCAGGTCGAGGTGGCCGTCGCTGCCCGCGACGATGAGATGGGCGTGCAGGCGCACGCGCAGGCTGTCCTAAAGCCAACGCAGGGGCATCGGTTGACTGCCCTCGCCGCGCCCGCGGGGATTCCCGTGGTCCGTTCGCGGTCCGCGTGCCGCAGGAGGTGGAGGATGACCTCGGCGTCCACTGTATGGACCCACGGTCTGCAGGTGCCGTTCTGCAGGGGGAGGGAGGCGGCCACCCCCTCCCCGTCGGGTACCGTGCCCGAAATGGCCACCGCCCACATGCGGGTAAGGTCGGCAGCGAGGGCAACACTAGTGGCGTGCCTGCAGGGCCTGCCCCCCGATGCAACGGAGGATGTGTGGCCCCAGGCCTCGGGGATCCAATAGTACGCGATGGGGCTCAGCAATCCCGCGTTGAGGGCGGCGGATTGCCACTTGACGTCGGGGTGGCCGGGGTCAACTGGTCCACCGTAGGTGCCGTGGTGTCGTTGAGGCGGGCCGCCGGCTGGTCGTGGAATCTGACTTCATCTCCGGTGACACTGCTCGCCCAGGAACGGAGCGCCGTCAGGTGCTCCTCAAGCCACGCTGGGCCTCCGCGTTTGTGCACCACCAGGTGCCCTGCATCTTCTGGCTGGTTCTCCAGCGTGTGCACCGCCATTTGCGGATCGTGTGGCACTGCTGTAGCCACAAGCGGGATGGTGCCGCGGGGTAGCCTTGGGGCCCAGGTTGGCCTGCCCCCCCCCTGCACTATCACCCACTCGGCCCGGAGCTGCGCCTATTCCGCCACCTGGGCGCACTGGTCGTCTGTGGTCACCAACCATACCGGCGTCGGCGCCCGGGGTCGTGGACGCAGGGACTTGGGCCACGTCACGTCCACATTGGGCGCCTGGTGTTCGCCGTCCGCCAGCACGTCGCGGAGGATGTACATGAGGGCCGCCGGCAGGTGGTACGCCGCCCCTTGCGTGGGGGCAGACAGGCTGCCCTGACGGCGGTAGCCTCCGACGCGGAGGTGCAGGCCGTCCGGGGTCACCCGGGCCGCTTTGGGCGTCCTGCCCTCGTGGGGTGGATGAGCGTCAGGCGGGGGTGCCGCGTGCCGGTGGTGTGGAACAGGTGGACTAGGGCGTCGCGCCATCTGGGGTGGTCAGTGGGCGCGTGCTCGCGGCAGCAGTAGTGGAGGTGCTCATCGGCGCACTGGTTGGGGCACTCCCGCACCGCTGCTGGCCATGGGTTGTCGTTGTCCGAAAAAGGTGGTGCGGCTCGTTGTGCCCGTGCTAGGGCGTCGTGTGTGGCACCGTCAGGCGGCTCGTGCCGCGGTGCCGCAGCTTGGCGGTACGCAGCGTGAAAAACATTGCCCGGGGCGGCACCTAGGATTTTATGAGGTCCAATGATCCGGAAACCCATTGACACACAAGTTGGGTTTCTCAACGTGTGTCTCAACTTAACCACAACTTGAGTTTGACAATTTGAGGGGCACCTTGACTGCAAAAATTGAAAAAAGACAGGGTTGATGTGCAGTAACGTTGCCATAGACTGTCAAAATCAATTTATCGCTCAAATTCAAATGTTTTGCGTTTCATCTTGGCCCAAACATTGAGACACAAGTTGAGTGTCTCAACGTGTGTCTCAACTTAACCTCAGAAAAAGATGCGTTTCAAAAATGTATGCTCAAAGCAAATGCACGCGGGCACCACTCTGCTCACTGTTCACTTCACTGTTCAATACCCAAGTCCTCCATTATAGCGTCAAGCTTGCGCTCAATTCGCCTCAGCGCATCCAAAGTTTTACTGCGGTCACTTGGGTTCAAAGAGTCCCTCAAAGTGTTTGTGTGGCATACAAATTTCATATTCCCTTCACAGTCAAAGAAGAACAGGTATATGCGCCCTCTGGCATTCGGGATACACTGGAATGAATCAAATGGCCGCATGGTTTGGAAGAGGTAGTGGCCCTGAGGAACCTTTGTACCCTTGGCACCAGTGGCACAAGACTGAAAGGTCAGTGATTTTTTCGGGCCTACTGCAATCATTGCAAGCAGGTGCGAGGTGTCTGCCTCAATCTGAAAGCCAAGGCGATCGCCCCCCTCTTCAATGCGATAGATGTACTTTCCGTTCGTTGTCAATTGTGAGTGTAATTTTATCATGGCCGCCAACGCCTCCATTGCCTCACGGATTTTCTTGCCATCTGTTTTTGTCAATGCAGCAACACCAGTGCACACTTCTGACCAGGAGTGACTTTTCTTTTTTCAAATTACCCCGCAAAGGGAGGAGACTAGTTCTTCTTCTTTTTTTGGAAATACACGTCCACCGTCCAATGCTGAAAGTCCGGTTGCACGAAGGGCCAGCCCATCATACAACATAACCCAATCCCATGGGGTACGGGTCAGTGAGAGGGGCTGCGGACGGGCAAGGGAACGGGTGGTACAGTGCAAAGACAAAGTAAAAAACTACCAAACTGGCAGCATGGTGGCAATCGCCTCATCCCGGGGCTCCGGGGAGCTGAGGGACATGTGAGGGTGCCATGCACGGGGGCCGCAGCCACGGGAAGGCCCAGGAGTTGAGGGGGAGCTGAAATGGTGGGCAGCGAGCCCAGGCAAGGCCGGTTTTCCCTTGAAAAAGATAGTCAGTGGTGGGGGAGCGGGGGGAGGAGAAATCCTGATGTCCTCCTGGGACGGCCTTCCGGCACCCAACCTTTTTTTCACTGCTTCTGGCGCCCGGTCGCCAGTGAGTGCTAACGAGGTTGTCCACTAAGGCTACTGGCTATGGCCTTTCAGTGCCAGGCTGTTATAGCACAGCGTCGACCCACTGTGCACAGGGGGGGGGAGGGGGGGTTTCAGGGGAGAACCAGTCTGTGGGTAGCAAGAAGAGACACCACAGGATGAAAGCAGGCAACAGACACTATAATTGGACTGGTGGACAACTCAGCAAGTCAAAACTGGGTAAGTACAGGCCCTTGATGGCAAATCACCGTTAGATTACGGCCATGGAGTGGATGTTAATCAGCGGGATAGTCAGGTAGTCCTAAAACCAGGAGGATAGGAGGGGAGGGGTGACGCACAGGGCACTACCGAGGATCATAGGTATGAATGCGCGTAGCGTGAAAAGGTCGTGAGGCGGCAAGGGTGCTTGATGGAACGCACTGACGCTACCGCGAAGGCAGAAAGGCAACGACCGTGGCAGGCAAGCCAGTCGAAACGAGACGGGGTCGATGCGCATGGTGCGAGGGTTGACGACCAGTGGACGTAATGGAATGGGTGTGTGGGGGGATGAGGGGGAATGGCAGGTGTGCAACGGTAAAGGCAGGGTACCACCGACGGTTATAGGCACGTATGCGCGTATCGTTAGGCCGCAAGGGGGTGAGGAGGCATGGAGAGCTCATTGACCTAATGGCGAAGGTAGGGAAACAAAAAGGAGACAGCTGTAGGTGATTCAGTCGACTCTGACTGGGATTGGTAGGCACAGGAGCAGGGCATCGCCGAGGATTATAGGCACGAATGCGCGTTTCGTTATGGCTGAAAAAGGGTGAGGAAGCAAGAGACTTACCGACCTAACGGCGAAGGTGGGGAAAGAAAGCGGCAACTGCAGGCGATTCGGTCGACTCTGACTGGGATCGTTGCGCGCGGCGTGGAAGGCAGACGGCCTGTGGAATGATGGGTGGCATGGGCGCGTAGGGGGGGGGGGGGGGCACACCAAAGATAGTCACTGCTCAGGTGACACTCCCCAGTCAGCGATGATGAAGGGGCAGGGGCGACGAGAGGGGGGGAAGGGGGCGTCAGTGGCAAGCGCAAGGTTGACCGTGTCACTGACCTTCTGTTGGAAGGACATCATTGCGCTCTGGGCGGCTCTGAGCCCTCCCAGGTGAGAACAGAGGAAACGGTAGAGGGACTGGGGTATAGCCAGGCGTGCCATAATGCGCAGGTCCCGGCGATTGGCAGTGTTGCGCCAGCTCTGCAAGAGGGGTGGTCGCTGCCAAGCTGTTAGCCATGCCTGGACGAGGGGGTGGGAGGGTGTACAGTGTGCGAGCACACCGTGCAAACTTAAATTGTGGTGATGGAGGCAGTGCGGGCAGGGGTCTTTGGGGAGGTCGTCCCTCCAGAAAGTGGCGTAGTGGCGGTAGCCGGGCCTGGACTGGAGGCCGAAGAGCCACTAATGCCAAACAAGCCTCTTGTGACGGAGGGGACGCCAAGTAAGGGGGTGGAATTGGTCATGTGTGTGGGAGGGGATGAGCTTGTGTGTCCAGACCTTATGGGGGGGCAGGACTCGTTCGCTGAAGCGGATGACGTTTCACGGTGTAGAGAGAACCATGGGGGGGGGGGGTACGGGCAGGGCGGTACCAACTTTAGCGTAGGTGTCGGACACCTCGTTGAACTCATGTCCCACGTGCCCCTCTACCCACTCGAGGGACTGGCCTGGGCTTAGAACTGATGACCGCACTTGCTGGACCCAGAAGGCCTGCCGGACAGGGCGCCGACGGCTGTGCACCGCAGCTATGGCACCTTGGCAGTCCAGACGGATAGCTGACCATCGGGAGAGAGGGAGAAGCCTAGAAGGGCACCAACTAACTCGGCCTTGTAGGAGTTTGGCACTCCTGGGACGCGACAGACGGCGATAGTGCCGCTGGGGAGCATAGCAGAGGCGCCTGACGACGGGGGTCGCCGAGCTTGCTACCGTCCGTGTAAGTGGCGTCGGGAGAAGAGCGATGTGGGAGGAGATACACAGTCAACCCTGATATGGATAGAATAGAAATGGCGTCGCGCATGGTGGACTGCGCCTGCCACAACACGGGCAAGGGGGGGGTTGGTGTGTATTTGGGGGATCCCAGTTGGCTGGCGGCCGACATGAAAAAGTTGTATGGTGAGAGGGGGAAGCTGGGGGGGGATATGGAAAATTCAGGGAGTCCGGTATTACGATGGAGGGCGTCCAAGACACGTGTAGGGTGGAGGACGGGGAAATAAGAGAGGCCGAGGCCGTGGCGGCGGTGTGTGTAGAGGGTTTTTTTGGTGACGAGGGGGGGCACGCCAGTGACACCTAAGACAAACCTCTCGACAACGGAGGAAACGTCGAGTGACTGCTCCAGGGAGAGGGGCAGACATTCGGTACGGTAAAGGAGTCTCGGCAGGATCATTGTATTGACTAGAAGAACCCGGTCCAGTACTTGAATGGGCTGCGCATGTAACTCTGCAATCTGCGCGCTGAGCTCGGCGCCAATGAGGTCAAAAGCCGATCTCAGGTCGAAGCAAGCAGGGAGAGGGTGACCCAGATGCATCAGGTGTGGGACTACCCTAAACGGGTGCACTGTGCTCAGGGCCCACGTCGGTGGCTCCTCTGCATGCACACTGGACCACGGCGAGGGACCTGACACCAGAACGGGAGTAGAAGGGTGGAGGTACCTGGGGAGGGAGGGTGCAACAGGGGGTGGGGACACGAGGGGAAGGCATTCACTCTTCAGAACGTTGCACTGGCAGGCTATAAGCGACAGGGCCTCTTGAACTGTGTCGAAAATTGCTTGGCTTCTCCCTGGGGGGACTGGGGCGCTGATGTTGTCCACGTACGCACAGAAAACTATGCCGCGACGCGCAAGGTAGTGCAGGCGAATCTCAAAAACGACGACGAAAAGGAAACAGGAGAGGGGACATCCCCGCTTGACTCCATGGGTGGTGGTAAAAACTTCATCCAGGGCGCCCGTGATAAAAGTGGCTCCGTGGTCGAGTGCCAGGGAAATTATGTGCAGCAACTTGAGCGGCTTACCAAGTCTGTCTAGGACTGTGCGGATGAGGTGTTTTGGGGGGCTGTCGAAGGCATGATAGACGTCGAAAGCTAAGATGGCTTCGAGTCTGTCAAACTGTTCGAGGTCATGCATAAAGGCGTGGGTCGCCTGTGCTGGGGAGTGTCCCTGTTTACCGCCGAATTGACGTGGATGTAGGTGGGGGGAGATGAGGGGGTATAGGGTGGCGTGGACCCATCGCATGAGGAGTCGGTAAATCGAATTACTCATCGCGATGGGGCGCCCGCGGTAAGGATCCTGCAATTTTCCCCTTTCCTTTGAAAAGGCAAAAGGTCTCTGAGACCAACCACTCCGGGGGCAGGGTCCCGGACTCATAACACGTTACGAGGCATGAGTGGACCACAGAGAAGGCAGAGTCGGGCAAGATGTACAGTAGGTAGGGGGGGACTCCATCGGGTCCGGGGGATTTTTTCCGCGCGGCTTTGGCCAGGGAGCGGAGCTCGGGTAAAGTGGGGGGGGGGGTCGTGGAGGCGCTCAACCTGACGAATGAGAGACGCTGCGTCCTCCGACCACGGGGTATTGCGCTGCAGTATGCGCTGGATTTTACGGGTGGGGACAGGGAGGGTAGACTGGGCGGGGGGGGACAGGAGGTTTGAGGTTTGAGGCTTGATTTTGCGGGTACTAGACGCCTTTCGGCCCCGGGGGGCCACCTGGTCGGGCCAGGTGATATCCTCCCCAGCGGGTCCTAGTGGGGGGCCCTCCAAGACGCACCCCCTGCCTGGTGGCGGAGTCCCCCGGGTTCACAGGGCTCGGAGCCCCGTCCCTCCCCGGCTTCCCCTTTTCGCCACTCCCCGGTCACTGCATCAATTCGCAGCCGTGGCTGCGGGCGCTTACCCACTGCGTCGCCCCCCTAATGTGTGGTCGCCCGGGGCGCCGGCGCTGCCGGGTCCGTGCTACTGGCTTGTCGCCAGTGGGGCCCCCTTGGGCTGGCGCGGTGGCTGCCTAGCCTTGGGGTTGGGGCGTGGCGCAGTGCGCCACTACTGCCTTGGCGGGTGCAGTGCCCTGGCCGTGTGTGCGCGGCGCTCGCGGCCGGTTTTGGGGGCTCGGGCCGGTACCTGGTGTCTTGTCTCCCCCGTTTCCCCCTTCCCTCCCCGCGTGTCCCGCGTTGTGTGTGGCGGGCCGTCCATCCCATTCCAGGTGGTCTGTGCGTTCCGCGAGCTTGGTCCGGTTGCCCTTCTGGTATTCCCCGCGTGTCCTTTGTGTGTGTGTGCGCTCGCGCTCCCGCGGCGTCCGCTCCCCCCCCCCCTCCCCGGTTGCTGTGGCGCGCGCACCTCGCGCGGTCCCGGCGCTGGGCGCTGGTAGGGCCGTTCCACACGGTCCGTGCCCCTCCGCGTTTCCTGCCCCGGTCCCGTGCTCCGTTTGGCGTGCTTGGGGGGGGGGCGGCCTGGTCCCGATGCCCCCCTACCTGGCTTCGGGTTGTGCGCTCCCCGTGGGGTGGGTCTGCGCGTCCGGGGTGTCCTGTGCCGGGGGTCGGGGTGGGGGGGGGGGGGAGGCCTGTGCGCCGTGCCCCCCGTTTGTGCGGCTGGGGGGGCCAGTTGGGCGGGGGGTTGCTCCGCCTCGTTCCGTCCCTCTGCCTTCCCTGGGCAGGCAACAAAGCGGGTGGCAGTGGCGTCGTTCTGGTCATGGAGGGCGCGGCCCCCATACCGCTCCGGTTCGTGCTCGCTTGCCGTCTCCGGGCGCAGTCCGTGTGGCGCTGTGGCGCGTTGGCGCGGGTTCGCTTGTTCTCCGCGCTTCCTGTGAGAGCAGGCGGCTGGGGCCGGGGGGCGGGCCTTGCTCCGGCCCCCCTCTCGGGCGCCGCGGTCCTGCCGGGGGGAGGGGGGACCATCCCCTGTGCCTCGGGGGGGTGGGGGCCGGCGCCCCCGCGGCTTGCAGGCCGGTGGGGGGGCGTGGGGGGGGGTCACGCCGCGGCCCCCCTGCTCTCCCTCTGGGGGGCGGCCTGCAGCTCCCTACCCTGCCCCCCTCTCGTCGCCGGCGCATTCCCCCCCCGGCGTGCGCGTTCGGTCGGGGTCGCGGGGCCGCCCCGTGCACCGGGTGCGGCCTGCCTGGCGGGCGGGGGGGGGGGGGGGGGGGCGCCCCGTGAACCGCCCCCCCGGGGGCTCCGACAAACAGCGGCGGAATGTCCACCACAAGTGGCGTTCACGGACACTAGCGAGCCGCTGTTCATGTACCCATTGCAAAGGCAATATTCCCCACCCTCCCGAGGGGTGTCGCATCATATGACGGTGAAGACTAGCGCAATTTGCATCAGCGGCGGCATCAGTCATATGCTTCCTAAGGCGTTGTGCTAAGGTAGATGTGGCAATCCCTATGTACACCACTTGTAGCCAGATGTTGTAAACCAAGTAGAGGACATATTTCGGGGGGGTAACGGCCACCCACCAGTGCTGGGCGTGGCTGAGACGGCGCGCCATGGCCAAGGGGGGGGTGGCGATCTAGCGGCAAGTAGCGTGTGCGAATCTGCATTAACTCTGCCCAGCGGCCTAAATTCTTGTCATCTAGCGCCACCTGCATCTGCATGGTAAGTGCTCTAAACACAAGGGTACTTTGTGACGGGATGGGTGGGTGTATGTAGCTGCAGCCCTGTTCAACAAGCAGGAGGTGCATATGCCAGAGTTGAATTTCCTCGCAGTCACGCGTGGCTGTTATCGGGGCAACGAGGGTCCAAGCTGGAGACTTCATATACCCTAGGGGGCGGTGTTGAGGAAAACATTCAAGAATTGCAGGGGCCTCAGTGATTGGGGCCTACATCCACGCATACATAAGATAAACACACACACACACACATGTTAGTGTTGTTGTTGTGGTTGTTGTTCGGGAGGGTATAAGCACACGCCCCGTAGCCCTCTTACCCAAAGTCGCCTCATTCCGCTGTTGTGGACTGGATGCGGATGGACCTTCGGACGAAAATGCCTGCGTGTGCAGAAAATGCCGCGTGCATGCAAACAAAAAGCTTAAAAAAATGAATAAAAGCAAACAAAAAAATGAAATGAAACCAATTTTTGTGATACCAAACCTTCATGTTGCACTGCAAAGCATGGAGCCGTGCAGCAGCATAACCTGCACAACAGCTAGGGTCCAGCGGCGTGTGGTTCAGTCGTGTCCTGTACCTGCCTAGGAAAAGCAGGCACTACATAAGGCTATCCGTGTAGTACGTCCTTGTCCCATCACCGTGAAGCGCCTCTTCCATTCGGCAAACCGAGAGTTTGACAAACATTCCTCCCAGCCCCCTTGTCCGTGCCATTTTGTAGACCACACGAAAGGAAATGTAACCGGCATTGAAGGTCACCTGGCACTCATTCTTGTTAAGATTCACCTGCCCAGGAAACCCCTGTGCCCCGGTGACCCCATTCCTATGTCAGGGTCCAAGGTCCGTTCACGTTTAGTCACAAATTTGCAGCGCATCGCGCAACAGATCGGGGCGTTCGTCCCAAATCTAGCAGATATGCTTCCCCCTTCACTTTGGCCTGATTCCGGCTCCGCGGTCCGATCAGTGCAGTCCCAGGTCACTGAAGTATCTCAGAGCCACTACGTGCGGATCGTAGACAAAGGGGTGGGCGTTCCGTGGGGATTCTGTAAACACTGGATGTGGAGTGTTTTGCGGGAGTTTCTCAGAAAAGAAAAATATGTCCTTTGCGACCAGAGCCAACAGGAAAATTTGGATGCAGTGAAAAAGCTGGTCCAAGGGAATGGTTGGACGATAAACCCCAGGGGAAAATGGCAGTCCTGTACCTGATACGTAAGGCTAAATCCCCGGTCAAACAGATGTGGCTTTGGCGCCCCGTCGCTGCCCTTCCCCAACCCATCCTGCCCAAACGTGATCTCAAAGTGGCAGCCCGTGCTACCACTACCATGCTTCGTTTCCTCGCGGAAGAAATACCGGGACATTTCATGGTACACTCAGTTAACTCGGTCAATTCCAGGTTCCACTCCCTCAAAGCCATGGGCTGTTCCTACATTACAGAATTGGACTGCAAGGATCAATTTAATCACGTTCCCCCCCAAAAGGTTCTATCACACTTCGAAAAATCCACAGCAGGGCTCGCGAAGCGACACCGATGGAGAATGGAGGAAAACACCTGGAGTGTACATAAGGACACTAAAAGACTTGATACGGCAGGACGAGGGAACTGAAGTAAATTCTCGTACATTGGGCACCAGAACCTCACGGCGAAAATTGAGTTCGAACTGAAACAGAATAACTATGTGCAAGCAGCAAGCAACGTCTGGAAGCGACTTGGGTGGCTCCCAATGGGTGGGAGTTTTTCTGCACGATCGGCCGATTTACATTGCCAGTGGGAAGTTTACGAGAATAGGCACCTATTCAGAGAACTGGGCACCCTACAGATCACAGCATCGGGATACGTCTACTGGGAAACGGAGTGGGGGGTACTGAGCTTGTGTCAATTCAGAGACAACATATTACTTGCCACATCCTTCCCAAACAGCCCACGTAGAGCGATCGTGCGACATGTATACTCTATTCTCCGGACAGGATGGAAATAGCCGGTCTTGTGTTCCTGTGATGAGGTGTGTACACACAACTGTCCAAAGGACAGTGCTTCAGCCATGGAATATACACTGGTGATGCATGAGGACCATCAACATGCTGGTACGTTGAATTCACCGATGGCGAGGCCACAGCTGCCAACCCGTAGGCTGGGGGTATGGGTTAGCATTACCTGCATGTCCCGCCACATGGTATTGCAGGGCCTACGAGGGGTGTCCCTTGCCATTGCCGCTTGTCCTGCCTGCCTTGCCCATCCCCTTGGCGCTGGGCAGCGGGGTGCCCCTGAAGGATCCTACATGATAGGGGCAAAATGTTGGGGGGGGTACATCATGGATGCCTTGGTCATCTGAGGTTACGAGGACCGCCATGTACCTTCCCAATTCCAACCCCACTGCCCTTATTCCCCGCTCCCCCTTGAGGTCCCCAATGTATCCGGTGAACACTTTCCAGTGTACCCTTGTTCCCATGCATAGGCGCTGAATAGCCACCGTCAGTATCTGCTGAATGCCCCCCCTCGCCCCGCACCACGACACCCACACTCTCTGCACTCGGGCGTTCCATCTGCTCGGGTATGCGCCCGTGTTTGTGCGGTTCATATATGCCACATTTGTATGTTGTCCCCGGCGCACTGCCCCCACGGCCCTCCACACGTGTATGGGGTCCATTGTCGCGCTCGCTCTTGGGGGGCTATCATGCTTTCCCACCAGCAAACCGGTGTTGATTCCCCCTTCCCAGTGAGCGCTGATGTGTGGCCTGGCTGTCGCCGCAGGTGGGTCCTCGAAGGTGTCGTGAGCCCTTCTATGTGCCACCTCTAGCACCCTGTACACCAGCTTCTTACTGTTACGTACCCCCACCATCTGCAGCGCCAGAGTGAGCCCTTTGTGTGGGCCCATCCCCGATACGACTGGCCATACCTTCGCACTTCCCCCATTGTGATACCACCGCTGGCTCACTTGTCGCGGGTGGCAGCAAACTATACGGAAGGCTGCGCGGGGACCTGAAACCCCCTCCCCAGCGGTAGTGGATCCTCGTCTCCGGCACCCCTTCTCCAATTAGCGGTTCTCCCAAATATTGCATCCGGTGTAAGATCCTCTTTCGTAGTGCCGCCCACTCTTCCATGTTATGTACCCTTGGCTGTTGTACCCACATGCCACACTGAGCACACAACATCTCCCCTGCTACTGTTTCCGAACCCACACTCTTAGTGGAATCCGTTTGTCCGCCATTAATGGCTGTACTCTATGCCATCCCCTGGTTGCCTCTTGTTGTTCCTCGTAGTCTCATGGCCACTCCCACTATGCGGGTGTCTTGCCCCCGCCCTCTATACTTAGGTGTTGTAATAAGGAATTTTTTGTGTTGCAGCACCACATTGGCCCGTTGCGCCACGTACACTCCCTCTTCTTCCATCCACACTTCTGTCATGGTTCCCCCCCCTTCCCCTCCACTTCTGCCCCCATGTCGACGGCCTTGTTTAGCTTTGATGACCAGTCTTTTTTTCGAGTCATGCTAAGCCTGCACCCATATCTAGCACATACGTAGGCCCTGCAGGTGGATGTGACACACAATGCGGTCCATAACAACCCTGGTCTTTCTTGCGGTGGCCCCCCTTGTACGTCTTGAACCGTTGCTAGATTGTATGAGCACAACGCCACATATTGTAACTGGATAATGTGCTTTTGACACCATCGGGCCACCGCCATTAAGCCCATCCCTAGCATGCTGGGCTCAACTATGTAGGTGGACAGGGTTAGTGCCGTGAGCGTGACCACCTCCTTTAATAGGACGCTTCCTTTTGGCTCCACCACCATAACTGCCCCCCCCCCCCCGGTTGTGCCAAAGGTCGCGCCCCCTACCACGTACAGACGGTATACCCCCATCTTTGGACTGAAGATGACACAACACCCCCCTTTCGTATTGCGGGTAAGAGTTCGGAGGCTTAGACCCATGTCCCTCAGGCGTCCCTTCACCTTGGTGACGTCCGTGTCCATATGCGGGGTGGCTTGCATGTGCCTAACGAGGCATCCGTGAGAGAGTAGTTGGTTGAGCTCAGTGCCTTTAGCACCTCCAAAGTTACCGTCACCCACATCTTGTCACCCCCAAAAACCTCATATACCTCTGCACTAGGGGTGGGGCATGCCATACCAAAATACATCCCTGTACACCCGTCTGATTACCCCCAGCATGTTATTGAACATCTACTCCGTGGGCATAATAACCACCACCCTATATATCTCTCTGTTGACCACCACCCCTCCCACGATCATTTGTCCTACCGCCTGTGACACTGGCCAGTGTGACGCTTGGGCCTGACACGTTTGATTCCACTCGTTACTTCTTGGAGTATTTTTGCTGCCCCCCCCCCCCCCTTACGAGGTTGGCATTTCCCCCCCGTGTGTCTTTTTTCGCTTCCAGGATACCTTCTGTCCCCCACCAAAGACCAGGCTATACCGTGATTATTCGGTTACGACCGTTTTCGAGGTGTAGCCCCCAAAATTTCCCCACGTTGCAACGTTGGCCACACATACGTACTAGCGCCCTCAACTTGTCCAATTGTCCGGCACATTCATGGGGCGTGCCCCCCGATACCTACCTCTCTTCGATGAGTGTCAGTGTACCCACCACATGTACATCCTGCATCCCCACACCTTTGATTCCCCCGGTCGTGTGCGGCATGTCCCTGTGGAGGGGAATAGTCGACATGACATACAACAGAGGGTGCAACCCCCTCCCTTGGACCCCCCCCCACCCAGTTGCTCGTACCACGTGGACAATCCAAACGGGGTGACCACATATGTACGCAGGTCTCTATAGAACTGCACGAGCTCCCACGCTTCCCCCCCCCCCTCCCAGTAGCATGTCCGCTACCGTCTCTATGATGGTCTGGACCACCTCATCGAAGACAGCCGCTATATTAAGGAACACCATTGATGCGCCGCCCCGATTATGTCCCACATGCACCAGCGTGTGTAGGAGCCGGCGCAAGCCAACCGCGTTTGCTCCCTTGTACACTACAAATTGGCGGGTAGCCCAATCTTCTGGGGAAAGTATACTTTGGAGGTGCCTATTGAGCACGTTTGCCCTCAAACGCAGCAATGCGGACAAGATTTTAATCGCCCTTGTGAGCTTGATGTCATCCCCCACCCCTTTTTCAACGGCCATGTGTAGCGCCGATATACTCTCCTCCAGCTGTGTGTGCGTTGGCTGGTTTAGGACGTTGAGCACCCGCCTCAGACGTGTGACCCCCATACGCTTGATGTGTTGCGGTATTATGCAGTCGATTCCCACTCTCGTGTTGGTGATTTGCGACACCACCTTGCATAGATGTAGGAAGTCCATAGTGGTGGTCCTAGTGCATTCCTGGTGTGCTCTGTACCGTTGTGTGATGTGCTCATGTTGCCTATCCCGATGGCAAACTTTTAGCTTGTCCAACCACACCTCCGGAAGCTGGATGTGCTGTGCCTTGTATTTTTTTTGCACACTCACGGGGCACCGTGTGTAGTATGTGTGGCCCTTGGACCAGCACATTCCCTGTGGTGTCTTGTACGTGCTACAGTGTACGCACTTGTGCGTTATTCACCTTCTGCACACGCGTGATATCTCCCCTTAGCCCTGTGGCTCCCACCGCCTCCAATTGTTGAATGGCCACCCCCCAGTATCGCTCGGACACTTGATGCTGTCTGTTGGGCCTCACCCTGTGTCTTTGGCCCTCCAAGATTAGTTTAGCTTCTTGCAATCATCGGTCTGCACCCTCCGTGCTCTCCACGCCCGTGCGTACCGTATTGCCCACTGCCAGCGGCCACTCTCTGTACATTTGCACACACTCCTCCCTTGAGGCTCTCTCTATAGTTAGGGCCTCTAATAGGTTCGCCAACGTTTGTTTGTCCGGCGGCGTCCAATTGTTTGTGCTGATGGGCTTGTTGTGGGCTGGCTTGTCTTCGGGTTTTTGCCCGACCATTGGCACCACCCATACCACCAGGTGGACTACATTGTGACACAGCCATTGTCCCCCCTGGGTGCATGGGAGACCCCTCGTCACCACAAAGTCCTGGGCAGGGGGATTGTATTGGCCATGGGGTGCACTTGTGCTCCCATCGGCTTTAGGATCCTGGGGTTTGGGATGTGCCAGCAAATGTCTTTGTTCCAATCCCCCCCCCCCCCCCAATATGCTCCACTCCGTGTGCATGAGTGCGTGGGCGTGCTCTATTGCTACAGCCTGTGCTTCATACTCGCTCTCCTCGGCTCTGGCATATGACAGTTCGTGGCCACCACCACCCCATGTTAGTTTGGATTAGTACTAACAGGGCGTGTCTGGTATCTTGCAGAACTGTGACCTTTTTCCAGAGCTCGCGCTGCACCATAATTCTGTGTACCGCCCCCTCTTGTTGATCTCCGCTCGGACGCTCCAGTACCCGCAGACATTTCTGTGCACTTGCCCCCCCCCTATACCCCCCCGTTTCCTGCACCAAGATCACAATTGCCTGTGTGGTCTCGATCACGTGTGCCACTCATCCCCTGTTCGATTGATCCCCTGCAAATTGGCGGTGACGATGCAAGTGGGGAGCTCCTTGCTCGCCATGCCCTCCGGCACCCGCAATGCGCTCTGGGCTTGGGCCCTATATCAGGGCTGTGTCGGCACATCATGTCTCCATTGGAACGAAACATATAACCGGCGGTGGTCCACGTATTATTTAGTGTGTACCCGCACGACCTCTTTTGTGTACTGTGCCGCCCGTTTGCCCCATCGTAGCCGCCTGCATAGTGTGTGCCACCGGCCCTGGTGGTCCACTACCCTTGGTTTCCAGCATCTTGCCATCACCTCTGGGGGGCCCACTACCACTTGCTGATTGTGGCCCTCCATGGTTGCTTGCACCACAATCCATAGCTTGGCGGTGGTATCCACATCCTGCACCTTATCCGTGATCTGTGCCGAGCATATGCCTTGTGTGGCTATGACCGCCGTGTACGCGATCAGCTTGAACCGTGCACCGCCGCATACGTAGGCCCCTGAGTATATTTGCTTGGTTCTCGTGCCGCCCCCGCCCCCACCAGGAGCACTTGTCATTTTCCAACTTTCTCTGCTCCTCCTGTTGTGCCCGCCCCCACAAGCGGCGGTAAGACCCTTCGGAGGTTGACTGCTGCCCCCTGATGCTGTGCCTCCAGTATTCCGTCTGTGGGCACTTGGCTGTTGGGCTCTCCGTATCCCCCTTTGCCGTGAGCAGCCCCTGGTACCGGGTATCCACCCCTTGGCCAACTCCTTGGTATCCCCCCGTTTTATGTGTTTTCTTCCTGTTCGCCAGTGGGAGGCTCATTGTCTTGTACACCTTGCGGGTGTATTGTTCTCAGGCTTGCTTAGGCAATGCATCCACACTTTGTACCTCCATGTGCCTTTTGCTTACTGCACCATCCCATTGCTTGGTTTCTCCTGGGTCGCTGTGTGTCCTCCGTGTCCTCTCTTCCTCGACCGGTACTTGCCGCAATATGCCGTATTTAAGCGCCACGCCGTGTACATCCGCTTGTTCTTGGCCCCCCCTCTTACTCATTTGTGCCGCCTTCTCGAGCTCTCCCGCTTGGCCATACCCCCACACGCTTATGAACGCCCCGACTGGCTATGTACGGGGGGAGGAATGTGAAAATATTATCCTTGTGACCGCTATATAGCACAACTGTAACCCGCATTTCCATGGTGGACTACTTTGCCGTCATTGTCGACTTGGCGACCAAGACCCCACACGGCGCATCGCCTCCAGAACCCCCAGCTCTCGTACATGCACATGTCCACTTCGGATGGATCCCTCTCACTGGTGACCTCGAGCTCCTCCGTCTTGCTCCCATCCACCATGAGGTCGGACAGCTGGTCCCTTTGCACGCACATGATGACCATTTCATGCTGCCGCGCCATGGAGTTGAAGTTCATGGAATCAGCCCCACGCTTTTGAACACGTCCCGGCACACTCAGTAAAGGTCCATGGGACCGACGTTATTGATTTTTGTGATGCTCATAGGCTTGAGGCGGTCATTGTCCAACCGTTGCACTGGCACCTCGGCCTTGCCCCTGCCCACCACCAATTTGTCCTTGCGCTTTGGGTCATCCTCTGCCTTAGGGGCATGTTTCGGTCTTCTCGGCGATTTGTCTGGAGCGTGCCTCTGACCTTTGGCCGTTTTGGTGGCTCCCGGCGACACCACATCATCTCCAACCTTCTCTCGCTTGCCGTGATCTCCTTCCTGGGGACACATGTCCAGTATGCGCTCCTGGACGTTCACGTCCGTTTGGTGTCGCACGGCTCGCGGATGCTTGAGGAACTCTACCACCACTGTTTTGCACCATGTGCTTTCTTTATTTCGTGCAGTTCGCATTCGCGCGATGGTTTCCTTGACTACCTTGGTGGACGGTGTCAGCCGGAGGTCGGCAGGCAGGGACTCGAGGTATTTGGCCGATATTGTGGCGAGGAGGATGTCCTCCTCCGCTGGGCTGACGGGTCTCAAGGTCTGACGCAGGGCCTCTGTTTGTTTGCGCTTCGCCCTCACTCGTTGCACTGTGTTATCCTTCCGGGTCTGAGTGGAGTCCCGTGGTGTGTTCTAGTATCTCTGGCATCGGTTGGCTCCAGACCCGCCGTATCTCCTTGTGCAAGTTTACCATGGCCCCCGACAGTTCCCCCGGCACTAATTTGGTGGATACCTGACGAGTCACTTTCATGAGAGCGTCCCGCATCTTGCATTTGTCCTTGATCGCCTTGTATGATTTCTCGTATTCATTTGATGTTGACCCATACACCGTGGTCGTGATTCGTTTTTCATCGGCCGCGTCCGGTCCGACTGCCATCTCCACGAATTTGCTCGTCTCAATCGCCGGTTCCTCCGCTCTTATCTACGCGCACACTTGTGGATCAACGCTGCCCTCGCAGAGCAAGAGCGTTAGCAACTTGGCCCGCTGGCCATCTCTGTGGAGCCACACAAAGAGTTCCTCTTGTATTGGGAACCCTGACTGTGGTGGCCACTGTACATACCCCGATTGAGGGCTCGGTTGTAGCCGGCCCTTTTCCAGAATGACTTCCATGTCTGACGACATGCGGTAGCACCGGGCGTCCCTCGTTCTCTTGCACCCCGGGCCCTGCCCCCTTCCCACTCCTCTTCGGTATCCAGTTCATGGAGTCCGTACATTATGCTGACCCGAGCTTCATATACGCAGCCTGTGGCCCGGGCTGCTGTTTTGTCCGACATGTTACATTGCCATGGACTCGGGTTGCAACACGCATTTGTTTCACTCGCCGTGTCCAGGACTTAGGGCCGGCGGTGTTTGCATCCCTAGTGCTCTCTCGTGCTTTTCTGTATTTGGTGCCTTTCCTTCGCTCCCGCGCGTCCTATCTTGTACGCGTAGCGTTGTGCACTCTATGTTGTATGTGGCTTTGTGTGTTTGTGTCGCTTTGCGTTTTGCCTTTTTTTTTTTTGTGACTTTCCCTCTAAATGCTCTGTACCTCCGCAGTTTTGCGTCCTCCATCTTTCTACCTCTATTGTTTTGTCTAGGCTTTCATCTTGGACGTCTTGTGACAAGGGCAGCATGACATGTGACCGCCCTTTCCTTGTCCCTTTTTAGCGGCCTTAAGTCTCCCCCCTGTTTACCTCTTCTCCGGTAGGAGCTTGGCCGTGGAAAGAAGACACACCAACACCGAAACACCCACCCACCCACCAACACACACACACACACACACGCACACACGCAAGCACACACACGCACGCACACAAGCAAGCACACACACACACACATAGAGGCCGCCGTTGGACGAGTGGTCAGAGTGCTGGCCCTGAGTACAGAGGGTAGTCGGTTCGAATCCCACAATGTAGCAAGCCCTGACTGAACGGCTCGGTTGGAGCCGTGGTTTTATTTCACATGGGGTCCGGCCTCCGTCACCGACAGCCACCGAAGGGTGTGCTGGATTGGCGCCTTACTGAGTGGACCGCTTACTACTAGTACTACTACCACCACCACCACCACCACCACTACTACTACTACTGCTATTACTACTACTGCTACTACTGCTACTACTACTACTACTACTACTACTACTACTCCTACCACCACTACTACTACTACTACTACTACTGCTGCTACCACCTAGCCCGGACCCACTTCTCTACGCTCGTAGACCACGTACAGCTTGATAGTGGCCACAAGATGTCACCGCAGGTGAGCGCATAGCGCTAGAAGGCATTTGGGCCACTCGGCGCCACAAGAAGCCCTAATCGCCACAAGAAGAGAGCCAAGTGTGGCTAGCAGGTGCAACCTCAGTGCAAGCAACGGACTCGAAGGTACGACCCTAGCGAATTGCACACCCCTTGAGACGACGGAGGGCCGCGGACCACAATGGGCTCAAACCCATGGCATGGCCATGGGAGGCACCCATACCATGACGCCACAAGAAGCATCATGCACGAGGCATTAGCCACATCGTCGCAAGATGCTCCATGTGTGACCTCTGAAAATGCAAAGTGGTGTGAAGGGTGTAGGGGGGGGTAGCGCCCTTAACAGCACTTTGGACCTCTGACGTCTGACCTCTGACCTCTCACTACTAGTACTACTACTACAAGTACAACTACTACTACGACTACTACTGCTACTACTACTACTACGACTACTACTACGACTACTGCTGCTGCTAGTGCTGCTACTGCTGCTGCTGCTGCTGCTACTACTACTTCTACCACTACTACTACCGCTACTACTACTGTTGCTGCTACTACCACTGCTACTACTAATACTACTACTACTACCACCACTACTACTACTAATACTACTACTACTACTACTAATACTACTACTACTACCACCAACACCACCACCACTACTACTACTACCACAACCACCACCACTACTACAACTCCTACTGCTGCTGCTGCTACTACTACCACTCCTACTACTCCTACTACTACTACTGCTGCTCCTGCTGCTACTACTGCTGCTACTGCTACTATCTGTCTCTGTGTCTGTCTCTTGGTGCTCATCCTGAAGTGGTACACTCCTTGTTGGTCCAATTGAGTCTCTGATTACTATTGCCTCCCTCTGCAGGTGGCAAGGGCACTGATCGTCCCAGATTCTAGCCTGAGAGGTATTCACAAAAGAATTTCCACTCATCGAGTGCTGCCAAGTCGTCAGATGTTCATCGAAGTCACTACAAACACGAATATCATCAAGACCGCTCGCGTGGTCAAGCTTAGTGGAGCTATTCACGCAAATACTAAGTTCATGGGCTGGGACCGGCTGTAACTCTGGCTTGAGCCCGTGCATGCGCCTGTGCCGATTTAGGTACACAATTTTAGTGACTGCTTTCAACACGTCACACAGCTTTTGGCTGTCCGGGGTTGCGTGTGCGATCGCTGTTACGGGAGTGCGCCAACGTGCAGGGACACCACAAACATACTGTCTTGGGGATTGTTACAAAACCTTTTGGCCTCGGCGTGGGTAGGGAGGTTTTCTGCAAAGGGCAGGGGGTTGGGCTTGGGATGGTGTTCTCAGCGGGCAAGAGGGACAGGGAGAGGCTATTATTTGAAGCAGGCGGGCCACCGTTGGCAAGAGTGAGCATAGAGAGATCAGTAGACGGGCACAACCAAAAGGCACAACAAGTGCATAAAAAAAAAAGAAAAGAAAGAAAAGGGAACAACCAACGAAAAGCCAACCACAAGAAGGTAACCGGTACGGTGTGGTATTTCTCCAGGAAGCCACGATACCTGTGGGCGCAACTAGTTCATGGGGACCTAGACCGAAAACTCCAATATTACAATCCAATCCAATCCAATCGTGTGTGTGTGTGTGTGTGTCCATGTGTGTGTGCGTGTTTGTCCGTGTTCGTGTCCGTGTGTGTGTGTGTGTGTGTGTGTGTGTGTGTTTGTGCGTATGTGTGTGTGTGCATGCTTCTGTCAAGGGCTAGGCTCTAGGACGCGATGAGATAAAAGGGTGAAAGACATAGGGCCGCTTAAGTAGGGAACCAAGGAAAACAGGGGCAGCACGGTATAGGGCCACGTCACACTGCCCGTCAGGGGTCCTGAGAAAGTGAAGCACAAGAAGACGCCATGGTGCACAGGTATCAGCCACTGCGAACGGCGCAAAACCGCGTCGACCACAAAAAGTGTACATAAAGGGGGGTAGAGCGGTAGGGGAAAGCAAATACGGGCACCTAGCCCCTAAGTCTTGGGCACACATGCCATAACATCAGAAGTGTGCAACAACCCGAGTCCGTGGCAAAACATGTCGCAAATCGCTTTGCTTCGTATGTCGAAATCCCTAGGGATATCCCATGGGGTTTTATCCAAATGGGCGGCGATAGCAGTTGCGTTTCGGAAACGGTGGTGCAGAAATGCGGAGGACAAATTCTGTGCGAAAAAAAAAATTCTCGGGATTTGTCCAGTGCCTGCTAGGGATCCTCCGTAGGGATGTTGGGCCGTGTGGCTTGCATAATCCCTAGGGTTCTTGGGAAAAGTTACATATCTACCTGTTCTCAGCTCACCCCAAAACCATTAAACCCCACCACACGACTTGCCCACTGTGCCCTTCCCACCACCATTCTCTTTTTCTACACATATTTTGTTGACCGAAGCGCCGGCCGTGTCCAATGAAGGTGCCTGTTTGTACGGCAAGTCGTACCTCCGGGAGGGAGTTGGTCGCCGCCGTCAGCCGCCGCGCAGTGAACTTGACGTTGATGTTGCTGATACAACTGCCTCCAAGACTTTCTCGGAGGCTCTCATCCTTGAAGATTGGGCTGTATAGCGCGTGAGTGCAAAAGGACAGCAGTATGCGTCTAGCCGAAAGCCGTTGCCTAACGCAATAAAGTTAGTACCTGGTTGTGCCCTTGGGCCCAGGATCTATTGGCACTATCATTCCATATTCGACGATGCTTTTTTTTTCTTGTCTGCCAAACATCCATAGATGAATAATGCGGTTGAGGGTTGCCCCATTTTCCGTGTTCGATTGGATTCAAATGACTCGACTCAACTTGATGCGCCTTGTCTTTCGCTTTCCTTCGCTTTTCTAAGGGCAATACTAAGTGCAGTGACGTGCACAATATCCGACAGTAATATGCCCCACAGGAGTGCAGACTCCGGCAATGAAACACCACACAACAGTGCATAGTATCCGGCAATGAAACACCCCATGAGAGTGCAGACTATCGGGCAATGAAACACGCGGTAGAATTGTAGACTATCCGGCAATGAAACACCACACAACGGTGCAATCTTTCCGGCAATGAAACACCCCATAGAGGTGCAGACGATGCGGCAATGAAACACCCCACAGGAGTGCACACTATCCGGCAATGAAACACCACACCACAATGCACACTATCCAGCAATGAAACACGTGCAAACTATCCGGCAATGAAACACCAGACAACAGCGCACACTATCCAGCAATAAAACATCAAACCACAATGCAGAGTATCCAGCAATGCAACACCACTTGTGTTTGGTACTTGTTTTGGGACTGCTACAAAGGGGAGGGCGGGAGGGGAAGTGGGTAAGGGGGGCGACACGGCAACTCTTAACACTGTCTTCCTAGCAAAGACGAGAAAGTGGTATTATCGCATACATATCCCCATTCCCCAAGAGCTATGCATGTGCTAGTAGTGAGTTATGGGCTTTCGCGGCGGTGTGCACAGAGTTGCTTCCCGGTTCCTGCTTGCCGACCACCATCAAGTGTGGTGGGAGCTGGGAGGGCAAACCTGCGTGCTGTGCGCCTGGGCCAGAAAACATGGGGTGCGGGGCATGTTCTTGCAGGAGCCGGTGCCCATTCATGAACGCCCCTGCACAAGGTTTGGGGGCACCAACGGGTTGCAACATGTTTTTCCAGTGCAACCGGTGTTGCATAATATCAAAGGTGCTATCAACCGTGCGTGCTGCGTCGTTGGGTGGGTATTACCCCCTGCAGATGCAAATGTACTGTTTCAATATCTGAGTAGCGTGGCCAAACGGTACCAGGTCACGGAGTTGCCCAGTGACTCTCGGTAATATCGCTCGTTGGTGCGACCCCGCTTCCGGACCGGCGTGTCGATGACACGCCGTCACGCACGACAGCTTGCGTCGCAGCTGGCCCAAGACGTTGCTCTTCCGCTGCCTTACCATGTTTCGTTCCTCTCGATCTGTCACCTTGTCGTTCTAATCTACAATAGTACCCTGCAAATCACAACCAAGGAATGGCGCATCTCGGGCATGCTTCATGTGTTCCTCATGTACATGGTCCTTTAACACAACGAAGAAGTTATCGCACAGACTCCGTATTGTCATGGGTTGGAACATGTTTTCCAACTGCCTCCGTTACCGATAGGAAGTACAGATGAGGCAGGGGAGAGGGATCTTAGGCTTGGCAAGCGATTCGCCGGCCTAACGTCCACCGTTGTGTACAAAAGTATTGAACACACATTGGGCCATGGAATGTATGTGAAATTCCTTGGGCGCCGTGCCGGCGCTCCGAAGTCCATTTGTGGCAGCCTGAAAGGCGCGGGGTTGTCTTGGAGTAGTGTGTGGTGAGTGCCTCCTCCATGTGGAGGGCAGTGTTTGGGCGGTTCCTTGGAGAAGTGTTGCAGGACAACACGTTCACATGGTGCATGCATGTGGCCAGCCAGTCAATATATATCACTACAGACACCTGCCAGCCACAAATGGATGTTTAATACATCTGTGGCCCGTGGGCTGCTGAGCGGAGTGGGCAGCGGCGATGGACCCCTGCGAACATGGCAGACGTATGGCAATGGCCCACATTCAACGATGCCACTGCGAACCTTTTCCGAACCAACAAGCAGCGGAGGGAACTGGCCAAAAAACGTCGGAAGGGTAAGGTAGTGAGGGGGACGTGTAGCACGAGACGGGAAGAGGAGACCAAGGTGACAGTTGTGTCAAACTCTCCCGTGGAATCAAGCGCGTCCTTTGATATCTGTCCTGTGTCAGATCTGGCCACGGTTCGGATGCAACCAATGCGTGTTGCCAAGCCGCACAGGCGAATGGTTGTAGATGCGGGTAATTAGTCAGACCTTGACACGGCAATTTTCGATAGTTCTTGTAGTTCCTCCTTTGTTGCCAGTGAGTCAAGCTTGCGTACGGACAGCGATGCCTCTACGAGTACAGCCACCCCCATCAGTAGCAACAGCATTAGTAGTGAATCCCCCGTTCCCGTCGAACCGCTTATGAAAAAGTTTTGCCTCCGTGGCACCCCAAGGAAGCCAACTGCGAAGGTTGAGTGCATTGGCGTGGATGACACATTCTCAAGCGCACCCATTGCAGCCTTCCTTCGCGAAAGTGACCATTACCCGACCGATTACATTATTTGTTAACCGTTGATGACCTCTACCTCACAAACCCACTCGCTGAGCTCCAGGTGTGGCCGAGGCATACCGAAACCGATGACACCCACCCTCAATTGGGTTGTGGCGGTGCAAATGTCGGATTTCAGCATCTAGGCCCCATACCCAACTGTTCGGAGGTGCCCGACACGTACATTTTTTGCATATTCTAGGGGTTTTTGGATGTTTCCGGGCGCACCGTACCTAGTGCACGTTGCCCGTTAATTTTGCCATGGGCGCTCCAAAAATCGCTCGGGATTTATCGGGTGCCCGCTCGGGATATCCCTAACCATGATTGGTTTTTGTTGGCATAGCTAAGCATGGCTCTAGGCACTTTCTAAAAAATATCCCCGGTGATTTGGAGATACGAAGCAAAGCGATGTAGCGACATGTGATGTCACGCACAAGGCCCTCGTTTGTGAGCATGAAACTGGGGCCCACCAAAACAGAAACACACCAAAGAGACGAAGAGACACATGGCGGCTCGAGTACGAGGCAAGGCCAATGAATGAGCCCCAGGCTGTCTGCATCAAACCGGAGTACCAAACACTAACATGCAACAACAAGCCGCGCAAACAGTACGGGCAGTGAGCAGTGAAGGGGGGCGGGCCAAGGGTGCAAGATAAAAGTAAGACGCAACAGCCCTCGCTGCATGTCTGCAGACATGGAATCTTTCATGGAAAAGGGACGGTTACAACTGAGCCCACAAGTGGGATTCGTCGGGTGGGCCCCTGACAAAGGGTCGCCGAGACAAGAGGAATTATCCTTATGGATGCAGAAGGAGAGGAGTATGTGGCCAAGCTACGGACCCTGCTGCTGTGGGCGGGACGAGGCGATCCCCGGGTCTACGAGCGCATCCAAGGGGGGGATCCGGCAATACAAACAAGGGAAATCGCTGAGATGGCCACGGAGCTGGATGAAGCGGACGAAAAGAGGATCACGACGACTCTGTACGGATCTGCGGCAGCGAAGTTCTAGAAATCACACAAGCTGATCAAGGACAAGTGCAAGCTGTGCCATGCGGTCATGCAGGTCACCCGACAAGTATCGTCCAAAATGGTGCGTAGCAAGGTATCACAGCCCGGAGTGACCTCCCAAAAGAAGCTGTGAAGGGTATGGACGCAACTCATGCCACAAATCCTGGAGGACGCCACAGGCATCCACTCCGACCAGGAGGGACCGGCGGAAGGAGACGACAATGTCTCGGTGCAAAGGGTTAGGGCTCAGAGGAAGCAAACAGAGGCGCTCATCCAATCCCTAAACCCTATTAGCCCTTGATAGGAGGATGCCCTGCTAGCCCTAATATCCAAGAAATACAAGGAACCCCTGCAAGCCGACCTCCTCCTCCTGCCAGCCTTCAACATTGTCAAGGAAACAATCGTGAGGGTAAGAACGGCGGGCGAAGAGGAAAGGCAGCGGTGGAGAGATGTAGTTGTGGAGTTCCTCCGACACATGCGTGCGGCGCAACTTCAACTGGACAAGGACATGCAGGAACGCATCACGAAAAGGTCCCTGGACCTGAGCAAAAGAGGACGAAGGGACGACTAAGCCTACCAGAGTGGGAGACGACATCGGGTCACGGAAGGTAAAACTCCCTGGCAATAACGGACACAGCAGCACGCCGAAAAAACCCCGCAAAAAACCACAAGAGAGGGCATGACTCAGAGGAGGAGATGAAAACCAGAGATAAATTGGTGGTGGGCACAGGAAAAGCGCAAGTAACAGTTCCAAGGCTGGATAAGAGGAATGCCCGCCTCAAGCCTGTCAACATCACAGAGATCAAAGACATGGATCCTATGGACCCCCACCGTGTGCGCCTGGATGTGTTTAAGAGACTTGACTTTACCATATACTAGGAGATGGCAAGGCAGCACGGAGAGGTGATAATGTGGGTGCATGGCGGTTGCGAGTGAACAGGATGCCTCCAAGGAGGATCATGTGCATGTACAGGAGCTTGCAGTGCTCGAGGCCATGAGGCGTGTGGGTAGCTTGGTGCCCAAGAGGACGACGGCGGCCAAGCAGCAGGGGATCGACATAACCGCCGCGGGTGTGCTATGCCGCAGCAAAGCACGACATGTATTCACAGTTATCCCCCCTTGTACGGGGCAACAGGCACACATCAGCCTATGGGGGTTTGGGAAAGTAGCGGAACTAGACCGGGTGTTAGAAATGAGTACATAGGGGACGCCAGAAAAAGAAGACATGTACGCCATAGAAGAGCAGTATGGAATATGGCAAATCGCCGCCCGGGACGCAAAAGGGGAGATTGGACCGACACGCACAAGAGGGGCCCTTGTGCGAGAGGGAAGCAAGCAAGCATCAAATACAGGTACAACACCTGGATGATGCATGCAACTTCGTCGGAGACGCTGAAAGTATACCAGACAGTACCGATACCACCGCCGAAGAAGCGGAAAAAAGACAAGGCAGGGGATATGGGGGAGTCGGACAAGCATGGGGTACACAATATGTGGGAAGACTAGCAAGGGGAGCTCTAGCGCGAGCCTCACTAAGTACACCGCAACCAAGCAAGTGGGAGGTGGTGATGCAAAGTGACAGGGTGTCGCTACACCGCGTACTGCCACCCCACATATCCAGGGTGGGCAGTGTGGACGACGCAGAGAAAGTGGGACGGAGACAGGTATACCAAGTGGGGGAAGGAGGTAAGGGGGGGGATGGACACATAGGATCCAGTGAATATGTGTGTGGTACAGCACGCTTCAGATTGTTGGGGGACAAGAATATCAACACCACCCAGGGATTCCTCAGTGTGGCGTTACTAGAGGACATACCCGTCATTGACACGAAGTGCAAGCCATGGATGATCATGCCGCGATAGAGGGGTTCAACCAATAGGTGGTGCTGGGCCCAAGGGGGTCATGGGACGGCGAGCAAAGCCACGTGAAGTAGACACGGCCGGTTGGTGGAGAGGACTGTGCAGACCTATGGAATGGCCCGTGGAGACGCAAGATTATACACAATAAAAGGTCAAAGTAAGTACTAGGAAGCACCATGATCACAGGCCCCTACACGTCTGGATCCAGTGGGCGCGCCATTTACCCAGCTAGCCCACATTCATGGCACATGCATGGAGGGGCATGCGGGTGCCGGACCGCATGCAAACAAGGGTCCTCACCGCCAGTTTACAGGGTCATCAACCGGCAAAGGGGACGAGGTGGACCACACCAAGCGTGACCAGCCACTACGAGTCATTAACACCACGCGGACGAGCATTGTCCTGGTGCAGGGTGCTTGGGGGGCTCAAGGGGGGCAGGCCCATCCGACACTTCAAGCATACCGGAGTGTCAGGGCCGCGGTCAACCACAGGGGGCAACGTGCGGAGATTAGGTGCAGGAAAGAATTGGGTAAAAAGGTGGCACTGCTGCACCATGACCGCCATATATCCCGACGGTGAGGATACAAACGGGATTTGGGGTGGGGTGGCCACCTCCTGCCACATGCCACAGGGGGGGAAGAGGTGGAGTTGGAGGCACAAGCCATAAGCATTGAACAAGCACACACCTTTCTGCACACGGAGTGGAGCATATGGGGGGGGACTAGAACCGAGATATCCGCAAATACCTCCCCACCTAGCGAATCCTCAAACGGATGGGGGCCCAGGTCCAACACACGACTAATGGTACGCCCCTACCAAAAGATTTTGTAGTCACCCAGGGTCTCCTCCGAGGGGAGGGGGGGCACTGGCTAAAACACATAGCCGACCACCCGGTGGTGTGGGTGGAGGCCACAACCAGCCAAAAACTAGAAGATATGCCCACACACAGCAGAACCGTCAGTACCACACATTGGAAACCAGTCAACATACAAATGCTAGCGGATGTGATGAAAGCCATCACCACATATGGGACCACCACAGGCGAGTGTCTCCAACAGTACAGGGACTGCCTTGTGGCAGTGAATAACACCGTGCGGGCGCGCAGGGATAGGGTGGAGCAAGTACAGCACACGCTACAAGAGGCACAAACAATCTTCAAGGGACAGGGACACAGGGTGCGACCGGACTAACAGTGGCACCTATCTGGAAAAATTTGGGGTGATGGCAACACAACAATGGGAAGCAGTGGCCACGACTGGACCCAGGGGGGGCACCATGAGGGTTCGGAAGCTGGCACACAAAGCGCAAGTCAGGACTCTATACCAGGTGCAAGATACCGCATCACGGGAATTGGTCAAAGGGCCTACAATTTAGGAAACCGCCCCCCGTGAGTGTGGAAAAAAGTACAGGACAAAACATATCCAACTGCATGCTGCATGGCTGGACAAATTGGTGTACATAGGGGACTGAGGCTAAGGGAGCACATCACGCTACAATAGAGGATGCAGCAGGGGAAACAAAGGGAGGGGCGGCTCACATTCTTAGAGCTGTGTGAAGTGCTGCAGGAAGTAACCAACACTACAGGCGGTACAGACTGTGTGGCACCGGAACGCATTAAGCGTCGGGGGGTAGGGGGACTGCGAGAGGTGCTGAGCAGCATCCTGAATGAGCCCATGCACCAGTGGCTAGAGGAATGCAAGGCGGCACTGCACATGGCGTTTGAAAAGGGGGTGGGGGATGAATTAAACAAACACACCCGCCCCATCAAAGTGCGCTCCGCCCTCCTACGACTTAAAGCTAAGATGCTCAATAAGCAACTCCACTGTATACTGTCGCCTAAGCACAATGCCAACCGGCAATTTGCGACATACAAGGGTGCCAGCGCGGTGGGGCTGTGCAAGCTCCTACACACGCCGTTGCATGTGGGCCTTAACAGAGGTCAGGCGTCGGTGGCGTTTTTGGACATTGCGGGTGCGTTTGATGAAGTAGCACAGTCTCTAGTGCAGACAATACCGGATAGGCTCGCCAAGGAAGTATGCAGAGAGGCCCAAGAAATTCTAGAATTTTGCTGCAGCCTGCGTACCTACGTGGTGACAGCATTTGGGTTGAGTGAGTGGTATAAATAGTCAAAGGTGCTGGTGCAAGGAGCGGGGTTGTACCCTCTGCTGTACGGTTTAGCCACAGTACCCTACACAGGGACATACAGCACATGGGAGCGGGCATTTGGGCGCAGGGGACAAAGGAGACCCATGTTGTAGGTACCATGGGCCTCATTGATAAACAGGGGTGTTGGGGGACACACCGCACGACTGTGGAAGCGCGTTAGACAGGGTACAAGCAATAATTCAAATGTGTGGCCAGAGATGCAATGTAGGAAAGTTTTGGGGACTGTATCTACAACAGACGGGCACGAGGAGCCACACAGTGCAGCCGAGCCTACGCTGGGGAATGGAAACAGTGCCGGAGGCCAAAGACCATACGTATATGCAGTTTTCGGGGGGGGATGCCAAGCCGGTGGGGGGGGGGGGGCAAAGAGGGAGCTAAAGGAGGTGAAACAGGGCATCAAGAGGGCGAAGCCCAAGCTACACTACTGGCACAAGAGGTAGGCCAAATGATAGTGGACGGAGTCATGGTAAATAGGATGATCTTCCGGGCAGTGGTCAACGTGCCCTCTGAACAGGTGTATGATGCGATGGTGGGAGCCATCACGAGGGCATATAGGGACATTTTTGGCATGGCAAGACCCACCCCTCGAGCAGTGGTGTATGGCATATTGGGCGTGGAGGCGCCCGATAAGAGGTTATGGGTGACAGTGATAACAGAGCTCATCAAAGCTCTCAACTCACCGAACTACTTGCGACTAGATGTGGTGGGATGCCACCGGAGGCTGACGCCGCAGGTGGACAAAGACATCACCCGGGTGAGACACCGCCTAAAGGAAATGCAGCTAACCCTCCAAACCCTGACCCGCCAACGACATCGGAGGAGATGTGTCATAGTGAGCCCTAAGCTAGATGTGTGCCGCCTATATGTGGTGGGAGATGCCAGCTATTGGACCACGTGGGGGACAGTCATGGTGATCAACCACAAGGGCAGGTTCCTACTATGGAGGTGATCACCTTCACAGCCCTCACCCTATCCACGCATATAATAGAGGCCCATGCTGGGGTTGGGGCTATCGGCGGTGGCGGGATAGTGCAGAGAGCATGGAATCCAACTGGATTATGTGGCACTCTGCTGGCATGCTAAGCGAAAGGGCGGGCGGTGTGATGGATTGAATCATAGCACTTGTGCACCTGCAAGAGGTCCCGACAGGGTGAATATGGTTCCAAGCACAGCACGACTCCAAACGGGGTGACTGGCTATCCAGAATCAACCGGTTGGCAGATGATGGGGCCAAGATAGGGGGAGAAGGGGGGAAGGAGAATGGTGGGACATGGCGGAAGTATGGATGGAAGAAGAGGGGGTATACCTCACTAGCCAGGGGGCAGCGATTTTGCGACCCAAAAAATACCTCATGAACCAACACACACACCATCTCAGGGCATGCAGGGACCGGGGGTGGGGAGCCAAAAAGATGCGAATGGCCCCACGAATTTCAACCACAAAAGGAGGCTACAAGGGGGTGGAACAGAGTGCAGCCACTGAGGGCTAACAAATGGATATCCCTGAGGGTGTGGGCTAAATACCCCGAGATGCCAACACGGGAAACGGCAGCTAGGGACGTGCAGTGCGACTAGTGCATCTGGGATGTGGGTACAACAGTCCAAAGTGCATGCCATGCATGAGTGTGCGGCCCTGCAATGCCGCATTCTACAGTGGGAGATGTTTGTCAGGGACCAGCTAATACCAGCACGAGTGCCAGAGCGACATGTGAAAGAAAGGCGGGGGGGGGCTACAGGTGGCAAATCCGCTTCGCATAGTATGGTGCCAACCAGCATAGGTGGCCTAGCAGTGGTATCAAGCAACACCACAGACACCAGTGTGGCCAGTGGTCTTGGGGTTGGGACCCCAACAAGGACTGACAGTGGCCCTCCACAGGGTGGGGGTACGGGAGCCCAGGGAACTCATAGTCAAGGTGTGAGGGATGGCACACAGGTGGGTGTGCGATGGGTTTGGGGAACCTCCGGCAACAACAGCCAGACCACATGTCACCATACAGTGGGACATGGCAGTCCATAACACTTTGCTGGTGGGGGGGAGTGACCATCCCCCGAGGGCAGGCAAGCAGGTGGACCCCGGACACGTATGGAGGGCGGTGGGAGCGATGCGACCGGAACAACAACAGCACGTCGCTCACATGATACACACGGAACATGGGGTATACCTGACTAGCTGGAATGACAAGGTACCGCGGGTGTGGGTGGCATGGTGGGAGGGGGAACTGCGAGAGGCCCTCACACAAGCCACAAAACGCCTATACCAAGGGGTGGGGGTGCACTGGATCCTCTTTGTCCCGGGGCGGGGATAACCGCTAAGCGTGTGGGGGGCATCAGAGTGGAGCACGTGGGGCTGGGGAGATACGGTGTGGTCCTCCTAACCTCCAGTGACCAAGGTATCCACGGGGTCCCCCCTTCCCACTTTGCGGCATCATGCAGGAGCGATGAGCGAAGCCCGTCAGCAAAGCGCCAAGGGCGGGCAAGAAAGGCAAAGCGGGTGGTAAGGGTGTGTGTGTGTGTGTGTGTGTGTGTGTGTGTGCCAAAGGCACTGTTACCAAAAGGTTATGGTGGGGATGTCATACCAATGGGAATTAGTAGATGGGTCGTCCGTGGAACTGTAATCTAAAGCCTAATCAAATCTATTCGGCCTGCGCATGGAGGGGGTGGCTGGGGTGGCTATTGCCAGTGCCCATTGCTCCAGCACTGTGGGTTCTCTGTGGGTTCTCGCAGACTGAAGATGCCCCTGCTTTTTCAGGCATTCAACCAGGCACTGGATGGCCAGCCGCCATGAATGGCACTGGGCTCAGTTCCAGATTTGGACCGTTGTCTCTAGGGTGTCCCCGCAGAGGAGGCGTGGTGTACTTAGTGTTGTTCCCTACTGCGCGGAGTGCGGAGCAATTTGGCAGCATGGGCATCATGGAGTGACTGTTCATCGTTCATCCAGTGGGCTGTTAGGTCCCAATGGTTGTCCCTGTGGAACCGCTGGGACCAGTCAAGGGCCGGGCCCATGGTTTATACCGGTCCCCCCACCAATGCTCGTACCACACTTGCGGTGGGATGGTGGCCGCGGCCTGCAGTCAGTATTGCAAGATTTTACACTGGCAGCTAGCAGTGGCCCCAGAACTTGTCCAAAGGTACAAAGCAGAAGGGGCGCTTGAGCATCCACGTCCGATTTGGAATCATTGGTCCGTCTTTTGGCCTAGCGCCCATAATCCCGGGACCCTCGGCACAAACACACACACACACACACACACGGTGGTGCAAATCTTAGTGGAAGTACATTGCCACGTTGCATGGGCTAACTAGTAGTGGAATCCTTCAATGCACTGCCACGATGCATGGGGCAGCAAGGGGTAGCAAAATCCTTCTTTACAGTGCCACACTACAAGGGGTAGCGGGCAGTGGGGCAGCAGGCAGTGAAATTCCCTCGCTACACGGCCACACTACGGGGGTGGGGGGGAGTGGGCAATGGAATTCCCTGAATAAACTACCACAGGGAGAGTGGGCAATGGGATTCCCAAAGTAAACTACCACAGTGCAAGAGGCAGTGGGGAGTGGGATTCTCTTAGTGCATTTCCACATTGCAAGGGGGCCGTGGAAGTGAAATCCTCTGGTACACCCCTGCAATGTATGGGGAAGTGTGTGTCGGAATCCTTTAGTACACCGCGAAGATATCGGGACATGGGGCACATCGAACCCAAAGAGAAGATATTGTAACATGGTGGAGAGTGGCATAGGGCTGAAGTCGCGTGCCAAGCCACTTCTCTGCTCAATAACAAGGTTCATGTGTCATCCTCAACCTCAAGATTTAAAGAGCCCCACTTGGGCACTCATTTTTTTTGTTGTTTACCCAAAAAGGTGCGGCACTATGATTTTGTAGGCTTCCGAACACTAAGAAGAGGATTAAAGTGATCAAGACCAGAGAATCAAAGGAGTGGCCGTCTGGGGCCCTATAATCCACATATTGTGGTGCAGGAAGGGTTTTCTCCAAGTGTATGCAACGATTCGCCACCAACACAAGGACATGGGAGAAGAGGGGATCACGAGAAAAGGTGCTCTCAGAAGCATTTAATGAAACAACGGTAAGTGAAGACTGTTTTGCAGACACAGGGTGAGATGGGCGCAACAGAATTCTCATTTACCCGCAATACAGAGGGGAGGGGATTTCGTTAGGGGACAAATTCGAGGGGGGAAATTTTGTTTTTCAGTTCGGTGTTCACATTTTCCTCGCGGATTTTTTTTTCCCGCAATTTGGGGCACTCCCGTGCTCTTTGTACATCCTTAGTGGCAGCGGTAGCTAGGTATTGTTGCGCTGTTGTCGCCAGTCAGTCTATTTGTTATGTCCGCTCATCTTGCTTGCTTGGGAGTGAGAAGAATGACCGTCAGTTATGCCCCATGTGCTTTGTGATGGTGGTGGTTGAGGTTGGAGCTTTTGGGCGCATGGGGGACCTCCTGCCCCTATGTTGGAAGTTGCAAACACAATACAAAAGGTTTTGAAGCCCTACTACCAGTGCGCTGTTGGGCATGGCCACCAAGTTGGAGTTTTCCAGGGCATGTGTAGCAGGCAGCACAGGCTGTTTCTGCTCTGTTTTGACGTGTTTTGCTTGTTATTCAGTGATAGGGTGGTGGTAAGAGCAGGAGTGCCCGTAAATGGCTATCAACCCCCCAAAATGGAATTAGCCCAATCAGAGATCATGGAGAGGCTATGCGAGGCCGATGTGTTGGCAGCTTCGAGATTTCTGCACTGCTGGTTGCAAACTGCAATGCGGAGTGTAGGCACACGCATCACCTGATGTATGCACACGGTTGCCCCCATTATTCATACATATGACCCCATGCATTAAAACGTATGACCCCTTGTGTCATGTATGCCCACATGACCCCCATGGGAGTTCCTCTGTCGCTCAAAAGCACTCACAACACTCTGACAAGCTCCCCTTGTTTGCACACGCTGCCAACCCAGTGTACACACAACCATTTTCTGCATACACCAAGTCCCATGTATGCACGCATATTCGCCATGCATGCATGCATGCAATGGGGGCGACGTATGCATATATGCAGGGATGTCTGTGCGCATGTTTGGGGGAATGCCTGTGCATACGTTTGGAAAAAGGAGTGCCTGCACCATACTGTCAGGGCGCAAACAGCCTGTGCTGCCTGCTGTGCAGACCCCAGGAGACTCAAAAGTGGCAGCCTTTGCCAAGGCACCCCAGTGTCTAGTTGGCCTCCCGAGACCTTTTCTTACGCCTTTGCAATGTCCCTAACGTGGTGGTTGGTCCCCGCATGTGTCCCTAACCTCAGCCCTGGGGGGGGGGGGAATTGAGGTCCGCAATTTACCGCAATTTACTGCAATTTTACCGCAATTTTTCAGTGATGCCTCTATTCAAAATTTCAATTTTCCCCTGAGGAAAAATCTTTCTCTCTCTTTGCTGTCACTAGGCACACTGTACGTTTCTGTGTTCTCATCTGTCCTGCGTATCATTTGTGTGGCAGGACGCTTTTCTGCTTTTGTGTTCCCAAAATGTCATCTACTTCTGGGGACAGTGATTCTGGCAAGGGCAAAAGGCCAGTGCAGCGTGGCAAAGGACAGGGTGGCCAAAAGGCACGTTATGCCCCATAGATGACGCCTGCTGCTTGAGCTGCATAGTACCCAGACGAACCTTTTACGGTGAAACAGACAGATGCGGGAGAGCGACTGTGGTGCTTGTGCTGTGGAAAGCCAGTGTCACATCAAACGAAGAGCTTTGTGGACAGTCACATCAACATGTGCTGAAATTGCCAATTGGGTGCATAATTGGTAAAAAAAACCTTTTTGCAAAAAATCTTGCGCTCCACTGTACCGCAATTTTTACTGCAATTTTACCGCAATTTGCCGCAATTTTACCGCAATTTTTTCAGGCTTGGGGGACCGCAATCCCCCCCCCCCCCCAGCTCAGCCGCCACCATCGTGTATTTTTTGACGCATAATTAGCGGTTGTGTGCAGTTGTTTCACCCCTGTTGTTGTTTCCATGTTGCCAATTTTCAAAAGCAATTGGGCCACTTGGTGAGTAAGGTGGCCATGAACACCTGTATCTGTGCTGCAGACATCGATGTGGATGCTTTGGGTTCTTTTTGGCCCGGCGAGAATGGCAACGGCCACGTCCACCGACACGGAAAGTATTTCCTACCCAATGACCATGGGGTCACCCATCATGAGGACTTCGACGACAGAAGACATCGCAGGTGTGCATGTCATGCTCCCATCCACTGTGTAACGCACTTCGTGCGGTTTCTTGGTCTCTTAGGTTTGACAGTGGGATGGTCGGTGGGGCACTGCCAAACACGAGCTGTGTGAAAGGAACGGAGCAAACAAGGAGGAGGCTCTGGAGGGCAGATTTGGACGGGGCCTGATGAAAGAAAATCTTGCACTAAGGATGAGAGGGGGGCACCAAAGATGAGAGGGGATTGCAAGGGTTGTTCGCCCCACCCTGCCCCAAGACCATTGTGTGAAGGGGGGCTGATATTGTTGGAGCCAAGCCAGAAGCAAGGGTGCCTGAATGATTCATGAGATGAAAGCCATGCGTAATTAGATATGTAATTTTTTTGGGGGAGTACCAATATTTGCAGTGTGTGTGCGCGTGCGCCCTCCAGTTGCACTGTCATTCACACAGTCGGCCGCCTACCTTGCCCGGAGGTGTGCCCCCCCCCCTTGCCCCCTCTCTCAGGCTCTCCCAGGAGCCTTATTGACATTGCGAGGGCTGCAACAGTATGATGCAGCTTGGTCGTCAATTGATTCTACAACATAACAAAAATGACCCCCCCCCCCGACGCCACAGCGTGCCCTCCCCCAAACTGGATCTTTTTCGTTTTCAAACTTGGCAACTTTCGCCATGCCAGTCCATAGAACGCTTTTTCATCCGCCCTTCACAGGCATGTCATGTCAGAATTCAATTGGACGGATCACGCTTTTGGAGTGCTCAGTGACTGTGATCTGTGGGATCAAGCAGATCACCTGCAGGCTGAGTTCGACCATGTTGTGGGCATGACTGACCACAGCTTTGGAGGGAAGGATGTGGACACGTCAGCGTTCAGGTGTGCCATTCTGCCCACTGGGGCATTGCAGCATGTCATTGCAATGCCAACACATGTGTGGTGTGATTGTGTCGCAGCAGCAGATTGCAGCCGGTTCATGTTGTACAAGTTCACATACATCGCAGCTCTTATGCACTCAGACATGTTGCTGAGGAAGGATGCATGATTGTGAATTTTTTTCTGCCACTCCCCGACATACCACTATCTTTCCCACCCTAGCCCTCATCATCCCTTACCGACCTTCCACACCCTTTTCCAGACCCAACTAGCCCTCCCTGATCAAACCGCTTCTTCTTCCGACGCTCCATTTGGTGCCGTCCACCCCTGGACATCTCTGTACATCCCTCAACAGTCCTCTTTAATCTTTTTCTCTTGAACGCTCTGCAATGCTCCAACCTAAAAACAGACAGGCTGACGTTTTGCTGCAGGGGCGCCAAAACTCAGCCTTAACTACAGCTGTGCGTAGCAGCTTTGTGTAGCTTTGTGTTGCTGCTTTGTGCAGCTGGTGTGCATGGGATGGGCAGTGGAACGGCAAAGAGGGACAGGCAGTGGGGATAGTACCTGCAGGCCACCAGGAGCAGGGCGTGCAGCTCAGCGTCATGGGCAGGCCCCTGAATGCAAGGAACCCAGCCGTACAGGAGGCCACTGGGTGGGCCAGGATGGGGCAGTTAGAGCCAGCACAGTCACCAGCACCAGAGGAAGGCCACCACAACACCTGAACGCAGGAATGGGACTTGAAGGGTGTTGGGCAGGAGTTTTGATCTGATTTTTCTCTTTTTTTCATTCAGGGGGTTTCTTTAAGGGACAGGATTTCTTTTTACTAAAAAAAGGAAAGTCCGGGACTTGCCAACTGCTGGCGGTTGACCCCCAACCGATGACGAGTAACCACCAACTGTTGACAGTCGGCCTACCCCGTTGGTTGCAGATGTCTCCGAATAATTTATGATAAAATGGCAGTTTTGGACGCCCACTGCCTTTTCCTGTAATGAAGATAGTGGTCCCAAATTTGGACGGCAAAGGAAGTGGCAGGATCTGTTTTTTTCCCCTGAAATTCGGGAGAGTATAGGGGAGTGGGAATTGTTGACAGGGTCAATTTCGTCAGCAAAATTTCGTTTTTGCAATTGGTGCCGAAACTTCCCTTGAAAAATTTTGCGTATTTGAGGTTCAACGGACTCGTCGCTCGTGAGGCATTAGTGTACGCCTAATACCGCATCAGATATACCAGCACCATTCCCCTGGGTTAGTGTCCCCCTCAAGAAGGAGCGCCAACCTTGCACTTTAATCCTTTTCAGGAAGGCTCGTGGCCATCATGCAACTGCTTGCTTCACATGCACTGCAGAAATCCCACAGTGACTAGTGACTGCGTACAAGACACATAAATGTGGGCGTTGCCCAAATCCCCCCCCCCCCCCCCCGAAATTGACCCCAAAGGACTCTACCCCCCCAACCCTGTACCTTCGTTTCGGTTGCATAATTGTTTCGGTTAGGTTCGCTGCTAGGGGGCTGAATCAATGCGCAACTGACCGACAGCCCATCTACACCCCTCAACACCCGTGCACACCCATTCTGCTGTGTAGGCGCATGGTGTGGCTCTACGTGCACCGTGTCTACGGGATTGTGCATGATGATTTCAATTATCAGCTCGTGAACACCCTTTTTACGGATCCCAATATTGTCAAAATCGTCAAAAGCTTTGTGAAGCGGACTGCGGGCCACCCTGAGACTTTCCTATCCAGCCACTTTTACGAGTGGGGCTACCCTGTCGACATCAAAGAGCGTGTCCATGTGGCCCTCCTCAGCTGTGAGTCCCGGAAACAGGCGGAGTTGATCCATGGCCTGCGGGCCCTTTCTCAAGCCTTCATAACGTGAGGCTGCGACCCATTGCTCAACGGATCCAAGTGCAGCAGCGCCACCGGGGACGATCCCCGAGGGTTCCCAATATTTTATTTTGCCCCAGTCAGTATCCCATGAAACTTATACCTTCAACCCCAGCCTTTGGGATGCCCCACTGACCCCACCCGTCTCCGGAATGTTGGATCGTGGAGCTGTCCCCAATGGATCGAAGTATTTGGTCCTTGCTCCGTTGGGCACAACAGGCGCAAAGGCGTGGGTTATCCCCAGATGTGTGCCCGGAATGCTTGTGCCCCCAAGATGCAGTTCCATGCCAGTGCATCAAGTCCAAGACGCTGTGAGATCAACGGCGGGCTCCGACTTGTGACTCAAAAAAAGTTCTCGAAGAGGTTTGTCAGACCCCGGGCGGGCCCCAGGGCATTGCATGAAAAGGTCTCCTGTTCCCGGGGCACCCACATTTGTGGCAGCATCAGTATTGAGCGGAGCGGCATCGCGTGCTCTCAGCTGGTGAGCACCCCGAACGGCATCTTTACATTTTCCCCTGCAGTTGCTGTTTGGTCTGCTGCGGGTGCTGCACGTGTTCCTTAGCGTTTGCATTTACCCCTCCCTCGTCCCCACCCCCCCTGCGGAGTGCCATCTCCCCCTTTGCCACTACCACCACCAGCCCCTGGACGGTTTCTCAGGATCTGGTGAATCTCCCGAATCCCCTTGGCACACTTTGGTTCAAGAAAAAAAGTTTTACCGAGGTGTCCCCCTCCGAGTCCCACCACTGCTCCTCGCCTTCTCTCTTTTTCAAAGGAGAGGAATCAGAGTTCGTGCCACTAGAACAATTTTCCTTCGGAAGATGCCTGATCCCCAGTCATGTGCATATTTTTTACCAATAGTTTCACTTCTGCTCGCCTATTTCTCGACGCACGCGCACGACGCCCCTTGCTGACGTACCTTTTCAACATGGCACTCCTCCCGCATGCTCGTGCACACACGTTTACTTGTGGTTTGAGTAATTTATGAGTTTCAAGTTGGAGAATGAAGATTTTGGGTGGCATTGCCTCATACCCATTGTAATTGGACTGGACGTGGCCGTTGTTTCTTTTACGCTCTCCCTCTTTCTCGCAACAGGGCTTCGGCCTGCACGCTTTCTCTCATATAATCGCCTGCATGGCGTGCCCAGGATGGGTTGACCGCTGGACCACCTAATGGTCGCCCAGCAACCCGGCGACCGTCGCTCCATAGTTGCTCTTGGTTCGGGCCAGCTTAAGAGGGACATTTTGTGTTGTCTTGAGCTGCATTAGGCATCGCTGCCAGACCATCCTCACGCTAGCTATGGTCCGTGGGTCATAACACATGGCACAGTCCTGCACACTCCCGCATCCTTGGCTCATATTGTTCTCTAGTGGTCCAGATATTTTATTTTTCCCCCCCAAACTGCCCCCATGCCCCCACAGACCGCACATGTCACTGTTGGGGTATCCTGCCCTGGTGGGCACCTTACCACTGATGCCACGTGCAGTGGGGAAACCGCTAGTGGACGAAAGGAATAGCCCCAGGAGACTCACGCGGGCAGGGCGTCGGTTTCAGATCCCCACTCTACTCTCCTGTCCTTCTCACTCAGTGGGGGGCTTTTACGCTTACTGCACTTGGGCGCTGTGCGCACCCTGCGCCTCGGAGGACACGCTTCATTCGTCTTAGGCAGCATGTAAAATGGATGTACACAATGGCAGGGACCTGGTAGCATCAGTGATCAGCCCGCAAAAGCGGTCCAACAGCACTGGCACGGGGAATGGGGTCTCAGCAGTGTAAGGACATTGTCCCCGCATCCTCTCAACCATCGGCGGGGCTGTCACGTGAGCCATGGCACTTACTGTCGCTGTCATTACCATCACCGGCTCTCTTACGTGCATGAGCTTCTTCTTCTTCTTCTTCCTCTAAAACACTGCACAAACCTCTTCAGCCGACTTTTTTGGTTGCCTCCTGGCCCAACGGCCTCTTTGACCCGGACAGTAGAGCTTTTGTGGCCAGCAATATATCTTTATCGTAACTGGTGCTTGCAGTGTTTCATTGTATTCTCACATTCCCGTACCTAAATCTCCGGCCGTTCCTGCACCTTTGGGATGCACTGTAGTGAGTGGACGTACCGGTGTACCGGACGCACCCACAGTACGGCGGCCACAGAATTGCTTGCTGTCCCAGCTTCCCGAAAGCTGCCCCCCTGTGTTGCTCCGTGCTTTCGCCGACAGGGCATCCAAAGGCATTTCCCTGCCCATGGGTGGTTCCCCTTGAGAACCTTCCGCCCCAACTGATGGCGCCTGGAAGTTGGGTCGCCGGTGTTTTGCGTGGTTCCCCTCCCTCAGGCAAGCACAGCCCTTCCTAGCCTCCCTTTGAGCAAGAAACTGCAGCCGAACTGTGGTCCTCGTTCACCAGTGGGTGGGAACTATGTGACTTCATGCGAAGGACGCCTGCTTGCCCACAACATTCCCTGCATCTCGAGGCTTGAGGGGATGGGGGCCGTACTGGTGTCACTTGAGGAACCCCCCCCCCCCCCCCCAATCCCGGCCCCAACCACCTTCCCCCACAAACCCCTTCTCTACTTCCTCCTCCTGATCGAAGTGGCTGGAAATCAAAACGATGCCACTGAGCACAGATGCCTTCCCCAACAGGCCCCGCCGAGCTCTAGGTCGTGTTGGGACTTCCTTAGTCCTGACATGCCACGGGGCCATTTTTAGGGTGATCCTTTTTTTTATTTCTCAGAGTACTTGATGAACCACGGCTGACCCCTCCCCGACCATGCTAGCAGTCACCGCCCAATCCTCCTCGGCCAAGTACCACAGTTGAGTGCCCAATCACCGCCATTCACTGTCACTTAGGCATCATCCGCTGGGAATAATCGCGTACTGCCGCTAGGGACCAGCCAGCCATGGTCGGTTCACAGCCCTGCAGTGTTTTGCACGATTTAGGGTTCCTCATGCACTGACAACCACAGTGGTGGTTTTGCTCCAAAACAGTCCGGACCCACACACCGCCCCTCATGGCTCGTTCATCATGGCAGGGCCATGGAGGCATGTATGAGGCTTGTGCTTGAGGGCGGGAGGGCTGCCCCCCCCCCCCCCCCTTGGAGTGATGGTCGGCCGCGCCAACCACCTTTCTCCGCCTCCAAGGGCCTGCCAACCGGTTTGTGGCCGCCGGAACTTGCTTCCCAATTGCTACCGCTGGTAGCCGTATTTGCAACGACTTCTGAAACCCCCCCCTTCAGCCCCGTTCCCTTCAAGCGCATCACAGGGATTGATACACGGAATACGTGATGTGTGGTGGTGTGGGGGTCGGGACTCCTACCGGCCTCCGCTGAGACCCGGAATGCTAATGCCCTTTTGTAGTCCCACCCCAGGCTTGAATGTGTTTGATGGCCACTCATCCCCCATCCCCCTGTGGTACGGCCCCACTGCGGCTGCAGTGGCTGAATGTCCCTGGCCCAATGCCCTGGGTTCTGTGCTTTGTGAGCCCCCCGTCCCTTCTCACCTACATCGCATATATGCGTCTTGGAACCCCCCCCCCCCCTTGCCTTTTGTTCTGTCGCATTTTGCGTGCTATTTGCACAAATGCACGGCGTCTGGACCAAGCCCCGGCCGCTAAACAAGCTGCTAAATAGAAGGTACATAATCCGGTGTGCAATCAAATTTAACAACTCGCTTTTTTGTATCATGGCTCTCGTCAAGGAATGACCTTTTGCGTTCCCCCCCACGGATGGCCAAAGGCTTCGGATGGCATTCCACAGATGCCTAAAGGGTTTGGATGGCAGAGTTGCAAGTAGTAGGTGACGGCGTTCGGAGAGTAACCGATTGCAGTCGATGCTTAGTCGACGACAAATGCTAGTGGGTTGGAGTAGCAATTTCATTTGTTCCGCTTCGATGAGCATAGCTATGAGTTTGGTCGTGCAGCATTCAGTGATTTCATACCTGTTGTTTACCTCATACTTACTCCCACAATTCCGGATTCTTCACGAAGAACATTGCAAGTGGAGGGTAGCACAATTACCGATATCAACAGCCAGCAGCCGAAACAACAACAGCAGTAGCAGTAGCAGCAATGAAAGGTAACATTTGTCACGACGGTGGCAGCTGCCAAGTACCCGCTGTCGCCATTAGCAGGAGCACCAGCAGCAGCAGCAGCAGCTGTTGCTGTAGGACTTGTGCAAGGCACGGTGATGTTGCATGGGATCAGTATGCAAGGCACAAGTTGCGTTTCTATTGCAATGCCTCAGTGGCATGATCGGATTCCTGGAACTGTAGTTTTTGTTGATAGCCAAAACATATATTGAGGTGCAAGAGAGATGGTTCAGGGGAACCATTTTAGAGCTCATGGGGACAAGATTATGAACAACACAAATCATACAAACAAACCCATTGGCATACTCCCTGGGCTTTGTTCCAAAGACATATCCCCATGTCAGATTAGGGCAGGTTTGGGCAAGATGCCACGTCAGAGCCTCCCCCAATTCGCCCCTCCTCCATTCCCCCCCTCTGTTATGGGAGGATTGCCCCACCCAAGTGCCGTTGCCGCAGGGTGGTTGGCTAGGCCAACAGGTATCAAGCGCCACGCTGCACGTAAGTGCACTGCACGTGCACACCCAAATCCACAATATGAAGATACTGCTGCTGAAGTGTACGCACAGCTTCAAGTGACCCGGAATGATTGTGCATCATGCACTCTCCTATGAAGTGAGATGCAGTGCTTTATCTGGCGATTGGCGTCAGCCCCCTTTGCCTCGGATAATAGGTTTTTCATATAAATCGTATGCTGAGCACTGCAGTGAAGTGTATTTTTTTTTTGCAGAATGTCCCATGTTGCAGCGTCGAATGTGAACAAAGAAATGATGACCAAAGGAGCTACACCATTAGGGGCGCCCAACTGCAGCCCTTGACACCGACCCCCCCCCACCTTTTCAAAATGGGCAAAATTTTTGGAAGGTCCGGACCACATCTGGTCCCAACTTGGACCCAAAGGTGCCAAAAATTTCTTTTAGCACATGGTTGGTGGGGGTACATTTTCGTTTTGAATACCCCATGCGTGGATACTCAAATGCTCAGAATTTCATGGGGAAGCTAAGTATATGTGCAAAACATCAAAATTTTTCCAGACTCATGACCTCCCCCATTGAGCTCCCCCAACCTGGTAGCTGGAACTGGACCCCCCTAGGGCCAAAATTTTTTTCGAAAACCCCCACACATGTGTGTTGAAAATGATGAGCGCAACGAGGGGATCATTTTGAGGTATGTATTGGGACCGCAACGCGGCTCCCCCGCCCCTTCGGCTCCCCCGCCCCTTCGGCTCCCCCGCTCTTCGGCTCCCACGCCCCCCCCCTCTTCAGGGAGCCAAAATGTTTTAGGGGTGTCGATGTCGGGGACTGCACATCGGCACCCCCCATGAGCTAGTTGCACGCTGTGCTGCCTCATTCCCGTGTTGGCTTCAGCCAACACACTGCATGCCAATGCCGGAGAACGAGTAGGATACTCCTGCGGTAGGCCCGTAGTCGCTCTCTCAGTAGCCAACAACTCAAGGGTGTTCCGTCTGGAACACCATTGCTGATTGGCAGCTGGTCGCAAGCGGCTGCAATCCATGGCAATGAAACGTGCCAGTCCACATCGCCCACACACAGCGCCGCCTTCAACACCATGCCTCAATGGTGAATGCGGCCTACTATGCAGCAAAACACATGGTGCACGCACTGTACATGGAGAGGGCAGGAGAGGGTAGCGGCAGTTGGCCTGGCCCAACAATGCTCAACGCACTTGCTTAGGCTACATGCACTATTAGACCTGTCAGCACTACGCCCAAAAGTTCGTCTACCACGCTCAAGCCTGGGCCTACCCCCAAAGGCTCGAATAGCATGCGTACCAAAACTTGCACACACTCTATAACAACGAGACGCAAACAATACGACAAACGATACGACAACTATACTTGCACCAAAAGCGACCAAGAGAGGAATGGGACCCCGCCATACGGGAGGTCCCCATGCATGCTGTACCGAAGCGGCACGAAGCACACCGGGACCACAAGAAATCGGAGATCCTCTTGCACCAATGTGCACCCATCCAGCACAAATAGGCATTGGCTGATGACCACACACATACGGCACACTACACCGAACACAAACCCACGACAACCCAAGTGATGGCGGGCAATTTGCCACGCGACCACATTGCACCTAACATACGGGGATGACCAACCTACTAAAGACATTATCAAGGTGGGTTTCAGCACCAACACTGACAACAAGGGACCCATGGGGGACCAGTCATGAGCTAAATTCCATATGCAAACCCAAAGGCCGCCGAAGTTTGTACAATGAGGAACTTGCTTGACGGGCCCTAGCACTCTCAATTTCAGCCGATTGCATCGCATAACAAAAAGTGTGAATTTCCCTCGCAGAGCAATGGCATAAGGTCACCTGCAAGACGGAGGGACAAGTGGAGATACATGACACATGGCAAATTCTTCCGATTCGGAGTGTTGAGGGTATATATGGAGGTCAGGAGAGTGCGGCAGGATATATTGACGCTGTAGCGACTGTGAGGCATGATCCGAGATTGTGATCTTGAGGAGATGTGCTTTAGGTGTAGGAGACAAACATCACAAGATAGTACACATTGGCCACAACGGCAAACAACACATCTGGGAGCGTTGCAAATTGGGCTTTGACCTCCAGCAAAGAAACAAGCAACTGCTGTCGTGGTGTGTGTGTGTGTGTGTGTGTGTGTGTGTGTGTGTTGGTATGTCTGTGCATGTCATAAGGTAAGGGGGCAATCAACATATTCGCCTTCAAGCGAATTACGGCATTCGCCCCATGATGGATTACCTCATTGATACCTATTGTAGAGTCGATTTAGGGCTTGGACCCGCCCTGCCTCCCATGCATACAAGGACACTAAGCTACACCCGATGATCACAATACCGGAGAATTGTCCAATAGAGTCATGGCACAATATAGCGGTAGTGAAGAAGCTATGCATGTCAACAAGAAAGGGGGGAATCCCACCCGGACACCACGTTCTCACCCTAGAGCACCACATGCCCCCAGTAGCCCTGTCTTAGGAGGAGGAGGCAGAGTACCGGCGAGCAGTCACCACCCGCCGGTTCACCCCCTCGCGCGCAGTCCCGCACGTATGGCTCCGCCGATTATACCTCGGCATGTATTAGTCTTAGACGGCCCAAGTTGCCCACCCTGGTAATTCAGCCCAAAACACCCAAAAAGGGCCATTTCGGCTGGTGGGAAATTTCATAGCCTGTTTTTTAGTCATTTGGACACGTACATGAATTTGACTGCTTGACAGCCTGTTTTTTTGGTTCTCATATCCACGCACACAAACCCGGGTGGCTGCGCATGGTCAATGTTTACGCTTCAGTGAACAAGTTTTGCTTTGTGCTGTGTTGTCTTTGTCCACCTATGTACCCTTCTCTTGGAATTTCGAAAAGTGTCTAGAACCAGACACTCTTTGAAATTCCACCACTGTCACACCCAATTTTTGAGGTCGCAGTATCTGGTTCCAGACAAACTAAACAATTTACATCCTTTCAGGGGGGGGTCACCAGGTGTCTGTTCCCAGTGTCATACGTCCTATGTACACCCCCATAACATGGAGAATGTGTCTGGTTCCAGAAGTTTTGCTGAAATTCCGTGATTAAGATCCTCATTTGAGTGAACAGTGTTTGGTTTCAGACACTCTCCACCAATTGTCTGGTCACTGAGCAGGTTTGTTTTGTTGTTGTTCACTGTTCTGTTTAGTCTGGTTGTGTTCCACTGTTGATGAGCCAGGTGACCAGTGCTGCAACGGATCCTTTTGGTCTCCTGCGTGACTTCTTACAAGGAGCGAAGTATGGTACACCGCTAGAGCTTATGGATGCCGCTTTACGCGATGAGGAACCAGGTGCAGCCCTGCTTGTGGAGTTCTGCGCACAGATGACGGTCAACCGGCGAAGCAGAAGAGTATGGCAACGTTGACCAAAGCTCATGGGCAATCACCGTGGCCAAGGTGGTATGGAGTGTTTGCACGCCAGGTGTACACGATGATGCAACTGTGTCGGAAGATGGCTGTGATAGAGGAAAAGGCCGTTGGCTCAATGATAAGTGCAGCCAGGGGGATGCGGAGACAATTGTCACATGCACGTCTTGCCGCGGGCCGGTTACCGCCTTTGGGGCAAGAGGCACATGCCAGAACAAACACCATCTGGAGATCAATGGCAGGAAAGCAGGTGGTGGTGAAGTTTGACAACTGGTATCGCAGACGGTAGTGCAATGACCCGGTACGACCTGATTGCTGTCTCAACGTCACTGCCATGTCCGTGTTGCATACAACTGCGATTGCTATGTACCCGGGTTCCCCTACACTTGACGATCTTCTCCAACGCATCCCGCAAACGGCAGAGACCATAGCAGCCAGTTTCCGGGAGTTCCCACGAGCGGTGGACGCTTTGAGGCGGGATCCACCAGAGGCCCAATACGTACGGGTTCCACTAGATGTGCACCGAGACAGCATTCGTTCACTGAAATGGTACCCCCTGACGCTAGCCGACCTTGTCTCCAGCTCCAATGAGGACTTGCTCCACATCATGGAACACGTCATGCCCCTTCTGATGGATGAAAATATATTCTACAGACTCGCCAAGTTCATGTACAGTCGCACATATAACCCCTTTAAGTTGTCCGAGCACGATGCCACTGTACCAATGCTGTATGGCTGCTAGCACCTTTATAAGTATGTGTGTACCACGAATCACCGAAAGTACTTCCCCACATTGGGCTACCTTGGGGAAAATGCCCGCGGTAGATGAAGAGATCATGTGCCAGCCGAAGCTGTTGCACATTGAGAAGCAATTCTGTGCCCTAGTGTTAGCCACACCCAACGTTGAGGACCGCATTGTACACAAGGAGACTTCAATTGTGCAGTTTCCGGAGGCATCCCGCAAGCTGCCGCTCGTATGGTTGACTGGACTGAAGAACCTCCTGCACTTCTACATTCCGGCTACGTTCCTCCTTGGAAACTTGGTTCGTGACTGCAACATGGATGGTCGACCAACAGGGACAGGCCGTATGGCATGCAAAGTATTGGAGTTGAGTTTGGTATTGATTGTAGCCTTGACAATGGACCCTGACTGCAACGTCCCCTACATACGCACCCTTTGTGTTGCCCTCCTGTTGTGGTTACCCTGGAATGACGCCGTCCCGGGCTGTTGTTATGCTAAGGAGCCCCCGGAGGCCATGTTGAGTCGTCTCGGATCTAGGGGCCGCGCATACCCCCAGATGAAGAGTTTTCACCAGACATTGGACGTGTTTTTGAGCATGGCACCACCAAAGCGCGGGGAAAAGAAGACGCGGGGGCAGATCCGCAGTGGACTGGTTGCGATTATGTCGTCACGGCTACGCAGGTTCCTGTTGGCCATTACAACGAACCGCATGGTCCATGTTGAATGGAACAGTTGAAAGAAGGCAGCACTCCCCGCTGTCCCTGAGGACTTGAAATTCCCAGGGTAACCACTGGACAACTGCGGTGTGGCCCTGTACCAAAGACTATTGACTAGATCACTCTCCACATTGACACGTGCAGCGCGTTCGCCCACCGATGAGGTCTCACGGTTGTTGAGAACCATTGTTCCAGGCAAAGACCCCCGCGAGCATGCACGCCGAGATGCACAGGGTCAGCGGGTGCGGGATGCAGCAATTGCGGTAGCAGATGATGACGATGAGGCCCCGGAAGCTGCAATTGTCTCGGATTCAAGGTCACACCGGTCCGTGGGGGACTTGATAGTGGACGTGGACGCAGAGGATGATGAACCACCACCTGTTGTCCTACTGCAAGAAATGGAGGAGTATCAGGTTGTGAGTCTGGAGGATGCCTCAATCGACTGCTGACACCCCACCGAAGTGGCCAGGGTGCGTCAAAGGTGTGTGTCCGGCACCAGACACAGGGCTGCAGTTGGTTACCACAGCAGCATCGGGGTACTCCCGCAGGGGCCACTAATGTCAACCAACGCAGTGCTGGACTGATGAGATGCGCGCGTACGTGCACTGTAACATTGCTCTGCATCCCTGTTTCTCCGCAAAACCACGGCATGCGACCCTGACCAACCGAATACCCGGTTTGGAAGCCAGCACAATAAACACTGCATGCTTGTGTGTCTGGAACCAGCCACCAACTGTTTGTACCTCATCTAGTGCCCACAAAAGTACCGTAGCCGCCTGGAACTAGAAAATTAATGGTTTTGCACCCATGTCATCTTCTGAAGTCAAGCTGTTGTGTCTGGAACCAGACAGACTGTGTGTTGTGCCCTCCATTGCCTGCAACGTCATCAACTCTGTTTTGGGAAACGCCAGACTCGCATTGGGTAGCCAGCTAACTCGGAATTATACTGCATATGTGTCCAGAAACAGACACTGACTGCTTATGCCCTATCAATTGCTAGAACATCACATGCTTGTCTGGAACCGGACAGTAATTTGTTGCGCACCGGTTGCACACTTCAAAAGCAAACTGTTGTGTTTGTAACCAGACAGACTGTGTTTTTTACACCCCTGTGTATTGCACATGATGTGGTATGAGTGTGAAAACGGTATGCTGACGTCCGCAAGCCTGGAAAGTTAAAATCACATTGCTAAACGGCCCGCCCTTGTGTCATTTTGCGTTTTGCGCCCAGTTGGTTCCAACATGTCTGATCTTACACAAGGTAGCATTGAAACCTGTGCAGACCCCTCAATTGATGTGGCATCCCAATTGAGTGCCGTGGCCGATGCCCCCTCCAAGCTCAAGTGGAAACGTGGTGACACATCCTAGGGGAAATATGCTCAAGTGAATTTTGGTGACCATACTGAAGACCAGGAGGTCGTGCTGCCCCTCGGCAGACTGCAATGGGACAAAAAAAGGGAGCATGGCCAAATCAGAGTGCTGGATGAAGATCTTGTCTAGGACAAGATGACAAAACTACGCACGAATCCACCAGGTGCAGCAAAAATCCGAATCATAGTGTGGCGTGACGCAGTGGGGCAGTATTGGATCTTATCGGGGCGGCATATCGCCGAGGCCTGTTGACGAATCTCACGGGAGTATATGAATGCCCATTTGGAACCGGCAACATGGTCAGTGCAATTTCTTGCTCAAGTGTTTCGTACAGATGTCACTCTTCACATACGGGAGTCAATCGCTGCCATGTCAAAGGTATATCGACTGTGACAGCGCACTGCGACACTGTATGCCCACAGCAGTGAAATATCTTGCGCCCGTGACGTCCATCTCGACCTGCCCGTTGTCCTGCGTGACTCGCCGCTTCGTAAGGGGGGGGGGGTTAACTGCTGTGACCATCTGTCGCATCACAGGCTGTACAGTGTGCCACGACCGGGCAGAAGCTGTCTACACGGATGGAACTCTTGCGTGTTGAGCTGGACCGCGATGAACTGGAGGAGAAATCCATACGAGGACACCTGGGGGTGCTATACGTGAAGGGTGGCTATACACTGAAGGAGGGGACACTGGTATGCCTAGTGTTGCACAGGGTGGCAGTACAGGAACTATGTGCAAATGCGTCCCTGGCCAGGAAAGTTGTCCCATGCAAGAACGAAGGCTGTCACAGCTGTTCAGAACCAGACACCTGATGTATTTTTTTCTTTGTCAAAGCCTCTGCCTGGACTTCCATGTGTGGAACCGGACAACAACTCACTGATGCGGCCTGTCAAAGCAGAATTCCTCTTGTTTGCGTCTGGAACCAGACGCAACTTTGTTTTATCTCTGTCAAAGCCTGTGCCTGGACCTCCATGTCTGGAACCGGACAACCTTTCACTGATGCGGCCGCTCAAAGCAGAATTCCTCCTGTTTGTGTCTGGTACCAGACACAACTTTTTTTTACCCCTGTCAAAGCCCGTGCCTAGACCTCCATGTCTAGACCCAGACAACATGTCACTGATGCGGCCCGTCGAATGAGAATTCCTCCTGTTGTGTTTGCTAACACCCCTGTTTGCTCTGCAGGACACTGTCAGAAAGGCTTGGTTTCCGATTGCCGCCTGGGTGCAAGTGATGGGGGATAAGGCTGTGGCTGCTGTCGATGGATAGGAGAAGTGTGGACTGCCAGTAAAGTTGCACTTTTGGAATTGCATCGAAGGCCTCATCCCACCAGATCACGAGGAGGTTACGCAGTATATGGGCTCCAGCAATGTGTCACTGCCAATGATTACAAAAAAGGCAAAGCAACTGAAGGCTGCACATCTGTCGGAACATCAGCTCTGCCTCCCTGACAACGACCTGGTTGACCCGAGTCGCAAAACGCTTGCAGAACGGGCCCTCCGTGAACAGAGTCTCTTGTCGAAGACCCACGTCACCTTGAAGACGTACAATTGGAAGTGGTTTGAGCAGAAGTGCTGGCCCCCTTGGAAGTATGTTGTCACTGCTACAATCTGGAGTGACCCCACGTATGCTCCCCTCCGTGATGCCCTTAAACGTCCCCTTGTGAACCCTGAGGTCAAGATAACTGCTGATGTCAACTTCATCACCGTGAACATTGGGTCTAAGGCCCCAGAGGCGGGGGTGATTGACTGCAAGTCCCTGGATGGGATCATGCATATCAATGGGATGGCATCTGGTACTCCGCTGCACTGTACGGTGGCCAACATGCCGTATTGCCTCATCAGTGTCGAAGTTCCAAAGGGACATATGGAAGGCATCCATTCCGTTGTCAGCCGCAATTTGGTGTCTGGGATGCTTGTTCTCATCGTTGGCTCCGCTTGTGACGTCTTGGGAGTGCTGGATGGTCTCCGAAAGTTGCACGACAACGAGGGGTTGACAAACATTTGCGTGGCCTGATCTATTCTGGGATCTCTCACACAGCAGTACTCGATGGGATTCACTGAGCTATGGATTGTTTCAAAAAATCCGCCGCCCAAGAAGGTATCACTGTCAGCTGTTGCTACCTGCTGCCTGCTACCACAGTCACGTTGTGTGCACCGTTAAATCCTAAAGTTTGTCTAGCACTAGACACGTATGAGGCAGAATGCGTCCCGAGAAGGGTAAATTGTGGTAAGCTGTCTGAAACCAGACGACATGGGCCAGTCCAGCTGCAGCAGTAGGGGTCTCAGACTCACTGTTCCCTTATACAGGTGCCTCGCTATTTTGCCTTTTCTCGTGGCCCTATGGTGAACAAGCTGTGTACGGAGGTTGTTGGGTTTGTCATGCACCACCTGGTGGTTGCAGTACCCTCAGAAGCAAGTACCCTGTGTTTCTTGGTTATTAGTGGTTTTGCACAGCTGGCCTGCAGTCTGGCAGTGCGCATGCCGGTACCCATGAGTGTGGTTTTGGGTTTGCCCACGGAGCACGACTCTATTGCATACGTTGGTGCCCTCGTATGAAGCAATTTACGCATTGCTGATTGGCTGAGCTCTATCCCCTGGAATACAGTGTTTGAAAATTTCGCGGAGGGTTGCCCTGTGGACTGCAGCTGTGCGCCTGAGAAGGCCGAGGGAGAGCAGGAGTCTGAGGAGGAAGTCGAAGAGGTGGGCGCCACCCCAGAGAACGCTGTGTATGGTACACCGAAGCAGTCACAGGGCCCTGGCAAAAAAGGTCGTCGCACACGCAAAGGAGACGAGAACAAAGCCTCCTCATCCCGGTCAAAAGGCAAAGGCAACAAAAAAGCCGAGGCATCACCTCCTGATGAATCTGCAGCCGCGGGAACGTATTCTCAGTCGTCTGCTTCCAAGAAGGCCAAGATTGGGTTTCAGGCATGGAAGGACCGATTCAATGGCTTCAAAAAGAATTAAACATGCTCTGCTGTAGTTGCTGTTGGTTGCACACTGTTGTTGTAAGCCTGCTCAGTGACCACGATATCTATTCATAACATATAAACACTGTGGCACCCTGTTGGCGTGCGAGTCTGCTCTGTGGGACCCAGTGGTCCGTTTTGACAGTTTTCCCTTCACCAACACGAGACCGACAGTCCTTTGTCACTTTTTTATGTCATTTGGTTGCGGACCACAGTTCCTTTTGTGGAATACAGTAATTTTTCACCAGGTTACGCGTTGTGTGTCCGGAACCTGACAACTATTTGCGATTTTTGTCCCTGTGTAGCAGGTTTTGGTGAGATCTGTCTGTTTCCAAACAAACTTTAGTGTTTCGCTGTTTGCAGAACAAATTTTGATGAAAATGGTATGCGTCGACGAGTAGTGCCTCCGCTGGTGTAGTGATATTGAAGCGTGCATAGACACACATACATTCTGTGGGGTTCCTCCTCAGACATTGACTGTTTTTCCCATATTTCACCGGGTCCAGCCTCAAGTTGGTGTTGTGCGCAAAGTGCCAAAAACGTATATGGGGGTAGTCAAAAACGAGCGGAAACAAACCTGCGCTGCTTGTTGCTAAAATTTCACCCCTGTAGAACGCGTTTTTGATGACCACCATCTGCGACATTTTTGTCGGGGGTCCGTTTGGGGGGGGGGGGGGGTCTAGGTGACTGGGCGTTGGACGGCAACTAGGTCAAGAAGCACGGGTACCGGACATAGCGCCTCTGCCGGACCTGCTAGAACAAGCCCTTCCCACCAGAGCCAACCCACGCCGGCTTCCCCGGTGTGCGCCATGCTAACCCTAGTACGTGGTTTCTTGCCGCACGAGCATGCACTAAGCGGAGGGCCCCAACGGGGGACGGAGGCCCTGAAGCAGGCCGTGGTGGTGTTAGGTGAAGCCTAGAAGAGCAGTGCCCCAAAGACCTTGGGTTCCGGAGCCGCCGCCACGCCCACTCCACAAGAAGCCTCCGCCACACTCCCGAACATAAGAGGGAGCCGCAAAAATGCATAGGAGGCCAACTGACGCAAGTTACGGAGGTGCTCTTGGCCAATAGACTCCTGCTCAACCCTAGGCACACCCCAGCATCCCCACGCCATAGCCGGGTGTGTATCCAAGGAAGGAGGTACCTTATCGCGGATTACCCGACAAGGTGGCAGGTCTTTCAAGGGTATTTGCAACTCCTCCCCCAAGCCCCCCCCCCTTGCTGGATGCTTGGAGACTAAGTGCAACCCCGGCACTTGCACCCGGTGCAGGCTGGAAAGGCATGCCGCCTAGATGTGCCCGTTCCGGACAACGATATATGCATCGACAAAACTCGGCACCGCCATCTTGATGAGAACGACCAGCACACCTTGTGCCCGATCATGCGGGAACCCCGGAGATGCCGCCAAGTGTGTGCGTGGCCGGGTGCGGGTCATGGGATTGCACCGGGCATTCCCCCAAGCAGCGGGCCATTTTAGGACCGCCGCCACAGGGCAAGCACTATGTGCTTAGCTGTACGTTGCGGTGTGCCGCGTGCTTCGCCAGCACCGTCATGGTGGGCTGGTTGCGCATGAGGCGGGCTATGAGTAGCCGTTGCTGGTGACTGGTGAACCCACGGAGGTCCACTGCCCACTACCCCCAGGCAATGAGGCAGCGTATTGCAGGAGGTCCACTGCCCACTGCCCCCAAACAGTGAGGCAGTGTATTGCAGGAGGTCCACTGCCCACTGCCCCCAGGCATTGAGGCAGTGTATTGCAAGAAGTCCACTGCCCACTACCCCAGGCAGTGAGGCAGTGTATTGCAGAAAGTCCGCTGCCCATTGCCCCCAGGCAGTGAGGCAGTGTATTGCAGGAGGTCCACGGCCCACTGCCCCGAGGCAGTGAGGCAGTGTATTGAAGGAGGTCCACTGCCCACTGCCCCCAGGCAGTGGGGCAGTGTATTGCACGAGGTCCACTGCCCACTACCCCCCGGCAGTGAGGCAGTGTATTGCAGGAGGTCCACTGCCCACTGCCTCAGGCAGTGAGGCAAGGTATTGCAGGAGGTCCACTGCCCAGTGCCCCCAGGCAGTGGGGCAGTGTATTGCAGGAGGTCCACTGCCCACTGCCCCCAGGCAGTGAAGCAGTGTATTGCACGAGGTCCACGGCCCACTGCCCCCAGGCAGTGAGGCAGTGTATTGCAGGAGTTGCACTGCCCAGTGCCCCCAGGCAGTGGGGCAGTGTATTGCAGGAGGTTCACTGCCCACTGCGCCCAAGCATTGAGGCAATGTATCAAAGGAGGTCCACTGCCCAGTGCCCCCAGGCAGTGAGGGAGTGTATTGCAGGGGGTGCACTGCCCACTGCCCCCAGGCATTGAGGCAGTTTTATTGCAGGAGGTCAACTGCCCACTGCCCCTAGGCAGTGAGGCAGTGTATTGCAGGAGGTCCACTGCCCACTGCCCCTAGGCAGTGAGGCAGTCTATTGCAGGAGGTCCACTGCCCACTGCCCCCAGGCAGTGAGGCAGTGTATTGCAGGAGGTCCACTGCCCACTGCCCTAGGCAGTGAGGCAGTGTAATGTAGGAGGCCCACTGCCCACTGCCCCCCAGGCAGTGGGGCCGTGTATTGCAGGAGATCCACTGGCCCCTGCCCCCAGACAGTGGGGCAACGTATTGCAGGAGTTGCACTGCCCACTGCCCCCAGGTAGTGAGGCAGTGTAATGCAGGAGTTCCACTGCTCACTGCCCCCGGGCAGTGACGCAGTGTATTGCAGGAGGTCCACTGCCCACTGCCCCCAGGCAGTGAGGCAGTGTATTGCAGGAGGTCCACTGCCCACTGCCCCCAAGCAGTGAGGCAGTGTATTGCAGGAGGTCCACTGCCCGCTGCCCCAAGGCAGTGGGGCAGTGTATTGCAGGAGGTCCACTGCCCACTGCCCCCAGGCAGTGAGGCAGTGTATTGCAGGAGGTTCAGTGCCCACTGCCCCCAGCCAGTGGGGCGGTGCATTGCAGGAAGTCCACTGCCCACTGCTGGTGACCTGGCACCAGTCTAAAAACCCTCAGGATGGTAGCTGTAGGACGGATAGCCTACACGCACTGCCACGCTCGAAACCAGTCGTGAATCGTCGTGATAGTCGTGCCACCACGTGACTCAGCTCTGCCATCGTGGCCCCCTCTCCGCTCAACTCCACCCGTATTGTGCACTCTCTCTCTCCCTCTTCATCCCGTGTCTCCAAGGGCTCAGTGCCGCACCTCAAGTGCGTCCCTCCCCCTTGCTAGCCGTTTCCTGCTCACAGTGGGCACGTCATTCTAAGTTCGGCTCTGGCAAGACGTCGACCTCGCCGTGGCAATCTTCCAGGCCGCTACGCGGGGAGCCGCGACGGGGACTGCATTCGACGTATCCGCCGCTCAAGCGTGACGCCTTGTGCAGGGGTATCATCAGTCGTCCGATTCGTCGTCCCACCGTGGGGCCCCTCTCCCCCGTGCGCTACTAGGGTTGCAGCACCACGCGCCACCGCGGTGCTCCCCTCGCACCCCCGCCCTATGTTTCCTGGGACCCCCGCTCGCCGACCCGGTCCGCCAGGCGGCCCCATGTTACTCCGCGCCATCGCGCCATGCTCTTTGTTTCGTCACACTATGGCCACGCTCGTGGTACCCCTTGTTTCTCTCGTGCGCGCCCCATCCAATTGGGGCTGCCTATGATGTCAGTGCACCTCCGTTTACCAACACCTCGATCTGCTCCCCCCCCCGACACATTGCGGCCACAGGCCACCCGCTCTTTTCTTGCCACAGCCTACCATGTCAGACCGCTCAACACCGTCCCAGGACACCCCCTCTCCCGCCCCCGACACCGGTCGAGGCGGCGCCATTCGTCGGGGGCCGTTCCCCATGTTTCTGATGGACATCGCCCAGTCCGAAGATGCTGACCGTCTCCTGCGAGAGCTGGACATGCTGAAGGATGACGCACTGGAAGCAGCAGATACAGCTATCCAGGCCACCGACCCCGCCCTGGCTGACTTGTGTGATGCCCTGCGATGGACGGCTGCCAACGGCGACATCCAGGCTATTACAGCTGTGACGGGGGTGTGGACGCCGCGGGGGCTCCTGCTCACAGCCACCGTAACAGTCGCCGCAGGCCCGTCCGACACGAAGGTCATCGAACACGTCCCCCTGTCGCTGGTACAAGGAGGCCCACTGCTGGAGTATGTCTCCAAGGACCCTGAGGCCCTCGCAGCGGCACTCATCACGCGGTGGAGCCCAAGCCATGCTCCAATCTCAGCGTCACGCCTCCGCAGCCAAGTCTTCAAGGGCCTGTACAAAGCCCGCGAACAGCCGCCACCCGTCGACACTGCCGTCCCTCCAGACATCCAAAGCCAGAAGGTCTCCCACAAGATCCACAAACCCATCAGCCAGTTCCTTGCCCCCCACCTCAGACCGTCATGGGACCGCCTCCGCACCCGAGAGGTGGTTGCGGCCTTTTGGGCGCTGCCCAACGACGTGCATGCGGTCCTGCAAGCAGCCCATATCCCGACGGCAGACCTCGTCCCGCTGAAGTTCGGACTCCTGGCGTGGGCCTCCTCAGTCTGCCTCACAGGGCAGTACACGCCAGCCCCGGTTCCCACGCCCCCCGCCCTCGCCAACAAGGGCATGTGAACCCCCGAGCAGCTGCGGCCGCTGCTCGAGTGCTCGGTCCTGCCGATCCGCAGCGTGGAGCTGCTGCATCAGATCGAGCAGGCTGATGAGCACTCCTGGGCCACAGCCCCCACTTTCGCCCTGCTGCAGGCCGGCATCGCCGACACCGCCAACCCGCCCCCGCTCACACCGCCCAGCCACGCGCCTTACCTCACCAAAGGGCAAGCAGCGACCAGCCCCGCCGGCACTTTGTTCGCCACGACGGCGTTCACCCCAGCGTCAGCCCCGTACAAGGCCCAAGGCAAGCCCACCCCTTCGGGGTCCGAACCATCGCCTTCATCACTGTTGCCCGAACAGACAAGGCTTTCTTTCAATCTCCCAGAGCCTGCCTCCCAGGTACCACCGGCTGCCGCTGACCCCACGCCTCCGGAGTCACCGGCCCCGGCCGTCGGGTCAGCCCCCCCCAGTCCCTCCGAAGTGGGGGAGCCTTTCGTCCCTGACCTGGATGTCACGGCCTACTCCACCGACTACGCTCAATTGCATGACGAGTACGAGGCCCAACAGCGGGAGCTGGCCGTGGCACGGAGCGACCTGGAGTCCCTCACGCGGGATCTGGACATGGTGCGCACCGAACGAGATAATGCCTAGCAGCAGGCCCAGCGTTGCGCCGCGGCACAGCGGCAGGCCGAAGCCGTTCGGCTCAACAGCTTCATCAGGTCGGTTCCCCCCCTCCTTTCCATCGCCACCAGACTCAACGGCCTCCAGTCCACGCCGCCAACGTTCGCCAACGCCGTGCGCAGTACCGTTCCGGCTTCATTCGAGCTGCCTCCCCCCGGCTCTCAGCACTTCCTGGTCCTCGTGCCGGTCATACTCGCCGCAGCAGTTCTCACCTCGCCCCAGGCACCCAACCTCGGGGAGTTGGCCGACGTCCTCCGTAGGGCTATGGCCGCGCCAAGCACCGTGCCGGTCCCGGAGACCCCTGCGCGTGCACCCGAATTGTCGTTCGCTGTCCCGGACCCGATCCCTAAGCCGAGGGCGGTCTCTGCCTTTCGGGCACCGGGCGCAACTGCCCAGCCGCCGCCGTCTATGCCGTCGCCTGCTGATGCCGCCCTGACCTCCCTGCTGGAGTGGATCCCGGAGATCCCCAAGGGCTGTGAGGACGAGGTTGCGCACGCGCTCCACCTCCAGCTCTTCCGCCAGTACGGCGCGAACGTCCACACCCTCCCGCAGTCGCCGATTCGGGAACAGTGGGCCTGGGTCCGCAGCCACGCGCCCAGCCTGCCCGGCATCGCGGAGGTCCTGCGCTCCTTCCTCTCCAACCCCCCTGCAGTCCAACGGGTTTCTGACAGCCCAGCCACCTCCCCAGCAGAAGCTGCAGCCGCCAACCAGGCACAGGGCGCAGCGAAAAAGAAGGGGTATACGCCCCAAAAAAATGATCCGCAGGTTTTCTCGAAAGCCCTGTGGGTCGGCTGGCAAGAAGTCGACGATCCGCCGTCCGGTGAAGTTGATGCAGGACCCCTCGGTGGTATCCTTAGGGATAAATTTGGTGCAGGCCTTTCCTCCATTACTGAAGAACAATTGAACCATACATCCAAGTTCACGATTGTCGGAATCCGACCAGCAGAGTACGAGCGAGGCATGCGACTGACCAGGCAGCACACGGCTCGTGGCTGGCGAGTGACATGGGCCGAATCGAAGAAGCAACCGTTCACGCCCTGGGTGCCTGACCCTGACCGAGACCATCCGCCCCGGAAGACTCATCGGGGAAGCCGCGGGAAGCAGCGCCGTCCACGGGACCCTGACGATCAGGTGGACCTTACGGCAACGTCAGGATCGGACGGAGAACCAGACTCCAAATATCAGCGCAGGTACAGCCCCCGCCGCTCGGACCGGTCCCCGTCCTGCCGCCGCAGCCCAGGCCATCGCCGCGACAGCCCGCCGCCGAGGCGTCGTAGCGCGTACCGCGATGAACCCCAAGCGCATTCCAGCCGCCACGACCACCATGCAGCAGCCCCCCTCCAGCCCTACCCGTACTCGGGGGACCCCCACGACCCCCGGGTGGCCATGGCCCACAACCCCTACGCTCCCCCGCCCTGGAGCCCCCCAGCCGACCCCCACCGCTACCAGCCGTACTTCGGTCGGCATCCGAGAGACCGGTAACCCGGGACATGGCGGGGCGCAACGAGGACATCCCTGACGCTGTGTCTCAGCTCCGCCACTCCCACCTCGACGGCGTCCCCCACGTCCGGGACCTGCACCTGGGCGCATACACTCCCAGCCCCCCCCCCAGAGAGTGGGGCCTGGTACCGGTGCCGGCCCCAGGCACTGCCCAGTTCATCACGCCCCCCTACGCCCTCGAAATGTGCCTGCACCTGCCGGTGGGTGTGCACTACTACCGGGCGTGCAGCGGGGCAGACCCCTGGCCCCGTGACGTTCTGTCGTTAGTGGGCGCCGTGCACTGTGTGCAGGTGGCGGGCTCCCATCAGCTGCAGCTCTGCCGCAAGGGCCTGCCACCCACCTCTTTCATCTTGCCCGAGCACCACCACGTGGTCCTCCCACAATCCCTACACAGCCGTGTCTCCATCACAGCCACAGGCCTCACCCGGGCCAGTGTCTTGGCGATAGCGGCCACGTACCACCACCGGCACCTCCGCAAGTGGGTGCGAGGCCTGCCTCGCGCCCTCCCCGCAGCCGTGGACCGCAAGCTAACCCAGCACTCCACCGCCGCCGGCTCCTGCCCTGGTCCCCCCCTCACCGGCCACGTGTCACCCCGCCCGGACGTGATGACCGTCAACGTGCAGATGTCCCTGCGACCTAAGCTCCGCGCCTTGGACGTCCTGGTGCGCGAGTGCCAGTACCCGCTAGCCCTGCATGTTCAAGAAGCGGGACCCCTGATCATCCAACGGGTGCACCCCCTGTACCACACCATCCAGGCACCAGCAAGAGTGGCTGGGGGATGTGCCACTCTCCTCTACAGGACCCCGGACCTAGTCGTGACCAGCCACAGCGCCCACCCGTCGGGACGAGCCCTCGTCACACACTTCACCATGGCGGGCGTGACCCACTGCCACGCCAACGTGTATCTCCCCGCCGACGGGAACCTCGACACCCTCCAAGAAATCCTGGATTGGGTATACCCGTACCTCCTCCTCACCCCGGCTAGAGTGGTTGTCCTGACAGGAGACCTGAACGCCAATTGCCGCTGGGTCTCACACCTCCCTGTCTCCCCTGCCTCCCTCTGTGACCTCGTCCTCCCCACGCTCACGCGCCTTGGGATGCGCCGTCTGCGCCCCCTTGCGGAGGCCCCCACGTGGGTGAGCCCGCAAGGTTTCGCCGGTGCCCTGGACCACATCTTCCTCCGCGCCCCTTCGGAAGCAGCCCACACCACGGAGGTGCGCTCCGACTCCAGTTTCCCATCTGACCACCTACCCGTGACTGCCACCCTCCATGACCTCCCGCCAGCGCCCCAATTGGTGTGCCCTTCGAAAAAGGGCTGCTTCCCCATCCCGCGGGAGCCCCTCGCCAGCCAGCTCCGCACCCTCAACGACACATTTCGGGCCGAACTCACTACGCCGCCCCCAGGCGCGCCCCACGCGCAGCCACGCTATACCGAGGTGACCTCGGCGCTATACGCCGCAGCTACGGCTGCCTACGGGCCCCCCGTCCCCAGCCAGCCGGTGCCATCAACGATACGTGTCCACGTCACCAACCTTCAACGCTACACCCTCGCTTACCCGGATTGGGCATCCCAATCGTCGCACCTCGTGGAGGTCGCCCGCCTCAAAGAACGCATCCGAGCGGCCTGGGACGTTCTCCTTCTGGAGAAGGATGTGGGGCTGGCGCCCCTACCCGCTGCCCCTGGCCAGCCCACCAAAGTGGACTACCGCCGCACCTTAGGGGCGCGCTATGTACCCCCGGCGGATCCGGTCTACGTGGTAGGCGTCCCGGTGCCTCTCCATCAACAAGCCGCCGTTGCGTTGGACCAGCTGCGCCAAAGGCACCTTGCCCCTCTTGAGGCACTCTCACTCGCGCGCGTCCGGACCATCACGGGATGGGAGGGCAGGCCGCTCGGCCCGCCACCCAACGCCACCATCGCAAACCTGCGAGCCATCATCCGCCGGGCGGCGGCCACTGTGCCGTACCACGATTTACTGGAGTACCGGCTGTTCGGACAATTGGAGGATGCCCAATTTGCGACGATCGTGGACCTGATCAACAGTATTCTCCGTGGGGTACCGGTGCCCCAGGCGCACTCTGCAGATTTCATCAACCTTCCGAAAAAGACGCCACACGGCCCCATTGCAAACGGCAGGCCGCTGACCAATCTGGCCACGATATGGAAACTCACGGCCGCCCTCATCAAAGACCACTACCAGCCCCGCCTGGTTCAGGGCGGCATCCTGCCGCCCTACCAGTTCGGGATGTCCCCGCACTGCTCCTCCGTGGAGCTACTCCGCGTCCTACACGATGTATGGTGGGACCGCTGGCGCAGGCACCTCGAAGCGTGGGTCCTGTCGGACGATGTCCGCCACGCGTATGGCTCCATCAACCACACCACCGAGTACGCCGTCCTAACCGCCGCAGGGATCTCCCCAGCCGACGCCGCGACCCTTCAGCACCATGACCGCGCCCTTGAGGTGCACATGGGGGGGGCTGACGGTCGCTCTCCGTCCTCCACCCGGCTGGGGGCCGGCACGGGGCAAGGGTGCCCCGTGTCCGGCATGAAGTACTGCATATATGGCGAAGTTCTCGGACACGAGGCCTGCCGTTCCGTCCCCCCCGCCAACACCCCCGTGGGCCCGCTGAACCGGGTTCTCCTGATGGATGATACCCAGTGGTTGCCCGGCGACCGTTGCCGCTTGCCCGCCCTCGCCGACGGCATTGAGAGGGCAGGCCGCCTCACCAACCTCCACTCTGACCCGACCAAAATAGTCTTGATCGGCACCGACATGCGCGATGGTCAGGTCCATTTCCTCAACGACACGGTATACCTCAATGGTCACCCCGTGCGCTGTGCCACAAGCCAGGACTACGTCCGCGTCCTTGGCCGCCATGCCCTTCCCCACCTCTTCCATCCCGTCGACTCCAGGCGCCTGTTCTCGGGCACCCGCGCTGCGTGCCGGGCGCTCCGCGCCCCGCGACTCCCCGCCCACTACCCCCTCGCCATGTATACCGCCAAGTGTCATGGGACGGTCAACTGGTTTACCAGTGTCCGCCCCCCCTCCTACGGGGCCCTGCGCGTGCTGGACGCCATGACCGCCTCGGCCATGCGCGCCACCGCTGGATGGGCCCTCTCCGCCTCTGCCCACTTCCTCCGCGAGGTCCCCGAAGGGGGAGTCGGTATCCCCCCGGCGCCGGTCGTTGGGTTTGCTAACTTCTTCGGCGTCTACATCCGGCACCTGAACCACCCCAACCCCCTGGTCTGCCGGTCCACGCGCCATGGGCTCCTGACTGCCCTCTGGCGGTTCCATCCTTCCCAGCCCTGCCTCACCCCAGAGCTCGGGCTCCGGTGCACTGCACACCCCACGGACCACGATATGTTTGTCGCCCTGTGCCACCGGTGCGACATCGCCATCCACTTGCCCCCTGACGACCATCTGCCACACCACACCCCCCATGTGCTGGCCCTGTCGTCCCCCGGACTCGAGGTCGAGGACACCCATGCGTGGATGCTTGCAGGCCATCGCAGTACAGAGGACGCGCGACGGAAGGGGTGGCCCCGGGCTTCGCCCCGCCCCACTCCGCCGGTCGGCACCGCCCCCCCGGTTAGGCGATGCCAAGCGGTGACTGCGACAGTCCCCACGTTCTCCTGGCTCCCTGAGAACTATGGGATCCTCCACGACGCGTCATGGTGCCCGAAAACCCGGCGCTGCGGCGGGGCAGTGGCGGTGTTCTGCCCCGTCACCCTCCGGTACCAGGTGTACCCCGTCCCCATCCCCTTGAGGCGGGACAACGCCTACACGGCGGAGCTGTACACGGCATGGGTGGCCCTCACCGCCAGGGGGCCTTCAGCCGACCCTGCCTTCGGCTTCCGATCCGGTGCGTGGCACTTTGCGGACTGCAAAGGGTACATCACAGCCCAGGAAGGACGCCGCGAGCCGGAGGACTCGCTACAAGGAGATCTCATAAGAACGTGTCGCGACATGGCCCACGGTCACGCCCCTCCCCGTCACCTCTATTCCCATATCGCCGGCACCCGGCTCGATGCCCTGCTGGACCAGGTGGACGAGGCGGCAGGGCGAGCTGCGGACACCTGCCCAGACGCCGTAGGATGGCTCGGCCCCCTACAGCAACCCCGCGTCTGCTTCTCCCACGCGGACTTCCAGGTCCACGACGCCGTGCCCCTCGCGCGCCGCGCCTTGCTCGCCTCCCACCACGCCTACTCTGCGTCCCCCCCGCCTCAGCGCCACCCCGCCCTCAACGAGTACGCCAACGTCGTCAGCCACGGCCTCATGACATGGGGGGACCACCTCACGGTCACCGGCATCCGCCTCTCCCTGTCCCCCCCGAGGGACACGCCCTGCTCCCTCTGCAACATGCCCGCCTCCGGGGACCACATTCTCTCATGCCCACTAGCCCCTCTCAACCGCCCACTACCATCGGTGGCTTGCGGCCCGACTCTCTCAGAGGTGCCATGCCTGGCGCCACTGTACGCCCACTGCTTGGGGCACCCTCGTCCTTTGGGGGGACGAGCCGTTCATACTGGCTGTGGATGGCTCCCCGGCCCACCACACCATCGCAACCTACACTATTGGTCGTCTCGGAGCCATCTCCACGCCACACAGGGATGCCCTGCTGCACAGAGGTCTGCGTCCTGCGCGTCTCCGTCGCCTGCTCTGCGACGTCGTTCTCACTACCGTCCTCCTACATAAGCGGCACGCGGTGCCCGTCCTACCTCTTGCCGACCACTTCTCCCCACTGCCGCGGGTCCCCGTGAACCAGTCCCTCGCCAACAACCCACCGCCAGAGTGGTATCACGTTGCCAACTGGGCCCCAACGCCCGGTTCGGGCAGGTGGCCGGCCTGGGACGTCCTCCTAGGACTCTGGCTATCAGGGGACCTCCTCCTGGCCCCTAAGGTGAAGTCCGCCATCTCCACCCGGAACAAGCGCAGTCCGTACCGCGTCCTGTATGTGTACATCGAGAAGAACCAGATGCCGCCGGCCGTGCGGCAGGAGATTGAGCTGAAAGCCCATGACGTGATCATCTTGGACAGTCTCGGACGGCACGGGCTTGCCCCCCATCTCCCGGATCGACGCCGCCTCTTGGCCATCCATAACGGTGGCAATGGACGGAGCCTTGAGGCCGGCCTCTGTGGAGATGTGATCCCCTCGTGGTGTGCCGCACTACATTCGGCGTTCTCGGCCATCCTCACTGCGGCTTCCCAAGGACCCCGCACGGTCTTCAAGGACATGCAGGTGGCCCTGGGACGGCCCGCCCCGTGGCCTGGTCCCCGCCCGTGACCCGTCCTCGACCTCGCGCGCCCGGACCGCTCCGGTGCAGCGCGCAGTCGTGCCGGACCGCACTCCTTGTCTGGCGGCGTTCTAAGTCGGGGGTGATGCCCCGGGAGACCCACATCTTCCGTGCCCGTTGATCTTGGAACGCTGACTCGGGTGGATCCAGGACAGTTCGGAGCGGTTGGTGGCCGGGACCGGAGAGCAGATCGGACCGTAGCGTTGTCGTACACCGACGTTGTGACCCAGACGGCCTGCTGGGAGGAGCGTTCTAAGGTGTGCGACGAGATTCGTCTTACTCTAGCGGAGGTAAGACGGAGGACTCCCTCGGCAGAGCCTGCGTGGGGCCCCCGAGGGACGAGGCCAAGGCTCACCGTACTTGGGACCGCGGCAGGCGCTCCTCCTCCTCCTCCTCCTCCTCCCCACTGCCCCCAAGCAGTGGGGCAGTGTATTGCAGGAGTTGCACTGCCCACTGCCCCCGGGCAGTGACGCAGTGTATTACAGGAGGTCCACTGCCCACTGCCCCCAGGCAATGAGGCAGTGTATTGCAGGAGGTCCACTGCCCACTGCCCCCAGGCAGTGACGCAGTGTATTGCAGGAGGTCCACTGCCCACTGCCCCCGGGCAGTGACGCAGTGCATTGCAGGAGGTCCACCGCCCACTGCCCCGAGGCAGTGAGGCAGTGTGTTGCAGGAGGTCCACTGCCCAGTGCCCCCAGGCAGTGACGCAGTGTATTGCAGGAGGTCCACTGCCCACTGCCCCCAGGCAGTGAGGCAGTGTATTGCAGGAGGTCCACTGCCCACTGCCCCCAGCCAGTGGGGCAGTGTCTTGCACGAGGTCCAGTGCCTAGTGCCCCCAGGCAGTGAGGCAGTGTATTACAGGAGGTCCACTGCCCACTGCCCCCAGGCAGTGAGGCAGTGTATTGCAGGAGTTGCACTGCACAGTGCCCCCAGGCAGTGGGGCAGTGTATTGCAGGAGGTTCACTGCCCACTGCCCCCAAGCATTGAGGCAATGTATTAAAGGAGGTCCACTGCCCATTGCCCCCAGGCAGTGAGGCAGTGTATTGCAGGGGGTGCACTGCCCACTGCCCCCACGCATTGAGGCAATGTATTGCAGGAGGTCCACTGCCCACTGCCCCTAGGCAGTGAGGCAGTCTATTGCAGGAGGTCCACTGCCCACTGCCCCCAGGCAGTGAGGCAGTGTATTGCAGGAGGTCCACTGCCCACTGCCCCTAGGCAGTGAGGCGGTGTATTGCAGGAGGTCCACTGCCCACTGCCCCCAGGCAGTGAGGCAGTGTAATGTAGGAGGCCCACTGCCCACTGCCCCCAGGCAGTGGGGCCGTGTATTGCAGGAGATCCACTGGCCCCTGCCCCCAGGCAGTGGGGCAGTGTATTGCAGGAAGTCCACTGCCCGCTGCCCCCAGGCAGTGGGGCAGTGTATTGCAGGAGTTGCACTGCCCACTGCCCCCAGGTAGTGAGGCAGTTTAATGCAGGAGTTCCACTGCCCACTGCCCCCGGGCAGTGACGCAGTGTATTGCAAGAGGTCCACTGCCCACTGCCCCCAGGCAGTGAGGCAGTGTATTGCAGGAGGTCCACTGCCCACTGCCCCTAGGCAGTGACGCAGTGTATTGCAGGAGGTCCACTGCCCACTGCGCCCAGGCAGTGAGGCAATGTATTGCAAGAGTTCCACTGCCCACTGCCCCAAGGCAGTGGGGCAGTGTATTGCAGGAGGTCCACCGCCCACTGCCCCAAGGCAGTGAGGCAGTGTATTGCAGGAGGTCCAGTGCCCACTGCCCCCAGCCAGTGGGGCAGTGTATTGCAGGAGGTCCACTGCCCACTACCCCTAGTCATTGAGGCAGTGTATTGCAGGAGGTCCACTGCCCACTGCCCCCAGCCGGTGGGGCAGTGTCTTGCAGGAGGTCCACTGCCCAGTGCCCCCAGGCAGTGAGGCAGTGTATTGCAGGAGGTCCACTGCCTACTGCCCCCAGGCAGTGGGGCAGTGTATGGCAGGAGGTCCACTGCCCACTGCCCCCAGCCAGTGGGTCAGCGTATTGCAGGAAGTCCACTGCCCACTGCCCCCAGGCAGTGGGGCAGTGTATTGCAGGATTTGCACTGCCCACTGCCCCCGGGCAGTGACGCAGTGTATTGCAGGAGGTCCACTGCCCACTGCCCCCACGCAGTGAGGCAGTGTATTGCAGGAGGTCCACTGCCCACTGCCCCCAAGCAGTGAGGCAATGTATTGCAAGAGTTCCACTGCCCACTGCCCCCAGGCAGTGACGCAGTGTATTGCAGGAGGTCCACTGCCCACTGCCCCAGGGGAGTAACGCAGTGTATTGCAGGAGGTCCACTGCCCACTGCCCCGAGGCAGTGAGGCAGTGTATTGCAGGAGGTCCACTGCCCACTGCCCCCAGGCAGTGACGCAGTGTATTGCAGGAGGTCCACTGCCCACTACCCCGAGGCACTGAGGCAGTGTATTGCAGGAGGTCCACTGCCCACTGCCCCCAAGCAGTGAGGCAGTGTATTGCACGAGGTCCACTGCCCACTGCCCCCAAGCAGTGAGGCAGTGTATGGGCGGAAGTCCACTCCCCACTGCCCCCAGGCAGTGGGGCAGTGTATTTAAGGAGGTCCACTGCACACTGCGCCCAGGCAGTGAAGCAGTGTATTGCAGGAGGTCCACAGCCCACTGCCCCAGGCAGTGAGGCAGTGTATTGCAGGAGGTCCACCACCCACTGCCCCAAGGCAGTGGGGCAGTGTATTGCACGAGGTCCATTGCCCACTGCCCCCAGGCAGTGAGGCAATGTATTGCAGGAGGTCCACTGCCCACTGCCCCAGGCAGTGAGGCAGTGTATTGCAGGAGGTCCACTGCCCACTGCCCCCCCGCAGTGAGGCAGTGTATTGCAGGAGGTCCACTGCCCACTGCCCCCAAGCAGTGGGGCAGTGTATTGCAGGAGGTGCACTGCCCACTGCCCCTAGGCAGTGGGGCAGTGTATTGCAGGAGGTCCACTGCACACTGCCCCTAGGCAGTGAAGCAGTGTATTGCAGGAGGTCCACTGCCCACTGCCCCAGGCAGTGAGGCAGTGTATTGCAGGAGGTCCACTACCCACTGCCCCCAGGCAGTGGGGCAGTGTATTGCACGAGGTCCACTGCCCACTGCCCCCAGGCAGTGAGGCAGTGAATAGCAGGAGGTCCACTGCCCACTGCCCCCAGGCAGTGAGGCAGTGCATTGCAGGAGGTCCACTGCCCACTGCCCCCACGCAGTGAGGCAGTGTATGGGCGGAGGTCCACTCCCCACTGCCCCCAGGCAGTGGGGCAGTGTATTTAAGGAGGTCCACTGCACACTGCCCCCAGGCAGTGAAGCGGTGTATTGCAGGAGGTCCACTGCCCATTGCCCCAGGCAGTGAGGCAGTGTATTGCAGGAGGTCCACTGCCCACTGCCCCAGGCAGTGAGGCAGTGTATTGCAGGAGGTCCACTCCCCACTGCCCCCAGGCAGTGAGGCAGTGTATTGCAGGAGGTCCACTGCCCACTGCCCCCAAGCAGTGGGGCAGTGTATTGCAGGAGGTCCACTGCCCATTGCCCCTAGGCAGTGGGGCAGTGTATTGCAGGAGGTCCACTGCCCACTGCCCCCAGGCAGTGAAGCAGTGTATTGCAGGAGGTCCACTGCCCACTGCCCCAGGCAGTGAGGCAGTGTATTGCAGGAGGTCCACTACCCACTGCCCCCAGGCAGTGGGGCAGTGTATTGCACGAGGTCCACTGCCCACTGCCCCCAGGCAGTGAGGCAGTGTATCGCAGGAGGTCCACTCCCCACTGCCCCCAGGCAGTGAGGCAGTGTATCGCAGGAGGTCCACTGCCCACTGCCCCCACGTAGTGAGGCAATGTATTGCAGGAGGTCCACTGCCCACTGCCCCCAGGCAGTGAGGCAGTGTATTGCAGGAGGTCCACTGCCCACTGCCCCCAGGCAGTGACGCAGTGTATTGCAGGAGGTCCACTGCCCACTGCGCCCAGGCAGTGAGGCAATGTATTGCAAGAGTTCCACTGCCCACTGCCCCAAGGCAGTGGGGCAGTGTATTGCAGGAGGTCCACTGCCCACTGCCCCAAGGCAGTGAAGCTGTATTGCAGGAGGTCCAATGCCCACTGCCCCCAGCCAGTGGAACAGTGTATTGCAGGAGGTCCACTGCCCACTGCCCCTAGTCATTGAGGCAGTGTATTGCAGGAGGTCCACTGCCCACTGCCCCCAGCCGGTCGGGCAGTGTCTTGCAGGAGGTCCACTGCCCAGTGCCCCCAGGCAGTGAGGCAGTGTATTGCACGAGTTGCACTGCCCACTGCCCCCGGGCAGTGACGCAGTGTATTGCAGGAGGTCCACTGCCCACTGCCCCCAGGCAGTGAGGCAGTGTATTGCAGGAGGTCCACTGCCCACTGCCGCCAAGAAGTGAGGTAATGTATTGCAAGAGTTCCACTGCCCACTGCCCCCAGGCAGTGACGCAGTGTATTGCAGGAGGTCCACTGCCCACTGCCCCCGGGCAGTGACGCAGTGTATTGCAGGAGTTCCACTGCCCACTGCCCCGAGGCAGTGAGGCAGTGTATTGCAGGAGGTCCACTGCCCACTGCCCCCAGGCAGTGACGCAGTGTATTGCACGAGGTCCACTGCCCACTGCCCCCAGCCAGTGGGGCAGTGTCTTGCACGAGGTCCACTGCCTAGTGCCCCCAGGCAGTGAGGTAGTGTATTGCAGGAGGTCCACTGCCCACTGCCTCAAGGCAGTGAGGCAGCGTATTGCAGGAGGCCCACTGCCCACTGCCCCAAGGCAGTGAGGCAGTGTATTGAAGGAGGTCCACTGCCCACTGCCCCCAGGCAGTGGGGCAGTGTATTGCAGGAGGTCCACTGCCCACTACCCCGAGGCAGTGAGGCAGTGTATTGCAGGAGGTCCACTGCCCACTGCCCCTAGGCAGTGAGGCAGTATTGCAGGAGGTCCATTGCCCACTGCCCCCAAGCAGTGAGGCAGTGTATTGCAAGAGGTCCACTGCCCACTGCCCCCAAGCAGTGAGGCAGTGTATGGGCGGAGGTCCACTCCCCACTGCCCCCAGGCAGTGGGGCAGTGTATTGCAGGAGGTCCACTGCACACTGCCCCCAAGCAGTGAAGCACTGTATTGCAGGAGGTCCACAGCCCACTGCCCCAGGCAGTGAGGCAGTGTATTGCAGGAGGCCCACTGCCCACTGCCCCCAGGCAGTGGGGCAGTGTATTGCAGGAGGTCCACTGCCCACTACCCTGAGGCAGTGAGGCAGTGTATTGCAGGAGGTCCACTGCCCACTGCCCCTAGGCAGTGAGGCAGTATTGCAGGAGGTCCATTGCCCACTGCCCCCAAGCAGTGAGGCAGTGTATTGCAGGAGGTCCACTGCCCACTGCCCCCAAGCAGTGAGGCAGTGTATGGGCGGAGGTCCACTCCCCACTGCCCCCAGGCAGTGGGGCAGTGTATTGCAGGAGGTCCACTGCACACTGCCCCCAGGCAGTGAAGCAGTGTACTGCAGGAGGTCCACAGTCCACTGCCCCAGGCAGTGAGGCAGTGTATTGCAGGAGGTCCACTACCCACTGCCCCCAGGCAGTGGGGCAGTGTATTGCAGGAGGTCCACTGCCCACTGCCCCAGGCAGTGAGGCAGTGTATAGCAGGAGGTCCACTGCCCACTGCCCCCAGGCAGTGAGGCAGTGTATTGCAGGAGGTCCACTGCCCACTGCCCCCAAGCAGTGGGGCAGTGTATTGCAGGAGGTCCACTGCCCACTGCCCCTAGGCAGTGGGGCAGTGTATTGCAGGAGGTCCACTGCACACTGCCCCTAGGCAGTGAAGCAGTGTATTGCAGGAGGTCCACTGCCCACTGCCCCAGGCAGTGAGGCAGTGTATTGCAGGAGGTCCACTACCCACTGCCCCCAGGCAGTGGGGCAGTGTATTGCACGAGGTCCACTACCCACTGCCCCCAGGCAGTGAGGCAGTGTATCGCAGGAGGTCCACTGCCCACTGCCCCCAGGCAGCGAGGCAGTGCATTGCAGGAGGTCCACTGCCCACTGCCCCCAGGTAGTGGGGCAGTGTATTGCAGGAGGTCCACTGCCCACTGCCCCCAGGCATTGAGGCAGTGTATTGCAGGAGGTCCACTGCCCACTGCCCCCAGGCAGTGGGGCAGTGTATTGCAGGAGGTCCACTGCACACTGCCCCCAGGCAGTGAAGCAGTGTACTGCAGGAGGTCCACAGCCCACTGCCCCAGGCAGTGAGGCAGTGTATTGCAGGAGGTCCACTACCCACTGCCCCCAGGCAGTGGGGCAGTGTATTGCAGCAGGTCCACTGCCCACTGCCCCCAGGCAGTGAGGCAGTGTATTGCAGGAGGTCCATTGCCCACTGCCCCTAGGCAGTGAGGCAGTATTGCAGGAGGTCCATTGCCCACTGCCCCCAAGCAGTGAGGCAGTGTATTGCAGGAGGTCCACTGCCCACTGCCCCCAGGCAGTGAGGCAGTGTATTGCAGGAGGTCCACTGCCCTCTGCCCCTAGGCAGTGAGGCAGTATTGCAGGAGGTCCATTGCCCACTGCCCCCAAGCAGTGAGGCAGTGTATTGCAGGAGGTCCACTGCCCACTGCCCTCAGCCAGTGGGTCAGTGTATTGCAGGAAGTCCACTGCCCACTGCCCCAGGCAGTGGGGCAGTGTATTGCAGGAGTTGCATTGCCCACCGCCCCCGGGCAGTGACGCAGTGTATTGCAGGAGGTCCACTGCCCACTGCCCCCAGGCAGTGAGGCAGTGTATTGCAGGAGGTCCACTGCCCACTGCCCCCAAGAAGTGAGGTAATGTATTGCAAGAGTTCCACTGCCCACTGCCCCCAGGCAGTGACGCAGTGTATTGCAGGAGGTCCACTGCCCACTGCCCCCGGGCAGTGACGCAGTGTATTGCAGGAGGTCCACTGCCCACTGCCCCGAGGCGGTGAGGCAGTGTATTGCAGGAGGTCCACTGCCCACTGCCCCCAGGCAGTGACGCAGTGTATTGCACGAGGTCCACTGCCCACTGCCCCCAGCCAGTGGGGCAGTGTCTTGCACGAGGTCCACTGCCTAGTGCCCCCAGGCAGTGAGGTAGTGTATTGCAGGAGGTCCACTGCCCACTGCCCCAAGGCAGTGAGGGAGCGTATTGCAGGAGGCCCACTGCCCACTGCCCCAAGGCAGTGAGGCAGTGTATTGAAGGAGGTCCACTGCCCACTGCCCCCGGGCAGTGGGGCAGTGTATTGCAGGAGGTCCGTTGCCCACTGCCCCCAGGCAGTGAGGCAGTGTATTGCAGGAGGTCCACTGCCCACTGCCCCTAGGCAGTGAGGCAGTATTGCAGGAGGTCCATTGCCCACTGCCCCCAAGCAGTGAGGCAGTGTATTGCAGTAGGTCCACTGCCCACTGCCCCCAAGCAGTGAGGCAGTGTATGGGCGGAGGTCCACTCCCCACTGCCCCCAGGCAGTGGGGCAGTGTATTGCAGGAGGTCCACTGCACACTGCCCCCAGGCAGTGAAGCAGTGTATTGCAGGAGGTCCACAGCCCACTGCCCCAGGCAGTGAGGCAGTGTATTGCGGGAGGCCCACTGCCCACTGCCCCCAGGCAGTGGGGCAGTGTATTGCAGGAGGTCCACTGCCCACTACCCCGAGGCAATGAGGCAGTGTATTGCAGGAGGTCCACTGCCCACTGCCCCTAGGCAGTGAGGCAGTATTGCAGGAGGTCCATTGCCCACTGCCCCCAGGCAGTGAGGCAGTGTATTGCAGGAGGTCCACTGCCCACTGCCCCCAAGCACTGACGCACTGTATGGGCGGAGGTCCACTCCCCACTGCCCCCAGGCAGTGGGGCAGTGTATTGCAGGAGGTCCACTGCACACTGCCCCCAGGCAGTGAAGCAGTGTACTGCAGGAGGTCCACAGCCCACTGCCCCAGGCAGTGAGGCAGTGTATTGCAGGAGGTCCACTACCCACTGCCCCCAGGCAGTGGGGCAGTGTATTGCAGGAGGTCCACTGCCCACTGCCCCAGGCAGTGAGGCAGTGTATTGCAGGAGGTCCACTGCCCACTGCCCCCAGGCAGTGAGGCAGTGTATTGCAGGAGGTCCACTGGCCACTGCCCCCAAGCAGTGGGGCAGTGTATTGCAGGAGGTCCACTGCCCACTGCCCCTAGGCAGTGGGGCAGTGTATTGCAGGAGGTCCACTGCACACTGCCCCTAGGCAGTGAAGCAGTGTATTGCAGGAGGTCCACTGCCCACTGCCCCAGGCAGTGAGGCAGTGTATTGCAGGAGGACCACTACCCACTGCCCCCAGGCAGTGGGGCAGTGTATTGCACGAGGTCCACTGCCCACTGCCCCCAGGCAGTGAGGCAGTGTATCGCAGGAGGTCCACTGCCCACTGCCCCCAGGCAGCGAGGCAGTGCATTGCAGGAGGTCCACTGCCCACTGCCCCAGGCAGTGAGGCAGTGTATTGCAGGAGGCCCACTGCCCACTGCCCCCAGGCAGTGGGGCAGTGTATTGCAGGAGGTCCACTGCCCACTACCCCGAGGCAGTGAGGCAGTGTATTGCAGGAGGTCCACTGCCCACTTCCCCTAGGCAGTGAGGCAGTATTGCAGGAGGTCCATTGCCCACTGCCCCCAAGCAGTGAGGCAGTGTATTGCAGGAGGTCCACTGCCCACTGCCCCCAAGCAGTGAGGCAGTGTATGGGCGGAGGTCCACTCCCCACTGCCCCCAGGCAGTGGGGCAGTGTATTGCAGCAGGTCCACTGCACACTGCCCCCATGCAGTGAAGCAGTGTATTGCAGGAGGTCCACAGCCCACTGCCCCAGGCAGTGAGGCAGTGTATTGCAGGAGGTCCACTGCCCACTGCCCCCAGGCAGTGGGGCAGTGTATTGCAGGAGGTCCACTGCCCACTGCCCCAGGCAGTGAGGCAGTGTATTGCAGGAGGTCCACTGCCCACTGCCCCCAGGCAGTGAGGCAGTGTATTGCAGGAGGTCCACTGCCCACTGCCCCCAAGCAGTGGGGCAGTGTATTGCAGGAGGTCCACTGCCCACTGCCCCTAGGCAGTGGGGCAGTGTATTGCAGGAGGTCCACTGCACACTGCCCCTAGGCAGTGAAGCAGTGTATTGCAGGAGGTCCACTGCCCACTGCCCCAGGCAGTGAGGCAGTGTATTGCAGGAGGTCCACTACCCACTGCCCCCAGGTAGTGGGGCAGTGTATTGCAGGAGGTCCACTGCCCACTGCCCCAGGCAGTGAGGCAGTGTATTGCAGGAGGTCCACTGCCCATTGCCCCCAGGAAGTGAGGCAGTGTATTGCAGGAGGTCCACTGCCCACTGCCCCCAAGCAGTGGGGCAGTGTATTGCAGGAGGTCCACTGCCCACTGCCCCTAGGCAGTGGGGCAGTGTATTGCAGGAGGTCCACTGCACACTGCCCCTAGGCAGTGAAGCAGTGTATTGCAGGAGGTCCACTGCCCACTGCCCCAGGCAGTGAGGCAGTGTATTGCAGGAGGTCCACTACCCACTGCCCCCAGGCAGTGGGGCAGTGTATTGCACGAGGTCCACTGCCCACTGCCCCCAGGCAGTGAGGCAGTGTATCGCAGGAGGTCCACTGCCCACTGCCCCCAGGCAGCGAGGCAGTGCATTGCAGGAGGTCCACTGCCCACTGCCCCCAGGTAGTGGGGCAGTGTATTGCAGGAGGTCCACTGCCAACTGCCCCCAAGCAGTGAGGCAGTGTATGGGCGGAGGTCCACTCCCCACTGCCCCCAGGCAGTGGGGCAGTGTATTGCAGGAGGTCCACTGCCCACTGCCCCAGGCAGTGAGGCAGTGTATTGCAGGAGGTCCACTGCCCACTGCCCCAAGCAGTGAGGCAGTGTATTGCAGGAGGTCCACTACCCACTGCCCCCAGGCAGTGACGCAGTGTATTGCAGGAGGTCCACTGCCCACTGCCCCCAAGCAGTGAGGCAGTGTATTGCAGGAGGTCCACTGCCCACTGCCCCCAGGCAGTGAGGCAGTGTATTGCAGGAGGTCCACTGCCCACTGCCCCCAGGCAGTGAGGCAGTGTATTGCAAGAGGTCCACTACCCACTGCCCCCGGGCAGTGGGGCAGTGTATTGCACGAGGTCCACTGCCCACTGCCCCTAGGCAGTGAGGCAGTGTATCGCAGGAGGTCCACTGCACACTGCCCCTAGGCAGTGAGGCAGTGTATTGCAGGAGGTCCACTGCCCACTGCCCCCAGGCAGTGAGGCAGTGTATTGCAGGAGGTCCACTGCCCACTGCCCCCAGGTAGTGGGGCAGTGTATTGCAGGAGGTCCACTGCCCACTGCCCCCAGGCATTCAGGCAGTGTATTGCAGGAGGTCCACTGCCCACTGCCCCCAGGCAGTGGGGCAGTGTATTGCAGGAGGTCCACTGCACACTGCCCCCAGGCAGTGAGGCAGTGTATCGCAGGAGGTCCACTGCCCACTGCCCCCAGGTAGTGGGGCAGTGTATTGCAGGAGGTCCACTGCCCACTGCCCCCAGGCATTGAGGCAGTGTATTGCAGGAGGTCCACTGCACACTGCCCCTAGGCAGTGAAGCAGTGTATTGCAGGAGGTCCGCTGCCCACTGCCCCTTGGCAGTGAGGCAGTGTATTGCAGGAGGTCCACTGCCCACTGCCCCCAGGCAGTGGGGCAGTGTATTGCAGGAGGTCCACTGCCCACTGCCCCCACCCAGTGGGGCAGTGTATTGTAGGAGGTTCCCTGCCCGTTGCCCCAAGCCAGTGAGGCAGTGTCTTGCAGGAGGTCCATTGCCCAGTGCCCCCAGGGCAGTGTGGCAGTGTATTGCAGGAGGTCCACTGCCCACTGCCCCCAGGCAGTGACACAGTGTATTGCAGGAGGTCCACTGCCCACTGCCCCCAGGCAGTGAGGCAGTGTATTGCAGGAGGTCCACTGCCCACTGCCCCCAGCCAGTGGGGCAGTGTCTTGCACGAGGTCCACTGCCTAGTGCCCCCAGGCAGTGAGGCAGTGTATTGCAGGAGGTCCACTGCCCAGTGCCCCAAGGCAGTGAGGCAGTGTATTGCAGGAGGCCCACTGCCCACGGCCCCAAGGCAGTGGGGCAGTGTATTGCAGGAGGCCCACTGCCCACTGCCCCGCCCGCCCCGCCCGCCACCCGTCCAGGACTCCTCCCTGGGCCAGAGGTGCAGCCTGTGAGGGGCAGATGCACCACTGCCACACACAGTGCACCTGCTCGATATCTGGTGGCCTGGCACCAGGATAAAAACCCCCAGGATGGTAGCTGTGGGACGGATTGCCCTCAAGCACAGCCAGGCAACGGCCACGTATTTACTCACTCACTCACTCACTCACTCACTCACTCACTCACTCGCTCACTCACCCGCGTCAGCCCAGGGCCCACCCCTGCCACCCTCCGAGGGCCCCCCAGCCGCCCAGGCTAACCCACGCTCCCCCTTCACGTGCCGGCTCACTGGCAGGGTACCACCGTGGTGCCGTTGACGAATACGCGCGCCGCCGTGGCACGATCTTCGGAGCAGAGCGCCATCGTGGCACTGCCCAGCCGTGACGCCAGTCCAGTGGCGAAGCGCCATCGTGGTGCCGCCAGCGTGTACGTGCGCCATCGTGGCGCGGCTGACGCACAGGTATGCCATTGCTGTGCCTCCTCTAGGGCCATGCGACACCAGCACAGTCCATCGTGGTGCCGCCCTATGCCTCCGTGGCGCCAGTTCAGGGGCAGAGCACCATCGTGGTGCCGCCAACGAACACGTGCGTCGTCGTGGCGCAATTCTCAGGGCAGAGCGCCACCGCGGTGCTGCCCAGACAGCCCTGTGCCGACGTGGCGCCAGTTCAGTGACATGGCACCACCGTGGTGCAATCGACGTCCACATGCGCCGTCGTGGCGCAATCTTCAGGGCAGAGCGCCATCGTGGTGCCGCCAGTGTGTACGTGCACCATCGTGGCGCGGCTGACGCACAGGTATGCCATTGCTGTGCCTCCTCTAGGGCCATGCGACACCGGCACAGTCCATCGTGGTGCCGCCCTATGCCTCCGTGGCGCAAGTTCAGAGGCAGAGCACCATCGTGGTGCCGCCAACGAACACGTGCGCCGTCGTGGCGCAATTCTCAGGGCAGAGCGCCACCGCGGCGCTGCCTAGACAGCCCTGTGCCGACGTGGCGCCAGTTCAGTGACATGGCACCACCGTGGTGCAATCAACGTCCACATGCGCCGTCGTGGCGCAATCTTCAGGGCACAGCGCCACCGTGGTGCCGCCCAGACGGTCTTCGTGCGCCAGCCTGGCCATGGTGTATCCTCCAGGCCGATACACGAGGCACCATGGCGAGGTCTGCACCTGGCGCTCCGCCAACCCCCGTGACACCCCGTGCAGAGGTGACGTGTCATCGGCGGTACTCACCGCCTCACGTGCCATCGGCGAACGTCGCCGTCTCGCTCGGGCGCCATCGTGGTGCCACTTTCTCGGTCACGTGCCTTCTCAGTGCACGTATCGTAGGTCTCGTCGTTTGGGCTCGGCCTTTGCGGCCGGGCGTCATCAGGGACCTCCACGGCGGTGCACCACCGTGGTGCTATGGCCGTGACGCACGTCCCGCACTCACAGAACCCGGGGGTACCCAGGCCACCGGCGGTGCGCGTGATCGTGTAGCGTGACCGTACTCGCGACGCCGGCCGTACTCAGCCCGCCGGCAGTGCGCATAGTCGTGCTGGGCCGCGTTCTATTTAGCCCAGCGACGTTTTCAAGTCGGAGGTGATGCCCCGGGAGACCCACATCTTCCGTGCCCGTTGATCTTGGAACGCTTACTCGGGTGGATCCAGGACAGTTCGGAGCGGTTGGTGGCCGGGACCGGAGAGCAGATCGAGCCGTAGCGTTGTCGTACACCGACGTTGTGACCCAGACGGCCTGCTGGGAGGAGCGTTCTCAGGTGTGCGACGAGATTTGTCTTACTCTAGCGGAGGTAAGACGGAGGACTCCCTCGGCAGAGCCTGCGTGGGGCCCCCGAGGGACGACGCCAAGGCTCACCGTACGTGGGACCGCGGCAGGCGCTCCTCCTCCTCCTCCTCCTCCTCCACTGCCCCCAGGCAGCGAGGCAGTGCATTGCAGGAGGTCCACTGCCCACTGCCCCCTGGTAGTGGGGCAGTGTATTGCAGGAGGTCCACTGCCCACTGCCCCCAGGCATTGAGGCAGTGTATTGCAGGAGGTCCACTGCCCGCTGCCCCCAGGCAGTGGGGCAGTGTATTGCAGGAGGTCCGCTGCCCACTGCCCCTTGGCAGTGAGGCAGTGTATTGCAGGAGGTCCACTGCCCACTGCCCCCAGGCAGTGGGGCAGTGTATTGCAGGAGGTCCACTGCCCACTGCCCCCACCCAGTGGGGCAGTGTATTGTAGGAGGTCCACTGCCCGTTGCCCCAAGCCAGTGGGGCAGTGTCTTGCAGGAGGTCCACTGCCCAGTGCCCCCAGGCAGTGTGGCAGTGTATTGCAGGAGGTCCACTGCCCACTGCCCCCAGGCAGTGACGCAGTGTATTGCAGGAGGTCCACTGCCCACTGCCCCCAGCCAGTGGGGCAGTGTCTTGCACGAGGTCCACTGCCTAGTGCCCCGGGGAAGTGAGGCAGTGTATTGCAGGAGGTCCACTGCCCACTGCCCCAAGGCAGTGAGGCAGTGTATTGCAGGAGGCCCACTGCCCACTGCCCCAAGGCAGTGAGGCAGTGTATTGCAGGAGGCCCACTGCCCACTGCCCCAAGGCAGTGAGGCAGTGTATTGCAGGAGGTCCACTGCCCACTACCCCGAGGCAGTGAGGCAGTGTATTGCAGGAGGTCCACTGCCTACTGCCCCTAGGCAGTGAGGCAGTATTGCAGGAGGTCCACTGCCCACTGCCCCCAAGCAGTGAGGCAGTGTATGGGCGGAGGTCCACTCCCCACTGCCCCCAGGCAGTGGGGCAGTGTATTTAAGGAGGTCCACTGCACACTGCCCCCAGGCAGTGAAGCAGTGTATTGCAAGAGGTCCACAGCCCACTGCCCCAGGCAGTGAGGCAGTGTATTGCAGGAGGTCCACTACCCACTGCCCCCAGGCAGTGAGGCAGTGCATTGCAGGAGGTCCACTGCACACTGCCCCCAGGCAGTGAGGCAATGTATTGCAGGAGGTCCACTGCCCACTGCCCCAGGCAGTGAGGCAGTGTATTGCAGGAGGTCCACTGCCCACTGCCCCCAGGCAGTGAGGCAGTGTATTGCAAGAGGTCCACTGCCCACTGCCCCCAAGCAGTGAGGCAGTGTATTGCAGGAGGTCCACTGCCCACTGCCCCTAGGCAGTGGGGCAGTGTATTGCAGGAGGTCCACTGCACACTGCCCCCAGGCAATGAAGCAGTGTATTGCAAGAGGTCCACTGCCCACTGCCCCAGGCAGTGAGGCAGTGTATTGCAGGAGGTCCATTACCCACTGCCCCCAGGCAGTAGGGCAGTGTATTCTGAGGTCCACAGCCCACTGCCCCCAGGCAGTGAGGCAGTGTATGGGCGGAGGTCCACTGCACACTGCCCCCAGGCAGTGAGGCAGTGTATCGCAGGAGGTCCACTGCCCACTGCCCCCAGGCAGTGAGGCAATGCATTGCAGGAGGTCCACTGCCCACTGCCCCCGGGCATTGAGGCAGTGTATTGCAGGAGGTCCGCTGCCCACTGCCCCTTGGCAGTGAGGCAGTGTATTGCAGGAGGTCCACTGCCCACTGCCCCCACCCAGTGGGGCAGTGTACTGCAGGAGGTCCACTGCCCGCTGCCCCAAGCCGGTGGGGCAGTGTCTAGCAGGAGGTCCACTGCCCAGTGCCCCCAGGCAGTGTGGCAATGTATTGCAGGAGGTCCACTTCCCAGTGCCCCCAGACAGTGGGGCAGTGTATTGCAGGATTTGCACTGCCCACTGCCCCCAGGCAGTGAGGCAGTGCATTGCAGGCGGTCCACTGCCCACTGCCCCCAGGCACTGGGGCAGTGTATTGCACGAGGTCCACTGCCCATTGCCCCCAAGCAGTGAGGCAGTTTATTTCAGGAGGCCCAGTGCCCACTGCCCCCAGGCAGTGAGGCAGTGTATTGCAGGAGGCCCACTGCCCACTGCCCCCGGGCAGTGGGGCAGTGTATTGCAGGAGGTCCACTGCCCACTGCCCCCAGGCAGTGAGGCAGTGTATTGCAGGAGGTCCATTGCCCACTCCCCCCAGGCAGTGAGGCAGTGTATTGCAGGAGGTCCACTGCCCACTGCCCCTAGGCAGTGGGGCAGTGTATTGCAGGATGTCCACTGCCCACTGCCCCCAGGCAGTGAAGCAGTGTATTGCACGAGGTCCACTGCCCACTGCCCCAGGCAGTGAGGCAGTGTATTGCAGGAGGTCCACTGCCCACTGCCCCCGTGTCAGACTTCGCCCCCCCCCGTGTCCCCCCCAATTTCAGACTTGTCCCATTGTCACCACACCGTTGAGGTGTAGAAGTGGGTTGTGGTCTCGACCCTAGCGTCCGAAACCCAACCAGTGCTTGCAACCCCTTCAATGATGGTACGTGCCCCCACCCCCCCCACCCCACCCCACCCCACCCCATCTCTCTGACCCAAACCAATCGGGGGGCTCATATGTGACTGAAGACAAGTGGGAACAGAATCCTGATGTGTGGCCCAAGCAACCTCACCTGAGCTAATCGGGTCATTTTTGCTGGTGGGGTGGGTGGGTGGGGGTTCATCGGGTTGGGCCGGAACTGTGGAGAGGGGGGGTAGTGGTTTCGAGCACGGCACAGCACAGCACGGCACAGCACAGCACATCACAGCACATCACAGCACACCACAGCACAGCACAACATACATCATAGCACAACATATTAGAGCACAACACAGCACAACACAGCCCCTACGGCCGCCCAAGAGAGCCTCCCTCCCTCCCTCCCTCCCTCCCTCCCCTCCCTCCCTCCCTCCCACCCTGTCATTTCCCTGCTTGTATGGTTGAGGTTAGGGAGGATATGCCTGTTTTTGTTTTTCATGTTTTTTTTTCTAGTTGGTTGGCGTATGTGTTTGGGTTGGTGGGACCCTCTATGACGATTGAGACTGCATGTTCATCCTCGTTGGTGGCAACGGGTGCTGCATGCAAGGCCATGTATGCGCATGACTCTGAGGTGGCCGTGGCGGTGGGAGTAAATCTACTCTTCAATTTCGAGGTGTTCATCAGCTTTGGTGCAGCCGGGATGCTATCGGATGATGCCGATGGGTATTTGCGCGAAGAGGGGTGTGGTGCGGTGTTGCTAAAGCCACTATCCAGTGCTTTGGGGGTGTAGACCCCCCAAATATTTGACGGACATACATTCGTCAAATATTTTGGGGGTCTACACCCCCTAGATAACTGACGCATGGGCATGTGTCAAATATTTGACCGACATACATCCGTCAAATGTTTTGGGGGTGTAGATCCCCCAAATATTTGACGGAACCCCATCCGTCAAATATTTTGGGGGTGTAGACCCATAGATAATTGACGCATGGGCATGCGTCAAACATTTGACGGACATGCATCCGTCAAATGTTTTGGGGGTGTAGACCCCCCAAATATTTGACGGACACACATCCGTCAAATATTTTGGGGGTGTAGACCCCCCAAATAGTTAACGGACATACATCCGTCAAATATTTTGGGGGTCTACACCCCCCAGATAACTGACGCACGGGTATGCGTCAAATATTTGACGGACATGCATCCGTCAAATATTTTCGGGGTGTGGACCCCCGAATCATTTGACGGACACACATCCGTCAAATATTTGGGGGGTCTACACCCCCCAGGTAACTGACGCATGGGCATGCGTCAAATATTTGACGGACATACATCCGTCAAATATGTTGGGGGTGTAGACCCCCCAAATATTTGACGGAACCCCATCCGTGAAATATTTTGGGGGTCTATAGGCCCCAAATATTTGACGGAACCCCATCCGTCAAAAATTTTGGGGGTGTAGACCCCCCAAATATTTGACGGAACCCCATCCGTGAAATATTTTGGGGCTGTAGACCCCCCAAATATTTGACGGAACCCCATCCGTGAGATATTTTTGGGGTGTAGACCCCCCAAATTTTTGACAGAATCCCATCCGTCAAATTTTTTGGGGGTGTACAGCCCCCGAATTTTTGACAGAACGCCATCCGTCAAATATTTTGGGGGTCTAGAGCCCCCAAATATGTGACAGAACCTCATCTTTGAAATATTTTGGGGGTCTACAGCCCCCAAATATTTGACGGAACCCCACCCGTCAAATATTTTGGGGGTGTAGACCCTCCAAATATTTGACGGAACCCCATCCGTCAAATATTTTGGGGGTGTACAGCCCCCAAATATTTGACGGAACCCCATCCGTGAAATCTTTTTGGGGTTGTAGCCCCCCCAAATGTTTGACGGAACCCCGGCCGTGAAATATTTTGGGGGTGTACAGCCCCCAAATATTTGACGGAACCCCATCCGTCAAATATTTGGGGGGTGTACAGCCCCCAAATATTTGACGGAACCCCATCCGTCAAATTTTTTTGGGGGTCTACAGCCCCCAAATATTTGACGGACCCCCATCTGTGAAATATTTTGTGGCTGTAGACCCCCCAAATATTTGACGGAACCCCATCCGTCAAATAATTTAGGGTTGTACAGCCCCCAAATATTTGACGGAACCCCATCCGTGAAATATTATGGGGGTGTAGACCCCCCAAATATTTGACAGAGCCCCATCCGTCAAATATTTTGGGGCCGTACAGCCCCCAAATATTCGATGGAACCCCATCCGTGAAATATTTTGGGGGTCTACACCCTCAGAATATTTCACGGATGTGGTTCCGTGAAATATTTGGGGGCTGTAGAACCCCAAAAATTTTGAAGGATGGGGTTCCGTGAAATGTTTGGGGGCTGTAGACCCCCCAAATATTTGACGGAACCCCATCCGTGAAATATTTGGTGGCCGTAGACCCCCCAACTATTTGACAGAACCCCATCCGTGAAATATTTTGGGGGTGTAGACCCCCCAAATATTTGACAGATGGGGTTCCATCAAATATTTGGGGGTGTACAGCCCCCAAATATTTGACGGAATCTCATCGGTGAAATATTTGGGGGGGCTACATTCCCAAAATATTTCACGGATGGGGTTCCGTCAAATATTTGGGGGCTGTAGACCCCCCAACTATTTGACAGAACCCCATCCGTGGAATATTTTGGGGGTGTAGACCCCCCAAATATTTGACGGATGGGGTTCCGTCAAATATTTGGGGGTGTACAGCCCCCAAATATTTGACAGAACCTCATCCGTGAAATATTTGGGGGGTCTACACTCCCAAAATATTTTACGGATGGGGTTCCCTGAAATATTTCGGGGCTGTAGACCCCCCAAATATTTGACGGAACCCCATACGTGAAATATTTTGGGGGTGTAGACCCCCCAAATATTTGACGGAACCCCATCTGTCAAATATTTTGGGGGTGTACAGCCCTCAAATATTTGACGCAACCCCATCCGTGGAATATTTGGGGGCTTTAGACCCCCCAAATATTTGACAGAACCCCATCCGTCAAATATTTTGGGGGTGTACAGCCCCCTAATATTTGATGGAACCCCATCCGTCAAATATTTGGGGGGTCTACAGCCTCCAAATATTTGACGGAACCCAATCCGTGAAATATTTTGGGGGTCTACAGCCCCCAAATATTTGACGGAACCACATCCGTGGAATATTTTGGGGGTGTAGACCCCCCAAATATTTGACGGAACCCCATCCATCAAATATTTTGGGGGTGTAGACCCCCCAAACATTTGACGGAACCCCATCCGTGAAATATTTGGGGGATGTAAACCCCCCAAATATTTGACGGAACCCCATCCGTGAAATATTTGGGGGCTGTAGACCCCCCAAATATTTGACAGAACCCCATCCGTGAAATATTGTGGGGGTGTAGACCCCCCAAATGTTTGACGGAACCCCATCCGTGAAATATTTGGGGGCTGTAGACCCCCCAAATATTTGACGGAACCCCATCCGTCAAATATTTTGGGGGTGTATAGCCCCCAAATATTTGACGGAACCCCATCCGTGAAATATTATGGGGGTGTAGACTCCCCAAATATTTGACAGAACCTCATCCGTCAAATATTGTGGGGGTGTACAGCCCCCAAATATTTGATGGAACCCCATCCGTGAAATATTTTGGGGGTCTACACCCCCAAAATATTTCACGGATGTGGTTCCCAGAAATATTTGGGGGCTGTAGACCCCCAAAATATTTGACGGATGTGGTTCCGTGAAACAATTGGGGGCTGCAGACCCCCCAAATATTTGACGGAACCCCATCCGTCAAATATTTGGGGGCTGTAGACCCCCCAAATATTTGACGGAACCCCATCCGTGAAATATTTTGGGGGTGTAGACCCCCCAAATATTTGACGGAACCCCATCCGTGAAATAGTTTGGGGGTGTAGACCCCCCAAATATTTGACGGAACCCCATCCGTGAAATATTTGGGGGCTGTAGACCCCCCAAATATTTGACAGAACCCCATCCGTCAAATATTTTGGGGGTCTACAGCCCCCAACTATTTGACGGAACCACATCCGTGAAATGTTTTCGGGTGTAGACCCCCCAAATATTTGATGGACATACATCCGTCAAATATTTTGGGGGCTGCAGACCCCCCAAATATTTGACGGACATGCATCAGCCAAATATTTCGGGGACGTAGACCCCCCAAATATTTGACGGACATACATCCGTCAAATATTTTGGGGGCGTAGACCCCCCAAATATTTGACGGACATACATCCGTCAAATATTTCGGGGGTCTACTCCCCCTAGATAACTGACGCATGGGCATGCGTCAAATATTTGACGGACATGTGTCCGTCAAATATTTCGGGGGTGTAGACCCCCCAAATATTTGACGGACATACATCCGTCAAATATTATTGGGGTCTACGCCCCCCAGATAACTGACGCATGGGCATGCATCAAATATTTGACGGACATACATCCGTCAAATATTTTGGGGCTGTAGACCCCCGAAACATTTGACGGACATGCATCCGTCAAACATTTTGGGGGTGTAGACCCCCCAAATATTTGACGGACATACATCCGTCAAATATTTTGGGGGTCTACACCCCCCAGATAACTGACGCATGGGCATGCGTCAAATATTGGACGGACACACATCCGTCAAATATTTTGGGGGTGTAGACCCCCCAAATATTTGACGGACACACATCCTTCAAATATTTTGGGGTTGTAGACCCTCCAAATATTGTGGGCGCCTATGGGGGCCTATGGGGCTCTATGGGGACCTATGGGGGTCTATGGGGGCCTATGAGGGCCTATGGGGGCCTATGGGGACCTATGGGGACCTATAGGGGCCTATGGGGGTCTACGGGGACCCATGGTGGCCTATGGGGCTCTATGGGGACCTATGGGGGCCTATTGGGACTTATGGGGACCTTTGGGGACCTTTGGGGGCCTAAGGGGACCTATGGGGACCTATAGGGGCCTATGGGGACTTATGGGGACTTATGGGGACCTATGGGGGCCTATGTGGGCCTATGGGGACTTATCGGGACCTATAGGGGCCTATGGGGACCTATAGGGGCCTATAGGGGCCTATGGGGACCTTTGGGGGCCTATGGGGGCCGATGGGGGCCTATGGGGCTCTATGGGGGCCTATGGGGGCCTATGGGGGCCTATGGGGGCCCATGGGGACCTATGGGGGCCTATGGGGGTCTATGGGGACTTATCGGGGTCTATAGGGGCCTATGGGGACCTATAGGGGCCTATAGGGGCCTATGGGGACCTTTGGGGGCCTATGGGGGCCGATGGGGGCCTATGGGGCTCTATGGGGGCCTATGGGGGCCTATGGGGGCCTATGGGGGCCTATGGGGGCCCATGGGGACCTATGGGGGCCTATGGGGGTCTATGGGGACCTATGGGGGCCTATGGGGGTCTATGGGGACCTATGGGGGCCTATTGGCACCTTTTGGGACCTATGGGCACCTATGGGGGCCAATGGGGGCCTATGGGGGCCTATTGGCACCTTCGGGGACCTATGGGGCTCTATGGGGGCCTATGGGGGCCTATGGGGACCTATGGGGGCCTATGGGGACCATAGGCGGCCTACGGGGGCCTATGGGGGCACGTGGGGACCTATGGGGACCTATGGGGGCCTATGGGGCCTATGGGGGTCTATGGGGACCTATGGGGCCCTATGGGGGTCTATGGGGACCTTTGGGGGCCTATTGGCACCTTTGGGGACCTATGAGGACCTATGGGGGCCAATGGGGGCCTACGGGGGCCTATTGGCACCTTTGGGGACCTATGGGGCTCTTTCCGGGCCTATGGGGGTCTATGGGGACCTATGGGGGCCTATGGGGGTCTATGGGGATCTTTGGGGGCCTATGGGCGCCTATGGGGGCCTATGAGGGCCTATGGGAGCCTACGGGGGCCTATTGGCACCTTTGGGGACCTATGGGCATCTTTGGGCACCTTTGGGGGTCTATGGGGACCTTTGGGGACCTATGGGGACCTTTGGGCACCTTTGGGGACCTATGGGGGTCTATGGGAACCTACGGGGACCTATGGGGGTCTATGGGGACCTATCGGGGCCTATGGGGGTCTACGGGGACCTTTGGGGACCTATGGGGACCTTTGGGCACCTTTGGGGACCTATGGGCACCTATGGGGATGGGGATCTATGGGCAGCTATGGGGATGGGGGCCGATGGGCGACTCATCGGCATCTAGGGGGGCCTATGGGGGCCTATGGGGGCCTATGGGGGCCTATGGGGACCTTTGGGGGTCTATGGGGACCTATTGGGGCCTATGGGGGCCTATGGGCACCTTTGGGGGTCTATGGAGGCGTATTGGGGCCTATGGGGGCCTATGGGGACCTATGGGGACCTATGGGGGCTTGGGGGGACCTTTGGGGGCCTATGGGGGCCATTGGGACCTATGGGGACCTATGGGGAGCTATGATGGGGGCCTATGGGGGCCTATTGGCGCCTATGGGGGCCTATGGGCACCTTTGGGGACCTTTGGGGACCTTTGGGGGCGTATGGGGGCCTTTTAGGGACCTTTGGGGACCTATGGGGGTCTATGGGGACCTATGGGGGTCTATGGGGGTCGATGGGGACCTATGGGGGTCTATGGGGACCTATGGGGACCTATGGGGGCATATGGGGGCCCATGGGAGCATATGGGGGCCCATGGGGGTCTACGGGGACCTTTGGGGACCTATGGGGACCTTTGGGCACCTTTGGGGGTCTATGGAGGCGTATTGGGGCCTATGGGGGCCTATGGGGACCTATGGGGACCTATGGGGGCTTGGGGGGACCTTTGGGGGCCTATGGGGGCCATTGGGACCTATGGGGACCTATGGGGAGCTATGATGGGGGCCTATGGGGGCCTATTGGCGCCTATGGGGGCCTATGGGCACCTTTGGGGACCTTTGGGGACCTTTGGGGGCGTATGGGGGCCTTTTAGGGACCTTTGGGGACCTATGGGGGTCTATGGGGACCTATGGGGGTCTATGGGGGTCGATGGGGACCTATGGGGGTCTATGGGGACCTATGGGGACCTATGGGGGCATATGGGGGCCCATGGGAGCATATGGGGGCCCATGGGGGTCTACGGGGACCTTTGGGGACCTATGGGGACCTTTGGGCACCTTTGGGGGTCTATGGAGGCGTATTGGGGCCTATGGGGGCCTATGGGGACCTATGGGGACCTATGGGGGCTTGGGGGGACCTTTGGGGGCCTATGGGGGCCATTGGGACCTATGGGGACCTATGGGGAGCTATGATGGGGGCCTATGGGGGCCTATTGGCGCCTATGGGGGCCTATGGGCACCTTTGGGGACCTTTGGGGACCTTTGGGGGCGTATGGGGGCCTTTTAGGGACCTTTGGGGACCTATGGGGGTCTATGGGGACCTATGGGGGTCTATGGGGGTCGATGGGGACCTATGGGGGTCTATGGGGACCTATGGGGACCTATGGGGGCATATGGGGGCCCATGGGAGCATATGGGGGCCCATGGGGGTCTACGGGGACCTTTGGGGACCTATGGGGACCTTTGGGCACCTTTGGGGACCTATGGGCACCTTTGGGGACCTATGGGCACCTATGGGGATGGGGGCCGATGGGGACTCATGGGCATCTAAGGGGGATCTATGGGGGCCTATGGGGGCCTGTGGCGGCCTATGGGGGCCTATGGGGACCTTTGGGGGTCTATGGGGACCTATTGGGGCCTATGGGGGCCTATGGGCACCTTTGGGGGCCTATGGGGGCCTTTAGGGGTCTATGGGGACCGATGGGGGCCTATTGGCACAATTGGGGACCTATGGGGGCCGATGGGGACCTTTGGGGGCCTATGGGCGCCTATGGGGGCCTATGAGGGCCTATTGGGGCCTACGGGGGCCTATTGGCACCCTTGGGGACCTATGGGCATCTTTGGGCACCTTTGGGGGTCTATGGGGACTTTTGGGGACCTATGGGGACCTTTGGGCACCTTTGGGGACCTATGGGGGTCTATGGGGACCTACGGGGACCTATGGGGGTCTATGGGGATCTATGGGGACCTATGGGGGCCTATGGGGGTCTACGGGGACCTTTGGGGACCTATGGGGACCTTTGGGCACCTTTGGGGACCTGTGGGCACCTATGGGGATGGGGACCTATGGGCACGTATGGGGATGGGGGCCGATGGGCGACTCATCGGCATCTAGGGGGACCTATGGGGGCCTATGGGGGCCTATGGGGACCTTTGGGGGTCTATGGTGACCTATTGGGGCCTATGGGGGCCTATGGGCACTTTTGGGGGTCTATGGTGGCCTATTGGGGCCTATGGGCGTCTATGGGGACCTATGGGGACCTATGGGGGCTTGTGGAGGCCTATGGGGGCCTGTGGGGACCTACGGGGACCTATGGGCACCTTTGGGGACCTATGGGGACCTATGGGGGGAGATGGGGACTCATTGGCATCTAGGGGGACCTTTGGGGACCTATGGGCACCTCTGGGGACCCATGGGCACCTTTGGGGGCCTATGGGGGCCTATGGGGGCCTATTGGCACCTTCGGGGACCTATGGGCACCTTTGGGGGCCCATGGGGGCCTATGGGGGCCTATGGGCACCTTTTTGTTTGCCACTTTCCTTGCTCACACATTTTCCCCATTTTCCCCTTTTGGTGTTCAAAGTCTTTTTTACTTTTGTATTGCCATGTTTCTGATTGTCCAAAGTGGTTCCCCAATGATTTTTCAATTGTGTCTTCCCTTTTTGTTTTTTTCATTTGGGGGGGGGGGCGTTGATTTAGATTTAGGCATAGTTTCTCCCAATTTCCTGTGGGCATTAGACCCCTAGACCCACCTCCAGTAGATAAGAATATCAGACATCTTCTTGGATAGACCGCACACACAACATCCCTTATCACACATCAGACATCAGACTTTATACACAATCCTAGTCCACGGCCCACTGCCCCCAGGCAGTGAGGCAGTGTATTGCAGCAGGTCCACTGCCCACTGCCCCCAGGCAGTGAGGCAGTGTATTGCAGAAGGTCCACTGCCCACTGCCCCCAGGCACTGGGGCAGTGTATTGCAAGAGGCCCACTGCCCAGTGCCCCCAGGCAGCGAGGCCGTGTATTGCACGAGGTCCACTGCCCACTGCCCCGAGGTAGTGAGGCTGTGTATTACAAGAGTTCCACTGCCCACTGCCCCCAGGCAGTGAGGCAGTGTATTGCAAGATGCCCACTGCCCGCTGCCCCCAGGCAGTGATGCAGTGTATTGCAAGAGTTGCACTGCCCACTGCCCCCAGGTAGTGGGGCAGTGTATCGCAGGAGGTCCACTGCCCAGTGCCCCCAGGCAGTGAGGCAGTGTATTGCACGAGTTCCACTGCCCACTGCCCCCAGGCAGTGAGGCAGTGTAATGCAGGAGTTCCACTGCCCGCTGCCCCCAGGCAGTGAGGCAGTGTATTGCAAGAGGTCCACTGCCCACTACCCCCAGGCAGTGGGGCAGTGTATTGCAGGAGGTCCACTGCCCACTGCCCCTAGTCAGTGAAGCAGTGTATTGCAGGAGGTCCACTGCCCACTGCCCCCACGCAGTGAGGTAGTGTATTGCAGGAGGTCCACTGCCCACTGCTCCCAGGCAGTGAGGCAGTGTATTGCAGGAGTTCCACTGCCCATTGCCCCGAGGCAGTGGGGCACTGTATTGCAGGAGGTCCAAGGACCACTGCCCCCAGGCTGTGAGGCAGTGCATTGCAGGAGGTCCACTGCACACTGCCCCCAAGCAGTGAGGTAGTGTATTGCAGGAGGTCCACTGCACACTGCCCCCAGGCAGTGAGGCAGTGTATTGCAAGAGGTCCACTGCCCACTGCCCCCAGGCAATGGGGCAGTGTATTGCAGGAGGTCCACTGCCCACTGTCCCAAGGCCTAGTGACCTGGCACCAGTCTAAAAACCCTCGGGATGGTAGCTGTAGGACGGATTGCCTACACGCACTGCCACGCTCGAAGCCAGTCGTGAATCGTCGTGAAAGTCGTGCCACCACGTGACTCATCTCTTGCCATCGTGGCCCCTTCTCCGTTCTGCTCCACCCGTATGGTGCACTCTGTTTCTCCCTCTTCTCTCCCGTGTCTCCAAGGGCTGAGTGCCGCACCTAGGGTGCGTCCCCACCCCTTGCTAGCCACCTCCTGCTCAAAGTGGGCGCAGCGCTCCACAATCGGCTCTGGCAAGACGTCGACCTGGCCGTGGCAATCTTCCAGCCCGCTACACGGGGAGCCGCGACGGGGACTGCATTCGACGTATCCGCCGCTCAAGCGTGACGCCTTGTGCAGGGGTATCATCAGTTGTCAACTTCGTCGTCCCATCGTGGGCCCCCCCTCACCTATGCGCCACTAGGGTTGCAGCGCCGCGCGCCAGCGCGGTGCTCTCCTCGCACCCCCGTCCTCGTGAGTCCTGGGACCCCCGCTCGCCGGCCCGCTCCGCCAGGCGGCCCCATGTTGCTGTGCGCTCTCGCGCCATGCTCTTTGTTTCGTCGCACCATGGCCACGCTCGTGGCACCCTTTTTTTCTTTGCTGTGCGCCCCGTCCAGTGGGGGCTGCCTATGTTGCCCATGCTCCTCCGTTGACCAGCACCCCGGTTTGTCGCCCCCCCCACAGCACCTTGCGGCCACAGGCCACCCGCTCCTTTCTCGCCACAGTCTACCATGTCAGACCGCTCGACGCCGTCCCAGGACTCCCCCACTCCCGCCCCCGACACCAGTCGAGGTGGCGCCATTCGTCGGGGCCCGCTCCCCATGCTTCTGATGGAAATTGCCCAGTCTGACGATGCTGACCGTCTCCTACGAGAGCTGGACATGTTGAAGGATGACGCACTAGAAGCTGCGGATACAGTCATCCAGGCCAGCGACCCCGCCCTGGCTGACTTATGTGACGCCCTGCGATGGACAGCTGCCGACGGCGACATCCAGGCTATTACAACCGTAACGGGGGCGTGGACGCTGCGGGGACTCCTGCTCACAGCCACCGTCACGGTAGCCGCAGGTCCGTGTGACAAGAAGGTCATCGAACACGTCCCCCTGTCGCTGGTACAAGGAGGCCCGCTACTGGAGTATGTCTCCAAGGACCCTGAAGCCCTCACAGCAGCCCTCGTCACACGATGGAGTCCAAGCCATGTTCCGATCTCTGCGTCGCGCCTTCGCAGCCAGGTCTTCAAGGGCCTGTACACGGCCCGAGAACAGCCTCCGCCCATCGATACTACCACTGCTCCAGACATCCAAAGCCAAAAGGTCTCCCACAAGATTCACAAGCCTATCAGCCAGTTCCCTGCCCCCCACCTCAGGCCGTCATGAGACCGCCTCCGCACCCGCGAGGTGGTTGCGGCCTTTTGGGCGCTGCCCAATGACGTGCATGCGACCCTGCAAGCGGCCCAAATTTCGACAGCAGACCTCGTCCCGCTCAAGTTTGGGCTTCTGGCATGGGCCTCCTCCATCTGCCTCACTGGACAGTACACGCTGGCCCCTGTCGCCACGCCCCCGGCCCTCGCCAACAAGGGCATGTGGACCCCCGAGCAGCTACGGCCGCTGCTCGAGTGCTCGGTCCTGCCGATCCGCAGCGTGGAGCTGCTGCATCAGATCGAGCAGGCTGGCGAGCATTCCTGGGCCACAGCCCCCACCTTCGCCCTGCTGCAGGCCGGCATCGCCGACACCGCCAGGCCCCCCCCACTCACGCCGCCCAGCCAGGCACCGTACCTCACCAAAGGCCAGGCAGCGCCCAGCCCTGCCGGCACTCTGTTTGCCACGACGGCGTTCACCCCGGCATAAGCCCTATACAGGTCCCAGGACAAGCCCGCCCCTACAGGGGCCGAACAATCGCCTGCGTCGCTGTTGCCAGAGCAGACCAGGCTCTCTTTCAGCCTCCCCGAGCCCGCCTCCCAAGTCCAACCGGCTGCTGCGGACCCCACGCCTCCGGAGTTGCCAGCCCCGGCCGTCGGGTCGGCCCCCCCCAGCCCCTCCTAGTTAGGAGAGCCCTTCGTCCCGGACCTAGACGGAACGGCCTACTCCACCGATTACGCTCAACTGCGTGACCAGTATGAGGCCCAGCAGCAGGAGCTGGCCGTGACACGGGGAGACCTGGAGTCCCTCACACGGGACCTGGACATGGTCCGCACCGAGCGGGACAATGCCGAGCAGCAAATCCAACGTTCCGCCGCGGCGCAGCGGCAGGCGGAAGCTGTTCGGCTCAACAACTTCATCGGGTCCCTACCCCCCCTCTTGTCCATTGCCGCCATACTCCGCAGCCTTCCGTCCACGCCGCCGGCGTTCGCCAATGCCGTGCGCAATGCGGTTCCGGCCTCTTTAGAACTGCCTACCCCCGGCTCTCAGCAGTTCGTGGTCCTCGTGCCGGTCATCCTCGCCGCGGCGGTCCTCACCTCACCCCAAGCACCCGATCTCGAAGAGTTGGCCGACGTCCTCCGAAGGCCTATGGCTGCGCCGAGCCCCGTGCCGGTCCCGGAGACCCCTACGCGTGCCCCCGGGCTGTTGTTCGCTATCCCGGACCCGATCCCTAAGCCCAGGGCGGCTACAGCCCTCCGGGTCGCCGGGCGCTGCTCCCCTGTCGCCGTCGCCCACGGCTTCGGCCGTTCATGCCGCGCTGGCCTCCCTACTGGAGTGGATCCCGGAGATCCCCAAAGGCTGTGAAGACGAAGTTGCACATGCGTTCCACCTCCAGCTGTTCTGTCAGTACGGCGCGAACGTCAACACCCTCCCGCAATCCCCGATTCGGGATCATTGGGCCTGGGTCCGCAGCCATGCACCCAGTTTGCCCGGCATCGCGGATGTCCTGCGCACCTTCCTCGCCAGCCCCCCTCCTGTCCATCAGATTGCTGACAGTCCAGCCGCCTCCCAAGCCAAAGCCGCGGCCACCAACGTGGCAAAGGGCGCGGCCAAGAAGAAGGGTCATACACCCCAAAAGGTTGACCCGCATACCTTCTCCAAGGCCCTGTGGGTAGGATGGCAGGAGGTCGACGATCCCCCGTCGGGAGAAGTCGACGCGGGACTCCTCGGAGGCATCCTCCGGGATAAATTTGGTGCCGGCCTGTCGTCCATCTCGGACGAGCAACTCAACCACAAGGCCAAGTTCACGATTGTCAGAATTAAGCCCGCCGCGTATGACAGACGCATGAAACTGACGAGACAGCACTCCGCTGGCGGCTGGCGAGTGACCTGGGCCGAATCCGAGAAGCAGCCGTGCTCTCCCTGGGTGCCTGACCCTGACAGAGACTACCTTGCCCGCAAGACCCATCGAGGAAGTCGCGGGCAAAAGCACCGCCACCAGCGGGAGCCGGAAGATCACGTGGACTTCACGGCGACCTCGGAATCGGAAGGAGAACGAGACCCCAAGTACCAGCGAAGGTACAGCCCCCGCCGCTCGGACAGGTCCCCGTCCCGCTGCTGCAGCCCTGGCCATTGCCGCGACAGCCCACCGCCGAGGCGTCGCAGCGCGTACCGCGATGAGCCGCACGCGCATTCCAGCCGCCACGACCACCATGCAGCAGCCCCCCTGGAGCCCTGCCCGTACTCGGGGGACCCCCACGACCCCCGAGTGGCCTTGGCCCACAACCCCTACGCTCCCCCGCCGTGGAGCTGGCCAGCCGACCCCCACCGCTTCCAGCCGTACTTCGGACGGCATCCGAGGCACCAGTAGCCTGGGAAATGGCGGGGCGCAACGAAGACATCCCTGACGTTGTGTCTCGGCTTCGCCACTCCCACCTCAACGGCGTCCCCCACATCCGGGACCTGTACCTGCGCGCGTACACTCCCAGCTCCCCTCCCAGAGAATGGGGCCTGGTACCGATGCCGGCCCCGAGCGCTGCCCAATTCATCCCGCCCCCCTACGCCCTCCAAATGTGCCTACACCTGCCAGCGGGTGTGCACTACTACCGGGTGTGCAGCGGGACGGACTCTGGCCCCGTGACGACCTGTCGTTCGTGGGCGCCGTGCACTGCGTGCGGGTGTCTGGCTCTTATCAGATACAGCTCTCCCGCAAGGGCATGCCCCCAACCTCCCTCATCCTGCCCAAGCACCACCAGGTGGTCTTTCCATAGTCCCTGCACAGCGGTGTATCTGTCACAGCCACGGGCCTCACCCGGGCCAGTGTCTTGGCGATGGCGGCCACGTACCACCCCCGGCACCTCCGCAATTCGGTGCGGGGCTGCCTCACACCCTCCCCGCGGCTGTAGTCCGCAAGTTGACCCGGCACTCTGCCACCGCCTGCCCCTGCCCTGATCCACCCCTTTCCGACCGCGCGTCGCCCCGCCCGGACATTGTGACCCTCAACGTGCACATGTCCCTGCAGCCCAAGCTCCGCGCCCTGGATGTCCTGGTGCGCCAGTGCCAGTACCCGCTAACCCTGCACAACCGCTAACCCTGCACGTTCAAAAGGCTGGTCCCCTGATCGTCCAACGGGTGCACCCCCTATACCACACCATCCAAGCCCCAGCGAGGGTGGCTGGGGGGTGCGGCACCCTCCTCTACAGGACCCCGGACCTCACCGTGACCAGCCACAGCGCCCACCCCTCAGGACGAGCCTTGATCACTCACTTCACCATGGCGGTCGAGCCCAGTGCCACGCCAACGTGTACTTCCCGGCCGACGGGGACCTCGACACCATCCAGGACATCCTGGATTGGGTGTACCCATACCTCCTCCTTACCCCGGCCAGGGTGGTTGTCCTGATACGGGACTTGAACGCCAACTACCATTGGGTCTCGCACCTCCCTATCTCTCCCGCCTCACTCTGCGACCTCGTCCCACGCACGCTCGCGTCCCTCGGGATGCGCCGTTTGCGCCCCCTTGCTGAGGTCCCCACGTGGGTGAGCTCGCAAGGCTTCGCAGGTGCCCTTGACCACATCTTCCTCCGCACCCCTTCGGAAGCTGCCTGCACCACAGAGGTGCGCTCCGATTCCAGTTTCCCGTCTGACCATCTGCCCGTGACTGCCACCCTCCATGACCTCCCTCCAGCGCCCCAACCGGTGTGCCCGTCGAAAAAGGGCAGCTTTCCCATCCCGCGAGAACCCCTCGCCAGCCAGCTTCGCACCCTTAACGACACCTTTCGGGCCGAGCTAACCCCGCCGCCCCCAGGCGCGCCAAGCGCACTGCCGCGCTATACCAAGGTGACCTCAGCGCTATACGCCGCGGCTACGGCGGCCTTCAGGCCCCCCGTCCGTAGCCAACCAGTGCTGTCGACGGTACGCGTCCACGTCCCCAACCTGCGACGCTACACCCTCGCCCATCCGGAGTGGGCGTCCCAGTCATCGCACCTTTCGGAGGTCGCCCGCCTCAAAGAGCAGATCCGGGCGGCTTGGGATGTCATCCTCCTGGAGAAGGATGTAGGGCTGGCGCCACTACCAGGCGCCCCCGGCCAACCCACCAAGGTGGACTACCGCGGCACTTTGGGAGCGCGATATGTAACCCCGGCGGATCTTGTCTACGTCTTGGGCGTCCCAGTGCCACTCCATCAGCAGACCGCCGTCGCGTTGGACCAGCTGCGCCAGAGGCACTGGCCCCTCTTGAGGCACTCTCGTTCGCGCGCGTCCAGGCCATCACGGGATGGGCCGGCACCTCACTTGGCCTGCCGCCTTGCGCTACCATCCAACCGCCAACCCACGCGCCATCATCCACCGAGCGGCGGCCACCGTACCGTACCACGATTTGCTGGAGTATTGGCTGTTCGGACAGTTGGAGGACACCCAGTTTACAGTCGTCGTGGACTGGATCAACGGCATTCTCAGTGGAGTGCCCGTGCCCCAAGCGCACTCTGCGGATTTCATCAACCTTCCGAAAAAGACACCACACGGCCCCATCGCGAACGGCGAGCCGCTCACCAATCTGGCCACGGTATGGAAGTTCACAGCCGCCCTCATCAAAGACCACTACCAGCCCCGCCTGGTTCAGGGCGGCATCCTGCCGCCCTACCAGTTCGGGATGTCCCCGCACTGCTCCTCTATGGAGCTCCTCCGCGTCCTCCACGACGTGTGGTGGGACCGCTCGAGGCGGCGCCTCGAGGCGTGGGTCCTGCCGGACGATATCCGCCCTGCGTACGGCTCCAACAACCACACCACCGAGTACGCTGTCCTGACTGCAGCAGGGATCTCCCCAGCCGACACCACGACCCTTCAGCACCATGATCGCGCCCTCGAGGTGCACATGGGAGGGGCCGACGAGCGTTCCCCCGTCCTCCACCCACCTAGGCGCCGGCACGGGGCAAGGATGCCCCGTGTCCGGCATGAAGTACTGCATATATGGCGAAGTGCGAGGGCACGAAGCTTGCCGTCACGTCCCCCCCACCGACACCCCCGCAGGCCCGCGGAACTGGGTTCTCCTGATGGATGATACCCAATGGCTACCCGGTAACCGCGGCCACCTGCCGGCCCTCGCCAGCGGCATTGAACGGGCAGGTCGCCTCACCAACCTCCACTCTGACCTGACCAAAACGGTCTTGATCGGCAAGGACATGCGCGATGGCTGGGTCCATTTCCTCAGAGACACAGTGTACATCAACGGCCACCCGGTGCGGTGTGCCATAAGCCAGGACTACGTCCGCGTCCTTGGCCGCCACGCCCTCCCCCACCTTTTCCACCCCGTCGACTCCCGGCGCCTGTTTTCCGGCACCCGCGCCGCATGCCGGGTGCTCCGCGCCCCGAGGCTGCTCGCCCACTACCCCCTCGCCATGTTCGTCGCCAAGTGCCATGGGACGGTCAACTGGCTTACCGGTGTCCGCCCCCCCTCCTGCTGAGCCATGCACGTGCTGGACGCTATGGCCGCCTCGGCCGTGCGCGCCATCGCTGGGTGGGCCCTCTCCGCCTCTGCCCACTTCTTCCGCGAGATCCCCGAAGGAGGGATCGGCATCACCCCGGCCCCTGTCATCGGGTTCGCTAATTTCCTTAGTGTCTACATCCGGCACCTGAACCACCCCAACCCCCTGGTCCGCCGTTCCACTCGCCACGGGCTCCTGACTGCCCTCTGGCGGTTCACGCCTCCAAGCCCTGCCTCACCTCAGAGCTCGGGCTCCGGTGTGCTGCTCACCCTACGGACCACCACTTGTTCGTCGCCCTATGCCACCAATGCGACATCTCCATCCAATTGCCCCCCGCCTGCCATCTGCCAGCCCATACTCCCCATGTGATGGCCGTGCCGTCCCCTGGACTCGAGGTCCAGGACACCCATGCGTGGATGCTTGCAGGCCATCGCAGTGCGGAAGAGGAGCAACAGAAGGGATGGCCCCGGGTATCCCCTCGCCCCACACCACCGGTCGGCACGGCTCCCCCGGTTGGACGTTGCCACGCGGTGACTACGACCGTCCCCACGTTCTCTTGGCTCCCCGAGAACTATGGGATCCTCCACGACGCGTCGTGGTGCCCGAGGACCCGGCGCTGCGGCGGGGCTGTGGCGGTGTTGTGCCCCGTCACCCTCCGGTACCAGGTGCACCCCGTCCCCATTCCCTTGCGGCCGGACAATGCCTACACGGCGGAGCTGTACACGGCGTGGGTGGCCCTCATCGCCAGTGGACCCTCGACCGACCCTGCCTTCGGCTTCCGGTCCGGCTCATGGCACTTTGCGGTTTGCAAAGGATACATCACCGCCTAGGAGGGACGCCGAGAACTAGAGGACTCGCTACAGGGGGACCTCTTCTGAGCGTGCCGCAATATGGCCCGCGGCCACGCTCCCCCCCGCCATCGCTATTCGCATAAAACCGGCATCTGGCTCGATGCCCTGCTGGACCAGGTGGATGAGGCGGTAGGACGCGCTGCGCACACCTGCCCCGACACCGTGGGGTGGCTCAGCCCCCTGCAGGAACCCCGCATCTGTTTCTCCCACGCGGGCCTCCAAGTCCACGACGCCCTACCCCACGCACGTCGCGCCCTGCTCGCCTGCTCGCCCTGCTCGCCTCCCACCACGCCTACTCTACGGCTCCCCTGCCTCAGCGCCACCCCGCCCTCAGCGAGTACGCCACCGCCGTCAGCCATGGCCTCCTCACGTGGGGAGACCACCTCACGGTCACCAGCATCCGCCTCTCCCTGTTCCCCCCCCGAGACACGCCCTGTCCCCTCTGCCTCCTACCCGCCCCCGGGGACCACATCCTCTCTTGCCCGCTTGACCCACTCCTCCGCGCCCACTACCATCGGTGGCTTGCAGTCCGGCTCTCCCAGAGGTGTCGTGCCTGGCGCCACTGCACGCCCACTGCTTGGGGTTCCCTCGTCCTTTGGGGCGACGTGCCCTTCATGCTGGCTGTGGAAGGCTCCCCAGCCCACCCCACCATCACCACCTACACTATTGGCCGTCTCGGGGCCATTTCCCCGCCGCACAGGGATGCCCTGCAGCACAGGGGCCTACGTCCTGCGCATCTCCGTCGCCTCCTCTGCGACGTCATCCTCACTACCGTCCTCCTACACAAGCGGCACACGGTGCCCGTCCTCCCCCTCGCCGACCACTTTTCCCCCCAACCGGGGGTCCCCGTGAACCAGTCCCTCGCCAATAACCCGCCACCACAGTGGTATCACGTTGCCAACTGGGCCCCAACGCCCGGTTAGGCCAGGTGGCCAGCCTCGGACGTCCTCCTAGGCCTCTGGCTATCAGGGGACCTCCTCCTGGCCCCTAAGGAGAAGTCCGCCATCCCCACCCAGAACAAGCGCAGTCCGTACCGAGTCCTGTATGTGTACATCGAGAAGAACCAGATGCCGCCGGCCATGTGGCGGGAAATAGAGCTGGAGACCTATGACGTGATCGTCTTGGACAATCTCGGCCGGCACGGGCTTGCCCCCCATCTCCCGGATCGACGCCGCCTCTAGGCCATCCATTACGGTGGCAATGGACGGAGCTTGGAGGCCGGCCTCCGTGGAGATGTGATCCCCTCGTGGTGTGCCGCACTACATTCGGCGTTCTCGGCCATCCTTACTGCGGCTTCCCAAGGCCCCCGCACGGTCTTCAAGGACATGCAGGTAGCCCTGGGTCGGCCCGCCCCGTGGCCTTATCCCCGCTCGTGACCCGTCCTCGGCCTCCCGCGCCCGGAATGTTCCGGTACAGCGCGCAGTCGTGCCGGACCGCGCTCCTTGTCTGGCGACGTCTTAAGTCGGGGGTGATGCCCCGGGAGACCCACATCTTCCGTGCCCGATGATCTTGGAACGCTGACTCGGGTGGATGCAGGACAGTTCGGAGCGGTTGGTGGCCAGGACCGGAGAGCAGATCGGACCGTAACGTTGTCGTGCACCGGCTTTGTGACCCAGACGGCCTGCTGGGAGGAGCGTTCTCAGGTGTGCGACGAGATTTGTCTTACTCTAGCGGAGGTAAGACGGAGGACTCCCTGGGCAGTGCCTGCGTGGGGCCCCCGAGGGACGACGCCACGGCTCACCGTACGTGGGACCACGGCAGGCGCTCCTCCTCCTCCTCCTCCTCCCTAGGCAGTGAGGCAGTGTATTGCAGGAGGTCCACTGCCCACTGCCCCCAGGTAGTGAGGCATTGTATTGCAGGAGGTCCACTGCCCGCTGCCCCTGGGCAGTGAGGCAGTGTATTGCAGGAGGTCCACTGCCCACTGTCCCCAGGCAACGAGGCAGTGTATTGCAGGAGGTCCACTGCCCACTGCCCGCAGGCAGTGAGGTAGTGTATTGCAGGAGGTCGGCTGCCCACTGCCCCCAGGCAGTGAGGCAGTGTATTGCAGGAGGTCCACTGCCCACTGCCCCCAGGCAGTGAGGCAATGTATTGCAAAAAGTCCACTGCCCACTGCCCCCAGGCAGTGAGGCAGTGTATTGCAGGAGGTCCACTGCCCACTGCCCCCGGGCTGTGCGGCAGTGTATTGCAGGAGGTCCACTGCCCACTGCCCCCAGGCAGTGGGGCAGTGTATTGCAGGAGGTCCACTGCCCACTGTCCCCAGGCTGTGGGACAGTGCACTGCAGGATTTCCACTGCCCACTGCCCCCAGGCAGTGGGACAGTGCATTGGAAGAGGTCCACTGCCCACTGCCCCGAGGCAGTGGGGCTGTGCATAGCAGGAGTCTCCTTGCCCACTGCCCCCAGGCAGTGGGACAGTGCATTGTAGGAGGTCCACTGCCCACTGCCCCCAGGATGTGGGCCAGTGCATTGCAGCATTTCTACTGCCCACTCCCCCACGCAGTTAGGCAGTGCATTGCAGGAGTTCCACTCCCCACTGCCCCCAGGCAGTGGGGCAGTGCATTGCATGACTTCTACTGCCCACTGCCCCCAGGCAGTGAGGCGGTGCATTGCAGGACTTCCACTGCCCACTGCCCCCAGGCAGTGGGACAGTGCATTGCAGGAGTTCCACTGCCCACTGCCCCCAGGCAGTGAGGCAATGTATTGCACGAGGTCCACTGCCCACCGCCCCAGGCAGTGCGGCAGTGCATTGCAAGAATTCCACTGCCCATTGCCCCGAGGCAGTGAGGCACTGCATAGCAGGAGGTCCACTGCCCACTGCCCCCAGGCTGTGGGACAGTGCATTGCACAATATGTACTGCCCACTGCCCCCACGCAGTGGATTGCGGCGCATTGCAGGCTTTCCACTGCCCACTGCCCCCAGGCAGTGCGGCAGTGCATAGCAGGAGGTTCACTGCCCACGGACCCCGAGCAGTGGGGCAGTGCACTGCAGGAATCTACTGCCACTGCCCCCAGGCAGTGGGACAGTGCATTGCAAGAGTTCCAATTCCCACTGCCCCCAGGCAGTGGGGCAGTGCATTGCACGAGGTCCACTGCCCACTGCCCCTAGGCAGCGGGACAGTGCATTGCAGGATTTCCACTGCCCACTACCCCCGGGCAGTGGGACAGTGCAATGCAGGAGTTCCACTGCGCACTGCCTCAGGCAGTGGGGCAGTGCATCGCACTAGGTCCAGTGCCCACTGCCCCCAGGCAGTGGGACAGTGCATTGCAGGATTTCCACTGCCCACTGCCCCCAGGCAATGGGGCAGTGCATCGCACTAGGTTCACTGCCCACTGCCCCCAGGCAGTGGGACAGTGCATTGCAGGATTTCCACTGCGCACTGCCCCCGGGCAGTGGGGCAGTGCATCGCACTAGGTCCACTGCCCACTGCCCCCAGGCAGTGAGGCAGTGTATTGCAGGAGGTCCACTGCCCACTGCCCCCAGGCAGTGAGGCAGTGTATGGCAGGATTTCCACTGCCCACTGCCCCCAGGCAGTGGGACAGGCACCAGTCTAAAAACCCTCAGGATGGTAGCTGTGGGACGGATTGCCCACACGCACTGCCACGCTCGAAGCTAGTCGTGATACGTCTCGATTTCTCGTGCGTCTTCCCTGTGTCAGGCCGGGCCCACCCCGCCCGCCAACCGTCCAGGACCCCTCCCTGGGCCAGACATGCAGTCCTGTGGGGGACAGATACACATACGTGGCCTCCCCCCGACCGCCAGACGCCAACGTGGCGCCTGCCCCGACAGCTCTGCGCCGACATGGCGCGGGCTCAGTGGCAGGGCACCATCGTGGTGCCGCGAACGTACCCGTGCGCCGTCGTGGCGCGGCCTTCAGGGCAGAACGCCGTCGTGGCTCGGCCTTCTCGGCAGAGCGCCGCCACGGCGCCGCCCAAACAATCCAGCGCCAACGTGGCGCCACTTCAGTGGCATCACACCACCGTGGTGCAGCCAACGTGCACGTGTGCCGCCGTGGCGCAGTGTTCGGGGCACGGCGCCGTCCTGGCACTGCCCAGACAGCCCTATGCCTCCGTGGCGCCAGTTCAGTGGCAGAGCGCCATCGTGGTGCCGCCAACGTACATGTGCGCCATCGTGGCGCAATCCTCAGGGCAGAACGCCACCGCGGCGCTGCCTAGACAGCCCTGCGCCGACGTGGCGCCAGTTCAGTGACGTGGCACCACCGTGGTGCAGTCAACGTACACGTGCGCCGTCGTGGCGCAACCTTCAGGGCAGAGCGCCACCGTGGCGCTGCCCAAACGGTCTTCGTGCGCCAGCCTGGCCATGGTGTGTCCTCCAGGCCAATACTCGAGGCACCATGGCGGGGTCTGCACCTGGCGCTCCGCCACCCTCCGTGACACCCCGTGCAAAAGTGACGAGTCATCGGCGGTACTCACCGCCTCACGTGCCATCGGCGAACGTCGCCGTCTCGCTCGGGCACCATCGTGGTGCCACTTTCTCGGTCACGTGCCGTCTCGGTGCACGTATCGTAGGGCTCGTCGTTTGGGCTCGGCCTTTGCGGCCGGGCGTCGTCGGTGACCTCCACGGCGGTGCACCACCGTGGTGCTATGGCTGTGACGCACGTCCCGCACTCACAGAACCCGGGGGTACCCAGGCCACCGGCGGTGCGCGTGATCGTGTAGCGTGACCGTACTCGCGACGCCGGCGGTACTCAGCCCGCCGGCAGTGCGCATAGTCGTGCTGGGCCGCGTTCTATTTAGCCCGGCGACGTTTTCAAGTCGGGGGTGATGCCCCGGGAGACCCACACCTTCCGTGCCCGTTGATCCTGGGACGCTACCTCGGGTGGACCCAGGACAGTTCGGAGCGGTCGGTGGCCGGGACCGGAGAGCAGATCGGACCGTAGCGTTGTCGTACACCGGCGCTTTGACCCAGACGGCCTGCTGGGAGGGGCGTTCTCAGGTGTGCGACGAGATTTGTCTTACTCTAGCGGAGGTAAGACGGAGGACTCCCTCGGCTGTGCCTGCGTGGGGCCCCCGGGGGACGACGCCAAGGCTCACCGTACGTGGGACCGCGGCAGGCGCTCCTCCTCCTCCTCCTCCTCCACTGCCCACTGCCCCCAGGCAATGGGGCAGTGCATCGCACTAGGTTCACTGCCCACTGCCCCCAGGCAGTGGGACAGTGCATTGCAGGATTTCCACTGCGCACTGCCCCCGGGCAGTGGGGCAGTGCATCGCACTAGGTCCACTACCCACTGCCCCCAGGCAGTGAGGCAGTGTATTGCAGGAGGTCCACTGCCCAACGCCCCCAGGCAGTGAGGCAGTGTATGGCAGGATTTCCACTGCCCACTGCCCCCAGGCAGTGGGACAGTGCATTGGAAGAAGTCAACTTCCCACTACCCCGAGGCAGTGGGACAGTGCATTGCAGGATTTCCACTGCCCACTGCCCCCCGGCAGTGGGACAGTGCATTGCAGAATTTCCACTGCGCACTGCCCCTAGGCAGTGCGACAGTGCATTGTAGGAGGTCCACTGCCCACGGCGCCCATGGGTCAGACAGTGCATTTGAGGAATTCCACCGCCCCCAAACAGCCCGGCAGTGCATTGCAGGAGGTCCACTGCCCACTGCCCCCGAGCAGTGGGGCAGTGCACTGCAGGAGTTCCACCGCCCATTGCCCCCAGGTAGTGGGACAGTGCATTGCAGGAGTTCCACTGCGCACTGCCCCCAGGCAGTGGGACACTGCATTGCAAGAGGTCCACCGCCCACTGCCCCCAGGCAGTGGGGCAGTGCATTTGAGGAATTCCACTGCCCCCAAACAGCCCGGCAGTGCATTGCAGGAGGTCCACTGCCCATTGCCCCCAGGTAGTGGGGCAGTGCATTGCAGGAGTTTCACTGCCCACAGCCCCCAGGCAGTGAGGCAGTGCATTGCAGGAGTTCCACTGCCCATTGCCCCCAGGCAGTGGGGCAGTGCATTTGAGGAATTCCACTGCCCCCAAACAGCCCGGTACTGCATTGCAGGAGGTCCACTGCCCATTGCCCCCAGGTAGTGGGACAGTGCATTGCAGGAGTTCCGCTGCCCACTGCCCCCAGGCAGTGGGACAGTGCATTGCAAGAGGTCCACTGCCCACTGCCCCCAGGCAGTGGGGCAGTGCATTGCAGAAGTTTCACTGCCCACTGCCCCCAGGCAGTGCGGCAGTGCATTGCAGAAGGTCCACTGCCCACTGTTCCTAGGCAGTGCGGCAGTGCATTGCAGGAGGTCCACCGCCCGCTGCCCCCGAGCAGTGGGGCAGTGCACTGCAAGACTTCTACTGCCACTGCCCCCAGGCAGTGGGACAATGCATTGCAGGAGTTCCACTGCCCACTGCCCCCAGGCAGTGCGGCATTGCATTGCAGGAGGTCCACAGCCCACTGACCCCGAGCAGTGGGGCAGTGCATTGCAGGATTTCCACTGCCCACTGCCCCAGGCAGTGCGGCAGTGCATTGCAAGCGTTCCAGTGCCCACTGCCCCCAGGCTGTGGGGCAGTGCATTGCAGCAGTTCCGCTGCCCACTGCCCCCAGGCAGTGAGGCGGTGCATTGCAGGAGGTCCACTGCCCACTGCCCCCAGGCAGTGGGATAGTGCATTGCAGGAGTTCCACTGCCCACTGCCCCTAGGCAGTGGGCCAGTGCATTGCGGGATTTCCAATACCCACTGCCCCCAGGCAGTGGGACAATGCATTGCAGGAGTTCCACTGCCCACTGCCCCCAGGCAGTGCGGCATTGCATTGCAGGAGGTCCACAGCCCACTGACCCCGAGCAGTGCGGCAGTGTAGTGCACGAGTTCCACTGCCCACAGCCCCTAGGCAGTGGGGCAGTGCATTGCAGGAGTTCCACTGCCCACTGCCCCAGGCAGTGCGGCAGTGCATTGCAAGCGTTCCAGTGCCCACTGCCCCCAGGCTGTGGGGCAGTGCATTGCAGCAGTTCCGCTGCCCACTGCCCCCAGGCTGTGGGGCAGTGCATTGCAGCAGTTCCGCTGCCCACTGCCCCCAGGCAGTGAGGCGGTGCATTGCAGGAGGTCCACTGCCCACTGCCCCCAGGCAGTGGGATAGTGCATTGCAGGAGTTCCACTGCCCACTGCCCCTAGGCAGTGGGCCAGTGCATTGCGGGATTTCCAATACCCACTGCCCCCAGGCAGTTGGGCACTGCATTGCAGGAGTTCCACTGCCCACTTCCTTGGTGACCAGGCACCCGTCTAAAAACCTCGGGATGGTAGATGTAGGACGGATTGCCTACGCGCACTGCCACGCTCGAAGCCAGTCGTGATACGTCGTTATAATTGTGACCCCACGTCACTCATCTCTTGCCATCGTGGCCCCTTCTCCGCTCTGCTCCACCCGTTTGGTGCACTCTGTCTCTCTCTCTCTCTCCTCTCCCGTGTCTCCAAGGGCTGAGTGCCGCACCTTGGGTGCGTCCCTCCCCCTTGCTAGCCACCTCCTGCTCACAGTGGGTGCTACGTTCTACAAACAGCTCTGGCAAGACGTCGACCTCGCCGTCGCAATCGTCCAGGCCACTACGCGGGGAGCCGCGACGGGGACTGCATTCGACATATCCGCTGCTCAAGCGTGATGCCTCTTGCAGGGGTATCGTGAGTTGTTCACTTCGCTGTCCCATCCTGGGGTCCCCCTCGCCTATGCACCCCATGGGTTGCCCCCTCGCACCCCTGTCCTCGTGAGTCCTGGGACCCTCGTTCGGCGGCCCGCTCCGCCAGGCGGCCCCATGTTTCTCTTCGCTCTCGCGCCATGCTCTTTGTTTCATCGCACGATGGCCACGCTCGTGGCACCTTGTGTCTTTTCTTGTGCACCCCGTCCAGTGGGGGCTGCCTATATTGTCCGTGCTCTTCCGTGTACTTGCACCCCGGTTTGTCGCCCCCTCCTGGCGCCTTGCGGCCATAGGCCACCCGCTCCTTTCGCGCCACAGCCAACCATGTCAAACCGCTCAACGCCGTCCCAGTACTCCCCCTCTCCTGCCCCCGACACCAGTCGAGGAGGCGCCATTCGTCGAGTTTCGTTCCCCATGTTTCTGATGGATATTGCCCAATCTGACGAGGCTGATCGCCTCCCACGATAGCTGGACATGTTGAAGGATGACGCGCTGGAAGCGGCGGATACGGCCATCCGGGCCACCGACCCCGCCCTGGCTGACCTATGCGATGCCCTGCGATGGACGGTTGCCGACGGCAACATCCAAGCTATTACAGCCGTGGCGCGAGCATGGACGCCGCGGGGGCTCTTGCTCACGGCCACCGTCACGGTCGCTGCAAGTCCGTCTCATGTGATGGTTATCGAGCACGCCGCTGCTGGAGTGCTCGGTCCTGCCGGTCCGCAGCGTGGAGTTGCTGCATCAGATCGAGCAGGCTGGCGAGCACTCCTGGGCCACAGCCCCTACCTTTGCCCTGCTGCAGGCTGGCATCCACGACACCGCCAGCCCCCCTCCACTCACGTTGTCCAGCCAGGCACCCTACCTCACCAAACGCCAGACAGCGCCCAGCCCCGCCGGCACTCTATTCGCCACGACGGCGTTCACCCCAGCGTCAGCCCTATACCGGTCCAAGGACAAGCCCGTCCCTACAATGGGCGAACAGTCGCCTCTGTCGATGTTACCTGAGCAGACCAAACTCTCCTTCAGCCTCCCCGAGCCCGCCTCCCAAGTCCAACCGGCTGCCGCAGACCCCAGCCCTCCGGAGTCGCCAGCCCCGGCCGCCGGATCGCCCCCCCCCCAGCCCCTCCCAGATGGGAGAGCCCTTTGTCCCGGACCAGGACGTAACGGCTTACTCCACCGATTACACTCAGGTGCGTGACCAGTACGAGGCCCAGCAGCAGGAGCTGGCCGTGGCACAGGGGGACCTGGAGTCCCTCAAACGGGACTTGGACATGGTCCGCACCAAGCGGCACAATGCCCAGTAGCAAATCTAGCGTTCCGCCGCAGCGCAGCGGCAGGCCGAAGCCGTTCGGCTCCACAACTTCATCAAGGCCCTGCCCCCCCTCCTGTCCCTCGCCACCAGACTCCGCGGCCTCTCGTCCACAACGCATGCGTTCCCCAATGCCGTGCGCAGTGCAGTTCCGGCCTCTTTTGAGTTGCCTGGCCCCCGGCTCACAGCAGGCCCTCGTGCAGGTCATCCTCGCCGCGGAGGTCCTCACCTCGCCCCAAGTACCCGATCTCGAGGAGTTGGCCGACGTCCTCAGACGGGCTACGGCCGCGCCGAGCCCTGTGCCTGCCCCGGAGACCCCCGTGCGTGTCCCCGGACTGTCATTCGCTATCCCGGACCCGATCCCCAAGCCCAAGGCGGCTGCTGCCCTCCGTGCACCAGGCGCTGCTCCCCAGCCGCCGTCGCCCACGGCTTCGCCCAGTGACGCCGCGCTGGCCTCCCTACTGGAGTGGATCCTGGATATCCCCAAAGGCTTTGATGACGAAGTTGCACACGCGTTCCACCTCCAGCTGTTCCGCCAGTACGGCGCGAGCGTCCGCACCCTCCCGCGATCCCCGATTCGAGATCAGTGGACCTAGGTCCGCAGCCATGCGCCTAGCTTGCCCGGTATCGCGGACGTCCTACGCACATTCCTCGCCAGCCCCCCCCCCCCCTGTCCAACGGGTCGCGGACAGTCCAACCGCCTCCCCCAGCCGAAGCCGCAGCCGCCAACCAGGCAGAGGGCGCGGCAAAGAAGAAGGGGTATACACCCCCAAAAGTGGACCCGCACACCTTCTCCAAGGCCTTGTGGGTAGGATGGTAGGAAGTGGACGATCCCCCATCGGGGGAAGTTGATGCGGGGCTCCTCGGAGACATCCTCCGCGATAAATTTGGCGCCGGCCTGTTGTCCATCTCAGACGAGCAGCTCAACCACAAGGCCAAATTCACGATTGTCGGAGTCAAGCCCGCCGAGTATGACAGAGGCAGGAAGCACACCATGCAGCACACCGCTCGCGGCTGGCGAGTGACCTGGGCCGAATCCAAGAAGCAGCCGTACACCCCTTGGGTGCCTGATCCCGATAGGGAGTACCCCGCCCGCAAGACCCATCGAGGAGGACGAGGACAAAAGCACCGCCGCCAGGGGGAGCCGGAAGACCAGGTGGACCTCACGGCAACCTCGGAATCGGAAGAAGAACCGCACCCCAAGTACCAGCGAAGGTACAGCCCATGCCGCTCATACAGGTCCCCGTCCCGCTGCCGCAGCCCTCGACATCGCCGCAACAGCCCGCTGCTGAGGCGTCGCACCGTGTACCGCGATGAACGGGTAGAGCCCCGCGCACATTCCAGCCGCCACCACCACCATGCAGCAGCCCCCCTCCAGCCCTACCCGTACTCGGGGGACCCCCACGACCCCCGAGTGGCCTTGGCCCACAACCCCTACGCTCCCCGCTCCGGAACCCCCCAGCCGACCCCCACCGCTTCCAGCCGTACTTCGGTCGGCACAGGAGGGACCGATAGACTTGAAGCTCGCGGGGCGCAGCGAGGACATCCCGGACGCCGTGTCTCAGCTCCGCCACTCCCACCTTGACGGCGTCCCCCACGTTGGGGACCTACGCCCGGGCGCGTACACTCCCTGCTCCCCTCCTAGAGAGTGGGGCCTGGTACCGATGTCAGCCCCGGGCACTGCCCAGTTCGTCCCGCCCCCCTACGCCCTCCACATGTGCCTACACCTGCCGGCGGGTGTGCACTACTACCGGGTGTGCAGCGGGGCGGACTCCTGGTCCCGCGACATCCTGTCGCTGGTGGGCGCCGTGCATTGCGTGCAGGTGTCTGGTTCTCATCAGATACAGCTCTGCCGCAAGGGCATGCCCCCAAACTCCGTCATCCTGCCCGAGCACCACCATGTGGTCCTCCCACAGTCCATGCACAGCCGTGTCTTTGTCACGGCCACAGGCCTCACCCAGGCCAGTGTCTTGGCGCTAGCGGCCACGTACCACGCCCGACACCTCCGCAAATGGGTCCGGGGCATGCCACACGGCCCGCAAGCTAACCCGGCAGCCCGCCACCGCCGGCCCCTGCCCCGACCCCCCCCTTCCCGACCGCCCGTCGCCCCGCCCGGACACTCCGACCCTCAACGTGCAGATGTACCTTCGGCCCAAGCTCCGCGCCCTGGACGTCCTGATACGTGAATACCAGTACCCGCTGACCCTGCACGTTCAAGAAGCGGGTCCCCTGATCGTCCAACGGGTGCACCCCCTATACCACGCCATCCAGGCCCCAGCAAGAGTGGCTGGGGGATGCGCCACCCTCCTCTACAGCGCCCCGGACCTGACCGTGACCAGTCACAGCGCCCACCCCTCAGGACGAGCCCTAGTTCTCACTTCACCGTGGCGTGCGTGGCCCACCGCCACGCCAACGTGTTTTTCCCGGCCGACGGGGACCTCGACACCCTCCAGGACATCCTGGATTGGGTGTACCCATACCTCCTCCTCACCCCGGCCAGGGTTGTTTTCCTGACCGAGGACCTTAACGCCAACTGCCACTGGGTCTCGCACCCCCTTGTCTCACCCGCCCCACTCTGCGACCTCGTCCTGCCCACGCTGCCGCGCCTTGGGATGCGCCGTTTACACCCCCTCGCTGAGGCCCCCACGTGGGTGAGCCCGCAAGGCTTCGCGGGTGCCCTTGACCACATCTTCCTGCGCACCCCTTTGGAAGCTGCCCACACTACGGAGGTGCGCTCCGATTCCAGTTTCCCGTCTGACCATCTGCCCGTGACTGCCACCCTCCATGACCTCCCCCTTGCGCCCCAACTGGTGTGCCCATCGAAAAAGCGCCGCTTCGCCATCCCGCGGGAACTCCTCGCCAGCCAGCTCCGCGCCCTCAACGACACCTTCCGGGCCCAGCTCACCCCACCGCCCCCAGGCGCACCAGACACGCCGCCGCACAATGCCGCGGTGACCTCGGCGCTATACGCCGCAGCCACGGCGGCCTTTGGGCCCCATGTCCCCAGCCAGCCCTCGCCGTCAGCAGTGCGAGTCCACGTCACTAACCTGCGACGTTACACCCTCACCCAGCCGGATTGGGCATCCCAGTCCTCGCGCCTTGTGGAGATTGCCCGCCTCAAAGAGCAGATCCGGGCAGCCTGGGATGTCATCCTCCTGGAAAAGGATGTAGGGCTGGCGCCCCTACCCACCGCCCCTGGCCAACCCACCAAAGTGGACTACGGCCGCACGTTGGGAGCGCGGTATGTGCCCCCGGCGGATCTTGTCTACGTAGTAGGAGTCCCGGTGCCACTCCATCAACAAGCCGCCGTTGCGCTGGACCAGCTGCGCCAGAGGCACCTGACCCCCCTTGAGGCGCTCTCGTTCACGCGCGTCCAGTCAATCATGGGATGGACGGGCGCCTCGCTCGGCCCGCCGCCTTGCGCCACCATCGCCAACCTACGCGCCATCATCCACCGAGGAGCAGCCACTGTACCACGATTTGCTGGAGTACCGGCTGTTTGGACAGTTGGAGGACGCCCAGTTTATAGTGATCGTAGACTTGAGCAACGGCATTCTCAGTGGGGCGCCCGTGCCCCAGGCACACTCCGCAGCTTTCATCAACCTCCCGAAGAAGACGCCACACGGCTCCATCGCCAATGGCAGGCCACTCACCAATCTGGCCACGGTGTGGAAGCTCACGGCCGCCCTCCTCAAAGACCACTACCAGCCCCGCTTGGTGAAGGGCGGCATCTTGCCGCCCTACCAGTTCGGGATGTCGCCGCAGTGCTCCTCTGTGGAGCTCTTCCGCGTCCTCCACGACGTGTGGTGGGACCGCTGGAGGCGGCGCTTCGAGGCGTGGCTGGTGTCGGACGATGTCCGCCATGCGTACGGCTCCATCAACCACACCGCAGCAGGGATCTCCTTAGCCGACGCTACGACCCTTCGGCACCATGATCGCGCCCTCGAGGTGCATATGGGGGGGGCTGACGGCCGTTCCCCGTCATCCACCCACCTTGGGGCCGGCACGGGGCAAGGGTGCCCCGTGTCCGGCATGAAGTACTGCATATATGGCGAAGTCCGAGGACACGAAGCCAGCCGCCATGTCCCCCCAACGGACACCCCCGCGGGCCCGCTGAACCGGGTTCTCCTGATGGATGATCCCCAATGCCTACCCGGTGACCGCAGCCGCCTGTCCACCCTCGCCAACGGCATTGAGCGGGCGGGTTGTCTCACCAACCTCCACTCTGACCTGACCAAGACGGTCTTGATTGGCACGGACATGCGCGATGGCTGGGTCCATTTCCTGAGAGAAACAGTGTACTTGAACAGCCACCCGGTGCGGTGCGCCACGAGCCAAGACTACGTCCGCGTTTTTGGCCGCCACGCCCTCCCCCACCTCTTCCACCCCGTCAACTCCCGGCGCTTGTTCTCCGGCGCGCGCGCCGCGTGCAGGGAGCTCCGAGCCCCTCAGCTGCCGGCCCACTACCTCCTCGCCATGTTCGTCGCCAAGTGCCACGGGATGGTCAACTGGTTCACCAGCGTCCGCCCCCCCTCCTACGGAGCCATGCACATGCTGGACGCTATGGCCGCTTGGGCCATACGCGCCACCGCGGGATGGGCACTCTCCGCCTCTGCCCTTTTCCTCCGCGAGATACCCGAAGGGGGGATTGGCATCCCCCCAGCCCCGGTCGTCGGGTTCGCCATCTTTCTCGGCGTCTATATCCGGCACCTGAACCACTCCGACCCCCTGGTTCGCCGGTCCACGCGCCACGGGTTCCTAACTGCCCTCTGGCGGTTCCACCCCTCTTAGCCCTGCCTCACCTCACAGCTCGGGCTCCGGTGTGCTGCTCACCCCACGGACCACGACCTGTTCGTCGCCCTATGCCACCAATGCGACATCTCCATCCACCTGCCCCCCGCCGACCATCTGCCGGACCATGCTCTTCACGTGATGGCCCTGTCATCCCCCGGACTCGAGGTCCAGGACATCCATGCGTGGATGCTTGCAGGCCACCGCACTGCGGAGGACGCGCGCCAGAAGGGATGGCCCCGAGTATCCCCTCGCCCAACTCCACCGGTCGGCACGCTCCCCCCGGTTGGGCGCTGCCCGCGGTAACTGCGGTTGTCCCCAAGTTCTCTTGGCTACCCGAGAACTATGGGATCCTCCACGATGCGTCGTGGTGCCCAAAACCCGGCGCTGCGGTGGGGCAGTGGCGGTGTTGTGCCCCATCACCCTCCGGTACCAGGTGTACCCCGTCCCCATCCCCTTGCGGCTGGACAACGCCTACACGGCGGAGCTGTACACAGCGTGGGTGGCCCTCACCGCTAGGGGGCCCTCGACCGACTCTGCCTTCGGCTTCCGGTCCGGCTCATGGCACTTTGCGGTTTGCAAAGGATACATCACGGCCCAGGAGGGACGCCGGGAACCGGAGGACTCGCTCCAAGGAGACCTCATACGAGCATGCCGCGATATGGCCCGCGGCCACGCCCCCCCCCCCCCCCCGCCATCTCTACTCTCATCACCGGCACCTGGGTCGACGCCCTGCTGGACCAGGTGGATGCAGCGGCAGGACGCGTTGCGGTCACCTGTTCCGACACCGTAGGGTGGCTCAGCCCCCTGCAGGAACCCCGCGTTTGTTTCTCCCACGCGGGCCTCCAAGTCCACGACGCCCCACCGCACGCGTGCCGCGCCCTGCTCGCCTCCCACCACGCCTACGCTAAAGCTCCCCCATCTCAGTGCCACCCCGCCCTCGGCGAGTACGCCACCGCCGTCAACCATGGCCTCCTCAGGTGGGGGGACCACCTCACCACCACCGGCATCCGCCTCTCCCTGTTCCCCCCCAAGGACACGCCCTGTCCCCTCTGTCTCCTACCCGCCCCTGGGGACCTCGTCCGCTCCTGCGCGCACGACCCGCTCCTCCGTGCCCACTACCATCGGTGGCTTGCATCCCGACTCTCCCAGAGGTGCCGTGCCTGGAGCCACTGCGCGCCCACTGCCTGAGGTACCCTCGTCCTCTGGGGCGACGAGCCCTTCCTGCTGCCTGTAGACGGCTCCCCGGCCCACGACAACGTCACCACCTACACGGTCGGCCGTCTCGGGGCCATTTCCCCGTCTCAAAGGGATGCCTTACAGCATAGAGGTCTACGTCCGGCTCACCTCCGTCGCCTCCTCTGCGACGTCATCCTCACTACCGTCCTCCTACACAAGCGGCATGCGGTGTCCGTCCTCCCCCTCGCCGACCACTTCTCCCCCCTGCAGGGAGTCCCCGTGAACCAGTCCCTCGCCAACGACCCGCCACCAGAGTGGTATCACGTTGCCACTTGGGCCCCGACGCCTGGTTCGGCCAGGTGGCCGGCCTGGGACGTCCTCCTAGGCCTCTGGCTATCAGGGGACCTCCTCCTGGCCCCTAAGGAGAAGTCCGCCATCCCCACCCGGAACAAGCGCAGTCCGTACCGAGTCGTGTATGTGTACATCGAGAAGAACCAGATGCCGCCGGCCGTGCGGCGGGAAATAGAACTGGAAGCCCATGACGTGATCGTCTTGGACAGTCTCGGCCGGCACGTGCTTGCCCCCAATCTCCCGGATCGATGCCGCCTCTGGGCCATCCATTACGGTGACAATGGACGGAGCCTGGAGGCCGGCCTCCGTGGAGATGTGATCCCCTCGTGGTGTGCCGCACTACATTCGGCGTTCTCGGCCATCCTCACTGCGGCTTCCCAAGGGCCCCGCACGGTCTTCAAGAACATGCGGGTTGCCTTGGGTCGGCCCGCCCCGTGGCCTTATCCCCGCTCGTGACCCGTCCTCGGCCTCACGCGCCCGGACCGTTCCGGTACAGCGCGCAGTCGTGCTCGACCACGCTCCTTGTCTGGCGACGTCTTAAGTCGCGGGTGATGCCCCGGGAGACCCACAACTTCCGTGCCCGTTGATCTTGGAACGCTGACTCGGGTGGATGCAGGACAGTTCGGAGCGGTTGGTGGCCGGGACCGGAGAGCAGATCGGACCGTACTGTTGTCGTACACCGACGCTGTGACCCAGACGGCCTGCTGGGAGGAGCGTTCTCAGGTGTGCGACGAGATTCGTCTTACTCTAGCGGAGGTAAGACGGAGGAATCCCTCGGCAGTGCCTGCGTGGGGCCCCTGAGGGACGACGCCACGGCTCACCGTACTTGGGACCACGGCAAGCGCTCCTCCTCTTCATGCTCCTCCTCCCACTTCCGCCAGGCACTGGGACAGTGCATTGCAGGAGTTCCACTGCCCAATGCCCCCAGGCAGTGGGACAGTGCATTGCAGGAGTTCCACCGCCCACTGCTCCCTGGCAGTGGGGCAGTGCATTGCACGAGGTCCACTGCCCACTGCCCCCAGGCAGTGTGACAGGGCATTGCAGGATATCCACTGCCCACTGCCCCCAGGCAGTGGGACAGTGCATTGCAGGAGTTCCACTGCCCACTGCCCCCAAGCAGTGGGACACTGCATTGCAGAGTTCCACCGCCCCCTGCTCCCTGGCAGTGGGGCGGTGCATTGCACGAGGTCCACTGCCCACTGCCCCCAGGCAGTTTGACAGGGCATTGCAGGATATCCACCGCCCACTGCCCCCAGGCAGTTGGACAGTGCATTGCAGGAGTTCCACTGCCCACTGCCCCCAGGCAGTGGGGCAGTGCATTGCACGAGGTCCACTGCCCACTGCCCCGAGGCTCTGGAATAGTGCATTGCAGGAGTTCCACTGCCCACTGCCCCCAGGCTGTGGGATAGTGCACCGCAGGAGTTCCACTGCCCACTGCCCCCAGGCAGTGGGGCAGTGCATTGCACGAGGTCCACTGCCCACTGCCCCCAGTCAGTGGGACAGTGCCTTGTAGGAGTTCCACTGCCCACTGCCCCCAGGCAGTGGGACAGTGCATTGCAGGAGTTCCACTGCCCACTGCCCCCAGGCAGTGGGACAGTGCATTGCAGGAGTTCCACTGCCCATTGCCCCAGGCAGTGGGGCAATGCACCGCACTAGGTTCACTGCCCACTACCCCCAGGCAATGGGACAGTGCACTGCAGGACTTCCCCTGCCCACTGCCCCCAGGCAGTGGGACAGTGCATTGGAAGAGGTCCATTGCCCACTGCCCCCACGCAGTGGGGCAGTGCACTGCAGGAGTTGCTTTGCCCACTGCCCCGAGGCAGTACGGCAGTGCCCTGCACAAGTTCCACTGCCCACTGCCCCCAGGCAGTGGGACACTGCATTGCAGGAGTTCCACTGGCCACTGCCTCCAAGCAGTGAGGTAGTGCATTGCAGGAGTTCCAGTGCCCACTGCCCCAGGCAGTGAGGCAGTGCATTGCAGGAGTTCCACTGCCCACTGCCCCCAGGCAGTGAGGCAGTGCATTGCAAGAGTTGACCTGCCCACTGCCCCCACGCGGTGACGTAGTGCATTGCAGGAGTTCCAATGCCCACTACCCCCAGGCAGTGAGGTAGTGCGTTGCAAGAGTTGCCCCGTCCACCGCCCCTAGGTGGTGAGGCGGGGCGTTGAGGGAGTCCCACTGCCCAATGCCCCCCGGCAGTGAGGCAGTATGTTTTGAAAGTCCCCTGCCCACTGCCCCAAGGCAGTGCGACAATGCGTTGCAAGAATTCCACTGCCCAGTGCCCCCAGGCAGTGCGGCAGTGCCTTGCAGGAGTTCCACTGACCACGGCCCCAAGGCAGTGAGGCAATGTATTGCAAGAGTCCCACAGCCCACTGCCCCCAGGCAGTGAGGCAATATGTTGCAGGGATCCCCCTGCCCACTGCCCCCAGGCGTGAGGCAGTGCATTGCAGGAGTTGCGCGGCCCATTGCCCCCAGGCCGTGGGGCAGTGCATTGCAGGAGTTCCACTGCCCACTGCCCCCAGGCAGTGGGGCAGTGCACTGCAGAAGTTCCTTTGCCCAATGCCCCCAGGCAGTGCGGCTGTGCATTGCACGATTTCCACTGCGCACGGCCCCCAGGCAGTGGGGCAGTGCATTGCAACAGTTCCACTGCCCATTGCCCCCAGGCATCGGGGCAGTGCAATGCAGGAGTTCCTTTGCCCACTGCCCCCAAGTAGTGCGGCAGTGCACTGCACGAGTTCCACTACCCACTGCCCCCAGGCAGTGGGGCACTGCATTGCAGGAGTTCCACTGCCCACTGCCCCCAGGCAGTGAGGTAGTGCATTGCAGAAGTTCTAGTGCCCACTGCCCCAGGCAGTGAGGCAGTGCATTGCAACAGTTCCACTGCCCATTGCCCCCACGCATCGGGGCAGTGCAATGCAGGAGTTCCTTTGCCCACTGCCCCCAAGTAGTGCGGCAGTGCACTGCACGAGTTCCACTACCCACTGCCCCCAGGCAGCGGGGCACTGCATTGCAGGAGTTCCACTGCCCACTGCCCCCAGGCAGTGAGGTAGTGCATTGCAGAAGTTCTAGTGCCCACTGCCCCAGGCAGTGAGGCAGTGCATTGCAAGAGTTCCACCGCCCACTGCCCCCAGGCAGTGAGGCGGTGCATTGCAGGAGTTCCACTACCCACCGCCCCCAGGCAGTTGGGCGGTATGTTCTAGGAGTTCCACTGCCCACAACCCCCAGGTAGTGGGAAAGTGCATTGCAGGAGTTCCACTGCCCACTGCCCCTAGGCAGTGCGGCAGGGTATTGCACGAGGTCCACTGCCCACTGCCCCCAGGTAGTGAGGCAGTATGTTGCAGGGATCCCCCTGCCCACTGCCCACAGGCAGTGCGACAATGCGTTGCAGGAACTCCACTGCCCACTGCCCCCAGGCAGTGAGGCAGTGCATTGCAAGAGTGCGCCGCCCACTGCCCCTAGGCAGGGAGACAGTGCGTAGCAGGAGTCCCACTGCCCACTGCCCCCAGGCAGTGAGGCAGTATGTTGCAGGGATCCCCCTGCCCACTGCCCCCAGGCAGTGCGACAATGCGTTGCAGGAATTCCACTGCCCAGTGCCCCCAGGCAGTGAGGCGGTGCATTGCAAGAGTGCGCTGCCCACTGCCCCTAGGCAGTGAGGAAGTGCGTTGCAAGAGTTCCACTGCCCTCTGCCCCCAGGCAGTGGGGCGTTGCACTGCAGGAGTTCCTTTGCCCAGTGCCCCCAGGCAGTGCGGCAGTGCACTGCACGAGTTCCACTGCCCACTGCTCCCGGGCACTGGGACAGTGCATTGCAGGAGTTCCACTGCCCACTGCCCCCATGCAGTGGGGCAGTGCACTGCAGGAGTTCCTTTGCCCTTTGTCCCCAGGCAGTGCGGCAGTGCACTGCACGAGTTCCACTGCCCACTGCCCTCAGGCAGTGGGGCAGTGCATTGCAAGAGTTCCACTGCTCAACGCCCCCAGGCGGTGAGGTAGTGCGTCGCAGGAGTTCCAGTGCCCACTGCCCTAGGCAGTGGGAAAGTGCATTGCAGGAGTTCCACTCCACAGTGCCCCCAGGCAGTGGGACAGTGCATTGCGGGATTTCCACTGCCCACTGCCCCCAGGCATTGGGGCAGTGCATTGCACGAGGTCCACTGCCCACTTCCGCCAGCCAGTGGGACAATGCATCGCAGGAGTTCCACTGCCCACTTCCCCCAGGCAGTGGTACAGTGCATTGCGGGAGTTCCACTGCCCACTGCCCCCAGGCAGTGGGGCAGTGCATTGCAGGAGTTTCACTGCCCACTGCCACCAGGCAGAGCGGCAGCGCATTGCAGAAGTTTCACTGCTGACTCCCCCAGGCAACGGGGCAGTGCATTGCAAAAGGTCCACTGCCCACTTCCCCCAGGCAGTGGGACAGTGCATTGCAAGAGTTCCACTGCCCACTGCCCCCAGGCAGTGGGACACTGCATTGCAGGAGTTCCACCGCCCACTCCCATAGGCAATGGGGCAGTGCATTGCACGAGGTCCACTGCCCACTGTGCCCAGGCAGTGGGACAATGCATTGCAAGAGTTCCACAGCCCACTGCCCCCAGGCACTGGTACAGTGCATTGCGGCAGTTCCACTGCCCATGTTCCGAGGCAGTGGGACAATGCATTGCAGGATTTCCACTGCCCACTGCTCCTAGGCAGTGGGACAGTGCATTGCAGGATGTCCACTGCCCACTGCCCCCAGGCACCGGGACAGTGCATTGCAGAAATTCCACTGCCCACTGCCCCCAGGCAGTGGGGCAGTGCATTGCAGGAGGTCCACTTCCCACTGCCCCCAGGCAGCGGGCCAGTGCATTGCAAGAGTTCGACTACCCACTGCCCCCAGGCAGTGGAAGAGTGCATTGCAGGAGTTCCACTGCCCACTGCCCCCAGGGAGTGGGGCAGTGCATTGCACGAGGTCCCCTGCCCACTGCCCCCAGGCAGTTGAACAGTGCATTGTAGGAGGTCCACTGCCCACTGCCCCCAGGCAGTGAGATAGTGCATTGCAGGAGTTCCACTGCCCACTGCCCCCAAACAGCGCGGCAGTGCATTGCAGGAGGTCCACTGCCCGCTGCCCCCGGGCAGCGGGGCAGTGCATTGCAGGTGTTCTACTGCCAGCTGCCCCCAGGCAGTGCGGCGGTGCATTGTAGGAGGTCCACTGCCCACTGCCCCCAGGCAATAGGGCAGTACTTTGCAGGAGTTCCATTGCCCACTGCCCCCATGTAGAGCGGCAGCACATTGCAGGAGTTTCCGTGCCCACTACCCCTAGGCAGTGGGGCAGTGCATAGCAAAAGTTCCACTCCCCACTGCCCCCCGGCAGTGAGGTAGTGCATTGCAAGAGCTCCACTGCCCACCGCCCCCAGGTAGTGCGACAGTGCATTGCAGGAATTCCACTGCCCACTGCTCCCAAGCAGTGAGGTAGTGCATTGCAGGAGTTCCACTGCCCACTGCCGCAAGGAAGTGGAACAATGCATTGCAGGAGTTCCACCGCCCACTGCCCCCAGGCAGTGGGACAGTGCATTGCAGGAGTTGCCCTGCCCACTGCCGCCAGGCAGTGGAACAATGCATTGCAGGAGTTCCACTGCCCTGTGCCCCCAGGCAGTGGGACAGTGCATAGCAGAAGTTCCACTGCCCACTACCCCCTGCTCACAGAGGCAGTGCATTGCAGGAGTTCCCCTGCCCACTGCCCCCAGGCAGTGAGGCGGTGTATTGCAGGACTTCCAATGCCCACTACCCCCAGGCAGTGAGGCAGTGCATTGCAAGAGTTGCCCCGCCCACCGCCCCCAGGCGGTGAGGCAGTGCATTTGAGGAGTTCCAATGCCCACTACCCCCAGGCACGGAGGCGGTGCATTGCAAGAGTTGCCCTGCCCACCGCCCCCAGCCGGTGAGGCAGGGCGTTGAGGGAGTCCCACTGCCGACTGCCCCCGGGCAGCGTGGCAGTATGTTGCAAGGATCCCCCTGCCCACCGCCCCAAGGCAATGCGACAATGCGTTGCAGGAATTCCACGGCCCACTGCCCCTAGGCAGTGAGGCGGTGCATTGCAAGTGTTGCGCTGCCTAGTACCCCTCGGCTGTGAGGCAGTTCGTTGCGGGAGTCCCACTGCCCAATGCCCTCAGGCAGTGAGGCAATATGTTGCAGGGATCTCCCTGCCCACTGCCCCCAGGCAATGAGGCGGTGCATTGCAAGAGTTCCGCTGCCCGCTGTCCCGAGGCAGTGAGGCAGTTCGTTGCAGGAGTTGCGTGGCCCATTGCCCCCAGGCCGTGGGGCAGTGTGTCGCAGGAGTTCCACTGCCCATTGCTCCACGCAGGGAGGCAATGTATTGCAGGAGATGCCCGGCCCACTGCCCCAAGGCAGAGAGGTAGTGTACGTCAGGAGTACCACTCCCCACTGCCCTCACGCAATGCGGCAATGCGAAACAGGAGTTCCACTGCCCACAGCCCCCAGGCGGCGTGGCAGTGCGTTAGACTGCCCACTGCCCTCTGCCCACAACAACAGTGCAGTAGGGCACACACAGTGCAGTGCAGTACACAGCACCAAGCAGTGCGGCACCACACAGGAGGCACTGATGGTGCAACGCGGCATGCACGGTGCAGCGGACCAACCGGACCCTGTGTGACTGCGCACAGGCGTCGGCACAGCAATGCCGGCCAAGTGCGGGAGTGCACTGGTCCGGCCATGCAACAACACGGTTACACACAGTGCGCACGCCACACACACAGCCCCGCCCGTTTACCTGTACCCGTGGGTAGACATCCCGACCATTTCCTTCTGGTCACAGCGCCTTCGGCACACCACACCACACCACACCACACCACACCACACCACACCACACCACACCACACCACGTCGGCCCATAAGGCTGCCCGCCGAAGGTCACCCACGCGAGAGCCGTCCCATCCCAGGGGGCCCGCAGGTGCCACACCAAGCGGGCTACGTGGGGGCTCCCTGCGGGCAGCCCCGGAGGCAGCTCGCGGCTCGGCCACACACGCCGACCCCCAGGGCGGGCCCACTTCCTGAGAGCCGGACCCGGAGCCGGAGCACCCCACTCCCTCGCAATCCCAGAATAGAGGGCACCCCGGAGGACGTGCACGCTGTGGGGTACCTGTGGCTCAACGTCCGGGGCCGGTACCTCCGGCAGCGCCTCCTGGCGCAAGCCCTGCACATGGCAGCGCGCCGCCCTACCCTCCTCATCCTGGCTGAGGCCCAGTCCCGGGCAGGCCCCGAGGACCCCCCCTTCCAGGACTACGCCCGTCACGTCGTGCTCCCCGCCCAAGGCAAAACGGGGGCGGGCCTGGAAGTATACGTCCGCACCGGGACAACCACCCGGGCTTCCCTCCTCTGGGGCGCGGAGGATGCCAACGCCCTCCTCATGGAGGTCCTCACCCCGTGGGGTCGGCATCATGTGCTGGCAGCCCATGCCCCTCAGATCAGCATCGGCGTGGAGCCTTACGTGAGATGCTGGGCCGCCGTCTGGAGGGAGGTCACCCGCCTGGTCGACCCGACGACCGTCCTGGTTGTCACGGACACCAACTCGGCGGCCCGACCGGCAGATAGAGGGACCCCGCGCCCCGAGGACACGGGCTACCGCACGTTCCTGAGGGTCTTCAGCCTCAGGGACTTGGTGGACCTTCACCCGGTCCCGCAGGACACATACTCCTGCTTCCAGGGAGCCGCGCGCTCCCGCATCGACACAGGCGCCTGCCAGCGAGGCGCAGTTCACCATCGCCTCGTACCACTACTGGGCGAGCACCCTCCTCTCGGACCACCACGTCCCCCTCCTCCTCACCGTCGCCTTCCCGGTGAACCGGCTGGACAAGCCCAGCCCCCATACGGTCTCCCGCACCCCGGAGTACCACCTGGGCCCAGTGGCCCTGTCCCCGGCCGACACGGCCGATTTCCACAACTCAGTACTCCGCAGGAGAGCCGTGGACCCCTAGCTCGCCTCGAATCGGTGGCTGAAAGGCCTGCAAAGGGCCATCTACGATTGGGCCCACGCCACGGGCAGGGTCCGAGCCCTCCGCTTCCGGCAGTACCGCCTCAAGACGCGCCCGGCGGAGCGAGCTCCCCCCTCGCGGGCTCCCCAGCAGCCCTTCCCAGCGCGCAGCATGCTCCCCACGGTGGGGCGTTTTACAGTGATGGCCCAGAGCATATTTGGCACCTCAGTGACGGCGGGGCACGCCCTCAAGCGGAGCCTAGTGGCCTTGGGAGAAGCCCAGCGCCAGCAGAGCCTCCGGGGGTTGAAAGGCAGGGCCCTCCGACGCAAGCAGGAAACCCTCAACTTGAAACGCACCCCGGAGCAGTGGAGGGAGGTGCAGCGTCGTAGTAGGGGCCCCCCGCGCGATGTCTCGGAAATCCCCCTGGACAGCAAGGCGCTCCTCAACCCCAGGGAGACGTTGTCTGCCCTGTACTTGAGCCGCCTACCGCTCCAGGGCCATAGCTACCGGATCCGGGATGACCCCGACCGATGGGCCCACTTCCAGAGGTACCTGGGGCTCCTGCCGCAGCATGCCCCGCCAGCCCGCGGCGACTATGTCCAGCCCCGCCACCTCTGGGAGGTGCAGTCGGGGAAGGCCCGCGGCCCCGACCTCCGCCTACCCGAAGCGGACGTTTGCATCGATATAGCCTGGTACCGACACCTGACGGAGGCGGACCAGAAGACCCTGTGCACCGTGGTGCGCAGCCCCCCAGTCAGCCGCACGGTGGGCAGGCGGGGGCGGGTTACCGTGCTCCTAAAAAACCCGGACCAGCCGGTCCAGGAGGCGAACCTCCGGGGGATAACCATCTCCTCCCACGTCTCCAAACTCGAGCCCACGGCCTTCTATGCCGTGGCGACAACCGTCTACGAGCGGGCCCTGGGGGGCCTCTGCCTAGTGGGGGGCATGCGGGGGATATCCCTCCAGGAGGTCGTCCGCACGGTGCACATGAAGCTGGGCCTGGCCAGGCTTCAAAACCGGATAGTAGACGTCCTGATCACGGATCTAGCGAAATTCTTCGACGTGATCGCGCAGGACATTCACCCTATAGTGGGAGCCCGGGTGGGCCTGGGAGAGGCCGACCACCTCGCCACCCATACCGAGGGTTTCTCCTACACCCTGCCCTTGGGCCCCTGGCAGTCCCACACCCTGACGCAACTCCTGGGTACGCCCTAGGGTACCGTCCAGGGGGTCCATGCGGGGGCGACGGCGGCGCTCCCTTTCTTGCGATACATGGACATCGCATACCGGTCCTCGGCGGTGGAGCCCTTCCGCTTCCCGGGACTCATGTGGGTGGACGACACGATCGTCCTCTTGGAGCGGGGCGATTCCCACCCCATACAGGGGGTCCTATTGGATCAGCGGGTATACTACCAGGGAATCTTGCGGGTGGACGTCCCTGACCGCAAGATCCAGCACGGCTCCACGTCAGACCCGCGGCCCCTACGGTCGCCTACGCCAGCAGCCGTGGCCCGCCACCTAGGCTGCGCGTGGGTGACGAGTACCCCGGACCAGCGGCGGGAGGCACTGGCAGGGGCCCCGGAGATGCAGCACTCCAGGGTCCTCCGATATATGGGAACCGACATTTACCTCCAGGGGGCGCCTACGGCCCCCCGCAACCTGCCGGAGGTCAGGGCGGAGCTCTGGACACAGCTCCGCCCCCAGTGGCTCTCCCCGGACGCGGCCATGATGGTACTCATGGCCAAGCTCCCGAGCAAGCTGCTCCCCCTGGCCAGCGTGTACCGCCCCACGGCCAAGGTACACGCGGCAAACGATGCTCTCATGGTGCGAGCATACAAGTACGTGACGGGCATCTCCCGCCACGCTCATACCGACGCGCTCTGGGGACCCTGGGAGCATGGGTGCCAGGGTCTCACTCGGTCAGAGCCCTCGTGGCAGGCGGCGGTAGTTCGAGAGTGGGTTCGGCAGAGGGCCTGGGCCAAGCAGGAGTTCCGGGACTTGCAGGCCTACTCCCTGCAAACGCACCAGGCGCTCAGGGGGGGCTGCCCGGCGGTGCTTACCCCGGGGCAGTACACGCATCACCCCAAGTGCCCCCACCTCATAGCCACGCTGCAGCGGGTTGTGGATGAGGTGGCTCTGCCCATGTGGATGCCGGGCCAGTGCTCAGGGACCACCCCCATCCTGGTCCGAGGTCCCGGTGGGCCGTGATCGGCAGCATCGGCGGCCCCTGCCCCCCGGTTGGAGGTGTACACAACTCTGTATGGCGCCGTCGCGCAGGTGGTCGTCCCCCCGACGGTGTACGAAACGGTACAGGCCCTGGGCTACCATCACCTCGGCGACCTCTACACAGGGAATCACCAGGTGCTACCGGAGCGAGCCCTGAAGACACGAGCGCCAGCCCGCAAGGGGATCCCGGGGCTACGTGCGTGGCTGGCCCGCCACGCTGCGGTACTAGTCCCGCTCATGAGGGAACCCACGCCGCGATGGCAAGCGGCACCAAAGGACTGGGTCCCGGGGGCCGTGCCCACCTATCAGGCGGAAGTCATAGTGGGGGGCCGGGTGGCCAAAACCACCCGAATGGAGACGATATACCATAGGGGGCAGCCCCTCCGGATAACCGCGGCCTTGCAGGACACCATGGAGACCGAGGGCTGGGCGCCAGAACCCCGGGTGTGCCAGCAGCCCCCGGGCACCCTGCCCAGCGGCACCAGGCTCCACCGCCTCCTGGTGGCCCTCCTGGATATCCAGGTGCAGATGGATGCGCCACTGCACACCCAGCTGTGGGGCGACCACCGGCAGGAGTCCCTGGCCCAGCTCCAGCGCACTGGGGTCGAGGCGCCCACCGTCGTGTGGACGACAGCCCCCCCGACTGCCGCCTACTGGAACTGGGCCAGCACATCGCAGGCCCCTCTCGTGACGGTCACCTCGACGCTGCCGCCGTTTCCGTGGATCGCCATAGCCCCGGCGGCGGTGGCGCGCTTCCAATATCCAGCGGAGTGCATGGCGCACAAATGCCCGGGGCACCCGCACAAGGGGCCCCTCTATTACTCCCTCGATACGGTGGGGTCAGTGCCAGCGGAGCTTCACCAGGCCCTGCGCACCCACCTCAGGGAGCACCATGGGGACATGGCCCTCCTGGCGCCACACGGCCGGGCGACCAGCCCCCCGCGAGTGTTGGCCCCTGAGACTCGCCCGGGCGTCTGGTTCCATGACCTGCCTGCGCTGGCGACCCTCCGAGGCAGTGTCGTGGCGGTGGATGCAGGGGCCACACAGGCGGGTATGGCCATGGCCGGGGTCGTCCAGAGCGGGCCTGGGGAGTACCAGGCCCAGGTGGCCTCAGGAGTGGGCACCTCCCAGGAGGGGGAGGCGATTGCCCTCCTCTCGTATGCCCGCCGGCTGGCGACACAGCCGGGGGTTTACTGGCTGGTGCCGGACTCGGAGGCAGCAGTGGGGGCCCTCCGCACGTACCAGGAAGGAGGGCACTGCGGAGATGGCATCCACCACCTCTACGCCACTGTCCTGGGGGGGCAGCGCCTCTCCCCGAGGTCTGCCATCAATGTGGTGACCACACCATCGCACTGGATCACGGACCTCAACGTCCGTGTGGACGCAGCGACGCGGGAGCCGCCGGAGGTAGACCTCACGTGGCTCCTCAGGCGCCCCTACTCATTTATCCCCCCAGTGCCCTTCCGCGACCAGTGCCAGCTCTCCCCGACGGCGCTGAGTGACTAGTTGCAGGACCGGGCCTCCATACCGGCGCAAGCCATCTACGAGGCCCGCTGGGGGAAATTTCATGCCAGGGGGGGGGGCTCCCCCTGGACTGGTTCGACCACGACCAGCAGCGCCACATCACGGCGCATCGCATGGACAACGTCCCGACCATGGCCGTCCTAGCCCACCGTTTCTCCCACCGGGGCACGGTGCTGGATACAACGTGCCTCCTGTGCGGGACACAGCCCGAGACGGCGCCCCACCTGTGGGCCTGCTCGGCTCAATCGCACGAGTGGGGGCCAGCCCGCCGGCGCCTCGCAGCGTGGCTCGACCAGAAGGTGGGGCTACGGGCGGCCCCAGTGCGTCACCAGCTGTGGGAACCGACTGTGCTGGAGCAGTGGGCGGCAGCCCTGAGGACCCCCTCCATGCAGCTAGCCCACCTGGAGTGTACGGGGCCCCACTCGCTGGGCACGGAGTTCCTTCGCCACGTCGTGGAGGAGTCCATACGGATCTGGTACGCCCACGCCAAGGCGCGTGCCACACTGCTGAAGGCCCGCCTGGGCCCGGGCAGCACGATGGCGTGGGCGTTGCAGGAGCTGCGCCTGCACCAGCAAGCAGAAAGGGAAGGGGTGCAGCGGGAGCTCCTGGAATAAGCGCGGTCGCCAGAGGCGAACTCACCAGGTCTCCCCGACTCCCCCTCCCCCTGCCGAGGCCTACACACTTACGCACAGCGCGCACACAACACACACAGCCCAGCCCGTTTACCTGTACCCGTGGGTAGACATCCCGGCCTTTTGCCTTTTGGTAACAGCGCCTTCGGCACACCACACCACACCACGTCGGCCCATAAGGCTGCCCGCCGAAGGTCACCCACGCGAGAGCCCTCCCATCCCAGGGGGCCCGCAGGTGCCACACCAAGCGGGCTACCTGGGGGCTCCCCCCCGATATACCCATAGCCCCTACATGCCCCACCAACCGCTGCTTGACATCCACTCGCAGCCGACCTACCCCGCGTACTATCTGCGGGAGCCGCGCTATGGGCTGCCCCAGCCCCCTACGCCGCCCTCACCGCTGCCTGCGGTACCGCCCTCTGATCACCGACGCTTGGAGCGAGCCTACCTGCGAGGCCATGTGGCAGGCCTGGACCGTTGCTCCGAGAATCCTACGCTCCCCCAGGGAGCCGTGCAACAGGCGCCCCCAGCGCGACATGACCCCGTTGCCGGCGTGGCCGGCGGGACGGCGTCGGCGCCTCAGGCGGCGGCGCCGCGTGCGGCTGACCCCCGAGAGGAGTGGCGTCCCATGGCGCCCGCAGAGGCGCCGCAATGGCCCCCGGAATCTGCCCGCCGCCGATCCCCTTCCCCCAGGAGGCAACCGCCGCAAAGGCGCCGCAACGGCCCTCGGAACCTGCCCGCCGCCGATCCTCTTCCCCCAGGAGGCAACCGGAAGGGCACCGTCGGGCCCGAGACTATGATAGTCCCGGCAGAGACGACTGTGCAGATTACCGCTTGTACTACCGCACCCCGGAGCCGTATATTGAGCAATAGTCGGAGAGGCTTGCCTCCGGCGGCCCGGCCCCCGCCACTCAAGGCAATGACCCCGCCCCCGCGCGGCGAGATGACCGCCCCCGCCGTGAAATGCCCAACACTGCCCCCGAGAGAGGGCCCCATGGGCACCGGGACTACGCTGACCGGCGTCGACGTCGGTCCCCAAGCCCGGATACACCCCGGCGCCCGCGCTATGATGCGCCCGACACAGGGCGCTGACCGGAAAGGGAGCCTTGAACATCTCCCAATACCCGCCCCCCACATATGCCGAAGGAGGAACCCCCGTACAAACGCCGACGCGGGCGTAAGAAGAACCGGGAGCCTGAGGCCCAGTCACCTACTGGCACCCCACACCGGCCGCCTACTCACGCCCTCGTGGGCACCCAAACAACGCCAGGCCTCGTGGCCCCCCGCCCGCCCGCGACACAATCGCCCCGGGATGGGAACCCGCACACGCCCCAAAAAAGGAGTGCCGGGACGAAGCAAACCACCCAAGGTCTCCGGGGTCCAAGCGATGCTCCCCCCCCGAAAGAGTGTTGCAAGCCCCGCAGCCACCCCTCAAAAGGGATGCACCCACCGTCCTGCATATATGACGTCTCCCGGCGGGATGGTCCCACCGCCATTTGGCGGACCGTTTTACGTGGACGGATGGGGCGGTGGGAGTAGCGGAGGCCTTCTATGGGGGAGAAAATCATGGGTACCTCACTTTCCGCTCCAACGCTTAGGCGGTGGCTGCGTGCGCAGTGGTCCACGCTGCCCTAAGGACGGTTGCGCCTTCGCAAGGGCAGTTGCCGGCAGTTATCCACTGTGTACACTATGATGTCATGCGTGGCCTCATGGTGTACACACGGCATGACGCCCAACGGCGGGAGGCCCTGCCCGCCCAGGCGGCGCCCCTGCAAACCGATCGCCCCGACCCTCACAGAGGCCGACGTCCGGCGCCTCATAGCTCACACCGTTAGCCAACCGCCGCGTGTGGTGCTTTCACCAGTAAGGCCGCCCACCCAAATGCCGGCACCTAACGCTGCCAACGATGCTGTGCGCCCCCTACCAGCAGGCCCGCCCCCCCCGGAGCGCCCGGCTGCACAGCTAGTGCCCCCCTCCCGGGGACCTAATCCCCCGCAGCCAGAAAGCCAGGCGGCGGCGCCAAAAGTTGCAGCGGCAGCGGCCCACGGCCCCGGCAAACTCGCCGAAACCTGAGGCGGCGGGCGTAGATGGCCGAGGTAGCCGGCTTCGCCGGCGCCTGCCCACAGAGACCAGGCGGGCCCCCAGCCCCCGCACTGTGCGAAGCCCTAAAAGGCCCGCACCTACCGGCGCCATGGCGGGTGTCCCCCGGTCCGGGCCCCCGGAATGCCCGCCGTCGGCAGGGGTGGAACTGTCCCAAGACCTCATGGACATAGACCTCCCTATGGCGGACCAACCGCCAGCGCTAGCAGGAGCCCAACCGCCCCCCCCCGGCTAACCCCCCGGAGACGACCCACCAGCCCACGGCCCCCCAGGCCTCGGAGGGCACCCGTGTCCATTCTATACCAACCTCCCAAGGAGTACCTATCACAGGGTCATGTGACTAGCGTCATGAAGAAGCAGAACATGAAGTGTGTTAGCAGTACTAAAATTGGCCTCGCTGGTGCTGGGGGCCGTGGTGGTGGAGGATGGGTGTCTTGCACAGCTGCACTACAACTGGTACCACCTGGTCACCGTGAAGCATGTGCATCTGATTTTGCTACTGCCGCTGCTAGTGTTCAAAGTCTTGACGTTTTCCCATAAAATAAAATCCCATAATTCTCCATAAAACTCCATAAAACCCCGTAATTCCCAATAGAACCCCACAAAACCCAATAGAACCCCACAAAACCCCATAATTCCCCATAATTCTGCATAATACCCCAAAAAACCCCGTAATTGTTCCACAATCCCCCATAATTCCCCATATTTCCCCATAATTCCCCGTACCCACAATTCTCCATATAACCCCATATAACCCCACAATTCTCCATAAAACTCCATAGGTCCCCACAATTCCCCATAATTCCCCATAATTCACCATAATTCTCCATGATTCCTATTCTTTGGCAAGCAGACGTCTTTTGGTGCCGGCGAGCGCATAGGCTTGGGGGTGGTCGTTGGGAGGGGTACGCAGCGGGTTGGGGATTGGGAGGGTCGGTGGGGTCTTGGCCCCTTGTGGGCTGGGATACGACCATCTAGTGTTGGGGTCCCCCCCCCCTATTTATGGATGCCATTTGGGATTCGCTCAAGGGGGAGGAAGGGTATTGGGTTGCACTTTTTTCACCACGCATTGGGGTGCGTGGAGTGTTTGGGGCGGGATATTTCTTTGGGGAACCGTAGTAGGCGGTTGAATCACCAAATTGCTGAGCTGTGGGGTGTTTGGACACCGGTTGAACTCGCCTGCCACGTGGGCGGGAGGGGAGTTACCCTGTTTGTGGACACAAATGCTGGGGCCATTTATCAAGGGGTGCGAGGGAGGGCTTCGGTGGGGTTGTGGATACAGCAGTGGTTGTTACGCCGGATTAACCTGCTTTTGTTTAGGAATGCATTGGTGGTGCGCTTTGTTTTCTTACCCAGTTTTTTACATCCAGCAGACCGTGTCTCTAGGTTAGAGGCATTGTGTGAGGGTTCCAGGTCGATGGCGCTCGAGGCGGCGAGGGAGATCTGGAGGAGGCTTGCGAACAATATCTTGTATGCCTTGTATATCGGGTTAGTGGCTAGATACGTGGGTGAGGGGCTGGGGGCGGTCATTCCTGTGCCGCACGAGGTGGACGGGGCCACGGGTGGACCACTTGGCCTGATGGGGCGTTCCTGGATCTCAGGACAGGTGGAGGGAGGGTTTATGCGTTTTGTGGGAGCTGTGAGTTTGGGTACTCGAGAGGCCTCCGGAACCATGCAGGCGGTGCGTGGTGGCGAGAGCGAGCTTGGAGAACAATTGGCATTGGTTTGTCGATTGCTCGCGGTGTTGGGTGGGGGGTTGAGGGGGGAGTGACATAGTGGCAAGCCATTCGGGGGGACCCTTTGCCCCTTTAGCTTTATGCCGGTTGCTGTTTTGATGCCCGTTTATCGACTGTTGCCCCCTTTGGCACTGTGGTTGGGGTCGAAGGCTCGTTGGGCAGAGTGGAGGACGGCGATGGCCGTGCTAGAGCATCGGGTGAATCCCATCCCGGTCGTCCGGAGGTGGGCACGTGAGTTCTTGCCGAGCCGCCCGACGGCTCGCTTGGAGATCGGGGTGGTGGAGAGGGCGTGCTCGTTGCGGGCACTGCTGGCAGCGGCCCCCGGTGTCTCGGTCCTTGAGGACATGCTGCTAGGGGCATTCCGGCTGTTCGTGGCTACGGGGGCAGCGGAGCTCAGGGCGTCTATTTTTAATACTCCCCATGGACCTAGGAATTGGGTGCCCGCCCTCTTGGAGGCGTTGCGGTGGAGATATCCGGGGGAGATGAGTGCCTGTCAGTGTTGGCGGCCGCATTGGAGCAAGGGGGCGGATGCATACTGCACTCGCTTCTCGCTCCGCTGTGGCATGGGGGCTGGTCCCAGCCTGCCAGGGGTGGACCCACATGCCGGGTTGGGATCGGGAGCCGTATTGGCGGTTGGTCTTGGTGGAGGGATGTGTGGCGGGTATTGTGTCCGCTGAGTCGGGGCATGTGGTGGGACTGAACAGTGAGGGGTATATTTTTTGATCACAGCTTGGTAATTTCAGGACAGCCAGAGACATTCGTGAGGCGGCGGAGTTGGTGCTTGGGAGGGTGGGGAGAGATTGGCAAGTTTGGTATGTGTTGCTGCCTAGGGGGGACGTGATCGGCACGCGTCCGCGGGTGATGGGGGCTGAAGGATTTCCTTCGTGGCACTAGAGGGTGGGGGAACAGAGGTTGTGGAGACTGATATGTACAGTGTTGTCGGATTGGAGGCAGCACCGTTCTCCGGTCCGCGAATTTGTGTACGCTATATGACCTACGGTGTAGCTTGGGTTCTTTTTTTCTCCTTCTCTCCTGCATCGGAGCTGGAGGGGGGGCCACCAGCGTGGGAAACCCGAAAGGCCTTGAGAAATAATCAAAACGGTGGTCGTTCCGCCGAGGGCTGGGTCCCCATGCGTGTTTGGCTCCTCCACCGTTGCCATATTACGTTTTGTGGCGGTGTGCAACGCCCCCGCGGCGCCTGTTTCTAATTTTTATCCAGCGATGGGTGGCCCTCCAGGGGGGTCTTTTAGCTGCGGGGGTTTCTCGTCGCCACTGTTACGCCCTACTTGTGGGGTAGGTTTGACCCTGTATGTGCGGCGTGCCCTGGGCAGCGTGTCAGGGTGCGGGCGAGCGGGTGTGGCGGCTTGTACCAGAGTGCACATGTTGCGCCCAGATGCCCACACCAGCGGTGTAGGGGTCGCACCGGGGGGGGGTTGGCAATATATACCGCTGGCTGATCCCGCAGATTTCTTTGTGCTTGTGTTGCCGGCATGGGAAACAAAATCGCTTTGTTTGCTGTGTCTTTGCACAGTGGGGTCGAGCTGTCTGAAGGGGTGTGGTATGCTGCACCAATCCCTGAATGGTGTGTGCAAACAACACCTGTAATAACCACTGCAGGTTTTATTTCCACCTTTTTTTTTGGTTCTTTTGAGTGTCCATATTGTTCTTCAGGAGGGGCCTCCGACGCAGTGTGCGCACAGTGCGCCCAGTGCACCGGGGTGTGCGGCTGCATCCATAACCCTTGGTGTACATGGGCCCCTGCAAGCCACCACACCTGTGCATCTCAGGTCCCACGCTTATGTTGTGCTTATGTTGTGCAGCAAGACCCCACACCTGGGATACTTCCAGTATCCAGTGGATGTGGTGTGCGTGGTGCTTAGGAGGCTGCCCCACGGATGTGCCCCAAAACTGCAGTGCACTACAGTCATGGAACGTTATCAACATTACACTGTGCTCATGACCAATCGTGGTGTCTTTATGAAGCACCACATGCTCATTTGCGCAGAAGTGGCATTTGTTATGCTTGCCTGGTGCCCTGCAGGGAGGCGACACAATTGGCCAACGACACCTCCCAGACACATGCTGCAACACGACCCTGTTGTCTTGTGTGTGTTTTCAGGCATACAATTGATCTCTCGATTGGCAGTTGTCAGATTGTTCATTGGTGATTCATTGTGGGATTGTACAGTACCAACTCTCAGTTAGTGACAGGAAACACTCTGACCTTGTCTTCGGGTTCCCCAAAGACCTGCAAGACCTGCATGTGACAATTGAATTTCTGACTGATGGCAACATGCAGTCCGTCGATGCCTATGGCACATGCCATTGACGGATTCTGTGATGACTGGCACTGTCTCAGATCCTTTGGGTGCATCTCCTCGGTTATGGACTACCATATAGTGGACCTTTGTTGACCTAATTCTCCCTCTCTGCAGAGAATAGAGGGTCGGATGTTTGGAATACTATTTGTATCTTGACCCAGGTGTCATCATGCGCTGCTTTACAGATGCGATGTTATTGTTCCCTGGTAGATTGTGCAAAAAAAAAAAACAACTCCCAGCTGCAGCCCCCTCCTCCTCCCCCGACCCCACCAGATGCCGCATATTCCGAAAGTGCTCTCTCACGCTGCAGCTGTGGCAGAGGATCTCAATCCGAGAGACTCCGTTCAGCACAGGCCAGGCCTTGGCTCATTGCACGCTTGGCCTGACCCAAGGGAGGCCTTGCATGGAAGAAAATAGACCTGAGTATCCTCGGTATCCAGCCCACACATCAGACTGAACCTTTACTTCTGCAGGTCCAACATACGGTATCCTCCTCAAACCACAGCGCCCCCTGTCTGTACCCCGGTGGTCAGCCTTCTCCCCCAGTTGTCCCTGCTTCCTCAGAGTCGTTCTCGTGATTTTTGTGTTTTTGGGCCACACGATACTTCCACATTCAGATGTGGTGAACAGGCATAGCTCAGTGGGCTCAGCCAAAAAAGTGTGGCATGGCAGGCAGTTTCTGAGGATCGAATTCCTGGTTGAGGACTGGGCATCCAAAGTTCCACATCGCCTTTTTGTTGTAGGGAGAAGAACGCCATGACAGAACTGGGTGACCGCTATACTATTCGAAGGCACTCTCGAGAACCCTGACCATTGGATCTCCCCTCTGTTTTTGAGCCTGAAAAATACTTTTTTGGCTGAACCGACGAAGTGAAGGGCCTGCAGCTGAGTTATTCTTTCTTTAGGCGGGGGTGGGTACCAAGCCATTTGGATTGAGCTATTCATATGGTTCTGACAGAATGCCTTCTCGAGTCCTTCAGAAACTTTCGGAGGTAGTGCTACCAACAAGCTTTCACAGCCACTGATGAATACCCGCTACATCCGCTCGGACCACGCCCACCCCTGCGTTGGCTGCTAAGTGCTGAAAGCTTTCGATGTCAGAGAGTCTGATCGCCACAGTTAATACCCTTTATCTGTCGCACTTGCTTGCCATTGCCTGTAACCTACACCATGCTTGCTGCCTTTCAGTGTGCCAGATCATCTTCCGCTATATGGTACATTACGCTCATGAAGATCTGCAAGTGTGGTGATCAGTGGTAGAGCTCCTTCACGTCGTGTGCATGATGTCTGTGTGTGTATGTTTGTGCGTGACAAATTGGGAGTTTTTGGTCCGTCGCTCTTGCTGCATCGTCTGTTTGTGGCTCTTATGGTTCCCAGTGTGTGTTGCTGTCTCTCTCTGTCTCTGTCTCTCTCTCTCTCTCTGTGTGTGTGTGTGTGTGTGTGTGCACATGCGTGTGCGTTTGCGTTTGCGTGGTAAGTCTAGTCTGCTGAGTTGAGATATAGTGACATACCGGTTCGCGCAGTACAAAATCCCCAGCTCCAAGTTGGCTTAGAGAAATTTGCTCTGCAGCACCTCATGGCCATCTATTGAAAACATCGTCAGATGTCACTTGGGACGTCCATTGCACGCGTTGGTACCCATTGGTTGACGATTGGTACCATATATCCCTCCTAATGGTTAGATAATATTTTTTTTTAGATGCGAAAATATTTTTTTTTAGATGCGCTAAGAAATAATAGAACCCCTGAAAAAAAATACAAAACATCTAAAATTTAATACAAAACATCTAAAAAGAAGGTCGAAAGTGATCAAAAAGTTGGATGGCTCTCTAAAAAATAATCCGCTGCAAATCTAAAAAAAAATAAAACAACGTTTCAGGAACAGACTTTGAGATCTAGAAAAAATACAACCCCTAAAAAAAATATTCCGCATCTAAAAAAAATAAAATAACGGATAACGCAACCCCCACGTCCCTGCCCTGCCCTTACAGGCAACGTGCAATAGAAACCACTGATTCACACTGCGTTGCATCTAGGGACAACATGACGCCCAGTATGACAACTCTGCCAACAAGATTGCCTGATGCCAGATGCAGTTTCCGAATGTGCTGACGCAGTACACTTTAGGCCACGTGAGGATGATGCATGATGCAACCCACTGGATGGCATGGGAACCTGTCACTGTGTAACTGATGCACAAGACACCTTCGTTGTGGACAAGGGTTGGAGTGCCATGGATTCTTTGACATGACCCAAACAAATACAGAACCAGCATCCCTCCCTGTGTGCACCCTGGTCGGCCTATGTTGACCCATCATTTGGACATTTGGAAAGAGCAACACTTGAGCATGCGATTATGGCCAAACTTGTGCACCGAATGAGTAGTGCTTGAATACGACCTCTCAGAGTCTGAGCAAGGAATCTAGAACTTGGGACTGACTGGGCAGACTGCGAAAGCCGCAGAAAATGCACAAAATTTTGTGCTGGGATGCAGGGTTGTAAGGAGTTGATAACTATGGCTGTCAGACACTGCAGCACAGCCATGTGAGTGGCACGTGGTACTTCAGAAGAAACGAGCAGAAAAAGCTTGGCTGGTTCACCCTGTGTCTGGGTATTGTGCTGGGTAGCTGAGCGTAGGGACGTTTTTGGGTCAGTGGCTTCGTGCTCAGACTCCAGATACAAAGGGGCCTCTGATGCACAATCCGAACTCGGAATGCTTTGAAGAGCAGTGAGAAACACATCTGTAATAGAATGGGAACTGGCTTTCTTTTCTGTCTGCCACTTGATCGTGCACTTAAAGCCCTCCACTGCGAGCACTTTATCCCCACCCTTGAAATTGTGCCCCTGGGCTCTGGCCAAGGTGCCTGAGTACCCTGCTCCACGAAATTCAGACATTATGTATGATCCGTTCAAATGACCTCTCTGCATAGGTCCCCCAGTGAAGGAAGACCCCTGTTCTCTGAGCAGATGAATCTGAGCACATGGGCTCTGGCCAAGGTGGCTGAGTACCCTACTTTACAAAGTTCAGATAGTACCTGTGATCCTTTGCGATGAACTCTCTGCATAGGTCCCCGAGTGAAGGAAGACCCCTGTTCTCTGAGGAGATGAATCTGTGCACATGGGCTCTGGCCAAGGTGGCTGATTGGCCTACTTTACAAAATTCAGATAGTGCCTGTGATCCTTTGCGATGAACTCTCTGCATAGGTCCCCCAGCGAAGGAAGACCCCTGTTCTCTCTGTTCTCTGAGCATAATATGAATCTGTGCACATGGGCTCTGGCCAAGCTGGCTGAGTACCCTACCTTATAACATGCAAATAGTACCTGTGATCATTTGCGATAAACTCTCTGTATACGCCCCCCAGCGAAGGAAGACCCCTGTTCTCTGAGCAGATGAATCTGTGCACATAGGCTCTGGCCAAGCTGGCTGAGTACCCCACTGTACAACATTCAGATAGTACATGTGATCCTCTGCAATGAACTCTCTGCATACGTCCCCCAGCGAAGGAAGACCCCTGTTCTCTGAGCAGATGAATCTGGGCACATGGGCTCTGGCCAAGGTGGATAGTACCTGTGATCCCCTGCGATGAACTCTGTGATATGACCACATGCATCCCCAAGCAGAATTGCGCCCATAGACTGCTAAGCACTGTCTGCAATGAAAAGGTGGGGGGGGGGGATCAGTCCATAGAATGCTGTGCATTGAATGGATTTAACCAGACAACTCAAGGATGTCCGCTTCAGTCATCCATTTCCCAAAAACCCGAAGCAAAATGCATGTCAACCGATTAGCGTTCACACGCTGTGCAAAATCCTTGTTTTGGGCATCCAGGCAATGCGTGACTTCTTCCGTGCCACCCCTACACTTCTCTTGTTGTGTGCAGGTTGCATGGTCACAATCGTGGTTACCACTGTAGTTTCGTGGCACTAGGTAAGCTCTCCAGCCTACCTTGACAACCGGGCGATTCTGGAACACCTCAACATCTCCTTTCTCAACGGGCACAAGGGCACCTTGCGTCTCTTGCTGGGGCGGTGGTGGTACCTTTGCGGGGGTTTCTTGGGGGGTAGAGGAGGGGAGGGGGGCTGGTTGTGTTGCGGATTCAGGAAACAAGGCCGGCTCTGAGGAGGTATCAGAGTTTCCACACCGAGTGCTCTTTGCGGAACCAGGAGATGAACTCATCTGGGCTTTGTGGAAAGCTGCCCATGCTGCTTCTTCGTTCTCGTGGACCTCCGAGGCGGTTAACCTTTGTTTGGTTCCTATCCGTGGCCCACTTAACAGTGACCTCAGTCTCATGCACGGCAACAACACGTCCTTTATGTAGAAAAGTCTTCGGACCAGACGGCAAATGGTGCACATAAACAGCCCACACAAGGTCCTTGGGTTGCCAAACCTTATCCACGGCACCGATGAGGGAATCAATGCTAGTAGTAGGAATGCACTGGCCACCCTCCTTGTCACCTGGAGCATGGTTAGGTGTTGCACTAGGGCTAGGGGGGGGATGGGGGCCCTCTGGGCTGTGCGTCGGAAAGTTGTCATCATGTGACGGCAACATTTCTGGTGTTTGTTCCTTATGCAAGTGCTTTAAGGGAGCATGAAGCTCGGTGTGAGGTGGAAAGAACCTAGCGTACTGGGACACGCTGCTGCTTCAAGCGTCCCGTCACCATAACTTCAGTCTCAACGACTTTCATTTCATTGTGACAATGGAGAACTTGTGCAAGCCAAACTTTTCCCACTTGGACACAGAAGACAGGCTACCCGCAATGCCCTGGATCTCCTGATCAATGATGTCGTGTTCACGCGCAACCATGTCCTTTAACACCAATTGGACCTCGTCCACAACCCATGTTGCATGGGTGGTAGGGTAATCGCACCTAGGTCGACATGACGGTCACTTAGCCCACGCAAACTGCACCCTGTTTTGCGTGCCGAACGCGCAGAAAAGGACCGGTTCGCAACAGGGCAAAAAAAATTTTTTTTTTGGATGTTTGATGAACGTGATTTTAGACGTAGTGAAATAAATTGCTTTTTTAGTGTTACGCACCTCTGTGTTCCTCAATATGACGTTTTTTACATTTCTCTGGCGTTAAGAGTGCGCGAGGCCTCGCGCACTCAAGATATTCAAAGTGCAGTTTATCACAAAACCTAAAAACCCGTAAGGACCGGCGTTTGCGGAAATACGCAGCTCCCACATGGTATTAAAAGTAGGATAGTGTTGCCCAAGGAGCATTGGAAATGTTTGACTGTCGGACTTCCCATGTTAGGGGAAACTCATGTACTGTAAAGTGAAAATAGAATACAAATTTAGGCATCCGGAGTGCGCAAGGCCTCGCGCACTCAGGTCACGTTATGTATTGAATTTGCAGGATGTAAACAACGCGTACAATCGCAGGTACAGTACCAGACGGACAAACACATTTGCTTTTTCCGGTGTATGTGTGTGTGTAGACACCATGTTGGTCAGATATAACGGGGTATAGAACAGTGTCCCAAGGAAACAATGAGTGCGCGAGGCCGTCGCGCACTTAAACGACGGAAGAACATGAAAAAGCAGGCAGGTCAGGTCAGGCACGCCGGTATTTACATTCCCTTTTCATGGCTACCAGCTGTGACAGTCGATTATACATCGGTAACCTTCGTCATAATTTTCAGGGGATCAGGGGAATGATTTGCTTTTTTCCAACAGCCACTCAATGGCAGACGTGTCCGGTTCCAATAGCGGCCGTAGCCTTCGCTGCCCGATAGATATGGTTTTTTTTTCCAACTGGGTTTAAAGAGGGAAACACAATAGGAAATTGTGGTTGCGAAAACGGTTTTCGGTTAATGGGAACGGAGCGTAGGCAAACACGAAATACAATTTGCGGCGGCAGCACGCACACCACAAATGACGACAAGAAAAGGCCAAATGTTTTCAAACACACTTTTGTTAAAGATCGCTGTGCGAAACGATAACCAAAATATGTGCGCAAATCTAATGCCACAGAGAAAGACGCAAAATGCCACTTCGAGCCAGAAAATCCGTAACGCATCGAATGATAGCAGAAGTAAGCAAAGGAGCAGCAGCACTACGAGAGGCATGCGCGGCAGAACCAGCATACCAAACAGCAGACGACCTGTGGAAAGGACTCAAGCGAAACGACCTGGCGCCGCAACTGGTGTTAACATTTGCACAGCTACTCAGGTTCAACAAAAGAATGCGCCACAGTTTACCAGCAGCTAAAAGGCAGGAGGACAAGCGCTGGGTGCGCATTTTGCGACAGGAGGGCTGGAACCGGTACCTATTCATGCGTCAACGGGCAGTACCAAACACGAAAAAACGAGGAAACAAAATAGGGTACCTAACGCAAACAAAAGACGAAGAAAAGTACGACTTGGGCAAGCAGAAGCTGCCGCAGATACAGTGGACGAACAGGCAGCAGCAGCACTTAAAGCAACATGGTCACTGGTGCTTTCGTCGTGTTGCGTGCTGTGGATAGACAACTGGTACCGGGCACAATACACGACACACCCAGACGAAAGTGACCGGTCGCAAAACTGTACTGCAATGGCAGTACTTCAACTGAAACAGAGGCCCACGTATTGGGCAGGACATCCAGCCATTGAGGACCTGGCCGCACGGATAACGACAGTCGCAAGGGCTCTGCAACAGCGTGAAGGAAGAATCCCCCCGACTTTGCGCGACATGGGGTATGCAGATGGGTGTGTACCAGACACCGGAAACGTGAGAGCACCGTTTGATGTGAGGAGGGATGCAAGGACTGTGCAGGCACCGGTGTGGCGCCCGTTTGCCCTGTCAAAAGAAAAGGTAACTGGTGGCGTTGGTCTGTTAAACTTGTTACACTTTGCAAAGGACACAGCACAACAGACAAACAGAGTTCTGCCGCTGTTGGTTGACAAAAACATACACTACAGGATACCAAAGTTGTTGTACGGTGCCAAGAACCAACGATGGAACATGCGTGCGTACCTGCGTTACGTGCCTGTAGTTTACGGTGTCTGGCATGCCTACAAGTTCGTTGTTACTCAAACTTTTTCGGGTGTTCTGGCCTATTCTAACCTACCTACAGAAAGGTCTGCTACGACCTGGTTCCACCATACTATCATACCCCAAACTGATAGTTATGGAAAAAAGTCTTGCTGCGCTGATGCTTGCCACACCCCGAGTACTACGCCCGTATCGGCGCAAGGCACAAGCTGCAATCGCGATCAGTGGTCGTGACACTGCGCATGCCAACAGGGCAGCAGTGGCAAATGCAGTTCTGCATTTGTTGTCGGAATGGTGCCCGTTGTTGTTGTACTTGGGCCACGCGGTACGGGAATGCAACTGGTCAGGGGAAAACAACGGTACAGGGTCACAAGCTCGGGAAGTGTTGCAGTTGACTTTGTGTCTGTTGAGGAGGCTGCGTCGAGGACCGTGTGACACCGTACTGAAGTACGAACGCACAATCATGTGCACATTGTTGTACAACAGCAAGTGGCACCAGGACCTGCCCGGTCAGGCACACTCAGAGGAGTTTGGAGAAGGGATGCTGAGCAAGTTGGTGCGGGACAAGGCGAGAAACACGGGTTCTGTTACCGTTGAGGAGGTGGAAAACCATTACTTGTTACTAAAGGTTGGTCCTGGTGGCAAACACGTGGGGGTACAAAACGTTCCCAAGAACCTGGTACACAGGATGCGACAACGACTGACAAGATTTTTGGCGACAGACCGGATTTGCATGGCCTATGTGGAATGGGAGTCGGACAGAGTCAGCACCGTTGCAACTTCGTGGCCGCGGAGGTTACCAAGATTTCCGCCCTCACCTACACAACCCCTTGGTTACGACCACTACCGGCTACTTGGTCACAGCGTACTAGATGCCCTCATTGACCAGAAAGCAAGTCCCACCAACCAACTAAAACGGAAACTGGACGCTGTTGTGGGGCGGAGAACAGACATGGATGTCGACAGACAGGAAGCAGCAGCACGCAACGTGCGGCAACAGTTGCGGTAACTGACGCCCGCAGTGCGCGAGGCCTCGCGCACTAAACGTTACGAAAAACAGGTATGTAATGCGATGTGAGTGCGCGAGGCCTCGCGCACTGAGTAGTTCGCTAAGTCCCGTGGAATTAGTCACCACAAAGACGGTTGTGGAACAGATTTGCGTAAAAGACCTGCAAAATACCGTTTCGACTGATTTCAGAGTTCAAATGACCGTGTTTCATGTCATGCCATTTGTCGTTTTTAGGTTTTTTTTGGCATCAGGAGCGAACCAGGGTCGCCAGAACGTCCAGCACCAGACGCAGAGGCCATGGAGTCGTCACCAGGGACCGACTAAGGGGACACGCCGAAGAAAGGACGAAAAAAGAAGGGTGAGAAGAAGCCAATACCGGAGATGAAGCTCACAGTCGACGTGCAACAGTGGCTGCGGCAGGAGAATGGTAAAGCCGTGAAGGTAAAGATTGCTGATTTGAGAATTGACAAGACCAAGGAGCGCGGACAGATCCGATCCATCAACTATGACGACGTTGCCAGGAAAGTGGCGGGATACCAAGCACTGCCACCAGCTGGACCGTTGCGCATAACGGCGTGGGAGGATAGTGGTATGACTCGCTTCGCGTTCGATCGACGACGTTTTTTCTCTTTGCCCCGGTACGTGATTTGCTTTGCAGATGGCTCACTTTACGTTCTGAGTGGTCAACATGGCACAGAAACATGCAGAAAGATTCAGGAACTGCGTCTCGCAGAAGGCAAAGAATGGGAGGACTGGCAGGAGTTTTGCTACGTTGACATTCTGAAATACGAAACACCTTGGAGGATCCGGGCCAAGGTTGCAGGATTGCAACAAGCTGGCAGCCAGTCTGTGACGTGGATTCCGCTATCCAAGGCGCTGGACAACATGTTGTTGTACATTGAGGACCAGAAGCGGGAAAAAGAGCCACAGGATTTCGAGCGGTTCAAGATTGCTGTTGTCCAGGCTGCCGTCAACTCTGCGTTTCTCGCACCCGAGACTTTGGAGGAAGCAGGACACACAGTATGTATTCGTGTATCGCACGGTTATAGTGCGCGAGGCCTCGCGCACTCCATGACACTGTTTTCCCTCGCAGGAATCGACATTCAAGAACTGGAGGGACATCTTCTCCCTGGCGTATTACTGCGGTCGTGAGGTGGTTACTGGCATGAAGAACCTCGAGACTAAGAGCAGGAAAGAGGAAGTTGCAAGGAATGCCTTCAAGAAGCTGGAGGGGCTGCATCTACCGAGCTTATTGCAGAAAGTCTGTGCGCACATGAACCTGAAGGACTCGACCTTACACACCACCCAGAACTACATTGACGCGCAGATTACGGAACAATGGGTTATGTTCCATCTTGACCATCCGGACAATAAGCAGTATGTCAACCAGACCGCAGGTATGCGTCAGTGTCGCGGCTTCAGTGCGCGAGGGCTCGCGCACTGAACCACCGCCTTTGCATTCGTACAGCTGCCGATGCAAAGACCCGAGCAGAAGTCGCAGCATTGGGCACGACGCAACTGAAGATTGGCCTGGGAAATTGGGGTTACTGGCCGGACGCAACAAGTACGAAGTATCGGTCGCCGTGGCCAAAATGGAAGACGTTGACCAATGCACCTCTGTGGCGGACTGGGGACAAGGGCGCACCTCCATTACTACAGACGCTGGCCGTGCGGAAACAACTGCAAAGGAAGACTGAGGCACCGTCATCGGCACCGTCACAGACGGAGCTGAGTACTGGCGATGTGATCAATGTCTCCAAGCAGGACGAGCAAAGGAGCAAATTCTATGTGACGGCCTGCAGTATTGAGGATATTGAAGAGACACCGCCAGCCCGTTTCCGGGTCATCAACGCTGACCTTTTCGTTGAATATGACACTGCAGGATTTGTTCCGAAGTGGCTGTTCGATGTGATGATGCTGGGGAAAGACGTCATTTTCTATGGCGAGACTGATGTTGTGCAGCGTATTGGCCGCGACATACAGAGGCTCTGGCGTATGGAGAAGGAGAAAGATCCAACCACAGTGCCATTCTACCATGTTCGGTTGCCAGTATACTCTTGGTTATCGGGTCCCGTGACCAGCAGTACGTATCAGTTCGACGAGCACTGTATGTGGATCGGAACAACGAGTCGCCGGGATAAGCAGGTATATCTGCTTCTTTCGCCTGTTACGATGCCGTTGTGTGCGCGAGGCCTCGCGCACTGGTGCCTCCGTTATTCATCTTTATACATCACATTTGCAGTTGCCGAACTATGTGTCGTATTCCGCTGGACATTTCGAAGAGATGCAGAACAAGAACCTTGGTGGTTTCATGCCTCTGATTCACGTGCTGTGGTACCTGGACAAATATCCTTTGGGCAGTGGGTCTTCCGATGCAGTGGTTGTTGTGGACGACACGCCTACCATGGCCGCAAAGATTGCGATGTCCGACCTCCGTACTAAAGTGGCGTTTCTGGCTGTGTCAACGATCAAGCAAAAAGACCTTGGGAATGCCGTTGGAGGTGCTCTGCAGCATGCAATCATCATGCGGTACACGTTGGAGGATGATCAGTCGGAGCAAGGAGCAACAGCTGCAACTTGGGATACTCAAGAAGAGTGGCTTCAGCGTGGCATTCCACTGTGGGTTTTGGACAGCAACCGAGGGCACGAAGGGCACCAGCAGGTGCATGCTGCAGAGGCCGTCCGGGAAGATGTCGTGACTGAGGCCCCCGCTGACGACACTGAGCCTGTTGCGCCTGCACCTACCTTGCCAATGCAAGCCAAGGTGAAGAAGACTGCCAAAGTTGTACCAACTTAGGGTACTGCAGCCGGGAAGGGAACCCCCTCGAGTGGCAAGAAGCAGGCAAAAGGAAAAGAGAAGGAATCGGACAAGCCCGCGGAATCAGACGACGACGATGCCGACGAGGAGGAGGAAGAAGAGGGTATGGAGCAAGTACTGGAGACCCAGCAGAAGCGCAAGCGGGCACCCGGCGCTCACTTCGATGCAAGGCCCGAATCTGGCAAGGAACAGCCGAAGAAGAAAGCAAAGACTGCCGCCACCGCTAGTGCAGAGTTCAAGCCGCCCTCGCGTTCTGGTGCCCAGCCGTCTCGTGGTTCCGTTGCCTCTCCAAGTGGGACAAGTGCGGTGGCAAGAAGCCTGGGTTCCCGGTTGGCTAAGGTTGCTGGACCGAGAAAGAAATAAGTCACCATTAACCCAAGTGTTTCGCCTCTTTTTGCAGTCATGTGTGCGCGAGGCCTCGCGCACTCGCCTTCGACGCGAATGCAATTATATGCCCTTAAGGGGTGGTACATTTTTGCCGAGCTTTTATTTCAGTGTTTGTATGTTGTGCACTTCCTGTCCTGTTTTTGTTGCCTTCTGTACACAATTGTTTCCATGACCTTGAGTGCGCGAGGCCTCGCGCACTCAGGGACATAAAAAAGCAATTTATTTCGCAGGACAAACATAGGTGCAACTGGAGATCCGCAGAATGTCATTTTTGAAAATGAGCTCCCGAAAAGGCACGCACCAGTTGGGGTTTGAAATACAAAAACGACAAGATTGGTAGAACACACCCTTCGAACCAGACAAAATAATAGTTTATTTTGATAAACAAAAAGTGGAAAAAAGCAGCAAATTGGGTCAAATTGTATTTTTTCGGTGCTATCTGGGTCATGTGTGCTGCAAATGTCCAAAAAAAATAGTTTTTCGGGCGGTCACTTTTTAGGTCCTTCTCTTCCAAAAGGGGGGTGCAGTTTGCGTGGGCTAAGAGTCAGTACGGGCCAAAATGCTAATGAATGCGAGGGCACGATAGCCACATGTCCACCCATCTTTTTGGTGCCCGAGGATTGTGTGCTGCACCTTGATGTTGTTTTCATGGCAACTCCTCAAAAAAGGGCAAAGTAGCCTGTCACTATCCATGGGGTCCCACGCATATACAGTAAAGGCAGGCGTGTCTAGCAAACGGCCATCGAAGGCAACAACAACCCAATGTGTGCCTTGCTCCCCTGCATCCGCAACACGTTGTGCGGTAGTATTCACAATAGCAAAGTGGCGCCTGAGGCAAAAGGCCCCCCGGTGATCCTTATTCTCGCGATGCCTTACAATGGCCCCTACCAGTGAGTTCCACGGCATAGGGTGGTCCACCTCGTTGTGGCAAAGGGTCTGCTCCGACCACTGCGACAAACAATTATCGTTCAACGGGGTACCGTCAACGGGCACCTCCGGGTAGTAGTCTTCGTCTCACGGCCGCTTGGTGCCAGGTTTTGTTTTCTGTTTTTTGCCATGTTTTGTTTTGGAGCACACTCAGGGCGTCCTGCCTTCAGGACTTCCGCCAAATGGACCGCCGGTTCCTCGTCAGCCTCCTGCATCGTTGTCTTCTGCTTCTTTGTAGGAGGATGTTGTTCGTAACCCATATGTCGTGCATTGCGGATGCGGACTACGTCCCACACCCCATCAACTTTTTGTTGCGCCCAAAACACATGCCAACACGACGCATACTTCCAAAACTCAGTGCACAGGCAATGTTCCGCATTGAAGCGTCGGTACTCGTCAAGCAAGTTGCAAACCTCCTCGTCGAGCGGCCCCGCTTGCAATGCTTGCTGCAGCGTGAAGGCCTCTTGTTCGGTGATGGCACACGGCACACCATTTGCAGACACTTTTGACCACCAATATCCCGCGCGATACACCATGTGCTCGTCACGCGCAGCTGCTATCCGCGCAATTTGCGCCTTCTTAGGATACAGACTGAAAGTTTTATAGTGATTTCAACACTGTGTTTTTGTTGTGCCTCTCCTGCTGCTTGCTGCTGGTGTAGGGTTCCTGCTGCTTGTTTTTGACGAGGAAAATGGTTTATTGTTGAAATACAACCAATCCAGGATAACCCAAGCCAGAGATAAGCAAGTAGAAGATAAACAGGATCAAAGCATGAAGGGCTGCAGTCATAAAGAGTTAGATAAAGACAACTATCAACATTAGATCACAGCAATTAGCATACATTGCAACTCAGGATGAAATGTTTTACATGTTTGAGAAAAACTGATTGAAAAACTGCCACAATGGCTCACTCTCATCCATAGTGCCATCTTGAGATGTGCACTCTTTGCTTTTGGGTCCCATAGGTGCTGAGGTGGCATGGCTTGTGGCACTGAGGTCACTGCCATGTCACATGGGATATTCCTACTTAGCTAGGGTGACTGGGTATTGAGCCCAGCACCTCTCAAAAAGAGGTGCCCCAGCCCCCTGGGTGCATACCACTAGGATAGCTAAGAATTCATGAGGAAACATAGAGAAATTCATAGGCTCTGCCTTCAGTATATCCGTGCCTCAGTCACCCAGGAAAAGATGTTTTACTGCATAGAACTTGGGGATTAAGGGGTCCACACAACATCCTGATTTAGTGTTTGGTTCAATAGGTCAAAATGTGCTATCACCCATTTTGGTTAGGCCAATACTAAGACAAAAATTAATGAATCCTTAGAGCACCTCTAATACAACTAAAGTATACCCTAAAGCATTGGAAAAGCACTTTTTCTTGCTCCCCCCTTGTGCTGTGGTGGCCACCACTGTCGCATTTTCAGGAAAAGGGGATTTTCTTCTTGGCCTTTCCTTGGTTTTCACACCTACTTTAAAATACCCATAGCTTCCCTAACACTGGAAAAAAGCGCTTTACCATGGCCAGCGACTCTTGCTGCCCTGTTAATGACAATTTCCAACGGAAAACTCAGCGCTCTTGGCGCTGCAGGGGTTCATGTGGCTTGGTGGGGGTAGAATAGGGCATGCCAAGACCATATGCATTTGCATCCCTCCCTCCAAGCTGCAGCGTAACACAACCCAACACCAGACTCTCATAGGACGCTCGACCCAAGTCTCATGGAACCTGATGGAGACACCTGTCCTGGTACTGGGGCGAGGGTGCGCTGTTTTAATTAGAATTGCCCCTTGGAGGGGTCTTGGTTCTGGTTCAGTCTCCTGCTGCTGCTTTTCGGCCCGAACAGAGCCCTACTCAGCGAGGCTTTGCGAGGATATCTGTACAACAGAGGAATAGGAGGATGAGGGACGAATCCACGCAAACGCGAAGCGACAAAACCTAAATCCGTCAAATGACGGCCTAGAACTTTTCTGAAAGCACATACCTGAACAGAATCCGATTGTGCATCAGATGCACATTTTTATAAAATTTGTAGTCATCTCTTGATTTTTTTAATCAAGAAATTCTTACGCAGAAAAAGGCAACACGCAGGAGCGGGTCCTTGCGAAGCGCCGGAAAAAAAAGATTTAATAAGATTATAAACGTATGTTACGCGGAATGACAAAAATGACGAAACATACATAAATAGACAAACATAAAGATTACACCCACATTGACAGAAAGATTTCAAGATTCAAGAATTCGAAAATCAACAGAAGGACTTCAATGAATCAGGTATAAACCACAGGTGTGCTTGTCTCGTATGCAGCATGCACATTGCTCGTCTCGTGTCTCCGTGAACGTGCTTGGTAGCAGCGCTAACACACGATGGAGGGATAGATTAGAAAGATTGCAGATGATTAGAGGTAAGTCCAGGGTGATTAGACATACACACATATGCATAGCAGCATTTCTCCCTTGTGTCTCGCTTTTTCCTCACCTTCCCTACGTGCTCATTTGGATCAGGTACCCTCGAATTACCCAAGTGAAACCGTGGTTCAACCGAGTTCAACCGCGCACTTTCATTACAGCTTCCCCACGGTTGAACCCCTATCGTCGTACAGCAACAAATTGCTAAGTAGCTAGCTGAAAATCGCTATTTTTCAGCCCTGCAAGAGATGCCACACCCCCTAAAAAGAATGTTTTTGAAAACCTTCTTACCTCATTGGTGCAAAACACTGGAGACCTATTTCTCTTGGATCATATTTCACGGCGGTGGTGGTGTAGGCGCCAGTGGTGGCGGCTGTATTGGTGAAACCGCACGGCTTCACCATCAACGTTTCGTTAGGCGTGGTGACATACACCCCTGCGCCTTGTTTGGATTCCCTTTAGGACTTTGGACCCTTTTTAGTGAACAACAATTACATGCAAGCCTACACTTGATTGTCAGAAGCTTGTTTCCTCATGGATTGCACTAAAATGTAACTGGCTTTCGAGGTGGTTCAACCGATGGACAGGCGCGCGGTTGCACCGGATTCACCCGTTCAACCGCTGTTGCAAGAAGCGCTACACAAAAAACACATCTTCACCTTGGGAAGCCAAACGTGACCAGTTCATTCCCCATTGCCACAGGAAGACGTCCCCATGCAATGCCTGTGTACGGTACGAGCACAATGCGCTGTCCAGACCACGCCAGAGGCATGTGGGGCCTAAGAGCGTTAAACATGACCCCATATCGAGGATCCACAATGTGTCCCCATAATAAATCACGCCCCCAACGTATCCATGCAGGACGAGAAGGCCCATTTGCACAGAGTAGGGCACTGGTAAACAGTCCCCCCCCCACAAAATCACCCAGGGCTATTTCCCCCATAAGGGGACTGTCATCCTTTCGATATGTACGTACAAGCATGGGATGAACGTGTAGGAGGCCCAGGCATTTAGGGATAGATCAGCATATATAATTGATGCTCATTAGCACGCTTTGTATTGCCGGATCCCTTGGGGACTTGTATTGACTGAGGGTAGGAAGGTGAGTAGACATGGGTAGTCCTTACCCAGTGTGTTCTTGAGCATATTTGACAGATTTCAGAGTAGGATGCAGAATTGGCTAGATGTAGCATTTTTGGCTGCTTTAAGTGTAGAATAATGCGCTTTCATTTACTGGCTTAGACTGTTATCACATTGAATGGATTGATTGGCTCTTTACTCTGCTTTGATTACCGGCGATCATCTGTCGTGCATGGTAGCAGATTAGGTTCTGCTCTGTATCGATCGACAGAAGTTTACGGATTTGAGCCCATTGTTGAGAATCGCTGCGGAATATATCTCGCAAGGTATTGGAATTCATTTTCAAAAGCGACATTTTATTCGACAACTACAAATCGACCGATGTATCGAATTGGTAATCGAGTTTCGCCGGAGCGGCCGAACGAGATGATAGTTCGTGATGGGCGCGCTCAAGGCACGCCGGCGAGGTTCGCATATACTCGGAGCTTTTCGATGCTCGAAAGCCCGTCACGCCAGTTGGCGTTCTCGCAGTTTCAACAAGGAGATAGTGGAGACTCGAACATTTTTGAGCATGGAGCATGGGAATTTGGAGAAGAGCGCGTCGAACAGGTTCGGTTCGTTACTCCAGATGGTGTGCCAGTTGAAATTCGCCGCGCGGTTCGCACAAATTGTCAATTAGATGGGGCGGCACAAGACCTATTATTGGGTGTGTCTGAGGTTGTGGAGAACTTGGTTCAATCTGGTCAATCTATGCAAGCCATCATAAACACGCATTCTGAGGACATTCAACGTGTTGTCACGGTTGGCAACAATTTGGGTCAATTTGTGGAGAAAATTTCTCAAGTGGTTGAATCACATGCCGGGTTATTGAATGGTGTTCGGTCAAAATTGGATGAGCATGAGCAATGCATTCGTCATGTGCAACAAGGCATTCAAGGGCATGAGCGTGATTTACATGGTGCGCGTGAGGAGTATCGCTCTCAAATTGGGGAACTACGAAACCATGTTAATTCATGTGTGACACACGATGCACTTCAATCTTTGTTAAAGGAAGACCGTGTTTATTTGGAGTCACGTTTATCCAAAATGGATTGTATACTTCAAGAGCGAGATAGGAAACTTGAAGAGGGCCAAACACGGTGTTCGCAAGAAATTTCATCCATGCGTGAAGCATTGTCGAATGCTTGTGGTGACAATGTAAATACCAAGGTAATTCGACAAGAGTTGGGTGAATTGCAACGCAGATTTGATTCATTGAGTCAACAATTCACCCAAGAGTTGGGTGCCATTCGTTCGGACAAACAGGTGAGTGTCCGGCAATTGTCTTCACAAATTGAGGCGCTTGATACGCGTCTTATGGCATTGGAGGCATCATCCTCCAATATTTCTTCAACTCAATTGCTACAGGAATTCAAGGAAAAGATTTCATCAATGCGGAGCGCGCACGAAATTCAACGCATGGAGGATAACATGAAAAAGTATGATACAATTCCATCTAACATTGAGGAGTTGTGTCGTAGAATGGATATGGTTGTTTCTTCCTTCAAAAATGGTTCATTCAAACTCGAATTCTATTGGTGAATTGCAAAAAAATATCCAATTGGTTGATGGTAATTTGCAGAAAGAAATTCACAACTTGCATTCTCGTTATGCGTCATGTGTCACCTTGAATGATTTCCATCGCTTCATATTAGAGGTTGACACACGTGCTTCTTTGTTGAATCCCACAAGGGGTTTCAAGAAGGAACCAGTAGATGGTGACTCGGTTTCACATGGAGAGACACGGGTTTTGGATGAATTTGGTCGCGAGTTAAGTAGGATTCGGCATATCATTGATTGTGAATTGGGTGATGATGCACTTGTGAGGAGGAAGGAGTTATTTGAACATGTCTCTAATGTTGTCTCTCCCCTTTCGGCAGCCATCGCCGAATTTGTGGAGGATATCAAAGGAGACACAGTGAGCCATCGATCCTCCGAACGAGTGCCAATTCCAACAGCTAAAGAGGCATATGTTCGTTTTCGTGATGAGGATAGTGACGATGAAGTAGGTCGTGCAACATACTCCTCATTACAAGGTCTATTGGGTAAAAGCACCAAACACTCACAATCAGTCGATGGTGCACCCTCACGGGTAACTTGGAGTAGCATTGGTGGTTTGTCTCCATTGGGGTTGCAAGGTAAAACTAAGAGCTCTGGTTTCAATGCATTTTCTTTTGATGATGACAGCAATGCTAGTGAGGTGGGAGAGGCAAGCTTCCCCTGTTTGTCTCATCAACGGAAAGACACCGCCCATGATCAATTGAGGAAGGATGCTCAGAAGGTACGGTCTTTTTTCAGTTCAGTGGATGAGGGTAAGCATGTTGAAGTGGATCAATTGGCTGACCTCATGGGTGATACAGTCAGAAAGAGAGAAGGGCGTGTGCGAGGAGTCCTTAGCGATCAGTTTGATCCTAACGAATTGAGGTTGCTTGATGAACAGGCCAAGAAGGAGATTCGTAGGTTTTTGCCACGTCCTAAGCTGGACGCTGATTTTTTGAATTGGCATGTGTTTCGAAAGCAGTGGAAGTATTATATGGAGTTTTGGGGCTCAGTTATGAGCCCGCATTTGCGAACTTTGACTTTGTTGTCTTGTTTGCCGGATAAATCGGCTGACTCATACTTGAAGTGCATTTATGAATTTGGTTGGACATATATGGATATTTGGCATGAGATTAAGAGTGAAGCTAAGATGTTGTCGAATCGTGTTTCTTTGCAAACTGAATGGCAGAAATCCCGACCAGAGTCGAATGACTTGCAAGATTATAGGGACTGGATCCTGCAGTGGTCGGTGCTTTTGAAGCGGTTGGGGGGTGTGCCACCAGACATTGCCAAGACTCAGTATTTGCATGCTTTGCTATCTTGTGGGTTTTTTGATTCGCAGCTTGAGAAGCTGTATGAGTTTGAGGACACACAGCCCAAAGCATTGACTTTGGAGGATTGTCATAATTTCATCATGCCTTTGTTGCGCACTCATAGGCGTTTCACGGTATCCAAGAAAGCGGCAGGGCGCGAGACCACAGAGACTCACTCTGACGAGGCGCCGGTGCGGGGAATCCATCCAGATAGTCGGGGTAGAACACGTGGGGATGAAGCGAATAGGCGTGGACGATCACCTGAGCGTGAGCATGGGGGGGGCAAGCGTACGGCTTCGGATCCTGGTCTCCCCCCTTGCTCACACTTTGGTAAGGCACGCAACCCAAAGACCTGCTGGGTTGGTTCCCCTACTCACTGGCCCCCATGGTTGAAGAACCAGAAACGCGTTGGGGAGTCAGGCGTGAAGGAGCGATTACGTTTGAATTTGTGCGTGTGGTGTGGTAGAAAGCGTCATGAGGGTAAGGAGAAATGTCCTGAGCGCAAGCCACGCACGTCACCCCAGGCTGAGGGTGAGTCCAAGAGTGCTGATCGTCCCATGTGTAAAGGGTGTGGTAAACCGGGACACACTGAAGATAAGTGCTGGTCTCTGCACCCTGAGCTGAAGCCGCAGAAGAAGTAGGTGGTTAGGGAATTTCTGGCATCCCGCTCAAAGCCCCAAGTTCCAGGCACACTGGACCGCCAGTCACAGATGCCCCCCTACAGTGGAGTTTCTTTGGTGTTGTCACGCCAAAGGGGGTCGAAAGTGAGGCACGGTGTGAGGAAGCTTAGTGAGGCCCAGATGCAATTGATGCTGCCTGCGAAAGCACATTTTTTGGGCTTTGAATTAACAACGGACGTCCAAGCATTGGCAGACATTGGTTGCACCGTATTTGTTGTTGCGAACCCCAGATTTTTCCCAACAGGTACATTGGTTCGGGCCAGAAGGCCACTGCGACTGTCTAGTGTTACCTCTGATGGCATTACGGGAGGAACACATGGGGCGTGGATTGACCTTGATATCCCTACTTGTGACAGGGTGTCAGGGCAGTGGATACGGTGCCCCAGAATCTTTGTCTATTCTGCCGGTGTCACGGACACTTTGATTTTTGGGTTGCCATTTTTCTGTGCGTTTCGGCTTATTATTGATCCTGTGCAAGGCTGTTTGCTTCCATATGAGTGTGTCGCAGTACAGTCCACCAATCTGGTGCAGCACAGGGACATACAGCAGTTGTCAGATGGTGTCTGCACCGCGAGTGTCGGTTCACAGCAATGCTGCCTGGTGGTGGGTGCCTCAGCACCATTGAACCACAATGCCAGAGATGATACACGTGCATATGCATTCATGCTTTTGTTTGCCGCTGTATTTTTCTGCATGGGTGGTTCCTTGGGAATGCTCTTGTGTCAAATTCAGGACGCAATGAGAAAAGCCGAGGATGTTTCAGCCACCGATTTACGGGCAGCAGGTAGTCCAGTCTGCGCAGGCTTGTGTGGGTGTGATGTCTCCTGTAAATGTGTTCATGATTGTACTGTAAAGGGGGTGCGACCTCAGTGGCATCCCCCTTTACTCAATGAACAACGGGACGTCTGGATTTCCATTGCTGCAGCTGACAGATGCCCATGCACGGTGGCAGTACCATGTACAGGGGCAGATAGAACGCCTGAAATCACTGAAGTTATGATCCAGCAGACAACACCTGTATTGCCGGCGCAACCGGTGTTAAAATAAATTGATACCGGAATGGCACGATGAAGCCTGGTGGGACCAGTTTACGGAACTCCTGTTGAGTGACGCCAATGGTCGTCTGATGGAGCTCCAGAGTGGCCAGCATGTACTTAGGGTCAGGCGTTTGACACCAGAAGCACGAATACCGCGCAGGGTCACACAGGGCTCTGTGGGTTATGATTTGGCATCTGCATACACGTGCACTGTCCCGCCTTTTGGGAAGGCATGCATTCAGACCGATATTGCTGTAGCTGTACCCCCTGGCACTTATGCTCGAGTGGCGCCAAGGTCAGGGATGGCTTTAAAGTCACACATAGCAGTAGGCTCTGGTGTAATTGACCAGGATTACCGTGGTGGTATAGGAGTGGTGTTGTTTAATCACAGCGATCAGCCATTTGAAGTGGCTCCTGGAGATCGTGTGGCCCAGTTGATACTTGAACGTATATCACTTCCTGTAGTACAGGAGGTTGAGCATTTTGCTGAGACGCTTCGGGATGGTAAAGGTTTTGGCAGTTCAGGGACAGCGAGTGTTCGATCACAGCGGCATCAGGAAAGATGCCAATTATGTAAATTGCATTCCGTGACTGCTGATGAATTGCCATTGAAAAATGGCATCAATAAGGATGAATTTGAGGCTGGTAGCTCACCTTTTGAGGTCGAGTTGAATGATTGTACATGTCAGGAGGAGGCTGCATCTGACGTGGGCTCCGAGGATGTTGGGTCCGAAGGTACAGCTTCTACATGCACCTCACAGCCGCCTGATTGTTTTGCAGGTGGATGGGGTTATGAACAAGAATATGAGTCCCCCCCCCCCCCTGCACTAGATCCCCCCCACAGCACCCGGCAGCTTAGGAGTAGTGCACCCCCCTTAACTGATGTTCTTCGTTTGGCCCCCCCTGAAATCGTGCTTACCGGTCCGGAGGGTAAGGAGGTGCAGTATCTGGTCCGAAGGCTTCGATACCACGATGAGCTCATGCGCATGCAGCGATAGGTAGCACGCAAACGCGTGGCGCATCGCTTATTGCATTCGCGCCGTCAGCGACAGAAATCAAGACTCCGTCCTGACATATTTCGTTCCCTTGTGCACTGGGCGCAGGAGTGCCCACAGGTTGATGTTTTTGCTTCCCCTGAGACTAGGCATGTTAGGAGATTTTGGCATCGTCATCAAGACCGCCCTTGGGCTGAATCCTGGGGTGACAAGTTTTTGTTTGTGCATAATCCCCCAGATTCCCGTTATAAGGATGTAGTTGGGAATATTGTAGGTGATGGGGCCCGTGGGATAGCAATTTTGCCTGTCGATAAGGCCCAAAGCTGGTTCTGGGCCCTGGGTGAAATTGCTGTCGACTGGGCTGATTTTCCTCAGGCCTCTCAGATATTTCAAGATGCTGACGGAAATTCTGTGCCGTCGCCGAGTCTGTTTGGTATGCGTGCTGTTTTGTTTGATGCGCATGTTGCACCGGGTTACGGTGGGGGGGGAGATATGACATGGGATGATGATGAAGTCCCGGAAGTCCCTGAGGTCCAGGTGACAGATGGGCAGCAGAAAGTTGTATGGCGCAAGCAGATGGAGCCCACTGTCAGTTTTTCCCCTGCAGTACCTGGTTGTTGCAGGCATGTGCGAGACCGATCGGTCAGAGCTGTCATTGAATCTGGCCTGGAGCATCCTATGTGTGAGAAATATCGACAAATGCTTGAGGAAGAATTTGAGGACGTTTTTCGCTTTAAGCCACATACGGAGCTTGAAAAGTTCCCAGGCTTGAGGGGTGAACATGGGACATGTAGGATTGAGCTGAGGGATAATCCACAGCCCAAGTCAGTGCAGCCTTACAGATGTGTGGGTATAAGGGCTGCAGCTTTTAAGGCCTTAATCGAGAAATTTCAGGGTCGTGGTATGCTGCGCGAGGCCAAAGGGGACCCTCAGTGGGTATCCCGCGCCTTCGTAGTGCCAAAGCCTGGGGGGAAATGGCGATTAGTGATTGACTATCGTCATTTGAACTCCCAAATTAGGGATGTTATCTATCCTCTGCCTATTATAGAGGATAAAGTCTTAGATGAAGGGCAAAATGTCTTGTGGTCCATTTTCGACTTAGAAGATGGTTTCCACCAAATGCCGCTGGAGGAAACCTCCAAGCATTTGACGGCATTTATGACACCATGGGGGGTTTTTGAATGGGAGGTATTGCCAATGGGGCTGAAAACAGCCCCTACAGCATACCAGAGAATGGTGTCATGGTGCCTGGCCCAGGACCCTGAAATTAAATGTCGGCCTTACATTGATGACATACTCCACGGTACCAAGGGTAATGCCCAGGGACAGATAGATGAGCAGGTCCTGGAGGAGCACTATCAATCTCTTCGACGGTTGTTTGCTTGTTTCAGAAAGTATCAGTTGACTGTGAAGAGAGAAAAGTGCTTCCTCTTTAGGCAAAGGGTTAAATTTTGTGGGCATATATTGGAGAAGGGTACCAGGAGGTCAGCGCCTGATAAACTGCAGGCTATCAGCAGGTGGCAGCCTGAGCACATTCGCACGCCCACTCAGATGAAGGCGTTCCTAGGGCTAACTCAGTGGTATGCCATCTATATGAAGGACTATGCAAAATATGCTGCAGTCCTGAGTAATGCATTGACTGGCATGGAACCCCATGTGAAGGCCAGTCAGCGACAGCGTGCATATAGGGTGAAGTGGACCCCAGAGATGCGTGTGGCCTTCGATGCAATTAAGACAGGCATGCAGCAAGATTGGTCCTGGATATAGCAAATCAATACAAGGATTATGTCATTCGCATGGATGCATCTAAATACGCTGTGGGAGCAGTTTTAGAGCAGGAGGACAGCAAGGGACAGTTAAGGCCAGTCGCATTTTTTTCACGCAAATTGCAGGGAAAGAATGGGTTGGGGCAGATAGGCTGGTCCACAAGGGAGAAAGAAACCTATGCATTGATCGCTACCTTGCATAAGTTTCGTTCTTGGATTGCTGACCGTAGGGTTTATGTTAAGGCGTTGACAGATCATGCCGCATTAGTTTCATGGTTCCGTGAAGATCTGAATACCATTAGTGGCCTGATAGGTAGGCGTGGGAGATGGCATGAATTCCTCTCTCAGTTTAATATAGAGGTTGTATATACTCAGGGTAAACATCACATTGTTCCTGATGTGATGTCGCGTTGGGCATATCCAGCGTGTGAATATGCACCTGATGCATGCATGCATGGCAGTGAAGCCGATTTCGCAGGACTTCAGCAAGACGAAGCTGAGGTGAAAAAATGGGAAGACCATCAGATAGCTGGCAAGGACTGTGGTCCCGCCCAGCATGTTCGTGCAGTGGGGGATACTGGCGTAGGTCTGCAGGATAGGGTTCGTGTGTTGTTTGCTTGTGCCCCAGAGAATGGAGGTCCAGATGACGGTCCCTCACGGAAACAGCCCCCACTGCAGCCTCAGTTGCGACAGAATTTGATTTTGCAGCGAATGCAGTCCCAGTGCTGGGGCTTGGAAGCTGCAGCGCGTATTGCCTGCATTTCAGCGCGCACACGCAGTAGGGGTGAGCAGAATGTGGGTACTTCCGTAGCTGGAGCCCGCAGAAATTTGGCAGTACAGGCTGATTCTGCAGACGGACCTCCGTCTCAGCAAACTGATGATCTGTCACAGGCAGGCAAGCAGCCGGAAGGGACCTCAGTTGCTGGGGCCCACTTGAATGTTGCTGTACAGGTTGCAGCCAGGCCTCAGCAGCCTGGAATTCTGTCGCAGGCAGGGAAGGATGCGCAGGATGCACAGGATGCACAGGATGCGCAGGATGCACAGGGTGCACAGGATTCACAGAATCCGTTGCCGCTTTCCAGCATTGATGTGCTTTTCTCAGATTGGAGTGAAGCTTACAAAGCAGATCCAGTCTGGAAAGATGCCTTTGAAGGTTTGCAGCGTGGGGAATTACAGAAGGGTCTGGGTTTGTGTCCCGGGAAGATTCGACAAGGGGGTAAAACTGTTGTTCCTGAGTCACTGGTTGACCCAGTCCTTGAAGCCATGCATTCGTACACGCATCCTGGTGCTGAGAAGTTGGTGCATCTTTGTAAGCGCAGATATCTGTTCCCTGGTGACATTGAGCCTAGGGTCAGAGAGCTACTGCAGGGCTGTACTACATGCCAGACCTGCAAGGCTCGCAGCTCACCCTCGCCGGATTCTCTGGAATTCTGGCCCATTCCTGAATCTCCATTCGCCAGTTTGGGAATGGATTTTGTGAAGCTGGAGGAGTGTGAGGCAGGGGTTGTGATGTATGACAGTGTATTTGTAACAGTTGACAGACTGACGGGGTATGTGATGGGTATACCCTGTAGGGATGAAGTCCTAACTGCCGAGAAGGCAGCAGCTTTGCTCTTGGACAGATGTGTCCATTTTGTGGGACTGCCGCATGAGATCATGTCCGATAACGACAAGTTGATCTCAAAATCATTTTTTCAAACGTTGTGCAGCATGAGCGGCATAGAGCAGCACAAGGGCGTTGTTAAACGCCCACAGTCCAATGGACGTGCTGAGGCGGCAGTGAAGGCTGTTGGAAATAGCCTGAGGCGCTTTTTGGATCAGCGGTCCAAAAAACGGGTGCATTCTCTCCCACTTGCGCTGTGGGGGCTGAACAACTTGCCAGGCGTAGTGGCATCGTATTCGCCACACAGGCTGGTGGGTGTGAGGGATCCTGTAGGAATTAGGCATTGCCCTCCGCTGGACCTAATGGAGCGCAATGAAGATGCCGTGCAGTTTTTTGATAGGGTTAGCCATGAGAGGAGGTTGGTTCAGGATAAGCTAACCAAGATACATGCAGCGGAACGCAGGGCATGGCTGAAGAAGCATCCGCCACAGGAATTTGTTCCGGGGCAGAAGGTCTGGGTGCGTAAGTTGCCGGGAGGCCCGAAGCTCCATCGGCTGTGGTTTGGGCCCTGCGAGGTCATGGCAGTCCTGAGTGAGGCCCGTATTGAAGTGGACACGGGGCCTGCTGGGTTACAGATACTGCCGTCGACTAGACTGAAGCCATATATGGCATCATTCGGGGGTCAGGAGATTGCATGCCATTATTTTGAGCCGGAGGGCAGAGGCCCCCCAGAGGAGAAAGAGTATGTGGTGGAGGAAGTCCTGGATGTGCAAAAAAACGGACCTCCCCACAAGTGGAAGTGGCATGTGAAATTCCGGGGTTATCCTGAACCAGAGTGGCATGATATCTCATGTTTTGTGCATCATGTCAATGATGTGTGGCACAAGTTCAATAAGAGTAAGGGGATTGAACTGTCAATTGCTGACATCATGCAGGCACAGAAATGATTGGTTTTGGATCCCACTGATGATTGATTTTGCGTGGAATATGGCTGGCCAGTGCTGAGGGTCGCCTGTGCCGCCAGGCCATACCCTGAGTTTAATTGCGTTTCAGTAACACCATTTTTTGCTATTTTTTGACCCACTCATGGCAAGTGGGCCCTTCCTTCTTTGTAAATATGGGAAGTGGAAAGCCATTGCGCTGCTTGCAGCTCTGTCTTATTACCTCTGTGTTATGTCTTCCTTCCCCTCTACTTTCTTCCATTCCTCCCTCTTGTCTTTTTTGCAGGATGAATGCTGATGTTGATAATGAGATTGTGGATCTTGGACAGTGTGTGATTGCATTAGTTAGTCTGTTTTTCTTTGCTTTGCGAACGATACATGCCATGACGTTGGCGCATTGATTCCAATTTTGCCTGTATGTATATTTCTGATTGGGGTGATGATCAGCAGCGAGGGCTGCAAGTTGCTGGCCCCATGGCTGATACCAAATTTGATTGTCCTGAGCGCCTGCTGTCTGCCAGAGTCAGTGGGAATAGATTGCATGGCGGGCAGATTGATTCTGACAGTGGCCATTGTCTCGTGTAGTGTCAGTCTTGTGTTAAGGTTCAGTTAAGGTGCCTGTTTTGTTTTCTGGGGGGGGGGGGGGGGGGCTGGCCCACTTGGTTGGAGATTGAAGGGACGCCTGATCTCTCCTGTACTATATTAGGTATGTATGTATGTACTATATTAGGTATGTATGTATGTATTGTGTATCCAGTGTTAAGCGACTGCTGCTGACTGCTGCCATGTACTTTCTCCCCTTCCGTTTACTTGCAGATTCCCATTCTCGCTGTTTGTATCCCACAGATCGAATCAAGTGGGGTCAATATAGACATCAGACAGCAGGATTTCAATCCAGATGAATCGGGATTCGGAATTTTTCCTGGTATGCCGCCATTTCAAGGTTCCACGTTTTTTTTGCTTGGATATCAGCCGCTGCGGATTTCTGCTGCAGGGCTTCAAAGAATTCAATGAAGGGTCCATCTCCGAATCTCAGAAGTAATCGCCAGTCATTAATTCAGAAGAAGGGGCCTGTGTGCATTAGCATTAAGGGCTGCAGGACCCAGTGGGTCATTCTGATTTGCGTGAGATTTCTTCTGTGGTGCCTTTTTGCTTGGAGCCCGCCTGAGGTAGACTTCTGAGATTTTTTTCCCCTTTCATCGTTGGATCCCATACAAGGAATGAATTTGTCGACCTGGTGGGGTACAAATTCCCCTGTTTGTTTTCTCTGTCTCCTTGTCTCCTGAAGTGCAGCCAGACCAAACCCCACTGAGTTTTGAGCATTGCAATGATTTCCAGCTTTCTCAGTTTTTTTTTCCTGAGGTATCTTGGGTTTTTGGGGTGAGATGGGCCTGGTTGTGCTGACAGTTTTGTTTGCCTAGCCCTGAATGGGCTTCTGTGTATGGCCTGTGCCTCCCAGCGCTGTCTTTTCGGCCTCAGTTGGCCTAGGAGGGGGGTGTAGGAGGCCCAGGCATTTAGAGATAGATCAGCATAGATATTGATGCCCATTAGCACTCTTTGTATTGCCACATCCCTTGGGGACTTGTATTGACTGAGGGTAGGAAGGTGAGTAGACATGGGTAGTCCTTACCCAGTGTGTTCTTGAGCATATTTGACGGATTTCAGAGTAGGATGCAGAAATGGCTAGATGTAGCATTTTTGGCTGCTTTAAGTGTAGAATAATGCGCTTTCATTTACTGGCTTAGACTGTTATCACATTGAATGGATTGATTGGCTTTTTACTCTGCTTTGATTACCAGCGATCATCTGTCGTGCAGAACGCCCACCCCATGGACCACTGCTAGCGCAGTGTAGGTTAGTTGGGGGAGTACAGTTTGGATGTGTGCGTTCACGCGCCGGACCAGGTCCGGATCTCTCCTCGTTTGCACTGCAACTTGCACACGGTGATGCCTCTGCACCATTACGGCCCCCCACAACTGCCTATGGTACCGTGCTCCATGTGGCTCCCGCCTTGACTGCAATAACTGGCCACGTTGTCCCAGCTGCATCGCCCTCCTCCACCCACTGCGGGGGAAGGAAGACCAATTCTTCCCCCTTTTTCGGGCTGGGGGGTCCCCTTCGTGGCTTTCCCCGGGGTACCCACGGCCAGACGTGGTTTGCCATCAGGACCGTCCACAATGATCCATCGAATCGGCGTGTTGGCCGCCCATCCGAACCGCTGTCGCAGATGTTTGCGCCTGTCCTCAACTGCCAGTCGTTGTTGTTGGGCTTGATCCAGGCTCTGCAAAATGGAAAAAATAGTGGTTCAGGCGGTTCAAGCGTGCGGTTGAACTACACTTCACCGGTTCAACCGTGCACACCTCCAGAGCTGACGCATGCGCCGATTCTGCCCTGATCGCTTTCTCCTCGTCGCCATCCTTCGATCCTGCAGCCAGCTCAGTTGCCAGGGCCCTCACATCTGCACCGTGTCGCTGGGGAGCTTGCCGGAGTCACTCTCTGAACTGGGGGCCGGAACTACCTTCTTCTTCTTCTTCTTTGGGATATGCTTTGCGGCTGGGACCCATTCGTGCTCTCCAAAAAGGGGGTCTGACTCGTCCGTCTCACTGTTGTCCGGGGCGATTTTCCGCTTTTTCGAGGAAGCACCGCTGCCAGTTTTGGCTTTCTTTTACGGCTTCTTGTCGCCAGAGACTTGGGCCTTCGCGGGCGGTGCTTCAGCCTTTGCACTTGTCCGCTTCTCCTTCCCGAGCTCCCTCCGGGCGGACTGAAACAGGGACTTCGGAACCACTTTGCTGCCGGGGGTGCTCGTCTCTTCTGGTGGCGGTGGTGCTGGAAGACATGGAGGCTTGGGGGACTTTCCACTGCTCTCGGATGCTGCACCTGCTCCAAGTGGGCGGTCCCACACACTCTTGTAGAACTCCTCAAAGCTCTCTCCCACAGGACTTGGTTGGGGCGCGGTGGTGATGGCTGGACTGGACTCCAGGGGCGTTGACCTCTGCCGTTCTGGCGCAGGACTGCCTTGCCCGGCATTGCTCAACTCCCGCAAGCCCCGCTGCACGCCACGACTCATGCGGTCGACCACTTGACCGGCGCCAGGGATCTGCCGATAGCACACGTTCCACCACTCCACGATGGGCATGGGTGGCCATCGCCCGCGGACGACAATGCCAGGGCCACGCCGATCCACCACGAACATGTGCTCAGGCACATCACTGGCCGTCAACTGCAGAGAAAGCAAGGAGGCAGTTGAACGGCAGAAGTGGGGGAACGCGGTTCAGTGTGTAGGAAGGTGACACTCAACTGTGCACGGTTGAAGACGGTGAAGGCGGTTCAGCCGCACGGTTGAACCCGCTGAAACGACGGTTGAACTACTGCACACCTGTTGCACCCCTTGGATCGCTTGAACCACACTTGGCTGCACGAATGGCGATGGTGCCATTGCCGTTGGCGCCGCTGCTGCTGTCGCGGCGCTTGCCTTGGCCTTCTTGTGCTTTCCCCCACCTGAGATGGTGGCGCCCATAGCCAGCATGCTGCTCGGAGTCGCCGTGTACTGCTTGACCTCCGATTTGTCGAACCAACCTGGTGGCAACTCCACCGGGGCCTTGAAGAAGAAGCGTGGACCGTGACCTGCGCTGTGACCACCGCCGCTGCCGCTGCTTGTGGCACTGGCGCGGCAGGTGGATCGGCGCCTTGTCCCATACCCAGTGCCCGCAGGCAGTCCTGCAAGGGCTTCCCCAAAAACTCGGGTCCATGGCGCAAAGGCACCTGAGAGAAGCAGGGGTGAAACCGTGGGGAAGCCGGTTCAACCGCACGGGTGAACCTCCTGAACCACGGTTGAACCACACACACACGTCCTAGTTGCCAACTTCCAATTGAGCGTGCACTACGTGCTCATCTTCCCGTCGCCGTAGTGGTGACATGTGGTGTTAGACACAAACTCTTTGCAATGGGCAACCAATTGGCAAACAAGTGCCATGTCTCTTCCCCATCGGGGAAGGACCGGCCTTTCAAAGAAACATTGGTCTTAGCGTCCTTTAGGACGCTTTGAACCTTGGATCGTTGTGGTACCGTCAACATTCTGGCTCGTGTGCGCACAAACGTTGTTAAGTATTCACCACATCGTATCACAAGATGAAGAACACACATGATGACACACCCTATACGGTCATCCACTTTCAATAGTGGACTTTCGATGCACGCTTTTGCATTAACACAACTAACTCTTTGTTTCCTATACTTTAGGAATTTTGCTTCAAGTCTTGTACTTGTTCGCCATTCACACCCTACCCATCTTTCTTTCTCCCTAGACCATGTCGCAAAAGAATCAATTGAACCAATTTCATAAAATGTTGATAGACCAAGTATATGACGAAGCCAAGGGCTATCGCCTCCAATAATGACAACCGTTCGCACCCAAAACCCTCGGAGCAACATGTAGCCACGGTCAAGAATTTGTTGTATTTTTTTTAGTGTCTCTCCAAAGAAGACACGCACAAGATCCGTTTCATGCTCACTTACGAGAGCAAGGTCAAGGGTCCAATTGTAGAGCAAAGTTCGTGCTTTTTGCATGTGGTTTGCAAAACCACATGCAATTTGGCACCATGACCTTGCTCCACATGGAAACCCATCACCACGCACTATGAGTACATAGGGGTGATCATCCCTAAATCTTGGGAAGTGCATTTCTTCTAGCACATCCCCTTGATCACCTATATATTGTCTCCAATCATCCACATCCCAACGAACCCCAACTCTTCAATCTTTTTGGTCGTTTTTAGTACTTGTCTCTCACTTAACGTGGACCAAGCTTTATCCATCGTTGCATACGACGGAAAGCAATGTGTCCATGGGACGGTGCTTGCACGGGTTTTCTTCTCTTTGGCATCGGCCCACGAAATAAGCTTCTTGTACCTAGGGACGGTCGAACCGAGGGATTGGGATAAAGTGCGCGGTTGGACCTGCGGTTGAATGGGTTGCCGTGATGGCACCAAAAAGAGTCCAACGGTACAAACCACAAAGTATTCACATTTGTCACGCGGGCAACACGTTGCAACTCATATGTTCATGCTTTGGGCAACATTAAGCGATTATTTTGCCGTGCAAACGTTGTCATGAAGCACAATCACAATTGTTTATTTGTGATAAGGGTTCAACCGCACCGTTGAACCACGTTGAACCACTTGTAGGCATGTGTGCATTATGCCACATACCTTCGCTTCGGCATCCCAAGGTCCAAAATGAGGCGCACAGCGTCCGATCCTGTGAAAGCTTTTTTTGTAGCCCTTTTTGTCTGTTTGAAAGCCCTCTGTGTGTTACCAATTCGGTCAGCAAGTTGTTTCCATAGGCGTTTTGTCGTGCCGTTTGTGCAAAAAAAGGTGACCAAGTCGTCCACCAGCTGTTGGTCCCCCCATCCGCTGTAGTGGTCGTTCACCACTTGCAGCCAGTGGTGGGACATTTTTTAAAAAAGGTTTGTCAAGCACCAGGTTCAGGTGGTTATGCAAATATTTTGTTCAGAAAAGCGCGCGCCGCTGGCGCAGCCGCCGCCGCCAGCGCTGGCGGTGGTTCAACCGCGGTTCAACCGCGGTTGAGCGGTTCAACCGCGCCCCTTCCGAGTTCAACCGGGTGAAACCGGGTAAAACCACTGTGTGAAGTACCTGATCCAAATGAGCACGTAGGGTTGCTTCACTCCCCAGCGGTGAGTAAGGTAGGTAAGCCCAGGTGGGCCCACCCCCTGGTGGAGTTCGTGATTGTGGGTAAGATTAGGAAGAAAAACAGTGATTGACACAGGTTGATAGTAAACTCGTGCATGCTCGTGCATTCACACACCCATTAAAGGGTAGGCCACGCGTGGTGCGCTCGGTACAACCCTTGTTTAGGTTACCCAGGGGCTCCACCCCACGTTCTATAAGAGAACAAGTGGAGGTCCTTAAGCTTGCTTGCTTGTACTGAGGTTCGAGGAGAGGGTATTATAGGGCTACCTGAGAAGCGTATAATATGTGGAGGTAGTCTTGGTTCCTCAGCCGCAAACCTCAGTCATTTGCCTTTGCTTTACAGGTGGGAAGGTGAGGGTGAACTGGTGCAGTTCCAAGCCGTGCTAAAATATGCGGCGCTGATCACCCAAACAACAAGCTGCGACTCAGCCAGGAGTGGCAAGCGCAGCCAGACATCTTCAACACTCACGCTGTGCACGCCATAAGAGCACCCCTTCCCTCCAAGCCCTAGCAGGGAAACGCGTTGTGGCGTCCCTGTTAGGCCACGGACGCTCAGTAGCTCTGTGTTTTCTTGCAATCTCACAGCTGAGCCGCTAGGGCTCGTGTCTTCTTCTTCAACGCCACCCAGTAGAGGGTGTGTGCAGGAGTGGTAGTCCTGAGTGGGGGCTTGAGCCAGTTGCAGAAGTGCTCGCCCACCAGGATGGTGCCACTGTAGGGTGTGTAGGACCTGTAGTGCGTGTGTCACTGTCCCACCCTTTTCCTGCAATTTTAGCGGGGTTGGTGGGCAGTGGCAGTGGTTAGGCTAGATTTTGGCCATCCTAGCAAATAGGCGTTTTCAAGCCTTCATAACTTTTGGCCACCCCTCCCTCTAGTAGGCAGATAGGTAGGGAAAACAATACCTGGATTAGTACGCTGGGTATTCCCCCAAGGTTTTGCGCCAGCACAGAAATTGGGCGCTTAGGGGAGGAGAGACCCGGGGTGTACCCCGTGGCACCGGTAAAACAATCCTCCAGGTTTAGCAAGCGTGCAGACTTGGGTATTATTAGGACGTCATTTCTGCGGCTTGCTCTCAGGACCTCAGGGGTAGCACACTCACACATACACTTAGGCAGGTAAGGGTAAGGTTCATTCCCTAGCTTTAGTCTTGGAGGCAAGCGTCTCAGCGAGCCTCAGCAACTCACCAAGGTTGTTCTGGGACAAGTAGTCTACCAGAACTGACTTTAGGCGTCTCTCAGGTAGAACAAACGCAGAGAAGGGCTCCCAGGTGGCCTCTTCGACTCCAAACCCTTCCCAGAGGTTGAGGAAGCGCCAACGCTGGCGATAGCGGTGGCGCGAGACAGACTTCACCAGATAGGAGCCCTCCTTAGCCATCTTCTCGGCGTTCATGTCGGGGAGTTCCCCTTCAATTTCCATAGGGCTGGCAGCCCCTTGTAGGTCTAGGGCAGCGATTTCCTCTTCGTTCAGCTCCCACTCCTCCCCACAGAAGTCTTCGGGATCATAGTAGCGCTTCAGGTGTTGAGCAGCGCACACCAAGGTCCCCCTTAGACGGGGAGAACACCTCACGGTTATACGGTGTCCATCCACAAATAGAATCTTGTAGGGCCCGAAGTATGGGTCATTGCTGGTAGAGCGTAGCCAGGCGGGTAGTCGGCTGTGGTGCACCAGCACCCAATTCTCTTCTTGGTAGGTGGCTGGTACTCGGTGCTTGTTCTTCTTGTTCCACTGACGCTCCCTCACTCTCTGGAGCATAGCCTTGGCCTTGTCCATCTTCGCTTGTTGCTCTTGGACCCATTCACCCACGGAAGAATGGGTGTCTTCTGGATAGGGAGCATGTAGGAACCACGCCGGGCGCCCTAGGAATAGCTCATGGGGAGAGTAGCCAGTCGCCGAACTCTCTTGGAAGTTCATCATCAAGGATATGACGGGGAGTAGTCTCACCCAGTCTCTGGTGCGTTCAGTTTTGCACCATATTCTTACATTCTCCTTGAGGACACGAATGTGTCGCTCACATAGGGGGTTGCTCGTGTGAGAGTAGGGGATCCCCGTAGACACCTGGACATTGAGGGATCTCAGGACCCTCTTCTACCCGCCGGTATCTGAGCGTACTTGCACATCCTCATCGGAATTGATCTCTTTGGGCGCCCCATAGACACAAAACCACTCCTCCAGGAGTATCTTGATAGTCTCCTCCCCAGTAATGTGCTTGGTACATGGGAACACCCTGGTAAACCTGGTCAACCCACAGGTTACCACGAGGGCGAAGTCATAGCCCCCGAACCTCGGCTTCTCCGTGTAGTCCACGTAGAGAACACTGTTAGCACAGTGAGGGATGGGCAGGGTCGAGTAGAGACCTCTGTCCCTAATGTCCCCCGGTTTGCAGGACCTACACGGGCCCTTGTCCATGATAGGCTGGAGGGTCTTCCGCAGTTCGTCATCAGTCCACGTAGTGTGGAACCACTGCTTGAATAGCCTCAGGGTACGGTCAGCACCCACATGACCACTGGACTCATGGGTCCACTTCAGCAGCGCTGGGACGCTGTCACTGGGTACCACTATGCGGTCCTCGTGCCAGAGGTAGCTCTTGTCCCTCCTCCACTGTTCTTGGTTGACCAGGAGGGGTTCAAGGCGCTTCTCCAGGCGCTTGTAGATATCCCCAAACTCCTTCAGGTACTCCGCTTGTTGGAGTCCATCTAGGGGGCGTATCATAGCCATGTTGAGGTCCAAGTGCACGTCCGTACGGCTGAATGCCTCCTTAGCCAGCGCTTCAGACCGGGCACCAATCAGGGTATCGAAGTTGTTGCGGCTGATGTAGTCTGCACACTCGTTCTTCATTCCCTGGATATGGTGTACCGTCAGCCGTAGTTGGCTGAGGTAGGTCCACCAGCGACGTAGCTTGGCCTTCTCAGTTGGGGGACCCTTCTGGAAAATGCGGACCGGCTCTTGGTCGCACAGCCAGACCACAGGGTTACGCCCCAACAGTCGTGCTTGTGAGGATAGCACCAGCATACCCGCGAGCAATTCCTGCTCATAGGTGGAGTAGTTCCCCCTGGCCTGGTTCCACTTCCAGTTCCGGTGGCCCAGGGGTACTAGGAACCACTTGTCGTCAGGGTAGCTGTGCTTGAGAGTTCCATCTCGGTTGAGACCTTCAGTCCCCCATTGGGAAATAGCCAAGTCGAACTCCTCCTTCTCTAGTGCTTGCCATTGGAACAACGTTCCACCACCGCCCACATTCCTGGCGTCAGTCACCAGGATAATCTCCCCTTGTGCCCTAGGCACGCCCAAGCACTTAGCGTTGGCCACCCTGTCTTTGAGCTCGTCAAACGCTTGTTGCTCTTGTGGGCCCCAGCGCCAAGTAGTACTCTTCTTGATCAAGTCTGTCAGAATGCCGCTGGTGTAGGTGAAGCTTTTGATATGGCGGCGATAGAAGTTGCACGCCCCAATGAGACTGCGTACATCATGGAGTCCTTTCTTGGGGTCTTCATGTCGTACCTTAGCGTCCATCAGGGGTTTGGCCCTAGAGGCCGCTGGGGTCCAGCACCCATAGCCAATGTCAAACCCCAGGTACTGCATAGTCTCCTGCATGAACTCACACTTCTCCAGCTTGAGTTGTGTGTGGTACCCTTGGCAGACCGCAAAGAACTCACCCAAGAGGATTAGGTGATCCTCCTGAGTATTGGTCCCGAGGCACACATCGTCGATGTGCACCTCCATCTGGGCCCCACGGGATATGACTTCTTGCACCTTGGGTCTTCGTCGTAGGATGGACAAGATCTTGTTCATCAGCTCTTGGAATAGAGCGGGTGCGTTGGCCACGCCAAACGGCATGACCTTCCACCTGAACACCCTCCCCTGAGGGGTGATGAAGGCTAGTAGCTCCTGAGCGTTGGGCGCCAGGTCCACCTGCCAGAATCCGCTCCTCTTGTCCATCTTTGTCTTGTAGCGACAGGAGGCTATCTCCTCCAGGGTAGACTCCATATTAGGAATGGACCCTGAGTGGTTCAGCGTTTTCTTGTTCAGCTCTCCGTAGTCCACTACCAGCCGTCTGGCTGTAGGCCCAGGTTTGGCCACCAGGAAACAGGGGCTGCAGTGTTGGGGGTGGTCCCCGTCCTTCTACTCCAGGACTAGGCCAGCGTCGATATATTCTTGTATCTGTCGCTCAATCTCGTCGGCCTGCTCTTTAGGAGCCGGATAGGGTCTCCTCCGGAGGTTGTGACCCACGAACTCGGGTTTCAGCTTGAGGTCCATCTGTACCAGCTTGTCACATGAGGCTCCTGGTGGTAGTTCCCCGAATACCTCCAGATAGGTCCTTATGAGCTTCTGCACCCGCGGGTCCAATAGCTTGATCTTGTCCTCTATGTCCTCATCAGAGTGTAAGTTTCTTGCCCCCTGAGTAATGGACGTCGGGAGGTGGTCCTCCACGGGATCTTCGCCCTTGGTAGTATCCTTCAACCCTTGGTAGGCATACAGTAGGTCTCGTTCAACCATATCTGGTGGACGATGGCAACATAGGCACGCTTGAGGGAGTTCACATACACACTCCTCTGAGAGGTCATCCTCCTCTGGGGTACTCAAATGGGCACCCCACACGCTCTTCATGAGCTTAGGATCTACCTCCCTTTGCCAGGTGGTGTTCTTCTGTTCGAGGTCCTCCTTCAATTGGGATAGACCTCCCATAGGTCCTTGCTTTAGTGGCCATGAGCTGCGGGTAGGCTTAGCGTAGCATAGCCTTTTCGCCACCAACCTCCTCTTGAAGTCCACGTACTTCCTTAGCCTGGATCGGGGATCCAGCTCTTTGTCCACGGGGTCTTCCACCCTCAGCGGAGAGTAGGGGTTTCATCGGGGCGACGTACTCGGCATTCTCCACTTCCTCCACGCATGTCTGCACGAAGAAGGCGTCGTGCTCAGTTTTGTCATCTGAGTGTATAGAGCTGGGGAGCTCGGATAGCCCACACGCAGAGACTCCATCAGGAACAGGTACATGGCAGGGAGAGTTGGGGGCGTTGGTGTTAGTCACGATGTATTCATCTCCTCCGGGTATAGTCTCAATAGCATCTTGAGGTTGTAGTCGATCCTTCAAGTCACCCAAGGTGACTCCATCGCTTTCCCGTTGTATATCCTGGACCAGGGTCGAGTCCAGGTCCTCCCAGGGGAGGGAGGTAAGACCTCAGTCCATCACGCTGAGCATACTCCCCCATGCGGGTTTCCTGATAGGCGTCTTACGCCCCAGAGGCACGTAGATGGCCTTATCAGGTAACCGAACAGAGCTGATAGTCAGCCTGTCCAGGAGGGTTCGCCAGTACTCGTTACCCGCATGGGCTCCCCAATCGGGGGAACACAGGACCATACAGGAACGTTCCAGGGCCACCTTGGTCAAGACCTTCCCCAGTTCACTGAACCTGGGGTTCCCGTAGGCCATCCCGAAGGAGGGCCAGTAAAATTTGTAGCTGCAGTTCTTCCCCTTGCTGCAGTAAAGGTCCAAGACATGTTGCTTGTCGCTCATGAACAACTCCACACTCAGGTCTTCTCTAGACTAACCCAACTCCTTCAGACCTTCGTCTAGGACTTCCCCGAATAGGTGATAGTCCTCAGTTTTGGAGGCCACCATCATTTTCCAGGGCTCCTCCTTCGATACTCTCAGGTAGCTCGAGGTGTGCTCCGACTGCTCCAGTGGCACCGACTCTCTGCCATTGCCGTAGTCCACGTAGAGGAGGTAGGGCGCTTGCAGCGTCAGGGATTGTATCTGGGAGTGCGGCACGAAGAAGTCAGTCCCCAATACAAAATCGAAGGCCTCAGTGTCCATCACAGAGAACCGATGGGCGATAGTTCGGGAGCCCATAGGTACCTCCACTTCACAGTCCCTGCAGCTGTGCACCACATGTCCATCCCCCATTCGTATAGCCGCGGTGGTCATGGTGTTCTTCAGGCTCCCACAAGGAAAGTTTTTCTTGGCCACTATAGATATGGTGGCTCCAGTATCAAATACCCCCAGGTATTCACGTCCCCCTAGTCGGATACGTACCCAGAACACCATGTCCAGGGCCCCAGCGGAGCGTCCCCGTCAGAACTCCGCGGGTCAGGACACCTCGAACCCCTTGTTCCGCAATTTGCGGGCCATCCTCATGATACGGCTCTTCTTCTTAGCATTGCCGTCATCACCACCTTCATGCTCACGTTTCTTCCCTTGTTCTCGCTGGGCCTGAGTTTGCGAGCGTGTGGTAGGACCAGACTGCCCTCCAAAGGGCTCGGAGTTCCCCCCTGGATTAGGGCTGGAGTTGCCTCCGTTCTTGTCCGGGTTCTTGTTGTCCTTGTCTGGCTGCCAGTTAGCGCCTCCCCCTCGTCCACCTTGGTTCTTGTCTTGTCTTTTTCCACGTCCTTTCGACTTGCCCTTGCCGGAATCGTTGCCGTTGCCTTTGCCACCGCCCTTGCCAGAGCCTTTGCCAGGAACTCCTCCCATCAGTCCCCGACAGGCGCTGCTTTTGGTAGCACTCATCCTCGTAGTGCTTCCTCTTCCCACAGAAGGCACAGGTGATAGTACACCTGTAGAGATCTGGCATCTTTGCCTTGGCGCCGGTGTTGGTCTCCTGCTTCTTCCCTTAGACTACGAAGCAGTCTCACTGCTCGCAGTCAGGGGCGTGCTGCAGGTGGCCCTGCTCATCTCTGGCATCGCAGCAGAAGAGCTCCTTGACATTGTCCATGATACAGGCGTGCTTGGGGGTAGTCCCCTGTCCAGGTCTGGGTCCTTGGTACCCTTTGCCATGGCTTCCAGAGCCTCCCCCTCCAGGACGGTAGGCGTTCAGGTGCTGGTCGCTTTCTTTCTCCAGCACCAGCTCCAAGAGTAGCACACACAAATCCTCGTAGTTGAGGGCTCCAGCCTTGCGCTCTGCCGTTGACCGGCACTCGTCCCACAGCTCCCGAGGGATTTTAGCCACCAACCAGAAAAGCAGATCGTCGCTGCTGTAGAAACCGGGCGTCAATCGTCCAGGCCAGTGGTCCAGGCCAGCCAATAGCTCCGAGACCCTGCCAGGTTTTGGGTTGTTGGGCAGCACGGCCAGGTTCTGGATCTCGGCCCTGATGGAGAGGTCAGTTTCATAGGTTGGCCACTGCCTCTCCAAGGCAACCAACACGTAGGCAAAGGTGGCAGACTTAGTCCTGATCTGCTTGACCTGCTTCTCAAGGTACTTGGTCTTGCAGCACTGCAGGAGCAGATCACACTTGACTCGCCCACTAGCATGGGTTTGGCTGGTCATTTTGAGGAACCGGCCAAAATTCTCAGCGAACTTGCTGAGATCCTTGCCTGTGAACTCAGGCAATTTCACCACGATCTTGGAGGTGGCAATAGCCTTAGCCTCCTGAGACCTGCGTCCCTCAGGGCGCCTGGTCTTCCTCCTCTTCTTCTTCTTCCGCCCACTCGGGTTCTCGGGCTCCTCAGGGTCGTCGTCCTCCGAGGGCGAAGCAGAAGTCATGGACGGCGGCTCATCATCAGGGGGGTCTTCGCCTAGGTCACTGGAGCCATGGGGCTCCACGTCAACCAATGCCCTCAGGGCTGTCAGCCCCAGCCGGTCCAGCTCGGCTCTCGTGGAACTCCCCACCTGGCTGTAGGGTGGCTGGGCCGTTCTCGGTATGAAAGGGCTTCTCGGTATCACTGCAGGGGTCGGCATCGGTCGGCTCCTCAGGCTCCCCAGGGTGTTTGTCAACCCTGCCACCAGGTGATTAGCCTGTACTTGATGGGGTGAACCTCCTACAACGGTAGGTGGCACTTGGGGCAGAATCAGGGGCTCTAGTTTAGCCCGAACCTCCCGAGCAAGATGGCCAACAAGTTCAGAGCTGGCTCCTCCGAGAACCTTTTTTATCTCCGACCGCGTCAGGGACATGTTGGAGAATCTTCCCGATCCTCTACTCCTCCTCCCGCATGACTCAGGGCCTCTCCTCAGCCCACTCAGGGTTGCAAACCCAGGAACATCCACATAGGCTCCTGTAGCGGGTAGAGGATGGTGATAGTCAGCCGCATACCATCGTGGCGCAGAACAGGAGGCCACTGGCTCACTGGTAGTAGTTGCCTCTGGAAACGCAGTTGTAGATGGGTCCACAGCATAGGCAGGGTAGGTAGGCATACCAGTAAAGCCGGTGCCCTCAGCCATAGGCGGGGTGGTTATGGGTGTGGATGTTGTAGCGGCTCGGTCTGGAGTTGGGAGTGTGGTGGTTGTAGGACGGGGTGATGTGTGGAGGCCAGGGGCGCTTGGTGCACCCTCGAAGGTCTACTCACTCGTCGGGCTGTGCTCATGGTCTACTCCTTCGTCTGCCATGCTTTCTCCTGCATCCTTCTCTCTCTCCTCCTTTCTCTTCACAGGGTTGGTGTCCACCTCCTCAACTGAGAGGGCCCGGAAGGCCGACTGAAGTCCCTCCAGCGAGTCATCAACCACGTCCACTGGCCCATGTAAGGGCATCGAAGGTGCAGCGCTAGTTCCAGGTCCAGGTGAACCAGGTGCTGGCATTGCTGGTGCCTCAGGCGCCGTCCTCACGTCGGTGTCCTCCTTCTTTGTGTCCATATTCGCCCTTGCTGCTTATGACAGATCTCCGCGCACTGGATGTAAGGCACGGTGTTGCTGCCGGTACGCAGAGACTGTCTGCCTCTTGCTACCAGAACGTTTTATAGTGATTTCAACGCTGCGTTTTTGTTGTGCCTCTCCTGCTGCTTGCTGCTGGTGTAGGGTTCCTGCTGCTTGTTTTTGATGAGAAAAATCTTTTATTTTTGAAATACAACCAATCCAGGATAACCCAAGCCAGAGATAAGCAAGTAGAAGATAAACAGGATCAAAGCATGAAGGGCTGCAGTCACAAAGAGTTAGATAAAGACAACTACCAACATTAGACCACAGCAATTGGCATACATTGCAACTCAGGATGAAATGTTTTACATGTTTGAGAAAAACTGATTGAAAAACTGCCCCAAGGGCTCACTCTCATCCATAGTGCCATCTTGAGATGTGCAGGTAGGTAGGTAGGTGCACTCGGTCGTGGAGAGGCGCCCCATGGTTCCCCCTTGCGTCGCCCCTGTGACGAACAGGAAGAGGCTCCGCGCGTGAAGAGGCCAGGCGGCTTACTTCCCGCTAGACCTGACTGTTGGCCCCCAACAAAGCGGCCCTGGGCAACGCCGGGAGGGCTGATCGCCGCCAGCGTGACATGCTTGTCTCGCCGGCAGGGTGTGCCCCCGTGCTTGCGCACGTCCCCTCCTTTGGGCGGAACCCTAGGGGTTCACCGGACTTCCTGGCGTATCCCGTTCCCAAGGCGTGCATGCACGTTCTTGGTACTAGGGTTCCGAGGCGCTTGGGTGTCGCACGCTCCGCCTCGAGTCCCAAAGCAGCGCAGGCCTTAGGATGCAGCCTTACCCCCGGTCTCCGGATCTCGTTTCGCCGGGTCACCTGCATGGCACGGGCTGCCTCAGTGCCCGGGCTGTGGGCACTGGGTTTCCTACTGTTGTGTGGCGTTTGTGTTTGGGTCCGGTTGGCGGTTGGGTGCGGGTTTTGTTAACCCCGCAAGCCCTGGCTGGGGTCTTGGGTGGGTGTGTTTGGGCACGGTTTGTGGTGTTGTCCCTCTAGTGTCGGCTGTTTGTGGTGTTCGTCGTTGGGCTTCGCTTTCGGCCTGCTTTTGGGTCGTGTGTGGTTTCGTGGGCGCCCCGCTTGCCCCCCGCCGTTTCCGGTTCCGGCGTGCGGTGTGGGCGTGTGTGCTGGGCCCGGGTCTCGGCTGTGCCCAGCCCTTCTTGGCTGGGTTGTCGGGGTGTGTTTTTTGCGCTTTTTTTTTTCTTTTTTTTTTTTTTCTGTCCCGGGTCTTGTGGTCACTGTCCCTCCATCCCCTTTCTTTCGGGCTGGGCTGGTGGCTCTCTTTTTTTTTTTTTTTTTTTTCCCTGTCCCTTTTCCCCGTGGGCCGCTGTTACTGGCTTGGTGTTGCCGGTTTTGGGTGGGTGGTCCCCCTGTGCCTCTGTGGGGGTCCTGTCTTCGGTGCCTTCTGGGGGGGGGCTTGGCCGCCTGTGGTGGTGTTGGCGGGCGGTTTGGCGGCTGTGGGCTGTTTTCGTGCCTTTTCCCCCTCTCCCCTCCTTTTTTTTTTGGGGGGGGGGGGGGGCTTGCCTGTTCCTCCCTCTGCCTTCCCTCGGCTGGCGCACGCACTGGCCTGCATTCAGTGTTGTCTTCCGGGCTGCTGTCTTCAGTTGCGTTCTGTGTGGCCGCGTTCCGGCCCCATGGGTCGGGTGGGCTATGTACACGGTGGGCTCAGCGCCCCTTCTTGCCGGGTTAGGTCCTGGCTCTGCCGGCTGGGCGGCTGCGCCAGGCGCATGCTGGTGGTTTTGGGTTAGGGGGCTGGGGTTGTTCGTGTCCTTTCCCCTCTGCGGTGCCGGCTGTAATCTTCTGGGTGGTCCGCCACCGCTGTCGCCAGGCGCGCTGTGGCCCCGTGTGTGGCCTGTGGTGCTGGTGTGTGGCTTGCTGGCGCGGCGCCCTCCAGGGTGTGCGGTGGCTGGCTTCGGTTAGTCCCTCAGGTTAGGGTCAGTTGTGTCGTGCTGTGCCGCTCTGTGCCGCGTCGCGTCGCGTCGTGCTGTGGCGCGTTGCACCGTGGCGCGCTGTGGTGCGGTGTGCCGTGGTCTCGCGTGGTGCCGCGGTGGGTCAGTGGAGGTCAGCCTGGCCTGTGTCCTGGTGCGGAGTGCGGGCCGGAGTGTGGCTGGCTGGTGGCTGGGGGGTGTGGTTAGGTGTGGGTGGCTCGCTGGGTCCGTACTGTGGGGGCTTGGCCGTGCCGCTCGGGCTGGTGGGTCGGGTAGGTCGTTCGCGTGACGGTCCGTGGGGTTGCCCTCCCTGGGGGCCTGTGCCTTGGTCCCGTGTCCTCTGGGGGTTTCGGTCCCTAGTCGTGGGTGCCGCGGCCGTGCCTTCGTCCTCTTCCGGTGCCTGTGAGGTGGCCTTTGTGGTGGCCGGGGTCGTCGCCTGGTGGTGAGGGCGTGGTGGTGCGCCGTGCGGCGGTGTTCCCTGCGGCTTCCTCTGTGGGTGTGGCCCGTTCTCCCCGTGTAGGTGTGCCCTCCATTCTCCGTGTGGTTTCCGGTGGCCGGTGGGCGTGCGCTGGTGTGATCCGCATGGTGTCCGATGTTTGCTTCGGTGGTGTGTGTTGGGGTGTTTGGTGGGGCTGGGGCAGCGCTGGTCCCCCCGTCGTGGTGTGCCCTTCCTGGGTGTTGATCGTGGTGCCTGCCGTGGTGCCCTTTTCCTCCGTGTCTTGGTCCCCGCTCCCGCCCCTTCCTGGTTCTTGGGTGGTTTCCTGCCCCGAAGTGGTGTCGCTTCCGGCGTCCTGTCCCTGCGAGTGCCTGCCCTCACTTGGGGCCCTTCCGTGCCCTCTTGCCTGAGTGCTCCTTGGTGCCTCTTGCCCTTCCCTTGCCCTTGTCCTGCCCCTTCCTGGTGTGGTGGTGGCGGGAGGGGCGGGGTGGGGAGGGGGCGCCGGCGGCCCAGGCCCGGGGGTGGGTGGCCTGGAGCCACTGGCGGAGGGCTTGGGGGGTGTAGGGGGGGCAGAGGCCCTGGACCGCATCGCGGAGGAGGGCCTCCCATGCCGCTTGCGGCATGATGGCCTCCGGGGCGGCCTCGTTGGGGTTCGCGGGGGTGCGGGTGCGCACCTCCTCGAAGGTATGCACCATGTGCACCCCTTCGTGCCTTCCTGCTCCTCCGGCCCACTTCACCCAGCGGCGGAGCTCCTGCAGAGCGGGGGGAGACCACCAGGCGAGGTGGGCGGGGGCCCGGGGGGGGGAGGGGTCCGTGCCCGTGGTCGTGGTGCGGCGGGGGGAGGACGTGGACCTGCGGTGGTGGCGGGGGTGGCGGTGCCTGGGGGAGCGGGAGCGGCGGCGGCGGGGGCTGGGGCTGGAGGACGGGTACGGGCGGAGGGGGGAGCGGGAGGGGGAGGTGGACATGGGGCGGCGGTGGCGCGCTCGCTGGCGTCCGGGGGAGCGGGAGTGGTGGTGGCGGGGGCTGTGGGTGGTGGATGGGTACGAGTGGCGGGGGGAACGGGGAGCCCGGCGGGGCGTGTGGGGGGAGGGGGAGGTGGACGTGGGGCGGCAGTGGCGTGTCTGGCTGCGCCGGGGGGAGCGGGAGTGGTGGTGGCGGGGGCTGGGGCTGGGGGTCTTGTTTGGCCGGTGGGGGGAGGGGGAGGGGGACATGGGGCGGCGGTGGCGCTCGTGGTGGTGCCCTGGGGATCGGGAGCGACGGGAGCGGGGTCCCGGGGGGTTGTGCTGGCACCTGGGGGAGCGGAAGCGGCGCGAGTGGGTGGTTGAGGCGCGGTGGGAGTGTGGGCGCCGTGGGCGAGTGTGCCGTGCGGGGGGGGGAGCGGGAGCGCCGCCGTTTGCGGGACCGGGCCTCATCGCTCGAGTCGGGCCAGTCCGGAGGCGTCGGCGGCCCCTGGGGGGCCTCGCGCGGTGCCGCCTGGTACTGGGGGGGGGGGGGGGGAGGTCCCCCGTCGTCCATGGATCCGCCACGTAGGGGTGTGGTGGCGGCAGTGGCTGGTGGTATGGGTCGAGTGGCTGTCCTTGGCGGGGTTGGGCCCGGGGGGCCCCTTCAGCCATCGGATGGTGGCCGGGGGGGTACGGATACGGTTCCTGTTACGGGGGTGGTGGCTGGTACGGGGGGGGTGGCCCCTGGCGGTAGGTGGGGTATGCGGGTGGAGCGCTCGGTGGCTGCCATCCCGTCCGCTGGTGCTGTTCGTGCATGGGGGGTCGTGGCCCGGTGGGGTAGGGCGGTGGGCAGTGGTAGTGGTGGGCGTGGTGTTGGTAGTGGTGGTGGTGGGGCCGCTGGTGGTGGTGGTGTGGGTAGTGGTGGGGTTGGTGTTGCGGGTATGGCCCATGGACCCCTTGTGGGTTTTCCGGTCCCCCTTGTGGGGTTGGGGGGTTGGGCATCGTGGGCAGTCCCCGGGGCTGCACTATGTGGTGGGCAGGGGGGAAGGGTTGGGGGCCGGGCTTGACGGTGACGGTGGTCGAGGGGTCCCACGTCCCTGGGTCGGTTCGGCCGGCGGTGGTGGTGGTTTGTGGGGGATGGATGACGGGGCGCTTGGTGACGGGGATGCGGACGAGGGCTTGGACGGGGTCGTGCTGGGTGGCCGTCTCTGCGGTGGTGGTGGGTGCCGGCGGGAGGGGGGCGCGGGTTGCGGTGGGTGGGGGGTCCTGGCTTGGGCGAGGGTCCGGGCGGGGGTGGTGTCGGGTGGGTTTGTGTCGTTGCGTCTGCGGTGTTGTGTGTGCTCGCGTGGGCGCCGGCTTGGGTTTGGGGTCGGGTTTGGGGTTGGGGTCCGGTTTGGGTTTGGGGTCGGGTTTGGGGTTGGGGTCCGGTTCCAGGTTGAGGAGTACCTCTGTCCGGAGGTGTGAGGGTGCCGATGTCGGGTCGGGGGTCGTCCCGGTGCGTTGCCGGGGTGCCTGAGTCGCCTGTGTGGGGGTTGGGGGGTCGGTGCGTGCGGCCGCGGCTTTGGCTTTCGCCGTGGCCTTGAGGATGAGGGCGGCGGGGAGGGGGGGGTCGGAGGATGAGGTGGAGGAGGTGGACGAGGCTGAGGATGAGGAGGAGGTGGTGGACGCGGGCTGGGCTGTGATGCGGGCGGGCTTGTGGGCGGCGGCTTCTGCTGCGGCCACAGCGGGGAGGATGGAGGGCATGTCCTCGGGCTGTAGGTTGGGGGCGGGCGGCTGGGGGGGCCCGGTCGTGACCTGGCGGCCCGGCGGGCCGATCTGGTAGGCAGCGGCGGGGGAGGGAGGCGCAGGGCTGTGGCCTTCTCCTTCTGGGCTCGGCTGGGCCCGGGTCCTGCAATGTGCGAGGTCGTGTGGGTTGGCGTCCGCGGGGGGGAACAGTTCGCGTGGGCTGCATTCAGGGGCCGGGGGGGGTGGGCCTGGGTCCTCTGGGGTGTGTGTGGGGGGCGTGGGCGGGCCACTGGGTGGGGTGGGCGTGCGGCGGGGCGCGGGGCTCCCCTCGGTGGGTGTGTGTGGGTTGTCGAGTGTGGGGGGGGGTGAAGGGTGTCCGGCGGGTGGGTGTGTGGCGGGCGTGTGCTGGTGTTCGGGCGGATGGGGGAGGCCCGTGTCGCGGGGCCCGGGGGTGCGCGCGATGGTGGGCGTGTGTGGGTCTCTGGTTGAGCAGCGAGAGGGGGGGGGCATGGGCGGGGATTGTGCGGCGGGGTGTGCTGTGTCGGTGTATGTGTCCGCTTGCCGCGCGCTTGCGTGGGCAGTTGTAGGCCGGGCGGTTTGGAGGAGAAGCTTGCCGTCTTCTGCCGCCGCGGCAAGGATTTCGCAGACGAGCTTTCGTATCCGGTGGACCTCTTGGTCAGTGGTGGGAAGGGGGTATGCTAGCTTTGGGCTAAGACCCGCGCGGTTGAGGACCCTGTGGATGGCGTGGTACCCGCAGGTGAGGGACTGCTGTGGTCTGGGGGGGGGGGTTTGGTCGTGTGTCCCGGCCTGCCTCGACTTGTGTGTGGGCGGTGGGGATGGCCCAAACCCAGGGCACGGTCCCCGTGGGTGGCCAGCAGCGCTGGCTCCAGTGGGTTAGGCAGAGCATGGCCAATCCCAGGTGGAAGCCCGCCTTCCCTGAGGTGATTTGTGCCAGGGCGCGGGCTGGGGGTTTGTCCCCTGGCTGAAGGACACCCCTGAGGACCCTGTGCTGGGTGGTGGGGTCCCCCACTGCCCCTGGTGGGGCGGTCTCCGGGGCGAACATGGTGTCTGTCCCCTGGATGAGCCATTGCGGGCCGGGGGACGTAGCCGTAGCGGCTATCACGTAGTAGTGGCCGCGCTCGAGGACTGTAACCCAGACCTCCGGCGGGGGCTGGTCACTGTCTGTAGGTGGGGGGGCGGGGTAGTCGTCCGGGGTGCCGAGGCCGGCGGCGCGGAGGGCAGTGTCGCGGTTGGGCGCGGTGGCCTGTTCCCACTGTTCCGGGCGGTTCGGGTCCGCTTGGTGGTCCGTCTCCGCTGGGGCCCGTCGTAGGCGTACGGTCCCTTGACGCGTGACGTTGATGCCGGTGTTGTGTGTCAGGGCCTGGCCCCACTCGATGGGGGGGATCCAGATGTGCTGGCCCCGGGTGTGTCTGCGGGCTCGCCAGAGCACGAGGTCTACGATGGTCTCGTGGAGGCCGCTGCCTGGGGTGGTCAGGTCCCGGAGGGCTTTGACGGTGAGCTTGGTCCAGTCCTCTTGTAGGCGGTACCACCCCAGGGGGGTGGTCGGGGCCCTGTCTTGGAGGGTTGCTGGGAGGAGGTCGGGGTCGCGGATGGTGGCCGGTGTGAGGGGGGGGTGCCCCGGGTCCGGGGGGGGTGGGCTGGATGGGCTGCCGGGGTCTTGCGCGTCTACGTCGATGGATGGTTGGCCCTGGTCGGGCTTGGCCGGACTGGGCGGTGCCGGGTGGCTTCTTGGGTGTGAGACGGGTCTCGGGGCGCTGTGGTGGTGCCTTGGAGACCTGTGGATGGAGACGGGCGGCGCGTGCGGGGCGCGGAGCGGGTTAGTGGACGTCTGGGTCATGCACGGCATGGTAATGGATGAGACGCTGCATGTGTTCCCTGGCGGTGGGGTCGGTGAGTTGCTCCGCGTGTGTTAGCAGGAGGTGTTTGCGGTGTACCATTTGGGCCGCTGCTCTGCGGACTGCTTCTAGCTGGAGGCGTGCTGCTGCCTCCATGGGGCTTTCCGTGTGTTTGGTGAGGTGTCGGTGCAGGGCCTGTGTCACTGCCCCTCTCATGGTGGCTTCTTTGATCAGGGGGTCCCGGAAGAGGTGTTCGGTGGCCTGGTGTGCGTGGCTGTGGGTTGGCCATCCTTCGTGTTGTCGCAGGGTTTCCGCCGGGGACCAGCCCACTAGGGTGTCCCTGTCTGTATGGAGGGGGCATTTCTTGAAGTGTTCCCAGTCCTCTGGGGTGGTGTGGTCGCATGGGCAACGGGTGTGTTCGTCGGGGACGTGGATGTGCTTGCAGGCGAGCCATCTGGCGACCCTGGTGAGGAATGGCAGTTGCTCCCTGAGGAGCTGGATGCGTCGTTTCTGGAGGTGGGCTGGGACGTTTGCTGGGCGCAGCGCTGAGTGGTAGAGGGGGACTTGCAGTCTGTCCTGGAGCTCCTGGATGTGCGCCCGGCTGTCTGCGTCGCCGAGCACGCGGGCGAGATGTTGGATGGGGTTGGGGTAGTGGTATGCTCTGTCGTGGGAGGAATAGGGGGCGTCCTCTGGTACCCAGTCCGGGGTCTGATGGGGCTCGGGTACAGGGGGCACGTGTTGGAGTTGTGTGTGGTTGCGGCCGAGGTCAGGGATTTGGAGGGCTGGTAGGTGTGTTGTGCGCTGGTGTACTGCCTGGTTGTCGACCTTACCATTTCCGTATTGGTGTCTGTGGGACTCTTGTTTCACGATGTGGAGTTGGACGTAGGGGGGAAGGCTGCGAAGGGCTTTCCAGAGTAGCAGTGCCTGGGTGCCGAGACTCGTCGCGGTGGCTTTGTAAAGTGGTTGCCTTGCTATGCGGAGGAGCAGGTGTGTGTCGACAGTGGCGTCTACCACGAACCAGACCCGGACGATGTGCAGGGAGTGGGCGGGTAGGTGGGCCGCGACCTCGGTGATGGCGTCGGCCATGGCCCCTAGCTCCCCGTGGGAAGAGGCCCCATAGGTGGTGTGGCCCGTGTGGTGGTCCATGTGGTAGTGTCCCCCGGTGTGGGTTAGCTGCAGGGTGGCCCCCCCGGTGATGGGCGTGAGGGCGGATTCGCCTGAGGCGTCGGTGAAGAAGAGCCGGTCCGCCGGTGATGGTTGTGGGAGGCGGCATGGGTTCATGGGCAGGTAGGCGTATATGGCAAGGCCCGTGGCGAGGTGGGCTACTGGGGTTGTGGGCTGCAGGATGGGGGTGGCGTACACCCCTATTCCTTTGGAGATGATGTGCTTCGCTTGGGGGGACAGGGCTATGAGTCCCTGCTCCGGCTGTCCTTGTGTGAGGTAGGAGTAGATGTAGTGGAGGATGTAGGCTGTGTCGGGGTTTAGGTCGTGGCATGTGAGGGTTTGTGTTCGGTGCTCCGGTGTGTGGCAGGAGTGGTGGAGCGGATAGTAGGGGTGCTCGTGCTTGCCCGTTCTGCCTGGCTCGTACATGCTGTAACGGATGGCGACCCCTGCCGGGTCGGGGCGGGGGCAACTGGGTGTAGTGGTGAAGAGCCATTTGGGCGCGTGGTCAGGGTTCCATGCTACCGTGGGGTTAGTGTCGGTGCGGTGGAACCATGGGGCTATCCATGCGTAGGCCTGTGGTGGTAGGTGGGTTGTGGGGTGGGTGTGGTGGCGTGCTATGAGGTGTAGTACGGGCCATGGTGTGGTTGGTGCCTCGGGGTCACAGGCCCAACATGTGCGTGGCATGCCCTGGGAATCTTGGGGGACCTTTGGTAGGTCTGGGGCGGTCATGTGGTGTTTGGGTATGCGCCATTTTGCCCCGTGGTGGATGACGGTGGTCTGCGTGGGTTTGGCTTCATTCGGGGCCAGTAGTAGGGTTGGTGGTGGGACTGGGCCCGTCACCGGGGGGAAGGGTTCGTGTTTCGATCCGGTGGGTGCGTAGGGCGGTGTCGCTGGGATGGGTCGTGGGTGTTGCTTTGTGAATTCTTGGTAGGCTGTGCGCATGTCTTTGCTGCCCGGTAGAGTGTGTCCCGCTGCTCGTGCCGTCTGCGTGAGGTACTGGTGCTAGAGGCGGTATTGCGGCCATTCGGGAAGCTGTAGAAAGGGGGTGTGGTGTGCCCTGCTGTGGTGCAGGACCCGCATTTGGGGGAGGGTGACGTATACTACGGTGATGGAGGCCCCGACAAGGTCTATGGTGTGGATGGTGCCCTTGGGGTGATGGTGGAGGTCCCCGCAGAGGACCGCTAGTGGCCCTTCCTCTGGGCACGTGTGGTTGGTGAGTATGGCGTGGTGTGGGGATGGGAGGAGAAGCTGCAGGTGGTTCCACAGGCGCGTGTTCATGTTGGTGGGCATGCCCGTCTGGTGGAGTACCCAGCGCAGGCATGTGTTGCGGGCCCGTTGTGCGGCTTGGAGGCGGATTGCGGTGACCTCGCGGACCTCCGGTGAGTGGTTGTGGGTCATGCGGTGAAGGAGGAGGGCGGTGTGTCTGGTGTAGGCTGCTTTCACCTCGTCCCCTATGGCGTCCCCATTCTGGGGCCATGCCGCTCGGATGGCGCGGGTGGGTATGGAGGTGGGCCAGCCCCCGTGTGCTGCCCATGCCTTGGTCACGGCGCGTGTGGCCGGCTGGAGGGCGGTGGTGGGGTGTGTCAGGTGGAGTGCTTGGAAGACTATGGAGGCGTTCAAGACCCCGAGGGCTCACTCTCTTCCACAGTGCCATCTTGAGATGTGCAGTCTTTGTTTTTGGGTCCCATATCTGCTCAGGCCGCATGGCGTGTGGCGCTGAGGTTACTGCCATGTCACATGGGATAATCCTACTTAGCTAGGCTGGATGGTTATTGAACCCAGGACCTCTCAAAAAGAGGTGCCCAAGCCCCCTAGGGTGCATACCACCAGGATAGCTAAGAATTCATGAGAAAACATAGATAAATTCATAGGCTCTGCCTTCAGTATATCAGTGCCTCAGTCACCCAGGAAAAGATGTTTTAGTGCATATAGCTTGGGGATTAAAGGGTCCACACAACATCCCAATTTAGTGTTTGGTTCCATAGGTCAAAATGTGTTGTCACCCATTTTGGTTAGGCCAATACTAAGATAAAAATGCATGAGTGCTTAGAGCATCTCTAATACAACTAACCTATACCCTAAAGCATTGGACAAGCACTTTTTCTTCCTCAGACCGGGGAGGTCTCACACCAGTCATGTGTCCCATTGCGGAGCATCCGCCTCACCATGTCCAAAAATGGTATCAACCGACACCGCTGGTGCCTCGTCTAAACACGCTTCACACCAGAATTTATTCCCTCTTGCGCTTTCTTTGTGGTGGCGTATCCATCCGGAAGAGCGGCCACACACCACGAAGTACCAACGTACTCCTTTTCAAATGCACGAAGGAATTGCTCTGACACACCCATTGTTGACCTTTCACGTAGCATGTCCCGCTTCTTTTGTTGATGCACAGTCGCTGATGGCAACGGAGACACGCGACGAACCCCTGTGATCACGGGTTTGTAGACGGACCCGAGCATTGGAGCCTTATCCCGGACCTTCTTGGCCACGTGGAAGAAGCAGTCTGCAACCTCCATGCCAGAGAACTGCGCAACAAGCTTGTCTCGGAAGGCGTCTGCATGATCGGCCATGCCCTTTGTCGGCGCCCAGGGCATACCGTCCTTCTCAACTTCTTCACGAAGGGCCGCAAAAAACGGATGCACCATTTCCTTGCGTTCCGCAGTGGCCACACACACGGCCAAGGGCAACAAGTAATGTGCCCGGTCACATGTGCCCACAATTTGCATTGTGAAGCCTTCTACGGTTATCGAGAATTGCCCATCAATGGATAGGTAATCCTCTCCTCGACCTCTCCGCGCTTTAGGGATCAGGTTTGGTGTGGTAAGGCCCGCAACAAAGCATGACTCATCCTCCTTGATCGTGTGCATGAAGCAATATGGGTCATGCCTGTCGTTCGTCTCGGGGGCCAAATCATTGATCCACTTCTCCAATGCCCCCTTGGTACTAGGGGGCGGTCGCATACGACGCTGCCACCAATTCGTTATCCACCGGGCGGTCATTTTGTTCACCAATGCGTCACCTGGAAATGCCTCCCGCATGAGAGCCGATGCCCGCTGGGGACAATTACCAGCTAGCAAATCTTGCAGCTTCAGCGTCATTGGTAGCGGCAAGTGCAGGGCTGTGCCTTGCATGTATGCTGAACGGGTGTTGTGCTTACAGATCCCGACTTCTTGAACCCTCCAACAGCCAGCATCCTGCTAGTGGTAGACCCAGCGCTGGGTTCCGCAACCTTGCTCCGCACACTGATAGCGACCGTTGTGACCGGGTATGGACAGAAAACGACCATCAATAGTTCTAGCCGCCGTGCTTGCAAGTTTTTTCGTGGGGAAGGCTTGCCTGTCCAAACTTGCGAACCCAGTGTCCTCGGCACTTGGCGTCTCGGGCGTAGGTTCGGTCGTTGCCGTCGTTGGTACTGCCGCGGTAGGTTGCGGTGACGGAGTAGCAGCAGAGGGGCTCTGTAGGGCCGCTGCGTTGGCAAGCTTGAAACAGCCCATGCATGCCGTTGTGGTGTTGGGTGAGATGGCAGCAAACGCCTGCTGCAAGCCATTTGCCAGGCTGGCAATAGGTAGCTGGCCAACCGCCCCACAAACACACTTGTCAGACATTGTGCGAGTTCACGAGCTGTATGTCAAAATGGGGCAGGGTGGCGTAAGAAATAGGAAAGTAAGGTACCCTATGGTTGAGGAGCCTAAGGTAAAGTCCAGTTAACCAACCCCTTGCATCTTAATTGGCACACATGGCTACATGACTACGTGCATTGCGAGTCCCCAACCCCAACTCAAGGGGCCACACAACAAAGCGTGGACTAGGAGTCCCTAACCACAACCCTAGGGGCCACGCAACAAAGCGTGAATTGCGAGTCCCTAAACCCACCTCAAGGGGCTCCGCAACAAAGTGTGGATTGTGAATCCCTAACCCCAACTCAAGGGGCGCAACAATACTGACCAATGTGGGGTTGTGAAACAAACAAACAAGTGGAACACCCCACATTTCACATTGTGTACCACAATTCCACTCCCGGGTTTCCACAACGGGCCACCAAACGCTGGTGGCCAAGGGGTTCCACGCTGCGCCCACACTCATTGCTGAGTGGGGCACCGCTAGCAAGGCTGGCAGCTCCGCTTGAGGAGTAGATGGATCAGGCACAATGCTCAATGTGGGTGGCAACATCCCGCGCCAAGGGCCCCTTGTCCGCGGGCTGACGTTTGCAGTTAATATGTCTGGGCAACAAACAACATTTGTAGAGCGCCTCGTCTTGCTAATCTGGCGCTCCAGAAGGGGTCTAGAGGGGTGGGCGGGGGGTTGGTGGTCCAAGCTGAGGGGGGAGAGGGGGGGTCAAAATCAAACTTGCTTCATCACCCGTGCTGTCATGGGGTCCCCGCACACACCACGTCCCCCACAGCTGCCTAGGGAATCACCCATAACACTTTTTTTTACCACTTCTAAAATTTGCGGCATTTGCGGTAGAAAAAAATACTGCGCGCAGAAAAATAATGTCTGAATATCTTCTTCTAGCCCACCTTTTTCTTTCTAGCATGGAATGATTTTTTTTAGTGCGGAGTATTTTTTTTTGGCTAAGAAAAAATATTTCCCCTAAAGGAAATCAATCCGGGTCTAAAACAAAATACAGAACCATCACTAATTATCTTTACGAAATCAATCCAACAACACCCAAACCCAAGCAGATTCGTAAAGTAGACATCAAGGGCAATATCGTAGAGCCCTTGAAGTCCACTCAACTCGTCATTGGACGCGAGATTTAGCGCTATCGAGTTCTCGAAAAGGCTTAAAATCTCAACAACAACGGTTCTAGGCGCTTGGCGCACCAAAAGAATCGCCTCGAAAAAGGGGATCAGATTTTAGGTCTCATGGAGCCCAAATGTGAAACGTCAAATCATCAGAACCGTCAACTGATGGCAGCCGCGGGATCGCAGCGACAGCACCAGGCGGCAGTAAAAAATGATCTTCTCATAGATGATTGCAAGATGCGCAGATTTGAGGACCGGAATTGATAAGGAATCGGATTGTTGATCGATTCCGCACAGCTGCTAGTTATGCCGCGAATTCAGAAAGTGCTTGGTTTAATGGGCTTGAGGATGGCTTGGCCGAGTCCATCAGGGCCATGGGGTCCTGGCCTAGAGTTCTTCAAGGTTACAGGGTCCTGGGTACCGCTTCCACGTGTACCCGCGCGGTGACACCTGCTTCGTGTGCCAGGCCTCGCACACAACGCGACCCGGATTGTCGGCTGCGTGGAGCCATCTTGTGCCATGGTTGTTGCAGGTCCAAGCACATGGCAGGTGCCGCGTGTCCCTATGCGGTTGGAGGCTAGGGTCAGTACCGCGCTTCTTCCACGCTAGGACCAAAGCCAACCGGAATGACCCTTTTGCACGCGCACGGTTAAAAGTGTTTGTTATGAGCGGACCCCCACCACCTGGTCGTTGTCTCATTTTTGGCAACCGCAGTGCTGAGCAGCTGCTGCCTGCGGTGCCACACATTGTGCGTTCTATCTCGCGGCCCCTAGCGGCTGTGCAAGGCGGCAGAGTCCACCATTTTGTCGGCTTCGTTTGCATAACTCCATAACCTTCACGGATGACACATTGAGCCGTTGTTGTAGCTCTTTCACATGGCACGTCAGCACCTCGATTTGTTGCGCCTCTGTGGTGAGCGGGGGCCGCGGCCGGTAGTTTGTGGGCCACAACCGGGGGTGGCGTTTGGCACAGCTCTCTGCGACAACGTAAGGCGCCACATGGACATTTATGGGCTGACCCGTTGGTGCGGGATGGAGGCGGAGCTATAGGGCCTCGGCAATGATGGCGGCCATGGCCACTATGGAGGGATGCAGCGTTGAAGCCAAATCAGTTGTCAGGTCGTTGTCCGCCATGGTAGATGGGGGGTTGTGCTCGTTAGAGGCCACCGGGAGCACAACAAAACACAGTGTTGCCCAAATACCCTCTACTAGGCCACAACAGGCTTGCTAGGGAGTGCAGCACATAGACTTTCAAGTGGCAGGAGGACGGGGAGGAGTGTAACAACATTTGGTGGGGCTAGGTGCGGGGCACACCGTGGGTTGCGGGCGCATTGCGAGAGCGCGAGCATGGCGTGCATTGCACCAGAGCACGTGCGGGGAGGTAATGGGTAGATAGGGACGGAGAAAGGACCACCAAGCTTTGCACTCACTGGCTAACACTAGGATTGCGTGAAGGAGCAAGAAAAGGGGTTACTTTTTGTCGGGAGACGCGAATGCAGCGTTTGGTTCGAAGAGACATTTGGCTTTGAATGTAGACTACTTCTTTCCCAGTAGAAAAAAGTACATTTACATGCCTAGGGGTAAGCCTTGGTTGTGTTAAAGATGCATAGAGGCATAGCACATTTTTATCTTAGTACTGGCCTAACCAAAATGGAGACAAAGCTATTTGAGGTATAAAACCAAACAGTAAACAATGGATGTTGTGAGGACCCTTAACCCCCCAACTGTTTTGACTTAATCATCTTTTTCGGGAGCGGCTGAAGCGCTGCTCTGGTTTAGAGCTTTCACATTTTTCTATATGTTTTTATGAATGCTTGGCTATCCTAGTTGTGTGCACCCTAGGGGGCTGGGGTACCTTTTTCTGAGAGGTCCTGGGTTGAATGCCAAGTCAGTCTAGCTAAGCAGGTAGATCCCAGGAGACATGGTAGGGACGTCGGTGCAGACGACCCTGTTCTACCTGCGGGCGGTGCTCAATGCGGCGGTAGGGTACCAGGGGATGCACCTCCCGTACTGGAGGGAGCAGCTGGAGGAGGTGGAGGGAGAAGTGCGGAGGCTCATCAGAGGGTATGAGGGGATACCCACGGAGGTGCCGTGGTGCGTGTTGCGGTCGCCAACGGCCTACTATGGAGAAGGGATGCCCACGGCGGGGGAGGCGTACAGGGCACACACGGCAAGGACGCTGAGCAGGATGTGCCACAATCAGGAACAGGTGGTGAGACAGGCGTGTTATCACGCGGTCGCCGAGGTTCAGAAGGAGGAGAGCATGTGCCCGCGCTATGTGTGGCACCGGCGAAGACGGTTGGCGGCGGGGAACAAGGAACGCATGTGGCGCGCCCTACAGGTAGTGTTGCCGGGGGAAGAACACATGCTGGCAACCAACAGGACGTGCGGTAGGCGGGGACGAATCCTGGTCCTGGACACGGACTTCGGGGCGGCGGCGCATGGGACAGTACGGTGGATCAAGAAGGAAGGAGTGAGCATGGAGGTGCTGCACGTGCGCAGGAAGGATATGAAGGAATACAAGAAGGCGGGGCTGCACCATGCGGAGTTCTATCGGGACACCAGGGCGGTGGAATGGGTCGTATACAGGTGGATGATGAGGAGAGCACGAGGACAAGAGGACCGCACAAGGTGGAGCAGGAGGATGCGCATGATGTGGAACGAGTATGTAGCGCTGTGGGGGATCCAGCAGACGAAGCCAAGATGCGGGAGGGGAGAGGGGGCGCAGCCAGAGAGAGTGGTGCTGGACAGGGGGGAGAGAGACAAGGCCAGACCGGGCATACTAGCGGGAGCAGCGGGAGGAGCGGTACGGTGGCGACACGTAGGGCCGGGCAGGAGCAGGAACGCGAAGCGCTAGGGGCAGGGGGCCAGGGGCGTGCGGAGGGGCGGGCAGGGCGAAAGGGGACAGGGCATGGTGTCACTAAGTGGTGGTGACGAAGGGATGGAAGGCCAGGAGAGACAATAAGTGGGCAGTGTACAGAGGGGTGAGAGAGCTGAGCATCGGGGAAGGGGTACGAGAGTATGGCATTGGGAGGCACAAAGTGTACTGCCACTACCCGAGGGAGGTGGTGCGCATACCGGAGGCCACGGAGGAGAGGGTGGTGCTATTTCTGGACGGGTCCGGGGTGGAAGGACAGCCGCCCATGGCGGGGGCAGCGGCCGTAAGGGTCAAGGGGGTGGGACAGGTGACGGAGAGTGTGGTGGAAAAGATGGTGTATGGAGCGCCGTCCCATGGAGAGGTGCAGGCGGTGGCAGACGTGGTTGGGGAGATAGGGGAGGACGTACGGGAAGTGTGGATGGTGGTGGACGCAGAGGCGGACATGGCGCCCCTCAGGAGACTGGCCAGCAGGCCACTGCATGAGGCCCTGGACACGGGACTGTCGTCACAGGTGTATGCGATATGGCACGGGCTGGAGATGAGGAAATTGCCCCAGGTCATACACCTGGTGAAACAGGAGTCACACAGGGCGGGAGTGGGGAATCATGAGGCGGATGGGGCGGCGCAAGCAGTGGATAAGGAGCAGGAACCAGAGTGGAGGGTGCCAGAGAGCAAGGAGCACCTCCACTTGGTGCATATACCTCCAAGGGTCGGGGAAGAGGAGAAGGCCAGGTGGGTGGTGGAGGAGGACAGAGGCAAGCAGGAGCTAAGGGTGTATCCACAGCCGGTGCACATGCTAGCTCAAGTACGAGGGGGGCCGCAGGTGGTAGAGCTGAACGAGTACTTGGAGGGCAAGGTGGGACAGCGGGTTGACTACCCCAATGTGCTGAGGCCGGAATCGCTGCCCAAAAGGCTGCAGACCAGAAGGCTGCAGGCAATCACGGGGCAGTTGCCGGTGCGGGAAACAATCATGAGGTGGTACAGACATAAGGGTATGGACCTCCCGGAGGAGTACATGAGATGCCACTGTGGCCAAGGGCAAGAAACATACGAGCACTTCATGCGGTGTGAACAGTATAAGAGGATCGAGGAACCACTGGTTCGGGATCAGGACGTCCCGTTGCTCAAGAAGGGTGCGAGAGGCAGAAGCGCGGTGGAGAGAGAGCTGGGGAAAAAAGGGCACCGCAAGGGACTGTGGCACATGGTGATAGTGAAACCGCTGTGGCGGGCACTCCAGGAGCATACAGTGGCACCGGAGGCCATGGCGCATCTCCAGGAACGCATGGCGTGCAGAGAGACGCAGTTGGAGGCGCGGGCGGACGACATGCGTGATCCAGTCACCAAGCGGGTGGAGATGGGCCTGATCAGGTACAACCCAAAAGTCACGGAGATGAAAGTACGGAGGCGGTCAGATTGGCGGCCAAGGCGGTCAGGGAGAGAGACGGGAATGGAGGACAGAGAGGGAGACGAGCAGAGGGACCGGCTGATGGCACCCAGACGAAAGAGAATCCGGCAGATATGAGGGCAGGATGGGTGTACGGTTTCACCGCGCAGGGGGACATCAGGAAGGGGACCGGAGGGAAAGGGACAGCAGAGGCGCCCGTCGCATGGACTGGAGCGTCCGGGACTGGGCACGCAGGGTCGTAGGGCGGAGCAAGAAGCGGGGTGATATGACGAGGGGAAAGCGAAGCGGGGACGAGGACGACGCCAGTGCAGACCGGAACGAGGCCGGGGCCCACCAGGCGAAGTCCTCAGATCGCGGGGGAGAAGACGTGGAAGAGGAGCCGCAGGTGTACCCAGAGCACCACACACGTAGGGCGCGCGAACAGCGGGGGTAACGGGCTCCGGAGGTGGGGGAAGCGGCGACAGGGCGCAGGGCTCAGGCGTGATCCCATGTGCAGCGCAATGTCCCACAAGCCTGACACACAGCCCAGCCAGCCACCGACAGTGCGGGCCGAGGTGGCCCGCATGCAGGCGGGCGCAGCACCGCGGCCCCCCTCGCCGGCGTCCTTGGCGACGTCTGCAGACGTGTCGTTGCCCTCGCCTCTGGAGAGCCCGGAGACGGTCAGGGAGGAAGGGCCGGGGGCTACAGGGCGACAGAGGGGGGAAGGAGCCGTGGTGGGGAAGGGAGAGGGGGGGGACAAGGGAGGACAGGCGAAGGCGGGGAGGGGCGGGGCAGAAGGGGTGGCGGCAGGGGCTGAAGGGCAAGGGGAGGGGCAGGGGTAAAGGGCGGCAGAAGGGCCAGGGGCGCACCCGTTCAGCGTTGTAGATGTGAGGGCGGGCATGGATATTAGGAGGAGGGAGTGGAGGAGTCAGAGGGAGTCGGTAATGGCCGACAGCCTCGAGGTGTCGGAGGATGAGGGGGAGAGGGCAGGGAGGATGGCGATGGAGGGGGGCCCCAGGACAGCTGTCGGCGCCCAATGTGCCGGCGGCTGCCATGAAGTCGATCCTCCCGGATGTGCGGAGGCAGGAGGAAGGCAAGGGCGGCCGAGGGCAGCTAGAGGCGGGAGCGGCAAGGAGCGGAGACAGCAGCGTAAGCACCGGAGGGAGAGGGCGGACGGGCAAGGGAGGGAAAGGGCAGGCAGGGACGTCGGGGGCTGTACACGCGAAGGGACACCTGGCAGGAAAGGGGGGAAAAGGGAGTGGACGGGGGCAACAGTGGCCGCAGCCCCAACGCTTGTTCAGGCAGCCGCCGCCGAGGTCGCCCCCACAGGTCAGTGTGGCGGTAAGGGCGGAGGGGAAGAGGGAGGTGCGCCGCCAGCAGGCGGCGCGGTACGAGGCGCTGGCGCACGTGGAGCACCAGCGCCGTCACCGCCAGCCCCCAGAACAGGGGCCGGACACCATCTACCAGTTGGAGATAGAGCCGGGGAGGACGCGGATGAGGGGGGGGCAGGCGGAGCAGAGCAGCGCAGCAATGCAGGGCGGTGGTGCGGGACAGGTAGAGGCCGGCAAGGGCAAGCAGGGGAAAGGAGCGGGGCAACAAGGGCTACAGGGGAAGGGACAGGGGAGGGCGGGACTCCACAGAGTAGGCGGCGAGGGACGCGCGGCGATAGGGCGACAAGGCGAGGGGCAGGGGAAGGGGAGTGGCCTTGGGTACATGGGCTTGCCGGTGTTCCCAGGAACGGGATTGGGATGGTGGGGAGGTCTAGTCCCGCCAACCGTCCCACCAATCATCCAACCATTCCCGCCGCCGCCATACCCGGCGATGGGGATGATGTACCCGCCCCTGCCGGCGTACCCGGGTATGCAGCCACAGGCGCACATGCAGCAGCACCAGGAGGCCGGTGGGACAGCGTGGGGGGCGCAGGAAGGGAAGGGAGAAGAGCACAGGAGGGCGTGGGAGAGATTAGGGGAGGCAGAGAGGAGCCTGCGGGAGAAGGAGGCCAGGGTCAAGGGTGAGGTGGGCGGGGCGGAGGAGGGGAGGACGGAGGGGACCGACAGGCCGCAGGGAGGGGAAACACAGGCAGTGGGGGAGCTGCAGAGGGCGTGGGCGGACCTTCGGAGAAGGCAGGAGGGGGTTGAGAGGGCGGAACGAGAGGGAGGACGACAAGAGGAGGGTAGGGGGCGGGAGGATACCCCGCTGGTGCCGTTCCGACAGCAGGCTATCGCGCCGGAGCAGGAGGGGGAGATGCAGGAGAGGGCAATGAGGCGGATCAGGGGGGAGGCGGCGAGGATGGCGGACAGGGGCAGGAAGGTGGCGGCGCGGGAGCGCAGGGTGCGGGAAGAGGAGGAGGCGGTGGCCCGGGGGGCCCACCGGGTCCTACTGGATCCGGAAGGGGACACCCCCTCCACGGATGTGGAGGGGCGGTCGCCGTCTGGGAAAAGGGCCAGGGAGGAGGACGAGGAGGCAGGGCAGGAAAGGGAGAAGCGGCGCAGGGGGGAGGAGCGAGGGGCAGGGGAGGCAGAGGGGGCACCGCGGCCGGCCAGCCCCAGTCCAGAGCCGACGCCCATGGACTGGGTCTCGGAGTCGCCACCGCCGCGGCAGTATGCGCCACCGCCGGTGCGGAGGGGACCCGGGACGGTCGCGGGGTGGACGGAGGGGGACGTGGCGGAGCTGGCCCGCTACGTGAAGTGGGCAGGGGGGGACGAGGGGAAGGCGGGAGAAGAGGGGGACCCGCCCCTTCAGTGACCTGGTCGGCAGGGCGGAGAGGCCCAGGGGAAGGGGGCCGGAGATGGATGAGGGGCGTTGGAGGAGGATGCTGCGGGCGGCGCTCCCGGGGGTGCGCCTGGACTGTCGCCAGGAGAAGGGGAAGAAGCACAGGGTTCAGATGCTGCGAGAGCTATTGCAGCGGGAGGAGCGGTACGGTGGCGACACGTAGGGCCGGGCAGGAGCAGGAACCGGAAGCGCTAGGGGCAGGGGGCCAGGGGCGTGCGGAGGGGCGGGCAGGGCGAAAGGGGACAGGGCATGGTGTCACTAAGTGGTGGTGACGAAGGGATGGAAGGCCAGGACGGACAATAAGTGGGCAGTGTACAGAGGGGTGAGAGAGCTGAGCATCGGGGAAGGGGTACGAGAGTATGGCATTGGGAGGCACAAAGTGTACTGCCACTACCCGAGGGAGGTGGTGCGCATACCGGAGGCCACGGAGGAGAGGGTGGTGCTTTTTCTGGACGGGTCCGGGGTGGAAGGACAGCCGCCCATGGCGGGGGCAGCGGCGGTAAGGGTCAAGGGGGTGGGACAGGTGACGGAGAGTGTGGTGGAAAAGATGGTGTATGGAGCACCGTCCCATGGAGAGGTGCAGGCGGTGGCAGACGTGGTTGGGGAGATAGGGGAGGACGTACGGGAAGTGTGGATGGTGGTGGACGCAGAGGCGGACATGGCGTCCCTCAGGAGACTGGCCAGCAGGCCACTGCATGAGGCCCTGGACACGGGACTGTCGTCAGAGGTGTATGCAATATGGCACGGGCTGGAGATGAGGAAATTGCCCCTGGTCATACACCTGGTGAAACAGGAGTCACACAGGGCGGGAGTGGGGAATCATGAGGCGGATCGGGCGGCGCAAGCAGTGGATAAGGAGCAGGAACCAGAGTGGAGGGTGCCAGAGAGCAAGGAGCACCTCCACTTGGTGCATATACCTCCAAGGGTCGGGGAAGAGGAGAACGCCAGGTGGGTGGTGGAGGAGGACAGAGGCAAGCAGGAGCTAAGGGTGTATCCACAGCCGGTGCACATGCTAGCTCAAGTACGAGGGGGGCCGGAGGTGGTAGAGCTGAACGAGTACTTGGAGGGCAAGGTGGGACAGCGGGTTGACTACCCCAATGTGCTGAGGCCGGAATCGCTGCCCAAAAGGCTGCAGACCAGAAGGCTGCAGGCAATCACGGGGCAGTTGCCGGTGCGGGAAACAATCATGAGGTGGTACAGACATAAGGGTATGGACCTCCCGGAGGAGTACATGAGATGCCACTGTGGCCAAGGGCAAGAAACATACGAGCACTTCATGCGGTGTGAACAGTATAAGAGGATCGAGGAACCACTGGTTCGGGATCAGGACGTCCAGTTGCTCAACAAGGGTGCGAGAGGCAGAAGCGCGGTGGAGAGAGAGCTGGGGAAAAAAGGGCAATGCAAGTAACTGTGGCACATGGTGATAGTGAAACTGCTGTGGCGGGCACTCCAGGAGCATACAGTGGCACCGGAGGCCATGGCGCATCTCCAGGAACGCGTGGCGTGCAGAGAGACGCAGTTGGAGGCGCGGGCGGACGACATGCGTGATCCAGTCACCAAGCGGGTGGAGATGGGCCTGATCAGGTACAACCCAAAAATCACGGAGATGAAAGTACGGAGGCGGTCAGATTGGCGGCCAAGGCGGTCAGGGAGAGAGACGGGAATGGAGGACAGAGAGGGAGACGAGCAGAGGGACCGGCTGATGGCACCCAGACGAAAGAGATTCCGGCAGATATGAGGGCAGGATGGGTGTACTGTTTCACCGCGCAGGGGGACATCAGGAAGGGGACCGGAGGGAAAGGGACAGCAGAGGCGCCCGTCGCATGGACTTGAGCGTCCGGGACTGGGCACGCAGGGTCGTAGGGCGGAGCAAGAAGCGGGGTGATATGACGAGGGGAAAGCGAAGCGGGGACGAGGACGACGCCAGTGCAGACCGGAACAAGGCCGGGGCCCACCAGGCGAAGTCCTCAGATCGCCGGGGAGAAGACGTGGAAGAGGAGCCGCAGGTGTACCCAGAGCACCACACACGTAGGGCGCGTGAACAGCGGGGGTAACGGGCTCCGGAGGTGGGGGAAGCGGCGACAGGGCGCAGGGCTCAGGCGTGATCCCATGTGCAGCGCAATGTCCCACAAGCCTGACCCACAGCCCAGCCAGCCACCGACAGTGCGGGCCGAGGTGGCCCGCATGCAGGGGGGCGCAGCACCGCGGCCCCCCTCGCCGGCGTCCTTGGCGACGTCTGCAGACGTGTCGTTGCCCTCGTCTCTGGAGAGCCCGGAGACGGTTAGGGAGGAAGGGCCGGGGGCTACAGGGCGACAGAGGGGGGAAGGAGCCGTGGTGGGGAAGGGAGAGGGGGGGGACAAGGGAGGACAGGCGAAGGCGGGGAGGGGCGGGGCAGAAGGGGTGGCAGCAGGGGCTGAAGGGCAAGGGGAGGGGCAGGGGTAAAGGGCGGCAGAAGGGCCAGGGGCGCACCCGTTCAGCGTTGTAGATGTGAGGGCGGGCATGGATATTAGGAGGAGGGAGTGGAGGAGTCAGAGGGAGTCGGTAATGGCCGACAGCCTCGAGGTGTCGGAGGATGAGGGGGGGAGGGCGGGGAGGATGGCGATGGAGGGGGGCCCCAGGACAGCTGTTGGCGCCCAATGTGCCGGCGGCTGCCATGAAGTCGATCCTCCCGGAGGTGCGGAGGCAGAAGGAAGGCAAGGGCGGCCGAGGGCAGCTAGAGGCGGGAGCGGCAAGGAGCGGAGACAGCAGCGTAAGCACCGGAGGGAGAGGGCGGACGGGCAAGGGAGGGAAAGGGCAGGCAGGGACGTCGGGGGCTGTACACGCGAAGGGACACCTGGCAGGAAAGGGGGGAAAAGGGAGTGGACGGGGGCGACAGTGGCCGCAGCCCCAACGCTTGTTCAGGCAGCCGCCGCCGAGGTCGCCCCCACAGGTCAGTGCGGCGGTAAGGGCGGAGGAGGAGAGGGAGGTGCGCCGCCAGCAGGCGGCGCGGTACGAGGCGCTGGCGCACGTGGGGCACCAGCGCCGTCACCGCCAGCCCCCAGAACAGGGGCCGGACACCATCTACCAGTTGGAGATAGAGCCGGGGAGGACGCGGATGAGGGGGGGGCAGGCGGAGCAGAGCAGCGCAGCAATGCAGGGCGGTGGTGCGGGACAGGTAGAGGCCGGCAAGGGCAAGCAGGGGAAAGGAGCGGGGCAACAAGGGCTACAGGGGAAGGGACAGGGGAGGGCGGGACTCCACGGAGTAGGCGGCAAGGGACGCGGGGCGATAGGGCGACAAGGCGAGGGGCAGGGGAAGGGGAGTGGCCTTGGGTACATGGGCTTGCCGGTGTTCCCAGGAACGGGATTGGGATGGTGGGGAGGTCTAGTCCCGCCAGCCGTCCCACCAATCATCCAACCATTCCCGCCGCCGCCATACCCGGCGATGGGGATGATGTACCCGCCCCTGCCGGCGTACCCGGGTATGCAGCCACAGGCGCACATGCAGCAGCACCAGGAGGCCGGTGGGACAGCGTGGGGGGCGCAGGAAGGGAAGGGAGAAGAGCACAGGAGGGCGTGGGAGAGATTAGGGGAGGCAGAGAGGAGCCTGCGGGAGAAGGAGGCCAGGGTCAAGGGTGAGGTGGGCGGGGCGGAGCAGGGGAGGACGGAGGGGACCGACAGGCCGCAGGAAGGGGAAGCACAGGCAGTGGAGGAGCTGCAGAGGGCGTGGGCGGACCTTCGGAGAAGGCAGGAGGGGGTTGAGAGGGCGGAACGAGAGGGAGGACGACAAGAGGAGGGTAGGCGGCGGGAGGATACCCCGCTGGTGCCGTTCCGACAGCAGGTTATCCCGCCGGAGCAGGGGGGGGAGATGCAGGAGAGGGCAATGAGGCGGATCAGGGGGGAGGCGGCGAGGCTGGCGGACAGGGGCAGGAAGGTGGCGGCGCGGGAGCGCAGGGTGCGGGAAGAGGAGGAGGCGGTGGCCCGGGGGGCCCACCGGGTCCTACTGGATCCGGAAGGGGACACCCCCTCCACGGATGTGGAGGGGCGGTCGCCGTCTGGGAAAAGGGCCAGGGAGGAGGACGAGGAGGCAGGGCAGGAAAGGGAGAAGCGGCGCAGGGGGGAGGAGCGAGGGGCAGGGGAGGCAGAGGGGGCACCGCGGCCGGCCAGCCCGAGTCCAGAGCCGACGCCCATGGACTGGGTCTCGGAGTCGCCACCGCCGCGGCAGTATGCGCCGCCGCCGGTGCGGAGGGGACCCGGGACGGTCGCGGGGTGGACGGAGGGGAACGTGGCGGAGCTGGCCCGCTACGTGAAGTGGGCAGGGGGGGACGAGGGGAAGGCGGGAGAAGAGGGGGACCCGCCCCTTCAGTGACCTGGTTGGCAGGGCGGAGAGGCCCAGGGGAAGGGGGCCGGAGATGGATGAGGGGCGTTGGAGGAGGATGCTGGGGGCGGCGCTCCCGGGGGTGCGCCTGGACTGTCGCCAGGAGAAGGGGAAGAAGCACAGGGTTCAGATGCTGCGAGAGCTATTGCAGCGGGAGGAGCGGTACGGTGGCGACACGTAGGGCCGGGCAGGAGCAGGAGCGGGAAGCGCTAGGGGCAGGGGGCCAGGGGCGTGCGGAGGGGCGGGCAGATGGGATGCGGGGAGGCTGACGCGGGGGGTCGGTGGAGGTGGAGAAGGGTGAGGAGGGGATGTGACAGACACGAGGAGAGGGGGAGGGGAGCGGAGAGGTGCAGGTGCGCAGGAGAGGGCAGGGACTCGGCTGAAAGTGGAGGGGGATGTGGTGATGGCAGACGCGGACAAGAACCCCAAGCGGACAGCACAGGACCAGCGGCGGGGGAGAGGGGAGATGGGGCGGCTGAGTACGGGGGCGCAGGCGAGTGCGGAGGAAGCAACTGGGCAGTGGGACGCGAGACATATCGTGGGTACGGCGAGCTGTGTGGGGCAGAACGAGCAGCAGAGGGGAAGCAGTATCGGAATGAGGTACAGTGACGGAGCAGAGCGCTAGGTCGTGACTGGCGAGAACGGCCGGCGAAGGCGTGGAGCAGAGCTGTGCCCTTTGAGTGCAGCACGGCGCCGGGCCTCTGACTTGCAGGAGAGGCGAACAGGCAGACGCATCCAATATTCCGACAAGTTGGTGCCAGGGTCTTGGCTAATGGTGTGATCAGAGAGATTGCTGGGATGGGCAGGTGGCAGTGCAGGTGTACTCGAAGCCGGTGCAGTGGAGCCACGTCACAGTGGCGCCCCAGTGGACTGGCAGCCGGGGTGTGCGGGCTTTCCGCCGACTTGGTACATGGCGGCAAAGCTCTCTGCATGACAGGATGGTGCTGCATTGAAAACATTTAGCTTACGTGCGCCCTGCTCTGAGGGGTAGACCACGCCAGGCCTTGGTGGCCACCGGCGCCATGGGACACGTACAAGGTGCAACGGAGTGCGAACCTTATCTATGCGGCTTGGCTCCACAATGCAAATGCAGCGACGGGCAGTTGACAAGCGTCTCCCTGGCGTTCTCTCTGTGTTCATTCGGCACATGAGGTGGCTCATGGTGCGTAGGCAGCCAACAGCCATGCCAGACCTCGGGCAGGGCCACAGTCCTGACCACAGATACACCCCCCCCCCCCCCCACACAGGGCGCCAGGCAACCAGGATGGGGTGAGAGGCGGGGACCGAGGGAGCACCAAGGCGAAAGGGTAGGGGTGAGGGGGAGGGGCAGGGGTAGAGCACGCGGGTGGCACACACGAGTGACAGCGCGGCACAGACAGGGAGGGCAGACGTACAGGCAGGGTCGATAGCGAGCAGAGGAATGGGAGGGGAGACAGGCGAGAGAGGGGGCGCAGGGCAGCGGGACAGGGGTAGCACGGAGAAGAGCAGGGGGCACACGCAGGGCGCGCCGGAGCAGCGGGGAGCGCGACCACGAAAAAAAAAACCAACAACAGAACAGGCGGACACACAGGAAGGGCACATAGAGGAGGCAGGGCGCGGGAGGTGGGGGGAACAGGGGGCCAACAAGGGCGCAAAGGAACACAATGTCTCACAGAGAAGCACCATGCCGAAGACCCGCATAGAGCCATACCGGCCGCCCCGCCCGACCATCAGGTAACTGATGGAGGGGCGGCCGGCGGGAGAGGACGACGGGGGAGTCCCCCGGAAGTGGTTTCTGGGGAGGACGCCCAGGTCGGCCTACAGGTCGGAAGACAGGGCGGAGGCCCTGAGGCGCGTGAGGGCACGCGAGATACAACCATGGCTCGGGGACGATTAGCGGCGAGCACACGGAGCAGGAGAACAACACTAAGAGGGCGGGCAGGAGACAGAGGGGAGGGGAGGGTAGAGAGGGGAGAGAGAAGATACATGTACGACAACGCGGGCTAAAAGGCCGGGTCGCCTGGCATGGCCGGGGACCGCCAAGGGCAGCGCCACAGGATGGCGGAGAGACAGAACGAGAGCACCGAACAGAACCGAGACAGATGGCGAAGCAGTGTTGTTGTGCGTGCATGCAGGGAGGAGGGAACCACGCGGAAAACAGCGCGGAAAAAAAACGCGGACAGCACCCCGCAGCACCACAAGGAGACGGGACAGAAAAGGACGAGTGGCTAGGGCCACGCGATGGCCCCAGGGGACTAGGACAGCATGAGAGGCGGCACAGGAGAGATGGGCGGGGGCGGGAGGGGAGCGACCCGTTCTAGGCGCACAAAACGGTCCCGGATGGATGAGGATCCAGTGGGCCCGCGCCACAGGGTTGCTGGTGGCCCGGTGGGGTATAAACACGGGATGAGGGATGGGATGGGGCCGCACAACAACCCAGGGGACTAGGCCGGGGCCGCGGCACGGGGGAAGGGGGCGGGAAGAGAGCGACCCGTGCTAGGCGCACGAAACGGTCCCCGGATGAATGAGGATCCAGTGGGCCCGCGCCACAGGGTTGCTGGCGGCCCGGTGGGGTATAAACACGGGATGAGGGATGGGATGCGGCCGCACGACAGCCCAGGGGATTAGGCCGGGGCCGCGGCACAGGGGAAGGCAACGGGGGCGGGGGGGGGGGCGACTCGTGCTAAGCGCACGAAGCGGTCCCCGGAAGGAAGAGGCTCCAGTGGGCCCGCGCCACAGGGTAGCAGGCGACCCGGTGGGGTATAAACACGGGATGAAGGGACAAGGGGATGGGGCGGGGAAGGGCGTGTGGCTAGAGCCACACAACGGCCTGACGGGGTAGGGAGTCCATCAGACGCTGGGAACGGGCCGGTGCCGGGATGAGGCAAAGGGGAATGGGACATGGGATGGGCAGGGAGGCCGAAAGCGCCAAGCAACAGCCCCATGGGATTGGGAAACCAGTCGCCATGGAGTGGTGAACCATGGGCCAACCATGGGGAAGCTGACCACGGGAAGTCGGGAAAATGCCCTGAACTCCGGGACGGCCGTGAGGTGTCCGCAGGGGTGAGGGTTGACCTTGAGAACCCCGGGTCAATGGCCTGAGTACACGTAGGTTCACGCGTGAGCGGGACCAGGGGGAACGTGGAAAGGGTCGCCCCCTGGCCCCAAGCCGTGGATCGACGACAACCAAGTGCATCTAGGAGCCGAGTGGGTACTCCGACCCGTGAGGGATGGGGAGTGGTGGAATGTGGTTGACAGAGAGAAATGCTCCGCTGTCGGCGAGGGCTATCCACAGGAAACCCGCCTGCAGGCGCCCAATAGGCTGTGCTAGGGGCAGAAGGCCGGGGGATCCTTCAAAGGGTGACCGGAAGGAGCTGAAACCGTGAGGGCAGCGACTGAAGGGAGCCTACCGCCGGTCATGCCCCAAGGGAACCTGGTTGAAGTTCTCGGCCGTGAGGTGAGACACAGGTCGCCAGGGGAACTGATGGGCGAGAGCACTCCATCCCGCCAGAGGCGGCCACCATGTAAAACAAACAAGGAGAAGTGAGATGGGGCTGCGGACGCGGCCGCCCTTACTTACTTATTTACTGTCAACTGATCGCGGCCGCGGGATCGCAGCGACAGCACCAGGCGGCAGTAAAAGATGATGTTCTCATAGATGATTGCAAGATGCGCAGACTTGAGGAACGGAATTGATAAGGAATCGGATTGTTGATCGATTCCGCACAGCTGCTAGTTATGCCGGGAATTCAGAAAGTGCTTGGTTTAATGGGCTTGAGGATGGTTTGGCCGAGTCCATCAGGGCCATGGGGTCCTGACCTGGAGTTCTTCAAGGGTACAGGGTCCTCGGTACCGCTTCCACGTGTACCTGCGCGGTGACACCTGCTCCGTGTGCCAGGCCTCGCACACAACGCGACCCCGATTGTCGGCTGCGTGGAGCCATCTTGTGCCATGGTCGTTGCGGGTCCAAGCACATGGCAGGTGCCGCGTGTCCCTATGCGGTTGGAGGCTAGGGTCAGTATGGCGCTTCTTCCACGCTAGGACCAAAGCCAACCGGAATGACCCTTTTGCACGCGCACGGTTACATGTGTCTGTTATGAGCGGACCCCCCCCCCCTGGTCGTTGTCTCATTTTGGGCAACCGCAGTGCTGAGCAGCTGCTGCCCGTGGCGCCACACATTGTGCGTTCTATCTCGCGGCCCCTAGCGGCTGTGCAAGCTGGCAGAGTCCACAATTTTGTTGGCTTCGTTTGCATAACTCCATAACCTTCACGGATGACACATTGAGCCGTTGTTGTAGCTCTTTCACATGGCACGTGAGCACCTCGATTTACTGCGCCTCCGTGGTGAGCGGGGGCCGCGGCCGGTTGTTTGTGGGCCACAACCGGGGGTGGCGTTTGGGGCAGCTTGCTGCGACCACGTAGGGCGCCACATGGGCATTTATGGGCCGACCCGTTGGTGCGGGATGGAGGCGGACCTATAGGGCCTCAGCAATGATGGCGGCCATGGCCACTATGGAGGGATGCAGCGTTGAAGCCAAATCAGTCGTCAGGTCGTTGTCCGCCTTGGTAGATGGGGGGTTGTGCTCGTTAGATGCCAGCGAGAGAACAACAAAACACAGTGTTGCCCAAATACCCTCTACTAGGCCAAACAGGCTTGCTAGGGAGTGCCGCACATAGACTTTCAAGTGGCAGGAGGACGGGGAGGAGTGTAACAACATTTGGTGGGGCTAGGTGCGGGGCACACCGTGGGTTGCAGGCGCATTGCGAGAGCGCGAGCATGGCGTGCATTGCACCACAGCACGTGCGGGGAGGTAATGGGTAGATAGGGACGGAGAAAGGACCACCAAGCTTTGCACCCACTGGCTAACACTAGGATTGCGTGAAGGAGCAAGAAGAGGGGTTACTTTTTGTGGGGGAACGCGAATGCAGCGTTTGGTTCGAAGAGACATTTGGCTTTGAATGTAGACTACTTCTTTCCCAGTAGAAAAAAGTGCATTTCCATGCCTAGGGGTAAGCCTTGGTTGTGTTAAAGATGCATAGAGGCATAGCACATTTTTATCTTAGTACTGGCCTAACCAAAATGGAGACAAACCAATTTGACGTATAAAACCAAACAGTAAACAATGTTGTGAGGACCCTTAACCCCCCAACTGTTTTGACTTAATCATCCTTTTTGGGAGCGGCTGAAGCGCTGCTCTGGTTTAGAGCTTTCGCATTTTTCTATATCTTTTTATGAATGCTTGGCTATCCTAGTGGTGTGCACCCTAGGGGGCTGGGGTACCTTTTTTTGAGAGGTCCTGTGTTGAATGCCAAGTCAGCCTAGCTAAGCAGGTAGATCCCAGGAGACATGGTAGGGACGTTGGTGCAGACGAGCCTGTAGTACCCATTGTATTTGACAAAACTCAATCAAAAATATTAGAATCCAGGAAGCAGCAAGATACAAGCCAGCACATTAACAAACACATCAAAAACCGTCAGTGAACGCTGTTCAAACTTTCTGGTAGCAGAGGCAACCAGTCTTTGCGTGCCTGCAGCCCCGTGCAGTACAACCAGTACGCCCAGACTAATCACACTTGAAGGGCGGAGGAAGACTTAGGCGGCTCAAGTTGCATGGTCAAAATGCGCCCCAAACTGCCTCTCCACGGCACTGCGAAAAAATAGTTCTTTTGGGGGGGACGTAAAACACAAGAACCAAAAATCCCGTGAAAAGCAATTCACTGGTCCATTTTTCTTTATTTTCAACAAAACCGACTGCCCGGGAAAATGATTTTTTTCCAGAAAAATGAAGTTCTTTTTGGGAAAATCACGGCTTTTTGTTTCCTATACCACTTATGCTTTACAATAAAAACACCTGTGAGCTTGCAATCTTTTAGAAAACCAGTTTTCGAAAACCATGTTGCACGCTGCACGACAGGAAGCATTTTTTGGCACCCCTTCTTTGCGCGAGGGCTTGCGCAAACACCAACACAACAGCGCAATAAGATGCATCACAGAGAAAAATGTGCTGCACAAGGTGACAGCATAAAGGTCGTCGAAGAGCAATGCATAGCGCGAGCCCTGGCGCATAATATATCAGAACAAGCGAAGAAATTACTTTTTCTTCGGAACAGTTTGCATCTTAGAACCCAGTGCCTTAGCAACGGACGTGTTACCCTTAGGCGGTGGCTTTGCGGGCGCGCTTCTTGGTTGGGACTGACGGGCTGGCTGCTTGAATGGAGCTCGGGCCCCGGTTTCCTCGGACCTTGGCTTCGCTGCCACTTTCTTCGCTGCCTTGCCCTGGGAGACCTGCGCTTCCTCCTCCTCTTCTTCCTCGCTCTCCTCCTCTTCATCCCCATCGCTCTCGTCGGATTCTGCACTGGTAACCGACTTTGCTGCCTGAGGCTTGGAGGCAGTCTTCTTCTTCTTGGGGGCTGGTTCCCCACCAGTAGACTTCTGCTTTGCAGGGGCCAGTGCTTCTGCAGCTTGACCTTTCTCAACAGTCTCTTCCTCCTTCAGCGACAACGCATCAGAACCCACCTTGTCATCGCGAACCCAAAGGGGAATACCACGGTTTGCCCAGTTGGCTTGCTGGTCCCAATCACCAGACGCGTGCAGTTTCGACTCCTGCGTCAATACGTGGTTCAACTGAGTCTGCACTCTGTTGACCCAATCGGAGAGATTATCGGAGCCAAGACCAAGAAGCTACATGCAAGAATCCGGCTCGATGGCCGCGATCTTGCACACCAGATCCGGCTGATGATCAATGAAAACAAACGCAGGCTTGAAGCTCTTATCCTGCTTCAGGTAAAAGAGGTGAGTGTTGAAATACCACATAACCGTCGTTATCGGAAGGTGACCGCCAAATTCAACAGGATCCATCTCCTCTACTTGAGTGGGTCCAAACGTCGGATAATTCGGAATCTGCAATTAGGGAGAAGTTATTGCGCGAGGCCTCGCGCAAACAGCGGACGTAATGAGGGAACTATACCCTTCTCGACCAGCTATCCGGTGACGCAATCAGCAACCAGCGAACGTCAAACGTTGCAGGATCCCCTGCAGGCTTCGGTTTGACTGGCCAACTGAAGATGGGAATAAAAAACATGTGGCCAATGCGCGGCGCGTCGAAATCATCGTTGAGACGCCTCCCTGTTTCCGTTTCCAGCATGTTGAACATGTTGTCAACAACAGTTTGAGAGCCGCAGATAAGGGTATCGGCACGCGCCATCTCTTCATACAGCAAGGCTGGGCACATCATCTCAGGAGCAAGATGTGCAGATATGTCGCCGTTGATGACAATCAGGTTCTTGTCAATCTCAATAAACCGCCTCGGGGGATCGTGGGTCAACGCTGCAATTCGGGTTGCCTTAACTGTGATAGTTTGACTTGACAGTGATGGATCCTGCTGTTCCACTGTCTTGAAGTCACCAGTAACGCCAGCAGGTGGGGGGACCACACGGCTCTTGGTAGGCTCTTGACCCAGGAGCTTTTGGACGTTGAGGATTTTCAGGGAGGCGGGTTTGCCTTTCTCTGCCACCTGCCACAGTGGTGCGCGAATCATGGATTTCCATGCCGGCCATGGACCGCGACTTTTGCCTTCAGGTTCCCGCCAATAGTCCCATGTACCAAGAGTCACCTTCAGGGCAGGCCTTCCAAGTGCAGCGACCTCTCTGCGGGTCCGCATGACTTTGGCTAAAGAACAGAAATGGAGAAAGTGCGGCGCACCAATGCAGAAGCGGAACCCACGTCGCGTCGATGGTACACACCTTTCTCAGGTCGAACGTACTGGCCGTTGTGCGGGTGGTCCAGATGCATTGAGACCCACTGCTCAAGGATGATGTCGTCAAACGAATTCTGCAAGGATTTAAGGGTTGTTTTTTCTTCCTGCATCACTTCTGCCACTTTGTTGTAGAACCCCGGCAACAGGATCCCGTCCAGAAGATACAAAGGACAACAAGGACACTGCCGAGATGACAGCGCCCTCCCTGGCACCGGCAAAGCCGGCGCCAAAGCCCAAACCTGCTTGTGAACCCAAATCTGAGGAGCGTGTATTTTCAATGTCCTTCAGTGGGCTCCAGGATGACTCTTGCGGGAGTCTGGGAGCAGCCTTCAGTGGATTGCATATGCGGACACTTGAATGTAAGGCGAAGGAGAAAGAGACGGGGAAGATAGGAGCCAAAGACGACCGTGAAGGCCAACATGAACGATCAGAAGATGTATTTTCCAACGAGAAGTGCTCCGAGAGTTGGCCAGGCGCAACTGGAGACCCCATGTTCCAAGCCTGATGCATTTCTTGGAGTCCCTACTGCAACCCTTACTACGATGCCTGCCTATACCACTTCCGGCCTCCGCTTTACTTCCCTGAGCGGCCCACGGGGCCTTGAGTTTGGTGGATGAAGAGGCAGGGGGTCTGGAAGATGCTGTGACAGGTCCTTTACTCTTTCTGAGATCAAGAAAGCTCTTCAATGTAACACCGCTGATCTGGTTGATGACTTGATCCAAGAAATCTGGGCCAAACTGGAGCCGTTGATACCACCCCAAGGGTCACCTATGACCGTTGGAGCTTCCCCTAACCGAGTAAAGGCCAACTACCTGGTCGCCGGCTTAACTCATACCCTGGGTGCTGTCAGAAGCAGAGCCATGACAACCCCTGCGGCTATTCTCAGGAACCAGTTTGTGCCAAAAACAGCTTAGCCGCCCTACAGCCATGGAGAGAATTCCACACGAGTTGAATTGGACCAGCTGGGGCTGATAGCGCTGAGGGCTATGTTGGATCCGGACCCTTATGGCTCCACAGACCTGGGTGGTGACCCTTCAGTCGACGAGCCGCCATCTTTATCCTCAGCTTCACCGTCTAAGGGTGACGACCCTTAGGACCTCGAAAACCCGAGCAGCAAAAAGAAGCAGAAGAAAAAGAAGAGCGGGCGCCCAGAGAGGCGTGGCTTCATGAAGCCAAGGGTATCGCCACCTCCAAGATTGTGGCCATTCTGCCGGAGTTCATGGGAAGGACCTCAGCAGGTTTGCTTAGGGCTTTGGTCAGTTTGTAAGGATGACAGGCCTACCGCATGCAAGCAGGACGGTGAAGTTCGATCTGATCTTGCGGTGTTGCAAGACTAAGTATTTGGTGAAGCAAGTGAAGCAGATCATGACAAAATGCGCCATCTTCGCGAATGTGTTGGTTGCCCTTGAGATGCCGTACCCCTGCTAGGAGACCGAACTATCTATCCGGACCAAGATCTAGAAGGAGGATATGTTGCGAAACAAGCCCAAAACTGCACGCATCTCTGAACTACTGCTGAACTTGGACCACTGAGTGGGGCAACTGACGCCCGGGTCTTACCGTATGGAGGAACTGCTTTTTTGGCTTGCGGCTAAGATCCCTCGAGACGTGGGGGATGAGTGTCGGGCAACGGCAGAACGGAGGCGAGAACCCTCACATATGAGGACTTGTCAGTGCTTTCATTGAAGCTGGGTCTAAAGAAGGAGAGTGACCAGCAGCTAAACGCTTATCGCCCAGGGAGGGGCAACTCTAGCAACCATGGCCGTAGCTATCAAGGACCTCGACCCTCTGGACAAACGCAAACGCCTAAGAATGCCCCCTGCATGAGCAATGTCCAAGACGTCTTCTGGTGCGACTCCTGAGACGAGAAGGGCGGCCTAGTTCATGCCCTTGGCTGTGACATGCACAAGTGCTTCGTGGTGATGGGCAAGAAACAGGAAGCTAACACCGGAGGCAAGGCCAAGATGCCTGACAATTAAAGATGTACTATTACTTGCGGCTTCTGTGGTTGCCGCAAGCAATAACAGGACGAGTTCTATCACAAGCCGCGCCTGTCTACCAAGCTGAAGTTTGAGAACTCCGTGAAAGAGGTCAACAGAGCAAAGGCAACATTGACATGGGCAAAGGCAAGTCCAAGGGCCGTGGCAAAGGCCAAGAACAAGGCAAGCCAGCACGTGGTGGTCCCGACAAGAACAACCAAAATCATCCAACCATTCCCGCCGCCGCCATACCCGGCGATGGGGATGATGTACCCGCCCCTGCCGGCGTACCCGGGTATGCAGCCACAGGCGCACATGCAGCAGCACCAGGAGGCCGGTGGGACAGCGTGGGGGGCGCAGGAAGGGAAGGGAGAAGAGCACAGGAGGGCGTGGGAGAGATTAGGGGAGGCAGAGAGGAGCCTGCGGGAGAAGGAGGCCAGGGTCAAGGGTGAGGTGGGCGGGGCGGAGCAGGGGAGGACGGAGGGGACCGACAGGCCGCAGGGAGGGGAAGCACCGGCAGTGGAGGAGCTGCAGAGGGCGTGGGCGGACCTTCGGAGAAGGCAGGAGGGGGTTGAGAGGGCGGAACGAGAGGGAGGACGACAAGAGGAGGGTAGAGGGCGGGAGGATACCCCGCTGGTGCCGTTCCGACAGCAGGCTATCCCGCCGGAGCAGGAGGGGGAGATGCAGGAGAGGGCAATGAGGCGGATCAGGGGGGAGGCGGCGAGGCTGGCGGACAGGGGCAGGAAGGTGGCGGCGCGGGTGCGCAGGGTGCGGGAAGAGGAGGAGGCGGTGGCCCGGGGGGCCCACCGGGTCCTACTGGATCCGGAAGGGGACACCCCCTCCACGGATGTGGAGGGGCGGTCGCCGTCTGGGAAAAGGGCCAGGGAGGAGGACGAGGAGGCAGGGCAGGAAAGGGAGAAGCGGCGCAGGGGGGAGGAGCGAGGGGCAGGGGAGACAGAGGGGGCACCGCGGCCGGCCAGCCCCAGTCCAGAGCCGACGCCCATGGACTGGGTCTCGGAGTCGCCACCGCCGTGGCAGTATGCGCCGCCGCCGGTGCGGAGGGGACCCGGGACGGTCGCGGGGTGGACGGAGGGGGACGTGGCGGAGCTGGCCCGCTACGTGAAGTGGGCAGGGGGGGACGAGGGGAAGGCGGGAGAAGAGGGGGACCCGCCCCTTCAGTGACCTGGTCGGCAGGGCGGAGAGGCCCAGGGGAAGGGGGCCGGAGATGGATGAGGGGCGTTGGAGGAGGATGCTGGGGGCGGGGGTCCCCGGGGTGCGCCTGGACTGTCGCCAGGAGAAGGGGAAGAAGCACAGGGTTCAGATGCTGCGAGAGCTATTGCAGCGGGAGGAGCGGTACGGTGGCGACACGTAGGGCCGGGCAGGAGCAGGAACGGGAAGCGCTAGGGGCAGGGGGCCAGGGGCGTGCGGAGGGGCGGGCAGATGGGATGCGGGGAGGCTGACGCGGGGGGTCGGTGGAGGTGGAGAAGGGTGAGGAGGGGATGTGACAGACACGAGGAGAGGGGGAGGGGAGCGGAGAGGTGCAGGTGCGCAGGAGAGGGCAGGGACTCGGCTGAAAGTGGAGGGGGATGTGGTGATGGCGGACGCGGACAAGAACCCCAAGCGGACAGCACAGGACCAGCGGCGGGGGAGAGGGGAGATGGGGCGGCTGAGTACGGGGGCGCAGGCGAGTGCGGAGGAAGCAACTGGGCAGTGGGACGCGAGACGTATCGTGGGTACGGCGAGCTGTGTGGGGCAGAACGAGCAGCAGAGGGGAAGCAGTATCGGAATGAGGTACAGTGACGGAGCAGAGCGCCAGGTCGTGACTGGCGAGAACGGCCGGCGAAGGCGTGGAGCAGAGCTGTGCCCTTTGGGTGCAGCACGGCGCCGGGCCTCTGACTTGCAGGAGAGGCGAACAGGCAGACGCATCCAATATTCCGACAAGTTGGTGCCAGGGTCTTGGCTAATGGTGTGATCAGAGAGATTGCTGGGATGGGCAGGTGGCAGTGCAGGTGTACTCGAAGCCGGTGCAGTGGAGCCACGTCACGGTGGCGCCCCAGTGGACTGGCAGCCGGGGTGTGCGGGCTTTCCGCCGACTTGGTACATGGCGGCAAAGCTCTCTGCATGACAGGATGGTGCTGCATTGAAAACATTTAGCTTACGTGCGCCCTGCTCTGAGGGGTAGACCACGCCAGGCCTTGGTGGCCACCGGCGCCATGGGACACGTACAAGGTGCAACGGAGTGCGAACCTTATCTATGCGGCTTGGCTCCACAATGCAAATGCAGCGACGGGCAGTTGACAAGCGTCTCCCTGGCGTTCTCTCTGTGTGCATTCGGCACATGAGGTGGCTCATGGTGCGTAGGCAGCCAACAGCCATGCCAGACCTCGGGCAGGGCCACAGTCCAGACCACAGACACACCCCCCCCCCCCACACAGGGCGCCAGGCAACCAGGATGGGGTGAGAGGCGGGGACCGAGGGAGCACCAAGGGGAAAGGGTAGGGGTGAGGGGGAGGGGCAGGGGTAGAGCACGCGGGTGGCACACACGAGTGACAGCGCGGCACAGACAGGGAGGGCAGACGTACAGGCAGGGTCGATAGCGAGCAGGGGAATGGGAGGGGAGACAGGCGAGAGAGGGGGCGCAGGGCAGCGGGACAGGGGTAGCACGGAGAAGAGCAGGGGGCACACGCAGGGCGTGCCGGAGCAGCAGGGAGCGCGACCACGAAAAAAAAAACCAACAACAGGACAGGCGGACACACAGGAAGGGCACATAGAGGAGGCAGGGCGCGGGAGGTGGGGGGAACAGGGGGCCAACAAGGGCGCAAAGGAACACAATGTCTCACAGAGAAGCACCATGCCGAAGACCCGCATAGAGCCATACCGGCCGCCCCGCCCGACCATCAGGGAACTAATGGAGGGGCGGCCGGCGGGAGAGGACGACGGGGGAGTCCCCCGGAAGTGGTGTCTGGGGAGGACGCCCAGGTCGGCCTACAGGTCGGAAGACAGGGCGGAGGCCCTGAGGCGCGTGAGGGCACGCGAGATACAACCATGGCTCGGGGACGATTAGCGGCGAGCACACGGAGCAGGTGAACAACACTAAGAGGGCGGGCAGGATACAGAGGGGAGGGGAGGGTAGAGAGGGGAGAGAGAAGATACATGTACGACAACGCGGGCTAAAAGCCTGGGTCGCCTGGCATGGCCGGGGACCGCCAAGGGCAGCGCCACAGGATGGCGGAGAGACAGAACGAGAGCACCGAACAGAACGGAGACAGATGGCGAAGCAGTGTTGTTGTGCGTGCATGCAGGGAGGAGGAAACCACGCGGAAAACAGCGCGGAAAAAAAAACGCGGACAGCACCCCGCAGCACCACAAGGAGACGGGACAGAAAAGGACGAGTGGCTAGGGCCACGCGATGGCCCCAGGGGACTAGGACAGCATGAGAGGCGGCACAGGAGAGATGGGCGGGGGCGGGAGGGGAGCGACCCGTTCTAGGCGCACAAAACGGTCCCCGGATGGATGAGGATCCAGTGGGCCCGCGCCACAGGGTTGCTGGTGGCCCGGTGGGGTATAAACACGGGATGAGGGATGGGATGGGGCCGCACAACAACCCAGGGGATTAGGCCGGGCCCGCGGCACGGGGGAAGGGGGCGCGAAGAGAGCGACCCGTGCTAGGCGCACAAAACGGTCCCCGGATGAATGAGGATCCAGTGGGCCCGCGCCACAGGGTTGCTGGCGGCCCGGTGGGGTATAAACACGGGATGAGGGATGGGATGCGGCCGCACGACAGCCCAGGGGATTAGGCCGGGGCCGCGGCACAGGGGAAGGCGACGGGGGCGGGAGGGGGGCGACTCGTGCTAAGCGCACGAAGCGGTGCCCGGAAGGAAGAGGCTCCAGTGGGCCCGCGCCAAAGGGTAGCAGGCGACCCGGTGGGGTATAAACACGGGATGAAGGGACAAGGGGATGGGGCGGGGAAGGGCGTGTGGCTAGAGCCACACAACGGCCTGACGGGGTAGGGAGTCCATCGGACGCTGGGAACGGGCCGGTGCCGGGATGAGGCAAAGGGGAATGGGACATGGGATGGGCAGGGAGGCCGAAAGCGCCAAGCAACAGCCCCATGGGATTGGGAAACCAGTCGCCATGGAGTGGTGAACCATGGGCCAACCATGGGGAAGCTGACCACGGGAAGTCGGGAAAATGCCCTGAACACTGGGACGGCCGTGAGGTGTCCGCAGGGGTGAGGGTTGACCTTGAGAACCCCGGGTCAATGGCCTGAGTACACGTAGGTTCACGCGTGAGCGGGACCAGGGGGAACGTGGAAAGGGTCGCCCCCTGGCCCCCAGCCGTGGATGGACGACAACCAAGTGCATCTGGGAGCCGAGTGGGTACTCCAACCCGTGAGGGATGGGGAGTGGTGGAATGTGGTTGACAGAGAGAAATGCTCCGCTGTCGGCGAAGGCTATCCACAGGAAACCCGCCTGCAGGCGCCCAATAGGCTGTGCTAGGGGCAGAAGGCCGGTGGATCCTTCAAAGGGTGACCGGAAGGAGCTGAAACCATGAGGGCAGCGACTGAAGGGAGCCTACCGCCGGTCATGCCCCAAGGGAACCTGGTTGAAGTTCTCGGCCGTGAGGTGAGACACAGGTCGCCAGGGGAACTGATGGTGGAGAGCACTCCTTCCCGCCAGAGGCGGCCACCATGTAAAACAAACAAGGAGAAGTGAGATGGGGCTGCGGACGCGGCCGCCCTTACTTACTTATTTACTGTCAACTGATCGCGGCCGCGGGATCGCAGCGACAGCACCAGGCGGCAGTAAAAGATGATGCGCAGACTTGAGGAACGGAATTGATAAGGAATCGGATTGTTGATCGATTCCGCACAGCTGCTAGTTATGCCGCGAATTCAGAAAGTGCTTGGTTTAATGGGCTTGAGGATGGTTTGGCCGAGTCCATCAGGGCCATGGGGTCCTGACCTGGAGGTCTTCAAGGGTACAGGGTCCTCGGTACCGCTTCCACGTGTACCTGCGCGGTGACACCTGCTCCGTGTGCCAGGCCTCGCACACAACGCGACCCCGATTGTCGGCTGCGTGGAGCCATCTTGTGCCATGGTCGTTGCGGGTCCAAGCACATGGCAGGTGCCGCGTGTCCCTATGCGGTTGGAGGCTAGGGTCAGTATGGCGCTTCTTCCACGCTAGGACCAAAGCCAACCGGAATGACCCTTTTGCACGCGCACGGTTACATGTGTCTGTTATGAGCGGACCCCCCCCCCCTGGTCGTTGTCTCATTTTGGGCAACCGCAGTGCTGAGCAGCTGCTGCCCGTGGCGCCACACATTGTGCGTTCTATCTCGCGGCTCCTAGCGGCTGTGCAAGCTGGCAGAGTCCACAATTTTGTTGGCTTCGTTTGCATAACTCCATAACCTTCACGGATGACACATTGAGCCGTTGTTGTAGCTCTTTCACATGGCACGTGAGCACCTCGATTTACTGCGCCTCCGTGGTGAGCAGGGGCCGCGGCCGGTTGTTTGTGGGCCACAACCGGGGGTGGCGTTTGGGGCAGCTCGCTGCGACCACGTAGGGCGCCACATGGACATTTATGGGCCGACCCGTTGGTGCGGGATGGAGGCGGACCTATAGGGCCTCAGCAATGATGGCGGCCATGGCCACTATGGAGGGATGCAGCTTTGGAGCCAAATCAGTCGTCAGGTCGTTGTCAGCCTTGGTAGATGGGGGGTTGTGCTCGTTAGATGCCAGCGAGAGAACAACAAAACACAGTGTTGCCCAAATACCCTCTACTAGGCCACAACAGGCTTGCTAGGGAGTGCCGCACATAGACTTTCAAGTGGCAGGAGGACGGGGAGGAGTGTAACAACATTTGGTGGGGCTGGGTGCGGGGCACACCGTGGGTTGCGGGCGCATTGCGAGAGCGCGAGCATGGCGTGCATTGCACCAGATTACGTGCGGGGAGGTAATGGGTAGATAGGGACGGAGAAAGGACCACCAAGCTTTGCACCCACTGGCTAACACTAGGATTGCGTGAAGGAGCAAGAAGAGGGGTTACTTTTTGTCGGGAGACGCGAATGCAGCGTTTGGTTCGAAGAGACATTTGGCTTTGAATGTAGACTACTTCTTTCCCAGTAGAAAAAATTGCATTTCCATGCCTAGGGGTAAGCCTTGGTTGTGTTAAAGATGCATAGAGGCATAGCACATTTTATTCTTAGTACTGGCCCAACCAATATGGAGACAAACCAATTTGACGTAGAAAACCAAACAGTAAACAATGTTGTGAGGACCCTTAACCCCCCAACTGTTTTGACTTAATCATCCTTTTTGGGAGCGGCTGAAGCGCTGCTCTGGTTTAGAGCTTTCGCATTTTTCTATATCTTTTTATGAATGCTTGGCTATCCTAGTGGTGTGCACCCTAGGGGGCTGCGGTACCTTTTTTTGAGAGGTCCTGGGTTGAATGCCAAGTCAGCCTAGCTAAGCAGGTAGATCCCAGGAGACATGGTAGGGACGTTGGTGCAGACGAGCCTGTACTACCCATTGTATTTGACAAAACTCAATCAAAACTATTAGAATCCAGGAAGCAGCAAGATACAAGCCAGCACATTAACAAACACATCAAAAACCGTCAGTGAACGCTGTTCAAACTTTCTGGTAGCAGAGGCAACCAGTCTTTGCGTGCCTGCAGCCCCGTGCAGTACAACCAGTACGCCCAGACTAATCACACTTGAAGGGCGGAGGAAGACTTAGGCGGCTCAAGTTGCATGGTCAAAATGCGCCCCAAACTGCCTCCCCACGGCACTGCGAAAAAATAGTTCTTTTGGGGGGGACGTAAAACACAAGAACCAAAAATCCCGTGAAAAGCAATTCACTGGTCCATTTTCCTTTATTTTCAACAAAACCGACTGCCCGGGAAAATGATTTTTTTCCAGAAAAATGAAGTTCTTTTTGGGAAAATCACGGCTTTTTGTTTCCTATACCACTTATGCTTTACAATAAAAACACCTGTGAGCTTGCAATCTTTTAGAAAACCAGTTTTCGAAAACCATGTTGCACGCTGCACGACAGGAAGCATTTTTTGGCACCCCTTCTTTGCGCGAGGGCTTGCGCAAACACCAACACAACAGCGCAATAAAATGCATCACAGAGAAAAATGTGCTGCACAAGGTGACAGCATAAAGGTCGTCGAAGAGCAATGCATAGCGCGAGCCCTGGCGCATAATATATCAGAACAAGCGAAGAAATTACTTTTTCTTCGGAACAGTTTGCATCTTAGAACCCAGTGCCTTAGCAACGGACGTGTTACCCTTAGGCGGTGGCTTTGCGGGCGCGCTTCTTGGTTGGGACTGACGGGCTGGCTGCTTGAATGGAGCTCGGGCCCCGGTTTCCTCGGACCTCGGCTTCGCTGCCACTTTCTTCGCTGCCTTGCCCTGGGAGACCTGCGCTTCCTCCTCCTCTTCTTCCTCGCTCTCCTCCTCTTCATCCCCATCGCTCTCGTCGGATTCTGCACTGGTAACCGACTTTGCTGCCTGAGGCTTGGAGGCAGTCTTCTTCTTCTTGGGGGCTGGTTCCCCACCAGTAGACTTCCGCTTTGCAGGGGCCAGTGCTTCTGCAGCTTGACCTTTCTCAACAGTCTCTTCCTCCTTCAGCGACAACGCATCAGAACCCACCTTGTCATCGCGAACCCAAAGGGGAATACCACGGTTTGCCCAGTTGGCTTGCTGGTCCCAATCACCAGACGCGTTCAGTTTCGACTCCTGCGTCAATACGTGGTTCAACTGAGTCTGCACTCTGTTGACCCAATCGGAGAGATTATCGGAGCCAAGACCAAGAAGCTACATGCAAGAATCCGGCTCGATGGCCGCGATCTTGCACACTAGATCCGGCTGATGATCAATGAAAACAAACGCAGGCTTGAAGCTCTTGTCCTGCTTCAGGTAAAAGAGGTGAGTGTTGAAATACCACATAACCGTCGTTATCGGAAGGTGACCGCCAAATTCAACAGGATCCATCTCCTCTACTTGAGTAGGTCCAAACGTCAGATAATTGGGAATCTGCAATTAGGGAGAAGTTATTGCGCGAGGCCTCGCGCAAACAGCGGACGTAATGAGGGAACTATACCCTTCTCGACCAGCTATCTGGTGACGCAATCAGCAACCAGCGAACGTCAAACGTTGCAGGATCCCCTGCAAGCTTCGGTTTGACTGGCCAACTGAAGATGGGAATAAAAAACATGTGGCCAATGCGCGGCGCGTCGAAATCATCGTTGAGACGCCTCTCTGTTTCCGTTTCCAGCATGTTGAACATGTTGTCAACAACAGTTTGAGAGCCGCAGATAAGGGTATCGGCACGCGCCATCTCTTCATACAGCAAGGCTGGGCACATCATCTCAGGAGCAAGATGTGCAGATATGTCGCCGTTGATGACAATCAGGTTCTTGTCAATCTCAAAAAACCGCCTCGGGGGATCGTGGGTCAACGCTGCAATTCGGGTTGCCTTAACTGTGATAGTTTGACTTGACAGTGATGGATCCTGCTGTTGCACTGTCTTGAAGTCACCAGTAACGCCAGCAGGTGGGGGGACCACACGGCTCCTGGTAGGCTCTTGACCCAGGAGTTTTTGGACGTTGAGGATTTTCAGGGAGGCGGGTTTGCCTTTCTCTGCCACCTGCCACAGTGGTGCGCGAATCATGGATTTCCATGCCGGCCATGGACCGCGACTTTTGCCTTCAGGTTCCCGCCAATAGCCCCATGTACCAAGAGTCACCTTCAGGGCAGGCCTTCCAAGTGCAGCGACCTCTCTGCGGGTCCGCATGACTTTGGCTAAAGAACAGAAATGGAGAAAGTGCGGCGCACCAATGCAGAAGCGGAACCCACGTCGCGTCGATGGTACACACCTTTCTCAGGTCGAACGTACTGGCCGTTGTGCGGGTAGTCCAGATGCATTGAGACCCACTGCTCAAGGATGATGTCGTCAAACGAATTCTGCAACGATTTAAGGGTTGTTTTTTCTTCCTGCATCACTTCTGCCATTTTGTCGTAGAACTCCGGCAACAGGATCCCGTCCAGAAGATACAAAGGACAACAAGGACACTGCCGAGATGACAGCGCCCTCCCTGGCACCGGCAAAGCCGGCGCCAAAGCCCAAACCTGCTGGTGAACCCAAATCTGAGGAGCGTGTATTTTCAATGTCCTTCAGTGGGCTCCAGGATGACTCTTGCGGGAGTCTGGGAGCAGCCTTCAGTGGATTGCATATGCGGACACTTGAAGGTAAGGCGAAGGAGAAAGAGACGGGGAAGATAGGAGCCAAAGACGACCGTGAAAGCCAACATGAACGATCAGAAGATGTATTTTCCAACGAGAAGTGCTCCGAGAGTTGGCCAGGCGCAACTGGAGACCCCATGTTCCAAGCCTGATGCATTTCTTGGAGTCCCTACTGCAACCCTTACTACGATGCCTGCCTATACCACGTTGGGCCTCCGCTTTACTTCCCTGAGCGGCCCACGGGGCCTTGAGTTTTGTGGATGAAGAGGCAGGGGGTCTGGAAGATGCTGTGACAGGTCCTTTACTCTTTCTGAGATCAAGAAAGCTCTTCAATGTAACACCGCTGATCTGGTTGATGACTTGATCCAAGAAATCTGGGCCAAACTGGAGCCGTTGATACCACCCCAAGGGTCACCTATGACCGTTGGAGCTTCCCCTAACCGAGTAAAGGCCAACTACCTGGTCGCCGGCTTAACTCATACCCTGGGTGCTGTCAGAAGCAGAGCCATGACAACCCCTGCGGCTATTCTCAGGAACCAGTTTGTGCCAAAAACAGCTTAGCCGCCCTACAGCCATGGAGAGAATTCCACACGAGTTGAATTGGACCAGCTGGGGCTGATAGCGCTGAGGGCTATGTTGGATCCGGACCCTTATGGCTCCACAGACCTGGGTGGTGACCCTTCAGTCGACGAGCCGCCATCTTTATCCTCAGCTTCACCGTCTAAGGGTGACGACCCTTAGGACCTCGAAAACCCGAGCAGCAAAAAGAAGCAGAAGAAAAAGAAGAGCGGGCGCCCAGAGAGGCGTGGCTTCATGAAGCCAAGGGTATCGCCACCTCCAAGATTGTGGCCATTCTGCCGGAGTTCATGGGAAGGACCTCAGCAGGTTTGCTTAGGGTTTTGGTCAGTTTGTAAGGATGACAGGCCTAACGCATGCAAGCAGGACGGTGAAGTTCGATCTGATCTTGCGGTGTTGCAAGACTAAGTATTTGGTGAAGCAAGTGAAGCAGATCATGACGAAATGCGCCATCTTCGCGAATGTGTTGGTTGCCCTTGAGAGGCCGTACCCCTCCTAGGAGACCGAACTATCCATCCGGACCGAGATCTAGAAGGAGGATATGTTGCGAAACAAGCCAAAAGCTGCAGGCATCTCTGAACTACTGCTGAACTTGGACCACTGAGTGGGGCAACTGACGCCCGGGTCTTACCGTATGGAGGAACTGCTTTTTTGGCTTGCGGCTAAGATCCCTCGAGACGTGGGGGATGAGTGTCGGGCAACGGCGGAACGGAGGCGAGAACCCTCACATATGAGGACTTGTCAGTGCTTTCATTGAAGCTGGGTCTAAAGAAGGAGAGTGACCAGCAGCTAAACGCTTATCGCCCAGGGAGGGGCAACTCTAGCAACCATGGCCGTAGCTATCAAGGACCTCGACCCTCTGGACAAACGCAAACGCCTAAGAATGCCCCCTGCATGAGCAATGTCCAAGACGTCTTCTGGTGCGACTCCTGAGACGAGAAGGGCGGCCTAGTTCATGCCCTTGGCTGTGACATGCACGAGTGCTTCGTGGTGATGGGCAAGAAACAGGAGGCTAACACCGGAGGCAAGGCCAAGATGCCTGACAATTAAAGATGTACTATTACTTGCGGCTTCTGTGGTTGCCGCAAGCAATAACAGGACGAGTTCTATCACAAGCCGCGCCTGTCTACCAAGCTGAAGTTTGAGAACTCCGTGAAAGAGGTCAACAGAGCAAAGGCAACATTCACATGGGCAAAGGCAAGTCCAAGGGCCGTGGCAAAGGCCAAGAACAAGGCAAGCCAGCACGTGGTGGTCCCGACAAGAACAACCAAAAGAACCGAGATAAATCCGGGAGAAACTGCAATTCTACACCAGGTGGGCCAAACCCTGAGCCCTCTGGTGGGCAGCAAAATACGGGGCCCAGGACCTGTTCCCAAACACAGGCTCAAGCGCTGCAAGAACAAGGAGCCAAGCTTGGCCATGAAGATGGGGACAATTAGGGTCCCGCAAACGCTCCCGCTTGATGCGGATGGTGCAAAAACTTCGCAAGAAGGCTTTTGACATCACCCTTCCTGCGAGTTATGACAAGGACACTTTGGGAGGTCTACGGATTTGCTGTTGTGGGTACGTATCCGCTCCCGGGGTAAAGACTACCGGGAGGTACGGGATACTGGGGCCACTATATCCATCGGGGCCAAGAAGATTTTGCGCCTTGGAGACCTGAAGAACATCATGCCTACCGCACCCATACGCAGGGGTGATGGCCACGTGGTGCACAACTGTGGGGACTGTGAGGTTGACCCGCCCATGGGGTCAACGAGTATTGTCCACCGGTTCTATGTGCTGGATAGCGAAGCCTACCACTTCGTTGGAGGGACCAACTTCTTCGCTGAACACCCCCCAGATTCCATGCCTCACGCTGCAAGCGTCGTATGTCCCCCATATTGACCATGGTGACGGACGGTAATTTGTACCACTGGAGAAGTCTGATCATACGTCAAGCTACCTGAGGGTATGCAAAAAGGAGCCCTCTGCCATCGTAGTTGCCTCCTAAAGGGTGCACTATAACCTCTTTAGGGGTGTCGTCGACCAAGGTTTAAAGCAGTCCGGATACTGCAGAGCTCACCTCCACGTAGAGTTGTTTGCCAGTGAAAGGTAGCACGTTCTAGACCTCTACTACAGCAAAGGGCGCAATTGTTGCTACAAATTCTACTGGCCCTCTTTGAGGATGGCCCACGGGAACACAAGGTTCAATAAGCTGGAGAAGGTCCTGACCAAGGTGGCCCTCGAACATTCCCGTCCTTCGTTCCCCCGATTGGGAAGTCCATGAGGGATATGAGTACTGGCGTACTGAGCGTGATCCGCCATTTCGAGAACTACAGCTATGCAGACGACTCAGACTCCTTTGTAGTTGACTCCGGGGATGGCAAGGGCAAAGGCACCAACTCCACATCATGCTCAACTTGTACAAACCATAGTAGAAATATTGTTCCCAAAAAAAACATCGTACAGATGAAGGTGCATATGCATACAATACTCAATATGCACAGATGTGCGCAAGTATGCAAATATGCGCAAAACATAGGCGTAAAGTCTCTGATAATGTCCCTGACAGTCCCTGATACTGCTTATGAAGTGAATTGAAAACCGCGCGTGACTGCGTACACGTGTGGCGTTCGTCGTGCTGGGCCCTGAACCCCAGTTATGCCTCAGTACTCTATTGGAGAAGCAGACACTCACCTTCAACCAACTGCCGGACGAGGCCATCCACGTGCCTCTTGGCGGGAAGAAGCCTATTGCGAAGTCAGGATGGGGGAGTATGCTAAGCGGTGCGGATGAGAGCCCGGCCCTTGTATCGTGTGAAAAGATCTGGACCCTGCACTAGTCCAACAGATTCAAACTCAGGGCAGTGGCTACACTTTAGACGTCCTGAAAACCAACTTCGGCTTCGAGACGCTGTGGAGACTACTCCTGGGGGAGACGAGTACATTGTGCTGGACACTGTTACCCCCCACATCCCCTGCCCTGTATCCAATCGTGATGTAGTCTCAAACTGTGGGCTATCCGAGCTAACAAGCGCAATTCACTCTGATGACGAAAGCGACCATGATGCCATCTCCGTCCAGACTTGCGTGGACGAAGTAGAAAACGCCGACGACGCTATGCCACAGAAACGGCCATTCTCCATCAGGGGACAGGAGCCGATGGATGATGGGCTGGACCCCCGATCCCAGCTCAGAGAGTATGAAGACTCAAAGAGGACATGTAGGTAGGTTATGTCGGGACTGGGTTGGCCCCGCATGGGGGTCTTACCTTGGGGTATTGGGTCACCCACCCACGGCCCTAGTTGACGTGCCCCCACAAAGCGGCTCCCCCATGTGGGAGAAGGGCTCGGTCACTGCGAGCAGTACCCTCCATCGGGTTCTGCTCAGAGAGGTAACCCATGGTCGACCGGGGTCTCACCTCCCTCTCCTTTGGGCGGATGATACATCGGGCTGGGTTGCATTACATCTGCTCATCAACCTCCGGATTCTGGGGCCCAGGGGCCAGGGGCAGGGCCAGAGGCCTTGTCCTGCAGGCACCCCCACCTGGGTTGGTTTTCAGTAGGCGTGAGACGACTTAAAGAAGCACGTGCTCCAGAACTCGCGTGTGGTGACGCGTACTCACGCCTCCTGACTCGGTCGAGCTTGCGCTCTCCCGGGGGGCCGGGGGTTCGTAGTAGGTTGTTGTCGTCGGTTGGTCGGTTGTATAATGGTAGAGGTTTGGCGTGTTGTTGTGTTCGTGGGTGTGGTCGTCGGCGGGCGTGGCGCACCGTGGTGTTGCCAGTCTTGAGGACGCCGTTCCCGTTTTGACACTTGCATGTCCGGCCGGTTCCGTATTGGCCGGTTTGCTTGTGGTCTGTTTGCGATCGGGCTGTTGATTCTATGGCATCGTGGTCGGTGCCTGGTGGTGCGGGCCGCTGTATGGTTGGCTGGCTTGCCGTTGGGTCTGTCGTGCCACTGCCGGTGTCAGCGTGGTCGTTTTGGTGGGTCGTGGTTCCGGTAGTTAGGATGTGTGTGGCTCGTGAGCGGTCTGGTTGTTGTGGCGGTGCGGTTGGCGGATGGTTGTGTGGTTGTCGCCCGGCGGTCGGCGTGCTTGTTGATGCACCTGCGACGTCGCAGCTGGTGGTTGCCCATGCAGCCGCGTTGGCTTGCCCCGGATGTGGTGGTAGCTGTGCCGTCGCAGGTGGCGGTCCGAGTAGGTAGCCAGGGTGCCGCTTGCTGCGGTCGGCCCCGCCAAGGGGGTACTGATTAGCCTGCCCTTGCCCTTATGCCCTCTCCGATGAAAGAGGAGAGTGGTGGCAAAAAATCTATGCTACACTAGGCCTACCCGCAGCTCATGGCCGTTGAAGCAAGGGGTCATGGGAGATATTTCCCAGTTGAAGGAGTACCTGGAACACAAGATATTCACTTGACAAGGTGAGGTGGATCTGGAGCTCATGAAGAGCGTGTGGGGTGCCCATGTGAGGTGTCCAAAGAAGCTGAATGTTCGGAGCAATGCGTATGCAAACTCCCTGGAGCTTGCATATGCTGTAAATGACCACCCGAGACAGTGGAGCGGGACCTACGATATGTATATCAAGGGCTGAAGGACGCCGCTAAGGACGCTGAGCGGGTCGAGGACCAGCTATGTGTTTCTATTCACCAAGGAGCAAGCAACTTACACTCTGATGAGGACCTGGAGGATGAGATAAAACTCCTGAACCAAAGAGTACAAACGTTGATCAGGACGTACAAGGTGACTTACCCCCAAAAACCTACTGTGAGAAGCTGTTCTAGATGGAACTCCAGCTGAATTCTCAGTTCGTGGGGCACCAGATACATCGGAAGGCTTACCCGGCTCCAAGCGCATGCAGTGAGATTGAGCCACAGATACAAGAATGTATCGATACTGGCCTGCATCTGGAGTACAAGGATGCGAACTACTCGCAGCATTACAGCCCTTGTTTCCTCCCTCTACAGCCAAACGGCTGGTGGTGGACTACGGAGAGCTGAACAAGAAAACAGGGAACCACTCCGGGTCTATTTGTAACATGGAGTCACAGCTGGAGAAGATAGCCTCGTGTTGCTACTCGACTAAGATGGACGAGCGAAGTAGTTGTTGGCAGGTGGACCTGACGCCCAATGCTTAAGACCTACTGGCATTCAGCACCCCTCAGGGGAGGGGGTTCAACTGGAAGGTCATGCCGTTTGGCGTTGCAAACGCACCCGCTCTTTGCCAAAGAGCTGATGAAAAAGATATTATCCATCCTACGTTGTAGAATGGTTCTACAAGAACTCATAACCTGGGGTGTCCAGGTCGAAGCACACATGGATGATGTATGCGCGGGAACGAATACCAAGGAAAACCATCTATTCCTCTGGGGCGAGTTCTTTGCTGTCTGCAAGGAGAGCCACACACGACTCAAGGTGAACAAGTGTGAGTTCAAGCAGGAAACCATGCAGTACCTGGGGTTCGACATTGGCTGTGGGCGGCGGACCCCTGCGCCCTCTAAGGCCAAACACGTAATGCATGCCAAGGCACGGCATGAGGACCCGCAGAAAAGACTCCATGATGTACGCAGGCTGATTGAGGTCTCCAACTTCTACCGCCGCTGCATGCTGACCAACCTCATAAAGAAGTTCAGAAAGATATCCTTGATTAGTGCCACAATCGCTTTGATGAAGTCCTGCAAGTTTTGGTGTTGAAAAACAGGACCAAAGCAGCAGGTAGAGCAAGAACAGGATGTGGAGCGCATCAATGAAAAGTTTTGAAATCCAGTGTATCAAGGAAGGGCTGCAGACTTAGGCGGCTCAAGTTGCATGGTCAAAATGCGCCCAAAACTGCCTCTCCACGGCACTGGAAAAAAATAGTCCTTTTGAAGGGGACCTAAAACACAAGAACGGAACATCCTGTGAAAAGCAATTAGCTGGTCCATTTTCCTTTATTTTCAACAAAACCGACTGCCCGGGAGAATGATTTATTTCTACCAAAATGAAGTTCCCTTTTGGGAAAACCACGACCTTTTGTTTCCTATACCACTTATGCTTTGCAATAAAAACACCCATGAGCTTTCAATCTTTTGAAGAACCAGTTTTTCAAAACCATGTTGCACGCTGCAGGACAAGAAGCATTTTTTGGCACCGCTTCTTTGCGCGAGGCCTGGCGTAAACACAAACACAACAGCGCAATAAAATGCATCACAGAGAAAAATGTGCCGCACAAGGTGACAGCATAAAGGTTGTCCAAGAGAAATGCATAGCGCGAGCCCTGGGGCATAATGTATCAGAACAAGCGAGGAAATTACTTTTTCTTCGGAACAGTTTGCATCTTAGAACCCAATGCCTTAGCAACAGACGTCTTACCCTTAGGCGGTGGCTTTGCGGGCTCGCTTCTTGGTTGGGACTGACGGGCTGGCTGCTTGAATGGAGCTCGGGCCCCGGTTTCCTCGGACCTCGGCTTCGCTGCCACTTTCTTCGCTGCCTTGCCCTGGGAGACCTGCGCTTCCTCCTCCTCTTCTTCCTCGCTCTCCTCCTCTTCATCTCCATCGCTCTCGTCCGATTCTGCAGCGGTAACCGACTTTGCTGCCTGAGGCTTGGAGGCAGTCTTCTTCTTCTTGGGGGCTGGTTCCCCACCAGTAGACTTCTGCTTTGCAGGGGCCAGTGCTTCTGCAGCTTGACCTTTCTCAACAGTCTCTTCCTCCTTCAGCGACAACGCATCAGAACCCACCTTGTCATCGCGAACCCAAAGGGGAATACCCCGGTTTGACCAGTTGGCCTGCTGGTCCCAATCACCAGACGCGTCCTGTTTGGACCCTTGTGTCAAGACGTGGTTCAACTGAGTCTGCACTCTGTTGACCCAATCGGAGAGATTATCGGAGCCAAGACCAAGAAGCTACATGCAAGAATCCGGCTCGATGGACGCGATCTTGCACACCAGATCCGGCTGATGATCAATGAACACAAACGCAGGATTCAAGCTCTTATCCTGCTTCAGGTAAAAGAGGTGAGTGTCGAAATACCACATAACCGTCGTTATCGGAAGGTGACCGCCAAATTCAACAGGATCCATCTCCTGTACTTGAGTAGGTTCAAACGTCAGATAATTCAGAATCTGCAATGAGGGAGAAGTTATTGCGCGAGGCCTCGCGCAAACAGCGGACGTAATGAGGAAATTATACCCTTCTTGACCAGCTATCCGGTGACGAAATCAGCAACCAGCGAACGTCAAACGTTGTAGGATCCCCTGCAGGCTTCGGTTTGACTGGCCAACTGAAGATGGGAACACGCAACATGTTGGCCATGCGCGGCACGTTGAAATCATCGTTGAGACGCCTATCTGTTTCCGTCTCAAGCACGTCGGACATGTTGTCAACAACAGTTTGAGAGCCGCAGATAGGGGCATCGGCACGCGCCATCTCTTCATACAGCTAGGCTGCGCACATCATCTCAGGAGCAAGATGTTCAAATATGTGGCTGTTGATGACAATCAGCTCTGCTACCATGTTTTGAGATTGGTGTAACCTCCATCCTATTTTGAGATTTCCGAAATTGCAGAGTTTTGGGCTAACGACTCCGGATCCCACGGAATACACAATCAGCAATGGCACATACAAGATTGAGTCCAAATCATCATTAAAAATGCACGACCCTGCAGTGTAGTACAGAAAACTCACAACATTATGCACAGTTAGTTCTGTCCTACTTCGCAGCGTCTTTTGCAAGTCACAGAGCGTTCAATCTTATAAATAAAGCGTGATCTGAGTTTAATTATAAACAATCAACAACGTGCAAATGATCATCCATAATGTGCGCGCGATCTCTGCTGTGCGCGCACTCTCTGACACACGTTGGGGTGTGTATCACTGTTTCATTACAGTTCTTGTCAATCTCAAAGAACCGCCTCGGGGGATCGTGGGCCAACGCTGCAATTCGGGTCGCCTTAATTGTGATAGTTTGACTTGACAGTAATGGATCCTGCTGTTCCACTGTCTTGAAGTCACCAGTAATGCCAGCAGCCGGGGGGACAGCGCACACGCAGCACAACACACCGAGCGGGCACACCGGTGAACAGGAGCCAGGTGGCCCAGGACACTGCTGACGCAAAACAACACACCCAGCGGGCACACCGGTGAACAGGAGCGAGAAGGCCCAGGACACCGCACACACAAAACAACACACCGAGCGGGCGCACCGGTGAACAGGAGCCAGGTGGCCCAGGACACCGCACACGCAACAGAACACACCCAGCGGGCACACCGGTGAACAGGAGCCAGGAGGCCCAGGACACCGCACACACAAAACAACACACCGAGCGGGCACACCGGTGAACAGGAGCCAGGTGGCCCAGGACACCGCACACGCGAAAGAACACACCGAGCGGGCACACCGGTGAACAGAAACCAGGTGGCCCAGGACACCGCACAAGCAACACAACACACGGCGCGGGCACAACGGTGAACAGGAACCAAGTGGCCCAGGACACACGTAGGGCGGCCGAGGGACAGGAAAGAACCAACACCCCATGGGTCGGACACACTGGGGCGACCCAGCCGACCCACCGGGCCAGTGGCAGGAGCGGTACTCCACGGCCACTGGTCCGAGCCCGGCCAGGCTGCATCGGGGACCATGGCAAACATCACCCGGAGCCATGGAAGCAACCGGTGACAGTCGAGCTGGTACACAGTCCAGGAGGGGGTCGCCTGCCAAACGGAGCGGCCCCGCAACTCAAGCCACAAGGGTGAGGCGGTCGTACCGTAGACAAGCGGGAGCAATACCCCTTGTGGTGAGAGAAAATCCAAACGGCTGGGCAGCCCCCAGAGCTGCCGCCCAAAGGAGGGGGCATGTGGCCCTACTCATGGACACATGTGGGGACACCCTCCCACCTGGGACACATGGACCCGGTGGCCGCGACAATGCCTTCCCAAGCACATGCTGGAGCGGCTCAAGAGGCACCTGACATAGGGCAGTGGGAGGAACAGGACGTCCCCTTGGTAAGACCTTCTTCCTGCATTGTCAAAGGAGGCATCCCGAGCTCCCGAAGGTACCTACCTACCTACCTGTCTTGAAGTCACCAGTAACGCCAGCAGCTGGGGGGACCACACGGCTCTTGGTAGGCTCTTGACCCAGGAGCTTTTGGACGTTGAGGATTATCAGGCAGGCGGGTTTGCCTTTCTCTGCCACCTGCCACAGTGGTGCGCGAATCATGGATTTCCATGCCGGCCATGGACCGCGACTTTTGCCTTCAGGTTCCCGCCAATAGCCCCATGTACCAAGAGTCACCTTCAGGGCAGGCCTTCCAAGTGCAGCAACCTCTTTGCGGGTCCGCATGTCTTCTGCTAAAGAACAGAAATGGAGAAAGTGCGGCGCACCAATGCAGAAGCGGAACCCACGTTGCATCGATGGTACACACCTTTCTCAGGTCGAACGTACTGGCCGTTGTGCGGGTGGTCCAGATGCATTGAGACCCACTGGTCAAGGATGAGGTCTTCAATCAAACTCGGCAATGATGTAAGGGTTGTTTTTTCTTCCTGCATCACTTCTGCAACTTTCTTGTAGAACTCCGTCAACAGGATCCCGTCCAGTTTCTTCAGCGCGTTCTTCCTGACTTTCTCCCCTTTGTCGTGGAACTTCTGCACACCTTTCACCGCTTCCGGACCAGCATAGTAGGCAAACGTCATAAAATCCTTCCACAATTTATACGTTTTGTCCCGAAAGTGACAATGTTATGCGCGAGGCGTCGCGCAACGAACAGCATTGAAACAACGATTAATGAACATACGAATTGACCAGGCTGCTTCAGTTCAGCAGTTGGAACCAGGGCACTCATCTGCACAGCATCCACAATGGCGATCTTGAGATTGCTGTACGTGTCAGCTAGGCCTCGCCGCCGCTGATCTTCAACACATCGAATCAGGTTATCTACTGCCTCATACAGCGGTATTGGCTCAACGTCTTGTGCGCTTCCTTGGGCTTGTCCCGCCAGCTTTGCACGGAAGGCCCAGGGTGTCGTAGGCCTCAGAACGTGGGCAATGCGTGTAATATGCCACTGCTGCAGATCCAGACACGCTGTGCGTCGCTTCTCCCGAATCTTCGCAATCGCTTCCACGCTGTGCTGTCCAGATGCACACCAATAATCGCCATCTGCCAGTATGAGAAACGTCCATGCGCGAGGGCTCGTGCAACGAGAAGAAGGAACAGTCGGTTGGCAACATACTATTGTCTTCCCAGAGAACGACGTGTAATGGGCCTGTTGGCGGTGCTGCTTTGAGTGACTCAATACGCTTCTGCAGTAACTTCGTATCTTTCCGTCTAATCTGCCCCTTTGTCTTCTCCTGGTCGATTCTCACGTTGTCCAGCTCAATCTCCACCTGCCTCCCATCCGGTTTCAGGTGGTCCTCGATGTCAGTACCCAAGGTTAAGTCAGGATCTGGTGTTTCCTTCTTCTTACGCCCCATCTTTGGTGTTCCAGCCTCCGATCCTGAGGTCCCAGGGTCATAGTCGGTATCTTCTTGTTCCTCGGCTGTTTTTTTGGCGCGGCCTGCCATTCTGCGATAAGGAGAAAGCCTGTATTGAAGGAAACATAACATTGAAAAGGGTTAAAATCGTCGTCGATAATGCATATGTGAGGCGCTTTTAGCGAATAGGAGTACATTATGGTTGAGAATGCAAAACTGAAGGGGCTCAGCACTGTTTATGACTGTCAACCTTGCGCGAGGCCTCGCGCAAGGGAGGGGGTGTACTAACCTGTTGTTTCATGCTGTTAGCGCGAGGCCTCGTGCATCAATGCATGTTCTCCAATCTTCTTCGAACGTTTCGCAGCGTGTCGGTCTCTCTCTGTTCCTCCAACACACTGCGTTGGGGGATCATCTCCGACAGTTTTCGCTTAAAACCAGCCTTAAGCTGCCCCTGCTGCGTTAGCACCAACAACACAGACACAAGGACTTGTTTGTAGTGGTGAAAACCCTTTGGAATTAGAAGAGTCGTTGGAAAGGTAGGTACACCCCTGCGCGGTCAATGCACCTGATCTGTACAAGTAGGCTCAGCACACCACCTAATCCAAGGCACATACACACGCTCTGCGTTCAAGTAAGCAGTTAACCGCTGACGCACGGAATTGACAAAGGAATTGGGGATTTTGAAGACGTTCACCCTGTGACCTTCTTTGCGGATAGTGATGAGATGATACAGGTCGTCAACATCTTCAATGGTTACTGCACCTCTGTTTTGGCTGTTTTTTGTCACAAGGCTGGAAAGCAGACTTTCACAAAACTCCTCGGCAAAAGCCTGTCCAGGTATGGCTGTGTGCCATGCAGTGTGGCACAATAGCGCAGTTGCAACAAGGCGTTCGTATTTTAAAAGTGTGTCCCCCATGTTCAATCAGTCTAACAGACACATAACAATCTGCAATCCCTCAGAAGCAAAAACACCCGTGTTGGCCATCTCCCCGGCCCAATTGCACTGTCTAACAAGGTGACCTAGGTATAGTAACATAGGACAGTATTGTGTTAACAGAACCTGTATGGCCTTACACACAGCGTAACGGAGGCGCCCTCGCCGATTTACAGGACGTGCCAGCCCAAGGGAATGACATTTTCTGCGGAAGCGGCGTATGTGGGGGCCCATACCCAACAGCAGTGCGCCAACAGTTATCTCCATTGTGATCAGCTTGGGAAAACAGGGGACTGTGTCACCGTTGCGAAACAACGCTTTACGGAAGAAAGTCACGATCGGCCAAAATGAGCGAAATGTTTGTGTAACGCAAAACTTGTACGCGTGCCAGAAACCATTCAATATAGGGTGTGACCGCAAGAAAAGCCGGACATTCCAACCCGTTGTTTTTTCACCGTACATCATCTTACAAATGCGGTAATGGATGTTCTCATCACATAAAAAAGGCACGACTGGTCGAGTGTGCTGCGCCAAGTCCCTAGTGAATTGCAATAGATTTAGCAGCGAGACGTTGCCGCTCACCTTTTCTCTACTTAGACAAAGGGGTCGCCACTGTGGTCTCTTGGCAGGTACAGGGCGAATAATGTCAAGCGGCGCCCTAATGTTTCGAACAACAGGTCGCGTGCTTGCAAATCCTAGATCACGCAGGATACGTGCAAATCTTCCCTCAGTGTTCCCCAGCATGCGTGCAACAACAGGAACACGCCGTTCAAGCTCTTCCAGGCTAGGATGACCATGCCAGTAGTGCGGTGCATCCTTCAGTAGCAACACAGCCAACGCTGTTGCGTTCAGGCTTTTGTCGTTCTTGTCAGGATTTGTGGTAAACTGTTTGTTGTACCAGTTGTCCATCCACAACACAACCCACTGTTGGTGTATTTTGCCCCATGTAGTCTGTAACCTGACTGCGGCCTTCTCCTTCAGCGAAGGTGCGCTGTATCGCGCCAGACCTGACCTTGGTAAAATGCGACGCTGCGCCCTGCTTTCCTCTACCGCAACAACTGACTTTGGTTTCCCCTGGTATGGAACTGCGCGGTGACGCATCAGCAAATAAAGGCGCCAGGCCTCCCCTATCAAAACACCAACCCATCCCTTGCCTTCCGCCGCGATCGCCTTTTCAACGCTGCAACGCGTCCGTTCATTTTTGCGCAGACGCAGAAAAAACACAAACAACAATCGCGCGCCCTCGTCCCCCTGTTTTAGCCCTTCCCACAGTTCTTCTGTCGTGTGGTACGGCGGTTCCTCTGAGCAGACATCGCGGAAATCTCCAGATACTGCGGCCACTGTCTTCTCAAGGTCCACCTCTTCTCTCAGGGGCATTGTTGCTGTGAAGAATAATTGCGTACCTGTATCTACGTAAAGATCGCTGTTTGAAAAACTTTCTTGATTTGAAACATCAACCCGCACACAGTTTTCGCGCGACCAATTATTCTGCGATTCGCTTGTCGCATGCACCATTTTCGCTGTTAGGCAGTGAAGCCAGCGGTGACCACAGTATGAAAACTGGAGATGCCGGCGGGACCTGTATGGGCGCCCATGCAGCAGCGCCGCATCAAGGGAATGCACATGCTTTGTAGTTGGTGGATGGGTTCCATTTTTGGTTTCTATGAGCGCTTATGAGATCCATTGCGCGAGGCCTCGCGCAATCATCACCGACACTTTAATGTTACTCATGCGCCGTTCCATGCGCGAGGCCTCGCGCTTGAAACTGCAGTTTGTTCCGGAACATTTATACTTTTCAAGATTCTTGGGTACGCCATTGTTGCAGTTTTTTCGTTAATAGATCGATCTCTATCACCTATGATTTTAGCAGCTGTTTTTTTCCAAAATTCAAAGTCATGCATTTTCAGAACGGCGATATCAAACTGTACACAGTAGTACTGTTGTTTTTGTGTTTTCTCAAAATTTTAACAAAATTATGCTGTCGCTGGAGCTGGAGCCGCAGATCAACTGTCAACAACTGCCGCGTACGCGAGTTTCAGATTCCCGACCGCCGTGCGCAATAGAAAATCGCCAAAAAGTTCACTTTTGTTCGCAGTTGGAAGCAAAGTAAAGACATGAGCGTGTCCCCGAGATCAATACCTTGCTGCTGACCTAAAACAATCCAGATTGGCAGGCACAGATTTTGAGAAATTCACACTTTTCCAGCCAAAAACCAGTCTTTTTCATGGTTTTAGGGTCTATGGAGGCCATGTAGAGGGCCTTACCGGGCTGGACGAGGTGGTATAGAGGTGATATATGAACAAATTGTCATCACCATTGGTGGAAGCCTACATGACAAGCGATGTTTTGCCTTTATTCTAGGCTATTCATCCCCTTCTCATGCACCATGGGGCCCAATATCCATATGGTTCATAGGTAGGGTTTTGATCATCTATCAGCGTCCACACCCATGTTTGGGGCTTGCGTTGGTATTGTATGCATTTGAATGATAAGAACTACATAAAATATGATACTATGTGCATAAGAATGGGATGAACAACGAACATTTGAGGTGTTTTTGGCCCTATTTTGCACCGTTTGTGGTCCATTTCCATATGGTTCATAGGTAGGCTTCATCTTTATCACGCAATCCTGATGATGGTACTACGTTACACGTGTAAATACGACAGCATTACTTTTCTCGACAACCTGCCTAATGCGTTGTGCTGTAGCACATTAATCTGACACAAATGAACGTCTTTGCGCGAGGCCTCGCGCAAAGAATGGTCGCCAAACAATACTTTTCCCTGTCTCGCCCATGGGACACGTCATTCTTATAGATATATTTATTCTGCCATCCTTGTTTGCGACGGTATTAAAATATCCATCAAAACAACTATTTTTTGATGCCTTTGGAAACCTGTCATTTTCCTACCTTTTGCTTCGTTTTTGACCATGCAACTTGGACCGCTTAAGGCAGACAGACAAAGCAGGCGTAAGTACAAAGATTCAATCACAATTGGATATAACAAATGATTTTTATGTGAAACCTGGTATGACTCAGGACTCCAAGTTAGAATCAAGCACTTCATGTGCACTTTTTTGGATGAAATGAAGTTGGTTAGGAATCTCGGGCATAAGAGTTATGCCAGACACAGTATATGGCTTGGCCTGCATGGCCAAGCAACTGAATTCAGAAACAGGTAAAAGGTAGAACCACAATAAGTGGTAGAATTAGTTGAGTATAGGCGTCGTGAGGTGGGGAACCACTAGGCTTAACCTACAAGGCCTGAGGCATGAAGTGCCTACTTTTTTTCGGTATAACCTCCATGAAGGAAGATACCTCTGCTCAGTTGACTGGTAGGGGTGAACTTCATTAGGGGGCTAGGGTTATAACCCTAGTTACTTTGAGAAAGTGTCCTTTAAACTTCAAAAGAATGATAAAAATGATTATGTTAGTCTCAACATCAGCAAAAGGCTTTCGGAGGGGGCTTGGCCTTGATCAAGTCACCCAAGAAAGACATGGCAGTGACTTTTCTCCTACTCCCCCCCGGAGTACTAGTTGATCAAGCTAGTAGGACCTATGAAAAAGGCTCAAATGTCCCCAAAATTACCTCAGAAAGTGCATTAAACCAGCCAAAGACACTCTCATCAGTTCATAGAAGCCTAACACTCTATGTACCTTTGAAAAACAGTGTAATGTACCGTGAAGGATGTCCCTTCGATGGGGCATTCCTCAAACGTCGCCAGCGTGAGGCGAAAGCGTTTGGTGAAAATTTGGGGGTAGTGGGGTTGGAACCCAGGACTTCCTCCCTAAAGCACACATGCTTGCTCACTAGGGTACAGTCGAACGCTCTAATGCGGACGGAGATCGCTGTATAAACAGCGTTTCAGTAAACGTCCTGACCACAGGCCAGGGCGGAGCAATACACCCAATGGAGGGCACAAAACTCCAGGAGCTGAAAAAAAAAGAAAATGGAACCAACAGGGAGTGGATCCTGTGGCTTAGCAAAAAAGGTACCAATTTGAGAAGTCACATCGGGAGAAATTGACGAAAAGACGTTAGAAATCTTCATTGTTAGGCCGAGACGTAAAGGCGCAGACAAGCGCAACAGAAGCACACTCCCAAAAAGGGTTGCGCAAGCGTAAACGGCTCCACAAAAAGAAAGTATGAGCCGTTGTTTTTTAAAACTTTTAAAACAAATTTTTGCACAGTCGCATCAAATATTTTATAAACTTTAGGAAAAAGTATTGAACAGAAACTCAAACAACCCCCAAAAAACAGGTGGACAACCGACCTCTCAGGTATGTTAGTGTCATGTCACACGCATGCATTGCATTCTCGGTGGTAGTTTCGTTACAACGCTCCGGTTGTCACCGTTGCGTTCGTTGGGGTTTCAGGCGTTCACTTCCCTTGCTCTGCACAGGTCAAAACGGAAATGAAAGGTATGTGAAAGAAATGGAGCACACAGGGCGCACGTAGGGTTAGTGTATGCGCTCTGCTCGCGATGCATGTGCCTAATCTAGGCATTCACAGATTGTGGCGCTTTCCCTGTGCACCCATCCACCCTTCTCTTCTCTTCACAGGTCAGAAAGGAAAGTGCTTGCTCGTGCTTGTGTCGCCGTAGCGCTAATATAGGGTTGCTTAAAACACTAAGGCTTTTTTTGCGCTGTGCAGTGCGCCATTCCCTTTACTTCTTCTGCAGAAAACAAGGTAAGAAGGGCATGCTCGACACACGATGCATGATTCGTTTAGGGTTGTTGACAACTCGCCGTAGGGTTGTTTAAACGCTTAGGGTTGCTTTGCATTCGTGTTTGCTTCGGCATTGACATGGTACGTGGTGAGTAAGGTAGGTAAGCCCAGGAGGAGCTCACCTCCTGGTTGAGTCACACTATGACTGAATGTAGTGGGTTAACGATAGGCAAAGGAGTGTTGTCAATCGCCTCCCTTCCCTGCATATACACGATGCATTAAAGGGATGTAGGCCACGCGCTGTGCACACTGTAAAATCCTTGTTTAGGCTACCCAGGGGTCCGCCCTAAGTTCTTTAAGAGAACGGGCGGAGTCCTTAAGTTTGCTTGCTTGCGGCTCGGTTAGAGGACAGTGTATTTTTCTCCGGCCTAAGAAGCGTAAAATAGGTGGAGGCTGGTTAGGTTCCTCAGCCACTAACCGAGTCTCATCAGCACTTGTTCTCAGATCGGCAAGGTCAGGGTGATTGGTGCAGCAGAGTAAGAAGTGGGCACTGCCATGTCCTTCTTGCAGGGCTTGATCCAGGCCAAGCCCCCCTTTAAAACCTTTTTGTTGATGCCAAGACTTACTTAAGTATTTTTATCTCTCTTTTGAAGCTTAGAGTACACTTTCTCAAAGTAACTAGGGTTATAACCCTAGCCCCCCCATGAAGTTCACCCCTACCACTCAACTGATCGGAAGTATCTTCCTTCATGGAGGTTATACCGAAATAAAGTAGGCACTTCATGCCTGATGCCTACGAGGTTAAGCCTAGTGGTCTCCCACCCCAAGACCCCTATACTCAATTGTTCCTACCACTTATTGTGGTTCTACTTTTTAACTGTTTCTGAATTCAGTTGCATGGCCACGTCATATTCTGTGTCTGGCCTAACTCCTCTGCCCCAAATTCCTAACCAGCTCCGCTTCACCCAAAAGAGTGCACATGAAGTGCTTGATGCTAACTTGGAGGCTAGGGTCAGGCCAGTTTACACTTAAAAACATTTGTTTTATCCATTTGTGATTGAATCTTTGTATTTAAGCCTGCTTTGTGTATCTGCAGCCCTTCTGTGTTACACTGGATTTCAAAACTATTCATTGATTCGATCCACATCCTGTTCTTGCTCTACTTGCTGCTTTGGTTTGGGTTTTCAACATCGGAACCTGCAGGATTTCATCAAAGTCTCTAGGGCACTAATCAAGGACATCTTTCCGGTAGCAGAGGCAAACCCTGAGTACGTTTCGAACCGACTCTGAGCAGAAGCACACGAAGAGCAGACTGAAAAGCACATTGAACATGTCCACTCAACTGTCCTCCAGAACATGGCCGATCAGAAGTGTACAAGTTCAACTTGGCAGTGTAGCCCACCCAAAGAGTGAACCGCCACTCAGAGCTGCATCTGGGTCTCAGGAAGATCCAGAGCACAGAAGGGCGAATCAAGATCCGCCCAGAACAATCCCTCTAACCATGGAGCCCTTAGCGACCCATGGTGATGACAGTCTGCAACATTGCCGCAGGCGAGTCGCCGCCTCCATCGCCCGGTCGGTCTGCCCGGCCTCTTCTTCCACGGCGTTTGGGGGTCCTGAAGAACAAGAAGACCTACGAAGGAGGGAGAACGAGTATACGCTCCACGAGGAGTACCCAAAGTCCATCAGAGGGGAAGATGGAGAAGTACCTCTTGAAGTCCTGGGGTCTCCGCCCCAGACAGAGATGGGGTCCTTCCCTTATTCGGGACAGAGATAGCAGAGACAGTATCACTACCGAGACGACCAAGAGTACACGAGTACCCGAGAGCATGGCATCCAGACCTGCCGACAACTTCAAGGGCGCCTCAAAAGAGTCTGGATCCTCTCCACCCAGAGCCAACCCATGGGGCTCTGGATCGCATGGCCGAACTTCTGGCCAAGCTCCTATCCGGATCTGAAGACCCGGATGTGACAGCTGTGTCAGAAGCTGTCAAGGCAAAGTTGGGTATCACCCAACCCTTACCCAAGCCAGCACTACTCTCACCTTGACCCGGATTGAGCACGTTGGCTGATGATCTCAAAAGATCAAGGGTGTCAAGGTTGCTACCCAAGGTCACTTGCCCCAACCCTTTTCATCCTCGCGCTAGGACAGTCCCCATTGCTGAACTACGCGACGTGCCTGTGACATAGGCTGAGAAGAGACGGCTGTCAGCCCTCGCACCCCTTGCCGGCGCCCCCCCCCCCCTTCAGGCCTAACCCCAGGGGGTGGGAAGAGTGGCAGACCTATTGCACAGGCGAACATCCAGCTAGAATTGCCGGAATTGGACCCGAAAAATCTGCCCGGTTGGGGCAGAAGAAATTGCTGAGCTTCTTTTGCTCACTGGCCAATCCCATGTGGATGTGGCCACTAAATGTTCACCGCTGAAGCACTCATGCAAAAAGAAAATTTTGCAAAGACAGGTGAAACAGATTGTGAAAACCTGTTCAACATTGGCCTAGGTACTCCAAAGACTGGAGAGAACTTTCCCAGTCTATGAGACTGACCTCAGTGTGCGCACATATATAGAGGAGCTGCCTATGCTCCCAGAGTTTCCTTCTGCTGCCCGAGGCTCTGAATATGTGTGCGACCTAGTGTATCTGTTTTCACGGATGAACGTTGCTTTATATGGAGCGACTGAGCCCCACCTGTGGCTCATGAGTAAGATCCGTTCACGTACCTGGGATGATTGCCGCGCTACCTCTGAGAGGAAGAGCCGGACCCACTCGTACGACGACCTGGTGGACCTGCGGATCGAGCTAGCTCTTGAGAGGGGGAATGACTCCCACATGGAGAAATTCCTCAAGAAACACTTGGGTCGAGGTGGTACCCCTATCCCCGAGCGTGGCGACGGGAAAGGGCCTGAAAATCCCTCCAACGCCAACCAGGGAGGTGGTAAAGGAAGGGATAACCTGTGTGCCATGAATGAGGTTAAACCTGATGCAGGTACACCCCCTCTGTTCTACTGTAAACCTGTTAATGACAAGGGGGGACCTTGTCATGCCTCTGACTGCGACCACCGGAGTAGTTGTATGCTGCAGATGAAACGACAGCAGCACACCAAGGATGGGAAAACTGTGACGCATCAGGACCATTTTAGGTGTACCATCACCTGTGGCTATTGTGGCAAATGTCAGCACTACGAGGACGAATGTCACATAAAGAAACGAGCGAGTGACAAACTCGAGCGGCAGGAGGCCCAACGCCAGAAGAACCAAACACCCACCAGAACTCCCGAGAATGGGGATAAAGGTGGTAAAGGAGGTGGCAAGGGGGGTGGCAAAGGTGGTACCCCTAACCCCCAGAGGCGCTCATCAGCGCCCGCTACTACTCCCCCTCCTGCCGACGGTGACCCCAAGAAACGCCCACAGGGGGATAACGCCTCCCCTGAGGGAAATAACTCCAAAAAGAGGCGACTGGTCTGGATGGCCAAGTCCCTTATGGCTGCAGGTGTGGATGTCAAATTCCCTGCTACGGAGTAGGGGGGCGGCTCCAAAGAGGAGGACTTGGTTTTCTGGATCCTGGTGAAAATCAGGGATTAAGTTTTTCGAGCAGTGCCTGACACCGGTGCAACACTTTCTATAGTGGCCCGGCGCCTGCTAAAGACTTTCAAGAAAACTAAGACAGTAGCCATAAGAGTAGGGGATGGGCGTACCATCCATACCTTGGGGGGGAGTCGATGTGACTATTTGTCTTGGCGACGAAACTGTGAAGCAACACTGCAGAGTGTTGGACACTGACGCCTTTGACATCATCATTGGTACCAACTTCCTGCGAAGAAATCCCCAGGTAAAAATGCTGCCTCCCCAGCGTCCCTATTCTCTGCACTGCCACTTTGGCAGTGGGCTCTTCTCCGTACCTTTGGAGCTGTCAGGACAAAAAGAGTCTGGGCTTCGCTACGCATCCAAGACTAACTATCGTACTGAAAACTACCAATTGGCCCGTCACGTTCCTGAAAATGGACTGGCGGCCCTTCAGGTAGCCCTCAATGAGATCCAGGTGGAATTGTTCGCAAACCAACAACAGCACATCATGCAGTTGTACTGCTCGAAACATTTCAAACAACGCTTTCCGTTTCTTCTGGAAAGCAATGGGGTTAGCGTATGCTAACCCTCCCCTCTCCCTGCTCGCGAAGGTTCTAACCAAAATTGCTTTTGAGGGAGGAAGGGTTGTCATGTGCACCCCTGACTGGGGTTACTCAGGTGAACACGCTTACTGGCGCCGTACGCTAGCCCGTATGACCGTGGGAAGAGTGCCACTTCCCGACGGTCCAATCTACGTACCTCAGGACTCAGACACAGCTATGCAGGCCCCTGAGTGTAACAGTTTCTTATCCATTGTTGATGGATCTCTCAATGCTGTACCCCTGTGTGATCTAGATCAGGTGCTACTGAAAGAGGTCATGTCCAAAAATCGTGGCCTGACTCTTTCTGATCTCAAGAAAAGATCTCCTGAGCATCTATCTACCAGAATTAGAGGTCGTGAATCTCCCGATGGCTATTTGGAACCTGCAGCTGTAAAGAAGGATGCTGACCACCAACTGTCTGAGATTGCCATGAACTCATAACCTGCCAAAAAACTGCCAATTCACACCATATTGGCCATATGTCAAATATATGCTCAAAATTGAAGTTACCACTTATCCGAAGGCTCAAAGCATGCATGGAATCGAAGTCTATTTTTCATGGAGGATAGAGACCAAAGGCCAATGCCCATGTACATCCCCACTTTACCCTCGAAACCCCTTCAGATATGGGCGCCGCGCACTGCCTAAGTCAGCCCATGATCTTGAGACCAATTCTTGTAATCCTTCGTGCGCCAAGCCAAATGGAGTACGCGATCCGGCATATGGTGGTGTTCAACTCCAAAGCATATGCCAACATATGAACAACATACCATGGTTCGACTCCCCATAGGCTTCTTGCTGATTGCCGACCAGGTAAGTACACAAAATGCAAAAATGAGCAAAAATTGAGGTCAAAAACATGAAAATATGACCAAACACAAAGTTGTCATGATAGTATATCTCTATGCTCACCCATGATATCCGCTCAAGGTTCAATACACAAATGATTGGAACCATTTGCCAACAATTCCCCCACTTGGATCCCCAATCGGGCGCATGGAGATACCCTCGCCACTCATATCTACATGCCCCATGAAAATGGGAGTGCACTCATGGATCTCTTTGCCTAACATACCATGAGCAATAAATATGCGGTAGACTTAGTCTAGCGCTTTGAATTCCACAATTGGGACCTGGGCAAAGCCCTTGTCACGTATGGCTCCCCATCTCTTTGGCCACACGAAGATATATAACATGGGCGTCAGCATATCAAGACTTATACCATGCATACAAAACATACCCTCAAAAGTGGCTCCCACCATGATATGCCATGTCCCTCCATGGGCATAACTTCACGTTAAAAATACGTAGGAACCCAATGAAAATTGCTATGCAACCCCAACACTCATGCGGCACACTCGAAAGTCGCATTAAAATATTCGGTTGCACGGTTGAAGAGTTATATATCACTTTATACCCTCTTGACCCTTTTCCCTTGCTACACCGGGCATGTGTGCGCACCAAAGGCGTTTGATGCTTCCTAAATTAACTTGAGACTAAGGCGCTTGCAACCCAACCTTCCTTTTTCTCTTTGCTCACACTCGCGTGTAGATATGGTCCTTCAAAGTGGTCCCACGATTCACTTTTGTTTCCCTTATATCTCCAAGTCAAATGGGTGGCAAGTATAAGGGAAACCTGATTCGAGCATAGGGAAAAGAGTATGACCACTCGAAGAAGTCCAAATCAAGTGCGGCGATGTCGAAGTCGAAATTCCGATTTCGACATCGCGAAAAATTCAGATTAAAATGTCGAGTGCTTATTTAGAAAATTGCGGAAGCAACGAACCCTTCGCTGATGAAATCTGACCCTTCAACGGAGTATCCGCCAAAATATCTGGAAATAACAGTTAACCAATCGGTTAACGCAAAATCGCGAGCCAACTGACAGTCGCCGATACATTGACTATCAGAACGAAAGGCTGAAATGTTTCGGAAACATTATGAGAATAAAACCCTGTTGATTCCTGATATTCCGATATATAAATCTCCGCTGGCGGTACCTCGGTACTGAATATGGCCGCTCATAGCCGGAATGGCCAAACCTATCACACTATCACATCGGGTTAGGTCAGGTGGATGGGCGAGTATGATATCAGCCAATGGCGGCTTGCCGGCACATAGATACACACCCCAAGTGACCCAAAGATGGCCACGGGGGTCCGAACCGGCTTCACCCCCCTTCTCAGAGCGTTGTTACCGCTCGGAAGCCATTGAAGAGAGGACGGGAGGACCCCAATGGGCTCCAACCCCCCCCTCCATGCCCCAAGGACAAATGGAGGCCCCACACACGTCGTAGGCGTCCCCAATGCCCCAAGGGAGGGGTGAGGACACTGATAATCGGTGCCCTACGCCATATTCGATCTCCTCTTGATCTACAACATCGACCAAGGGGATCAAAGATAGAGAAACGTCGTCGATCGATCTAAATACGTATACCACGATGAAATATATACGTGGAGATCGAGTGAAGGGGGTATATGGCCAATCAAGGCCGAAAAATCCCCGGATGTACACCCTCACCCGTCTCCTCATTCACAGAAACAAACAAAATGCCAAGGGGGGATCGATTACGGTGCTACAGCAGCCACCAAATGGACCAACACGTCCTTGACATCCAAAGAAATACCCTTTTTCTTTAGGTAGTCCATCCAGACCGTGGTATACCTCGGCACGAAACTACTCGGAGGTTCCCACGAATCCCTGGATGCGGCAAATCCCTTCCAACAGACTTTATAAAGCCTTCCCCCAGGCGGCCCCTGGGTCCGGCTCGTCCGCCAGGATCTTCTCAGCGGTGAAGTCGTCGTCCTCACCCTCGTCGTCCGAGTCCACATCGCCGGCCGTGAACTCGAAGGTGACGGGACGTCCGCTGGGGTCTGGTGCTCGAGGACGAAGCTGGGTATGGTCGCGATCCAGGATCTTGTTATCCCCCACACGAACCGCATACACGTCCTGCCCGACCTTCCGCACGATTACCCCCGGCGGATACCAAGATGCCTGCCGATGCCTGGACAGGACATCCTTGTGGTGCCGCTCCACCCACACGGTGTCTTGGAGAGCATACTTCTGGACCTTTCCCTGCTTGAAGTACTTGGCCCTCTTGTCATGCTCGTCCTGCAGTGCCTTGCACACCTTGGCCGCCGTGTCGTACGCCTCAGCCATCATGGCATTCGCATCCCGGGCCACTTTGCCATGGTTCATCCACGGGAGGGTGGGTGACACTCAATCCCGTAGGAACAGGATGCGATGGGGCGACAGTCCAGTGGGCCCCGGAAGGGCGTGATACGCTTGGAGTACCCTCCACAGCGAATTGTACCAATTCCGGCCCGGTTCGTCGATGTGCAGCTGGCGGAACTTCTCGAACATCTGCCGCCCGGCCACCTCAGCCCGGCCATTCGACCGGCTGTGGTACGCCACGGTCTTGGCGTGCCGGATCCCCATGTGCTTGCACATCGTCTTGAACCACGTCCCCACGAATTGACTGCCCCGATCGCTGCATATGACAGCTGGGACATCAAAAATCGTCAGCCCCACTCCATGTTTGTCCTTCTTGTCCTTTTTTCTTGGACTTCTTGCCAGGGACCGCCACGATATACCCACTGTGCCTATCCACCGCCAGGATGACACAGTCGTAGGTCTCTCCTTCCACGGTGACCTCAGGCATGGCGAACACATCCATGGCCACGGACCGCATAGGGGCCTCCGGTATAGCCGTATACACCGGGCTGCCCGCTGTGGAGTGGTTGGGGCTCTTCGTGGCCCGACACACGGCACAGTCGCTGCAGTACCTATCCAGGATGGCGTAGTAACCCGGAGGGAACTTGAAACGCCACTCCAGGTCCTGCTGCATCTTGTCTCGACCAGGGTGCATGAGCTGGGCGTTGTGCCAATGGTCAATGAGCTCCTCCACTCGGTTCTCGGGCACCAGCAGCTTGTCCTTGAGGAACAACTTGTCCCCATCCTCGGTCAAGCCCTCAGGCCACTCGTTGTCCGACAGGGCGCTCACGGCATTCCAGTACTTGCTCCAGTGCTTGGATGCCGCATAGTCATCCGACCAGTCCTCTGTGAGCACCGACTTGACTAGCTCTACAGGGGCCACCATCCATTGCTCGAGGGTCTCCTCTCGAAAAGCTTGGACGCGGGCACCCCGGAACTTGGCCAGGTCCGTACGGTTTGCCATCACCACAAAGCACTTGACCCCCTCTTGCTCCATGGTTTTCTCCATCTCGATGATGCGCTTGTCCTCCTCGGTTTCCTCGGCGTCCCCATGGCTGGATATGTCCATCCAAGCCTTGCCCGCGGGGTAGGCCCATCGACTGAGGCAATCTGCCACAGTGTTGTCCTTCCCCGGGACGTATACGACGCTGAGGTCGAACTTGGCGAACGTCTCATGCCATCGGGCCCTCCTTGCCGCCAGTCCCGAGGGGGTGTCGACGTGCTCCTTGTGCCAGCTCTGCAAGGACTGATGGTCCGTACAAACCACCACGGGTTGCAATCCGATGTGGCCAGACCACTTCCTGAGCGCACAAACAATTGCGTACGTCTCCTTCTCCCTCGCGGTCCAGGTGCGGCATTGGCCCTCGGCCAGGATCCGGCTCCAGAACGCCACGGGTACATGTGACCCGTCGTCTCGGATCTGCTCGAGGACTGCCCCCACAGCATAGTCCGAGGCGTCCGTCCGTAGCACGAATCCCTTGTCCGGGTCCACCAGGAATAGCCCCAGTTGCCCCAGGAGTCGCTTCTTCAGGCAGCTGAACGCATCCTCAGCCTCAGGAGTCCACGCAAGCTTCTTCTTGCTCCCCTTCCGGCCATCGAACTTGCCCACTTGCAGCATCTTGTGCAGCGGCCCTGACAGTTCCGCATACATCCGGACATAGCCCGAATAGTAGTTGCAGAACCCCATGAAGGATCGGAGTTCGCTGATGGTCTGGGGCTTCTCCCAGTGGTGCAGGGACGCCAGCTTCCCAGGCATGGGATGGCGTTGCCTGTGACCAACCACGTGACCCGCGAACTCCACTTCCTTCACGAAGAGTGAGGCTTTGTTGGGCTTGCACACCATGGTGTGCTTGTCCAACTCGCTGAGCACCTGGCGCAGATCCTTCTCATGCGCGTCGATGAGCTCATCCTCAGTCATGTTCTCCGTGCCGGACCCGATGATGATGTCATCCACGAAGGGATCGGCACAGTCCCGGACAGGACCGAGTAGGTCCTCCATCATGCGCTGGAAAGCGGCGTTGCCATTCTTGGCACCCATAGGCACCACTTTCCACTGCATGGGCCCCAGCGGCGTCGACATCGCTGTGCAGGGCCTGGAGTCCGGGTGTAGCGGCATCTGGTTGTAACCGTGTTTCAGGTCCAACACCGTGAAAATCCGCTTTTTCTGTTGCTTTTGGAGGATGGAGTCGATCAGGGGAAGCGAGTACGGGTCGTGCTCGGTCTGCTCGTTCAAACCTCTGTAATCAACCACCAACCTCCACTCGCCCTTCTCCTTCTTGGGCACGATGAAGGCTGGGCTGGCCCACTCACTGTCGGAGGGTTCGATCCATCCCCGCTCAATGAACTCGGCCAACAGCTTCTTCATGGCCTCAGCCCGATCGCCCTGAAGTTGGTACTCCCGATGACGATAGATCTTCGGGTTCGGCTTCAGCTTGATCTTCGCTGTACCAAACCTCCCACGATCTGGAGGGTTCTTGTTGACGACGCCACTGAATAGCCGCGGATAGGCCTTGATCAGCCTCTCCTTCAGCTCGGCGACCTTCGGGTTCTCCTGGGCCTCTTCAGCCGCTTGCTTCGGTATAGATACAACCGACCGCACTGCGGTATAGGCCTCTTCTGGGTCCGATTCTGACTTCTCCTCGTCCGATATGCCGTCTTCATTGTCGTGGGGAGCTCTTCCCACCGATAATCTTCGGAAATTTGCGGCATCGGGCTGGTGACTGTCGCTATCGGCACCCATTCTTGGAAAATCCCATGTCGGTGGGTCCCACCCAACCGGACCATCGTATTGGTCCGCGATGTGGTCCATGACCCTCGCCACGAACTCGTCCTTCTCGTACTTGCCGGTGACCAACATCTTGTCATCCCACCAATGCGGAGATGTGACCATGGCCCGCCTCTTCTTGGCTGCCACACGGTCGTGCATCCCCATCCGCATGTAGTTGACGGCGTCGTCGATCTCGGCGTGGGACAGGACGTCAATGCCATCAATTGGCTGATCCGTCCCCTCCTTGGGCTCAAACATGACCTTCATGGGCACCGCCTCCACCCTACGGATGAATGCTTCATCACCCGTGGGCTGGGTTTGCGCCCCATCCACCAGGAAAGCCTTGGTACCCCACGCTTGACCCGGGGAGGGCATTGATACACCCTTGGCGTCGATGAACAGCTCCTCCTCTGGTCCGAATGACATCTCGTTCAGGGTGATGGAGTCCAGCGTCGACTTGAGACCCTCCAGCGGACATGGGGTGAATCCTATGCCGGTTATGACGAGGATCCCCTTCGCCCTATCCGCGATGATCTTCTCCACCGTACGTCTGGTATTGTCCAGGGAGCCATGCCAATACATGGGTCCCCACACCTTCAAACCCCAATGCCTGTACCAGGCTGAGTCTCCTCGATGCCAATGCCTCCTACACTTCCGCAGAAGTGGGGCATCCCGGGAAGCGAAGACGTCCGTCTCAGGCGCTTCGGCTCCCAGCGTCTGGATCATCCTGTCGTACACCTGCGGCGCCATTCCATACTCCGTGAGCTGAACTCCGCGGTCTCCTCTGGACTTGGCACCCACAGCTTGCACCGCTCGGACGATCCGATCCTCTTCTTCAGCATTCCATTGGGATGATCCGCATGCATAGTCCGTGGACAGCCATGTGAGGCATTCATCATCCTCCCGGACCAGCGTTGCACGATGTGGAAGGGCCCCAATGGCGTTTGCCACCATGAAGTCATACCCCATGATCATATCCAAATCGGTAATGTTGGCCACGTAGAAGTTCCCGGATAGAGTGCTTCTCTTCGCCTTATCAGGGCGGTTCAAGCGCTCATGTTCCCAGAATTCCATACTGATAGTGGCCTCATGGGTGCCACCACCCGTGATCTCTCCATTGGCGACCTTCAGGCGGACCGGTCTCCGGCTGGGCTGCAGGAGTTCCTCCTTGAACAACCCTCTCCGGACCAGGCTCACCTGGGCACCCGTATCCACTAACACATCCACCACCTTCTCCTCTCGTCCGCACCGTACTCGCACTTTCAATTGCAACTGCCGCTCGTCGCCATGAGGTGTATGGACGACTCTCACGGCATGCAACTCTAGCAAGTCCGGGTGCATCAGGACTTCAAGGGTATGGTCACGGATGGTGTAGATCTTGGGTTGGTCCTGCCCATCCACGGGGCTCTCCGTGGTCGCTCCTTCCTTCTTGCCATGTCCCGTACCCACATGTACTTCCCTTGGCAGGGCTCTCCAGGGGTTGGGAGTGGCAAAACTCAGTGGTTTTGGCTCTTCCGGAGCCTTCTTCGGCACTCGATGTGCCTTCGCTTTCTCTGGCATTCCACTGATTTTCGGAGGAGAGACCTCCGAGGTCCCACTCCCGTGGGGGCTCCTCTAGACTTGGCTTCCCGCAGCCCCTTCCGGCTGCGATCCGCCAGGACTTTGTCCACCACGTTGCTGGGCTTTGAGTTCCTCCAACGTCCTCAACATGTCTGCAGCAACCTCCTCGATCGACCTCACTCGTCGGTCTTGGCCAGGTCCACCACCATAGCCTCTTCCTCCGCCTTTTCCTTGGCCTTTGCCTTGGCCTTTTCCCCCGTCTCCGCCCTTCGCCTTCCAATCGGAAATCCGCTCCTCCTTGGGCTTCTTCTCGGGGTGGGCGGCGAAGTAGGCCTTCTTGTCCGCCTCATACACCTTGCACTGACGGTGGTCGTGTGCATGGTTGTTTCCCTTGCCATAACAGACCCAGCATCCGTCGTGCTGAGACCTGTACTCTCGGAACGAGAGCGGTGGGTTCCCGATCCTCCTTGGTCCTTCTCTGTTCTTCCTGGGTCCCACCTGGCTCCATCTGGACCGATCCTGCCCATGGTTCCTCACGTTGTGCGCCACAAACGCGAAGAAATGGGCCTCCTCGTGATCCTCCCGGGACCAGTGATCCTGACCACTTCCACTACCATCCTCCGCGGAGTTGGCCGTGTCCTCCTGGATCTCCCGATGATGGCGGTCTTCTCGGTGGCCTCGTTGTCTATGACCATGTCGATCCTGCACGTGGGCCTCGTTCTTCGCATTGAGCTTCAGCTCCACCGTGATGTACTTCACGATCTCGTCCAGGCTCATGCGGGCGAAGATGACTTGCATCCTCAGCGGCTCCCCGCGCCTCCACTCCACGTTGTTGAGGCGCAGCAACCTTTGCCCCATGGAGTCCCCAAACACCTCCACGTACACGGCGTTCTTCAGTCCCAACATCCGGTTCGGTTCGCCCAGGTTCCTCCTGAAGAACTCCATGATACCCGCATGGGTATCCTCCGCCGCCATAATCCTCACCGCCACGCGCTTCTTCGCCCTCTTCTTCTCCTCGTCCTCCACTCTCCTCTTCCATTTGCCGGGGAGGACGTCCTTCAACAAGTGGCGGATCTCACTGGCCTCGTTCCAGTCTTCCACCAGCTTGAGGCATCTGCGGTACTTCCGCAGATACCGGTTCCACTCCCGGACCCGCAACTCCCCGCGGTCCAGCGGCAGTGGAATGGACCACAGGTCCTCCAGCTTCTGATTCGGAGCGTCCACCCGCTCCTCATCCTCCAACCACTGGAGGCAGGCCTGCTCCGTCCTGATCAGTCCTTCCCGGATCTGATCCCGCAGCTCCTCCTTCAGGTCCTGCGCCAGGCGGTGTGGGAATGTCCGGCATACCCACTTATCCCGCGGCCTTCCCGCATCTCGCCGACGACCTCCTCGGCGAAGTCCTCCCAGTCCAGGATGAAGTCATCCAGGTTGGGGGGGTTGCCATCGTAGTAGGTGATTTTGATTCCCCTGAGGTCGTCAATCCTGATGGCGTCTCCGACGTCTCCAGCCACCACTCCGCCGAGACGGATACCACCTGTGGCCGGGGGGTGTGAGTACACTCCCCGTACATCCCTCTCCTCCATGGAGTGCGGTCCAGTTGGGCCTGAACCCATGGGGTTTGGAATGCGGGAAGGATTTGCTCCATCGGCCGTCCATATCCCCGTATTGGGGTCCTTCGCCCACAGGTTTCCGCCTGGATGACCTCGACCATGTCGGTCGGCGCTTCCCATGGTTCGCCCCTGCATGGTGTGGTTCTCGATCTTCTCCTCCGCATAAACTACCATATTCGTCGTGATCGGTACATCCTGGGCGGCATGGGACATCTGTACCGTCAGGCTCCTCAGGTCCGTGGTTACGTGCCCTTCTCGCATGGACCCAGCCGGTGCCGTGTGTTCCCTGAGCATTGTGGATTCGCTGAACATGGGAACAAACGGCAGCGCACCCAGGTCAACACGCGGAGGCGCGTATGGTGCCTCTGCAGGGCCGCCCATGGGTTTCTCCATGGCGCTCCTGAGGGTCTTAACCCGCTCCACCAGCTCCACAGCGGCCGGCTTTGCCGGGAGCTCCGGACCCGAGGCGAGGGGCTGTCGCTCCTCTAGCCTTTTCAGGCGTCCCGACATGTCCTCCACTAAGTGGAGGAGGCTGTCCACCACTTGCTGCTGCTTCTGCAGGGCCAGCTCCAGATTCTCCCGGTACCGGGCCTGATCCGCTCGCAGCTCCTCCATGTGGTTCTCCACGGCCGACTGGTCGTCCAGGATCCCCGCGACGTCCTCCTCTAGACCGTCCTTGGCGTTGTCCAGGCGGTCAAGGCGATGCACGATCGCGTCCATCCCCATCTTCGGGTACTTGCCCATGAGGAAGGACACGTGCTCGCAGTGGCACGCAGCGTGCTTTCCGCCAGATTCAGCGCAACCCGCGGTTCCCGGCCCCTCAGACTCATCGCCCATAGGCGTATCGCCTATGGCGTCCGTCTCTGGTCCCGTGTGCCGGGGCACAGGTGCCGTCCGTGCCCTGGCTGGCCTCTCCAAGCCCTCGGCGTCGTGCTTCAGGGCGGGCTCGGGGGCCGTATGCGCCCTGGCGATCGGCGCGGACATCTCCGGCTCCGAAGGTGGCTCGTAGGCTGTCCGATAGCCCTCGGAGTGCCCCTCGGATTCCCACAGCCTGACCGGGCTGGGGTCCGTGTCCCTAGCCCCGGCGTTCCTTGCCGCGGACTTGGGTGACCCGCGCTTCCGGTAGCGCCGGGCCCGTCCTCTACTGCTGCCTGAATGGCAGGCCTCATCAGAGTCCTCCGCGGCGGAGCGGAGGTTGCATGCCTTTTGGCAGCGACGCTCACACATGGAGACCAGGTCCTCCATGTCACGTCCTCCTCTTCCCGAGTGTCGTTCTTCTCTTCGGGCTTCAACTTCCGGAGTTCGCCATGCTCTTGAACGTCTCGGTCCTTCTATGGCTCCAATCTCCGGCGTGGTCTCCACCGAGTCCACAATACGCACCCGGGGCGTACTTGGGCAGGGCTCATAAGGGCCCAAGTCCCCGGGTCGGCGGTAGGTAGGGGCAGCAGGTAAGCCTCTGCTACCATAAAGAAGGTCCCTACCAGGACCGGCCCCCGCTGTGCCCCTCCCGCCTGTAACCCCTGCCGATTTGCTCCTGATCAACGATTGCATTGCTAAAAATCCAAGGTTCCAAATCCAAAAATATAGAAAATAAAATCCTCCTTCAACCCTGAATGGCAACCAGATCCCATAAATACAGCAATAACCCAATTCACAATCCAAATCAGGCTGCGGGCTTCCGTTCAGCACACCGGTCGTCTCACGGTGGCGGGCATGTACAAGAATTGCACCAAGGAAGAAAGCCCTGAAATTGGCATATGAACACAAATAAAGCAAAGTTGGGGAAAGATGGAAACATACACAATCACAGCCATAGACCCCTCATTCCCTGGACTCAAGACCTTCCCTTGACTCATCAACATGATGCCCTGAACCCAATCAAATCAGATGGCTAAATGCCATGTGTCACAAGTCACTACATAAACCCCAAAAATGTGTTCACCCCCAAGCCTATATATCCTAGCCCAATAGGGGAGGTGGCGTGTCATGGCCTAGAGTGGCACTCGTGACCATGCCCTACCCTGACATAAACCTGGTTGGACTTGGAGTCGATTGGGCTTGGAGATATGCCCCATGAGTTTGAACTCATAACCTGCCAAAAAACTGCCAATTCACACCATATTGGCCATATGTCAAATATATGCTCAAAATTGAAGTTACCACTTATCCGAAGGCTCAAAGCATGCATGGAATCGAAGTCTATTATTCATGGAGGATAGAGACCAAAGGCCAATGCCCATGTACATCCCCACTTTACCCTCGAAACCCCTTCGGATATGGGCCCCACGCACTGCCTAAGTCAGCCCATGATCTTGAGACCAATTCTTGTAATCCTTCGTGCGCCAAGCCAAATGGAGTAGGCGATCCGGCATATCGTGGTGTTCAACTCCAAAGCATATGCCAACATATGAACAACATACCATGGTTCGACTCTCCATGGGCTTCTTGCTGTTTGCCGACCAGGTAAGTACACAAAATGCAAAAATGAGCAAAAATTGAGGTCAAAAACATGAAAATATGACCAAACACAAAGTTGTCATGATAGTATATCTCTATGCTCACCCATGATATCCACTCATGGTTCAATACACAACTGATTGTGACGCGTTCCCGTGGGGGGCCGGCCACGGGACGCTGCGGTGACACGCACAGGTGAGCAGGCAGGCAAGGCACTACGCTCACAAGGGCATCAATACGCCTGTGTCATGTGACAAAGCGTTTCAGAATCCTTGCCACTCTGCAAAGAGGGAACGAAAATATGTACAGCAACACATCAGGATATGTACACATGGGGTTAAGACTGGACTGGGGTAAGGGCATCACAGGACTATAGACACTCAGTCCCAACTCATATCCCAATCCCAGGTCCGACCCTCTCAGTGGCTGATGGGGGCGGGGGCTCAAACACAACCCATGCCCTGCTCAGTCCGGACCCTGAAACCCTGCCAATAGGGGGGGTGTCCCGCCCAGCCACAGGCGAGTTCCTGGTAACCAAGGGGCTCCAAGGCCAACCGACGATGGCTCCCTATGCTCCCTTAATGGCAGGTCCCAACTCCACTCTGAGCCAGAGATATGGCCCCGCCATTATCACCCAGGAGTTGGTAGCTGAAAATGGGCTGTTTCAGCCCAAACTGAGATTAACTCAAAAATCCCCAAAATTGACCCCTCGTCCGGACCCGCCAGAGGTAGGGACGAGGCAACTGACCCTATGCCCTCCGAGTACGAACCCCCTGGAGCCCTCACCCAACCTGGTTCCCTCTGAGTTTCCGGCATCAGGGCAACACGGATGAGTCATGTGGGGTCATGATGCCAAAATCACCAAAATTGGCGTCATTCCCACGCGTGGCTCGCCCGGCCAAGGTAAGGCCAATGGCCCACAGGGTAGGAGGCAGGACCTAGGACTTTTATCTGAGTGCACAACTTGGGTTTGGGTCCAGGCTCCCTATGGGCTTAGAGAAATGGGGCCGCCAATTGACCACACGGAAGGGGGAAATTGGGGTCCCAAAATTGGGTCATTTTGGCTGCTTGAAATGAGCCAAAATTCGGTGTGCTCCCAAAAGTATATCTCCACGCCGGCTTGGAGATCGGATCCGCCATTCCATACGCGATCCACTGGGAGTCCAACGACGACTCCCATGCCCTTGGCTCCCAAAGATCTCCATGCTGCTTGGCGTGGTGACGATCCCAATTGGGTCGACAAATGCAAAAATGGCAAAATTGCCCATATCCAATTTGGCGTAGCGCCTTAACGAAGGCGGCTCCGCTTCGCCCACGTGGTGTGTGGACCATGGGGACCATTACCCATAACACCCATGTCATATATGGTCCATTGGTCCATGCTTCCGGCGTGCCTGAGGGTTAGAACATAGTGCACGGCGGGCAGCAAAAGTGGAAAAATGTTCTAAATGGCCAAAAATGCGCACACTCATGGTTGGGGCAAATGAGGCACATGCCCGACTCGGACCGGAGTGTGCCATAGGATTGGTATCAAGTCATATGTGTCCAACATATCTTTGGGGCGTCGCCCAACTCCTCCGGTATTGGGAATGGCAGGGTCGCCAAGTGAGCCCATGATTTGGGATAGTCCCAAATCGCCAACATGGCGGCCACGGTATGCCAAGCCTAAGAGGAGTTATTCGCCGGGTCCAAGATATGTTGGCTACCGAAGTATGTACCCTCATAACATACTTGGGTCATGATGTCAATTGAGCGCAACGTTGAGATATACGGTCGCCACTTGACATCATGACGAGCCAAAAACGGCAAAACTGGCACAATGACACACAAAAGTGCCTTGAAAGGTCTACAATTATATTATAATATCTTCGGCTTGGATCGTGCAATCACTTAATCCTTCTAAACACAATGACTTGACACCATTGACCTTTGATCCCACATATGTGCTCCACTTGAGGCGCCTTGGAAGGTTACGAGCACTACTTCCCAAGTGGGCACATGAAAATATGGAAAATTGTAAAACACACACCTTGCTCCCAACGCATCGCTTTGGGATCACCACACAAGCTTCCCTTCACAGAGGGTAGGCTTGCAATTGACCGTAGGGAGTATGGAGAAGGGGCTTGCACAATATGAGGTCCATTGGCGGGCTTGGCTTGGAGCAATGGACCCGCCAAATGGGCACGCAACACAACACATGGCACATACCACATATTGCCCCAAAAAGTAGCTCCCACCACGATATGTCATGCCCCTCCAAGGGCATATCTTTGTGTAAATCGCTCATAGGAACTCAAGGAGAGTTCCTATGCAACACCAACACTTGCGCGCTACACTCGAAAGTTATCTTAACGCACGCAATATCATGGCCAATGAGTTGTAACGCAAACTCTACCCTCTTGACCATGATCCATTACACTAGCGCGCACGTGTGGAGACGCAAGGCATATAATGCTTCCTAAATTACGTCGGGAGTATTGTGAGTACATCCCACGTTTCCTTATCGTCAATACTCGCAAGCAACACGAGATATGACCTTCACAAGTGGCCTCACGAATCAACTTTGTTTTGCCCATATCTTTAAGACAAATGGAGGGCAGGATAAAAGGGAAGTTGATTCGTGCATACGGAAGCACGTAGGTCCACTCGAAAGAGGTCAAATCAAGTGCGGGGATGTCGAAGTCGAAAATCCGATTTCGACATCCTGAAAAATTCGGATTAAGGTTGCGAGTATTAATTATGAAAATTGCGGAAGCATCCATGCAGTTCCTGGCGACTTTGGAGCCTTCGTGACGGATAGCGTCCAAATTTCCATTATAAACAGTTAAACTGGCGGTTACGGTAAAGTCGCGAACCAACCGCCAGCAGTCAAAACAGTGAGTATCGGAACGGAAGCATAAAAATTGACGGAAACAATATGAAAATAAAACCCTGTTGATTCCTGATATTCTGATACACAAATCTCCGCTGGCGGTGCATCGGTTGCCGATGCGGGGCTTCACGGCACGGAACACGCCGTGCATGGGGTTAGTGGACCGGAGACCGGTTGTATGCCGTAACCTGGCCATGGGGTTCTGGGTACCGCTTCACCCCCCTCCTTAGAGCAAACCCTGGGGGGGCTCGATAACACCCACGCATGGCAGCGGGTACCCAGGACCACTCCCTGAAAGGGGGGGGGGGGGTGTCACATCCTCACTTCAGTAAGTCACAGTAAGATAGGTATCCCACAGTGGGATAGGTATGCTGCTGTAACAGCTCGTAGCACATGTATAGTATCAAGTATCAAGTCCCGGGTCCTGGCGGCGATTGTTCGGCATCCAAGGGACCCGTTAACCCATACCAGGCGCACCGGGTGCCGGCTGCTACGGTCACCACCACAGTGGCAGTGGCATACACGGCCAACATAGGCGTCACACGACGGCCGAGGTGGCCCCACAAGTCGAGAGCGACCACAAAGATCCATCAGGCTACCCCAAGCTTCCCAAGGCCCGCCGACTGGGGAGAGTCCCCACGGGTCCTTCCTCGGGCGCACCATGTCCATATCCATACGACGCGAGTCCAGAGTGCCATAGTCGAACTCCTTACGAACCCCAAATCGTAAGGGAACTCCTCCTTAAGGGATCGGGCATCAAGGCCGTCTTTTCCCTCGCCCTACTACCACGAAGCGTGGCCATACATGAGGGAGTCCTCATGCAGTGTGGGCGGAGGCGTCGACTCCTCAAACCACCAGTTTCCCAGGCAGACTGGCCGAGGTCAGGAGCACCGGAGGCCGGCATCCGAATGCAAGTGCGTCTGCGAATCGGTAGGCTCACACTGGGACTGACAGTGGCGGACCGCTGGGAGTGTAGTCAGGCAACTGGGCTTCCCGCCTGGCGCCATCAGGATCTCCACACATCACAGCGAATAGGGCAACACGGTATCACGGGCACTCAAACAGTAGAATCTGTAATCAAGTACTGGTCCAGGACGGACCAGGCTGTAAGGATATGTACGGGCGCCTCAAGGCGCCTCTGTATCCGGATTCGTGGTGAAAAACAGTCCATCCCTCAGCGATGGGCTGATGACACTTAACATACAGATGCACATATCCTGGAGGGCAGAAAAACAAGCAACAATTTGGGTAAATAGGCGTGTAAACACACTCAGAACAGAGTGCCAAACCACGCCACGGTCAGGATAAGGCAAATGCAGGAGGATGGACAGGATAACGCCTGAGTTCAGGCATATATAGTCTCGAGACACACGTCGACTGGTCTGGATTCCGCAAATGCCATGGAACCAGACCACACACCAAAAAATCGCAATGCCGATGACAGCGGCATCCGTTGCGCAACGTCGTATGGGCTTCAAGGCCCCAAGAGCTCAAAAATATGAAGGTCAGTCGCCCTACCTGGTTTCCCAAGGATTCAGCAGGGGGGGTGAGTGACGAATAGAAGAAGAGAGGGGCCATCCTCCCCTGGATTCAGCAGGGGGGGGTATATGGCCACTCTGTCACCGAAAGATGGAAGAGAGCAAGCAAGTAAGGGACGATTCGTCGGCCTCACAAGCGCTCATAACACATCAGGGGAGAGCCCAGGGCGCTGATCAGGCACCCCTGGCTGCAATCGCCCGGGTGAGTGCTGCCAAGTCCGAAACGTGGATCTTGGTCTTGTGCTTGCGGATGTACTCCATGAAGGGAGTATTGACCCGCGGCACGAACGAGGAGACGGGTTCCCAGGTGTCGTGGGACGGCCCATAGCCTCGCCAACGAACCTTGAACTCCAGACCTCCGGGTGCCGAGGCCTTCGGACGCTGAGCCAGGATCTTCTCGACAGTATAGTCGTCCTGCTCAGCATAGTCATCGTCCGAATCGGCCTCATGTTAGGCGTAGTCCAGGGACACATGTCGGCCACGGAGGTCGGGTTCCCGCACACGGAGTTGACTCTCGTGGCGCTCCCGGAACTGTCCGTGACCCACCTTGACGCGGTAGGTGTCCTCACCAATCCTGCGGACCACCTCGCCGGGTGTGAACCAGGTCTTGGTGCGGTGGGTGCCCATGGGGCGGGGTCTGATCACCCACACCGGGTCTCCCACCCTGAACTTCTGCGCTGTCGAGCTCGGGGCGGACTTCTGACGCTCAGCATGCTCCTTCTCAAGCTGCTGGCGGATGTCCCGCGCCGTTTGCTCTTGCCACGCGAAGAACTCCTTGGCATCCATAGCCATGCCATCACCAGACAAGGGAAGTCCCCTACCCAGGGGGTCCCTGCCGAACAGAATCTGGTGAGGGGACAAACCGCCCGGAGTGGGGGTGTCATGATGGGCCTTCAGAGCAGGCCACATCTCCTCAAACCGGTTCCGCCGTGGATTGGTGATGTGGATCTTGCGCAGCTTCTCGAACAGCTGCCGTCCAGCCACTTCAGCACGGCCGTTAGACCAGCTGAGATAGGCGACGCTCTTGGCATGACGTATCCCCATCAGGGAACACATAGCCTTGAACCAGCCACCAGTAAACTGGGGCCTTCGGTCACTGCAAATGGTGCGGGGGATGTCAAAGACGGTCAGCCAATGACGAATCATCATGACTGCCACTTCCTTGGCAAGCAACCCCTTTTTGCGTGCCGGAACGGCTACAACGTAGCCGCTGTGGCGGTCCACACAGAGAACCACACAGTCAAAGGTCTCCTTGCCAATGTGCACTTCGGGCATGGAGAAGACGTCCATGGCCACGCTCTCCATGGGCTGGTCAGGAACCGGGGTCCATTGGGGTTCCCCCTTGACGTTCCGGTTATCGGGATTGCAGGCCTGACAGACCGAACAACCCTTCCTGACCTTCTTGATGGCGGTGTAGAGAACGATATGGTCGATCTCGAACCGACGCTGCATGTCAAGAGCTTGCTTCTTGACCCCTGGGTGCAGCATGTGGTGGTGCCAAGCTTCACACAGCTCGAGCACCCGGGACTCCGGGACTAGCAGCTTACCATTCCGGTAGAGCTTGCCATCTTCCTCGGTCAGCCCCTTTGGCCACTTCTGCCCGTCGTCAGGGTCGGTCACAGCCCTATACTCGGCCGCAAAGGCCTCAGACTTGGCGTAATCGTCGGTCCAGTCGTCCTGGAGGCAAGACTCCGGGAAGAGGTGCTTGTCGGACTCAGTTCCCACAGGGGGTGCCGGACCGGGCCTTCCGCCCGCGGCACCCACAGGGGCGAGTACACTGACCGTTCTGCTCACCCTCGAAGCGAGGGGGGCATCTGCGGCCATGACGACGAAGCATTTGGCACCCTCCTCCTCCATCAGGCGCTCCATTTCAATGATCCTCTTGGCTCCAGCGGTCTCAGCCTCATCGCCATGGGCAGAGATATCCTGCATGCCCTTGCTGGCGGGATAGGCCCACCTACTGAGACAGTCCGCCACGGTGTTATCCTTTCCAGGAATATAAACAACCGTAAGGTCGAACTTGGCCAAGGTCTCGTGCCATCTTGCCCGTCGGGAGGCGGGACCCGAGGGGGTGTCCACGTGCTCCTTGTGCCACGACTGCAGACTCTGATGGTCGGTGCAGACGGTGACAGGATGGAGGGCTATGTACCCAGCCCATTTCCTGAGAGCCATGACAATGGCATACGCCTCCTTTTCACGGGGCGTCCACGTCCGTCTCTGGCCTTCCGCCAGGACTCGGCTCCAGAAGGCCACGGGCACGTGCCTCCCATCGTCAAGCACTTGCTCCAACACAGCGCCCATGGCGTAGTCGGAAGCGTCGGTGCGCAGGACGAACCCTCGGTCGGGATCCACGAGGTGCAGACCCACTGCGGATAGCAGCCCCTGTCTCATCCCCTCAAAGGCACGGTCAGACTCTTCAGTCCAGACCAAAGCCTTCTTGGACCCCTTCTTGGTCTCCTCTCGGTTGCCCTTGAGCATGGTCGTCATGGGGGCTGCATACTCGGCATACATTTTGATATACCCCGAGTAGTAGTTGCAGAACCCCAAGTACGCCCGTAGCTCAGAGACCGTTTTGGGCTTTTCCCAGTGCTCAATCGCAGCCACCTTGCCAGGTATGGGCTTTCGCTGCCCGTTCCCAACTACGTGGCCAGCGAAGACCACCTCGCTTACCGCAATGGTGGCCTTGTCACTGCTGCCCGTGAGTTTGTGCCGAACCAGAAGGTCCAGCACTCGAGTGACGTCCCTCTCATGTGCCTCCAGGAGCTCCTCGTAGCTCATGCTGGGGTCCCCGGACGCGATGATCACGTCGTCCACGAAGGGGTCCGCACAGTCGCGCACCGGCTCAAGCAGGTTCTCCGGCATCCGCTGAAAAGCCGCATTGCCGTTGGTAACGCCCATAGGCATCACCTTCCACTGGAGAGGTCCAAGTGGGGTGCTCATGGCTGTGCAGGCACGGGACTCCTCGGCGAGAGGCATCTGATGATAACCATGTTTCAGGTCAATCACCGTGAAGATCCTCCGCCGGTGTTGCTTTTGCAGCATGTCCTCAATGAGGGGCAGCGTATAGCTGTCGTGCTGCGTTTGGGCGTTTAGGCCGCGGTAGTCGACCACGAGCCGCCACTCACCGGCAACCTTCTTGGGGACGACGAAGCAAGGAGAGGCCCATTCGGAGTGGCACGGCTCGAGCCAGCCTCTCTGGATGAAGTCACGGAGGATCTTCTCCATGGCCTCTTTCCTCTCGCCCCTCAGGGCAAACTCCCGGTGACGATACACACGGGGGTCCTGCTTCAGTCGTATCTTGGCCTCGCCATACGGTCCACGCACCGGTGGGGGGGACACAGGCTTGCCGCTGAAGAAGGTCTCGCCATACTTCTGCTTCAGCCTGGCCCTCAACGCCTGGATCTTGGGGCAGTCATCGGACTCCGCCTTGGCTTTTCCGGGCACTTGAACCACGGAGCTTACTTGAGGGGTAGCGACCCCGCTCGCTTTCGGCTCAGGTGGTCTTCCCAGGTGGCCCAAAGGGCCATCTCTGGTCTTGCCTCGGAACAGATCGCCGTAGGTGGGTGGGTTACCGCCAGGCGGCTCGTCTTGGCTGGACATGTGATCCAGCACCCTCTGCACGAAGGTATTCCCGTCATAGGAACCGGAGACGATTGAGTCCACTTCCCACCAGGCTTTGTCCTGGCCTTTGCCCTCACGCTGGTTTCCCCAGTCGTGAAAGGGCTGATCCATATACCCCTGAACCAAATCCCACTCCTCTTCAGTGAGGGGGTCTTCGGAGTCCGATTCTTCGATGTCAACAGGGGGAACCGCAAAGCATTGCCTCCAAGGTTCTGCTATGATACGGTTGACACACACGAAGTCCGTGGTGTCGGCCTGATCAAGGCCCCCATCCACATAGTGGAATTCTGTTGGCCATCTCTGGGGTGGCATGGGCTGTCCCTTAGCGTCCTGATAGACACTCTCTCCAGCCGGTAGGACGACCTTGTTCAAGGTCATGTTGGTCAATGAGGCTACCCAATGTCGGGTACTTTCCTCCTCGGTGCATCCCATAGGAACAACCAGCACTGCCTTGGAGCGGTCCTTGCGAATCTTCGCTATCGCTCTTGGAATGTCCCAACGGGGGCAATGGATCCACATCAATCCCTGATGCGGACCCCAGTGCTTCTTCCACGCGGAGTCCTGGGCGCTCCAGTACTTCTCACATACCCGCAGATGGGCGGAGGTTCCTGAAGAGAACGCATCCAGGGCCAGATCCGAAGCTCCCAGGTCCGCGACCACTCGGTTCGCCACTTCGGGCCTTACGCCGTACTCCTGGTTTGCTGGCCCAGTGGGCTCAGTGTCCAGCGCGGCCACTTCGAGCTGATTGCGTTCGGGGTGGATCCATTGGCATTCCACATGGTGCTCAGGTGACGAGAGCCATGAGAGTTGGTCGTCCTGGTACAGGGTCATGGAGGCCTGGGCCGGGAGGACGCCGGAGTCCGTCTCCATCATGAAGTCGTACCCGACGATCATGTCCCAGTCCATCTCGGCCTCGTAGAAGCTACCGTGCAGGAGGATTTCCTTGCCGAGGTCTGGGCGGCTCAGCTCACGATGGTTCACGAACTGCAGCCCAATGGCCGCTTCTTTCGTGCCTCCCACCATGTACTGGCCATTCGCCACCTTCAGCCTGACAGGTTTCCGACTGTCGGTAAGACACTCTGGCGGAAGCAGGCCAGCCTTGACCAAGCTGACTTGAGCTCCCGTGTCGACCAACACGTCGAAAACCTTTTCCACTTCCCCGCATAAGGCACGGACCTTAAGATGCAACTGCCGCTCGCGACCGACACGGCGCACGGCGTGCAAACTCAGGATCTCCGGCCGTTCCAGAAGCTCCACAAGCGACTGGTGCAGGTCGTGGACAATGGGCTCAGGCTGCCCATCTGCAGCATCCAGCTGCGGTCCGGGTGATCCTCCGATACTCTCGGATAGATCCTGTAGTACATCAAACACGTTCTTGGTCGCGAAGGACGGACGGGTGCAAGGGTTCGTGCCTTCACTTGCCCTCACCCCGCCTCCGCGACTGGGCGCTGGACCGGGCCTTCCGCCCGCGGCAGTCCCCTTGTGCTTATAGACTCCCGACTGGGATGGTTCGGCGCTTCCCACGTCACCATCCTGCGACCGCCCTAGCTGGGGCCCTTGGCTGCAGGGGCTCCGCTAGGGGGCGTCGGATGTGGAAGAGGGGGTGTTCTCCTCGGCCTCAACGTCGTTGACGCCCTTCTTTCTTCCCCCTTTACCTCCTCCTTTACCCTTCTTGTCCTTGTCCTTGTTCTGGTCATTCTGGTTGTTCTCCTTGTTCTTGTTGTCCGACCTGGGGACCCAGTTCCGCTTGATCTCCTGGATCTCCTTGGCCAACTCGGTCCCCACCGACGACATCAGCTTGGCCAGCTCATCCTTGTCGACCTCCATTTTGGCTTCCCGGATACCCGCGGGCGCACGCTTCTTCGACCCGTGCGCCTTCTTGTAAGCCTCCGTGTCGGCCTTGTGGACGGGGCATGTTCGGTGGTCATGGTTGAAGCCTTTCTTCCTCCCATAACACACGAAACAGCCCTGCGGGTGAGCTCGTATGAACTCCCCAAAGGACAGCGGAGGGTCGCCAATGCGGCGAGGGTCCCTCTTCTCCTGCTTCCTCCAACCCTGCTGCAGGGGCTTCCAGTTTCCCGGCTTGCTCCCCGCGCTCAGGTTCCTGGCCACGAAGGCACAGACGGCCACCTCGGCGGGCTCATCGTTGTCGTCATCGTCGACGAGAGTCTCATCGCCGCCGGCTCCCGCTGGGTCCATGGCGTCTTCCCCGCCAGGTCCCTCGCCAACGTAGTTGACGTCGCGGTCGCCGGGCCTCAACCCGCGGGTGTGGTGGAGGTTTCGGTACTCCTTGAGTACCTCCTCACCAACCCACTCCAGGATCTCGTCGCAGCTCATCCGCGCCGGGATGGGCTGCAGACGGATGGTCTGGCCGCTCAACTCACAGTCGTCAAGGCGCCACATCGCGGTCTTCTCGCGATCGCCCGAGACGGTGATGAGAAGAGCGTTCCGCAGGGAGTGCCGTTTGACATCCCGGGCCACGTTCTTCTTCGCCCAAGACACCACGTTCGTATGATACTCCTTGGGGAGCATCATCTTGACCGTGTGGTTGGACTTGGCCCTCTTGGATTCCTCCTTGGTGACCCTCTTGATCCATGCTTCCGGCAGCATGGAGAGCAGGTGAGCCTGCTCGTCACCCTCGTTCCAATCCTCCACATTGCGGCGAAAGAGGGTGTATTTCCCTCGGAAGTCACGCCAGTCCCCTAGGCGGATCTCCCGTCCATCATGCTCAAGCTTGATGGACTTCCAGCGCTTGGCAGCCAACTGCGGAGCGTCCACCCGCTCCTGCTCGTTGAGCCACTTCTTGGCGTCCTTGAGGGTCTTGATTTTCCCCTCCTTGGTCGCCACGAAGTATAGCTCGCCGAGCACTTCCGGCAGGCGGTACCTGAACCGTTTGAAGACATATCTCTCCGCATCAGGGGGAGGTAGGTCTTCAGTGACGGTCAGCCCCTAATCGTCCAGCTTCTCCAAGAAGCGGTCGAGGTTGAGGGGGTTGCCATCGTACATGGGGGGCTTGATGTCCTTCAAGTCTTCCCACACGGCGGCGTCCGCGGCCTTAGAGACCATGAACGCCGGCCGCGAGGTCGACCGAGGTTCCCATCGGCCTCGCCCACGGACTCCCACGGCCGCCACGTCCATCTCCTCCATGGAGTCCCTGTGGCTACGCCGCGGTTCCTCCACGTACGCTGAACCAAAATGTTCACGCCGTACTGCATCCATGTACGCATCCTCATCACGGCGCCGGCGGCTGCGTTCAGCGGCCTCCCGTCGTACACCACGCGGCGGGCTGATGTCGAACTCCTCCAGGTCCAGGTCCAGGTCCAGGTCCTCACCTTCGCCGACATCCCACTCCACGTCTTCTCTGGGGACCTCATCCCTGAGTCCACCATAACGTCCTCCAGCCCTGGGGATTGGTGCCGGGGCTGGTGCCGGGCGTCGGGGGCGTACCGGCGTCCGCGGTGGGGCACGGCGGTTGTGGTAGTCCGCGCTGAGCCACTCATCGCGCCATTCCTCACTGCCACTGCCGGGCGGCACGCGCTCGTTGCGGCGGCCCGCGCTGTGGTGAGAGGGGGCGGTGAGAGAGGGGGCACTGGCGCTGGGGCGACTCCTGGGGGCTCCGCCGGGGGCGTGGGGTCTGCCTGGACCTGGTCCGGGTCCCCAGCCGTCGTCCGACGAGCCTGACTCCAGGGGTGGGTGGTCGCTGCCGACTCTCCCACGGGCTTCCAGCGCATCCAGCCTCTCCTGCAGGCCGCTGACGACGTTGGTCAGCGACTTGGTCTCGGCCCTGGCGATGTCCAGGTCCTTCCGCGCGCGCGCGGCGACCGTGGAGATGCGAGCCATCTCGCTCCTGCCCGTGTCTACCTCCAGCTCGAGCAACTGGACTCTCCTGCGGAGGTAGACAATCCACCGCCAGGTGGTATCCGGGTCACCGTTCCCTGGTGGGTCGTCGGGGTCCCCAGGGGGTCCTCCAGGAGGGCCTCCGCCGGGTCCGCCCGGTCCTGGGGGTCCTCCCCCGCCCGGTGGTCCGCCTCCAGGGGGTCCACTCGGTGGGCGTCCTCCAGGGGGTCCTGAAGGTCCTCCGCCAGGGGGTCCCGGTGGGTCTCCGCCGGGTCGCCTCGGTGGGTCCGAGGATGGGCGTCTCCTCGTGATGCCGAACTCCATGTCGTCATCCTCGTCCATGTCGCCCCACCTGGGCGTCTCGGTCACGGAGGACTCGGAGCTCCGGTAGGGAGGAGGGGGATCCTCATCCTCACCTTCCATGGGGACGTCTCCGCCACCTCCGCCCGTCCAAGCCACCACTTGGCGATGTCGACGGCCTCGTTCATCCCCGTCACTGGCGGTGAAGAAGGGGTCACTGTCGTGGGGGTGCCCACCCGCTGGCCTCCGCGGCCTCTCGGGGGTCTTCCCCTTCCCCTCCCTCCGTCGACGGGCGGTGGTGCTACCGCTCCCACTGCTGCCCGTGTCCGCCTCATCCAGCTTCATCCTGGAGGAGGCGTCCCCTTCGAAAAGCCTTCGAAGGGTCTCCACTCGCGATCCTCCCGGGGGAGTCTCGTGGCGGAGTTAGGCCTCTGCCTCCTCCATTGCGGCGGCGGTGGCTGCGGCAGCTCGCGCTTCGGCTTCTTCCCGAGCACGAGCCGCCTCGGCTTCCCGGGCCTGCAGCAGCTGCGCCTTCTGCGCCTCCAACGCCGCCAGCTCCGCCTCCGTCTTGGCCTTCTCCTCAGCGACCCTCCGTCGCGCGGCCTCGATGGCTTCCTTCTTGGCGGCAGCCTCCTGGGCCTTAGCCGTCGCTTCGGCGTGGGCCCTTTCCTCCGCCTCCTTCTTTGCCCTCTCTTGGGCAAGCGCCTCCCCCAGCGCCTTCACCTCGGCCTCCTTGCAGGCAATGGCCTCCTGCGTCAGGCAGGCTTCCTCGTCGGCTGCCGCCAACTCACCGTTGACCTGGGCAGTCGCTACCCCATGGCCGGCTACGGCCGTGAGTCCAGCCGCGATGGCTGCCACGGTCTGGGTTTGGATGGCCATGCCATGTGCCCACTGCGCAGCCTCCTCCTGGGCGATGCCGGCGGCGCCCTCCACGGCAGCGCTGTACTGCTTGGCCCGTTGCCGGGCAACCCGACGGTTGCAGGGCACCCCACAGGCGCGCTCACAGGCGCGCGCCACGTCCCTTTTGGGAGCGACGCTGCTGCTGGAGCTGGCCTGGTCGGCCGGCGTCCTCCCGCGGTGGGCCGACTCGATGTCGCTGCTGGGGCCTGCTGAGGCCTGCCGGGCCTTCAGGAGCAGCGGACGGGGCTTGGCCTGGGTCTGCTTGGCGACTTGGATGTAGTCGCCAAGGGTGGTGGAGCCGGGGTGGTGTCCACCATTGGGCCGTTGGGGACTGGGGGCTGGGGTTCCGCCCTTGGCGCCTTGGGCGGCTTCGCGGCCAGGGACTCCTGGTACTCCCGCCACCTCCGGTCCCTCTTCTTGTCCCCGGCGGACCGCTTCTCCTTCCCCGGAGACGCGCTGCTGCTGCCCTGCAGCCTGCGCTCGCTCCCCGGTTCCGGGAAGTTCTTCTCGATCACGTCCCACAGGGAGACGTTGATCGAGGCGCCCGACGGGTAGGCGTTGGGCTCCTCGTCCTCCTCAATCCCGTCGGGACGCAGGCCTTCGCCGGGCCTGTCCGGCCGGGTCCACGTCCTCCAGCGCCTCTGCTGGTGGCGGTACTCGTACCCTTCCGCCCGCGACTTCGTCGAGGGCGTGGAGGCGGTGGCCGCGTACCTGGGGATGATGGGCATGAAGCTCAACCCCCGCAAGTGCGCCATGGCCACCACGGAGGGGGTCCCGGGCCTGCAGCTACGCCTCTGCCCCCACCTGGAAAACCCGTGGTACTGGGTACCAGTGGCGGACTCCGTCCCCTACCTGGGACTCCAGCTGCAGCCGGACGGGGAGTTCTCCCTGCAGCGCAAGCACCGGCTACGCCTGGCGGCAGTGCACCACTGGTGCCTTAACACCCTCGCGCCACCGAAAGTGGTGCAGGACGTCATCCTGGCGATCCTCGGAGGGGTGACGCAGTACGTCGCCCCTTTCATCGCCGACGACTCCGACACTGCACGCCACCTGGACCACATCACGGTCCAGGTCGCGAAGGACAGGGCACGATACGCCTTCGACGCCTCGCGGGACAGCCTGCAGGATGACCGGACCCTGGGGCTTACACGGGTGCCCACGCGGTGCCAGCAAGCAGCGGTGGCCCTCGTGGGTACACTCGTCCACCACCGCGCAACCTCCGTGCGCGCGGAGGTCACCAAGATGTTCTGGGAGATAGCCGGCGCGCACGGAATATGCCCTGAGGTGCACTACCCCGTCCCGGAGTTCGCAACTCTGGCGGGAGGCGACTGGGTCCAGCGCATACCCCGGGCCCTGGCCGCCCTGGGAGTGGGGATGTACAACCCCATCGAGTGCCCCAGGGCGGCTCATGTCCAACTACAGTCCCCGCCGGGCAAAATCGTCACGCTGCGCACCGCCAAGCTGCGACACCGCGACACGTGCCGCCTAACGGTGCCACACGCAACGCCGTGGCATGGGCACCACGGGCCACGCCACCCCTTCCCCGACAACGACGATCCGTGGCCGACGGCGGTGCGGGAGTGCCTCGACCAATGCGCCGATGAACACCTCCATTATTGCCGCCATTAGCAAGGGCCCACCAACCACCCCGGGTGGCGCGATGCCCTGGCCCACCTCTTCCACACCACCGGCACGCGGGACCGCCGCCTGAGACTCGTCCACCCCACGAGGGCTAAGCAGGACGCCCACACCGGCCCACGGGTGACCCCAGACGGCCTGCACCTCCACGTCGGGGGCTACCGCCGCCGGAACGGCCTGTCCCCCCCCACGCAGGGGGCGGCGTACCACCCGCCGGCGGCCCTCATGTACATCCTCCGCGACGTACTCGCGGAAAGCGAGCACCAAGAGCCCAACGCGGACGTGGCGTGGCCAGAGCCCTTACGCCCCCGGCCCCACGCGCCGATGCCGTTGTGGCTGGTGACCACAGACGACCAGTGCACCCAAGCGGCGGGACAAGCGCAGCTCCGGGCCGAGTGGGTAATAGTGCAAGTGGGGGCAGGCCAGCCCGAACCCCATGGACTCCCCCGTGGCACCGCCCTACTGGTGGCTACGGGGGTGCCGCACGACCCACACATGGCGGTGCACGCGCTGGAGGACCGTCCGGAGGACACAGGACACTTGGTGGTACACCAGCGAGGAGGCCCGGCGTGGCTCAAGGAACATGTGACGGCGCTACGGTCCTGGGCAAGCACGGTCGCCGGAGCGGAGATCCGGCTGCACGACCACCCGGCGATCAGCCCAGGCGACACCAGGGCGCTGAGCATGGACCAACTGACCCACAGCCACCCCGACGTCCGGTGGCACTCCACCGACCTCAACGCGGGGTGGCTCAGCCCCACCGGATACTACTGGATCCCGGAGGCCTGGGGACACACCTCCTCTGACGCATCCGGGGGCGGACCCTGCAAACACGCCACCAGCGTCGCTCTCGCCGCCGACCTCACCCGCACGTGGGCGGTGGCCATCTCGCACACGGTGCCTGACGGAGAGGGGGTGGCCGCCTCCCTCCCCCTACATTACGGTGCACACAGACCATGGGTCCACACGGTGGACGCCGAGGTCATCCTCCACCTCCTACGGCACGCAGATCGCGAGCGAACCACGGGGGTCCCCGCGGGCGCAGCGAAGGTGGTCAACCAGATGCCCCTGAGGTGGCTCCGGGACGGCCTGCGCGCGCGGGGGCAACACGCCGGGCACCCGTTCTGGTACGTCCGAGCCACCTCGCACCACAGTGACGCCCTACTGCACAAGGCGGACTGGGCGGCGTCCCAGGACACCGTCTTGCAGAACACGCCCCCGGACCCTGGCCACGCCCAACTCATCGTCGCCGGCCGTGACGGCCATCTCGATCTACGGCCCCCCACGATGCGGGTGCTCGGCGAGGTCGCACAACGGGCGCAGACGGACCATGCGCTGACGCACCGGGGACACACACCTCTGGGCGCGGCCCACGCCACGGCCTACGTCCACGCCCGGGACCTCACCGCGGCGGCCACCAACCGCCGGGCGCTGCGGGCCCGAGACGGCCACACGCCGGTGCAGCGCAGGCTCCACGTCCGGAAGGAGCGGCTCTCCGGCGTCGCCATCGTCCCGCAGCCGTGCCTTTTCTGCGGCGGCCCGGAAGAGACCCCGGTGCACATGCACGTGGGCTGCACCCACTCGCGGCTCCTCTGGCCCCACTACCGCCAGGCGGTGCACGAGGCGGCCCGCCACCTCCCACCTGGGGACAAGGCCTTGTGGGTGGCCTCGTGGCGCTCCGCAGGCGCCACGTGGACGGAGGTGTTCTGCTCCGGACTGGTGCCCGAGGACGCGGAGGCGCAGCTCCGCGCCATAACCCGATACGACCCGCCGGGAGGGACCTCGGTGGACGACTTCCTCCACCACATGCTCCGGCTAGGGGACTTCGCGTGGGAGCTTCGCAACCACCGGCTGGAGCAACTCCTCCACGACCCCCTAAGCGCGGCGGCCCGGGCGCACCGGTGGCTCACTGCGGCGGAGGGCGACCACCCTCCCCCTCCCCCGCGCCCTGACAAGGACTTCGTAGCCTCCCTCCGTGTTGTGAATGGCACTCTGGAGTGCCCACCCCAAGAGGGCCCCCACCCGTATCAGGACCTGCCGGGGGGGTTCTCGAGGCACCTGCAAGACGCCCTTTTCCCACCGTGGATCATCGGGCGCGGCTCCATGACCGCATGGGAGGCGCGCATCGTGGGGGAGGAGTGGGCGCGGGAGTGGGACCGGTGGTGCGCCGCCACGCGCGCCCCGGAGACCCCTGCGCAACGATACGCCGCCATCCCGCTCCGGGGGTGGGGGCCGGACACCCGGCCGAGACCCACCATGGTCCGAGGGGCGGGACCTGACCACCCGTGGGACGCGGCGACAGGGGAATGGCTGCAGGCGGCCCCGGGGCCGCAAACGGGATGGACTGGGGACGTATCCTCACTCGTCAGGACGCCCGTCCCGCCCCGCATCGTCCTTCACACCGCCAACGTGCTCCGGGCCACGGAGATACGCACGTGGGGACACGCTGCGGCCACCGTCCGGTGGCAACCCCCAGAGGACGGGGCCACCCAACTCACCGTGGCGCACTTCAAAGCGGGGGGGCCGGTATACGACGACGCCCTGTCCCGGCTGGGCGACACCCAGGGGCCCTTACTCCTCATGCTCCCCACCGGTATCGCGGCCGCGCTGCGCCAGGAACTGGACGGCTGCGAAGGGCTGCGAGTGGGGTGGGAAGCGGTCGCGGACGGCACCCTACTGGCCCTCCTCCACAGGGACACCGCGAACGGGTGCCAATGGGACACGCTGACGCCCCACCTCACCGGGCGCCACGTGTACATGGCGAGCCCCCCCCAGGGGCACCCCCACCCGTCGTGGGACGACCTCATCGCCGCCTTCCACGACCACGGGATCCTCCCCGGCGACACATGGCAGGAGGTCCAGCGGAAGACGCTTGGCAAGGACTACCGGCGCCGCGTCCGCGCCCGCTTGCTGGAGATCCGGGACCCCCTCCGACAGAGGTGGGACGACCTCTGGCTCCGCCATCTCGACCCTTGGTCGCCGCCCTCCCACCTCCCGCACACCTGCCGACTCTGCGGAGAGTGTGACACGGTGTCCTCCGCAACAGCGGCAGGCGCCAACAGGTGCGAGCGGTGCACCCAGGTAGCCGCGTGCCCCTGGCCCGAACCTCCCGCAGGTCCGCGCAGGCGCACAGAGGAGGAGGCCTTGCGCCGGCGCATCGAGGGGGCACGCACCCCCTCACACGAACAGGCGGGCCCCGCGGGCGCTGCCCTTCTATGGATCCACGTGCACCTGCGGGACCCCACATCCATTGCGCACCTGTCGCACGTGTTCGCCCCCTAACCCCCACCCGCCGCCGCCCTTTGCAGAGCCTGCAGCACCATGCCACGCCGACGGGGGGATGGGCCGGGGCACGCCAGGGCCCGCCGCAGGGCGCAGGAGGCGGCCGTCCGGGGCCTGGTGGCGGACGCGGTGGCGGAGGCAAAAGGAGCGCACGCTGCCGCACGGTGCGACCTGGAGGGCAGTGCGAGGGCCTTCCTCAACGAGACCGCCCTCCCGGCCGTCCGCGCCCTGAACGGAGCGGGAGCCCCTACGTTGCTCCCGGCAATGCACCGGATCGTGAACGCCGTCCGGCCGGGGCTCATCAGCCCGGAAGCGGCCCTCTACGGGCACTGGATGGAGTGGCGCGAGTCCAATCGGTCGGGCCGGCCCCTGTCCATGGGGGACGCCCTCCGGCTGACGGGAGCGGGGTCTGCCATGTCCCTCCGCAGTAGCGCCCCAGCCCTGCTGCACGCCCTCAGGACGCGCTACCCCGGGGACGCGGCCCCGTACCTGAACCAGGCGCGGGCCACGTACCCGGGGGGAGTGTCCGAACTGGATGCGGCGCTCCACCTTCTACACCCGCCGGACGAGGACCTGGAGGTGGGCGAGGTCACGGTGTTCGTGGAAGGCGCGGACGAGGCGTCCGCCCGCCCCCGGCCGACCAACCCGGTGTATGACGGCACCGGGCCTACCCCCCCGTACGCCGTCGTCTACGAGGCGTTCCCCAGGGAGCCCACTTGGTGCCCCGCCCTCCCACCGGCGACGCACGCGCCCCGCGGCTGGGCTAACCCAGACCTGTCCCCCCCCCTCTCCAGGACCAGGGGTGCCCACCACAGGGGGCAGGTCCTCTGGCAAGAGTGCCCTGGCACCCCCCTCCTCCTCCTCGTCGTCGCGTCCCGCGGGGGCTCGGGGCGGATCCTGGGGATCACCCCCACCCACCTCTATGGGGCCACACCTGTACCCCGCCCCCCCCTCCCGGCGCCCGCGGCGCGGGACGGAGTACACACCTTCCTGCGCACACAGGAGGTCACCGCCGTTACGGGGGTCCATCTGGTGCGGCTGCCCCCGGCACCGCTCGACGACCCCCGGGGGCCCAGGGCCCTGAGCCCCGTCCCAGACTGGGAGCTGTGGCGCGACGCGTGGGCCGCGTGGCTCCCCCGCCTCCCCTCCCAATGCCGGTGGATGGCCGCGGACCCCCGGCCGTGCGGGGCTGACACCACAGCCGGCCCCCCACCCCCTCCCCCCCCCCCCCCCCGCAGAGCACCACACGGCACTGCCCACGGCACGGCACTGATGCACCAGGAGGTAGTGGGAAGGGCGCGCCTGCCACCACGCATGCCTACCAGAGTGACAGTAATGGCAGACTCCGATGGGTCCCTCGGGCGGGACGACCGCCACCACCGCCGGTCCCGCTCCCGCTCCCCCGTCTCCTCCCCAGAGTGGACGGGGGAGACCCTCGCGGAGCGCGAGGAGCGGAGGCTGGCGGAGGCGGCGGTGGTCGGACCGCCGCCGCCGGCCCGGGAACCTGGGCCAGCCGAGACGGCCGCCCCCGCCGCCCAAGCGGCCAGCCCCGCCGCCCCGCCCCGCCCTGACGCGCAGGAGGCGGAGACCGCGGCGAGCCACGCCGCGGCCCCGGCCGCGGCCCCCGGCACACTGCCGGCCGCGGCCGCGCAGGAGAGCAAGCAGGGCGCAAGAGGGTTTGCGACGGGCCCTGCACGGGCCGTGGGCGCCTCGCCGACGGCCGCCGCGGCAGCAGCGAAGACCGAGAAGGATGTGCGAGAGTCTGCGACCGGGGCCACGGGCGCCTCGTCGGCGGCCGCCGCGGCAGCGAAGGAGAGTGCGGAGGGCGCGAGAGGGGCTGCGGCCCCTGGCACGCCGCGCAAGCGGGGGAAGAACCCCGCACGGGCCGCGGACGCCTCGCCGGCGGCCGCCGCAGCAGCAGCAGTGGGCAGGGAGAGCGCGAAGTACCACGCCCACGCCAACCCCGCCCACACCCACACCAGCCCCCCCAAGCCGTACCCCCCCAAGCCCTTCCCCCCGGGGCGGGAGCGGCACGACCGCCCCCCGAAGCGCGAGCGCTCACCGCCGGGCGTCACGCTGCCGCAACTGCAAAGGCAGCGGGACGCCCGGCGAGTGGTCCAGGAAGGGCGCGGCGGTGAGGGGGAGGGGAGCGGCGGACGGCGTGACAGGCAGGGGGCAGGGGAGGGGTCGGGGCACGGGAAGGGCGCGCGGGAGCGCGGGCAGGAGGCCCAGGTACAGGGGACGGAGCGAGGGGTGGTGGGAGAGCGGGCGGGCCGGGGCGTGGTGGACGAGAGGCGGGACCCGCGACTCGGGCAGGGGGTCGGGGAGGGGCCAGGGCACGGGAAGGGTGTTCAGGGGCGCGGGCAGGGTACCCAGGCGCAGGGGGCTGGACAAGGGGGGATGGGAGAGCGAGCGGGCCGGGGTGTGGGGGACGAGAGGCGGGACCCGCGACATGGGCACGGGACCGGAAAGGGGCCCAAGGGCAAGGGCAAGGGCAAGGGCAAGGGCCCCAAGGGACAGGAGGGACGGGGCACGGGAGCCCGGGGGGGAGGGCGGGGTGAGGGGAGGGGGGCAGAGGGCGGGGCACCCCCGCAGCCGGAAGTGCAGCCGGTGAGGTGCATCCCCCCCGGCATCCAACAGATGCCGGCACACCACACCTACCACCACCACCACCACCACCACCACCACCTCTACAACATCGACCCTGACGCCGGCGAGCTCATCCCCCCCCAACCCCCACGACACCAGCACCAGCAAGCCCCCCCCGCGCCGAGGGCGGAGCCGGCGCGGGTGGCCTCGGCGGAGGGGGGACGGGGCGTGGCATCGGCGCCGCAGGTGCAGGAGCAGCGAGAGGGGCCGGCACAGGGGGCGGAGGAGAGCCGGCCGTGGAACGTGGACTGGGGCGCAGTCCCGGACCCGCTGGGGGGGGAGACCCTCCCCCTGGTGGGAGAAGTGTACGGGTGGTTGTGCTGGGCCAACCAGGGGACCTCCAGGAGGTCGCGGAACCGGCCCTTCGATGCCGTGCTCCTCCGGAGGGACGGAGGACACCGAGAGGCACCCCCGGGGGGGTGGGCGGCACCAGAGGACCACGAGAGGGTCCTCAGGTCAGTGATCCGGGCGGCGTGGCCCGACAGGGAGCCGACGTGGCCGGCCTTCCTGGAGGGGGGAGCGGTGCTCCGCATCACGGATGCGGACGCCAACAACTGGCTCCCCCGGGCTTTGCGTAGCGCCCTCGCCCACTGGCGCTACCGCCGGCACAACCCGCCGCCGCCGCAGCCCCAGCCCCCACACAAGCGGCGGCGCAAGTGAAGGCCCAGACGGCGGGCACGGGAGGGGGGGATGGGCCCCCTGACCCACGCCCCCCACACGGTACGGCACGACGTGCGGGGACGCGCCGCCACCCGCGGAAGGGAGTGCGGGGGCGCCAAGCGCGGGGAGGAACCGGCTGCCCCGCAACCTGCTGACCACTGACCGCTAACCATCAGCCACCCCCGGCCGGCCGGCGCCGCGCCGCAACGGCCGGGGAGGTGAGGGCCCCGGCGAGGGCCTGCGCGGGCATCCAGCTCTCGGTAGGGGGGGCGGGTGACGGGCGCGACCCCCTGGCCGATGGCTGGCCCTCGGGACCAGGGCCGCCATGCCGCCCCCGCCCCCCCCCAACGCGCACGACGGAGCAGGAAGGAGGCCGCGCCCCACATGGCCCTCCCGTAACCACAGCCCACTCCGAGGTGACGAAGGGAGGGTGTCAAGTCAGATGAGGCCCCCAGGGGGGCGGTCCACGGGCCGCCCCTCACCCCCCCCACCACGGGGCGGCACTTCAGCCCCGACCGCAAGCGCGCGCCGGAAGGGAGAGCACCGGCGACGCGGAGAGAGCCGGGAAGGAGTACCACAGGCCGCCGCCTGGAACGAGAGCAGGGAGGCCGCGGCGCGACACCCCCCCCCCCCCCCCGCCCCCCCGCCGGCCCGCCGGCCGCAGGGGCCCCGGCCCCCACCCCCCGAGGCTGAAGGGATGGACCCCCCCGCCCGAGAGGGGAGCCGGAGTGTGACCCGCCCCGACGCCCCAGCCGCCGGCTCCAATGGGGGCCGCGAAGAGCAAGTGGGCCCGCGCCTGCGCACCGGGACGCCGCGCAGATCGTGCCCAGAGAAGCCGGGTGGGCGCGAACCGGAATGGTATGGGTGGCCACGCCCCCCATGGACAGCACGACGCCAAGGGACGCCCGCTTTGTTGCCTACCCAGGGAAAGCGGCCCCGCAACCCGCTAACCACTGACCACTGACCCTCACGGCCACCCCCGGCCGGCCAGCGCCGCGCGGCAACGGCCGGGAGATGAGGGGCCCCAGGGAGGGACTGCGTGAGGATCCGGCACTCGGTAGAGGGGGGCGGGGGAAGGGCGCGACCCCCCTGGCCGATGGCTGGCCCCCGGGGCTGGGACCGCCAAGCCGCCCTCCCCCCCCCCTTTTTTGGCCGACAGGGGGCATCGCCAGGGAACCGAAGGACCCCCCCCACTCCCCCCCCCCCCCCCTCCCACACAGGCCCGAGAGCGGGCGGGGCGGCCCCCCCCCCCCCCCCCGCACCCACCCCAGCTGGGGAGCCACAGGCGCGGCCCTCCGCCCCCCCAGGGCCGGGGGGGCGCCCCGACCCACGGGAGGAACGGCGACACGGTAAGGGCAGCGGCGGCTGGACCTGCCCCCACGAACCCACACCGGCGTGCCGGAGCACGAAGGAGGCCGCGCCCCACATGACCCCCCCGTGACCACAGCCCACTCCGAGGGGAATGAGGGGGGGTTTGCAGGTCAGCCGGGGCCCCCGGGGGAGCGGTCCACGGGCCGCCCCTCACCCCCCCCCGCCCCGGGGCGGCACGTCAGCCCCGACCGCACGCGCACGCCGGAGGGGAGGGCCAGAAAGGGGTACCACAGGCCGCCGCCCGGAACGAGAGCGGGGAGGCCGCAGCGCGACACCCCCCCCGAGGCAAGGGGAATGGACCCCCCCCACTCGAGAGGGGGGCCGGAGTGTGACCCGCCCCCCCGCTCCGGCCGCCGGCCCACAAGGGGGCCGCGAAGAACAAACGGGCCCACACCTGCGCACCGGGACGCCGCACAGATCGTACCCGGAGAGGCTGGGTGAACACGAACCGGAGTGGTATGGGGGGCCACGCCCCCCATGGACAGCGCAACGCCAGTGACGCCCGCTTTGTTGCCTGCCCAGGGAAGGCAGAGGGACGGAAAGAGGCAGAGCGACCCCCCGCCCTACAGTCAGTCGGCGACCCGGTGGTGCTACTGCCCGCCTCTTACCCCAGTGCACGTCAGTCGGCGATCCAACGCACCCCACCCAGCCCCCTCCCCAGTCCCGACCCCGTGCGCGTGGACTGCGCGTGGACGGCGCACAGCCCCACCCTCAGGGCAGGATACATAGCCGACGACACCCCTCAGTGGCGTAAGAGACTCCTGCGGACGAGGGCACCCCCCCGGGGACGCCCAGCCGCCGCCCCCACAACCCCAAGCCAAGTAGGGGGGAACCGGGACCGGACCGCCCCCCCCCAAGCACGCCAGACGGAGCACGGGACCGGGGCAGGACACGCGGAGGGGCACGGACCACATGGAACGGCCCTACCAGCGCCCAGTGCCGGGACCACGCGAGATGCGCGCGCCACACCACCCAGCGGGGAGCGGACACCGCGAGAGCGCGAGCGCACACACACGAAAAGGACACGCGGGGACCACCAGAAGGGCAACCGGACCGAGCGCGCGGAACGCACAGACCACCTGGAATGGCGTACCAGCGAGCGAGGGTAAGGGACACCCGGACGGGACGGCCCGCCACACGCAACGCGGGATACGCGGGGCGGGAAGGGGGAAGAAGGGGAAACACAACACCAGGAATCGGCCCGAACCCCCCCGAACCGGCCGCGAGCGCCGCGCACACACAGACGGGACACTGCACCCGCCAAGGCAGTAGTGGCGCACAGCGCCACGCCCCAACCCCTAGGCTAGGCAGCCACCGCGCCAGCCCAAGGGGGTCCCACTGGCGACAAGCCAGTAGCACGGGCCCGGCGGCGCCGGTGCCCCGGGCGACCACGCATTAGGGGGGCGACGCAGTGGGTAAGCGCCCGCGGCCACGGCTGCGAATTGATGCACTGACCGGGGAGTGGCGAAACGGGGACGCCGGGGAAGGACGGGGCTCCGAGCTCTATGAACCCGGGGGACTCCGCCACCAGGCAGGAGGTGCGTCTTGGAGGGCCCCCCACTAGGACCCGGTGGGGAGGATATCACCTGGCCCGACCAGGTGGCCCCCCGGGGCCGAAAGGCGTCTAGTACCCGCAAAATCAAACCTCAAACCTCAAACCTTCTGCCCGCAGCCAGTCCTCCACGGCCTGCAGGCGGTCGGGGGCGATGTCCGTGCGGAGCTCGAAGCTCCTGGGCATGCCGCCTTCGCACTGGGGGTTGCTGTGGCGGTAGTGCTGGTCCCAAACCAACCCACGCAGCAGGCGTGCTGCATGGGGGTGGGGCCGCGGCCACGTCCTGTCCGCTTCCTGCCAATTCACCATGGCAGCGGGGGCGTAGATGATCTTGAAGTCCTTGATGTGCACTCGTTCAACTCAACGAACTGGTTGTGGTTGTTGAGGAGGGTGCTGCAGCACTGGATTGGAAGTGCGGCTGGTGCTGGTCAGCCGGTGGTTGTGGAGGTGGTTGACGCGGCCTTGCTGGTCGGCCGATGGGACTCCGGGTCCGCCGATGGGGCTGATGCAGGAGTCCTGGTCTGTGCACCTCTTTCACGGTTGCTGCGCGGTCAGGGCGAAGCACTGGACGGCGCTGCTGGCTCCGTGACGAACTCGGCGCTGTCGCTGCGTGGCGCTGCGAGCCGCCGCGCTGCGCTGCGAGAGGCTGCGCTGCGATGCGAGCTGCGAGCTGCGCCGCGCTGCTGCGACGCGCTGCTCGGGGTTGGTGGCCCCGAGTGGCACGCGGGGGTTGGGTAACCCCGCGGCGGTGAAACGCTTTTGACGCGTTCCCGTGGGGGGCCGGCCACGGGACGCTGCGGTGACACGCACAGGTGAGCAGGCAGGCAAGGCACTACGCTCACAAGGGCATCAATACGCCTGTGTCATGTGACAAAGCGTTTCAGAATCCTTGCCACTCTGCAAAGAGGGAACGAAAATATGTACAGCAACACATCAGGATATGTACACATGGGGTTAAGACTGGACTGGGGTAAGGGCATCACAGGACTATAGACACTCAGTCCCAACTCATATCCCAATCCCAGGTCCTACCCTCTCAGTGGCTGATGGGGGCGGGGGCTCAAACACAACCCATGCCCTGCTCAGTCCGGACCCTGAAACCCTGCCAATGGGAGAGGTGTTTCGCCCAGCCACAGGCGAGTTCCTGGTAACCAAGGCGCCCCAAGAACAATCGACAGTGGCTCCCTATGCTCCCTTAATGGCAGGTCCCAACTCCACTCTGAGCCAGAGATATGGCCCCGCCATTATCACCCAGGAGTTGGTAGCTGAAAATGGGCTGTTTCAGCCCAAACTGAGATTAACTCAAAAATCCCCAAAATTGACCCCTCGTCCGGACCCGCCAGAGGTAGGGACGAGGCAACTGACCCTATGCCCTTCGAGTACGAACCCCCTGGAGCCCTCACCCAACCTGGTTCCCTCTGAGGTCCTGGCATCAGGGCAACACGGATGAGTCATGTGGGGTCATGATGCCAAAATCACCAAAATTGGCGTCATTCCCACGCATGGCTCGGCCCGGCCAAGGTAAGGCCAATTGCTCACAGGGTAGGAGGCAGGACCTAAGACTTATATCTGAGTGCACAACTTGGGTTTGGGTCCGGGCTCCCTATGGGCTTAGAGAAATGGGGCCGCCAATTGACCACACGGAAGGGGGAAATTGGGGTCCCAAAATTGGGTCATTTTGGCTGCTTGAAATGAGCCAAAATTCGGTGTGCTCCCAATAGTATATCTCCACGCCGGCTTGAAGATCCGATCTGCCATTCCATACGCGATCCACTGGGAGTCCAACGACGACTCCCATGCACTTGGCTTCCAAAGATCTCCATGCTGCTTGGCTCGGTGACGATCCCAACTGGGTCCACAAATGCAAAAATGGCAAAATTGCCCATACCCACTTTGGCCTAGCGCCTTAACGAAGGCGGCTCCGCTTCGTTCACGTGGTGTGTCGACCATGGGGACCATTACCCATAACACCCATGTCATGAATGGTCCATTGGTCCATGCGTCCGGCGTGCACGAGGGTTAGAACATAGTGCACGGCGGGCAGCAAAAGTGGAAAAATGCTCAAAATGGCCAAAAATGCGCACACTCATGGTTGGGGCAAATGAGGCACATGCCCGACTCGGACCGGAGTGTGCCATAGGATTGGTATCAAGTCATATGTGTCCAACATATCTTTGGGGCGTCGCCCAACTCCTCCGGTATTGGGAATGGCAGGGTCGCCAAGTGAGCCCATGATTTGGGATAGTCCCAAATCGCCAACATGGCGGCCACGGTATGCCAAGCCTAAGAGGAGTTATTCGCTGGGTCCAAGATATGTTGGCTACCGAAGTATGTACCCCCACAACATACTTGAGTCATGATGTCAATTGAGCGCAACGTTGAGATATACGGTCGCCACTTGACATCATGACGAGCCAAAAACGGCAAAATTGGCACAATGACACACAAAAGTGCCTTGAAAGGTCTACAATTATATTATAATATCTTCGGCTTGGATCGTGCAATCACTTAATCCTTCTAAACACAATGACTTGACACCATTGACCTTCGATCCCACATATGTGCTCCACTTGAGGCGCCTTGAAAGGTTACGAGCGCTACTTCCCAAGTGGGCACATGAAAATATGGAAAATTGTAAAACACACACCTTGCTCCCAACGCATCGCTTCGGGATCACCACACAAGCTTCCCTTCACGAAGGTTAGGCTCGCAATTGACGGTAGGGAGTATGGAGAAGGGGCTTGCACAATATGAGGTCCATTGGGGGGCTTGGCTTGGAGCAATGGACCCGCCAAATGGGCACGCAACACAACACATGGCACATACCACATATTGCCCCACGTGTGGAGACGCAAGGCATATAATGCTTCCTAAATTACGTCGGGAGTATTGTGAGTACATCCCACGTTTCCTTATCGTCAATACTCGCAAGCAACACGAGATATGACCTTCACAAGTGGCCTCACGAATCAACTTTGTTTTGCCCATATCTTTAAGACAAATGGAGGGCAGGATGAAAGGGAAGTTGATTCGTGCATACGGAAGCACGTAGGTCCACTCGAAAGAGGTCAAATCAAGTGCGGGGATGTCGAAGTCGAAAATCCGATTTCGACATCCTGAAAAATTCGGATTAAGGTTGCGAGTATTAATTATGAAAATTGCGGAAGCATCCATGCAGTTCCTGGCGACTTTGGAGCCTTCGTGACGGATAGCGTTAAAATTTCCATTATAAACAGTTAAACTGGCGGTTACGGTAAAGTCGCGAACCAACCGCCAGCAGTCAAAACAGTGAGTATCGGAACGGAAGCATAAAAATTGACGGAAACAATATGAAAAAAAAACCCTGTTGATTCCTGATATTCTGATACACAAATCTCCGCTGGCGGTGCATCGGTTGCCGATGCGGGGCTTCACGGCACGGAACACGCCGTGCATGGGGTTAGTGGACCGGAGACCGGTTGTATGCCGTAACCTGGCCATGGGGTTCTGGGTACCGCTTCAATTGGAACCATTTGCGAACGATTCCCCCACTTGGATCCCCAATCGGGCGCATGGAGATACCCTCGCCACTCATATCTACATGCCCCATGAAAATGGGAGTGCACTCATGGATCTCTTTGCCTAACATACCATGAGCAATACATATGCGGTAGACTTAGTCTAGCGCTTTGAATTCCACAATTGGGACCTGGGCAAAGCCCTTGTCACGTATGGCTCCCCATCTCTTCGGCCACACGAAGATATATAACATGGGCGTGAGCATATGGAGACTTATACCATGCATACAAAACATACCCTCAAAAGTGGCTCCCACCATGATATGCCATGTCCCTCCATGGGCATAACTTCACGTTAAAAATACGTAGGAACCCAATGAAAGTTGCTATGCAACCCCAACACTCATGCGGCACACTCGAAAGTCGCATTAAAATATTCGGTTGCACGGTCCAAGAGTTATATATCACTTTATATCCTCTTGACCCTTTTCCCTTGCTACACCGGGCATGTGTGCGCACCAAAGACGTTTGATGCTTCTTAAATTAACTTGAGACTGAGGCGCTTGCAACCCCACCTTTCTTCTTCTCTTTCCTCACACTCGCGTGTAGATATGGTCCTTCAAAGTGGTCCCGCGATTCACTTTTGTTTCCCTTATATCTCCAAGTCAAATGGGTGGCAAGTATAAGGGAAACCTGATTCGAGCATAGGGAAAAGAGTATGACCACTCGAAGAAGTCCAAATCAAGTGCGGCGATGTCGAAGTCGAAATTCCGATTTCGACATCGCAAAAAATTCAGATTCAAATTTCGAGTGCTTATTTAGAAAATTGCGGAAGCAACGACCCCTTCGCTGATGAAATCTGACCCTTCAACGGAGTATCTGCCAAAATATCTGGAAATAACAGTTAACCAATCGGTTAACGCAAAATCGCGAGCCAACTGACAGTCGCCGATACATTGACTATCAGAACGAAAGGCTGCAAAATTTCGGAAACCTTATGATAATAAAACCCTGTTGATTCCTGATATTCCGATATATAAATCTCCGCTGGCGGTACCTCGGTACTGAATATGGCCGCTCATAGCCGGAATGGCCAAACCTATCACACTAGCAAATCGGGTTAGGTCAGGTGGATGGGAGAGTATGATATCAGCCAATGGCGGCTTGCCGGCACATAGATACACACCCCAAGTGACCCAAAGATGGCCACGGGGGTCCGAACCGGCTTCAGCACTATCCCTCCTGTTGATCCCAGCTGTGTTGAACTAAAACACAGTGCCTTCCTGGCCACGCTTTTGCTGGAGGAGGTAGATCTAGAGTCAATCTCTGAACCAACTTCCCCTGTTGGGAAACCGGTGCTACACATGCAGCCTATGCACTCAGGTGAACCCGTGGCCCAGAGTCCTGATGCTCTAGCGCGGCCTGCTTGTAATAACATGCCACTGTCTGAGCATGACACTCAGGAACTCCGACGGCTGTTGTACCTGAAGGTCGAAGGTATTGAGCGCCAAGAGCGGCTGCAAAACCTCAGACAGACCTGGAAATCCTCCATCTTGTCTGAGGAGGACGATGATTCCTACATGCTGCCTGACCCTCAGATACCTCTAGTGTATTCGCTGCACTATGGGCAGCGGTGTCCTCCTGAGTGGGACGATGATTCTGTACCTGCCGAGACTACTGAGTGGCAGAAAAAAATGGAAAGAGCAACAGCCATGCTGAGGAGGATTTCCTGCAGAAAATCGAGAGTCTTAACCTTGACCCCAGACTGAAGAAACTGATCCTAACCTATGAGGAGGTGTTAGGCGCCCTGCCGCCCCCCCCTTTCTTGTAAAAGATTGGTTCAGATGGAGGTGAAACTGAAACCCAAATTTGAAAAGAAGCGACTGAGGCGTCGTCCCTACCCCGCTCCACAGGAACAGGTTGAAGAGATCGAGCGCCAGATCCAGGAATGTATTGATGCTGGCCTCGTGGAAGAGTATAAGAAAGGGGACTACCCCCATCACTGCAGTCCCTGTTTCCTGGTTGCTAAACCAGGATCGACTGCCCTTACGATTTCTTGTTGAATATGGCGAGGTCAACAAGAAAACCCAAAAACACTCAGGGAGTATTCCTAACATGGAAAATACCCTGGAGCGTATTGCCAAATGCAGGTACAAGACCAAAATTGACAAACACAGTGGGTTCTGGCAGGTTGACCTAACTGCCGCAGCTCAGGAATTGCTGGCTTTTCTAACACCTAAGGGTGGTGTGTTTAAGTGGAAGGTCATGCCTTTCGGGGCGACTAATGCCCCAGCACTGTTCCAGGAACTAATGAACAAAATTTTGTACATACTGAGGCGCAGACCTCTAGTACAGGAGTTGATTTCTCGGGGTGCAGAAATGCAGGCCCACATCGATGACGTGAGTTCGGGTACTAATACCCAAGAGGACCATGTCCTTCTCCTCCGTGAATTTCTCATTGTTTGTCAGGAAATACATCTCCGAATCAAACTCGAAAAATGCGAGTTCGTTGAAGGAGGAGATGGAGTGGAGACCAGCCGCGTCGAAAATGCAGCCCCTGCAAGACATGGAGATTCCCGAAAACCCTAAGAAGGGTCTACACGAAGTGAGGAGTTTTGTGGGCGCCTGTAACTTCTGTAGGCGTCAAAGCCACATTTTTACTTACTCCACTGCCCCCCTCACTGACATAATCAAGAATACTACTCCCTGGAGGTGGACCACCAGAGAGCAGGAGTGTTTCCAGGAGTTGAAAAAGAAAATTGCCTCCTCCAACTGCCTGGGAGTACCCTGCCCTAAGGGCGAGATAGTCGAGATCACTGATGCCAGTGATGTAGTGGGGGGTGGAACCATCTACCAATGGCAAGAGCTTAACCCAGCTGAACAGACCCACTGCAATTATCGTACTGGCGGACTGAACCATGATGGCTCCTTGAAGCATGACTACCCTACCAGTGAGTGGCGGCTTGTGCCAGTGGGACACTGGAGCTGGAAATGGAACCAAGCACGTTCCAATTACGGCACCTATGACCAGGAACTCCTGGCCGGTATGCTGGTGCTCTCGTCACAGTCCCGACTCCTGGGATCTAACCCTATCGTCTGGCTCCGTGACCAGGAACCGGTGAGATTTTTCCAGAAGGGCCCACCACCGGAGAAAGCAAAACCAAAGCAGTGGTGGACTCAGCTGAGCCAGTTCAGGCTGACAGTTCATCATATCCCTGGTATAAAAAATGAATTGTCCGACTATATATCGCGCAATAACTTCGATGCGCTTATAAGTGAGAGCTCTGAAGCACTCGCCAAAGAGGCTTTCCAGCGTATGGATGTCCACCTTGACCTGTCCATGCGCACTGCTGGAATCCTCGAGGCTTGGAGCCTAACGGACTATCAGTCAGAGTATGAAGAGATTCTCGAAACCCTCAGCACTGGTCTCGAACCCCGTGTCATCGACGGGCACCAGTGGTATAAATACAACCAGCACCTCTTCTACGAGGACCGAATGGTCGTACCTGAGGCCCGAACTGATGGGTGCCTACAGTGGTCCCATCTCAGCTCAGGTCACACTGGCGCTAATCGCTCAGTGGACTTCTTCCCCGAGTGCATCTGCCCTAGTCTAACCCTGACCGAACTGAGGTCTCGTATGCAGACCATCGTGGATGCTTGTCGCTGTTATGCCAGCAAGCAGAGGGACAGTACGGATAGGGGACTGATTTCCAGCTTACCCATACCCTATTGTACTAACTCTCTTCTCCAACTGGATTTCATCCACGGCCTACCTCGCTCCGGCGGCTATGATAGTTGCCTAGTGGTCACCTGTGGCCTGTCTCGCTTCACCCGTGTGTTCCCTTGCAATAAGAAAACCACACATGAGCAGACTGTGAAAATGCTGGTCGAACAATGGTTCAAACCATACGGAGCACCTCAGCAGGTGCACACTGATGAGGATGTACGCATCCGCAGTGACACTGGGTGGTACAAACAAGTGATGACCGGCCTCAACGTTGAGGTAACCACAGGTGTGCCCCGTACCCACACGTCTAACCCTCTTTGTAAGAACCGAACCGTGTGGTGGAGCAAAACCTGAGAATCCTGATGAAACAGGAGCGTACCAAAGACTGGGTACGCCTAGTGCACAGGGCAGGGCTCACCATGAACTCACAGAGAAGATCTTCTACGGGTTTGACCCCGGCGAACTGTTCCATTGAGGACGACCTGCTTGGTTCTTCAAAACCGCCTTTCCAGAGGACTTCAAGAGCCCTGTTGGAGATTGGCTCGAACACAAGCAGTCTATGACTAACCAGGCTGGGACTAACCTGAGACACATCTGTGACCGTGAACTGCGCCGGCGGAACCGCCTATGGCAACCTGCCAGCTTCAAGGTTGGTGACCTTGTTCTCGTGCACCATTCACGCCTACCCCCTGGCCACGTAACTGCCTACATGACCTTTATTTTGGGCCCTATCGTATCATCAGGATACATGGATCCAGGATCCATGTCAGGTGCAGTCCATGTCTGGGTGGTGAACTGCATTCTGCACCTAAACAGTTGAGGCACTATCACTCCCCTGACAATTTCCCCTAGGATGAGTGGCGCCTCAGCGACAGTGAGGTCCAGCGTATCGACCTAGAGAACGCTGCCAGCCCAGACAAGGCAGACAAACTCGAGGAAATGACTGCCGATGAGATGGCAGTCGATGGTTACTACGTGGTTGCAGGTGTTGCTCGCCACAGTATAAACAGGGCCGGAAATTCCTAACCCTGTGGGATGCCTCTGGGCTATCTGAGGCGACCTGGGAGCCCTTATCCGCCGTTTTACAACCTGATGGGAGTATCAACCCCATCTTCTGCTCTTACCTCGTTCAGAACAAAAAGGGACAGCTACTGACCCGTGCTGGAACTCTGTCCCAGCGTAAAGAAGAAATCTAATTTTACTGTTTCAGTCTGCTGACCGTCTTCTAACCTTGCATGGGTAGTGAGCACTCTTGTGCAGATATGCCTGCGTCTGTGTGTGAGAGCAATCGTCACAGTTGCCTCGCATTGCATCGCAGGACCGGACTGTTAGCCCCCCGTGTCACCCACACCCTGGCCAAAGGCCATTGGTTTTACTCAGACCACTGCTTTCAGAGCACTGCACTAACCCTGTCTGTGCCCTGCAGTCCCATGCCTATGGTTTCCAGCGTGAACCAGGTGGCCGCTTATCAGGTTTGCAGCCATCCAGCGAGTGTCTGCCTTGTTGACCATGTGTTGCAGGGGGACTGCCCCGATGCAATGACCTTGGGGAGCCACCGAAGAACGGTGGCTTACTACTCCAGGGGGGAATAACAAGCAAGGTGTTATGAAGCAAGGTGTGTCTGCCCTCCTTGGGGACAAGCGTGCCCACAGTTAGGACCCCTCACTGGTCCAGACCCATGGGGTTCTACCCTTCCTTACAGGGTTTACCATACCCCTAAGTGTGCTACGTATGTCTGTGCGTGTCTCACTTCACTCCTCGTCATGGCTCCCGGAGACCGGGCTCCGCTGACGTCGGACCGAAGGTTGTAATTAGGTACTACTACCACTCCTATGGCGCGCAATTTCTGTGCTCGCGCCTATCCTTGGAGGGAAGACGGCAAAAGCCCTAACTACTAGAGGGGAGGGGTGGCCAAGTATGCTAAGGGCATACGAAACGCCTGTTTCTCTAAGGGCCAAAAGCTAACGCACTTCCCTTCCCACGTGGGAAAGCACGCGGGACAGGAGACACCACTACACTACAGTCACTAACGCCAGCACCAGCCTTCAAAGGCAGGGTGAGCACTCATCACTTGCGCTCAACATCTGCCAGGCTTGCTGACCCTAACATCTACACACGCTACTTGGGGTTGCTATCAAAGAACTTGCGGGCCCTATTGAATACCCGGTGAAAGAGCAAGAGAACACAGCGCTACTAAGCAACTGTGGCCTAACAGGGACGCCACTATGCGTTTCCGTGTGAGGGCTTGGAGGGGAGGAGTGCTCAGTATGAGTGCACAGCGTGTATGTGGATGAAGTCCGACTGCACTCGCCACTCACGGCTGAGTTGCAGTTTGTTGTTTGTGTGAAATGCCTCGCATATTTTAGCACGGAAAGGAACTGCACCAATCATCCTCACCTGCCCACCTGCAACGCAAAGGCCAATGACCTGGGTTTGCGGCTGAGGAACCAAGACTACCTCCACGTATTATACGCTTCTCAGGTAGCCCTACAATACACTGTCCTCGAAACCCAAGTACAAGCGAACAAGCTTAAGGAACTCCACCCGTTCTCTTATAGAACGTTGGGTGGAGTCCCTGGGTAACATAAACAAGAGTGGTACCGTGCGCAATACCCGTGACCTACCCTTTGATGTGCCATATGCATGCACAGGTATGCACAGGTCTTACCATTCCATTTTCTGTCTCCCAATCTTAACCACCACAACCAATCTCAGCGTGACTCAACCAGGAGGTGAGCTCCTCCTGGGCTTACCTACATTACTCACCACGCATCATATGAATGCCGAAGAGGACACGAGCGCAAAACAGCCTTGAGCGCTGGAACAATCCTACGGCGAACTATAAACAACCCTAAGCGATTAATGCATTGTTTGTCATGCATGCTCTTTAGACTTTGTTCCCTGCAGAAGAAGGAGAGGAAGTGGCGCACTGCGCAGCGCAAAACAAGCCTAAGTGTTTTAAGCAACCCTATGTTAGCGCTACGGCAACACGAACACGAGCAAGCACTTTTTTTTCTTACCTGTGAAGAGAGGACAAGGGTGGATTGGGACACAAGGAAAGCTACACAGCATGTGAATGCCTGCATTAGGCACATGCATCGCGAGCACAGCGCATATTCTAACCCTACGTGCGCGCTGCGCGCTCCATTCGCTTCGCATACCTTTCATTTCTGTTTTGATCTTTCCAGAGCAAAGGAGGTGCGCGCCTGAACCCCAAACGAACACAGCGGTGACTACCCTAACATATTCGCGAAGCAACCAACACCAACGCAATACATGCGTGTGAAATGACACTGACATACGTGAGGGGTGGGTTGTCCACCTGCTCTGTGCTGTGGATTCGTTTTCAATACTTTTTCCTAACGTTGATAAAAATTTTGATGCAACTGTGCAAAAATTTCTTTTAGAACTTTAAAAACTACGGCTCATACCTTCTTATTCTGGAGCAATTTACGCTTGCGCAAACCTTCCTCTTGAGTCCGCTTCTGTTGCGCTTGTCTGCGACTTTAGCTTTTAGTCTAAAAATGACAATTTCAAACGCCTTTTCGTCAATTTCTAGCGATTTGACTTCTCAAATCGCTAACCCTTTCGCTAAACCACAGGAATCACTCCCTGTTGGTTACATTTTCTATTTGCTTCAGCTCCTGGAGATTTGTGTGCTCCATTGGGACTATTGCTCCGCCCTGGCCCTTGGTCAGGACGTTTACTAAAACGCTGCTTATACATCGATAGCTGTCCGCATTCGAGCGTTCGACCGTACCCTATGGGACAAGCATGTGTGCTCTAGGGAGGGAGTCCTGGGTTCAAACCCCGCTACCCCAAAATTTTTACCAAAGGTTTTCGTCGCACGCTGGCGACTTTTGAGGAATGCCCCATCGAGGGGACATCATTCACGGTACATTACACTGTTTTTTTAGGGTACGTACAGTGTGATAGGCTTCTATGAACTGATGGGAATGTCTTTGGTAGGTTTAATGCATTTTCTGAGGGATTTCTGGGAAATTTGAGCCTTTTTCCTTGGTTCTACTAGCTTGATCAGCTAGTACTCCAGGAGGGAGTAAGAAAAAGTCACTGCGATGTCTTTCTTGGAGGGCTTGATCCAGGCCAAGCCCCTCTTTAAAACCTTTTTTTTGATGCCAAGACTTACTTAAGTATTTTTATCTCTCTTTTGAAGCTTAGAGTACACGTTGTCAAAGTAACTAGGGTTATAACCCTAGCTTCCCCATGAGATTCACCCCTACCACTCAACTGAGCGGAGGTATCTTCCTTCATGGAGGTTATACCGAAATAAAATAGGCACTTCATGCCTGAGGCCTTTGAGGTTAAGCCTAGTGGTCTCCCACCCCAAGACCCCTATACTCAATTGTTCCTAACACTTATTGTGGTTCTACCTTTTAACTGTTTCTGAATTCAGTTGCTTGGCCAAGTCATATTCTGTGTCTGGCCTAACTCCTCTGCCCCATATTCCTAACCAGCTCCATTTCACTCAAAAGAGTGCACATGAAGTGCTTAATGCTAACTTGGAGGCCAGAGCCAGGCCAGTGTACACTTAAAAACATTTGTTTTATCCATTTGTGATTGAATCTTTGTATTTAAGCCTGCTTTGTCTATCTGCAGCTTTTCTGTGTTACACTGGATTTCAAAGCTATTCATTGATTCGATCCACATCCTGTTCTTGCTCTACTTGCTGCTTTGGTTTGGGTTTTCAACATCAAATCCTTGCGGGATTTCATCAAACTCTCTAGGGCACTAATCAAGGATATCTTTCTAGCAGCAGTTGCCTTCGGCGACTTTTCATTTTTCTGCCTAAGCTAAAAAAGGGCGCAGATCACACAAACAACAAACTTTGCCTCAGCCAAGAGTGGCGGCGACAGTTCGAATTCATCATCCTCCACGCTGTGCACGCTAATGGAGCACTCCCTCCCATCCAAGCCCTGACAGGGAAACGGGTGGTGACGTCCCTGTTCGGCCACAGTCGCTTAGTAGCGCTGTGCTCTCTTGCAATTTCACAGAGGAGCCAGTAGGGCCCGTGCCTTCTTTACCATGGCCACCCAGTAGCGTCTGTAGGGGTTAGGGTCAGCAAGCCTGGTAAGGACTGAGTGCGGTTGTGCTCACCCTGCCTTCGAAGGCTGGTGCTGGCATTAGTGAGTGTAGTGTAGTGATGTCTCCTGTCCCGCCTCCTTTTCCTCCTGGGCAGGAGAGTGTGTTAGATTTTGGCCCTTAGGAAAACGGGCGTTTTGTATGCCCTTAGTACACTTGACCACCCCTCCCCTCTAGTAGGTAGGCCTTTTGCCGTCTTCCCCAAAGGATAGGCGCCAGCACAGAAATTGGGCGCCATAGGAGTGGTAATAGTACCTGATTAGGACCTTTGGTCGGAGGTCAGCGAAGCCCAGTCTCCGGGAGCCACGCCAGGGAATGGAGTGAGATACGCACACACATACGTAGCAGACTTAGGGGTATGCTAACCCCGTTAGGAAGGGTAGAACCCCTTGGGTCTGGACCAGTGAGAGGTCCTAACTGTGGGCACGCTTGTCCCCAAGGAGGGTGGACACACCTTGCTTCACTGCACCTTGCTTGTCATTCCCCCCTGGAGTAGTAGGCCACCGCTCTTCGTTGGCTCCCTCAGGTCATAGCATCAGGGCAGTTCCCATGCACCACATGGTCAACAACGCACACACGCGCTGCGTGGCTGCAAACGAGATAAGCGGCCATCTGGCTCACGCTGGTAACCATAGGCATGGGACTGCAGGGCACAGCCAGGGCAGGAGGAATTCTCCGCAAGCAGCGGATGTGTAGGTGTGTGGAGTGCGGAACCTGACTGAGGGTGGGAGCTAGTACATTCACCGTAACTCGAGCTTTACAGGAGTCCTGAACGTGTCCTGGCACACACTGAGTAGGGTTAGCTATCAGCAGAAGAGTTGCCGCCCCTGGGAGGTTACAAAACAGTAAAAGGATAGGCACAAGGAGATTAGTTTTTCTTCTTCCGTTGGGACAGAGTCTCAGCACGGGTTAGTAGCTGTCCCTCGTTGTTCTCAACAAGGTAGGAGCGAAAGATGGGCCTGATACTCGCATCTTGCTGTATAAAGGCGGACATAGCTTCTCAAGTCGCCTCAGATATCCCATATTCATCCCACAGGGACAGGAACTTCCAGCCCTTTTTATACTCGTGGCGGGCAATACCTGCAACCACGTAGTAGTCATCTACTGCCATCTCTTCGGCAGTTATCTCTTCAAGTTCGTCTGCCTGCTCAGAGCTGGCGGCGTTCTCCAGGTCGATACGCCTGACCTCACTGTCGCTGAGGTGCCATCCATCCCAGAACAAGGCATCAGGGGAGTGATAGTGCCTCAACTACTTAGCAGCACAAAGCAGTTCACCACCTAGACGTGGACTGCACCTGACATGGATTCTAGATCCATGTATCCTGATGATACGATAGGGCCCAAAATAAGGGTCCTGTAGGCAGTTACGGGGCCAAGAAGGTATTCGTGAATGGTGAACACAAACAAGGTCATCAACTTTGAAACTGGCGGGTCGCCGTAGGCGCTTTTGGTGGCTCAGTTCACGTTCATGGATGTGCCTCAGGTTAGTACCAGCCTGGTTAGCCATAGACTTCTTGTGTTCCAGCCCATCCGCAACGGGGCTCTTGAAGTCCTCAGGAAAGGGGGTTTCGATGAACCAAGCAGGTCGTCCTCCATCAAACAGCCCGTGGGGGTTGAAACCTGTAGAAGAGCTTCTCCGAGAGTTCATGGTCAGCACTGCCCAGCGCACTAGGCGTATCCAATCTTTGGGACGTTCCTGTTCCATCAGGATTCTCAGGTTCTGTTCCACCACACGGTTTTGTCTCTCGGAAAGAGGATTAGACGTGTGGGTATAGGGCACACCTGTGGTTACCTCATCATATTGGGCGTCCAGCACTCTTTTGTACCATCCTGTGTCACTGCGGATGCGTACATCCTCATCAGAGTGCACCTGTTTAGGTGCTCTGTACGGTTTGAACCTTTGTTCGACCAATATTTTCACAGTCTGCTCAGATGTGATTTTCTTATTGCAAGGGAACACACGGGTGAAGCGGGACAGGCCACAGGTGACCACTAGGCAACTATCATAGCCGCTGAAGCGAGGTAGGCCGCGGATGAAATCCACGTAGAGGAGAGAGTTAGTACAATAAGGTATGGGTAGGCTGGAAATCAGTCCCTTATCCCTACTATTGCTCTGCTTGCTGGCGCGACAGCCACAAGCATCAACAATGGTCTGCATTCGGGACCTCAGTTCAGTCAGGGTTAGACCAGAGTAGAAACACTCACGAAAGAAGTCCACTGAGCGATTAGCGCCAATGTGACTTGAGCTGAGATGGGACCACTGTAGACACCCATCGAGTCGTGCCTCAGGCACAACTATACCCTCCTCGCAGAAGAGGTACTGGTTATTTTGATACCACTGGTGCCTGTAAATAACATGGGGTTCGAGACCAGTGCTGAGGATCTGGAGAATTTTTTCATATTCTGACTGATAGTCAGCTAGGCTCCATCCCTCCAGGATTCCAGCTGTGCGCATAGACAGGTCAAGCTGGACGTCAATAGGTTGGAAAGCCTCTTCAGCAAGAGCCTCAAAGGTCTCACCAATAAGCGCATCGAAGTTGTTGCGCGATATGTAGTCAGACAGCTCATTTTTTATACCAGGGATATAATGGACTGCCAGCCTGAACTGGCTGAGATAAATCCACCACCGTTTTAGTTTCGCTTTCTAAGGTGGGGGTCCTTCTAAAAGGATCTTCACCGGTTTCTGATCACAGAGCCAGACAATAGGGTTAGATCCCAATAGTCGGGCGTGGGATGAGAGCACCAACATACCGGCCAGGAGCTCCTGGTCGTAGGTGCTGTAATTCGAACGCGCCTGGTTCCATTGCCACTTCCAGTGTCCTGGTGGTACAGTTCGCCACACACTGGAGGGATGGTCGTGTTCTGGGGGAACCATCACGGTTCAGTCCTGTGGTGCGATAATCGCAATGAGTTAGTTCAGCTGGGTTAAGCTCTTGCCATTGGTATATTGTTCCACTACCCCCCTACATCCGTGGCATCAGTGATCAGGACTATCTCAGCCTTAGGGCGAGGTACCGCCAGGCAGTTGGAGGAGGCAACTTTCCCCTTCAACTCCTGGAAACACTCCTCCTCTCTGGCGGTTCACCTCCAGGGAGTAGCTTTCCTGATTAGGTCAGTGATTGGGGCAGAAGAGTAGGTAAAATTGTGGATGTGTCGCCTATAGAAGTTACAGGCACCCACAAAACTCCTCACGTCGTGTAGACCATTCTTAGGGTCATCGCGAATCTGCATGTCCTGTAGGGGCTGCATCTTAGACGCGGCTGGTTTCCACCAGCCATACCCCACATCGAAACCCAAGTACTCCATCTCCTCCTTCATGAACTCGCATTTTTCGAGTTTGCTTCGGAGATGGCTTTCTTGGCAAACAATGAAAAACTCACGGAGGAGAAGGGCATTGTCCTCTTGGATATTGGTACCCAATCTCACGTCATCGATGTGGGCCTCCATTTCTGCCCCTTGGGAAATCAAGTCCTATACTAGAGGTCTGCGCCTCAGTATGTACAAAATTTTGTACATCAGTTTTTGGAAGAGTGCTTGGGCGCTGGCGACCCCAAAAGGCATGACCTTCCGTTTGAACACACGACCCTTAGAGTTTTTGAAGGCTAGCAGTTCGTGAGGTGCGGCTGTTAGGTCAACCTGCCAGAAACCACTGCGTTTGTCCATTTTGGTTTTGTACCGGCATTTTGCAATACGCTCCAGGGTGTTTTCCATGTTGGGAATACTCCCCGAGTGGTTTTGAGTTTTCTTGTTGACCTCACCATAGTCAACAACCAGTCTCAGGGCAGTCGATCCAGGTTTAGCAACCAGGAAGCAGGGACTGCACTGATGGGGGTACTCCCCCTTCTTATGATCTTCCACGAAGTCAGCATCAATACATTCCTGAATCTGGCGGTCGATTTCCTCAACCTGTTCCTGAGGAGTGGGATAGGGACGACGTGTCACTCGCGTCTTCTCAAATTCAGGTTTCAGTTTCAAGTCCATGTGGACCAGTTTTTTGCAGGACAGGGTAGGCGTCAGGACGCCGGACACCTCCTCATAGGTCAGGAGCAGTTTCTACATTCGGGGGTCGAGGTTCAGACTCTTCATTTTCTGCAGGAAATCCTCCTCAGCATGGATGTTGCTCTTACCATGCTCTTTCCTTTTCTGCCGATCGGCCGTTTCGGTAGGTACTGAGCCATCATCCCACTCAGGGGAACAGTGTTGCCCATAGTGCAGAGAATACACTAGGGGTATCTCAAGGTCAGGTAGCGTGTAGGACTGACTGTCCTCCTCAGACAAGATGGAGGATTTCCAGGTCTGTCTGAGGTATTGAAGCCGTCCCTGGCGCTCAATACCTTCGGCCCTCAGGTACAATAGTCGTCGGAGTTCCTGAGTGTCATGCTCTGACAGTGGCATGTTATTAGTCTTAGGCGGCTCAAGTTGCATGGTCAAAAACGATGGAAAAGGTAGGAA